>CM052968.1:4012257-5262257 GCA_028554685.1 Agrotis ipsilon
AGAAGAAATCCACTGTCAATAGTTACAGTCTGATTATCAAATCATGGATTAAATGTGTAACACTGTAATTGCTGCATTATGTTACCATTATGAAAAGTTTTAGTGAAATAATAAGCAGGTAATTTCAGGCTAGAAGAATAGGCGAGATTTCAAAAAAATGCTCAATTTTAAGTCTCACTTTTAAGTTCACTTTGTTGACTTAATTATCACCAATGCCAACCTTGAGCCTAGAAAGAAATAATTTCTAAAATAGCTTTATCATTGTTAAGACCATTTATTCTGAAATTAAGATACTACTGCTAGCAATTAAAACAACATTCGGCAACATCACCAAACTGTCTGACCTACATACAAAAATGTAAATTCGCAATTTTACGGCACAGAAATCGTCTCGTCGTCGTCTTTAAACAAAAACTATAATACCATGGATTACTTTATTTACACAATTCATTTATTTTTTGTTTCACAAGTGATAGTCCATTTGTTGTGACAATCGCAGTCGCAATAAAAAAACGAAAGAAATGGTGCGGGTGCCCCGTTGATTTGTCATTAGGCGACCATTAGGCGGGAGGTTTTGCCATGGCCAAACCATGGCAGAGGTTTTAACTGATGGAAAACCTATCGTCTAATGCGATGATTGACGTTTGCATGACGAAAATTGTAGGTGATAAAAGTTCCATGATTCAACCATCATTCATGATTGATGGAAATGATTGACCGTTTAATGGGCGCCTTTACGGTTACACATGATACTCGTACGTTTTAGTAAAAACATGTGTTTTTGTTTTAATGTTTTTTTTTTCGCACAACAATAACTCTAGGTGCACCCGGTGACTGATACTCGGCCGTAATTCATCTAAATTTAAAGCTGGAACATTAATATATTTAATTGTTACTCGTATCTATGATTGAAACTATTCCATTCCTCTACATAATTTTGTACAGTACCCTTGATCCTCTTCTGTTGCCCTAATTTTCTAAAAAAAGGGTTTAACTTCATGAATGTTTAAATCTATCCTTAGTTATTTTTCGGCCACATTTTGCTGAGTAATCTTTAATGAAGGATCTTTAGCAAACCTTCAAATGAACAGTGTACAACAATATGTTGGGACATAATACAATTAATTTGTATAAGTGAAAACTGAAATTAACCTATCAATAAACCAAGGCATGGAATTCCCTTGCTGTTCATATGTTCATTATTAAGCTGAAGAGTTTGTTTGGTTGAACGCGCTAATCTCAAGAACTACTGATTCGAATTGAAAAAAGAATTTATTTGTCCATTTGTTGAAGACGATTAATATTACGATACGACCAATAAGAGTTGAAAGAAAAAAGAGAAGAAAAGCTTGTGTTGTATCTTACTACATTAATTATTTCAGGAGTATACACGTGTGTGGTGAGTAATTATTTAAGTAACTTCAGGCAGAATTACCTACTATCTGTTATAATGCATCATTTTATTATTTTTCACAAGACTTAAGAATTTAAAATATTAAGTCAACACCTAGTAAATATTTATTAAACTCTGTAGTAATTAACAGGAAACTCGTTATATCAGTAAGTACTTATTATCTTACCTTCTCATAAATTAAAGCTTATCTTAAGTAATATCAGGTAAATACTTGATAGTTGCTTGTTTTGTGTAAGTGTTCCGAATTAGGTAAAGAGCTCGTTGTTCAAAACGTGACTGATAACGTTTAATTATAGTTTGAAGACTATCGTTGCTTAAAAGTCGTTTTTAAAGGTATATTTAATTAGTTTTATAGTCAGCTATGTAAAAAAAACTTCTTTCTAACCTTCTGAAATAAATAAATTAATGCAACATCAAATATATTTTACAATTAATATGAAAAACTATTTAGTTTAAGTAAACAGTTATTTATAAATCATTATCATAGGTATTGAGATTGTAAACAATGTCACATGATAGATATTTTTTGGGCCGGGGTCATACTAGTTTCCTCACCATATTTTCCTTAACCATTTTGAGTGCAGTGCTGATAAATAAATTACACAAAGTAATTAACTTGTCTGGTCCACGTGCCACCTACATTATTACCATTTTTATTGTAAGAAATTTAGGATAAATTCATCAGTATCTAAAAGTGCGACATTGTAATACTTTCTGCTATCAATTTATTATGTATTTAGGTTACAAATAGTCATTTACTAACCTAGTGCTAAATAGCAATCGAGAGACCCGAATTTTTAAGAACTGTTTAAATATGTAAAGAAAACTGTTTTAAAAAAGTCCTAAGCATTTCTCTAACTAAGCTTTCCCGTAACAAACGGTTAACGTGCTTATTGAGGCATGGTGAAAACTAACTCAACTTATCATTTTTTTATACTACTTAGCTTAAAATCATTCCCACTCCTGAGCAATTAAATGGCCTCCCCCATTCTTTCCACGGTGTGCCTCTTCTCGCCAATTCACAAGGAAGCCATCTAATGCCATCATAGAAGATAAATACAATGTATTGTAATGTATTTAAAAAAGATCTACTTTTATTATCGTATCAAAATGTGGCTACCCCGCAGTTTTCACAATTACCTAGTAAAAAATGTGTAGGATTTTAATAAAGTGCTATTTTAAGTACTGATCTAACAACACGCCCTAATACGTATACGCGAAACAATCTCTAGGGCGAATTACTATTACTACGGACTTGAGATCATGCCGCAATCGGAAGCAATAGTAATTAAAACATTTGCGTAAACATAACTGGTAGCATGTGAACCATTATTTTCACATTGATTGCCTTCACTGTGACAGTTACAACGGCCTAACGATCAGGTATGTTCCGGAAACGGAAATTGTAAGTACACAACTAATGAGGCATTTTGTAACTGTAAATAAATTTGCTAGCACGCATTGCTTAAAATCTATTTAAGCCTAATTAGTTGTGATACTTTTTTATCCTCTACAAGAGAATCACTCGCAGTAATCCTTTTACAGATTTTGTATCTAACCGTCGCAACTGAAAATAAGTTTCATTTTTGCTTTCAGGGGAAAATTTGTGACTATGTGGTGAGAAAATTAAACTCTATGTTACAGAATGCCAGCTGTTGCGAGGCTACGCCTGCCGTTTTTTTATAATCTCGATATTATACTATAGGTTACAAAGTGGGCGGGAACGCGCCTTAGTGGGCGCTGATCATCTCGCGGAGGTGGTAGTGGTATGGTCTAAGGTTCCAAAGGTCCAAGCGGGTTATGAATAATCTTAAGTTTTATGAAACAATGTGATTGATTAGAGTCATAACACGGTGAATAATATGGTTCTAATAACTGCAACTCAAAATCAACGCTTTTGCAGCGAAAATAAAGATCAGACTCATCTTGACATAATATAAAAATCGCTTGATTGCGCAAATGGTAGTGTGATACATTTTGTCCCTGTGTGTTGCTGTATGTACAGTTGTAGAGTTGTATGGAATGATTTTTTTTTCGAAACTAAATATTGGAAAAAAAAAACAGTTTTATGGTATGTGCCGCGCTGGGACATGACCACACCGTTCTGTTACACGCTTGTGTTTGTTATCTGTAACTGTTTCCTAAAAAAAATAATATGCTGCAATCAAAGCTGCCCTAGATCAGATATTTCATTATAATTAATAAGTATGGTGAGAAATTCACAGCCTTCAGAATAGGTCACCATTACCGTCATGTCCGTATGAAGGAAACTATAGATAATTAATAGGACAAGATCAAGAACGTATTTTAAGTCGGCATTGAAGGGTTATTAAACTATTTAACGCCTGGGGTGATTTTTTAAAATAATGTGCGAGCATTAATTATTCCAAATTAAAAAGTTGTTTTAAACTTGCCTATTGAGTGAATGTATTCTGAATAAATTATAACAAGAACGTATTATTAGACTCGTGTGTGTTCAAATAATTAGTTACTTAGTAACAACTGTTATGTAAGGAACGAAAGCAAAGCTGTAAGGTCCGTTAGGATATTATTAGTAATATTTTCTTATTATTAAAGAGTAAGTATAGCCGTTCAGACAAAGTTTTATCGAAATGATTAAGAACAGCTACTGTGAAAGAATTATTTTTAACTTTGATCGGAAGACGAATTTTTTCTCATCTTTTACTCTTTTCACTTTTCACCTTTAACTCTCCTATATATCAAACAATTGTCATCTTCTCTCTATTCTCTTCTTTGGTTATCACCATGGTCGCGGGTCTTATACCATCACCGTGACCCCGGAACATAAAGGGATATTGAAGGACACCGTGGATTTTAGTCAGTAAAAGTCTGACAGTCCCTCCCGCCCTGCCCGGGGTGGGAGGCCTCATTAGATGATATTACCACGTAAAAAAAAAAAAAGGTTATCACCATCTTTGGTTCGCTCTTCGTTGAAGTGCGTTCATGGGGCCCTATTAATGGCATGGCAGAAGGCCCTCACAAAACCCGCCTAGTATTATGAGAGCCTGTCAGACTCATAACAAAATGTTAACCAGATTCCCTAAGCTTGTAATCTTGACTTTGAAATCTGTAGACTTAGAACTGCTAATTGGCAGTGTTTGAGCGCCGTAAGCCCCGTCCATTTGCAAACAGGTTTCATGATGTTATCGCCGTTCATTTGTGTGGCGACGTTTCAATGGGATTTTGATATAGAATTTGTAACATGCCGTGGTTTGTAGACAGTTATTTGTATGCCCTCAGGCTGAAATCGTTAACCGGTGTGATGGGAAAGTTATGTAAATATTTGTGTAATTCTGTGTTAGATGAACGGCTGTCCGTTGGTGTATGCTTTTGCATCTTGCATTGGATCTCGTAAATGCCTGCTGTAACATTTTATTGAGCATGCTATCCGCTTGTTCAGTCGTAACATCCTTAGTATGCGTCAATCTGGATTCAAAATGGTACTTTGCATAATGTTATCAAGACATCGCATCGTAGGTAAAGGGAGTTGACTGATGCGTTTGCTAAAGAGTGCGCATACGCAATGGGCCCGTTGCGTTGCGTTACTGGTATCATTTGACAAGACGAATTGAGGCAGAGGTTGATAAAAGCTACGACAAGCAAGGGAAATCGGTTGAGATCTTTAAATTTTAGCTTTGTAGCTCATGGTTTCTTTGATTACATTATTTTCAGAGTCCCTAATTGCCCGCGATTACCTAACTTGGTAAAATTATCTGCAATCGCAGATCTTATTTGGTATTCTATGCAAAATGACTCACTATAACTTGAAGTTTCAATGAAGACAGGTCCAGTCGCGATTGTGATATTTATTGGGTCAATTTTGTTTCGACAGCGCGACTATCCGTGTACTTCTGTTACAGTGCTGGATTCTTATGTAGATATGTCCCCCTTATAAGGTATTTTAGCAGTACAGCCCATTGAAATGTTATGTTAGTCATTCCAACTACTTCCTGTCCGAAATGTTGTAGTGAATTCCATAGCCGCTAATTGCAGTTCCTAAATGAGAAGTGTTGATTTAAGGTTTTTACAACACATTCCAATCAAGCACTAGTCTTTTTTTATACTTACCTAGTTTTAAATTGAATTAAAGCATTAAAGTTGTAGGCAGTGGCGGATTAAACGTTGAGAGCGCTGTAGGCAAGCATCTCATCGGCGCCCCTATATTAAAGATAACACGTAGATACTATAGTTTGACCAAAGCCGATATACCTTAGGAAAATGCGGTGAGATGGGGGCCAAGAAAAAAAGAGCATCAGCTTACATGAGATAGATATCTGTCGAACAGATCTTACGAATTCGGTTTACAATATTTTAAAGCCTTAGGTAATACCAGAGGCGTATTTTAAAATTGAGCGCTCTGGGCCTGTAAAGCCCGGAACTAAACACAAAAAAAACAATTCAGTGCTACTCAAACTTCACACCCACACCACCTTGACACAACACAAGAAGACTTTTCATTGAAAATGAGTAATTAAAATCGTAAGCAAAGTAAAAGCGCGAGCGTAGCGACCGCGATTTTTTTTTGGTTTTTTGGGAATAGTAGGAAAACCAAATTTTAATTTTCATTTCGTTAAACATTCCCGTACTTCAAGAAAAGTTTATATCCAAAAGCAAAATCAAATTGAAGTCACTCTTGTAGTGCGAGCGTAGCGAGCGCGAAATTTTTTAGCTTTTTGGAAAAGAAGCCAAATTTTCATTTTCATTTCGTTAAACGTTTCCGTACTTCAAGACAAGTTTTAATCTAAAAACGAGATCAATTTGAAGTCTTTTTTGAAGAGCAAGCTTGGTTAATGTAAGTTGCTTAGGTTTAAGTAGTTTTTTTTTAATGACCTAGGTAGATTTTTTAAAATTTCTTCGAAGATAAGAACTCGGTGCGGCTTGCGCCACCCCTCGCAGCCTGTCGCCCCGGGCCTCTTGGCATGGCTCTCTTGGCCTAAGGGTAACAACGCCACTGGGTAAGACTGGCAGTCGACGCGACGAACATTGCAGTCGTATCTTTCCAACTTCAATCAGAGATCATGTACCATCGACAAAGTTGTTTGCAGGCGTAAGTTTTAGTCAGTCCCACCATCGTATAATTAATATTTTGTTATAAATTGAAGCGAATTGGGATTGTTTGCAAAAATAATAGTTTCATTGTCTGAGTGGTGACTTACATATTGACACAATTAATTTTATGCTATATTGAAATTTTTCTCTTTATTTTACAATTCCGCCCGCGCGCCCCTTTGTACCTTCGCGCCCCTAGGCAGATGCCTAGTTTGCCTTAAGGGTAATCCGCCTCTGGTTGTAGGTTTTTAACCACGTATCCGACTTTCCTTCAGTACATAATTTACCCGGAGCATCGTCGGCTACATTTAAAACGTTTCACGGGGATATTTTACTTTATGAAAGACAGCAAAGCCGTAGTAAAAAGCAAGTGGAAAAAAGAAGTAGCAAAAATGCCCCACTTCCGACTGCAAACATAAGTATCTCAAAAAATCGCAAAAAAATAGTATAAAGCAATAATATACTTCCGGTGATCATCCTTACTGGCTAACACATAAAAAAATTGCTCTAAATATTAATTCAGGGGCAGAATTCCTGTAATATACTAACTTTTGATTTTAGGTTTACAATGGGACTAAAAAGCAATTAAACACTTGTTGATATTCCAGTTTCCACCGAACAAAAATTGTAACTAACCAAATATTACTTTAAACCATTATACAAACTCTTTACACAACGGAACAAAAAACCTCAAACTCATTTTAGTTTCTTCTTTAATTTGCTGTATTGTTGACATATAAACCAGCCATACGGAAAAGTAGTTCAGTTGTCTATTACATAGTGGAGTTTGTCATCATTTTGTTTTGGTTGATTTATATTGTGAATGAATGACTTCGTGGGTCATTCAAATATTGTTTGATCTAGCAATGGGTCTGTTAAATTGTCACAATGGGACGCATAATATTATAGCTAACAGCGCTGTTAATTTTAACACCTCATTGGCTAAATAATGTCTGCTTTTCTTTTTTTTTAGACTGTCAGACTTGTACTGAATAAAATCCACGGTGTACTTCATTAACCCTTTATGTTCCGGGGTCACGGTAATGGACCCCAGCAGGCTTTGGCCCTCAGAGAGTCCCCCGTCATTTTTGCCGACGCTCTTTGAGGCACACGTAGAACCGGCGACCCGGGCATGGTCCATGGTCTGACAGCGAGTTACACTTTACTCGCTGTTCGCATGCCAGCGCCTACGGTGGCCGGAGGTCGTCTGCCGACGACCGACGCCGTGGGCGTCTACCACTGCGGTTGGGGCGGAGGGAAAACTCTGTCCTCTCCCTCTCGCGGCCCGCCTCCTCCTTCACGAGCATTACTGCTTCGCAAAAGGAGGCGACCGCTTCCCACTTCGTCTCGCCAGAGCATGGCCTCGACCAATGCCAGGCGCGAGAGGTCTCCACCTATAGCCTCCGTGAGGACACGTCGGTGCTCTGCCCAAGCTGGGCAGTCTTGCACCGTATGTTCTACTGTGTCCTCCGGGCGATCTTCACAGTGGTAACCCAGTAACACCCAGGCGTATCCTCCCTCCCTATCCAACACAGGTGCCTCCCGAAACTTCCGTGTCCGGTGAGGACCTGCGTCATTCGATAGGTCAAGACGCTACGAAGTCTCTCTCCACCCACTAGTCAAAGAGGGGTCTTACCGCCGCGATTGCGGCGTGCCCGAACCTCGGTTGCGAGGCTAATGTCTGGTTAGAAAGAGTTTGGTGAAATTGGGTCTAAGCTCTTGTGATTACCGGACCAGCATAAGCATTGAACATATACCTCAAGAGGCGAGTGTTGCTTGTATTGTGTTTGTTATTCCATATGTATTGTTCTGGTAAAATCAATATAATAAATGTAAGTGTTAATTCGCACGAGTTCTGTAAATAAATGCGCTGCAGCACAGGCAGCTAGCACAGAAATCAGAGAATGCTCGAACTTGTGTACAATCAATTTTAAGCCACTAAATATATTTTGTATTTTTTTTTATATTGTCGGCAATGATTTAAAACAAATGATGAACGTAATATATTTTTAAGATTTCAGTAATACTGTGCATTTTTGGAGCAATTTCTAAGTATGATAACCAGTAAGGATGACAATCGGAGGTATGCAATTTATTAATACTCATTTTTATCTATTTTTTGTTTGAGATATTTTTTTCAGCTGTCGGACGTGGGGTAATTTTCTATGGAAGTTGCAACTTCTTCTTTAAAATAAATACAAATGAGGTGATTTATCATTTAAAGTAATTAATTAAAGAAGAATGGGCAGAAATGTATGGACCCCGTCCCTTTCCATGTAACACTCTCATCCATAGATCAAATGAAAGTACGTGAAAAGTGTATCATTTTATTGTATGACAGCAAACCTGTTAGCTATGGGAGAAAAAAGTTGTTGAGACTTTTATGTCAAAAGATGAATTTCGATTTTCAGAAGAAAACATTGCTCTTAGCTTTTTCCCATGATAATATGTATACAGATCATGAAAAAGAGTAACATTGTTGACATAGCGGCACCCACTTCTGACTTTTTAATAGAAAATCATAGTACTTAGTAGTGGTAATTGTATGAAAATAATGAATTTAAACTAGTTTGGGGCTTTAAAGGCTCAAACTCCTACCACAGCCCCTACTTAGAAGAACATGGCTATAATACCGTCACATGCCGCCACAACCAAAACGTTAGGTACTCAACTAACTAACGAGGTAGCAAGGGAGTCAAAAAAATCACCAGTGTAAACTATAGATGGTCGTTGAAGTCATTTGTTGGTTTCCTTCATTAGTGTCCGAAGTGCTAACAGTGTCTGAATAGCTTTTTGTCAAGGTAATGATGCGTACCAGCGCCAACGCTTGTACCCACTCATCATTACCATGTGAAAATCTGTGAACATCGCCGTGTGGAGACACGTTCATATAGAGTATATGGAAATATGTGGCACGACTACAATATCGCCGCGATTCACTCGATTGTGCAGATAGCGCCTTATTCTTTTTCAAAAACGCCATTATTAAATATTACAACTGTCATTTTTGAAATCAATGTGTTTCATTATAAACTCTGTGAATCCCGGCCGAGCTGCCATAACCTACATATTCTCGTAATAAACACTATGACGAATTCTCGAAGACTCGAAGTAAAGATCGCGAACACATAGTTGACGCCTGTCTTCTACTTTCATAGTCGACAAACCCAATCGTTAAGGCACAGAATCGCGGACGAGCTGAAGGTAGTCCGATAAATTGGTTAAAGAAAGTTTTTTTTTTTGCCTATCATGTGACATTTGTCATGTTCCTTTTTTTTGTGTGTACCGGCTCTCAAATAAACACTTTTCTTTATTTGACGGCAAACTCTACCATTGGGCTCATTGGTTAAATCAAGAAGCGCCCCCCCTACTGGCTTTTTTTTTTAATACAGTAACGTCAACGATGCATTAGCACACAGTATTGAGTATGGATTAATATAATTTAAGACCTACACGACTTCTGCCTAACATTATGTCTCGTTGCTATTTTGACATAAAAGTCTCAATAACTTTTTTCTCCCATGGTTTACAGGTTTGCTGTCATACAATGAAATGATACACTTTTCAAGTGCTTTCATTTGATATATGTGTTACGGTAAATGTGATTAATTGAAAATTATTAATAATTATCTATTATTATTAATAATTACCGAAAGTCGAGGTTAAAGTGATTAATTAATCACATTTGTCGGTTATTATTAATAATTTGACCCTAGTAGTGATAAATGTAATAAGTAAACTTCCTTCACAGGAGCAAGTCGACGGAGCCCCGCTCCGCGGGGCTCCTACTTCTGCGTGGTTAAAAAAAAAATAACCACGAAGAGGATGGCGGGGTCTTTCAGACCCCGCCATCCTCTTCTAACCTAAATTGTCCGAGTCGGGGTGCCAGCAAGTCCCGAGGTTAGGCCTAGTTCTAACCGGCTAAACCTAGGTGTAACCGACCACAATCGGTTAAACCTACGTGTATCATACTTATCTTCAGTTAGCACTAGGTTTAGCCGTTTAGTTTATTAATTTTATCACTTTTACCAATATGTGTCGTGAATTATTAATAATTACTACTAAAAGTAATAAATTTCGATCGTTTATTCACATTTACCAAAACATGTGATTATTATTAATAATTTTGTAAAATGATTAATAATTTTCAATTAATCACATTTACCGTAACATATGGATGGAAGTGTTACAAGGGGTGGGACGTTTTGTCCATCCTTCTTTGACTTTACTTGTTGACAACAGCAGAACGAAATGGGTTGATATAACAAATTGTTCGTTATTTTCCCAGAGTCGTTAATTTTAGCTAATTTATTCGTTTTATGCACGACTGATGGTGTAACTCAGCTGACTTGAGCAATTAACTGCGACTGGTAAAATATGTGCATGAAATGCATAGTTATAAATATTTTGTGACATGCTGCGCTGCAGACACCTGCTAATTTGAGAACCAGTTCAATTCCGTTAGTAGGTACATAACATTTTTACTCAGGCACCGTGTTCCGGCGAGTGTTCAAGCTCTTTGCGCGCCGGAACAAGGTGCCGTTTGTCAAAATATCTTACAACTCACGCGTTCGCACCTTTTAGTTCTTCTCATACATTTTTTTAGCATGCGTTAGCGTAAAATGTTGTAAGCTGTACTCACTTTAAAAAACCCCGAAACAAAGCGGAATAGGGAAATAATTGTTTTATTCTTAAAGCAGTTTCCTTTTATTTTTCAGAGATTTTTTGCTTCTGGTTTTTACCTGGCAAACTGACCAGTAAGTTTCCCCTAGTTGTCTTTTTTTTTAAATACCACGAAGGTGACAGACTGGGAACAGCATGCCTGATGGAAAATACCGTTACCGTAGCTTATGAACGTCTGCGACACCAAAGATAACGCCTGTGTGTTGGTATCAATTCAACAGAATCTTTTGCATGTCCTTTGAAGTGCCCATGTCTACTACACACTACAACTGGAGGGGTCTAGCAAAACCCGCGTAATCAGAATGCCTAGTTCTTCGATCTGCACAACAGTAAATCCCATCGATGGATAGTATATCACTGATATGAAAAAGTGCTGGGGACTAAGCGAAATTTTGCGGAACGCCCGTGTTTATGTTCATACAATCGGAGAAACTACCGTTGACGGTACATTCCTTATGCTTCTGCCGGACAAAAAAAAAGCTGTACATATAGTACGTATGTTACATACACCTACCCTCGAGTAATCCGTTAGATAAGGAAGCTTCGACAAAAGACACCGACCCAATTGTTATAGTGATTCTAAGAAAAGCAAACAGTTTTCGGGCCTGAAATCCGAAGGTACTAGGAGAGCTGAATTTTTTCGTGGGAAATTATTTTTGTGGTGAACTTACAACAACTCTTCCGAATACTTGTGTTGGAAATCTAGATAATAAAGAGTGCATTGACATTGATAGCCAATCTAGTCACATTTATATTTCGACAGCAAATAACTCTCAATTTATCAGTTAATAATAATTTAATGGGAGAAATAATTATGCATACGGGAAATATTCAACACTTTGAGTTGTTACATTGTAATTAGGTGTTGAGATATAATTTCGGAATAAAATTACCTCGAGGTATTTAAATACATTTAGACACGCTGTAACTTTCTATTAGTTTATAATTTCCGTTATTTACGTGCTTGAGAAGAAATAAAACCAATTTTAAATTAAATTACTTCCTTTATTTATAATGTTGGAGATTTAAATTTTGCGATCGTAATTTGGCGAATCTACTTTTTACGTTCAGTTGGAGTACTAAATGCATTGATCTGTTTGTAAATAGGGAAGCTCTCAGCACATGCTATTTTGAACCTCGTTACTGCATCACGGTCAACTCTATCTCTACGATTCTGTCTAGCAGACAGCTGAATCGAACTTACTGATTGATATTCCAGGCAACCCAGTGACGAACATTGGTCAAATGTCCTCAAAGTATCTTTGCGTTACTTTGAGCACATTTAAGCTGAAGATTGCAACAATGTTGCACATGAACAATCTCACTTTATACCTTGCAATTTATGTGAGGATATAAGATATTGTAGCCAACAAGTTTTTTTGTTTTATGCTAAACAGGATCTCTACTCGCATGGTCTGCTTATCCTCATCTATTCCTAGAGTTTTAACTCAGAGCGATCACGGTTTTATTAATAACGTTGTTTCACGTGAAACATAATTGCTATACGATTGAATTCTTCCGCGATATTGCGATAGGAATGCAGTCTATTTAGATTGATCTATTAATTACACCTATAAACACTATCTTTGGTTTATGCTAAATAGTTACGTAATAAAGTAGAGCTTTTACTTTCAGGCAACCTGGAGCAATATTGAAACTAGTCAACGCTTCCCTTTTAGTGAGATTGTTACGGAATTGAAAATTCTTTGTCTGTGGTTACTCACTCGGATGAACGCTGCGAAAATTGATTGGACAGTGTTGATCTTTTTTATTGTTTTGTGTCTGGCAGACTTTATCTAAACATCATCTTTGTCATACATTCATTGCATATTATGTTATGAATTTATGATTTTGCCAAGTAAGATGCATTTTATTTTGGTACATATTATATTACAGGTCATCAGGGTCTCCAAAATTGCTTTTAATAAAAGCAGAATGATTTTGCCGCCTGTTATGTTAATTGTTATTATTATAAAATATTTTTAGATGTATTTTAGACGAACATTTTTGAGCTGTTTGGGATTAAAGCTAGTGGGTTGTGGGATCCGAAATCTCACAGCCTATATAGAGAAATTTTTAAAAGACTTTTTGAGGCTTCCCATGACTCAAGAGCTAAGCTTTACGCTGACCAGAGGTTAAGCACACCCATACAAAGAGGCAACAATAGTTTAGTTTTATTTTATTTTAGTATTTTATATTTTTATAGTTAATTTTGTTCCTATTAATAAAATTAAATAGTACGTATTTATTTACAAATTCAATTTATCCTTTCTAGGAGGGAAACGGTGAAGTAATTCAATTCCAATCATTATCGATATTTAAACATGAAATCGCTTACATTTCATATTCCTACCACCTAACAAGTACTTACGATAATAGAATTAGTTACGTTAGTATCCTGTCAATATTAATAAGTATTGATTTATATGTTCTAACTAATAACCGAGCTTCAAACCTGCACTTAGGAGGAAATTAATTAAAATTTATACATAGAAGTCAACAACGCGACTTTAATATGGCCGATAGTTTAGTCATACAACACTGATTGGTTTTATCTACTTAATTTAATAAAGTGATACTACCAACAGTACTTTATAATGAATGAAATTATTTGTTGTCACAGCTTGCAGCGTGTGTATTATTCAACTCATGTCGTCAATAACAGCTTAACCTTTTCTCAAGTATGTAGTAGTTTCTTCCACTCTTAGCGGATGTAGCTAAATACCACTGTTTAACATAATATGAATGACTAATACGACAACTGTAAGACTGGTTGTTAGATATTATGTCAATTTTTGGAGCCGTTGAATGCCTGGAACCACAGTCAAATTTTATTGTACTTTTACCGTAAGTATACCTACCTACCTACAATACTCACCTACAAAATACCTGTGCGTAAAAGAATTAATGAATGAAAGAATAGAGAAATATTTGCTTAATACTGTGCTAGGGGGAAAATACATTTCCTCTCATCATCATCAGCCAGAAGAGGTCCACCGCAGAACAAAGGCCTCCCCCCTAGACAACCACGCCGAACGACAATTCGACACTTGCATCCATCGGTTGCCCGCGAACTCAACAATGTCGTCGGCCTGCCTACGCTGCGTCTTCCGGTCCGTGGTTGCCAATCGAAATTTTTCTTCCCGATCGGTTGTCAGTTCTACGAGAGATGTGGCCTGCCCATTGCCATTCTAACTTGATTTTTTTTTATTACATTTCCATTGCATCAACATTTCCTCTAGATTTAGTTATTCACCCAATTATGCAACTGTCCGTAAACACATAAATATATTGAAACCTCGTTACCAGTAGCACCTTTCTGATATCCAATTATGGACACAGTAGTACTACACTTGTCTTCCCACGCAAATTAACAAGAGATTGAGTAAAATGGATAACCAATTTACGCATGCCCCTGAGCGATTAAACAGAACCTGTCATTATTTGATCAATTGGACAATGATGCAATGTATAAAATCATTGACTTTGCCTACTAGTCCACTTCAAGGAAACAGGTGGCTTTGCAGACCGTGATAAATAACATAGACTTAATTAGCGAAAGGTCTGGAGTAAGAAATAAATGATAACTTACGAAATTTTATTGAATTGTGTTGTTTCAAGTTTCCCCAAAATGGGCATTTGGCAATAAGACCTTACACAGATTCATCTACTCAGATTGTATTTTTATCATGCAGATAAGGCATTCAATGCCAGCAAAACAATATGCGCACTTTTATTATCAGCGTCTAGAAAATAATCTGTAAACAGTTTATCGATGAATTGTTCTCTAGTTTAGCAGAACTGAAACGAAGGTGTCGTTTCAGTTCTGCTAAACTAATGGCGCATTTACATTAGGTCGGTCAACAAAGGCGGCGGCCGCATTCAGTTTAACTGAAACGCTTACCTAAATTTAAACAAAGCCAAACTGAAAACGGCCTACGGTCTAACCGACTAATGTAAATGCGCCATTCTACAGGTACTAGCCATAGTCTTAATACAAACTCTTAATGAACTTGCCCACGTGGTGTTGGTAATGTTTAAGGTTTTTCAATTGCCACTTACACATATTTAGTATCGCCCGAGGATATTTTAGGCAATAAAAAGTCGATTCAATCCATAACTCTAACACCAAACGAGACGCTTAAGGGCAGAATTAACAGTTTCTTAATAAAATAAAGCGTCAATCTAAAATAATTGTTTTAAATAAACGGCCATTAGGCCTGATTGTGTCAGTAAAGGTACTTTGGTTTATAAATATTGACATAAAGGCAATACTTTGGAGTAACTTTGTAGCCCGGAGCAATGTTAAAACTAAATAGCAGTTTTATAAGGTTACCAATTCCATATTACGGATGCTCAATGGTGTTGGGAGGGACACATGCTGCAGACTGGATATTATTATTATTAATTGGCCTCGAGACCTCTTTCAGTATTTTTCAATATTCCTCATAGTTTCGAGTATAGCCATCCACACCCAGTTGGAAAATTCACCCTGTGTAAATGTTATACGTATTTTAGACATTAATACAAATGAAAGCTTTATCAATATATCTTTTTTCAATTTTATAAATTATTGCAAGCTGAATTAAAAATGAAAAAAAAAAAAGAAAAAAACCGGGCATGCCGCAATAGCGGCGATAAGACCCCTCTTTGAGGAGTGGCTGGAGAGACGTCACGGCGTCCTAACCTTCCGCTTGACGCAGGTCCTCACCGGACACGGATGTTTCGGGAGGTACATGTGTCTTATGAGAAAGGAAGAAACGCCGGGGTGTCACCACTGCGTAGATCGCCCGGAGGACACAGTCGAGCATACGGTGCAGGATTGCCCCGCTTGGGCGGAGCACCGACGTGTCCTCACGGCGGCGATAGGCGGAGACCTCTCGCGCCCGGCATTGGTTGCGGCCATGCTGCGGAGCGAGACGGAGTGGGAAGCGGTCGCCTCCTTCTGCGAAGCAGTCATGCTCGCGAAGGAGGAGGCGGGCCGCGTGAGAGAGAGGACAAGGTCCTCCCTCCGCCCCACCCGCGGTGGTGGACGCCCACGGCGTCGGACGTCACAAGACGATCTCCGGCCACCGTAGGCGCGGGCATGCGGACGGCGAGTAAAGGGCAACTCGCCGCCCGACCATGGACCATGCCCGGGTCGACGTCGCGTCGTGTTCCACGCGCGCCTCAAAGAGCGTCAGCATAATGACGAGGCCCCCTCTCAGAGGGCTAAAGCCTGCCGGGGTCGCGGGTCTTATACCATCACCGTGACCCCGGAACATAAAGGGCTATTGAAGGACACCGTGGATTTTAGTCAGTACAAGTCTGACAGTACCTCTCGCCCTGCCCGGGGTGGGAGGTCTCATTTGATGATTTTACCACGTTAAAAAATAAAAAAAATAAAATAAAAAAGCTGAATGAAAAATGAAATTGATTTATGTATTAAATAAGAAAGCTATACGTTTGACTAGATGATATATACCGGTTTCTTAAAACCTTATCTAATCTATGATCAGAGCATGTAATCGAATCTAACGTTATCTTTATTGTGCTGAATTTGATTGGTTGTTGGTATTTCGATCAACCAATCAAAATTAGTTACCAAAAGAATTAATTACAATTAAATGATCGGAGATATGATAAGGCCTTTGGAGGTGAAGATGAAGATTATTGATTGGTGTGAGATCTTTCTGTTTAACACTTTTTATCAGAAGGTTATAAGGTCCGGTCGAATCTTCTTCTCTTTGATCCAAATAGCAATACTTGTTACATTTTCAAGAAATTCCTATAATTACTTGAAGTTAAGTTGATACAATTGCAAAACGTTAGTGGTGATTCTGATAGCGATTGGCGGGGAGAACAATTAGGGGTTCTTTTTTATCATATTTATCAAAGAAAAGAAAATGAATGATTAAATCTCGAAATATCCAATCATAACATCTGCCATACATACAAAATTTTCGACCAGGCTTTGAGTTCTATACTCAAAGCCTCATCGCTGATTGGTCGATATTCTTTATCGATAGGTGTACACATAAACTCTAGATAAGTTACTGAAACTCTCACTCGACTTCTAGTTTAATCTAGAGTTTGAAAGAAAAACTATTTTGAAAAATTGAGGTTACTGTCATGTATCAAAACTTTCACTAATTCTCTAGTGTTTTATTTTGGAATTGTGTCCACTCGATACAAATCACATAAATATTTGCAAAAGTTGCCCCACACTAGGTATTTCTCCTGTATTTTGGGTGTATTTACAAACATTTAAACTTACTAACACAAACACCCAGACCCGAAAATAATACGATACTCAAGACAAAAGTCGATTGCTAAGCCACTGTGATTACCGTGCCGACAATGTAATACAATATTTAGTGTAGAACTTAAATAATGATCCACCAACAACTGTTTTACTTCTAATTACTTGATTAGACTAATTTCTTTGTCACGGAGGTGAAGATTACTAACTGGCACATTTCATTATCGGTCCAAATGATTAATTTACAACCAGTAGACTGGAACAAACCTATCTATGCGGAAGTAACACTATATCCGTGTCGTGTGTATAAACATTAATCTGATTAAAAATGGTACATAGATAAAGGTGCTTACATTCATTATGTAAAACGACTGTAACACTGTCTTAGTGTCTAACACTATTAATCTTTATGTCAATAACTATTTACTCAGAAGATAAAATATCGTTGTTAAAGTAAATAGTGTAACCTATATTATAAAAACCTTAGCTTTTATTTGTCTGTTATTGGTTTATTTGGAGAACTAGGTGCTTATTAGCCGAAGGGATTTTTACGTTTTTATGCAAAAACTGCTGCTTTTAAGTAAGTATATTTTTCAGCCTAGTGAAACCATCAAATGAATCACCTGACAGTAAACGTAACCGTAATCATAAGATCCCTAAAGCCTTTCTGACTGTCAACCCTGAACTTGATATGTTTAAACTATCTTTGCCCAATAATGGAGCTTTTCAAAAGTATTTTTAGTCGACAATTAGTAGATATAATAGTCAAGAAGCAGGTGTGTACTCACTGTTCCTTGATAGTTTATATTCTACCCACTAAATGTTGATACCTTGATGCATAACCTTTGCTTAGTTTCTTAATTAATAAATGTATGACTGTCTAATTAACTATACATTAATATACGGTATAACATAAGCGCCACAATATTAATCAATTTTATTTTAAAACTACACTGCCTACTTACTCTAAACAATGTTAATGATGAGTTCACAAAGCGTTTTCAATTGCTTCGCACTGTGTTGAACCTTGACCCCGACAAGTGCCTATTCTTATGTCTCTCTGTTATGGCAACAACAACATAGGTGTACAACCATCCGTGGGTCAGTGACATTGACACTGTTAGATAAATGATAATATATCATGCATTGTGATACTCAAAATGATCAATCAACCTGAGAATCAGAATTATTTTTTACATAACATAAGCCTACATAACAATGGTAATGAATATTATTATGATAGCTATTATTAAATTAAGTTTGTCTCACTTTTGGGCCAAAAGTGTATGATGTGAGCCAGATTTGGCTGATAATGGTATTGTTTTATTGAACGTCGCCCACTTTGTTAGTTATTTTTAATTAAAATGAAGTATTAATTGTTGTTTTGTATTATTTTACAACTAAAATTCTGAAGAATATTGTTAGTTTGTAATATGCAACAAAGAATCACAAAGAAAGACTTAAAAATTAACACTGTTAGATTTATTGGTACAATAAGATAAGCCATAGAAATCTACCATTATCATAGTATAATAAATTAGTTTTAAGTTACTCGGGACCAAACATTTTCAAAATTCTATCTGACAGACAACATAGACATTTGAAACCAAACAGATTAATTTATGGATTAAAGAAATACACGTTCTTATCAGTTTTATAAATCTGACAAGTTTATTTATGCTTATTCGATGAGTGATCTCTTGCCACTTTAGTGTCCAATGCGCCACTCATGAGGAAGCCACCATAAGGCCAAACGCCTGCCGTTTCGCCCAATGGGGGCTTCGTCAGTTTGTCCAAGTTTGTGTGACTCCGGGACCGTCTGTTCAGAAAATTATGACCCCAGAACGCAAGCGGCAACTGGAACAGGGTGGACTTTTGGAGGTACGAACCCAGATAGTTTTTATATGAAAAAAAAGTGTTGACCGCAACTACCGTCAAAAGAAAGTTGTAGTAGGTAGCAGCCAAGCCTTTTCCAGCAAGACGATAAATAAATGGTCAAGATCACGAAAATGATGGAAGATGCGATGTAATTACATACCATATTTTAAGAGTAGGGAGAAATAAATTAAAAGCTAAAATCATTGTCTGGAAAACTTAAAGTCATAAACGTGGTTGAGGCTTATAATAATCCATGCACCGAGGCAAGTTCACTCATTCGAGTACAGTCATGATCAAAAGTAATGGTCATACGCCCACTTGATAATTCAATTAGGCGCATTAAGCCTCAGCACCGATGTTTATAAAGTATTTATTCAGTGTAGGCCCTTAAACAGTGAGATATGAGCACGACGAATATAGAATTATGTTCACTTTGCACCTGCTAAAGGATATATTCTGTCAAACGTAAGCTAAAGCCGCCTACCTTGTTTTAATCTTTGATTGCGCAAGCGCTGTCGTTGCCAATTCATACCATAAATACCATTGATCAATTTTTGTGTTACCTGTACAGTGAGCTACATCAGTGTTAATAGTAATCATTGGTTATATAAAAAAAATGTTCACTAGAACTGTTTGTTTCAAACTGACGGATAAACCCGTCAGCTGATTATCGCGGCCTCTGAACGTATCATAAAGGGTAGATTTTTAGTCAGTACGAGTCTGAAAGGAGTTACACGAGGACTCATTTGATGACTTTACAAACAAAAAAATGGATGAGCATGTATGCAGCTTATCTTTATTAGGTTTGTTTCATTTATTTATATTATAAGTACACTGCATTTACAAGCAGACCTAATACAATAGTGGTTTGCAAACACCCAAACACACAGATAATGAAAAAATATCTTGTAAAACACACAAACAAATAACACAAAATAATGAAATATTAGAAACAAAATTCAACAAAACTCTTGCAAAATGTACATAAAACTCTTGTCATGGTGCCTGTAGTTGGAGCAATTACATTAATAGCTAATTCTAAATTTATGACTTGGGTCCCTAATGGTTACATAATGTATGTACTATGTACCTTCTAACTCGCTGACATGTCAATTAGCTTTCACTCTTCTCTTGGGAGACTGTTCACATTATGTATTGTGCTGATGTAAGGATAAGCTGTCATTACTGTCACGATTTAATAATAAACTGGTTCAACACCCAAGGTCACCCACTGACCCATTTTGCACAATTAAGTTGCAAGACCAACAAAGTCTTTGTACCGTTCAAAAGAACTATAACCATAATAATATGAATAGATTTGCCTTCACGGTGTGGTACTCCAAAAGATTGATGGGAGGGGTTGTGCTAGTGTTCGCAAGCCCTGGGTTCTATTTTTGAGCCAAAGTTACATTGTTTTTTTCCACAATTCATTTCTTCATAGTATCTTAGAGCCTAAATTTATGCTTTGTAGTAGGTTCGACCCTAATGTGAGACTTTAGTCAGAGGCGGATCTATTTAAGGGCTTTTTGGTCTGGAGCCTACAAGCATATTGTCCGCTCCTGCATGAATATAAATAACTTGCAAAATATGGGGTACCCTATCACACGGTAAGACAAGGACTTGCTTCATGCTCTATATCGCTGTCCTTTCAGGCCGAGATTCAACGATCGTTGACGCCGAAACAAGCAGCAGTCCCATCTGATAAACAAAGCGATCATTTCATCACCAATTCAATTCTGCTTCATCGAACCCCAGATTAAAATCTTATTCAAGTTCCAAACAACATAATCTTAACGATATTATCGTTGCCATTACCAACAAGTGAATTTACCAATAGAATTCTTTAAGAAGTGATTATCACGTGGGTGGTGCGCACGCGCAGAATACCCTTGAACTGATTATTGTATCGACTATTATTCATCAATTTTTGGCAACAACCATTTAGATAGATAATTGAGATTAACCGGATACGTAGTTATAGTTAGAAATATTAGTTGGTTACAAAATAGCTGTCTATATTTATAAATGAAATTGATTTTATGTCAGGGTTAGGGGCATGGCAACGGAAGACAGGGTCTTTTAAAGGTAATTAGTTAGTATTGAAGTTGCAAGCACGCAGGTCTAAATAGGCGAGTCTTTTTGCTTTAGTATCTTGTGAATTATATTATTATACATTTTAAGACTCACTGAAAAAATATAAGGGTAGAACTAAATGCCTCTCGGAGTTTTCGTAGTCAAAGAGGTTCATTAGGCTAGATTTACAAAAACTACTAAAACTGTATTAAGTAAAATTAAATGTAACAAAATTGATAGATTCAGACCAGTCACGTCTCCACAAATTATGCCTCCCGTAATTAGTAAGCTCAATGATCACGTCCTAAGCGTAGACAAGAAATACTACTTCCTTCCAAATGAATTTAGGTTAAAATGGTCCGTAAAGTGTGTTTAAATCAAACAGCCGTCCTTGCAATATCCCTGCAACACACACTATTAAACTCTCATTATAACGAGAATGTGACACTTTTACATTAAAATTTAAACAAGGCCGTATACAAAAAGTAAACCATGTACGTACGGTTATGTTGCAATAACGTTTTAATGATTTCTTTTATTTTACACAAGCAAGTAGGCGGCCATGATGAAAAAATTAATAACGTAATTGTGTATTACAATCTGTACGTACATTTAATACTGGGCGACAAATAATTCTAGTTTTTATTGCAGCACTAAATAACTATAATTTTGAACCATTCAATTTTGGACTTGCATACTAACTAATAAAAAACTTTTTTATTTTTTCTGTCTGTTTGTTTTTATTTATTCAATCAATCTAGAATGGAATTTTAATCAAACATCTTTTAATATAAAATATCTAATATAATTATTTATTCATTCGTTCAATAATAAAATTCGCTTAGTATTTTTTATGAGCTTTTGAAACCTAGCAATCGCATTTAGAATAAGAATTAAACACCTCTTTAAGTACTGAATAATATTCTCACAGATAATATAGCACGCATAAATCATAACTAAGAGTTAAACTTATTTAGAAATCGATCGTTCTTGCGTGGGAAAATCTACCCGACTCAATGAATCCTAAAACAAATAACCACTAATTGAAGTTTTGCAACTTTGTGTATATTGAACGTCTATGTACAATACACTACTGTTACCAACTTGTTTAATTTATCACTTACAACATACAAAGAAACATTAAAAACAACAAGTCAGCGATTTGAATGTCTAATAAGTCAATCAATCTGCATTAGCGGCTAATATTTTAAAACTGCCTGCACATTACATTGAAAGATAAGAATTTATAAGGACTATTATCCGTTAGCTACGCCTCTGACAGAAAGTTAAAGCAATGTTATGCTAATCAATAAATGAGGCAACACATGTCAGATTCTACAGCTGAATTCAAAAGATATCTATAGGCGTGAGTTTTGAGTGTCTAGTTAGGATTAAACTAATCCCACTGATTATTTTTTAAGGTTCAAAAGTGCTGTCTGATAAATTTTGATCACGTTAGTGCTCTTTTGAATAAACAACTTTTTTTTTATAACCTGCGAAGAATCTATTTGGTTCCAATAATCGTAATGGCTGAGTTATGAGTACTTAATTTGTGTATTTATGTCCCTTCACTATTTATATTTATGCTAGTTTACCCTCGCCAGGCTTAAACATTTGGTAATTTTAACTAGATCTGAATTATTTTTCAAAAACATTAAATACTATGGATATGTTCATTACACAGACGTATATTGCATAAGGAAAACATCTATCAATCTAAGCATTTCACAGTTCATCTATGAATAACTAATCAAACCGACCGACAATCATATCCGAATGAGCTTACTAAGTAATGCGGTAAGCTGATTGCAAGTTACGTCAAGTTATGAGATATGTTTCCTTTTACGCGAGGTGCTTTTGAAGATATTAAACAGCGATCTAGCTGACAAGAGACGGATTTAATGATCTGACATGCTTTTTTCTTTTCCAGATTCGGCCACTCATGGACTGTCACGTTTAAATAAAAAGAGTTATAATCATCAGTCATAGATAGCCTATGTTTCGAAGCATCAAGCAAAAATCTACTTCTAACTTTTTTAAGTCGCAATTCGCTGGAATGCACTGTTGTAACAGAGTGCTGTGCATTATAAAAGTTGCAATGCCAGAATGCAAAAGCACCACATTAACTAAAAATTAAGAAAGATTACCTGTAAGTATATCCAAAAGGTCATAAGAGGAAATCTTAATACTTATCTGTTGATAAAATAATACAATAGATCAAAATCGAAACAATCGAATTTTATCTCCTAAAAAATCGAGCGGAGCCGCGGGCAGAGCCATTAATGTACCATAAAACAGTTATACCATATGGGGAAGCAATGTTTGCTCTAGAACTATCATTTGGCGGATCAATTATCTTCAATCATATCGCAATCCACGCGGCTTGGTACTCGTGTGGTGATTACCAAATGGGCTGAGAAGTGGACGCGGCGCGAGCCGTGTGCCACCCACCTTGTATCGTAACTTACAAGTAATTTACGTATTATAAAATATTAAAGGGGAGTGCGAAGGATTACAATTATTTTTGAAAATGCAATGTTATTTTTTATTTAGGCTTCCTATCAAATTTTTATACAGTATTTACTCTTTTTAGAAAAAGAAAA
The DNA here is from genome assembly GCA_028554685.1 of Agrotis ipsilon. NCBI lineage: Eukaryota > Metazoa > Arthropoda > Insecta > Lepidoptera > Noctuidae > Agrotis > Agrotis ipsilon. The sequence goes on from CM052968.1 coordinate 4,036,220, forward strand.
AAGGAAGGAACGTGGGTGTTCTATGGGGCACACTTTTACCTCCGACCTAAAATGCTGCTGCTTTTTGGTGATAGGCCCTGCAGGGGTTCAGACCCCGACTGGCTGGAAGGTCACGGTTACCTGAAGAGACAGTCCCGCGAAGCACTTGGTGTACAGTTGTTACTCAATGGGGTAAGAAGTTGCTGAAATCCACCGTAAATAATAACATCTACACTTCTGGACACATCTATTGGCCCACCTTAGAGTTTAGGTTTCGAGGGACCCTACTGAAATATGATTGCTAGATTGAACAAAAACTGTTGATGCAGTTTTAAACCTGATACATTTTACCATCTTTTTTGATCGTATTGTTTTAAATTTGAATTCAGAATACCATACGACATGGAGCTACGCCTAACAAGTCGGATATGCGCCTTGTTAAAGGCAATTGATTTTTGAATAAAAAACATGTTTTATCAAATTAAGGTTTAATTTAATAACGCGTGTTGCCTCCATGGGCATCTACCACAGCTCTCATACGATTAGGCATAGAGTTTATCAACCGCTCTATGAAATTTTGAGGGATCATCTCCCAGTCCTCTTCTATGGCAGTTTTCAACTCCTGCATCGTCTGGGCAACCGGCTGACGACTACTGACGAGCCCTAACACGTCTTTTTAGCTCGTCCCACATGTGCTCAATGGGGTTCATGTCTGGGCTTCTGGCTGGCCAGTCCATAACTGTGATGTTCACATCCCGAAGATATTCCCTGACGATGCCGGCCGCATGGGCTCTTGCATTATCATGCATAAAAAGGAAATTTGGGCCCATATAGTCCGCGTATGGTATCACGTGAGGTTCTAAGCACTCACGAATGTACCTTTCAGCATTTAATGTTGGCAGCCGTGGTCCTGTAACAACCTCAAGTTGAGTTTTGCTGCTCGCGGATATGCCCCCCCAGACAGTCCATGAGCCACCGCTATAAGCAGCCCTCTCTACAAAGCAGCATTGTGCGAAACGCTCTCCCTCACGTCGGTAGACCTTCTTCCTTCCATCATTGCCATGTAACACAATTTTAGACTCATCAGAAAAGAGTACACGGCTCCAATCTTGCTGTGTCCAATTTAAATGACTGCGTGCGAAATGAAGGCGCGCTGTTCGGTGGGCTCGCGTTAGTTTGGGCCCATTAGCTGGCTTGTGTGGTACCATATCGCGTTCTTTTAACCTTCTCCGAACAGTTCGAGCGCTCAAAGATACTCCGTGGAAGTCGCGAAGTTGGTTTTGTATCTCAATGGAGGTGAGGTGACGATTTCTCAAGCTGGTCGTCACGATGAATCGATCCTGCCTTTCAATTGTGATCCGAGATCGTGGCTTTCCTTGGCGAAGAACAAAGCCGCCAGTCTCTAGGTACCTCCGATAAACATTTCGGACCGCAGATCGACTTAAATTAAGTTGAGCACTCACGTTTCTTTGGCTGTGTCCGGCCTGAATAAGTGCCACAGCTTGGGCGGCGACTTCAGGTGAAGTATCCATAGATTATTGATAGAGCCTCACCTTATTGTTAAGAATAAGTAATGTTTGTTGCAAAACCAAAGATATCAATCACTTTTTCAAAAATTAAATCCAAGTAAACCAATAAAACCAAGTTTTCTTAGTATTCGATTGTTTGATACCAACAAACAGGCTCCAAATTGTCTATTGTTTCTTTAAATTCTGTGTTCGAAATTCAAAAAAAGACTATTGAAATATATTGTGAATGTGCCAGGTTCAAAACTGTATAAAAACTTTTTGCTCGACCTAATATAAAATTTTAGCTAGGACCAAACGAAACTGAAAATACAAGGTGGGCCAATAGATGTGTCCAGAAGTGTATAAATACTTATTCTTACTTTTGAATAGCAGAAAACATACGAGTACAAAATCCTCATTAAAAATAACACGTTAGTTTGTTCTCCAAAGAAACAGGCTTCGCCTTAACAGTTTATTTAGATATTCCGTTATAAACCACACCTTTTAAAAGTTTTTAAATATTGCGACATCTATTTACCTAACTTATTGTGCATATTTTATTTACATAACCTCACATTTGCGACAGAGTCGGTTAATAATTGCCATATGAACTACTATTAAGTAAAGCAAGTTTATGTTGTATTTAAATGGTTAAAACTAATATAGCTACGGCAAGTAATTGAGCATTATTTTTAATGGATCAAGAACATAATAAAGTAATACTCATAAATTGTATAATTTTCTAACCATTAATCAGAATGTTTCTTGTAATGGACTAAGGGTATAAAGATATATTAGAGACGAAAACACTATGTTCAACACAAATGCTTCTTAAGGTTGCCTCGAAATACAACCGTTATCATTCTCACGAAAATATTTCTGCTGCCATTGAGTTACTTATCTACTTTTGGCACAACTGTCCTAAAAGAAGATCAACAAAAAAAATCAGGAGAAGCTACTAGTTAGCGGAAGCCTCATATGACATGAGAGCAGCGGCGAAGTTGTTTCAGTGTCTGATTTTCCAGATGTATTTTACATTTGTTTGAATTTATATCTGGATAAAAAAAAAGAATTGGAATCTTTTATTGATCCTGGAATTTCAGACTCTTATGCTACGTCAAGAAGAAAAAATGTAAAAACAAGTCGAGCTGAATACCGTGCTCGCAATCTAGGATGCTTCCCGCAACGGCAATGTAGAGACATTTTTCCAATAGGAAACCTTAAAGAAACTGATTCAGTTTCCTAATTAGTTTCTATCACCACACCATAACTGCATTCACATTCTTTAACGGAAAGTTGTTTGGCAATTGCTATGGAGAGACGTCACATAAAAAGATAAAAAAGACAACAGGAAACAGCCTACCGTAATGAAACAATCAGCGCAAGCGGTGTGAATGAGTTAGAAACGGTTGGAGCGAGCGTATTATAATTTACAAGCTGACCACATGAAGTTGTGACTTCATTCAACTTAACAGCTTGAAGTAATGACATTCGGAACTTAGCCAAAGGCGTAGTTAGAAAGATAGAGTACACACCATGAGGTTTTTGTTTGTGAATAGTACACAGTCAGCTAGAGGGCAGTCGAAGAAGACTTCTATCCAATATTTCATGCAAGGCATGTTTCCTGTAACTACCAACATACGTAGGTCACATACAGTCACAGTCACAGTTTTTTAAGTGATATAATTTTAAAATTTGATAGTAGTTTCAGCGTGATACTGATATGAGACAAAGGTCTACGGACACACGGACAATAAAGTGATTGAAGCTTCAGTGATGTTTCTGATGTACCGGACCCTTAATATAGACAAAATTCTTATGGGGACGAAATTTATACGTCCCAATTTTATTATTGAATCGAATCGATTATGATCGAATCGAAGAAAAGTTAATGTAAGAAACATAACTGAAACGCAACTGCATTAAAATACACTTTACATTAAGGTGCTAACCATTTATATAAAGATTTTTATATATATCAATGGTTCTAACAGAATCACTTTATATTAGAAGTATCACGCAGTAACTGCGTAACACAAGAATGCTCTAATAATTATTTCGAAGTGAACAATACATATAATCTCAAATCGAAACGCAGTGTTGCCTTTCACTACATTTTTTTTTCTCTTTGGCTGAACTAGAGAAATAATATCGATGACAAATGCATTGCTTTCTACGATGAAATGAATTGGGTTATCTTTTATCTAGGTAGGTATAATAAATAAGTTATTGCAGAGATCTGGGCTTTGATAGAAAGTTCATTTGCATTTTGATGCTTTAATAACTCGGGGAATTTCAAAATAAAAACAATAATGCATTGACTTAATAAGTAGCTGTAAAACTCAATATTGAAACGAGCTGATGAAATATGTAAATACTGATATAATTTTAAAGTCTGTCAGTTGAAGTTTCAAAAAAATAATGAACACTTAGTTTTTGTTTTTGTGTAAACGATTATACCAAAAATATCATGATTAACAAGACATCATAACTCGAAAGTTTATACCTAAAAGACAATTTATACCTAAACTGAAGTTTTGTGAATATTAAAAGTGTCACACCTTAGTCAATTTTGTCTTACGTAACAAAAGAAAAAATACGGTTCAAATATTTTTTGCTAATCTAATTAACGGACTTATAAATCTTTTATTCAGTCATCTTGTCTATTTATCATTTTAAAGTTAGTATTTCGAACAACAACTACATTTAATTAAAATGATTAACTGCTATTGTGAGTGTTTAGTTACAAGATTGTTTGCGCCATATACAACATCAAATACAATATTAGATCATCAAATCCAATTAATCATTCAGTTATTGCGTACTTTTGAGGAACTCTACTTACCTTCTGGCAAGAAACACAGGTATCAATAAAGATAAGGATTTTCTGTTTTATTTAAACGTTGCCCCGCACTAGGAATATATCAAAGATCTATCGAACTTATTTATTCGATTTTTTTATTCTTCTATGTCTGTAACTGCTTTAAGGCACTGTGATATTATAAGGGCATGGAAAACAAGGTTATCAAATCTTTATTGAAATTCATAATTTGGGTAAAAACATAATATGTTTACGAATTTTGGGCCTAAACATTCACCTAAGACTCATATCGGCTACCTCATCGCTGACGACAGTTTACAAATCAATTAACAACATACGATCAGTGGACCGTTAGCAGCCTGCGCACGCACACCGCTACGCACGACTAGCTACTGGCATGCGCACTAAGCCTTATTTACCAACAGTTAGATTAGGTTCTAAACCACACCACAAGAATTAAAATTAAAATAGGTATTGTAGGTATTATTGTTTTCTTAAAATACGTACCGTATTTAAAGAAAATAATTATTGAAATACTCCTAACTTTTCAATAAAAAGTTTAATCTTTTGGAGGGGCGGCCCATCCTATTGCTGTCGCGCTAGACAAAAATGATGAAAACACAGCTAATTTGCATTATATAGCTAATAGTTTGCCTGTCTTACCAACTCAACCCAGTTACTGAGTGATATAGCCCTTGAGGTGACTAAACAACTCGTCATAATTCACCATTAAGTAATAATTTTTCGGTTTCCCAAACATGCCAGATTGAGTAGCGTCTACTAAATTAATTACCTCTTTGATTACCGATAAGCGGTAGACCGTAAGGTTGTTGATTTATAATGTCTTTATAGATTGCGGTTAACGAAAGGTCACAGGTTAATCTGCGATTAATTTTGGGTTATTTACATCTTGTGGTTAATTGCTGCTACATCCGATTAGTGCTTTGAATTTAGTGAGGTATTTGGTTCTTTCAAAAGATTAAAAGGAAGTTGCAAAAGAAAAATAATGACTAAATAATGCTATGTGGTCAGAAAACGGTGACGGTCGGAATTAAATATAAAGTACCACCGGTGGTCCACCCCTATTTTGAAAAGTGAGATGCGTTAACGATAATTCATATCATTCATCCAAGTGCAATGAATTTTTTTATTGTAGTAAAATCAGCAAATAAGTCCTTCCACCCAGGGCAGAGCGGGAGAACGGAAGTCTCGCGACCCCGGCAGGCTTTGGCCCTCTAGAGGCCCCGTCACAACGCTGACACTCTTTGAGGCGCGCGTGAAACAACACACCGCCGCGCCCGTCGACAATGGATGCTGAATTGTAATGGATGCTAAAAGTTTCCCCGCCCGATCAAATCTGAAATGAAGCGATTCGAAGAACCATAACTTCTTCACTTGACAGCTGATGACATTTATGTGTCAAGCTATGGACATAAATAACCGAAAAGGAATACAGACTTATTTAACTATGGAATATATACAACATGGTTATAATTAAGGGAATACATAATAATATAAGCAATAATAAATATGGATTTAAAAAATATTTTTACTAATTTGAATTTTACATGTTTCAAATTCAAGTGACACATGATAAAAATATTTACTGATAATTATGAAACCAAAAAGTAATAAACTAGGAAAGTTATTTATATCATAACAGTATTTTAATTCTATTGTAAAGCTCTAGAATCAAATAATCAGAAACTGTTTAATATGTTTGATTGACGTCTAAACAGTGTATTGTAACAGCTATCAGCAAATAATGAACTGTAATTAAATTCATAAATATTCAACAAAATAGCGTTCAAACTATTACAAAGAAAATATTTTTTATTAGTTGTTGAAACTGGGCTATAAACGCTTAATGCGGCAATTTTCCTACAAAAACGTTGCGATAAGGTGTAAACGTTGATTGTTATCTAAGCACTGCAGCCGTATGTACATAATTATTGATGTTACTAATTATTTTTTGCGAAATATTACACCACACGAACCATATTCAATGTAAACTTACTTCGTGTGTTAAAAAGAAATTGGTTTATTACTTATCATCAGGTAAGAATTACAGAAACTACATACGTTTTTAGCAATTTTTTATGAAATTGTTTAATTACTGAATTTCTCGATTCTACTCATACTTCATTACTATGACTTCATAAACTTCATATTAAATACAACTAATAAAGTTAGAACTAATATGTATGTAAATGTCTACTCATTTACTTTTCATCAATGGACTGCGCCGGTGCCATAACTAGTCCTACGTGTTGCAATGCCTGTCTACCATATAAAGAGCGATTTTCGAGCTATAACTGCGGAAATGTGGAAATTCAACAAAATTTAATCTGACGCCTCTGACCAGCGTCGTATGAATACCAAATGAATTAAATCAGTTAATTACTCAACAAAATTTTCAACACTCTCATTAGAATTTACTTTCAATATTGACGACTTATCGGAAACTCAAAACAATAACAATAAACATAATAAATATCTCATTTTAAGTTCAAGTAAAAATTTTCAACACTTCATCGCGGAATTTGATTTGCTTATATTTTTGCTTTATCTTATTGCAAAAGCGTTTAGCCTTTATTTAATATTGTGTTGATAACTCGTTAATAAAATACTGTAAAGATTGATTAATTGAGGTAGGATTAAAATAGGTACATACGCCGCATGATATGTATTAGTTGCAGAGTTCCACATTTCACAAACATTCATTTGCATCAAGTCAATTAAAATGTCTAAATATTGTTTCTATTTCTATCGGCTTCACTGATAGGATAACGTTTGTGAAACAAGAACACAATGCTAGGATTAGATCATTGGGGGCAATTCAGATACTAATGCTCAAACGCATGCCAGCATGCGTGAGCGCATATCCTAAAACAGAACGCGGAAATGTTACAAATAACAGGTTAATAACGTACTTAGTGAGCTTATTCATATCACGAGGCCTGTAAATGGCACAATGAGACTGAATAATGTTATGAAGACAGAATTAATAGCTGAATAATTGTTTGACTACTTTTGAAACCTAAGATGCTGATAAGATTGACAGATTTTGATAAATTCGGCTAAAACAGTAGCTATTTTGACTTGTTGAGTGATGAATATCATTGAAACATGGAAAATCATCAGTTTTCCAGTTCTGAAAGATAATCATCGAGTTCATTAACAACGTTTAGTGTTGCGAGTTACCTCAAGAGTACCTTCCAATTTTTATAAGATGGACGCGTCGGACTGTTACCAACAATACCAACACAACGATTCTACCTACACATTTAAGTCAGAATGCAGTATTGAAATACGGTTTCTTATTAGAAATATTTACTGCCCTAACTAGCACCTACATTTTTTATATTATCAAGTGTTTTATATCATAAAGTTGAAAAAGAAGCATACGGCCCGCGTGATAGTCAACACATCAATGGACGGCATGAGCATTTCGAACATTTTGAGATTGTGAAATAAATAAGGAAGGAGCGTTCTGACAGTAAGTTTCAGGATAATATGTTGAAATCGTGGGTCCACCAGCTGTCGGCACAATGACCGTTCAAGAACTGTCTCACCCACATCTACGGGTTTAAAGCAGCTAAGCGTTGCTTGACACGAAACTAATGCCTATGGGTGATCGCCTGAAGGAGTACCGCGTATCGACCACCACGTGTGACGGGCTGTTTCACTTCACACACGACACATGTTTGTTTCTGTCTTGCGGAGGATCACACCCTTTTGTATTATCAGTATGCTTTATAATTAGGTATGTGTATAGATATCTCGTGGGTTTCACAATACTTGGGGAAAGTTGAATTCTAAAGCAAAACCTACTTCTTATGATTTATTAAACGTAACATTGTTAAAGATTTTGCTCTCATTTCACGACATGAAGTCAATTTCTCGCTTAAAACCGTGTATTGTTTGACATTTGCAATATTGCCTGAAATGTAGATTGAAATCGTGTATGCGTTTTATGAACTCATTACTTGTTACGCAAGTTTTATATAATATTGGTTCCGTATATCACGATATTGTGTTGATTACATTGATATTGTTTATTATAACACCAGTTACACATTAATAGATTTTGTTTACAACAAAATTACTTTAATTCGAAGTTATTTTGTAGCTCGGTTTTCTATTCTTTTGAATAAAAATTGGAGCCTGTATCTAATTCGTCTTATTCCTTACCTACTTATGTCTAATTGCCACATTTTTATGGAACTAGCCATTTAACTATTTTCATTTTTAACTGGTGCATATTAATCAGATTAGGTATATTTGTTGTAATGTTTAAAAAAAATAGTTATTTATGAATTGTGTTCCAGTAAAAATGGCTTACCTACTTGACATTGATAGCAAAATAAGCAATACAGATAATTTAATTAAACAAACACACCATTAGTTTTGAGGTCGTGAGTAAAAGTAACAACAATCAATTACATTTGGATCAAATACAATTACGATGATTAATTAAACGTATTGATGAAACAAAACGAAGGAGCCAACGCCTGTGCGTGGAGATTACACAATCACATTCTTATGATGAAAGCCGTAAAGTATAAAAAACTGTGTAGCTTTTTGTCTGAGTATTGGTTTAGCTTAGCACCTCATTAGTACCTATAACTTATATTCAAAAAGCTCCTGTATCAATCATATTGCAACTGCGGGTCTTAAATGGCTATTTAGCTATATTCCTTATGATTCGCTTCGTGAATTAATAATTGTAGAATATCCAATAACGCTTGGAAGTGAATCATTAGGGATATTACTACGTGGCCAATTTAGACCCGCTGTTCAACAAAACTCTTATTCGAACAATTAATATCATTAACTCTCATTGTAATATCAACTTTTTCAGAGCTGTCATTGCAACATCCTAAGTAATATTGAGTACAAAAGATAGTGAAACACTAATACAATTAAGTGTGAATGATAATATTTAAATTGAGTCTAACAGGCTAAGGCCGCGGTGCCAACAATTACCTACGTTTGTAACTCGACATAGTTTAGATGCAGTTTTTATAAACAGTTTGTTGTTATCTATGACGAGTGGTTGGGAAATAAATAAATGTATCGGTTTTCATTTAGTTTTTTGTAGAATCATTTGGAAATAAAACCTTTTATGAGTACAAATAACTTCTTTATGAATTCATATTAATAAGCAGTAGAGTCTGATGAATTTAAAATAAATAAATTTAATCTAGTTCAGGTAATCAGATCCACGAACAAATAGTTAAAAAAACATACGCCCCATCATTCAATTAATTAAATTCACAATATTTTTAGGTAACCTGAAATTTTAGCAAATATCTACTAGTAAATATGAAATAAAATTATTTTGGCTTTTATTTGTTTATTGAATGTTCAAAACAAAATAAACAGCTACTTGTAAAAGGATTATAAGAGAACAAGCAAAAGGTGAGCAGTCAGGTTATCGAGAGTTAGATCAATATTAAAGTGTGAAGCACCCGCCTTTCAAGCTTGGTTACATCGGATTAATATCTATTTAGTATCAGCGGCTCATTAATTATGGTTTTACAGAAGTAGTTTTTTTTTTTCAAATAATACATTTAGATACTATAAAAGTCGGTGCTTTAACAGCATCATGTAGACTTCTTCACATCAGCGAACATGTATACTTGAACATTGTATCACTACAACTGTTTTTAAAGTTATATTTTTATACGCAATAACGACTGCGTCGCGTCTTCGCAAATATATTTTGTAACGTGTAAACAGCGTTCATAAAAACAAGCGAACGAAAAATTCAGCTGCGAGTACCTATGGTTGCGATGGCCTAATTGATTAAGGCGTCTGGAGTACCTATCCAAAAGACAGCTCAATTTTTCGTTCCTTGAACAATATCTTTACAACTGTTTTTTTTTATTATTATTAAATGACTTTCGACGCTACAAAGACTGGAAATTGAATCTACAATAGCTGGGAATAAACTGGCACCCAATAACTGCATTATTTTTTGTCAATCTAAAACATTAAATTAATGCAAATCAAGTGACGAATTTAGTCTGACAACAGAGATAAGTTTAGTAAAGATTTAATGTGAATTACGAATGGATCGGTTGCTTATATTAAGCAACCGATCCATTCGATTTGATGTGATGAATTTGGTATGCAATCCTGATAATATTTATCAGGATTGCATACCAAATTCATCACATCAAAGCAATACGACAAATTTCGCTTTTTTATGTTGATTTAGTAGTACACACGGCTATACATCAAGATATACAAAACCAGTATTAGCTGACCGTTTATACTGTATAAAAATCGTACAAAGCGAGACCAAGACAAACTGGTTTTGTATAGCTTGATGTGTAGCCGTGTGTACTTGACGCCAAGTATAAGCTATACAGATATTTGCCAAGATTAAAAGCTCTTGCTTATCTTAGCAAAAATCGCTTACACCTTAAATAAACTTAATAACACCTACCTTTAGGAGACCGCTGACGGCATATCAATTTATCATTTACGCCGCTTAAGGCAAATGTGTTGTTTATTTATTTCAAATTCATGTTATTTGTCTTATTTCATTAGTCGCCATTACTCAGATGATATCTAATTTACAGATCGTTTTGTTAAGAGTGTCATTTGTTATAAAGTTATGATAAACAACTATAACGTTTGAAGTAATTCAGACTAGTTTGCGTAGTATTTACTACGCATTATTACTTTTTCTCGTATGAAAATTATAACATTGGGATTGAGACCAATGGTTGATTGTCATTCTGCACTTTTCAACGTCCGTTAGCAAAAGATGGTCCCCAGAAACGCGCCTTTCGCCACTTCTTAGTGTAAAAGAAATAATCAACATCACAGACTTCACCAATGGGTAATCTATACGTTCTTACTTGTGCTATCTTAAACCTAGTTTTAACCGAGATGACACCAAAATCGTCTTACGTTTGCCACCATATATCTGCCAGAAAACCAGCACTAGCAAGGCATGTTATCCAATAAATAACAAAGAAAAAACTTCTGGCATCAATAAATAGAAGGTTATAGTGATAAGTACAGGTAATTTTATTGGAAGATATTTATGTTCTTTTAAAAACATATGTTTACACAAAATTACAACATTAATGCGATACATAACCGATTCATTCATTCACTCATTGACCGAGTTTCACCTTCAATTAAAAATTATGCGTTCTAACGAAAAAACACCTAAAAACTTTGAAAAGTGCGTCTAAAATGATAAATATTCAATACCACAGCCTTTTACACTCTGATTAGCACAATATCGTTAAATAACCAATCCTTTAAATATACTAACTTAGACCGAAACTATTTCAAGAACGACCTGATAAATCTTAAATACTTGAATTAGTTATTTGGAGTTCCGTGTTCCGGCCAATAATCCTTTCTGGTCTTGTTCTAGCCTGGACTAGCTATATGTAAAGGGTTTTAAGGGAATGTAAAATCAGTTTATAGCACAATGGTTTTGCTTCGGATAAACTCATTGTAATATGTAGGTACATCCATCCGTCTTTTATCTATCTATAACTTTAGCTTCGCAAGTTAGATCAAAATACGCGTCAGCATTTTATGAGTAATGTCAAGTTTTCAGTTAAAGGATTTATAGCCTTTTTTTAATGACTTGATATGTCAGAGCACCAAAGTTGCTGACATAGCTCGAGAAATTTCCTTGAGTGGAGACTGTGACTAGCTAAAAGTAGTAAAGGTTGCCAGCCGGCTAGGTGGACCCACGACCTTCGAAAGCGAGACTGGATCGGACCGGGCTTAATGGCGAATAATGCATTGAGAGAGGCATATGTCCAGCAGTGGAAGAATACAGGCTGATTATGATGATGAAGACCCTGCTAAAAAGAACCAGTATTGAATTACTATTACCAATGATTGACTGCCACCATGACTTACGATTCAAATAAAAATAAAAAAGTATGGTACTGAACTCCATGCATGACTACGGCACATACTTTACTAGTTTTTTAAATACTTTTTGCATCGCATTTAACCATATGTTGCTCTTGATTCATGGACTTCTAAGTTATGCACATAAGTATATCGCGATCTGTTTCAATGAGATTATTATGTAAGTCATTAATACTACTAATCTAAATGTAAGAGTCGCATTGCTTTTAAAAGCTATCCATTTCCCACTGCTGGGCAAAGACCTCTCTCTTCCTTAACCCTCGAGGCTAATAGAATTACCCTTATTTGGGAGGTAAATCATAAAATTAATATTCCAGCACTGGGTGGAGCGAAAGGAACTGTCAGACTTGTCTGAATAAAAACCAGCCTGTCAGTTCCTTCACTTACACTTTGCATTCCAGGTCGTAGTTCCCCTTTAAAACAGCCCCGTACAGGCGTTATAAGGGCCCTGTCAGTTTACATTATAACACTTATGTTATAAAATCGACACACGACAACAAAATTGGAGTATTTGTATGTGTATTTCAACAATTAACACGGTTGTCAGATGTCGAATATAATTAGACCACCTAACTTGGAACTGGCTGGTAGTGGACATGTTTTATGAGTGAACGAGCCATAACATAAAACAGTCGAACATTCTGGACAATAACTTTGAACCTACACAAAATTGAGATATTGGCACTTGTCAACCTGGAAAGTCTACTTATTGGTAACAATTTCCATTTTAATGAAAAGTTTTTCCTTAAAGTCCTTGAAGAATATAGTCCAATATTGTAAAACTTGTATCAATGCTTTTTCTTTGAACCATAGAGCACTTTATAAAGCCTATATTAATGGGCTAGTGAAGGCAAACATGCATTCAGGATATACGAGATTGTTCCAAATAATACTAAATTCGTTCGTAGACATTAAATTAATAATTTAGCAATTGCTGGGTTTAGTTTTAGCTAAAGACTCAATACAGCTTGTGAATGGAAATGATTTACTTAAATAGAAAGGTATTCGCAAGAAAGGACACTAAACGCGATCGACTCTTGCGCATTGAGGTACAAATTAAATAGTTCTATTTTTGGTTTCATGTGAATTACGTAGATGCCATTTTGCCATTATCTAAGAGTAGATCTAGCCTTCTGATGGATCAATAACCCCAATAAACTTTCCGACTCATGTAATCAAACCTTTTTATCTTACAAATAAATGGAAGCAAATCCGGATGTTCTTACTCCAAAATATTTAAGTACCTACCTAAGTCTTAAAAAAGCATTGGTTGACATATAATTATTTATCAAAACATTATTTTTATTGCACCCCTAACACATAATAAATAATATGGGGCACTTAATAAAATATTAATAAATTGTTATTCAAGTGTCCATTTAAAAACTAATTTAAAATCAATTTAGTTTTTGTCAATAGCAATTTAGAAGAATTAATTAATTGACATGTAGTAAAATGTAAGGTCTCATAATTTATTACTGAATGGTGCTAAATGGCGCACATTCTCTAAGAACAGTATAAAAACACCCCTAACGAAGCCCGAGGGGCTCACTTTGTTGTCGAAAAGTTTAATTAGATATCGGATTATTATGTACCATTAAAAATGCATGCAAACATGTACTAAAAAGTTAAAAGTACCGCGTTTACGCACAGTGAATTCATTGGGTATTGAAAGTTTTCACTTTATATGTAATTATATTTAAAAATATAAAACAGGACAATTACTGGAATAGACAAAATGATTTTTGAGCCCTTTTTATTTGTTCCGTTAATTATGGAGTCTATGTCTAGTCCCTTTCACAGGCCTGTGTCCTAACAATGAGAATGTATGCTTATTACGCTAACAATCTGTCAGTAACAGGTGTTAGTTAAAAAAAATCACAAAAAGCCCTCATAACGCTTAACTGACACTGTATAAATGTTTATCAACGCCATATAAGTAACAAGATAAACATAATTATCTTGCTCATTACCTGAAAGTGATCGGGTAGGTTCCAATCGGGCGTTGTCAAAGACCTTGGTTAACTGTGGCAGTGTCAATGAAGCATTTAGGTAGGTATGTGGTAATAATGACCAGTTTAACCGCGTTGTGCACGACTGAGGACAGGCCTCAATGATAGCGATACGTTGTTTTTGAGATAATGATTTCAGAAATTCGCTCGTACGTTTAGACTTCAATTCCGAGACCTAGACCTCCCTATAGCTAAACTAGTAGTAGGCGTAGGTCTAGAAACACTATCTGGTAAGAAAAGTAAGCTGTAAGATAAGTGAGTTCCCAAAAAAAGCTTATACTTGTTAATAACCCACTGTAAAGTTGATAACACCAAAACTCGGAAAGTGTATGGTAAATCTGGAGCTTTACTTCATGTTTATTTATCAGGGGCCGGAGTAAGCGCATACTAAAAATGTTTCAATGAAAACGGTAAACTCATATCGACATTGGCAATTAAGTATTTTTTAATTATTCCGTGAGATACAACAGATAATGGACGCACAGTTTACTCTATCATCAATTGCCATTCAAATCTCCGCTGTCAGTGACACCAATCTCTCACACATTAAGAAACGCTCGCATTAGAATTCCCACGAGCCACCTGATGACCGTAGACCACATATTCGGGAGCTGTTACGTCACTACAACTCATATGACGCATATACAATTTCACTTTGACCGAAGTATGTGTGTCAATGAATTACTAACTCACTTACACAATCGTGAACTAGCTACAATTAACTAAAAAAAACAACGTAATTAACTAGAGATAAATGATACGAAACACCTAATGATTAGTTAATCATTAATAAAATTAATTCAGCATGGTGAGATTGTTTTAAATTATTAAAACAGGGCGACATTTCATTCGATCTGAAATGTAGGTTATAGGGCAAGTGTTTCTTGATGGGGGCGTTACAAAACTACCACGTTCAGGTTAATTAATGGGCTTGTAATATAGAGTAATGTGTCGTGTGACCCTCGACTTAACTTTCCTCATAATTATAATGGTCAGGTAATAAAGGGATTGCTACATATCGATAGGTCCCAGTACGCATGGATTTATGATAACATCTAAATCACAATAAGTATTGCTCAATTTTAATGGGTTGCCTTGGTTTTAGGGCGGTTCACCATATACTTAAATGTTGAAGGAGCAGTTATGGTAAATGGTTTTTTAAAATGGATATGACATTACTATGTAATAATTCAACATTGTTTGAATGTAAATTATCTCGATATATTTACGAGTGATTTTCTTAATTGTGTTAAGGTCGGTTTTCACATACATCAGAATCTACTTGAATGTTGAAGTCAGAATGTAGGCTTTCTGATGGACTATTGCTGGAGGCTTCAATCTACAAAAATTAGGGTGATAGTAGAACTTTTTCTCTGATTGGTTCAAATTATGGCCATCATCATTAGGTAGGTACTTTGAAAATTCATATTGGGGCTAGGCTAATCTAGAAAGACAGTTACTCAGTTTTTGTCTGAATTTGATAAATTACATCCTGTGTGGGCCGCAAAATGCAGCAAACACTACAAGTTTAACTCAAATTAGAGCATATTTACCTAAATATACAGCACATAATAACAGTAATCACTAGTCATTGAATGTATCTAAGTACCTGACTATGTAGTTAATTGTGACTAAGTTCAGCTCGCGGCATTGCTCGCATTTACTTAAGAACGGAACAAAAATATTTATGACCCGTTTGTGATAATTTATAATAGATTAGATTTCGAGCGCCTTTAGGGTCGTAAAATAGTCGAAGCAATAAAATGTCTCGTAGTTCAAATTGAATTGTTGGTAACATTATCTTGGAAATAAATGAAAATATTCGTATATTTATTTTTGCGTCGAAACAGAATTCAATGGACAAGTAAAGTTTATACGTCAAAACTTATGACCGTATTTTTAAAATAAATCTGCTAGTAACAATAAAATAGCAGCTGGTCTACAATTGTATTTATTAACAATGCAAAATTTGAAACGTCACTCACTTATCCGCTTATTTTAGACAAAACACGATGCACTTAATAAGTTCTGCCGTCCTAGAAAGAAAGAAAGAAAAGAGATTTATTGTGACACACACAAGACAAAATAAACAAAATTACACGAAAAGAAACAACATAGAAAAACAAAAATCAATAAAGGAAACACAAAGGTAAAATAAAAAAACATAAACAATTTAGTCCTGTGCGAGGCCAAAAGGCTCCTACCTCAGCATGTGCTGTGACAATTAACTGTCACAGCGCTGGTTTTCTGGTAGGGCCCAACTACTACTACCACTACCGCTTCCTACAGGAAGCGGTAGTGGTATTCTTTAACTCTACAGCCTTTATGTGTACCGCAGATCCAGAGACGAGATTACAACAACAAACTGTAGTTTTACGTTGGAGCAACAATGGACACAAGGCAATTTTTTTCTAAAGGAATAGAACTGCATAATTATTTTGTCCAATATAAGTTTACCTAAAATTTCAGGTTCTAGCGTGATGGCAAACTGAAATCACTTGCTATGTTTAAAATCTTTTGATGATGATTAGGCGTACCAAAATATACTGATTTTAAAGTAGTTTACATACTCAATTCCTCATCTATTATTTTATAGGTAAGTATCCAGTGGTAAAACGTGCGCCAATCTAAAATATCAAAACTGACCATATTTACTAAATCTTAAACTGACCCAAGTGCGTGTCGGATTAACGGGTACCTGAATCAAATAAATGATTAATTAATATTTTATTAATTTATATGACAAATGCGTAGCCCATTTGTCATAATAATTGACAGTCGAACTGGAACCGGATAAAAACGGCACTATTTTAAAATATAAAGTCAAGTTCTAATATTTCGCAATAAAACCTTTAAATTGAAATCAAGTAAACAATCTATTAACACAGTTATACTTAAAGGATTGTTACTCAACAATGGCGCTTGGGCCCTACCATTGTTTCAATACGTTCACTGTTCGTAACTCGTTAAAACAATGTGGTCAAAGCTTCCTATCTGTCGTGGCCTACCACGGATTTGTTTCTGAACGGACAACTGCAACAGTTGTGCAATTGTCAATTTAAACGTGCTCGGACACTAAATATCTTGTTTCTGGGTTTGTTCTACGTGTTCGATACGGTCGGTGGATAAATCCTATATAGTGTAAGTAAGGTATGAAAAAATAGGTTTGCAACAAACACGTGACAATTTGGTAGTCTTTTGTGACACAGTTTTGTGTAATAACAAAATTTCTACAGAACGTTTCCAAAATTGCAGTTACTTTCAGAAGTGATTAATTATGTTAGCATTTCATAATCGATACAAATACGAGCATAAATTAATGTTTCTATTCAACAACCTACAACGACTTAGTATTTACATAACGTTTGATTATTTTCTACACTACTGAAATACAAGTACAAAATCGAAATATTATTTGCATACTCCAGAGAACTCAATTACGAATACTTAGACTGACATGATCCAATCATAACAATCTCGATTCAATATCGACGAATCGATCGACTATGTTAGGGGCAGAATATTTGCGAAATGTATTATTGTGTAACAAATAACATGGATTTATCTGGACCACGATCAGACAGGTGACAGGGTGACGAGAAGCGCCAGCCTTCAACAACAATGGACATTGAATAATAAATGACTTCAGTGCCATAAATTAAATAAATATTGATTAGTACGTTCACAAGGTTTATTTTAACTATTTTGTTCTTGAAAGTGCTAACACAAAAAACCTGTAAAATTGTAATGGTTCTAAAAGGTAAGAATTTTGTTTGACCTTCTACTCCAATATTTCACAAGTAGTAAAAAGGCTTAAAAGTAATTACAATGGGAAAATACTACTTATATTTATTAATGGTTAATGCATTTCTTTAAAGAACTTTCTTTAGTGGTGAAGGTTGGAAACAGAGGCAAAACTCAGCAGAGTTCTTGTAATAAAACTAGATGTTGTGTCTCAACTATACAATAATAAGTGCAAAGTCATAGAGGTCCTTGAACAGAACTTAATAAAAAATATGAAACAGCATATTCTAAGATTGCTCAACCACCAGCTCCTTTCAGGATTTATACAAAGCCAACGACAGTTCACTGGTGCCGTAGACGCTAGTCAAGTCAGTCGCGGGTCTTATACCATCACCGTGACCTCGGAACATAAAGGGCTATTGAAGGACACCGTGGATTTTAGTCAGTACAAGTCTGACAGTACCTCTCGCCCTGCCCGGTGTGGGAGGTCTCATTTGATGATTTTACCACGTAAAAAAAAAAAAAGACGCTAGTCAAAAAAACTGTGGTGATATAAAGATTGAATGCAGTAAAATAAACTGCAATAGAAATATATACTGGACTTCATCTTCTATACTATAAAAATGGATCGCTAAATGTGTTGCTAAGCTCATAACTCAAAAACGGCTGGACCGATTCGGATAATTCTTTTTTTGTTGTGTTTGTAACCATCGGGACCGGGTTTTAGATCGGGTCTTCCACCCGTGCGAAGCCGGGACGGGCCGCTAGTTTTTTATAAATATTTACATGTACAATTACGTTAAGTTAGATATTATTATAACATAATACATGTGGAGGCTTGTTATTAGCAAGTTTTAGTGTTATTAAGTTTTCTAATCTTATAATAAGTCTGTAAGCCTTCTATAAAATAATTTAAAAGAAAGAGATTACCCTGCCATTGCTACTGCGCATTCAGATAATAACAAATTCATTTATTAAACTCTCAAATGAGTGAGTGCTCCACCCTTTTTTTAAAGAAAGACCGACATATTAATATGACACGAAATAATTAACGGTAAATACGTCAGAGGTAGTTACGTAATCAAACTGATCAACCTGGACCGGGTTACGGTAAGTTGGTAGGTTGTGATGCTCGCCCACATAGTATTTTGCATTTAGAAACTCCAAAAACTAGTTGACCTGTTGAATGTTAATAATATGAATGTTATTAATATTTTGGAGAAATAAGAGCTTAATAGGCCTTTAAATAAGATAAATATTTGTTTATAACTGCAGAAAACTTAGCTGCTACATGATATGCTAATCGAGTGCGTTATGTTTTTTTTTTGTAAGCTAAACGTACACCATGTGTGATGGTTAAATACATTGCACTTCAGGATTTGAAAAGAAAATTGAAGGTTCGCATATCTCACGTAATGTCAAAATAGTGCATTGTTTAAGTGCAACTCAATCAAATGTCCAGCAATTGGCTATAATCTGCATCTTCTCACAGATTTGACAATGTTGATAGGCTAAATTTGTAATCTTTTATTTACACGCGTCACCACATCAAGCTACCTGATTCTGTCAAATATCTTTATCGAATTAGCAGGTGCTGTGGTGTCAGGTGTGTAAAGGTGTTGTTCGATTGGAAAATATGGGAGATTGAGATTGGTAACATTTTCGGATAGAAGAGAAGTAATTAATATATCGTTTACATTAAAATTTTATGCGCTTATTGATAACATTGAATTGGTTTAAATCCTGGAATGAACATCATGGTTGCAAGATAAGAAGGTGACTCAAAAAGAAGTTCCTATGCAGTGATAAAAGTGAAACTAAATACACTACTTGTCCCTAACACAACAGTAATATCAAACATGTTCACACAATTATGTGAACACATAATTCAACATAGGTTTTGATGACAGCATGTTATTACGTGTCCCCCGACATATAGGGCGTTGTAAGGTAAAACAAATGAGTTACATTATCGCCAATATGTCAACGCGATTTCGTAAGGGCGAACAAATGCCAAACGATACGATACCGCTGCAAATGGCCGACAGAACAATACCGACTGATATCGCGGAATAGGCGCGGAGGCAGGTTGCATTCAAGATTGTTTACCTAAGTAATAAAAGTTATGTTTAGCAAGAACGGTTTTGCTATAAATAATGTCTAGGAACGGACAGTGCCACTGTGTAGAATGTTGAGCGAAAATTTTGAATGATTCTGGGGATGTTTTCAGCAGTATAATACTTTGAACTTAAAAGTCAAAACTAGTTTTAAGGTTGTTATACAAAAACAAAGAAATCGGCACGGTACGTTGTAAGTATCTAATATTGAACTACTCGTAGTTTATAATTAAAACATCAAATGAACCTGACAATTATATGCAGTATCTAGAAGTACTTATCGATAACCAAATTCGATTACCTACATAATTAAATAGCTAAAAATAATATCGCAACTCAACATGCTGATATTTTTCGTTAACACTTTTAATCAAATCGTTAATAGACTCCTGGACTATTATAGTTTATAATTTATTGTCATTCTGTAATAATAGTAAACGGATAGTGATTAAAAGCTTTCGTTTCCTTTACAATTGGACCAAGGACTATTGACTTGTAACAGTTGTTCAGCTCGAAACGTGTGGGTAAACAATGATTTTAATTACAGATTACGCCTAAGAATTTATTTTAACTAAGCAGAATTATATTAATGTCAAACCTGGCATAATAGAAACGCATTTGTTTTATGTATAGGTAATGAACAGGACGTAAGTGCAATGAGTCGACGAGTGAATATGGCGATAAAATGTGTGCGTAGAAGGTAGTAAAAAGCTCTATAGAAACGGCCATTATCTACAGGCAATTAAAGTTACTGTAATAGCTGTTGACTTCTGAATTACCACCTCTATCCGCTAATTAATGGTTACTTATTGAAAACGGACTTGAAAAGTGAAACCCCTGACGTTTAGCTCAAAGGGAGCCGGCGGTTGAAACCAGCGCAAGACAGCCATGATTCACGATGTTGATTGAAGCTTATTTGCCATAGATGATTCCTGCCTTTCTATTACTCTCAGATCGAAGATAATAACGGCAATCAAACAAAATCATATTTTCTCAGAGAAATATCTTTCTATGGATCATAGTAATTTTCTCTTTCCCAACACTGACAGCGTGACATTGTCGATCACATTAGCACAAAACTGATTGGTACACGTCACTTTTACATGGACGAAGTCACGATGTAAAAGTTATTGTTTCTCTTGTAAAACTGGCTATTAGAGAAATTGCTTTATTGATTATACCTTAAAGATATACACTGACACGATAAACTGAGTTCAGCATGGTTCAGCTTTCATTGTAAGCCTCCCATTGATTCCGTAACGTGTAAACATAGCATTACCGGCAGTAATGTTGATTTATGTGCGGCTTCTGAGTAAATAACTGGTTGCCGGAACATCATCGTGATAAATTCTATCGTAAATCATGATACTGTAACAAATCATCCTATCGCGGACAACCAGAGGTACAGCGTTACCCTTACTAATTCACTAAACTTCAAGATCTTTAGAAAATTAAATGAAAATGACAGTAATGAAAATGTCAATTAGGATTATCTTTCTTCCTAACATTCCACAAAGGGTAAATGAGATTTGCGTCTGTTTTACATTTTGGAGAATGTTGAGATAAGTTTTGCATAAATTATTATCATTTTTTTACACGTGAGAAGTATTTCAGGACCAGATACATTCACTCGAAGTTGATGAGTCTACTGTGTAGAAGTAATATCATATGTACCTCTTTTTAGCATCATCCACAACACTTTGCGCAACTCTACACTTTGTAGCAATACACTGACAAACATACAAGACCATTTAATTTGTATAAAGCACACGTAACATCATCTAGATCCGTTAGAACTTTCGTTTGTATCTGAATGTTGGGCACGATCTGTACTATTGATTAGAAATTGCCACTCGGCGGGCTGATGTCACCAGCATAGCATGCAATACGATTATGTTGCTCCGGTTACTACACATATAGAAAAGAAATGCCCGAGTTGCATAAACACGGAATGCACTCTGAGGATGTCAACAAATGATTGTGCAGTGCAGTTTGACCATCTGTTCAGTTGTTGTACAACGTTGCAATTACAATTCCTAGCGGGTGGACAATGTGGACATCAATATGCTGTATACTTAAGACCCGTTGCTGACACACTAGATTTTATTTAGCAATTTAGGTATATAAATTAAGGGTTTTAGATTGAGGGACTTCATTTAAAGCTGTTATTGTAAAATATAAGTAATTCTTTGACAAATAATTTTATCAAATACTGGCAACGACTTCCAGGCACATTCTTATTTCTTTCTGGATTTTAAACAGCACAATGATTTTTACTATACCCAATGGTAAGAGAAGTTTGTACCTTTAGTTTATTTAGTGTTACTCACAGGCATGCCTTCGTTATAGCACCTATTGCTATTTAACATTCTAATCAAGTCATAAGGGAGAAAATGTAGTAACTTATACATACCTGCACGTTACGCGTTTCCTTTTTCTTATGAATCACAGTTCTGTAGCTATAGCTGCGACCTAAAAACGTAGCAGGTTTTTGGTTCTGAAAGAAAGAAAAAAAATGATATAATTTAAAGTTCACTTTGTTCATGTTTTATGAATACTTGGGTGTATCTGAGAATACTATTTCTCTTATAGAGCATGAATCCTGAAAATAATGCAGGTTTTTCTGAATATTATGATGGATTTTCAAACATTTTTTTCGTATATGATATTTCCTCTTTGAAAACAGGAAACATCATAATTATGTCAACCATTTTAAATCTGATTCTCTAATTTAGAGCATGATTTTTGCAGAGTACAAAATTTTAGAAACGACTTTTTTTTTTTGAAAAACTAAGTATCTACCTCTGTGTCTGGATTTGATTCTGATATAATTAGCAAAACGTGAGTTTTACTACAAATTAATATGTTAACATTATAATTAGCGAGAACGAGAACAGGTGTGATATTATGTTACTTGGACAAACCATGCATCTTTATCTTTATTATTCTATAATTAATGGTTCTGGTTGGCCCAGTGGCTGAGCTATCGACTGCTGCGCAGCGTGTCGCGGATATGATTTCCGAATGAAACAAATATTTGTATGATCTGTAGGCAGTTGTTCCGGGCCTGGCAGTTTGTATATATGAGTTTCCAAGTTCGCAAACTCAACAACGATACAGGAGAAATTCCTAATGTGGGGCAAAGTATGAAACAAAATTGTATCATCAGTCAGTGCGGATTGGTAGATGTCACATATCTAAGAATTTTTGGTTCTAGGACATGCCGGTTTCCTCACGATGTTTTCCTTCACCGTTTTGATACCGCTGGGCCCAACCACCACTGCTCCCAAAATTTTGCAATCAATTTCTAACACCTACATACCTAATCAATCGCGAAATTCAATATTTGAATTATGCAATACTTGTCTAAGTACTAAACTAGAATTTCTATTATAGGAAACTCAACCTACTACTAGCTAGGGGGCAAACAGAACTAGTTCGAGATAAGATACATCTTTTCGTAGATATTTGTTGTGTCACTCATGCAGCACTCTTGCGCATGTTAGTGTGTAGTACACATATCTTGATTTAATCAGATGACGACAATGTTATGTAATTATGAATGTATTTTTTATTTATTAATAGCTACATAAGTATGTTAATTTCTAAAAGTGATGCGAATGTGCGTCATTCGTGAAGTGTTTCCTCTCTTAAAGAGCTTTTTAATGGCATATTTATGTAAATAAATAAAAATACCTTTTTCGGGATCATAAATTGATTGATTACGTTTAAAACTAGATAAGGTGTGTTGTACATACCTGTTCAGACGCGTTTATAGCAGCATAGTTAAGACAAAAGTTTGTGCTCATACATTCGATGAGATTTCAGTTACACTTGCATTTCATTTTTCATGAATTTCTGCATCCTGGCTCCTGAAAGACGCAAAATACTTTGATTAATAAAAAAATCTTTATACAAGCCACAGGCGTGGTTATTGCGTGGAGGTTTGATATTTTAATTATGTACCTATCAGCCATTCATCGCTGATAGTTTAAATATTAAAAAGATGTACGTTTTTAATTACAATATCAATAATCTGATGTTATCTCAGCTATTCAAACCACCCACAAGATTATTAGCAAAGAGTTATTTAACAAATTAATAAACATTTAAGGAATTCGTTCTCGCTAAATGAAATAGTTCAAATGCCAATGGAAAGTGATACAATCTCGCAGTGTTCGCCTTTTTAGGACGTTTCGCAGGAGAATTGGGGCATTCGCAAATACCGCGGTACCTTAAACGTTCTATGGTGAAATTCTACTAGTGCGTAATAATATGGGCATAAAAGTTAAAGAAAATTGTTTAATCTACTTACATAGAAGCTTACTTCTGCAGAAAGAGTTTCAGAAATCAAAATGTTTCACAGAATGTTGTTTATGTGCCTAATTATTTTGTAAATAACATCAGTAGTTCAATTATCACACATCACACTAAAATTTTGAGTTATTCCACTCTGATCCCCAAACCGATCCCCTGTCATATATTTTTACTTTCTAGGGGATCAGTTTTTGGGGATCAGAGTGGAATAACTCAAAATTTTCTCAGCAAGAAAATAAAATCCTCACAAAGGACAACAAAACAAATGAACGATGGTCATTTGTTTCTTTTCTTCATCTGCACTAAATTTGAAATTCGAATGTAACATTTAAAGACGATCAAGTAAAGAACTTTTTTAAAGGAGGTTTTAATACCAAAAATAAAATCCCACTATTTTATGAGCTGTCATTTTTTGTGTTGCAATTGAAAATTCTTTTATGAATGCTTGACACAATTCATTGATCTACATAGAACAGGTTAAACCAATGGTGACCTTAAACGCGATCAGTTTCCTACACTTGCTTTCCTTTGGTCGACTTGCGTAAAAACAAGTCAATCAAACACACGAATTATGCGTACTTTGCATAATAATTAGGTAGGCAGTGTAAAATTGTCTTTCGTTTGTAATTGAAGTGTGAATTAACATAATCACCGAGTTTTAACTGCAGGTTAATTGGAATACGATGTTAACTTTACGATTTTGTAGCATAAACAATAAAAAAGTTTTTTTTTGACAGTAAGTCATTTACATTTCCTTTACTCAATTTTTGTGGTTGCAATCGAGGACCATTTATTTTTAACGTAATATGTGTGAAAACGGGTATTCTTTTCGATTCATTTTTTGAAAGTCGACCGGAAAAAGGAAGGATAAAAAACATCGATTTGTGAAAATTAAAATAATTTGTTTAGTTTTAAAATACAATTACAATTCATTATAATATTATTTTTGTAGGCTTTTATATTGAACCTTATTATTTTTACGTATTGTAAGTGTTAAAATAATCAACAATAGACAAAGGACCATTGTCACAGAAAATATTTAAGTGCGCGCCAATTTTTAATTCAAAATTCGAATTTGGAATGCGCTCGATATTTAAAATAAAAAACATTTTTATTTATTGAGTATGAATAATATTATTAATGTACAATTTGTAAGTTTTGTTTCTTATAGTATTTAATTAAGGTTGAAAATAGGATACACCGTGTCTAGTGAGGACCTGCATCAAATCTGGGTTGCGATAGTCTCTAACTTTTCAACCCTGGGACATTGAACTATAATGTACTACCGAGTAATAATAGCTCAAAGCCCTGGGGCCGTTTTTTAAAAACATAATTATATAAAATGAATTTCAAACTGAGAGTGGATGTCACGTGCCAAATCCATAACTGTGAGGACTATCGAAAATGCAATACCTATTGAGAAAAAAAAAAACACATAATTATGCTAAGGATCAATAAATTCTGCAAAGTATACGACAAACTACAGGAAATTGATATACCTAATTTGGTAAATAAAATTGCATGCAAACTATTTATTTAGGTAGTCAAAGATCGAAATCAAGATTGGCGCCAATTCACATAAAGTTCTTATTTCAAAAATTTCGTTCATGTGTCTCCGAGCGGAGTCATTAACCCTAGAAGCCTAATCTACGTCTGCGAGGCGTACACAAAACCGAATTTCGTTTGTCTCTTTGTAACGGTTGAAGCTAGCGCGTCGTGCTCTTTCGCCAACTCAGTGGTCACCGCGAGCTAGCATAAGGTGCCCATAACGTTAAGGTAAGACCCGACATTTTTGATTTATCGAAGCATTGCACGCCTGCGAGACGTATGTTTAGGCTTTGCGTAACTTTTAACTAGGTTTATATGATTTTACTTTTGTTTGTTTTTCAAATATTGTATGTCTATTTACGGCGTTTTTTCAGATAATTGAAAAATATGCCACCATCTCGACCATTAGACAATATTTTAGCAATCCTAAACGAGGCAGATGATCCTTCTTTGGAGATCCGGATTCCGGATAAGTTGAGGATGACCAGATTATTGACGATGTTCAAAGCGAAGATGAAAATAGTTGTGACTGTGTATTATGTTTCGTATTTACAAGAACCTGCTTCCTCTGAAGTTTTGTTACTATAAAAAAAGGAAAATGTCCGAATTGGTTTGATAAATATGTTAGGAATCCGTGTGTGGCCATCACAAGGTTGATATTTGAGTAGACTGCTCTTAAAGTTTACCTAGTCTTTTGAAATCTGATTAGTTTTAATACTTGCTCTAAGAATAACTAATAAGCGTTAAAAAATAAAAAAAATCTATGAAAAATAATTATGTTTCTGTTGATTTTAAAGAAATTGATTTTTTTGTTCCAATTTATACACCTGGTTTTATTTTTGTAAGAAATAACTGTGATTATAGTAGTTATTCATACTAGTGTTTTTTTTAATTTTAGCTTATATACCAAATTTAAATTTCCACTACAAACAAAAAACAAATTACTGCTATTTTTACATAAAAAAATTGAATTATATGTGTACGTCTCTAAGACGTATGTTAAGGCTTTGTGTACTTCCGAAATAGATTAGGCTTCTAGGGTTAAAAAAAATAAGAGAACACAATGTTTTGAACGTTATTCTCATTTCAAACATCATGGCCTTTATCTTTTAAATCGATATTTGAAGAAGAAACCTTTTTCCTTACGTTTGCCACAAGTAATAACTTCCTAATCGATGGATCAATTCCTGCATAGGGTTTTTTTTAGAAAAAAATATTATGAAGACTTATTTTCATTTCAACATTTGATCCGAACCCAGTGTGAAAAAACCAGAAAACTTTAAGTTAAAAAGGAAGACACTCTATCCATCCATCTCCTTATTACTTAAAAAAAAAATATAATGGAAAGGAAAGAGGTAGTAGAGGTATGTCAATTGCAGCTGCTTTGTCCAACTTTTTTTCCAAGTTCGATTATAAATTGGAAAAAGAAAGTCGAATTATAATGCGAGTATGGATCAGGCTGAATGAACCTTTTATTTCGCTACTATGAACAACACTCAAAATACGGTCAACACTATGAATTTTCATGTTGCAACATAGTTTTGGTTATTTTTATCAAAATTGTTATTATTATTTATGAAATTATGTATGAACACTGCCAAAAATAATGACAATGCTAGTAAGTCAATTTATTTATTTCGCCGTTTAACCTTTTTTTTTTTTATAACGTGAGAAGTTTGTTTATGTAGGTATGTTTTTGAGCCGCCTTCCTTAGGCTAATATTAAATAACGCTTTCAGTATCGCATTAACGATTTGTGGGTGTGGGAAAAATATAGGTAGGTACTTAATCTTTGTCTAAAAGTTATTAAGCATATTTCTGGCTGGTTTAAGATTGAAGTATTACAATAATCATGTTTGACAAGCTTCCTACTTATAGATTAGTATCAATTTAGAACAACTAGGAAAGAACTCAAGGTCTGGGCTTTTGAGCTGTATCCGTAAACGATTCGACAGCGTTGATATAATCGATTGACAGTTTGTGGAACGTTTAGTTATCCTACCGGCATTTTATACGAAACAGGTGATTAAATTATAATAAAGTGTAGATTTTTTGTAGGTTTTTATTAGCAGCTCGTTGGTAAGGACGTCTTTGACCAATATACTTATAAAATGGTGTTTAAATGCCTATTACTCTTTGAAATGTTTTCCACTATGTTAATATGATTTTAAATAGGATTTTTGACTAAAAATCTAATTTGTTCAACAGTTAGATTTATCATGATTAAATTATAATAAAGCAAAGATTTTTTGCAGGTTTTTTTAGTAGCTCGTTGCTAAGGACTACGTCTTTGACCAATACTTTAAAATAATGGTTTTTAAATACCTATACCTAACTTATTACAATATTTTTTACTGTGTTAATATGATTTCAATAGGGTTTTTGACTGAAAATAGTAATTAGTTCAGCAGTCAGATAATTAAAAAGTATATGTTACGTAGTTTTCTGTTGCTATGCAACGCGAACTGGGGGAGTTACGATGATTTAAAAATTGCCACAAGTAGGTACAGTTTTCAATTGTCGAATTTTGATGCGTTACCTAGCTTTTATTCAATATGCTGTAATTCATAAAAGAAAAAATACGTACCATTACGTACTAACATCGATTATTATACGTAATACATCCATTATTTTTGAAAATTCTTTTTGACGGACTATTCAGATTAAGCGAACAGACAATGTTTTGAAGCTGATAATTACCTCATGATTGACTTTTTTTAAATCCCAATCAGAGAGAATGTACGGTTTAAATTTTAATATCTCTAAACTGGTGCGACTGGTGATACATATGTATATGTAATTACAAGGTAGGGATTTTTATAGTGACATCACTACCAAAGATGGTGAGTTTTCTCTGAATCTTACCGTACTATTAGACAGCTTGTAAACATAACTTCAGATTTTAATAATTCTCATCTAGCACGTGACATCAACAGTTCGATTCGCTTTTTATAATTTTATTATGATTTATTTATTATATTCGTTTTCTAACCATATCATTTCCATTATCACTACATTCCAGTTAAACCGAATACATAAAATCAAAGTTATGTGATAGTATTATTTAATCTAACTGCCATCCAAGGGTTATACACCACATATGTATACAACCGTAACGGTTTGTATAATTTTACGACTTAAAAGTTATTTTTGTTGTGAAAAAGCCGAAATGCGTCGAAAACTTTTACGTCATAACTCCAAATATAATATGGTGCAATATTATTAGTTTTGAATTCCTTTGACTGATTGTAGAATCAATCCCATTTCCTATAATTCTAACTTGCGAAATTCAATAATGCTTTTTGATTGATGGTCTACTTGAAATAAATAATTTGACTTTGAAAATCAATGTTTCTTGAAACAACACCTCAAGTATGTCTTATGTATTGGTAATGCCGGCTCAACTTCGAGTTTGGATCGTATTCCAAACAATCAATTATTCTAATAATAAAATTATACTACTACTTTTAGGTGGCGCCACAATTTTATTTCCTCCTTTCTCCACTCTTAGATATCACGAGATAAAGTTCTTTTTCTTTCATAGTATTCGTAACACATTTCATCCATCTTTCTTTGGCCATCAATCTTTTTATCATAAAAATGCAAACTGTTATAAGTTTTTCATATTTGTTAGAAGACCACCGAACCCTAAAGGAAAACCACCGATAATTAATCATAATTTCCAGGATCCTTGGCCTAATTTATAGATCGACAAAACCATTATCATTTAAAAATTGTTGAAGAATTTCAAAACCCGGAAAAAATGATACTTGTTATGACGCTAAGTTGAGGGAGGAGGAGTGCCTCAAGAGCGTTAGAACAGTTGATTTTAGGGAACATTTATGTGTATCAGTTTTATTGCAAATTCAAAACTCTATACGAAATTTACCTTTTTACAGCTATTTGATGATCACCACATAGACACCGACACGACACGCAATAGCCCCGCAGACTGTGAGAGTAAAGGAGCAGAAGGTGTAGCTGTGCACCACACGTTGGTACACTACAGAATCTCCCGCGCCGAGGGCTAATCTCCTCTGTGATTGGCCGCCGTGTCCGAAAACACAGGAGCAGACGAACAGGCCAAAAAAATTTGACGCTCTATTAATGTTTTTCTCTTTTATGTAGGTTTTTAATTATTACATAATTTTATTATAATGAATAAATATATGTAAACATAGGAAAAAAATATTACCAAAAAAGAATAGCGGTTTATTCTTAATGAACTCCTACAAATTATTTTTTCAATTATCGACTTAGATTCATGGTTTGACCAATTAAAATCTTCACAGTGGTACAGAGACATTACCATAAATTTTATGCTTGTTAATATTCTGCACTGTAAATTCGTAAGTGGAGTACTTTATAATAACTTCATTTTGCGTAAAGGCGAGTCTTCACCGCAAGCGTCACTTGTAGATTTTTTGTATAAGTGAGAATCTTTTGAGAAGACATTGTGTCTTATAGATAGATATAGAATAGTAATTTATTAGGTATATTTTCACAAAGAAAATCGCAGAAATTATTTTAAATTAAATACGAATTTATTAATTTCAGAAGAAAGTTCATAAAAATTCTCAGAAACACCTTAATCTAAGATCGTCAGTTTTTTTTAATAAATTATTATAACTAGGCAAAATAAAATTGCCTACCTCTTTCTCCGTTCCGTTTACGGTATAGCATTGCCTTACGATCCGATGCGCTCTAGAATTTCTTGATGAATTTCAAATTATACAGAATACGTAACGTGATACGTAATTTATTCCGCGGTCTATGATTTCGCTTGCTTTAATGGTTAGCAGAGATCTATACTGATACCCTGGTGATGATGGTTTTATTATAGTAAGCTGGTTGTAATGTTATAAGGCGTAAATTGTGGAAGTATACCCTTAGATGTTTTTAAAAATAGTAACGGAGGAGTGTAGAAACATTTTGTTTTTTAAGCCGAGCCGGTGACGTGACGTGACGGTGACTGATGAGTGTGAATGCACCTTTAGTCAGTCAAACCTGACAGTCCCTTCCGCTCCACTCGGTAATGTCTAATAAAAAAACATATATTAATTAAAAAGATACTTGGCTACTTGCCCGTATTTGAACCCATAAATTCATGCATACCACTGGGCCGTCACGACGCGACCATTGCCAAGAGTTTATTATTTAATTTTAATTATTGGTTGGCCAGCTGTTTATGGTTGGCCATTTATCATTCAAACGTAGAACAGGTGCTTACTGTGATTGTCCTTCTGTAATTGGTGATGTAGTTCAACTTGACCGTGCAGTAGTTGAGTTTTATAAACCAGTAACTCTTTTCAATTACTTTTGTAACCAAATGTAGGAGTAAGACTCAGAAAATTGTAAAATCCAAACATAAAATAATAATATAATTTATATAATTTTATTAACAAAAATTAAACGTTTGTAAAACATTTCTTCTAAAATGTCTGCATTCATCGAATTTGATGAGGAAAATGATTTCATTGAATACAATAGATACGAGATATACAATTTTGTTAAGTTGTGCATTTTTAATTGCGTACAATTTTAAATTATATTATAGGTATTTTCCTGATCAACAGAACTTTTGTGCCTAAAATAAATTCCAAGTTTCCAAATTCCAGGCCACCGTAGGCGCGGGCATGCGGACAGCGAGTAAAGGGCAACTCGCTATCCGACCATGGACCATGCCCGGGTCGACGGCGCGTCGTGTTCCACGCGCGCCTCAAAGAGCTGTCAGCAAATGACGGGGCCCCCTCACAGAGGGCCAAAGCCTGCCGGGGCCTCGGGATTTATTTCCTCACCGTGACCCCGGAACATAAAGGGCTAATGAAGAACACCGTGGATTTTAGTCAGTACAAGTCTGACAGTACCTCTCACCCTGCCCGGGGTGGGAGGTCTCATTTGATGATTTTACCACGTAAAAAAAAATAAAAAAAAAAGTTTCCAAATTCCAAGCTCACCATTTTTATATCCTTTAAAGTTCGTCGTTCGTTTTGAGTTTGGTCCGGTCTTGATCGCTTTGTTATCAAAGCGATCAAGACCGGACCAAACTCAAAACGCACTTCACCTTGATTACGTAAGAGCAATCACTCAGTTATGTTGACGTAAGCACTACATACCCCCAGGCATGAGGCGTACGCGCACCAGTTTGAGATTCATTAAAGAAAACTGTAGCAGGGAGATTTCGTAACTCGAAATTATGCACTAAAAAAATAAATTTAAAATTTGGAATTTTTGCTTTTTTGGTTGTAAGAACTTTTACTTTTTATGTGAGTAAACGTTCAGGGAAAGTGTGACAAAGATATTTTTGTAAAAATAATTAAATGCTCTTTTTATATTTAAATGAAACGATTTGTTTTTACGTTTTCAGTATGTTTTCTGCATTATTCAATAATAATAATGCACGACGAAAAAAATCAAAGGACTGTTTGATATTTAAAAAAATAAAAAAAGTGTTTAGCAGATTTTTGATGATGGTAAATTATTAAAATTTAATATCTTCAAAAATCTGGCAGCAAAAAAAAACAATAGGTACGAGCAGCCGTCAAAATATTTCGTGAAATAAAACGGCATCAAAGGCGTTTTCTAAATTTGAATACAATAATAAATGCATGGCCGGTAGAACAACGAAGTCCGCTCGTTCCAACCATAGATAACATCAGCCACATTTCTATTTACACACAATACAGATAATGTGCAAATAAAGAGAGTAATGTGTTTTGTCATTTCGTGGGAAATCAGTTAACTGTGTGAACTATGCGTTGGCACAGTAAGTTAATGTCATGAGCACGAAGTACTGTGGCGAAATATTTTATCTTTTATACTATTTTTGTTCGGCACAACTAATTTAAAAGATTAATCGTAAAGATAAATGTTTAATGAATTTCACTTGACAAGGTCGTTCTTAATTTTAGGCTTAGCAATGTCACTTCGAATAGGCCTTTTTCTAATCATCATCATCAGCCTATAACGTTCCCACTGCTGGGACACAGGCCTCCTCTCTTGTGAGAGGAGGATAATCCACCACGCGGCCCCAGTGCGGGTTGGTTTTTCTAATACAAGCTGTAGAATAAGCAAATATTTTCGACAATTTGGCAGTGGACTTTTTAAACCATTTAAATAATAAGCAGACAAAACAAAGTCTGTTATGATAAATTACAATGTATGTACCATCTCAAAGATAAGATACATTAATAGTGCTATGACTGCCCGAGTAAGACAGACAGTTGTAGTAATCAGCACGCGTAGCATGGCGATTTTATGTCTATTCTACCCTGAAAAGACAAAGTTATTTCATCGTTATTTCTACCCAAGTCGACTGTTTTTTTGCACAAATTCAGACACCATTCGTACACTATTGAAGAAAGGAACGTTTGTTTTCCATATTTTTACATTACCATGCTTAAAACAATAAAAATATTTCTACGTTCTGTCATTTGTCTATTCTTCCGTCGACAAAACCCCTTTCTACGCCGCCATGCTACGCCTGCTGGTGTAGGTTAAGTTTATCTAAGTACCAACTCCATAAATTAATGTATTAATCAGAAATAAATAAAATGAACTGTTAAAAATTGTCGTAAACTTATCAATTACCACTTATTAAAATTGTTGAATTTATTTCTATGATCCAATATATCTTGCTCAACCAGCAACCAATTCACTGAATATTCAATCAATGGCACTGTATTATTATTTTTTATTGTCACTAATTGCGCACAACTACATTTGCTTGCTCAACACATTTAAACAAGTGCTCTTAATTTAATTACACGATTACACTAAATTCTAAGTGCGTATTAAACTTAAATTTATAGTTTTCTGAAATTTAAATGGCAAATGGCCCAAGAGCGGCCAGCGGACTGTAAACACTTATTTAGTAATTGGATTGTTCAAGATTGTGATCAATTAGTGAGCTTGGGATTTACTGGGTTGATAAAGTTATTAAGTCAATTAGCTTTTGTTCAAACTGTGGGTAATTATTTATGAACAAAACTGTGCGCTATTTAAGTTATTTTCAACTAAAGTGTTGCGTTTTCTAAATTGTAGGCTCTGTTCCTATGTTCAATGCATATAATTATCGGCGTGTTCCTGTTCTATACACTCAACTCTGTAACTGTTAAATACAAAACGTTTTGGACCATTTGAAATGGCAAAATGATAATAACATAGGTTTAGGTAACGACAACAGTTGGGCGCGGTTCCTATGGCCGGGTAAGGATACCTTTTTATATCGTGTTAAAATCATCAAATGCGTCCTCCCACCCAGAGAGCGGAACTAAAGGTATTGTCAGAATCGTACTGAAGTGGTATCCTTCAATACCCCTTTACGTTCTAAGGTCACGGTTAGCTGATTGGATAGTCCCGCGGCTTTGGTCCTCTATGGGAGGCCTCGACAGGTTGCTGGCGGGGCTCTTAGAGTCGCCCCGGGCGTGCCCGTGGTCCATGATCTGACGGTGACTCGCCAGCGGGGCAGGGATAGCTATGGGGCCTGAATTTTTGCCAGGTTGATAACTATAGCTTCGCTAGACTTCAGCAAAATTGTAATAAAAATATTTGCTGCTTATAATGCTTAAAAAGCCTTAGCACAAATGTAGGTGGTGGCACAGAGTGTACCACCTAACTAGGTTTTCTGCTACAGCCCACGAGTATACGAATGAAATGTGGGTGTACTACTAAGTACACCTTCTGACCTTTTGGGGTTTGCAGGCGTAATGTTATGTAACGTAGAACATTCTGAAAGGCTGATAGTCGCACGGGCTAAATGACCACACCATCAGTAAATACAATGGCGATTTAATTTTTGCATAACCGAACAGGATCTATTGAAACACGTTGAAATGTGGTCACGACACCACGATATCCAAACGGCTGCATTATAAAAATGATACGGATTTGCCCGCGGCGACGCTTGCAAAATAATTACAGCTTCTGACGAACAGATGTGATAAATTACTGATTATCTGATTAAATAAAGATTTGTGGTTACGCGGAACGAAATTAGACCATAAACATTCATTATCATAGATGTCAGAACAGGTGATTGAGAGGTGTATAGAATGGCTGGTCAACTTAGTTCTAATGAGGGATAGTAGTTTCTGCAACAAGAGGTAGCACGAATAAAACTAAATGATTTACTTTTGACATTTCATTACACACCTTTTTGTTGTTGTTTGAGATGTCAGCTATAAGAAATGTTGTTTATTTTTTTGTTTAAGCATTTAATATTTTGTTACTTATGTTATGACATAATTATAATATTCTGGTGGTTTGAGCTTACGTTTCAGATAAAATGATTGATTCTTCTATTATTTAAAGATAAGTTGGGACTAAGTATAACTGAAAAGTAAACAAAATTCAATCAATCGGTCACAACAAAGATAAGTCAATTAATTACCTTGTTCTTTGTAAGTCACATTGAAGAAGACCTGATGATCTGAAGATCTACGAAGAACTTCTAATTACAAAGACAGAAAAACGCTACGCCTTCTTCGTATCACCTAATAAATAAACTTTTTGCTAACGTAAAACATGACCCATCAACCAAGCATTAACTAAGCAGTTTCCTAAGAGTTTTCACAAAAACCACACTATGTCACACACAATGACAACATATTATACTTGCAAGGTGCAAGCATATACGTCTTATACGTTAATATGATTGAGAGCCGTAATTTTCTCATGATACACATAATGATGTATGTCTACACCCGTAAAGAATATATTGA
Source organism: Agrotis ipsilon (assembly GCA_028554685.1). Taxonomy (NCBI): domain Eukaryota; kingdom Metazoa; phylum Arthropoda; class Insecta; order Lepidoptera; family Noctuidae; genus Agrotis; species Agrotis ipsilon. Next base: position 4,071,907 of record CM052968.1, read on the forward strand.
CTAAACATAAATAAATTAAATCAGCTCTGAATGTTTTGTCGTATCAAAAACAAATAGAAAAAACTAATTGCATTATGTTCAATGCTTAAATTTAATAGACAGCAAAAAAAAGGAACGGGAACAAGCAAGATTGATACAATAAAGTACGCAAATAGGTACTTAATTACAAACCTAAGTGGTGTAATTAAAATTGAGAAGAGTAAATTAGGATTTTAGTGAATGTTAGGTTACCAATAAAAAAAAATCAATCGTTAATTTTGAGCTATGGCACAAAGTTTGGAACATAATTTCAGCAACTGATTTACAGCTGCGAAAAAGACGTCAGTTTTTTTTACTCAAACCTAACCAGGTCTGGGGATAAGAAATGTTGAACTTAACCAGGAGCATTGTTTGAAATGCATTTTTTTAGCGTGGTATAATATCATCAAATGAGTCCTCTCACCCCGGGCAGGGCAGGAGGGACTGTCAAACTCGTACTGAGTCGATCGTCGTCGTACTTCAATGGCCCTTTAATAATAATAATAATAATAATACTTTATTTCAGACCAAGATAGTCCATAGAGTGTTAGTAATACACAGGCACTTAAGAACTAAGTTAGTAACACACAAAAACACTAAAAACAAACTAAAACAATATTAAAATTATCCTGTATGTAGGCGGATCCAATGCCTCCATATAGGACTCTCCACGTGTTCTGCAACCACCCTCAGGTAGCTGTTGGGACTGTCCCTCACTCTTCGCATCAGCGATGCTGCTCTTTTCCTAATTATTGCATAAAAATCATCCACTAGTGCTTCTGCAAACATTGCTGATGCACTGCAATAGCGAGGCAGTCCCATCAACAACCTGAAGGCATTGTTGTACTGAACTCTCAGAGTGTTCACGACCCGCCGCGTGCAATTGGCCCACAGGCTGCAGGTATAAAATGATTGACAGTAAGCCCTAAACAAGGTTATTTTGACTTTATTTGAACATCTGGCAAACCTGCGAGCCAGCATGTTACAGCGAATCGTGAGCCCTCTGCGTTCACGTTCTACATCTAGGTCATCTGTTAGGCTTTCATTGACAACATGTCCTAGGTACACAAACTGAGACACTCGCCTTAGCGCCACCCCGTTCAGTGTTACCGGCGGTACATATGAAGGATTCATTTGCCCCGCCCGAAACACTAACAATTCACTTTTTTTGACATTATATGTCAATTCATGTGCTTCAGCATATGCCTCACACACCCCTAGGAGCTTGCGCAGGGCACTTACCGATGGGCTCAACAACACCATGTCATCGGCGTAACTAATGTTGTTAACTATATGACCATCTATGGAGCAGCCTACACCGGTGTTGTTGAGCTCACGGGTCAGCTCCCTTACATATATGTTAAACAATGTGGGAGAGCTCAGTCCCCCCTGCCTAACTCCACATTCCAGTTGATAGGGATCTGACATGGAATCTGCCCATCTTACAAAATTAGTCTGGTGTCTGTACCAGTACTCGAAAGTCCCTGTTATACCCTCCGGCACTCCGTTGTCCCTCAGTTTGGCCCACAAAATGTCATAATTGACCAGGTCAAAAGCCTTGGAGAGGTCCAGAAAGGCGGCATAGACAGGCGTTTTACGGTCAGTATAGTACTTGACGGTGTGCTTAAGAACTAAAATTGCGCTCTCAGTTGAGAGACCCCCTCTGAAACCAAATTGGGCCTCCTCGAGGGTCACAAATTGAGCAAGATAACTGTCCAGCACACCGTCAAGCACTTTTGCAATCGTAGTGGCTAAGGTAATGGGTCTATAGTTTTGTTTGTCCCCGATATCCCCAGTCTTGTTTTTTACGATCGGAACCACAACTGCTTTCAACATATCATCTGGCAAGTAGGTATGTCTGATGCAAAAAGTGTAGAACATTGCCAACACTCTACACAGATGGGGGCCAGCGTGCTTTAGATGCTCCACACTAAGTCCGTCGTGTCCAGGAGACTTACCTTTCACCATTTTGCGTAACACTCGAGACACCTGTCTTGGCGTTACTCCAACAGGATCATCCAATGAGGGACCAACAGTATGGAGCATCCCTTTCCGCGCTAAAACCTTAGAGTGAGTCTGAAAATGGTTTTTGAAAATGTTGGCAATGTCCACCGCTTCCACTTTGCCCTCTACACTCACCGGGAGACTCGGCCTCGGGTTAAGTTTGTTGGTCTGCTTCCAAAACTGTTTAAAAGACTTATTATCATGATGGGTTGCCAGCACATCCATTTTTACCTGTTCCCGGTTATTTTGAAGATACTTAAGTTTTTTCTTAAAAGTTTTCCTACTGTCAGTCATAGCTTTCCAAACAGGTCCCGAGTTCGGTTTTCCGTTTAGAAGCCATTTTCTAAAATGATTTATGTTCCGGGGTCACGGTAACCAGATAAGTCCCGCGATCAGACAAGTCCCGCGATCATTGTTTGGAAGCTTAGATGAACTGGACACAATTGACATTATTGGTACCTGCGGGTTATTAAGTCTATAGGTACTTAATAACACCCACATTATTTTGATTATCTCTGAGCTGTAATTGTTCTTGACTAATAGCCTTTATTAATCTAGAACAAGAAATGGGCGGCATATTTGCATTGCAATTTGTAAAGCCTATATAATATGATATGTTTAAATAACCAAAGGAGTAATTATTACTAAGTGAATTATTGTCGTTATTTCACTAGAGCTATAATTTTTATTACGTTTTTGGTGCTGTACATTACCTACACTATTTTAAAAAAAGTTATAAATAATAATACTGAATAGTTATTTCCTAAAGAAACATCATCTTGTTTACACGACATGTTATGAAAGCCTGCAACGTTTCAGACATTAAGATTATTTCAGTATCTACCTATTTATAAAATCAATGTAAATTCTACAGACAGTTCTCATGTACCTCTAACAGTTCAACACGAAACCTATAGACATTCTATTTATTCACCGTGCCTTTATAATGTAAATTAAATTCACCCAATCAACAGCCAGATCTGCAAATTATAAGGGCCGCTACAAATCTAAGGCACGACATTGGCTGACAACCTGACTATGATATAACTACTTGCAACAATTAAATCATGTCTCATAATAAAACTGTTTAGGTACTTCTAAATATGCTCCAACATCCGGCTGGCCTCAAAATGGCCTTGTCAACACACTTTCTATGACAAAGCGAAGCAAAGTAATTAGAAATAACGTGACACCTTATTTTGATATTTTCGTTACCATTTGATCGACTTTCAACTCGAATTGAAAGAATTTATTTTAAGTAAGCCGTTTGCTTTTCTAGTTATGTACGTTATTAACAAAGAGACAGTTACATTATGACCCGTAAAAAAGCACAACCATCAATTGTCATGAAGAAAACTCAGCAATAATTTATATTTGTGCTAGTACAAAAAGAAAAAAAAACAGAATTAAAGCCTCGTAGCTATGCATTTTGCCTACACATGAAGGTTTATTGCTCTCTTCCTTAATACTTTAATAAAACGTAAGATCTTGCTTGTTAGTCGGCTGAGTATGATGCCAGACATGCTTTAATTTACAAATAAATGATGCCTTACGACTTTTACTCTTAACATAAACGTGAATATGTATTCATATACGTAAATGAAGCATTTGTTGCCAACACAGGAGCTGTCAACATTTTTTGTTAGGTAACTCGAAGAATATTTTTTATACCTAACTAGTTATAGATTTTATTTATAAATGTACCATCCTACATTCACTAATATAATTGAGTTGCAAAAAACATCACAGTTACGACAAATCTTAGTTATTTAACTTTAACAAGTTAACAAATTATTTCTATTATAATTGAACTTATGGAAGTTTACGCATGGGCGTTTGGAGATCGTTTCTACTGTTATTCATTCAATTAATCGTTAGGCAGGTATAAAATCACATAACTTTTCTAAAGATTTTACTTTTGTACGTAATATCAAAGCTTTTATCACTAGTCACGTTTTCTATTAATACAATAACAGTACCGAATAATACGAATTTGACCTTTTTAATTTTATCTCAATCAAAGATGATTTAATCTTTTAAAAATACGGCTGTGTTTTGTTTCATTTCGGCCATTTTGTTGTAAGTGATTTCTAAGTTAACTTAAGCTAGATATAAAAAATGTATATTCGCAACTAACAAAATCCTGGAATTTTGGTCACTCTAGAGACAAGTTGAAATTAATGACTCAAGTTCTGAAACAAAAATAGAGTTTAAAAGCAACTCGTGTTTGACACGATCTTGACCAAAAAATAATAGATTAATCTAATAAGTATCAGGAATAAAAATCTTGCAGATTGACTGTATTAAATAGATTCTGACAATGGAACCCTCTCGTCCCTTTTGCGTCCATTGGGAAACAGAATTTGACGGCACGGTTAACGCGCTGAGCTATTGGACTTCTGCGCTGCGTGTCGTGGGTTCGATTCCCGCATGGAACAAATATTTGTGTGATTCACAAATAGTTGCTTCGGGTCTAGGCGTTTGTGTATGTGAGTTTATGTGTTTGTAAACGCACCCACGACTCAGGAGAAATTCCAAGAGTGGGGCAGTTGACAATTTAAATAAAACTGAAAGAAAGAATTCAAAAAAATCTTTGAAGCAATGTGAAACTTTAAAAGTCACCATGAACAAGCAGTAAACTAACCGTTGTTACGTGAAACAAAAGCAATTGTAACATATTTTGCGCCTATCATGTAAGGCAAAGTGTTTCGACTTACTTTACTTACGCAATATCATTTAAATATCTTGTATTCGTTACGTTTTCTTCGATTATTATGTGTTACTTAATAATAATAGCTTTAATATCAATGTAATGACAACAATTTAGAGCAGGGTATTATAATTGACCTAAATATTATGCGTATTATAAGATACCAATACCATTAATTATGTTAAGAGCTCAGATACATAGAATAATATAAGCCATATCCGGTTGCCACTATTATTTACAAAGCTACGTACATATTTTTGTAACTGGTAATCAATTAACAAAAATACATAGTATGGAAGACATAATATATGTATGTGTAAGACATGGCAGGAGGGCCATCCATTAAATATAAATGAAGTAAACTCTCTCTGTTCCTACACCATCATAATAAAAAATGAAACAAATTAATTACGTTCCATCAATGTAATTTTTAATTGAAAAAAATAAACTTACCTATTGATGAAACATAATTCTAAAATCGGCCTCGAATCTTACAACTTATTTTAGAAATTAAAAAATCAACAATCTTAATAACGGACTCCCACAATTAATAAAACTAGCATAATCTGCACTTTACCAGTACAATAATAAAGTCAAGCTTGGTTTACCTTACAATAAATATCTAGATACGCAATGCGATAAGAACATAGCTTTAAATGATACTAACTAGTTTAAAACAGGCGCTGTAATATATCACGCTGCGCCGGCGATCAACGGGCTTGTTATAAAATGAACCCGCTCCAGATTTACACGTTATTCATGTCACTGAGCTATGAAACCATTTTGAAAGTTGGATATTTCCAAAAATGGCGGGTTTTCTCGTAAATTGCTCAGGAATTTCCACTTTTATGGGACTTAATTTGTACGAAAGGTTAATAATATTAAATCTTAACTAATTGATCATGTTCTTACAAGTTACTTTATGTTAATTGATAGTTTATTTTGAAACAAAAAGGTGCCTTGTACTTCAGTTAAAACTGTTCATAAAGCTATTTTTTTTTTGTCCAAACTGATGCACTTCTGGGCTACCCTTTGAGAGAAGTTTCCTTTCTTTCACTTTTCTCAGGGCCGTATGTTATGCTTAGTTTCACCGATTCACGATTCTACAACTGAGATATAGATTCTACACACAATATGTTCACCATAATATTAATAAGGAATTACAGAAGAATCTGTTACAAGCTCATTTCTTCATATTCTTTTACAACAAGTATTTCATAACAAAGTCATAGTTGAATTTGCCACAAAATTGCATACCATAAAATCCACAATGAACCACGTTCCGGCCATATTTTGTCAAGCATCATTGGCTCAGCTGATGGAAATCTCACTTCGTATTTTTCCATAAAGGGTCCGACCCTTTAACCTTGTCAACTGAGTACAAGGTCCGAAAGTAAAAAGTCGTTTATTCATTAAAGTTTTTATCTGAAATGGTCCACTTTTTTAAAACCGGTGTTATTTTTTGAGACGTATATGTTTGGGTTGATTGCCAATAATAAAACGTGATTTAAAAATAAAGCACAGTGCAAAGAATTAAAATTATCTATTAATTGTCTCACGTATGATACATTTACATCGTATCAGAATAACAATATTTATAGAATTTAACGCAATAGCATACTCACTCAGCCTTTACCTTCCCAGTACTGGGACGCAGACCTCCTCTTCATGAGGCGGAAAGTACTGTAATCTGCAACACAATAATCTACCAATATGAACCTGTTCTTGATGTTCTAATAGGTATTCATGATGACACTTATCGTTATACAAAAATACTTCACAGGTAACATCTGTAATTAATTCCAGACAATACGTCTACTATGCACGCTGGGGACATTACATGAATGTGTCGAACACGACCATGTGTTGTCAATTTCATCAAATGTGTCATGCATACTCGCGCATATGCGTGTGAGCATGTATGCTAAACACCTGTTGGACAACAATATTGATCGCTGCATGAAACAAATTACCGGTTTTTTGTCAACACTTATGCTAATGTCGTGAGATGCCCATACTTCATACTAATTTAATTCCAGGAGCTCGTGCGTGGTTAATGACTATCGAGTTGTCCGATTTGTTAGAATACTGTCAACTCTACATTCTTGGACTTCGATTTATCGGAATTTTTACATAGAAATTCACAGCAGGGCTCCTTTATTATCTGCAGACCACTTAAACTTCTTATTACTTAAACTTACCATAAAAATTTGAACGTTCCACGCATTATATTCAGTAAACATAATATCATTGTATATTGATTGTCAGAACGTATGTTAAAGTGAGGTAAAGGATGTTTGCCAAAAGTAGAAGAAGTGAGTTTTGTGAGAATACTAACTTCTACAGTACATTCCAATGCTAAGTTGTCGATAAACAAACTGCATTTTAACGACTTTTTAGGTAGATATTTCGTGAGCTCACTTCGTCCGACATTTGCAAACGAGCAAATATTACATGTAAGTATCTATGATTAGTAGCTCCATGTCGCTGGCAATTTGGCGAATTCAGTCACTATTACTGACCAGAAGAAATTTATCACTACCGCTATGGTTATTTAAATCACATACTATTACCTCCCAACCACACCGCATTGGGTAACAAATGTTGTATGTTACATTTTCTTTATTGGATGGCGGCCTACTTTACCTGCATAAGTAGACTATCTCTATACTTTATATTATAAAGAGGAAATATTAGTATGTTTGTAATGAGTAAATTATAAAACGACTGGACCAAGTACAAAAAATATTCACCATTAGAAAGCTGTATTGGTCCTGAGTGACTTAGGCTATGGAGGTTGAGCGAGCGAAGCCTCCGGGAAAAAGTAATCATCATTAAAGGAAGCAGTAACAAGATTACCTAAGTCCATAAAGACTCCACGACTAGGCCACAGGCTCACACTCGATCAGAAGCAGAGGGCCACCATTATCCAGGACAACTGGCCTTGGTGTATGGTGGATGGTGCATGTAGACAAATAATACCTTTGAATATTTGCATCTACATGGGACAGGCCGGTTATTACTTGATGTTGATCTTCACTATTTTATTTCATCAGCTATACAACGTGTAACGTTAAAAGCGCAAAACCTCTCGTGGGGTAACTCAGCCCATGTTACTGAACAATGTTTGTTCAAAGAATTTTGGAAATTCCCAAAAAAATTAAAAGATTTTTCATACTGATGGGCCCGATCAATTTTTCATTTTGTATGAAAAACCAAATTTCGGTTTTGCGCTTTTAACGTTACACGTTATATAAACGTTTAATCCCTGGCTGTTCCATTGCGGTATAGGTACTATCCGCAAAACCTCTCGTGGGGTAACTCAGCCCATGTTACTGAACAATGTTTGTTCAAAGAATTTTGGAAATTCGCAAAAAAATAAAAAGATTTTTCATACTGATGGGCCCGATCAATTTTTTATTTTGTATGAAAAACCAAATTTCGGTTTTGCGCTTTTAACGTTACACGTTATATAAACGTTTAATCCCTGGCTGTTCCATTGCGGATAGTACCTATACCTAATAATCTTTTTCAACAACCTCCACAAATTCACCAGGTGCCATTCTACAGTAGCCGGAAACCATTCAATAAAACAATAATTGCTTTATTTAATTATTAACTAGTCTAACACTAATTAAATGAACAAGTTTTATATAAGAAACATTTATATACAATACCTGACTGAATTAAATGAAAAGCTTAGTACGTCATAAATCAATGACTAGATTGCACAATTTACAATAAAGTATACAGTGTTAACTATTATTTGATTTTATTGAATGTAATTATAATACTGATTATTATTTAATTGGCGACCATGATTTCATTCCTGATTAGGTATTTGATAATAAATACTAAAGAATCATAGACTGAGGTAATTCAAGGAAACTACATAGAAACTGAGATGAAAAGCAATAGGAACGAAACCAATTTTAGAAGGCTACGAAAATAAATAATATGGATGACTGTAGCACATAGGTCATTAAAAGATACAACAAGAAATAAAATATGACTCTATCTAAAATCCCGTTTTTGTGAAATATGGCAGAAACCTATACCTACCAGAATTAAGGATCTATGTAACTTCTAAATAAATTTTCTTTTGCGTAAATTGCTGTCTTTTACATAGGTTACAGGAATGCATCATGTAAGAAAATGCTATAATTTCAGTTTACAACACTGGTTATGGCTCCACCCACTAACTTAATCTTCCATTATCACTAATTCACCATTACTCAACTGTCATAATTACTCAATTAGCCACGCCCAATGAAAAAAAGCGGAGCGATGAAGTCTTTACGTGGCGCATCACATAACATCTCTTCGTACCGACTCGATGGACCGTTTAATAATTGATTACGTTAGCTACTGCTATGACGTATCGAGTATTAAGTCAGTGATGTAGCATAATTATGATACGTTATGTTTAGAAAATGTCAGTCAATATACTAATGAGAAAGAGCAACGATGGTTTATCAAAGTGATATGGCCATTATATTCTTAATTAAAAATACTAATCTATGTCCGCGTTCAGTAATTATGCAATTAGAACGTTATACCCCCGAAAAAAAGTATCACATCTAATCCAGGTAGATAAACTATCTGTAAAACAGAAATATTACATGCAAATCCATTCATTAGTTTTTATGTGAGAGAGTAACACACATCCATCCAACTGAAAATTTAAAAATGAGTTATTGTCTTCAGAATAAATAGGTTTCCTATCAGGAGTTTCTTAGTAGCAGCAAGTCTGAATTTATGCCAGGTTATCCACAACAAACTCGTCTCCTGACATAATTCTTAAACATCATGGCGAAATCTGCAAATAATACAATTGTGTCCTAAGATTTTGCACACCCTTACTTACAAGTCTAGCCCAATATTAATTATCCGCGTTTAACTTAGTTCTTGTCAATTTCATGCTAGTGTCAAGTAAAGATTTATCGTTCAAGTCAGTATATCAGGATTGGTCACAGGATCAATCTCAATTAGGAGACTTGAGTACTGGTTGATTAATACAGTCCTTTTGGTAATAGAAATACGTCAGCAAAGGGCTTATTTGTTGCAGCACATGAATAGTTTAACTAGTGCTAATAGGTTCAGAAATACAGAGTTCTACGATCAATTCTTTACAAATTAGGCCGCTAATTACGAACTGCACTAAAACTAAACAGGATTAGTACCTACTTCTTACTCGCTTTCAGTAGCAATAAGTCAATGATGACTCTGACTGTCAGTGACCGACTGAAATTGCCGACATCTGTAGGCAGGCGGCTGTAACCACTTTTCATTAAATTCCAAAACGCGCTAAACAGTTTTTTTTTTTTCACACCCGCAAGGCCGAAACAACATGGCCTCAAGAGTAAAGCACTTTATTTTATTACGATTATTTAATAAGCATTACATCATTACGATAAAGTAGTATCTACCTGCATTATCTAGGAGGTAATCGAACACTCGAATACGACGGCACGACCGAATAATTGACACTTGAACTTTTGATTTGACCGCAGAGACTGTAACACTTGGTTGCTGTCTACTTTGTGAATGTGATATTATGTCGCTGTTACATGTATATTTGTATATTAGAAGGTATAGTTGCATGATTTTTCTGTACAATATATTTTACTTCAAGAAAACAGTTTTTTTTCAGTTAGTAGTCAATCGAACTAAATCCAATTGTTTTGGTAAAAAAAGATTAAACACCTTAAAATACACAGACAACAAATTACAAAACGGTTTGTCAAGAATTCAAAACACAATAGCTACGCATTCAATCTGTCACCCGGGATTGCATTCACTTAAGCAACTAATTAGCTACGGAACCCAATCCTTCACCCATATTCATAGAAATCAGATTTCAACGGCGTGACTAAAAGGGAGACACTGTTTCATTGTAAGTATTATAAAACGTTACCGCGCTTGCGCTTTATATCAGCGGGTTTCGTCAAGTTGATTTCGCGCTGTCGCACATTTTTGTGTCTCCAGCGCACCAAGGCCGATATAATAAAAGACGGAATCGGCCAAAAAACTGTAGCAATCGTTACGTAAACGAGTGAGAAAGTTGGGTGTGAGGTTGGGAAGTGAATAATCCACACACTCGGCCGCCCCATTAGCCGCCGGAGTGGAATGGCCGCGTGAAACAATACACCGGACAACCGGTCATTATAAATACATAATGTTCACCACTATGTGCGGAACTAATATTTTAATGAGCCTACCAGTTAGTGTTGATTTTGATTCACGTCGGGACTGTTTACAGAATGAGATTACGTCAAGCTGTCAATCGACAGCTGACTTGAAGTATTTACGTGGTTGTGATATTAGTTTGCAATGTTTGCATATGAATTGGTTACAGTTATAATTTATGATGTGTGCGAGTACCGATACGTAGTTATTTATGTTGTAGTATAACAAATATTTACGCGTCCTCTTAAAAAATGTACGAATAATTTCACTTTCATTGCGAAAACAAAATACCGTGTTACATTTCCATGATCTAACAACTTTTATGCAATTATTTTATTAACATTAGCTAATCTCTTACTTAGGATATTATCATAAAAGCACGAAGAAAATCATAAAAAGGTTTTATGTACAACACAATCTAGGGCAGTAATAAAAGTAAAGTTTTGCAATAAACAGGCTGGACTAGCCACGGCTTGTTCTAACTTATAAAAATAAGTTTTATACCTGAATATTGGATTTGCTTACCTTTCAGATTATGACTTTCAAATTAGATATTTCACAGCGTTGTTGCATACTAAAACATTGCATGTTTTTGCTGCATACTGGTCTTCAAACGATGCCGCTGAAAGCCTCAAGGCACGGACACACTTATCAGTAAAAGCATCGATCCTCGTTTGGTTACATGTAACATGTTTTTATTAAACTTATATATGCGTATCGTTGGTTAGCGGTAGGTGCAACCTACATCATCATTACGGACAAGGTTGTTAAGATTAAAGATTAAAATTTTCACAGTTGACAAAGTATTAAATTGAAAACAAAATGTACTTCATGTTATAAGAACATCAAACTGTGAGGTGTGTGGTAAGATAGAGGATGCACATCCTCCATCCATGCATGTGTTGGTGGAATGTGTCCGATATGCAAATAAGAGAACTGCACTTGTTTCTCAATTCGTTGAAATTATCGGTAATGGATGTTGATTGTTTCATGGTATACTAGCAAAACCAAACTCTGAGGCAGCAAAAATATTATTTAACTTTTTATTAGATAAGAAATTAGATTAAGTTTATGTAAGTTTTGCACTACTTCGATTGATTAAGTAAGTTTGTTTGTTTGTCCGTCACATTTATGTGTACATAAATTCCTTAAATAATAAGATAAAAAAGGTCATGAATTGCCACACAAGATGCATTCAGGACCTCGATCATATTTAAATAAATAGAGCTATCTGAAGGTTCAAGGATACTTGAAAATTAGATCCATTTTTCTTTTCAGCAACATTTATATTTTAATTACACTTTATTTACTTCATCACGATAGCTATTAAAATATTTGTTACAAAATTGGTACCTTAGTTAAATTGTCTGAGAATTAAATTAACAATGCACAGGTCAGCAAAAAACTTAGTTTAGCCTTTTGTTTGAACTGCCGTTGGTTTGTAACTTAACAGTCTAGACACAATTTTTCATACGATTTCTTAATTAATTAACAATAATTCCAGCTGAATCTAATTGCTGGATTAAACTTAGAAGGAGTTTTGACCATAATTTGATTAATATTGTAGTTTTTTTGGCAAAAGACGTTGCACACAGCAAATCACATAAAAAATGATATAGACCAAAAAGTGTGTGGGGTTCTTAAAAAATCTTGCACCTATTTAAGTGAACTGTTTAAAATTTATAAAGAAAATGTACACCAGTTACTACTCACATTATTAGTTTTACATTTGAAAGCATTAAATATTGCGATATGTAATGATTGTTGAGTGTTGTAAAATAATACACCCCAAAATGTGAGTGTTGAAATAAAATTTTAAATTGTTTCGCGTGTCTCAAATGAAAAAGACAAAACTGAAATAATTCAAGTGCAGGCACGCTTATTGCTGCAAAGAACATTGTTCTTTAGCTTCATTGGCTCATTCAAATACTCCATTCATGTCAGACACATCAAAAAATCGGCTACCCTTTAGCAGAACATTTTTAATTAAGTTTTTCACACTTATCCGACGCCAAATTTTTGTTTTGCTAGAACTCTGGTAAGTCAGTCAGTCAGTAAACATTACAGGTAAATCTATCCAGTTCAACTGTCTAGGGCCACATTATATCAGATGTCGGGTCCGGCCACCCTCTGGCTCCTTCATAGAGTAATAGATCGTTGACGATAAGTGGGAACGAAATCGCTCATAGTAGCAAGCGCAAATGTGGATCATGAGGTCCTAGGTTCGATTGCCAGTTCGGTCAAGTGCTTTTCGATTGCCCCTATTGAAATATAATTGTCGAAATTTGGGTGCACTGTTAATCTTCTGAGTTTACAGGCATGATGTTAAGTTATGAGTACGTATTTCGAAATTAATATTCCACATTTCTGAAAAACAAAGCGAAACCCATTATTAAAATGGGCGCTTTTACATTGCGAATTGACTAGTTCGAACTACCATTTAGTTCAAAGCGCCCTCTATGAAATTAATTAAACTCTGGTATATTTTTAGATACCTACAGGCTAAGCAGTTATGGCTTGTAATTTTAGGGTTAGATGTGATTGAAATGCAAGCAATGACAGTTCTACATAATAGGTAGAGCAATAAAACTGGATTGGGCAAAATGTTTCGATATGGATAAATACTGATAAGAGCAAGTTGTACATTGACAATAGTACTAAAGAATACGTAGTGTTAAAAGATCTACAGGGCAATCATCTTCTTCTATCTTTTTCTATTTATCTATCTTCTTCTATAATATAAAAATGGATCGCAAAATTGTTGCTAATCTCATAACTTTAAAACGGCTGGAACGATTCGGATAATTCTTTTTTGTTGTATTTGTATTTGTAACCATCGGGACCAGGTTACAGAGGGCGAAAATATATTTTTTTGTGTCTACATGTCCACCCGTGCGAAGCCGGGACGGGCCGCTAGTAGTTCATAAATAAATACTAGTATATGACGCAATACATATGTATAATAACTACGGAGTTCCAAAAAAAAAATCTCAAATCACATAGTAACACACATATTTTGAAGTTCATAAATATGTAAATATTTATTAAATAGGATACAAACGCGGTGACACAATTATTCTGTTCTGTTTCGTGCGACTTAAGATTTATCTGGCCAACGGTGATTGTAACAAGTATTACCATAAACCTAACCGACCTTACTTTGTACTTATATACCTATATATTACCTATGTATTTTATATTATGTAACTACAGTGCCTATTTTAGCGTATTACAAGTTTTTATTAAGAGCGACTTTGCGATTTATTAACAAATTAAGCGTATTTTTATTTTTGCTTCCCTTTTAAGTAACTTGCGCTTTTTGTCATCGAGTTTATTGTACTGACCCAGATTTAATATGATAAAGCATAAATGAAACTGTAACACGGATGTGTTTCTTATTGGTCTCAGACTTTTCATATTTTGACAATCAAGAGAGTACTAGTGTACACTATTTATTTCATAAATATGTTTTTAAAGCGAATCTATAAGTAACTAATCCAAATATTATAGATGAAAAAGTAGTAAAATCTTATTAACCTGGGCATTATCATATAGTAAAGTAAACAGACAAACAGTTAACTTCAACTTATTTCGTGGGCAAAGCTACAATTGGTATAGAAAAGTGAATAAAAAAGATCAAAGATATAAATTGTTATTGAAACAAAGAAATACCATTCTATTGCCTTGGCCTTAAATAACATGACTTTATTAATCTACACAAAAAAAAATACATTATTTCGTCGAAGCCAATGCACGTAAAAACATTGTAAGTACATTATATAAATTAACTTGTCCAAAGTAATTGAGATTTTGGCCTGATGAAGTGATGACATACACTGTTTGTGAATGGTTAGCACTCAGTATGATACCGTAATTATCTTGATCAAATTACCTAGACATGATGAGGTGTCTAAGAGCTTTTTAGGTAGACTAATATCTGAGAAAAAAACAGTAATGACCAATACACGGTAATTTTAGTATCTGAGTCTGCTGAACAGATAATTCTTCTATTTTATAAGTTCTAGTTCAAATCTGATTCCCGTTTTTATCTAGCTAACTAGGTACTGCTTCTGCTTACCTGGATTAGTTCAAATAGACCGGTGAACCAGATAAGTTAAAAGGAAAACCACAAACTAATTCATAATTGACAGTGACCTATTATCTACATTATGCCTAGGACCTCCCGCAGTGGTTTATTCTGAAGACCTTTTATACTTCCTGGGTCGACTTAGCATCGTTCTAACTTTCCAGTAATTTGTTGTAAGACGTACAAAAAAGCATGCATTAAGAAAATATGAAGAAAGTGTAAAGTAATTCTTAGGCGTTCGTGACAAGCCTAAAATTATCTGACATGTCAAAAAACGCGCGTGAAACTTCATGTAATTAAAATCTAATTACTTAAGAAAAGAAAGAGTTCACTATCACATCATTTACATTATTTTAGACTGATTACACTGTGACCTGTCCCACGAATAAAAATTAAAAACTTTCCACATTAAACGATACGCTATTTCTTCAAAGTAAAAGCTGTGCGGCTCCAAAAGTAGCGATAAAATAAGCGATCATGGCTAGTTTCACATTTATTACCGTGACAATGTTTATGCGATGAGTATGAGTTGCAAATCCAACCATATACGGTTTTACTGGGTATTGAATAACAGCAGTGTAGTTAGATGCACATTAAGTAGTTTTAGTATCCACAATAACGGTATTACAATTCTAGATAAAAATCACAATCACAAACTAGATAATAATTTGCGAATAATCTAGATCAGTTCTTTTTCTAGTATGACATTTTTAGTTTAAGGTCAAAAGATCAATGTGATAAAATGTTTTTTCTGGACTGATTTAACCAACTCCAATCTCTGTCATTTGACCGGTACGGGATAATTGAATTATCATTGACTTTTTTCTTATTCATGAACTTTGTTCGAAATAAATTAAACCCAGGTAGGTATTTAAATATTCGAAAACATCAATGTACACAAACTAAGAAAAAATCTATCCTCAATTTACAGTCACATTAATTATAAAAGTTACTAGCCAACGCAATGGCTTTGTCCGCGTGTACTTAAGATTAAGAAATCATAATATATTAGGAAAAAAGTACCCTGATTTTTTATTTGACGAATTGGCATTCATTTTTAACAAACAGCCATTTTGACGTGATTGATTACTATTTATCCATCCAAACTTTCGCATTTATATTAGTAAGGATATCGTATTTAAAGAACATTCCTCAGCTTCTATTTCCGCTAGCCGTGGGGCTCCACACGACCAATTTATTATGTCTTTGTTTCCGATTTTCCTAACTTGTACTCCATTAACTACTTCGTGTACTAACAAATAACAATAACAAACGTTTACTTACATACTTCCTCATACAAGTTTCATAACAAGGTATGAAACTACATACACTTACTTGAGTGTTTAAACGAGGCTTGACTGCTGTTGATTACTTTTTATTGTTAGAAAATGTTATCTAGCTTTTTATTACATTTTATGTAACTGTCACGGTTGCTTAAAGCAGGCAAAAAGATGCTTGATTTTTTATAGGTCATTTTCAAACGACTAACGTTTTGACTGATGAACAGTCTCTCATCTTACTTTGGAAGACCAACAATCCAACAAACAATCCATGAACCAATCATCTACAAGCGACAGTATCAATGCACAACTTCCACTTCTATTTCAAATAGATCCAAAACAATGCAAGCATTAAAATTATACGAACAGTTCCTATTCTCTGTGAAAACTAAATTCAGACAACCATTCATCTAAATGTCAGAGAACATTCCTTAAATTCAAACAAAACTCGTAAATAATATAAATCTGAATGCTGGTCTAAGAACACGGATTTGGTATACATTGCACACTACCCACGACAGCATAACAAGTCCAATAAACTACAAGACGTATTGTTTAGGTACAATTGTCGTACAGATTCTGTATACCAGTACATTTCCCTTTAAAACTGTGAGAGAGATCTCACACAAAACAATATACCTTTGTCTAATAAAAAGTTCACAATTAGTTCATTTTTAAACATAGAGATCGTCCGATTACATCTGAACGAAACTTTTCGAGTGAAATGTTTTAATACATCACAGTTAATACAATTTTGTAATCATTTTTAATGTGAGATTTTTTCACTAAGAAAGAAATTGTGTAAGTTGAAACTAGCAGTAGAATGTGATGTTTGGAACTTGTGTTATGCGAAAAAAATGGTAATTGTGTAAAGATCTTAACAAGATAAACGCTGCAAATTATTATGATTTTAGAGTTTATTTGTAACAAAAATACAGTTTTAAACTAACTACCTACACCTGAACCCTAATTATGTAGTCAGCTGATAAGTTCATTATTGTACTGGATGAAGAAAGACTGGTTTTTAGGGTTCCGTAGACAACAAGAAACCCCTTATTGATTTTTAAATCGAATAAACACAAGGGTGTTTATAATCCTCATACAACTTCAAAATCATAAATAATTATACACTAAGTCATATTCAGACTCTTTGTCGAAGGAAATCAACACCATATTAACAGTTCATACCAATTATTACTATTTATATTATGTTCTCACTTCAATGTCAAAAAAGCAAGCTGTGAAAATTAAAAAGTTGTTGACACAAATATTTTACTCAATCAACATTTTTACCAAATCTGTATTGCTTGCTTGCATTAATCTCGATCTCGACTTAACCTGAAATAATATCGATCGTTTTTAATAATTAAAACTTGTTACTTTACTTTATTTTTCGAAACAGAGCGCAAACTAGGGCGTCTTGGCTGCGTAATACCTGAAAGTTTTGCGGCATTTTGACTGAATTTTGTTGCA
Organism: Agrotis ipsilon; assembly: GCA_028554685.1. Lineage (NCBI taxonomy): Eukaryota > Metazoa > Arthropoda > Insecta > Lepidoptera > Noctuidae > Agrotis > Agrotis ipsilon. Next base: position 4,089,668 of record CM052968.1, read on the forward strand.
ATTACAACACTTTTCTTTTCAACGTCGTCAGCTATTTTATCTTATGCTTGGTGAAAATATTTCTGAAATGAGAAATGAAATTCTTTCTTGATTCTGACAAACACTTATCAAATACGTAAGAAAGTCGTTTTCAGTTTTGTTTTATCTCTAAACATCAAAAAAAAACTATGACTAAACATAAGGTCTATTCCACGAGATCCAGTACTTTAGCAAAAACATAAAATATTGTTAAGAACGAGTCTTATTTTCATACGTCAGAATGCTTCTTGACAGCTGCTATCTGAAACAAGTAATGGCCTAGTTATCTTACGAGTAAAACAAGCTATCAAAAAATGATGAAATGTACAACTCAATTACGCTAATGACTATTTCATTTAACTGTAACTTTAAAGAAAAAAATGGACGACTCTGTTTTTATTTATCAGTCACCATCATCTCCTTAACTAAACCCCAAGCGTTCCAACGTAACAAGCCACACGGTAGAACCAATTTATCTTCAGTACAACCGCATTCCGCGAAAGTGTTGGAGTTATCATAATGGTCGTGGACTAGTAGGCCATGCTACAGCCCCCGCGGCTTCCAGCCTATGATACCATCAGTGCACTAGGACCAGCTCGCCAGGTGGTCTCACATCTACTGCTTTGCGAAAAGGCAATTTATTTTGTACTAGTTAAAGGCACTTTATTGGTGACGTGGGCTATTATGTTTGGAGTTAAGATCTGCAAGTGTGGTTTGGGGTTCTATTTTTTGAACTAGAAAGGGAGGGGTAAGCTTACTTTTGCATGCGCTAGAAAAGTGAATCTAACTGCTATAATATTAAAACGCTGCCATTTTAATTTTTTTACCTCTCATAAACAATTGACTGTTCTAACTTTTACTGATTGACTAGGTCAGCTTTTAGGTATCGTTTTTTATTTCTTTGAAGCTAGGCAGAGAAACTTTTAGCCTGGAGCTATGTAACAAAACCTGTAATGTGGGTGCGGCTACAAACCTAAATAACAAATTCAAAAAAATAGATGACGCATTTAAAAAAGTGTTTCTTTGATTGAAACATAGAGAATTGACGGTATTAAATCAAAAGTAATGTAATGACAGTCGCAATTAGCTTGTCTCGCCGAACAAAAAGGTGTTATACCTCACGAAATTGTACTAAGGAAGTAATATAGCTTGGAACAGAATGTGCTTAGCAACGAACATATAATTAAACCTTCTGTTGATAACTAAAGCTGAACCTCTAAAATATATAAATGTAACAGTTACCTCCGCACATAAGTGCGGTGGTCACGCAAGCCGTCGCGATTTGTCTAAAGGTTACATATATTTGATTTTTTAATAACCGTTTCAAGAATTTTTATTGTTATTTCCTTGAGGATCAATGTTGAACAGTTTAAACTATAATTTAAATGCATGCAAGACAATAGAAAGATTTCAAGGAGATTTTACGGTTGTGAATTTAATGCTGGGAATGTATATAGCAAAACTTATAATTTCTTCATGTACCGTGGTATAAATTTAGTAAATTTGCGATTTGTTTGTATATACCTATTACAGACCCCGCATCCAGTTCAGTTCGTATAATAGCGAATGTGGACACATTGCATCATAACTATTTGAATACTTAAATGAAGTACAAAAGTATCACACTTAATTCGATCACCTTGATCAATATTTTGCACTTGCTTACTGCTCAACTCTTACTAAAATGGTAGCTCGTATTGAATGACAAAATCCTCGTAACCTTTAATTCTAAAAACCTTTATCGAGGCACAAACTACATACACATAACCTTAGCCAATCACTTCTGTGTATACCTTACTAAACTTGCTTACAATACCAACTGTAGGTCCGCACTGCCCGATAAGGGGCAAGTGTACATGGTTTACAAATGTCAATACATGACCCTATTATTGACCCCACCACAGATTATACCCCCTTTAGGCCAGGATATGTTAATGTGGAACTAATTTACTAATACTAACCGACTTTATTTGAACCAATTCGGCCATTGTTTGGCAGTGTTAGCACCATGGTATTTACATTATCGAAACGTTTCAAGTTTCCAAGAGTTACCGGTAAACTGTAAGAAACAGAGCATAGATAATTGTAAATTCGTTCTAGGTAGGCTGGCTCTGTACTGAAAAAAATACAAAACTGAACCAACACTATAATTTAATAACAAAAAGAGGCTGCGTTGCTTTCTCTCGCTGTGAAAAATTTGATGTTGAATTAAGTGACGGGATTTGTTGAATGAAACAACATTGTGGCACTGCATAGTTTAGTTAATAAATAATGACACGTTTGCAGATATTTTTTCAATGGATTTTATGGGTAAACTGTAATTTGTGAGTACCATAGCTAACACATTATTAATGAAACCAGCCTTCCATGAGATATTAATCGTGTGAACTGAATCAAAAATCAAGTACTCGTAACTTTCGGCCCGTGTACTGACATATTGACATAAAATTTATTAATCAACTAATCCCTCACGAAGTTCATATTCGAAAACCAATAAATTATCGTTTAAACGTTTATAGAAGCTAATCATATTTTTAGTACAATTCAAGCAGGTTATAAAATAGCTACCAAACAGCTGAATTTTCATAGCCACAAAATTACTCACTTTCAGACTTACGCAATCTTTTGTTTCTAAAAATATTAGAAAACATTCTTTGCTGTCCATAACTAACAATTAGTATTAATTTATTTCCTGTATTAAATTACTGAAAATAAGAAGGCAGCTATTCGTTATAATAAAATTACGCCGTTTATTCTCACAAAGTCTTGTCCAAGCAAAGTCAGCCATTAGCGAAACAATGTGAACTTGACAAGCCGTAATTTTACGTTATGACGTCATAATTCAATCACTTCGGGTCGTGATAATCAATTGCTAGCACCAAATTGATCACATAGATCATGGAATCGGGGCGGTGCAGTTGCCAAGTTTAAGCGATCAATTATACCGTGGGTTTGGAACGGCAATTTTCTTGGCCGGGGCAAGAAAATGTGGGTAATGAATCACTGATAAAAATCTTAAAGGTTACGTTGTAAAGACGGATATGGCACGCGGAACATAATTTGAACAATATGAAATGGAACTGATGTAGTGACTTGATGACTTCAGCATAGTACACATTGAATGGACATGTTTGTTTTGTGAAAGGGCTAGTTCACTTGATGCTAGCCGACTGGCATCAGCCATCAAAAGCAAATAGATTCGGAATCATTGTTAAAAAGTAGAGATTGCATTCAGCATTCGCACATGTAAAAACCAGAACCACGAAACTAATTGACCCTCATGATAAAATCAATACATCATTTCACCTCTAGCTGCCAAATTTCCTATCTTTTAGTTAATCGCTAACAGTGGCACCGACCTTAACGTCACTAGGCCTTTGTGCCAGTCCATTGCCTCGCAGCACGAAACGATTCTAAATATGTGACCTTATCAAAAATATAATATGCGCATGTGTCGTAGGTCTTCCACATGCAGAGTATGGTCACTTTTATGTGACCAGACGTGTTCAATTAATTGGCTTAATTATTATAAACTTAGCTGGCATTTGTAAGTAGGTAAAAGCAATAGTAGTAGTAGTTTTTGGGTAGCACAAACATAGATATACTTTTCTTAGGGTACGTTCATATTTGACGGAACATCCGTCGAGCGTATCATCGAATGTTCTTTGACGCACTAACGGGTCATCGGTTGAGTGTGAACGGTCAATTGTTTTTCTATACGTTTGTCTGTTCTGGCGTTCCGCGACCGATGATCCGCGACGGATGTTACATCAGATATAACCCACCCTTAATAAAAAAAAACAGGCCAAGTATACAACTATAATTACAGAAGTATGATCAATTAAATATATTAATATTTAATTGATCATACTTCTGTAATTTTCAATAAAACAAAAAGTATTTTCGTTGAAAAGCGTGAAGTCACGAAGCTAAATGTCTATTAATTAAAAATTAGTACCTTGCGTGTATATAGTAGGTATCTGAACAATACTTTCTAAAGAGTGTGATAACAACACTGTTGCCAAATACCCTAAAAAATACAATAAAAATCTAATACAGAAAAAGTTAATCCAGACAGAATCGTATAATTCTAATTTAAAATTAATAATAAATCTTTAAATCTTCAAACTGACGTAAGCAATCAAGTTGTAGACATCTATGGTGCCATGAGAAGTATTCTACCTAAATAAAACGCTTGTTTAATTGTCTATAACACTCTGTTTAAACTATAAGCCACCATTGAACCGAATCATGCGAGTGAACATAAGCTATTGAGTCGGTAACCTTACCAGTAGCACTGGGCACGACATTTCACATTTGGGTCTCTGTCGATCGACTGTAAACATGTCCAAGAGATAGGTCGGTAAAGGACAAGACTGTGAAACAGTTGTGTTTTACGACTGTTCTATCTAAACCCGAATGCCACGATCTTGTAATAAGACAAAAATCGGTCAGACAATCCTTGGTGAAATAAATATGTCATTTTTATGGTTTATCAGCAATAGTGTCATCTGCCTAGCTTTTTCTCAACTACGACCTTCGGTGGGCGACGACGGGCACTTTCAGAAGAACCAGATGCAGCTAAATATCTTCATTTAATATGAAGCACGTGCTGTTTGACCACAACGCGTTACCCCGTGGACTATTATCAAAACTGGTCGCCGTCTTTCCAGCTTCTGATTAATAAATAAATGTCAATGATTTGCAAATAAAAATGTCACCCGTGATCAGCAATAGAGTGAAGGATAGAAATCAATATGACGGCACCGTATAAAGCTAGTCCTTATCAACAATATGCAAAACATTGACTTAGCAATTAAAACATATTCTTCTAATTAAAACACATCCTATTGCATAATTTCCACAAAAACCCCGGACTTACATAGACGGAACTAAAATACCCGGCATAAAGAAAACAAAGTTAGATCCGCGGTCAACTATCTACGGCCGGAGATCAAACCCTTACCTTGAAGTCGTGGCGACCTGTGCCGTGGACAACTGGACATGTCGACCGGTTCTCGACAGTCGACATGTTGTACAACTGTAACATGTTTAGCTTACGTTACTAGGGTCATGACATTGCGCATACGCTGAATTTATTGAATTGAGGGGTGTTTTTTCACCTTGCAATGTAGGGTAACACTTTTTTACATAGTTATACTGTGTTTTAGAAGTAATCACTGATGTGATTTTTAATAGTATTAACACTGGTTTGGGCTCTATTTTGAATATTTGACTGACTTTTTTACCTTCTTAAAGGTTGCAAACCTAACATTAACAAAAACAATGATCAGCAGCTTTCCATCAACGGTTCTTCGCACCGTTTACCACCTCTTTCAAAGTCAGCAGATGTGCTACTTACTACTTAGTAACTCCCGTCAAAGTATCACAACAGATCCACAAGCTCATAGATCACTCATTATGTAAGAACACAACCTTGTAACACAAGCTACATATAATTCATTGCACAGTATCAATGAACATATCGGCATGACTCTCAATACGACAATAATTACTGTTTTTAACCATTCAAAACGCATACCTCAAAGGCACCTGTAATAACGCCGACGCTAATACCTGAACAACCTTCGAACAACAATAAATCGAAATGGTTCCTTTGATTCGACCTACGAACATTATCAATTTATAATTAATCGGCTACAATGCCAGTTGCACGCCCACTAACGTACTCATTTATACTGTACTTCGGCAAATCCGTGTGAGTCACGTAGTTTGAATTGTTAAAACTATATACGGGACCCTATTGCTAAGATTCCGCTGTCCGTCTGTCTGTCCGTGTGTCACCAGGCTGTTATGAACCGTGACTGTTTGACTTCCTAGCCGCCTCACCGATTAAACGCTAGGAAGAACGTCGAAGAATTGGACAAGTAGTCAGCCAAACCGATAACTGCCCTCGGTTGAGTTCTGGGGGCATCGGTAGAGCCTATGGTGTTTCATATACAGTTGGGTCCTTCGGATGCAGTATATTGTCGAATAAAGGGTCTGGTAGACTTGAACAATGAACATTAACTTGTAACAGAAGATCAAGCAATCGCAGTTTTTAATTTTGCCGAACACTCGACTGTTCAGCAATTCAGCAAATTATAAAAGTCTAATACCATTATGGTCCACATACATTACAGAATGTTATGTAATTAACTCTCATAGTGAATGTATTCGTTGAACTAACCTATTGACATTGGATGAAGTTTACTTTGAACTTCAGACTTATCCAGTTTTAACTAAACTGTAAAGATGTGGTTCAACCCAATCTTTTTAACGCGCAGCTAAAAGTCATACATACACCAAATACCATCTTCTACTAGATTCTTCTACTTTTCTCAACTTTGTTGGGATCTGCTTCTAGTCTTCTTCTCTTCTACTGTGATACGTAGAATATCAGTATTTTACACGGAACGGCAGCATATCTGACTTTCACAACCCAAGGTTTTGTTTGTTCAGATTATTTGACCATAGTAAGTCCAAATAAATGAAAAGAATAACTCCATAGTTTCCGGCCCCAAAGTTACAGATTACTCCTAGTTTGGGGACGACTGTTTTTGTAATGACCTAAAACTATTAAGTTGCTATAACTTAACAACTATTTTGGAGCAACCAATTGTTGTTTGTATTACACTAAATACACTAATTCCCAGTATTGATAATAGAAGCAAGGTATTAAATGCAACTGAAATAGCAACCAACATTTTTTTCGTAAATAATCCTTGACGTGTCGAATCCTGTTTGAATACCATTTCCCTCATAAAGTAGGCCCGTCCGTACACCGAGGGCGTAACGTACGTAACGTATTTACATAATTAAAACAACTGGATGTTATCATAACCGAGTTGATTACTTAATACGCAAACGCCTTTTCACTTCATGAAACTTAAATAAATATGATTTATTATTGTGATTAGTGATTTATTAACAAATAACTTGATGATTTTCAGCGAGGCAGTATTGATTAAGAGTTCATTAATTCAGAATTAAATGATTAATATTAATTAGCTGTGTGGTTTTGTAGTGGATGAAAGAGGTGAAGAGGAGGGTGAGCTAAATATTTCATCAATAGATAATAGCAAAAGAAAATGTTTTCTAAAAGCCACGATAGCACAATTGCCATAAACAGATCTAGTTCATCGGTTAATGACGGTGATGTGACGTATTTAGAATGTTATTAGGTTAATATTTCGAAAGATAGTTTCTGGAAGATAGTAACTGCGTCAATAAAAAAATACCAACTCTAGTTCTGCAAGTTTTTTCGCTAAGCTAACAATTAAGCAGTTACTGATAGGTCAGAGTTCGACTTTTCAAAACATTATCTAAATTTTGCAACTCTCACCTGCTCCCAACTATATGTAAGTACATAATAAAAGTTTCATAATTTACAGAGGAAATTAAAAGCTAGTTAGTGTGTGCAATAACTTGGGAGATCTATTCACAAAAAGCCCGATAATTACTCCAACAAACGTTGTAGTTAACACTAGCACAAGTTTCGGTTGAATGGAACTTTCTGGAAAGAATGAAGACTGCATAATATATGGATACGTGGTTATTAGGAGAGTAGTACTATTCATCATTAAAATCAAGAATATACTTTATTAATTCATTTATTTAAGCCTTAGTCAAACAGACAGGCGTGGCGAATGCGATCCAAAGCGTTTTCAATCTTAATATAATATAAATCTCGTGTCACAATGTTTGTCCTCAATGGACTCCTAAACCACTTAACCGATTATAATAAAATTCGCACACCATGTGCAGTTCGATTCAACTTGAGAGATAGGATAGTTTAAATCTCAAATTTTAAACCGGGTCCTCCACCCATGCGAAGCCGGGACGGGCCGCTAGTTGTAATATATGGAATTATTTGAATTCAGTCACATTGAAAAACAAAAGAGGTCCGAGAATCTATGTGACTGGTTTCAAACAATTCCATATATTACAAAAAAAAACGCTTCGGCAAGCATTCGTTTCGCCTGTCAGTTTGACAAAGGCTTCATACTTTTACGTACAGTTGTGGTAGCCTTATAGTGCAGGCCGCAGAAGGAATTTCGTTTGCAAAATATGAGGACCGCAATCTGTTTTATGAAGTATGCAAATGAGTTCTAGGACTATTTAAAAATGCATGTTGCCAGTGTCTGGAGTGGTCCAGTTTGTAAAATACTACCGCACTACACGTGTAGTAAAATCCTTCCCTTAAAACTTAATCACCCGTTTTCACCACGTTAGGGGGCGATTTTTGAAAAACCCAAAAACACGTGTTTCATTATTTTTTATCTAATTTCCGTATACCAGGTTTCAAATTCATCGGTCAGCACGTTATGATTTTTCTATACAAACTTTAACATCGTCTAGAGTATCATTGGAGGGTAGTTTAAAAAAACTAATAATGCCCATTGTCACCTCCTTAAAGGTGAAATCCTTTCTGGGTGCTCACCTACATGATAAATTGCAACTACCATCCAAAATGCAGGTTACACTTATAGCGCTTTAAAATCCTTCCCTTTAAACTTGAATACCCCTTTTCACTAACTTTGGGGGAGATTTTTGAAAAATCCAAAAATACGTGTTTGATAATTTCTGTTTTATTATATAAATACTGATTTTCAAAGTAATCGGATCACGCGTTATAATTTTTCCATACAAACTTTAACATCGATTAGATCACTAATGGAGGGTAGTTCAAAAAAAATAAAAGTGCCAATACATTTTATTTACTTGTGTTCTTATTCATGACTAGTTTCAAATGTATAAACCCAAGGAATAGGATTTTTCATACAGTAGTTTTCACCCCTTTTCACACCTTTAGAGGACGATTTTCACAAAATCCCGTCTTTACGCCCCTCTAAATGGTAGACTGCAACTATTGTCCAAAACCCAAGTTTCTACGTTTAGCGATTTCGGCTGTAGGCGAGTCGTACGACCATACCCTGTTCTTTTAAATATATAGATAATTATGTATTAATATTTTTTTCTACTATATTTTCCAATCATTTTATCAAGATCTCGTCATAATAAAGTATAATCAGTATGTAATTCCATATTCCTATGAAATTTATTCAGATCAAAACCCACAAATATCAACGTTTTATTGATCTGAGACCAAGGTGCGGATTTTTTTTTTGGACCACGATAATTGTTGGCAACATCGAAAATATATATCTTGACAATCCTAAAAATATATTAAAAAACTCAAAACTCGGTCCTCATATTTTGCATACGGATGTCTTCTACGCCGCCTGGTCTATTATGATAAGTGCTAAGAACGAAGTGCGGAAAAAAAACGAGAATTGACAGGTCTTATGGCCCCAAATAATTTATCATGTTACTAGGAAGCACTGTCACCGAGCACACAGCGTATGTGCTACAATCAAACCCATGCATGTATCACCTAGCATGTTAAGGTCAAACGTCAGAATTCCTCTTAATTGCTCAACAGAGGACCACGTCGAAACACAGTGCACGCCACCTCGCGTGCCACCATGGCTCAATGGCTTACTGGCTCATTGAGCACTATGACGCCATCTTTAATAGCTGATGTGCTCCTGAGATATTGCACTGAACTCGTCTTTACGATGTGGACATCTATCGATGTCCCTAATTTATATCGATGTGCAATGGATATGAAACCGTTGATGGAAACAATCCTCCCGCGACTATTTTTTTATTTTCCACTATGATTTTCGTTAACTCTTTGGTGTTCGAATTTCCAAAAACTTAGAAATACGTGTTTGATTGGTTTGATAAGTTTGCATCTGAAGTTTCAGATAAAATCTGATGAACCTAATCGTAATAATAATCGGATCTTTAAAATATTCAACACATTTTTAACTCTCTGGAAGATCAAAAACGTGAATCAATTTCCTGAAATCTGTCCTCAGTGCACACGTACATACAACTAACATCACTCAAGAAACGATTGCGTGCAATCGTGCGATAACCAATCAACTTCTTCTTTAATTTATTAACATAAACAGAAATTTTCGATTGTGACGTGCATAGCCTACATGCAAAGTAATGCATTGTTAAGCTTCCTATAATATTGTCTTTTTTAAGATTCTAGGTAACTTTCAATTACACTGCAAAAACTTTTAAATATTTATCATAATATAAGAGACAAAAACACAACTTATTTATAATAGCTTTATAGTAATCTAGACAGCGAGAACCAATTTCCATGCCAGATTAAGCTGACTCACTGAAAAAAAAATTAGCAACCAGGAAATAGACCGAACTTTGACTCATGTTCAGAAGAATTTTTGGTTATTTATTTTACTTTTTGTAGGAAAAACATTGAGAATGAGTCAGTTTTACTTCACAAGAGACAGTTGGCAATCTAGCTAGCCTAGCTAGGTTAACGTCCTAAATGTCTGAATGTCCTGAATGTCACGTAGTACTTACCTAAAATCCATGCACCCGATCCACTTTTTTTGACGTAAAGTAAACGAGGACTTTGACGTTAATTTGATGAAAAAATAATAGTACCTTTACCAGTTCTCTACAGGCGTTTTTTGATCTTTCATACAGTTAACGTTGTACGTCAAGTACTGTCTCGTCAGGTTACTGTGACGCTAGAACGTAAAGAGCTGTTGAAGGATCACTGTGGATTTTAGTCATCGTTTACGAGTACAGTGAAAAAAAAATGTATTACAGCGTACATTTTTTGGTAAAAATGGAAATCTTGTGATGATTTGAAAAGCCGCTGATTGTAGTTCACAGTCCGCATCTGAAAACATTTCAAATTCCACTAAATTACCTGGTCTATCAACTACTTTGCTACGCTCACATTATAACCATAAATTTTACAATTTTAAGATAGAAATATTGATAATTAGCTATTTTGTATCCTACTTAATTAATTCACTCTATTTACATAACAAAATAAAGACAGCATCAATTTGTATTTTCTTATTATTTTATTTGTTGCTAGTATTGTATATTTGAAGCATAAAATGCCCCATTTTTTTTTTGCTCCGAGGAATTGCCGACCTGGTTATTTGATATCAATTTCAGCATGAAACCTCCACACGATCCAATGGAAATTAGTTATAACAAAGAAACAGACGGACAGAGAGACGGACAACGAACTGATCCATTAGTGTTCCGTTTTTTTGAAGTACAAAACCCCAAAAGGAACGTGGACCATCAATAATCAAACATATAGAATAACCCGGAATAATTATTAACCTGTAGCCCAGACAAATATTTTTTGAGCTTACGGATTGTACTCTCCATATACTGCGCAGTTGCTGAGTGATTCTCAGCAACTGCCCATGCCACAACCACAACCATCAAATTAGTTTTATTTTCCGTTTCGTTTCTACTATTAATTAACACATTTTAAATAACAAGAAATATTTATGAAGACATCATTCATTTCTCTGTTTTATTATAGCTGTTATTTATTGTATAGTATATTTATCATAATTTATTTTGGAAATATAATTCGTTATAAAGTAACATTTAGGTTATCAAATACTTAAAGCTTAATCAGCGGTGAAATATGCAAAGAATTTCACGGCCGTAATATCAACATCGTAAATGAAAGGTAACTTAACGTTCTAATACAAATATTATGATAATGATAGATAAGCAAATAAACGTATCTAAAACTAATTTAAAATCAAAAAACTTGATGTTGTAGCTTTTACATATCTCTCTCTTTTATATTTGACTAATCGCATGCATAAAAATGAAATAAAGAGATCAATTAAGTTGTTTCGAAAAGAAATAACCAGCTTCTAAAACAAATATAAAAATCATCACTTTCATAATAAATAAAGTCAACGATTTTATTTTTTATTTCAGTGAATTTTTGAAACCGAAAGTCCGAAAGTTATTTTGATTTTCCTTTTTTGTTTTTTTTTAGAAGACACTATAAAACAAAGGTCAGGTGAAGGAGCAGTCACACTCTCAGTCTCTTCTGCTATATCTTGGGCGGGAGGACTTACATTTATAAATATAATTATAAAAAGGGGTTGTTATTTCTTGCTTGTTCTCATATACAGGGTGAATTTTTCAACTGGGCGTGGATGGCTACTTTCGAAACTATGAGGAATATCGAAAAACGTTGAAAGGAGTCTCGAGGCCGATTTTGACGAAAACTAAAACTGCATCATTGGATTTTAGAAAAATCAAAAATCCTGGTCAGGAATCGAACCCGCTGATTTTGGAAAAAAAAACACAACCTGTATTATTATACCGTTCGATAGTGTTGCTAATAAGGATCAAATTCTGGGAAGTAATCATATACGGCAAACTTAAGGAAAACGTATAATTACAAAAAAACTGATTAATCTTCAAGGCAAAGACTGTATTTGAAACATAAGTTACCGTTTCTTCTTTAAAATAATGCTATTTTTAGTTCAACTCAATAATGTCGTATTGCTAAGTACAGTGGGATTGTTGAAACGTCAAATCCAGTGAGACATTGAAAACAATGAAATTTTATATTTCGAATAAATTATGGCTCAGTAGATGTAAAGTAACATGGAAAAATAGCAATTTCATAAAAATCAGCCATTTCCCTAAGTTTGCCGTATATGATTACTTCCCAGAATTTGATCCTTATTAGCAACACTATCGAACGGTGTAATAATACAGGGTGTGATTTTTTTTCCAAAATCAGCGGGTTTGATTCCTGGCCAGGATTTTTGATTTTTCTAAAATCCAATTATGCAGTTTTATTTTTCGTCAAAATCGGCCTCGAGACTCCTTTCAACGTTTTTCGATATTCCTCATAGTTTCGAAAGTAGCCATCCACGCCCAGTTGAAAAATTCACCCTGTATGTTATTCTTCTCTTCTTGTTCTTTTTCTCACGTATATTTTATATATTAAGTACATAACTGCCACCACTTCCGGCCACCATAGGCGCGGGCATGAGGACAGCGAGTAAAGGGCAACTCGCTGTCCGACCATGGACCATGCCCGGGTCGACGGCGCGTCGTGTTCCACGCGCGCCTCAAAGAGCTGTCAGCAAAATGACGCCCCCTCACAGAGGGCCAAAGCCTGCCGGGGGGTCGCGGGACTTATTCCCATCACCGTGACCCCTGAATATAAAGGGCTATTGAAGGACACCGTGGATTTTAGTCAGTACAAGTCTGACAGTCCCTCCCGCCCTGCTCGGGGTGGGAGTCTTCCCATTTGACTTTGACTTTTTTTTTTGCGCGGTAAAATCATCATATGAGTCTTCATATGATGATTTTACCGCGCAAAAAAAAAAGTACATAACTGTGAGTCATACAAAATGTCATTCCCTATTCTTTCACCCTTAAACGTGGTATTTTCCCTAATATTAAAATAGGACCAAGCGTTCGGCATAAACATATGTACACTTAAATAAATTCATAATTTTAATTAAATTTAACTTATAAACGGTTGATGAATATAATACAAATTAAACGTAAACGTAGGTTCGTAGGTTTCGATGAGTTTTTCCATTCCTTTGTATTTGCAAAGGAATGGAAAACCTCATCGGAGAACCTTTTTAGAATTTAGTTTTTTTTTTATTAATTCTAAGAAATATAGTAACATGACAATGTGGATTCAAGTATTGAATGAAAAATATATTTTTTTACCATGGTAAACAAACAAAATTGTAAGCTACTGCAAAAAATGTTTCAATTGTGAAATACATCAGCGAATATGAATTTTAAATTGATAATGCATATAATAGCGATGTTAAAGCCAGGTAATTCAGAATCGACCTATTTTTGTTTCTACTAGAGAAATAAATGTATTTTGAAAATTACACTGTAAGAAATGTTGAACTTGAAGAAATGAAATACCTACATAAAAGTTAGGCCCTTCGTACACAAGGCGACTCCAGTATCCGATACCTTGCGACTTCGGTATCCAAGCGACTATCGGAATACAATCCATAGAGGTTCGGACACAGGCACGCGTCAATGTATACCAATATCGTAAAGTATCGGAGACTTGCGTCGCCTAGTGTACGAAGGGGCTTAGGTTTCCAATAAATTCCGCGATAGTGGCGCCGGTGGCGGCGAAACCGTCAAACTTTCCCCACTCATCAAACGACGATTTTGCTATATGAAAGTCTTAATATTCTAAAATATATAATTCAAATGGATTACCATTTAGGATACTTTTGCTTTTAACCGGTTTCCAGTTTCTCTAGATACACTTGCAAGTATTTTATTTAATAATAATGATACAGGAGGTAACTGTCAATCTAAACATAGAGTTACAGTATATCTAATGAGTTTATACTAAATTGCAATAATCCAAAAGTATGTTTTACGAAATACAGGTAGTAAATATCGCGATTAGCGTTTTTATTAATGACCGAAGCTATTAGCACTACTAACGGACCAATTTTCATATTTTTTTTAATGTCTGAGTTTCCTGGAACGTACAATTTAATTATGATTATGAATGTTGAATAATTTACAGAATAAATTATACATTACCGCGATAACTGTCTTATCAGGTAACCGGAACTCTGGAACTTAAAGAGCTATTGAAGGATCACCGTGGATTTCAGTCAGTACGTCTAGTCTGACAGTCCCTCCCAGTCCCAGCCTGGGTGGGAGGACTGATTGGATGATTTTACCAAGATAAAAAAAAACAGCAATAACAGCTCGCAAAAAGTTTGAATACTAAAGTATAGGTACTTACGCTTCCACCAAACCCTTTATGAATGAAATAGAAATCCATTCAGCAAATATTTGTTTATCCTGAAAATCATTCGGTTCACTATAGTCTTAACTTTGAAGATTGATTTAAAAAAGTATGAAATCGAACGTACAAAAGCCCTTGCACTTTCATGTCACCTCGTTTTGATATTTCGTAACAGACATTCCTGTTTTTAAATAATAATTCGAGCAAAAATCTCGAGCAGTTGAAAGTTTTGAGTTGCGTTCTCAAAAAACCGGTCACTACTACATTCACTGACTTTTGTTTTATAAAGCTAATTACCCACTTATTGATACCCGCGTCCTAACCAAAGCGATATATATTTTGCAAATACAAGATTTACACGTTCGTATTTTATCAATTCTACCTCTCTAATATCTAAATGTGTTTGGGGTCGTCGAATAAAATTTAGGTAAGTGTCTGTCACATGTTCGCTTGACAATCGTTTTGATTAGTGTCCATTTTTGGTACAGTTACAAATGGTTATTGCGATAGCGTATTCAACTGAAAAAAACTGTAATTAGTCCTTGACTTAGATTAGCTAATTTATAAGAATAAAAAGAATAGCTGAATATAATTACGGTGGAGAAATTAATATCTCAATGACATTGTCATGATTACACTTCAATTAAATTATGCATCATTTTTATAGAGATGCAGCTTTTTAAATTCCTGAATGACTGTCAGATATCTATTTGAAGTCATGCGATGCTTCCATGCCGTAAACGACGGCTTATTATACACTATAGTATGGCAGATATTATCCTATTAAGCTGTTACGTGCGACATCGTTTAATGTTTAAAGCTATCTTGAATGCAAATCGCTTTATACGCTTTCTCTTAAACCAAAACGTCTTCATACTTAAAGTGCAGTACACAGAATGCATAGATGTGATAAACAGGGTTCATTAAAATTACTACGTGAAATGTTTGACGACATCTTTGCTCATGAGAGCACCACAGTTATGACTGAAATATGAAATGTGCATTAAGCCGTTTTGAATTTTGGACATCAGCCAAAGATGGCGTCTGTTGCAGTTTTGTATTACAAGTCCGTATCTTCACGAAACTTTTTATCCAAATAGCTACTTTCCTATATTATACTTTGAGAAATAAAATTCTATTTCTATTCTAGAAATAATGTCAATTTGTATAAACATGTGATTTAATATTGTTATGTTACATCTAATGCAGTTGTTTCAAAATTGACATGATAAAAATTGAAATACAGGCAGTGGTGCGTATAACCTGCAGAAGTTGTAAATTTTCTGCTAAAATCACACGCGGATTGAGCCTAGATTATTAGAGCAATCTAGGCTATAATTGCTGATTCTGTCATGAAAAGTTGAAGGCAAATAAACTACGCAATCGGGAAGAAAGGCACAGGAGATCGTCCAATTCATTAATTGCACCACATACCTTGACCAGCGATCCCAAGGGCGCGCAGGCGACGGCCACGTGTCCGCTTTCGGGATGATCAGCTCACAGGTCTTTTCTGGATACACTATGCTGGCCAGCAGTACACAACACACTATCATAGGTCTGGGGTAGGCCGATAACAGTTTATATAGGTTCAGTTCAGGGGTTTTAGGGCGCGATGGGACTACTTAGTGTCACACATAGCATGCGCATCCATACGATCCCAAGGTTAGAGCGAGACTGCCTATACGGCGCGGCGCGGCATCGCGCGCGCGCTTGCACAGCACAAGGAAATCACCGAATCAACGATATATGGCACAGATCAATAAATTGGAACAGTAAACCCATGCCTTTCAATCGCCATTAGGTGATTTTGAAAAAAAAAATATAAGGAAAACTATAAGTTACGAAGCGTAACCATTTTCCCCGGCTTGAAAGTTCCCACTTTCGAAACACCAAGGAGAAATAAATAAAATTTCATATCATCACAACTCCACAAAGGCTATAAGAACGGTTGCGACTCTAGATAACAAATAAGAATACTTAACTGACTATGCTACGCGGTAACTAAATCTAATACTGCACATTGGTGCACGGTAAGACTTAATATTAAGGTACCTAAACTTATTGCGTTGGCAAAGGGCACAACTTTATTACCGGGCGACTCCGAAGGATCCCGCTTTGAGTCTTAACAGATGCGACTCTACAAACTCCGTTTTTATCGGGAAATATCTCGTGAATTACTCCTAACGGCCAATGCAGAGGCATCACATTGTCCTGCATGGAGACGACAACCATACCAACCCGTATTGGATTGGCAGGAGTGTTCCATTTTTGTTTGGATTGTAGGGTGTGCAAGTACTCTTGGCGCCACCGCTTCCAAAAAGATTGAACCATCCGATCAGTCAATTCATATCGCGAAATAAGATTTAACCGGGTTTCATTGACTTCGCGAGCGGGAAGAAATAAAAGAGGTTTCGTATGCAAGAAGTGCGCTGGTGATAATGGAGTGGGCTCTGACGGATCTGAGCTGATCGCATACAGAGGCCTCGAGTTTAGTAAAGCTTCTACTTGAGTTAGCAAAGTGTTAAACTCGTCAAAGCTAAGAATTTGCTGACCGATGACCTTGCAGAGATGCGTCTTGACACTCTTCACTTCACTTTCCCAACAACCACCAAAATGTGGAGCTCTACAGGGGATGTGTTTGAGTGTGATTCGATGCTCTGCAAGTTCTCTTTCCCACAAGGGGCGATACTCTTCAGCCAAGAAATGGTAGAGATCTCGGAGATAGGATTTGGCTCCAATAAAATTGGTAGCATTATCCGTGTACAAACACTGAACCGGACCTCTACGCGCCAGGAAGCGTTTCAATGCAGACAGAAAGCTCGCAGTGCTAAGATCTGAGGCAATCTCAAGATGCAGAGCGCGAGTTGTCAAGCATGTGAAAAGGCAGATGTACGCTTTCCTGGCCCTTTGGCCTCTAGCACGCACCGGCGTGACCAAGAAGGGTCCCGCGTAGTCGCAACCTGTATGAGAGAAAGCCTTAGGAGCCGACTCAACGCGACAACGTGGTAAATCCGACATTATAGGAAAGGTAGGTCGTGGCTTTGCTCGAAAGCAAATGTTACATTTAAAGGTGATGTGACGTGCAATACGTCGCGCGGACAGGATCCAATACTTTTGTCGTAAGAGCGATACGAGCAAGGTTGGACCTGTGTGGAAATTTGTCACATGATAGTGGGAAACTAAAAGTTCCACTATGTGATCTTGACGCGGAAGGAGGATCTGATGACGAGAGTCAAACTCTAGCTCAGAGTTTGCTAAGCGACCTCCAACGTGGATAAGTCCTTCGTGAAGGAAGGGACTAAGCCGTTGTACTGGCTTAGAGCACAACTCATTGCGGGCTAAACGATCGAGATCAGATTCAAAGTGAATCCTCTGCACAGATCGCCACACAATAGCTTCAGCGAACTCTAAATCAGACGCGGTAACGGGCCCGCTAGGGAGCCGTTTGATAAACTTATAAACTAAGCAGATAGTTTTTAAATATTTAAACCAGGACGAGAACCTGGTAGAGCAAACGTACAAAATGTTGTCAGAAGGAGGACTTCTGTCAGAGCATTCGTGCGAGAGAACAGGTAAAGCCACGGGCTTCATTTCTGGAAGCTCTTGCGACTCGCCTGAAACGAATGGTTTTATCGGCCATTCAGAGCGGGGAAGTTTAAGCCACGACGGCCCATTTAGCCACAACGGATGATGCACTAATTGGGCAGCCGTTAAACCGCGAGAGAGGCAGTCACTGGGATTTTCAGATCCTTTCACATGGAAGAATTGATCTGCCGAAAGATTCTCATGAATCTTAGCAATACGATTGGCTACGAAGGTGTGCCATCGATGCGGTGCGGAATGAATCCAACTCAACGTTACAGTTGAATCCGAAAAAGCTACGACTACCTCAATGGCGTGTCGAGCTGCGAAAAGGTTATATACTCGCTTTATCACACTTGATAAGAGGAGTGCGGCGCATAACTCGAGACGAGCTAGCGAAACGACTTTCAGTGGTGCGACTTTAGATTTCGCACACACCAGCGAGACCACGATACTACCGTCAGGTCTGACAACGTGGGCATAAACCGAACCACCGTAAGCCTTCTCACTAGCGTCGGCAAAACCGACGAGTGAGAGTCTACAGCGTTCTACGACGCCAACATGTCGCAAAAATCTCAATTCAGAGATGATTGGCAGTTCAGATTGAAACTGTTCCCACAGACGAACAATGCGAGGGGGTGGGACGTCATCCCATCCAAGTTTGACAAGCCAAAGCTCTTTGATGAGAAGCTTGGCGTATAAAATTATCGGTGCAACGAGGCCCAAAACGTCGAAAAGACGTGCGATGGAAGAAAGAATATTCCGTTTAGTGCAAGTGCGAACATCAGGATTAACCTGGAATACGAAACAATCCTCGTCAGGGAACCAACGAAGTCCCAGTATTTTCTGGGTCGGATCTTTACTGAGGTCCACGCTCTGTGAAAGTCGTAATGACTCTGGAATAGTTCGAAGAACATCGACATTGTTGCTAGACCACTTCGTTAATTGAAAATCACCGAGAGAGAATATTTTTATTAGTTCACGAGCCGAGTCTATAGCTAGCGCACTGCTAGGTATAGAACTAACTATGTCATCCATATAAATATCTCGCTGCAAAATGTCCCTGGCGAGAGGCAACCGAGCTCCTTCATCCTGACATAACTGTTGGATAGTGCGAATAGCTATAAAAGGACTACACTTTAAACCAAAGGGAAGCACTGAAAACTGATAAATTTGAAGTTCTTCTTCCTCGTTAAACCGATATAAGATACGTTGTAGTGAACGATCTTGTGAGCGTATACCTATACGTAGGTACATAGATTTGACATCTGCGGAAATAGCGACACTAAAAAGCCTAAAATTTAATAAAATGTTGAAAAGGTCAGCCTGGAGGACTGGACCTGCGTACAGGATATCATTGAGCGAGGTACCGTTATCTGTACATGCACTGGCGTCTAGGACCACACGCAATTTGGTGGTCACCTTATCCTCTCGAATGACAGCATGGTGAGGAATATAGTATTCCATTTCTCGCTCCTTACAATTTCGTTTGGGCAACATACATTCAGGTGCGATATTCTGCACCAAAGAAATATAATTGTTTTTTAAATAATCCCGTATGACGTCATCATAAAGAAGCTTGACGTTAGGAAGGGATTTAAGTTTACGTTCAAGACTATAGAATCTCTTGCGAGCCATATTAAAAGAATTTCCCAATGCTGACGCGTCTGTTTTCAGTGGTAAAGCTGCAACATACTTGCCATTTGAAGCGCGAGTAATTGTGTTACAATAAAACTCTTCACATCGTTTATCATCCATACTCCCAATGGATGAAGCAGTAACATCTTCAATCTCCCAAAACTTACGAAGATCGAAGTTGTCAACAGAACTCGCAAAGAAAGACAGAGTGTCAGTTGGAGGTTCGATGATAGGTGCTTCTCCTAGAAGTATGTAGCCGAGCACAGTCTCCAATGCGTCGGGACAACCGGGTACGCTGGTCACGTGACCAGGTCGCAATAACTTAGCGAACTGCTTGACCCCAAGTAACATATCAATATTACCTGGCACACCCCAGCTGTCATCCGCGAGTAGTTTCGAATCAATATGATTTAATACGGACGTATCTATAGGACCCAGTGGAAGCCGTCCGGTTATTTGGTCCAAAACTAAAGCGTCTATTTCATACTTAGGCTGCGAGCAAAACCGCGAGCTAAACGTAAGATTCACCGAGCCGCGAACGGGCTGCGACGTGCCACCAATACCACGAACGGTAGTTATCGAGTCAGTGTGTATAGTCAGACCAAGCATACGGCAGCAACGCGATGTTATATAATTCTTTTGTGACCCAGGGTCCAAGAGACATCTAACCACCACGGCCTTACCCTTCCTACCCGCCACCAACACCTTGGCAGTAGCCAACACCTCCGTACTACGTGTGGCCTGGACTTGAGCAGAAGAATGCGTACACAACGCCACACGATCGGAAGCAGCTGGATCGGTTGCAGAAGTGGAGGCGGGGGCGCTAGCGGGCGTCGGCGCAGGGGCTTGCGTCGATTTCTCGAAATGCAATAAGGAATGATGCTTCCCGTTGCATTTCCTACATGTTGACTTAGATAAACACTTAGAGACAGTATGTTGGCTACTTAGGCAATTACCACATCTGTTATTGTCTTTTATAAACTTAAATCTATTATCAACGCTCAACTTTTGAAACGCTTTGCACATAAACAAGTTTTTATGCGTGGAATGACAAAGCGAACATTTTGATTCAGTAGCCACAAACACCTGCGATTCTTTAGATGAGGCGCGGAGACTACCTGCGGGGGCGGACTTACTAGCCGCAGGAGAGGTGCGATACAAGATTTTTACTTGTTCACGAACAAACTTTACGAAATAATCATAATCTAACTCCTGTTGATTACGAAGCGACATTTCAAAATGTTTTGCGATATCAGAGTCTATTAACTTAAGACCCCAATGAATAAATATAAAATCAGCTAAGTTATTTATTTTCAATTGTTTCAGTCCCGCAACCGTAGAAGTTAATTTATCGAAACCCTTTTCAATATTAGCGGGTGTCGATCCGAACGATTTCAATGAGAACAGCTGATTTAGATAATTAGTAGCGAGCGCGCGAGTATCCAGGTACTTGGCGATAAGCGCCTCCCAAACAACAAGGTAATTATTGCCAGAAGGTACAATACCTTCGGCCACATTCTTAGCCTTTCCTTTCAAACAACTTAACAGATAATGAATGCGATCCGAATCTGATAAATCTGTGTTGGTATGTATAATACGTTTGAACGTCTCATAAAAGAACGGAAAGCTCTGAATATCACCGTCAAAGGTAGGCAGCTCGATTTTAGGAACCTGTATATGGTGAGCAGTAGGGCTCGCTGACGGGCCAGGTTTTTGGAAATCATTTGCCTCAGTTAATGAAGATAAACTAAACTTTATTTCGCCGACCAAATCATCAAATGAATGCAATGCGCCATAGCTTACTTCACAGGTTGGATCCAATGTCAAATTGAGCATATTAATCTCGTCCATTAGTCCATTGAATTCACTACGCAATCCATCAATTTGTTTTGCCTGAGCAATGAAAGCCTTGCGTAATCTTTCGGTAGTTAAAGATTTAGTTGAATCCAAAATCCTTTGAGCCCGCGCAAAATATGCGTCACGTTTACTTTCCAATAATCTAAGTTTAACCTTGTCACTCATTGTGAACAGAAGTTAAATATGACACTAAATAATAATATTAAACCAACTTTTATCTTCTACGGAACCCCAGTGAGTGAGGTTAGGGGCAAATGAAACCGATTACTCAATTAAAGATATTATTATAAGTTAAGATAATAGTACGGAACGAACTTTCCGTACACGCGAAACCCTAACAATATTAAATTGAAAGGTAAACCAATATAAACTACCAACGCTTTAACCGAGTGCACGTAACAAAACCTAATATAAATTAAAATAGTAAGCACGCCAAATATCTTATGAACGTACCCATCTATACTATATATATGATTAACTCAGATTTATCTACAACCCGATAATAGCATTTATGTCGGATACGCTGCGATAAACTTGTCTGCACTAACTTCTACTTGAATGAGATTAACTTACTCAATACAAGTAATATGAAGGTTCCTACAGCTTCTTAACTAACAATAAGTTAAGTGTTGAACTTAGAAAAAAAATAAAAACTTATTTTCGTAAGCGATGCGAGTGTATTCTTAACGAAATAATTTCGTAAGAAACAGTAAGTTTCCTCACGAGTAGACGCGTAGATGACTATTTGAAATAAGTTATATATGTATAATTATTACGTTTACAAATGTGAGGTGCGGGTGTGATATGTATAATTATACGGCTGTTTCCATTGAGGAGAATTAACGCGTAAAGTTTATACACATCTGTTATTTTACCTGAAGGTTTCTGTCAAGAAATCAAGTTACCTTACAAAACAAAACAACAAGCGACGCGATTATAATATGGTTAATTGCAATAATTAATCATATGCGGTTGAGTCTCGCTATACATATAAGCATACCTGCTCGTGCAATACGAATATAACAGGCGTAAACCTAACGAACCTATAGGTACATGTGTATCATACCATAACAATCAATGTTATTCGTTTAGAAATTTCGATTAGTACCAACATAATAAGTATGTAGAAGTTTCTAATGCGTAACTAAATTTAATCGTGGGTACGCGGACCAAGTTCAGAACTAGAACATTCCACAGTCAACGTACGACGATTTATACCCACTACCCACAATTTTTACAACCGATCAAAAAAATATGTAATTACTTCGAAAACTAACAGATTTATAAAATAAACGTATTTAGCGATATGAAATTAAATGTATTCTTCGGAGCTTTAAATAGTGAACTTAAAGATTTAAACGGTTGACCTATTGCAAACGCAAGGCAGTTTGACCCTTATTACTGAAGCATTAGAGATGAGAGTCGTGTGACGATATGCAATTAACATTGAAAATTCCTAAGTTTTTTGCTCAAAATCAGACTTTTAGGACTTAACAATAGGCCGTAAAAAGGCCCAAATTTAATCTATGCGTCTCGAAGGACCAAAATGGTGCGTATAACCTGCAGAAGTTGTAAATTTTCTGCTAAAATCACACGCGGATTGAGCCTAGATTATTAGAGCAATCTAGGCTATAATTGCTGATTCTGTCATGAAAAGTTGAAGGCAAATAAACTACGCAATCGGGAAGAAAGGCACAGGAGATCGTCCAATTCATTAATTGCACCACATACCTTGACCAGCGATCCCAAGGGCGCGCAGGCGACGGCCACGTGTCCGCTTTCGGGATGATCAGCTCACAGGTCTTTTCTGGATACACTATGCTGGCCAGCAGTACACAACACACTATCATAGGTCTGGGGTAGGCCGATAACAGTTTATATAGGTTCAGTTCAGGGGTTTTAGGGCGCGATGGGACTACTTAGTGTCACACATAGCATGCGCATCCATACGATCCCAAGGTTAGAGCGAGACTGCCTATACGGCGCGGCGCGGCATCGCGCGCGCGCTTGCACAGCACAAGGAAATCACCGAATCAACGATATATGGCACAGATCAATAAATTGGAACAGTAAACCCATGCCTTTCAATCGCCATTAGGTGATTTTGAAAAAAAAAATATAAGGAAAACTATAAGTTACGAAGCGTAACCAGGCAGATAAGCATCATAGAGCTTGTTTAGAAATAAGTGTTGCGATTTAATATTGCGACTTCTGAGTACTGAAAACAAGTGTATCTAAATTATGAGGTGTTACTCCGTAGGTGGTGATTTAACTCTAATAAATTGCTCAGTAATTTATAGCGTGATTGCCCTTTAATGTGGCGCCGGCACGTTCCTATTTCTTAGATACCTGAGAACTTCCCATAAGCTTCACACATTGTGCTTTTATTCCGAGATCAGGTCGTGTTGATGAAGAGACAAAATGGAAATTAAAACGTCCTCAGAAGTCACTCCAGAAAAAAAATACAAAGGGTTCAATGAAACTTTCAAATTGTGCGCTTTCTCACTAGCTTTCGCTTTCCTTTACCCAAACAGGAACACCGCTATCAAGAGATGTGTTACTATCACTGCAATCGTCACGTTCTGTGGTGGTCAGCTATTCTGGTTCATCACATACACCTTCAAATGTCTCTACACCTTGGACATCTACAATTTCGCCAGAAACATGACTTTGGCTGTCGTTCTTGTTCTTTTCTTTATAAAAACGTATTATGTTATATATGCGACGAGCAAATTCGCTCCGTTGCTAGACAAAATATCTGAAGACCTACTAGAGGCTAACAATCTCGAAGAGGAATTTCAAGCGCTGTACGATGAACACATCAAAATAGCAAAAGTTGGTGAGATATCCTGGTTACTCATCCCGACAATCATGAGCGCATTATTTCCTATATATGCTGGAAGCTTGATGACCATAGAAAGTATACAAACTGATGACTACGAGAGACGAATGGTGCACGACATGGAACTTCTATTCGTGGAGGACATTCAGAGTGAGACTCCTTTCTTCCAATGCATGTTTGCGTACAATTGTGTGCAATGCGTTGTTCTCGTGCCTAATTACTGCGGATTCGACGGTTCTTTCTGCATAGCGACGACACATCTCCGGCTCAAATTAAAGTTGTTGACTCTTAAAGTAGATAAGGCTTTTAAAACTTCTCGGAACCGTCAGGAGCTGCGGTTGAAAATGAACGAAGCAATCAGAGATCACCAGGATGCGCTAGATTTTTATGTTCAGCTGCAAAACGTGTACGGGCCCTGGCTATTTGCTGTATTTCTGCTAACGTCTTTCATGATATCTTTCAATTTATATCAAATATATCTACTGCAACGAATAGACCCGAAATACACGTCATTTGGGGTGGTCGGTGTCCTACACATCTACTTACCATGCCATTATGCAAGTGAACTGACGAAGGTAATGTGATTGATTTCTTTTCTTAATTAGTTCGTGTGCTGCTTGTATAATTGTTACCCGTAGGCAACTTTTAATCAACGGAAGTGTTGCCAACATTACAATATTGATTTAATGTACCTAATTGAGGCCTTGACCTTAGTAAGTTTGTTTCTCGAAAGTTCCACGTTTTTTTTTTCATTTTTCGATAACAGAGTAATTAAGCTAAGCTGTCTAAGCAGCGTGTGCGCAAAGTTGAATTTTGGCATAAGTTTAAAAAACACTGGCTGGACAAACTAAATATTTGTGTTTACATCTTAAATAAAAGACTTTAAAAATAAAATAAATCAATAAATAAGGTGGCTAATTAATAAGTTATGCATCATTCCCTATCACCACAAACAATGTCAGACTGACAAGGATACGTACAACACAACCCGGCCAGCCGCTGTTAGATCAAATAGATAACGATACGTTTATCCAGTAGCTAATGATTACAGGCCGGTAATGAGAACATTAGCGAGACCATAAGCAATGTGTTCATAACTATTATCAAGATGTGAGAACAAGCTGTATTTGCGCCATGATTTATAGAATTTCTTGTGTTTGGCCCTAAAGCTGAATGTTAAGCAGTTCCTACCCAATCTCGCTTGCCAAACTCCTCTTGGCGGAGACTGTACGCCGCCGCCGGTGTCGTGCGGTCCATGGGCCTCTAAGGGGCCCTTGTGTAGGCCCTGCATGCGGCATGTCAGGTCGAAACACTAAGGAAGCAACGCTTGGGTGTCACCACTGCAGAGATCGCCCAAAGGACATGGTGGAGAAAACGGTGCAGGTCTGCCCCACTTGGGCAGAGGACCGACGTAAGGGCTCACGAGACGATAGGCGACTTTTCGCGCCAGGCTGGCCATCCTGCGGGGCGAGACGGAAGCAGTCACCTCCTACTGCGAAGCAGTTATGCTAACGAACGAGGTGGCGGGACGCGTGGGGGAAAATAGGATAGCAGTCGGCTGGCTGGTGATAGCATATAGCGTCTTTGCGGGAAATGTCTCCTCTCTTTTAAAATGTATTTATATCTTTTTTTCTTGATCCAGACAAGTGAAGAGACTCCACTGGATCTGTACGTGGTCCCATGGGAACGCTGGGCAGACAACGAGGTCACCAAGCTGCTGATATTCATGATCACAAGGGCCCAGAAGTGTATGATTGTCACCGGCATGGGGCTAGTCGTCTTCAACATGGAACTCTTCAAGTCTATACTACAAACTTCTTTCTCATTCTTTAATTTGATCACAGCTTAAATAAGGTTAAGGTTTACAAGGCACTGTTTTTTAAATTATCTTATCACACTAACTATGCCCTTCTCGCTAAGACTTAAGTACTTAAAATATATTTCCGTCAGCAAATATTTCATGTTTCAAAGTTAAATAAACTACCTATATGGTTGACCTTGTATCAATTGTTCACAATTTCAAATAAACCAACACTGCTCGTTATTTCCGGGGTTTAGAAATTTTTGGTGAAGTTATACTTAAACCAAATATAAAGTTATACTCCCTTTTAAAATGATCGTCGTCGTCCCTTGGCATTAAAAAATACCAATTCTTAGCTATTACTGGTTTCTAGATTAAAAAACTCAATGACAATGTACCCAAACAAAACATAGAATCCAGAACCTTTGAGGCAGAATTGTTTCATTAATTAAAATTATAATAAAACGTGTGTGATTATAAAACACAACAACAAAAGGTGTTAAATAAATATTTACAAGACAGAGCTCGCAAAATTATTTTCAGCTTAAATACACGAAAAAGGAACAAAAACTATGCAGTATCAAAACATTATTGTTATGATTATATTAATAAGTGCATTATTCAAGTACATTATATGTATGCTAGTGCATTGTACGAGAGCTTTGAAGGCTAATTGCACTGTCATTATGGAACTGATTAGATCAAAAAAAGGTAATGACTGATGTCTTTTATTGCCTTTTTTTCTAACAGTAGTTATATGTTTCTTTTAACTCTATTTTTTCCTGATTTTGATGCATATTTTGTTACTTATCTAGATACTTTACTTTTTTTCGTTACTGATTAATGTTGGAGAATAGATTTGTAACAGTAAATATTGTCTAGACTATTTATAAGAAATAAGAGAAAACTTGGATATGTACAAGGAAGTCAGGTTAATAGTTCCTGAAAGGATTCGGGGAGGAGGTGGATTTTATAATAATAATTTCTATTCTTCACGTTCGTTACTGAAATATAAAATAAAAAAAAACTACAGTTTCTGCCCTGTGTCTCACTCATGCAATCGATGTGGTATCACTTATATACTTGCATATTAATCTTTCGGCCATCTCCCCCGTTCCTAATGTGGAAGGCATCAATGAGAATTATTCTCTATTGAAAAATAGAAGCATTTATTGAAAAAAAAAGTTCCTCCACACTATGAGCTTCCCCTGAGTAGAGCGTTTAAAAAATTTAACTTATATACACAAACACCCAAACCCGGAACAACTACTTGCACGTCTTACAAGTAATTTTTTCGTGCGGAAATCGAACCCGCGACACCTCGCTCAGCCACTGCGCAAGCAAGCCTTTCTGTCAATGTGCACCGTCGTATCTGCTCGCAGCTGTATTTCTCGTCCAAAAATATCTTTGATAACTATTGCATTGACATTAACAACCTAATGATCTATATTGTCATGAAATTATGATCAGATACCAACTATACTCATCCATTATATATTGTTTTTAATAACATAGTGACGAAGCAAGTTTCACATTAATTTAATTATGTCTGATATCAATAAAACCATCGCGGAAATAAAAACCATTGTTATAAACTTAAGAATAAAGATTAAAACAGAGAAGGTTTAAAAAGTTTGGATTATAATTTAATAAATAAGTACTGTTTTAATACTCGCTCTATGAAAATTAGGTACGCAACCTTTTGGCACAATTCGACCTATTTTCTCTGATGTTAAATGGATTACAGGATGAGCACTTTTGATTAACCCGCGTTAACGAGTTTGACACCAACATTCCTTTTTTCATAAAAATTACTTACCATTGAGTATCAATATTATGTGCATGCTACAAATTATCATTAATGCCTAATGCGTAGGTCGCGGGACTGTCTCACCTTAAAACTGCGGCCCTGGTACATAAAGGACTATTGAAGGATCATCGTGGATTTTAGTCAGTATAAGTCTGACAGTCCCTCCCGTCCCTCCCCGGCGGGAGGACTCATAAGACGATTTTACCACGCAAAAAAAGCCTAATGCATATATCAGATGATTTAGAAAGTGTGATACACATTTTCCTGATCAATGCCGAAAAATTGCACCTGAAAAAAAAAACTACGTGTGCGGCTGACTATCACGTTAGGTACTTTCAAATTGACGAATGGAACAGGAAAAAGTGTGAGTTTATTTACGTGTAAAGTAACAGTTAGTAAGATGATAAAAAAATATACATATTATAAGAGTAAAAACTTCTAATTTGCTCACACAATACATTTTAATTACATAAATAACGAGATCAAAATATTTTAGACTAAATCTGCGCGATGACGTTGTGAATTTACCCACTCACAGATAAACTAGACGTTAAGTGGATAAATGAATTTGCAGCGTTTCTGTTTAAAGGTATAATTACATTGAGGAGACGGAACATCTCACCTCATTTCGCGCATACGCATTTTACGCTTCAAATTACGTAAAAATACTTCCTGGTTTTTGTGTTTTTACGATTTTGTGTACATGGTTTTGCGAGCACTAATTGATGTATAAAAATGTTCACTTTACTAAATAGGTTCCGTATTTTTTAGTCCATGCGGGAGACATTAAAGATAAGTAAGTAAAAGGTACTTTAGTACGTAAAAAATGTAGTTTCAATACAGTTATCTAAATGGCTAGAACATGTTATGTAGATATTAGTTTTAAAGATAGGCAAACAGCCTTAAACTTTTAAAAACTTAGTGCGAACCTGATAGCATAGGCATAGTCAGCATAATTATAATATTCCCCCACTATTAGGACACAATCCTGCTCTCTCTATCTATGGGAGGGAATGGGCTGTACTGTAATCTTCCACGCTGTCCAAGTGTGGGCTGAAATCTGAAAGACTTGAGTAAACCTACGCCAAAAGAATTCGACTGTGAAACAAAGGCTGTTCTTTTGAGTGTTAAAATACGTACTACTACGTAGAGCAGAAGGGACTATCAAACTCATTCTGACAAAATTCTGCGGTATACCTTCAATAGCCCTTTATATTCCAGGTCACGGTTACCTGTTTAGACAGAACATAGAACATTTACATTCATAAGCATGTTCTTTATGTCTACGGAAATCAGCCTCGTCGGTTTACAGTATTAATTCGGAAAATCCTGAAACATTATTAATATTGTATTCCTCAGCAAAATGTAGCTGTATTTCATAACAAGAAAAGAACCGAGTTCTGTCTACAGCTGAAGGATAAAATGTTTTTTATTTATTAGCTTGCTCTGTCCCACTTCTGGGCAAAAGGTCCCTCCACTCTTTTCACCTTTCGCGCCTCTGAATGTCCTCCTGCCAGTTCGAAAGGAACCTATCCAGATCTTAAGGGATAATTTTGATATCAAGTAAAATAGTGAGTGTAGGAAACTAGTCGTTAAATTCGGTAACGAATTAAACGAGCCATTTTAAAAACGTTTCAGTGTTCATATTTTTTTTTTAAAAAAAAAGTAATACTGCATTATTTTAGTGTTCTTTTCAATAGTTGCATCACTAGCTAAGTGACAGTTTTTTGTTACTGTCTAGATGTCTCCATCGATCCGTAGTAACGCGTCAGTCGCTCGTTGAGTGACGTAATAATCGGAGCACAACGGTACAGCCTCTAGAGCCTTTAGCATGATAGCTATCGCACGCCGTCGATAGCAAAAGTGTCTGCCGACCCTGGCGTACCCCCTCTACAGGTGGAGGGGGCCACCAGCTCCCTTCACCTTCGAGCCGCACGCCGCGCGCGACCAATGACCGCCCGCCCCGGCCCGGCGAAAGGTTTTATATACAAGTGGAATTCGCACTGCCAAATTGCTATAAGTCAAAATATAGGGTAGTCGGGCGGTTGACTCGTTCGTTGAGCACTCGCGCATGAGTCCGTACCGACGTCTTCAGCGACCAGTTAGTGCTTCGTGCGCGTGACACGCGAGCTGGGATTATACGCGTCCTGAACACTACAGCCAACGGGCCAATGCTCCGGCACTGGAGGCCTTTGTAGTCAATTGTTATAAACAGGCATCAGACTTTGTGTGATAAACATGGGGTGCAGTGGAAGATATATTTTTCTGACTCTGGTTTTGTGCGTAGTGACTGAACTTGCGATCGGTGTGAGAGTGGTGCCCAAAAGAAAGAAAGGTAAATTAATTTTTATTCTCATTATTTATAATGCGACCGTAGACTTGCGCTAAAATAATGTTCTCATTTCGTAAAGTCTAATACTATAGCTGTACGTAACCTTTTATTATGAGAGGCTATAAATTCTTCGTTATGCACTAAAACGTATTTAAAGCCTTACCACATGTACTAAGGCTTTAGATAAATGTGCCGATTTCATATTGCAGCTGTATGAACCAAATGCGGCTACTCTTACACAATGTTTGCCATTAAACTCTACATAATATTCGTATTACCATTACAACAATACTTATGTACAATTTAGCTTTATATCGATACATCAAGAACATCAATTGCAAACGTAGCAGAATCGTTGAAATAACGCGCAATCTTTACAGCATTTTATAACTCATTTAAATGATACGGAGATTTTTTATGCAAATATCTTCGATTTCAAAAATATTGTGCACGAACTTAATCGTTAGAGACATTTACAATTTTTTTATGAAACATTAAAAGAAAAAGTAAACAACCGTATAAAATAAACGGTAAAAGTTGTGCATTTAAAAAAAAAATATGATTTTATTTATCACGATTTCATTTCCACATTCAAGAATAAGGAGTTTGAAATACATTTCTACCAAAAAACTGGAACAATTACGTTGCATTTTTAAATGCAATAAATGAACTTACTCTCCCAAAATAAATAGAAATTCCCTAAAGTGACTGCTGTAACAAACAAGCCACTTGTAAGTCAATCATACTGTATTTAAAAAAAAAAATTAAACCTAGCATACACAAATGTGCCGTTACCTGCCCGAATTATACGAGATTCAAATTATGTGTGCTCACCTTGACAACAAACATTGTTTAATTTTCACATAAAATGCTCTAAAACAATGCACTATAGTAAATTACCGTTGTATGAACAGGTGTTTAATTCTTTTTACTTTTTAATGACTTTAACTGGACTTCTGATGAGTATAATAAAAAATTAGGTTACTGAATAAAACGGCTGTTCCATTTCTCTAAAGAAATAATTACAATAGTCTTCTTTCGCACGGAATACGTGACTAACTGTCGCCGTTAAATCCTCAATTCCGTATTTTTTACCGGCACCTCTTTGAACTTCTTTGAAAAACTCTTTCTTTGGAACTGGTATTCCGGTACTTTTTAAATTGGAAGAGATTAGGAAATTCCACAAGGGTATGACAAAATTTCAAGCGAATTCCAACGAAGAGCAAAATTAGTTTAATAAAATTCACCAAGAACTTAATTAAATATTACTTTTTGCAGTCGATTCTTTCACGAAACAAACGTTAAAGCGTATGAAACAATTAAAATTTTATTCAAATTATTCTACCAAAAAAAAAACGTAAAAAAGTGATATAAAACGTAGAGTTAAAGTTAACTCCGAGATAAATTAGAGCACTAATTATTTATTTACGGTAAGTTAACGAGAAATATGCTAAAGCGTTGCCTACATTTTCATGTTTTTGCTTTAAGTAAGAAACTCCACATAATTTAAAGAATGCACGCGCTGCGCATACGCACTGGAACGTGGAGGACCTCAAACCATGTTTAGTATCTGTTTAAGTATTTTGCAAAAAAACAAAACTGGATAAAAGACATACATAGAAACTCGATTAATCACTCTGAAGAAGAAAGTAAAATTTATTTATTTTTATGGTAAATATGCAAGTTACTTTTTTGTAGAAATTCTCTCGACCAAAAATTTCAACTCGTAATTTGACCAGATGCAAACAAAGTACCTGCTATTTGTTATAAAAATATGTATTTTTATAAGTTTCTTATGGACAGAAAAAGTGAGAGATTTTCTAATGTCAGTAGTTTAGTATAATAGTAATGCAAAGTAAATAGGAAACTGAGATCACCGCCTTATATTCTGTAATAAAAGATTATTATTAAAATATCTGGAAAGAAAATCATCCGTTGTATATATACATCGGTAAAAGTAGCTACAAATTAGCTGCCCATACCTGTACCAAAGTTTACTCAATCTAGCACCCATAGCAAAGCTGTAAGTAACTTGTCTTATTCACTCACCATAATTAATGGTGAATTTTTGACGTTACTCCCATTTTCTCACTGCACTAATGAATACTGCAAGGTTGCGCGCAAAGTGTGGTAACTCAGATTTCTCAAGTTCCACGGCGGTTCTCACACATCCTGTATCGATTGAACGTTGCTACATGCTCGTGAGATTCGTAATTTCCGATTTAATTATCAGTTTCTCGGTATAATACCTGCGAGAGTACCTACCTACTTACTAATGAATGTAGTTAAGCAAATTCTGAGCAAAATTACTGGTCCTGTGTTCAATATGGTTCACTCTCGCTTTTATTGCGAAATGAAGGCAGTCTTAACGGTATCATACATACAGATGTTATAAAATTTTAAGAAAAACTTTTACTAAAGTCTCCTTTTCATAACTTGAGGTATATTCTGACTTTGCTTAGTCTATTTTTGTATCTTTAGTTATCGATCCACATTTCTCAAAATCGCTTTAACCATTATAGTGCGTAAAATTTCCCATATATTATGGTTCTACTCCATACAAAACATACCTGGCATTATTTCCTTCCATTTCTGTTCAAATGCTTTTTGTAACTTCGCAACAATGTTTCGAAGAAAACGTCCTTCATAGACTGTAAATTGGTTTTAAAGACCAGTTTTTAATCTAGTTTCTAGAGCATACAATGTCGTCTATTCGCCCGGTGTCCGGTAGTCTGTATCCCGTGTCCGGAACTCAGCATCCGGGATCTAATGAAGCTCAATTTTTGTCAGACGCGTGACATCCCTCACTTTTCTTAGCATAGGATAGAAAATAATCAACTTCATCAACTTACAAAGTGAGATTTTAAATATCTGTGAGAGTATCCCGGGTCTGGGGCGACTCTCGCGTGCTTCATCCGATTTTCCACGTTTTCCAAATAATTAGTCGCAATTGCATCTTTGCAATGCAACTACTGGAAAATTAGTATGAGACTAGCTTTGAAAATACCGACATCAGATGTGTTCTAACTCTCCCCTTAAGTGATTAATGACAATTTATTGCACATCATAGAGGATATTAATCTTACCATGATTGCACATGTATCTTGTGTAAAGGGTCTCTCGTGTTTTGCATTCCAAGTAGCTCGTAATAGCTTTGTCTTTTCTGACAATCCAATTACCGCTCAAACCGACACTATCTTCTAACATTGTATTATGCTAATAATAAGGGTGTTAACGTACTTCGACGGTATTATGAAATCGCTAATTTATTCAAATCCAAAGCAATCACTAGTTCCGCAGCCGGAAGACTGGCTCGCAATAAAAGAAGTGCGGCCCGCATAAAATAGCCATTAGCGCGCTATCTGTGCTGACGCCGCTAATTGTAAGCTAATTAATATGTTTAAAAATATTTATTTACGAACTGTTAATTACGCTTTTCTTTTACAATGAAACCCTGAAGTTTTGGAGGTTTTTCGAGTAACTGCGATTAATCAGTTAATTTTCGACGTGGCAGATTTGATTGACACGTTTCCATGTGGGTGACATTTTCTTGTATCATATCATAGGCCACGAATGTTTTACTATCAGTTAATTAACTCATTTAAAAGACGTTACAACATCGTCACCAATATATTAACCATAAAACCATGTCCCACCTATTTTTTTATAAGATTCGCTCTTTCCGCATTACGCCATGGGCCCATCATTATTTTAATGAATTGACCAATGTATCAATTGTGTAATCCGAAAGTGAAATTGAATGAAAACGCGCCTCTAAGCTACTTAACTACGTTTTCCATACATAAAACGAGTAGTAAACATGAATTTACATTGTATGACGTCGTAGAGCCGTGCTTTTCATATTATATTATGTCATTAGTGTATTTATTACACTCAATTGAAGTGGATTTAACAAGTAATTCATCGGGAGAAAACTTGTTCAATAAGTAGGTAGTAAACAAGTGAATAAACGTTGGAAGTAAACTATGAATGATGGCATTAACAAAGAAGAAACTGAGGAAAATTATCTAGGAAATCCGTGAGGAAAACCATTTTGAAATATGATAAAGAAATATGCTAGAAATACTTTTGTCAAGAATGATGATCAGGGGCATAATATTTAAATAACCCTTAAAACTAACGTCTTCCGTCGACATACTAAAAGCTACCAATTAGCGACACAACATTTCTTTAGTACTACTAAACTAATCTAGTTTGTTACCTAAGGTCGCTGCACCAAAACATCATCATTCTACCATTCGTGTCAATATCAGCGGTCGTTTGTTGAACCGCATCAGTTTTTTGTTCTCTTCGTCGTGTCGTAACAGCCAGGTGGCTAATGTGGACAATGTCATTATCTGGTCCGACCACGTGTTAGAAGATCATTATTCGATTCACTTTGGAAAATGCAGATAGAATCTTTGTTTAATAGTCTTCGATTATGATACTATGCCAAAGTGCTTGAAAAATTAATAATTGCTATCAGATTGAGAGAATTTTCACGTCGCTTCTGAAGTTTTTCTTTGCATTATCATTTTCAGTGATAGGGATTTTTAGCGCTTTTAATTTATCTAGCGGTGGGCAATCTCTTGGAAGACAAGGACTGCTAAGTGGCTTAATATAGAAAAGACGGGCCGCAACTTTGAATGGTAAAAATGAAAAGAAATATTACCTATAATAATAAATTAAGTTATTTCCTTCATTATAGAAGAAACTCTTTAGTTTACGAAACAAGCACGGCCACAAGTAGGAAGGTAGCTCGCGGGCCACGGGTTGCTGATCGGTGAATTAAAACAGAATTGATTTATCTTAGTTAGTCTAGTGAGTTTAGAGACCCACATGAATGTTCTCTTAAGAATTTATAGTCCTACTTTCACATTTCATTGTTTTTTTTAATGTGTTCTACATAATATAAAACAAAAGCCACATTTTTATTGAAAGTATCCATAAAATATTACGACGGACTTAATAATAGACAATTAAACGTGGAGATAATTACTTTCTTGTCATAATTTATTCAAATACCAAAAAAAAACGTATCTACATAGTAATTTTAATTCTATTTTTGGTATAATTAACAGTTGCAAGGCCGATTACATTTGACCTAGTTGAAACAAAATTGTGCATGAAAAATATAGGTAGTTCGAATAAAATTTTAGAAGTAAATAAAAAAAAAACTGAAATTCATTGACACAATTTGACTGACACGGTTTAATTAAACATAATATGCAAATATGTAGACTAGCAATAAAAGAACACAAATTGTGTTTAGATAACGTCTAAAACTAAATTACTCAATTAATTCCATTCAAAATAAAATGTTCAATTATTTCTTAAAATTAATTACCAATTAGTCTTATAAGCGTCACATTTTAACAGCATTTTCTCGATCAAAATCAAGCAAAAACGTTATAATAACTGTATATAGTGAACTAACGCCATTATTAATGTGTGCCGATCCGTAATGGAATGGTTTTTGCTGATATTTGAGCAACGTCTTCAACATCCGCTCAGAACCGGCTGGCCGGGCCATAGATCACCGGGCCGACTGGATTAGTCTTACTGACCTACTTACAAGATCATTGATGACTATCGCTATGTCAACCAAGTTTAATTTAACCCTTATTATGGTGGTAGTAATTTTTATGCCACCAACTTTTTTTTTCTCTGATACGGCAAATCAGTTTTGTTTTTCCCTGATACGGCAAAACAGTTTTGTTTTTTCCCTGATACGGCAAAACAGTTCATAGTTTAGTTTAAGATAGAATAAAATTTAGTTTAAAAAACAGAGGCAGTTATTCATGTAAAATACTAGTATCCAGTTACATCCGGTAAGTTTGAAAACCGGATCCAAGATAGTTGCTAAAATTGTAGACATATCATGATATTAACATAGTTTTTAATATACCCAATATACAGGAATCCAGATTTAACACTATTCTTAAGCCGACGTTCACAACTATGTTTTTTAAGCCCCTGCCTATTTTCCTCCAATTGACCAGTCAAGAAAATATAATTTATTGATCATAAAATAAGCTCTAAAAAATCGATTACGGTTCAGCCAATCGATCATTTAATATTAGATAAGCATCATGTAATTAGGTTTAACGAATGAATGGATTGTTCAAAACCTGAACTTAAATTTGATAGGTCGTGATAGGCTATAAATAACACAACGGGTTAGGTAGGTGTGCACACGCAAATGTGTGTACCCCGTTAATGCACGATTTAGTACAGAGGTATCTACGTAACATTATTCCTCGTCGAAAGGATTGAATTCCTTAAAGAGATCGTAAGCATAGTTTGCCCTTGCGAATTAACAAAGAAAAAATATTACTTTATGTTTGCATCAAATGCTATAGAAATTATTCGAATGAAATTTATCAAAGGTCGAAACAAAGTTTTTAAAGAAAACAGCTCCACACAAGACATTGCCTTCTGACATACATAGACACCCCAAACACAACTAACATTTTTTTCTCTGTGCGGGAATCAAACCTACGATGCGCAGCGCAGCTGCCGAAAACTCAGCCACTGTGTCAACCTACAATTTTTCCAAAAATAGCTGTTTAAACATTGTTATCACAAAACCAAACATGTTGTTTTTTGTGGATACTTAATTAGGTTGAGGTTATTTTTATTACATTACCTTATCTCGTCCTTCCATAACAATATTTTTCTAGGTAACGCAACAAACAAACTCAAAAATTAAATCAAATATTTACACTAAAATCACCGAGTTAATAAATATTTACTTAATTATGATATCTCCATAATAAATTAATTGTGATAATAACATAACTGATATCACTATCAAAGCTGATGTTATCTCGTGGATTTGGACTAATGTCTGATTGTTAAAATTACTATACCAACCGACAGAACTCATTAATAATTTATTTACTAAAGATTACATTAACTTAGGTAGATTAACAAAAGAAAACAATCGAGCCAGATAAAAACAGGAAGTCTACGACCTGGTTTGACTTACTCTATGGCTTTAGTATAAGTCTTAATACCACACAAATAATCTTCAAAACAAGACTCAAGACTGGCAAGATTTAAATCTTGTAAAAGTTTGTACGTCAAGTATGCAGTTCGTTGAAAAAAAAATGTTATTACGTTAGGTATTGGTTGCAATTTATGTTGTCTAGCCAACCGCATCGTAATTGATCTATTTGATAATTACACGTATAACACTGATTGCTATCAAATACGTTCAATCATACATCATCACATTTTTTTCTGATTGGAAAACGTAATTTTTGAGGCATCCTCACTCAATTATAATATAAATAATTATAATAGTGTGTTTGTTTTCTTTTCACGTCTAAACTCGTATGTTGTGCACAGAAATTGACACGGGGTACCTTTTTTATCGTGGTATAGTCATCAAATGAGTCCTCCCGCCCAGGGCAGAGCGGGAGAGACTGTCAGACTCGTACTGACTAAAATCCACGGTGTCCTTCAATAGCTCTTTACGTTCCGGAGTCACGGTAATTCATATGTCCCGCGAGCGACATGGGATACATTCAATTCTTATATTTATGATAATAATAATCTTTATAAATGAAAGGTACCTAGGTACTGTTCCCGAGGTAAACAATGGCGTTCTTAGACTAATACTGTGCTAATACATAGTATGTAGATACATATATGACGCCACTTCTTGTTGGCGGATTAAATGTCAAATTCTAAATGAACACGAGCCAAGCAGCGGGTAAAAGCTAGTTTCTTCATATCATAATTTTTGTTCCAATTAAGTCATTATAATAAATCATTTCAAAACGAGAAGATTAATCAATAATTATTTTATTTTAATTAATTAATTTATTCTTAAAGATCGAGAGTAACTCGATCTTGATAAGCGTTTGATTTTATGTATTCATTAATTAGTTTCTAGAAATGAAGTCAAGTAGAATAGAAAGTTCTGATCACTGAAGCATTAAAAGATAAACAGAGACATTTTATGTACGGTACGTACATACTAAATACGATTTATTTTTGTCTCTAAATGTTTCCATCTTATTTAAATAAACACTCTTCATTCTAATTAATTTATATACATAAATAAATAATAAAATATGTACAAGTAAGAAATAAAAGGAAAAATATTAAGAAAGAGATTCCGACGAATTGACAAACCTTCTTTTTTTCGAAATTTGATTCAAAATAAAGATCATCGTTTTATAGATTGGCGCAAAAATAATAATCATAAAATCGGACCGAATAATAATTTATTGAAACTTTCCATATTCAATGATTTCAGTAATCATTTTAAAATTTATGACGGCACCAATTAACATCCTAACATTAGTAACACTATCAGATCTGTTTATATTATATCAATCAATAATTTTATTGACGAGAGAGATCAATTTCAAAGATTATAATAAAATCGTTATGTAATAATGAAATAACCACAATTAATTATATGGAACCAACATCCTTTAAACAGGACATAAACAATCATAATATCAATCAGTTTGTAAAATCCAACAGAACATTTTGTTAAACGCTAGACTATTAGAATCATAATTGCTAGCTACCAGCACGTGTAGCAAACCTTAGAAACGGGTTTTGGCGATAGAATAGACAAATTATGACAGAATGTGGAAGGATTTTTTATCGTCCCGTAAAATGCCACAAAAATGTTTCTATACTTGACCCGTCTACGTCAAAAGAATTTACAAATTGTTTAGAAATATTTTTGTGTATTCTTGGTAGAATAGTGATATGATTAGTCTGATGATCAGTACCAAAACTACAGTTAAAATTTACCTACATGAAGTAACCAACAATTTTCAATTAAATCTCAAACTATGCAACATCAACCTGGTTCACTAAATTTTTCTTACATTCGCACTGGGCATTACTACTTACAACACAATACCACAATAATTGTACTCAAGACATCGCAACTGGTCCACAGAGGTGGTCAGATAATGGCCTCAGTATTACCCCACACACGTACATGTAAATAAGCTATTAGTCTGTACGAAGTCAGTATGTCTGCACGAAATCCCAGATTAATGGCTTGGCTTGTCTCGGCACGTAATGCTCGCAACAACGAATTAGACACTTTCTTTTGACCAATATCGAAATTCTAATCACATTCCGCGTTTTCGCCGAAAATCTGTTAAAATGCACCTTTCTAGTTGATGGTTATTCATGGCTCGTTGCTAAGCGCAAGAAACGAGAGCGCTTTTACAGGATATGCTAAATCTTACGAAACTTTAAAAATGATTTTTTATAAAATATTTTGTTTGAAAAAGACACCCG
Source organism: Agrotis ipsilon (assembly GCA_028554685.1). Lineage (NCBI taxonomy): Eukaryota > Metazoa > Arthropoda > Insecta > Lepidoptera > Noctuidae > Agrotis > Agrotis ipsilon. The sequence continues at coordinate 4,129,480 of CM052968.1, forward strand.
TGGAATAAAATGTGCTGTAGGTATTATAGGATTACAAGCTGTTACGGACATAGTCGCATATACGTTTCTTTAAATAAACAATTGACCTTAGTATTTAAACTAATAAAATCTTTTCTAATCTGATTATGAATAAAGTTTTTCAATATAGCATCAGTAACCAGGTAGGTCGAAACAAAACAATCTTTGCTTCGACCTACCTGGACCAAACGCCAATGACTATGCTTTGAGGTGTAAATGAGGTGCAACTTCACAAACGGTGCCTTGGGTGTGCCACTCTGATTGATCATTACAGGAGCTGATGGACGCTTCAGACGGCGCTATACTGGTATCCCTGTTTGTGTCAATTTAGAATGTCATCGAAAAACTAAGGCGAAGAATTTAAAATTGCATTTTCTAGTTCTTATCGGAATATATTCTGTCTAGACATTTCTTTTATTTCAACAATAATGACAACATGTCACAAGCCTCCAACTTACGTAAAACATTATATTTATTACCAATTAATTCATCGTCTATCGTAATTGACTAGTTTTTAAAGACGATCTAACCTAAATTTTTGCTTTTATAGCTATGATAGATAACACATAGATAACTGCGTAATTTATAGATTTACAAAACGTTCAGCTAATTTGAATGTGCATTCGAAATAATATTATTATAATCTACAAAATTTTGTAGAGCTATAAATCTTCTACGTACGAATATCTGAAATAGATACGTGGAAACAACAGTCAATGGTAGGTAGCTAGTGAAAAATAGTAGGACAAAATATAGAGAAGCACGACTTACATATTATTACAACAATAACAAATTAAAGTAACACAAAAACATACTTGCAATCATAAAAAATCGGCGTAGGACCTTTAACTGCACGGTTAGCGCAGTGGCTAAGCGATTGGACTGCTGCGCTGCGTGTCGTGGGTTCGATTCCCGCACGGAGCAAATATTTGTGTGATCCACAAGTAGTTGCTACGGGGCTGCATGGGCGTTTGTATATGTTTGTAAACGCACCCTCGGCCCCGGAGAATTTCATAGTGTGGGGCAAAGTTTCAAAAAATAATTAAATAATACGATTAGAATTATGATGACCTGTATTGTGAATTATGAATGACAGTCTTATCTAAAGTTTATGATTTGTAATTATGTAGAGATTGCAAAAAAAATATGAAAAGTTTCCTAAACAAAGTTACGTAGCGTATTGCCTCGTTCCTTCCGATTAATCTAAAGAATGTTCATATAGTTTAATTAGGATATTAATCAGATTTTCACGGCTTAGTAGTAAACACAAATACCTTGTAGATAAGAACTAATTGGCGTGTCTTATATATCTGAGAGATTATCACAACACTTGATCAATACTCGTAATATCCTTCCTAGTTTACGAATTAATTACTATGAAGGTACTAATAGATTCTAATCTGTAAGATAACTTGAAATATAACGTTCCAATAGCTCTAGGTGAAGTTGGATGTTTACTATCACTGGTAGCCACATTTTTAAATAGTTACACAAATAAATACCAATATTTACCTATATCATTGAATAATGATTACACAAGCTACTGAATGGACGCACAATACCGGGGCTGCGGTCAGCGCAGGGCGGCGCAGGCGCAGTCGAACCGCGACTCTTACGCAACATGCGTAATCATAACACATGTCAACTTATGCAGATTGATGGAACACTCACACGATTCATTAAACCCTGTTCTGTTAAACCTTCTTTTATTTATTAGAGTAAAACTCATGACGTAACAGAGATATAACTTATAATCTCATACAAGACACACATCTGCTTTCCCCATATTATTTATGAGCTTTTTTTACGCAGTTATTTGTCTCAATTAACATAACTAACAAATATCACATGCCACAATAATGTAACCCGTGTTTATGTAACAAACTAGACGTGGTGACAACAATAGAATTATAACAATAATTACAACCGTTTCCTGATTTAATTATATCGATAACATCAAAAAATTACAAAGAACCTAGTTAATCTATTAAAAGAGATTTACTTACTGTTGCTTCACATTTCAGTTCTCTTTTGAAAATACCTTAGATTATAATATTCAGGTACACATTGCATAAACGATATTCAATCAAGTGCAGCTCACTGTCAGTGACAAGTATCACACTAATCTATCTTACTGTCACATCGTGTCACGTAACAAACAAACATTTTTTGTCAAGTTTACAACTTACGCAGCAACTCGTGACGTACACCCTGGCCTACATAAATGCAACTTATCATTAAGTTATACAACTAAGTCAATATCGCTATAAACGTGTCTATTCGGATGTTAATTAATGTTATGGATTGATACAGGACATAACTCCAACGCATGTCAAACAGAGCAACTTACATAACGATATAACTTTCTATGCGTTAACGAACATCGCTAAGCTTGAAGATATGTAGTGAAATTATTCTTGGAATACGCATCGGATTAACAAGCTTCAGTGAAGACCTTATTAAGAATTTGCATTCCGTTCCACTCAATGATTAGGCAAATAAAGTGATATACAGTTATTCCAGTTTGAAATCTTTCCTTGTTCAGAAACACAGTAACAAAATGTAGAATGACAACCAACAGACAGTCTAGATTTTGAATATTGATAAACTCATGTTTAATCAAACCGACCGGCGTGAAATCATTGATATTGTATTTCATTCACACGTATGTATTACCAACTGAATGTAGATATTCTTGTTCATTCATTTTCTTGTGCGGTCATTTTATGGAGTGTCTCGAATAGTTATGAGGTTCGTATGGTGTTGCGGTGTTAGCATCCGTCGCCTGGACGTGGTCTTGTCGCCGTCAATGTTACCAGTTTACTTACGTATAATTTAAAACTTTCTAAAGAGACCGCTCCAGCTAGGCAAGTAGCTGCCATTGCCTCGGTCAGATTTCCCTTTCGTACGACGAGCTTCATCGACTTATTATAATATTAGTTAAGCAATAATACGGTGTTACCAAGTTCGTGTCTTAGCAACCGGTTATAATGTAAATAGTAGCGAGAAGCTATGAAATGAGAAAATCTTATGCTATAAGTGACTAGTCATTATTTAATGTATGAGTCCACTATTATTTATCTAATTTTCGATATTAACCTGTAGGTACTGTGCGGTCCATGGCCCTCTACGGGGCCCCCGTGTGGGCCCTGAGCATCCGGACGCGACCACTGAAGTTGGTCGCATGCCAGAGGGTCATGGCTATCCGGATGATCCGGGGATACCGCACGATCGCCGGAAGCGGCGAACCTGCTTGCCGGATTACTACCCTGGGATCTGGAGGCGACTGCCCTCCAGCACGTCTATGAGTGGCGTGTGGAGGCGCAGCGCCGGGGCGAGACCCCGCTGCCTCGAGAAGTCGAGGCGTGGCGGGAAGAGCTCCGGCGCGAGCTCAGGGTAGTATGGATTGGACGACTGTCGCAACCGACGGCCGGGCACGCCGCAATCGCGGCGGTAAGACCCCTCTTTGAGGAGTGGCTGGAGAGACGTCACGGCGTCCTGACCTATCGCATGACGCAGGTCCTCACCGGACACGGAAGTTTCGGGAGGTACCTGTGGCTGATGGGAAAGGAGGAAACGCCGGGGTGTCACCACTGCGAAGATCGCCCGGAGGACACAGTAGAGCATACGGTGCAAGACTGCCCAGCTTGGGCAGAGCACCGACGTGTCCTCACGGCGGCGATAGGCGGAGACCTCTCGCGCCCGGCATTGGTTTCGGCCATGCTGCGGAGCGAGACGGAGTGGGAAGCGGTCGCCGCCTTCTGCGAGGCAGTAATGCTCGTGAAGGAGGCGGCGGGCCGCGAGAGAGAGAGGACAGCGTCCTCCCTCCGCCCCAACCGCAGTGGTGTACGCCCACGGCGCCGTACGTCGCAAGACGATCTCCGGCCACCGTAGGCGCGGGCATGCGGACAGCGAGTAAAGGGCAACTCGCTGTCCGACCATGGACCATGCCCGGGTCGACGGCGCGTCGTGTTCCACGCGCGCCTCAAAGAGCTGTCAGCAAAATGACGGGGCCCCCTCTCAGAGGGCCAAAGCCTGCCGGGGTCGCGGGACTTATTTCTATTACCGCGACCCCGGAACATAAAGGGCTACTGAAGGACACCGTGGATTTTAGTCAGTACAAGTCTGACAGTACCTCCTGCCCTGCCCGGGGTTGGAGGTCTCATTTGATGATTTTACCACGATAAAAAAAAAAAAAAAAAAAACCTGTAGGTACTGAACTACTTCCTGCACTCAATTAATTGAATTGTCAGAGTAGTTTTTTTTATTGTTCAATCGATTAACTAATTGATTGAATGTCAAAGTCTAAATTAAAAAAGTGTATGTTATAAAAGAAATAAATAACACAGCGGAAGTTAAACAAAAGGCTTCGAACATGATTTAATTTTTCGAATATGATAAAAGATAAATTATGGGTATTGTAGTTACTTAATTATTACTTAATTTTAATGGAGCATACATACACGCGGATATAGGCAGAACTATTCCGTATTCCAAGCGTTCACTTGAATTCTTTATTCTAGGCGCATTCTGAAATATTTTGTCTTGAATCTAGAACCATATGTCTCACATTATATTTGTTGTTATGCTTAACATCAAAGGTTTCCTCAAACATTAGATTTCTAAACATTACACCGAACATAATAGTTTTTTTTTTTGGAACTGGTTTTCTAACATGTTAATGTTTTATGACGGCTGTTTAGGATTTGAATTCTTAATTAAAACATTCAGCCTTATATAAACTTCCTGGCAGTAACTTTTTTATTTCTATACTTTAAAGTTTAGTGGCGACTATAATTAGAGAAAGCAAAGCCAAGTTCAGTGATCATCCATTGAGTAAAAAATCGATTAAAATCATATCGCGGCTTGAATCGATTTGTTTACGATTGGATGGTAAGATTCTTTCTGTGCCTACGCATCGGTACAGGCGTGGTGTAGGTCAAGATCTTCGGCCGGCCGTGGCATCGAATGCTATAGTTCTCGTCTCGCCTGTCATCGAACTCGATTCGACAACATAATTGCGATTGCGTACGTAAATACTCTGCGACTGAGTCGCCATTTGTGTCGGAAATGCAGATAATTATATGCATGTAGACCAGATTTTCTTTAGGATAAATATTAGGTTAGGTAATTTTGTGCGAACTGTTTACATTTAATTAGAGATTAAGGTTTACGCAATGCAAATTCTTGTAGTATTAAAGCATGTTTGCACTATAAGTCTACTTTCAGAAAATCACTTAATTCCATACACAATTTATTAGTTGAAAAACGTAATAATTTGTACCCAACTACTCTTCCTCACCGAAAAGTTGTTAAGTTTCATATTAGGAAATCCTACAGAAACACGATACATTTCACAAATTGCTTAAAAGTAGTTCAAAGCAAAATCGACTCAAAGATAAAATTTAAATTCAGACATCGTGATGTTTACCGGTTTAAAACCACTAATATCCTTAAAAGGGCCTTATTCCCGAAAGCACTCGAACCTTAAAACTCAGTACCTACATGTGTTTATTTCGTAATTGGTATCTGGTCACATAAAAGGCATTACATTCAATTCAGTAATGCGATTCGGTATTTATTGGAGCGATCTACTTGCTTTACAATATTGAGAACAGCTGGTGCGCTAGAACGCTGTTCCCATGACTACTAACATAGTATTCCACACAATCTCCTACTAAACTGTACATTACCTGCTGTGCTTATCGAAAGCATTAGACAAGTCGACAACGACCCGTAATGGATAGCGAACATTACTTAAATATCTATGGGAACTTGTTGATAGGCTTCAAATGTAGGTCTTGGTGTTGTGTAGTAACAACCCACGACAATTCGCTGGCAATTCAACTTGTATTAAGTACTATAGGGATTATTATTTAAGCTTTCACCACTTATTGTAGTGTTTTCTAGAATTCGGCGTAATAATGTGTTATCAAAAGGAAACAAAGGTAATATAAAACAATCAAGTGTTATGTTTGTTTCACAAAAAGGAAACACTAACTAGAGTGTTTGACAAACACTCAACTGAAAGTAATCGGAACATTTTAAACACTTATCATTTATAAACAGTACACTGTATATACAGTGTGTTTGGTTCCCATTATATGAATATCTTCTTATTATAAGAAAACAAACTGAATGTACTTATTCACACGCCATTTTAGTTTTGTACCTGGCTGTGTATACATTAAAATTATAAATTTTGTGATTTCGTAGATACGTTTGGACGTTCGGACTTATAAAGGTTATAAACTAAAATGGCCACCATTCGTGGAGTGCTGGCTATGGAATCTTTTATTTATTTATAAGAAGATATGTAGAAAAAAGGGTATTCAATATTATGTATACCGGATACCCATTCCACACTATCTATTCAAAAGGTAAATAAATCAACAATAACTCCTTCACATTACTATTTTTCATTGATAAAATTCCTCGAAGTAAAAATAGATTGACGTCCTTTGAAGGACAACGTGACGCATACGAGCGTATTGGGTACTTATACATATATTATGTTCCAGTTTAATTTTCCTATCATAATATGACATCACCTCAACCGTTAAGTGAAAGTGATATAAAAAACTGAGAATAAAATATAAGGAGTTACGAAACGTAATTTTAAGAATAAAATGAGTCAATTGTTAAACTCGGTTCATGAAACGTTCTTAAATGGTTTTTTGGTGTAAACTAATTTAAAAACCAATTTTCATTTGAACAATTTTAGCTTTTAATATAAATTGAAAGACATTTATTTCGACCAACGGTGGTGAATATCGGGTTACAATTACAATAAGGTTATGAACTAGTGTTAGTATAATTTGTTAAAAGTATTAAAAATCTATTGAAGGACACCGTGATTTTAGTACAAGTCTGATAGTTCCTCCCGTCCTGCCGCTGGGGTGGGAGGACTCATTTGTTGATTTAACCACGTAAAAAAATGGGCGACCGGCCAGAAGAGCATTTTATTTTCTACCTTATGTCGAATGTCTGGAGTATAGCTCTGCGCTAATATGACTACTTGCAACTGCAGTCTATACAAACGATGCAGATTTTTGCGCATTATGGCTTGGAAGGTGATCGAATGATAAAAATTGATCTTCAAAATTGTTTTTAACTGTTTTCTTGAAAACTGTAAAAAAAAAACATTTTGAACATTTGTGTACAACTGCTGAGCGATCGACCGCTTCGCAGTGTATCGTGGGTTCAATTTCTGGACGTAACAAATATTTATATAATCTGCAAATAGTTGGTCCGGGTCTGGGTGTTAGTGTAAGTTTCTATGTTTGTAAACGCACCCACGATACAGAAGAAATTCCTAGCGTGGGGCAACGTCTTTTTTTTAAATAGTTACGATCAGCATAGTTTATGTATTTCTATTTCGAGATTATAGTAGATATACTATATCTCGAAATGGAAAAACGTTGCGTTTACCGCGGCAATTGAAAGTTACCGTAGTTGAGAAAGTTTAATGTTTAATACGAGTCTTATAAGAATTTCTCATTATTTTAACAACAATAATATAATATTTTGTTATTGCATACTTGCATTACTTTCACAGTCATTCCAAAGTCATAAGCACTAATTATTATTTTTTAATTCAAACCTCGTTTACACAAAAATATTTCGTTTGTCTTAATTAATTATAATGATATTCTAAAATTTAGTTTATGACTCCGTTTTACCAAATCTTAAAACTAAAAAATTGTTTGAATATTTTTGGAAACTAATTTATATTTTATTCACAAGTACGAAATAACATTTTCCTTCTTAACCGGATATAATAAATAATGACCGATTAACACACAATTTAGAGCCCAAATAAAACAATAAAATTTAATGTATTTTAAAGCTACGCTAAATACATAATTATACGTTTGATATCATTGGCCATTGGCAACAAATATAATCAGTTTGATTTATTCGCTTTTAGAAATTATTGTACATTATATTATTCAAATCCGCGACTCAAATCTTTGTAAATCATTTTTTATGTTCGTTTAACAACTGTTCAACAGCTACCGAGAGCTACATAATATTATTCAAGCAATTTATTTAATTAACCTGTAAATGTCATTGAAAATATGTCCCCTCTCTAATTTCCTATAATAAGACTACGAAAGTGTCTAATTGACTAGTCTAGCTACTTTTTATTTTCCATCTACGGGGTACCAGTCTAGCGGGTTGCGCCTTATGTACGAAAGTCGTCGTACATTTATTTCAACGCGTTATGAATCAATCAGTTTTCAACTTTCGTGGTTGTTTCCTGTCCGGTACTAGTTGATAAGAAATAACGGGGTTCACAGTTGTTGGCCGTTTCTACTTTTTCTGTATAAATGTCGTATAAGATTTATTTTCTGGCTGCATCCTGTTTTAACGTTTAAGTACGTTTTTTTTTAACGTTAACGTTTTTTTTTAATGATTTATGTCTCAGACAATTCATTCAATGAAATAACTCTAATACAGAGTCAATAAACTATTTGGATGTCATATCCAGTTTCATCTCAGCGGTAAGAACGTATTGGTTTCATAGACCATAATAGTCAATGCGTGGATGTTACCTACAAGCCAACGGTATGATACCCATTTCCTTCGCATGTTTTGTAATTTATGCGAGGCTAGCTTTTACTCATGGTTTTTGATACGTAAAGGTAGGAAATTAACGCATGGAAACATATACGTACTAAGTATCAGTGTGCCAAATTTTATGATAAGGTTAGTTTTGAAAATGTCCACTATGAGAGGAAGGCCGTACACAGCGAGTTTCAGATATAGTAGGCATTGCACTTTGGTCTCTTAAGAAGACCCAGACCTCCTCTTCATGTGCTGATGGGTAAAAAAAACCAGGGTAAAACAAATAATAAAAACTAGAAACTCAAAACAAATAATAAACATAGTAAATATCCCGTTTTAAACAATAATATCTAGTACTACCGGGGTGGTTAAAAGTGAGGTAAAAGACCCACATACCTCAGTCTTATCCCCAAAGACCCACCTCTTGAAGAAATCCCCCGACAAAAAAAAAAGTGTGAAAAGATAACAAACAAACAAACCAGCAGAGAGTCAGAGTTACTTTCGCTTTTATAATATTAGCATAGATGATAAGCAAGTTCATAAGGCGAGACACGAGATGTATTTTGAAATCGTCTGCGTAAAATAAAAAGCAATATAACGTTAAGTGTTGTAGTGGACAGTTACAGTACTGGTTCAAGAACGAGTGCGTGCGCAGTGACTTTTACTTTCGCCAAACTGGTGCACTAGAGTGCAATGACTGGTGGCGCAACGGGTTTGAACACTGGAGCACTGGTGACAAGGTTGAGAAATAACATGAAACTGGTCTTACGCACATTACGTACCTACTAAGTACTAGGTACCGTTACACTTACTAATTCCTAAGCTAACGCAACTAACAAAAAGTAGGAACTCAAGAAATGTTCAACTTTTTCTGTTCCTTTAAACACCAGTTAGAATTTAAAGAAATAAGTTATTATCTGATACGCTTACAGTGTTGACATACCTACTTATTAGTATACCTTGCAAGACATTCTTACTAATTAAATTTAGTTTATTACTTGTAAACTAGGTTTTCATTCGGAGAATTTTTCTGTGGTGAATTACGACCTTCTTTAAATGCGTATGAAAAGTATGCCAATGACTCGTATAACTTGGACCACACTAATACAATTATTAGCTCTAAGTTACGAAATCGTTCACCTATCCAATTCCGGCGGCGGACTGCGCGGGCGCAACTATGTATAACCGCAAAAACCGAAATTATATTATACCAAATGTACAGAACACGACAAAAGCTTTATAATTTCCGGACCATTAATGGTGTAGCTCATTGTAGACAAGGCCACGTACCGTGAATGTGCCGGCCGCAGTTCACGACAATTGCATTCCACATTACTTCTCCACGAACAAATTTAGCAACTCGGCCTCAGGTGTTAAAGTTAATTTTATTACGACACGTCACGGTATTGAAACCTTTCGTTGTATGACAATTTTAAAAGCGGATCTAATCGATTTAAGATCGCAAACAAACGTAAGATACGGATGTCGACAACGCCCTTGTCAAAGTAATATCGATCAGACTTGATAGGCTGCTATTCAGATCAGTCGCCTTTACTGACACTCATTTAGATCATTGATACGCTAGTTTTGCAACTAAATCGCCGTGATATGTATCGGTACTTTCTGAATATATTATTGAGAACTAACTGGCGCCCGACCTGGCTGACGCAAAAACTTAACGACCCATAATATTGTCTATATGGAACCTACGATCATGTTAAAACTTTATTTTAAAATCGGTAAAACCTACTCGCACCTAAATCAGACTGGCCCTTAATTTCTATTCTAACACCTCATCCATAAATCATTCTATTCTATTGTTATTCCAATTTGCAAATATTTCAACGATTATTCAAACCACTTTTAACGGATTTATTGTACGAGAATTAAATTCAATTAAGTGGAAAACCGGAGGCTGGCTGATAATTGTAATGATTCATTATGGAAACGGAACGTTCGGTCGAGTTCAGTAGAACGTGATCGCGGCCCACCGATTGTAATGTATTCGACGCCGGCGCATTCTCATTAACACCTCTGTGTTCCTTAATGCGATGAGAATGTAGAGAAATACTCTGTAAATTAATTTAAGTTCAAATCATTTTAAGTTGTTTTGTAGTAAAATAATTTACATGAATTTCGGTGAACTGCTTACTTCTAACAGATAAAATCCTGCTAACCTGCTCAACTTTTATGTACAATAATTCATGATTAGCATTCCCTTACATTTAAGCATTGCGTGCGACTAAATAATATTTCTAATTCAAAGTTCTCATTAAATATACATTCAGAGACCTCAACACTATTAAAACAAATCAAACGGCTAATATTCTATCAGCAAAAGGGCCCATATTTAATCCCATTCTGACATTCTGATTAAGATATGGTCCATTGTTTAGAATTAAGTACACCATTGGGAATGCAATCAATCGTTTTTGTTTACCTTGCTCTGGCATTTATTTGCATAAATTTAATGTTATCTGTTGGATAACGCAACCATCTGTTTCTGAATGGTATTTCAGTGACCACGTGAATACCTTATAAATCTTATAATTGAAACAACTTTAAATTAAATTTGCAGGGACTGAAAATACCAAATCAGATATTTCATTACAGATTTTTCATTATATAGATTATCTACATGACATTGTGACATGCATCTTGATCATAAACTTGTCCGATAAAAGGGCAGGCGCACATTTGTATTAAGCAACATTAATAAAATAAATAAATCAGCATGTCAAAAGTTCACCAATCTTCAAGGTGGGTCGCTACACCCTAACAATCAACTTCACCTCGAATACAATGCTTATATGTTATATCTAAAAGTACTTTGTAATCAAATGTCACATGGGTTATAAGTCATAGTCATACAATTGCGCCATACATAAGTGGCAGTGCCATTGCACACTGACATTCATATCTCATGATGAAGACATGTAAATCGCAGACTATCCGAAATGCGTTCATGAGTTGACGTGAACATGACAAACAGACAATGTGACAAACTTTCTATGTTATATCACAAATAATAACATTATGTAGAAGACACGTAATTGCTGTTATGTCTTGATTGTGAAAATGTTCAAGAAAATCTTTATGACATATCTCATGAAGGTGCTAAATCGGTAACTAATAACGTAATCTTTGACTAATTACTACGTTTAAATTTATCTCTATATTCTATTTTGTTTTATTAAGTTATATTAACTAGAAGTTAATTTAATGCAATTTATCATCCTATAGTCTATACAAACTTTCTAATTCATTTCTCTCTTCATAATACCTATTAAACAACCATTACGATTAAGTAAATACGCAAAACATTTGCATATCGCAATGATAATTGCCCTGTATAGACCTACCTTAAAGAAGCTACTATTTATAAGGAAGAATGTAAGCAAGAAACGTTCCCAGCCATGCGTAACCGATTATGTCAATATTCCGTAATGTTAAGTTATTCAATCTGTGATGATAACTATAAATTATATGTTGCTTGTATGCTATGATTCTGTTAATAAGCGCACTTGGTTGAAACAACAATCGTGGCGTATCTTATGCGCTGCGTACCATGAAAAACTGAAACAACGAATAATCATAAATCATGTATGTATTTACAACCCTCCTAATTTGAAAATACTCAACGTTCATTTATAGAGCAGTCTTTTAACTCTTTTGGAATCTATTAATGGCACCGTTGGCTCACTAGCTATCGACGAGCAATCGACGGCTGCGCAGAATGTCGCGTAGTTGTTCGGTATTTGGGTATATGAGTTTGTATATTTATAAACGCACCCACGCACTTTTAAATTAATAAAAAAGAAACTTTTCATTTTGATCTGGAAAATATCACACAAAGCTCCAAATTGGCAATACGGAGAAATCTCAGAATGTAAAACAAAATACCGCCGAAATTGCAAATTGTGAAAGTGGACTCTATAATAATATTGATAAAGAATTCGGAGCAAATGAAAGCAAAAGAAGTCGCTGAGAAACAAATTCAAATTATGAACAAATAAGGCATAAATTATGTTGTCGTAACCAGACACCATAATCCGTTCGGTCAAATTCCTCACAAATGCAACCTTGACATATGATTGAGATAAAACTAAGTGCAAACGAAAAGACAAGGAAAGGACCTCACGCACAAAAGAATGTTGCACAATAAGTCGTGGGGCACCGCTTTAAGACCTCACCTATGATCTACTGTGTATGCAAAAAGTTAATAAGACCTTAAACTTCGGTGGTCAGAATTCCTATATGTGTTAACATGTATCAAGAATTTCTACCAACTAGTTACACACAGCATATTGTTATGATAACTGTTGCATGCAAGATGCCAGAACCTGACCTGAACCAGAAAATGATGAAAATTAAACGAACACTCATGCAACCACCATATTCATCGAACATTATAATAACAGAAGAATTAGTAAGCAAAAGGTCCCAAAAATACGCGTCTGCACATATGTAACGCGTTGATGTCTTTTGTACTGAAGATTGGAGGAAAATCTTAAAAGTTCTTTAAAAATGTAATAGGGTCAAAAGTCTACGATGACCTTAACCTTTTTCGTTAACTCGTTAACCTGCGATGGCACAAACGCTTGAAAACTTTAAGAAGCCATCTAACACAGAGGTAATGCTCAAATATAAAGCACATTGACAGTGCTTACTTTTAATTGACATCGTATCATAAGATAAATCTACTGAACCAGATCCGTTCAGCTCCTTCCTTATTTCGTGCCTACTCCAGTTTTTCATCTGATCCCAATTTCATCACAACAACAATAATTAATACGGACATTGCGCACTCAGCAACATGTCTCGCGAGCCGTTTCGAGCCGATAGGTGACATGCGAACAACTTTTACTGTGGCCACCCAAACTGGGAGGTACTGGTCTATTTGAGCTTGTAAGTTGACTTAGAACTAATTAGTATTCTTATAAACGGCGCCTAGAACACGACATGTTGAAACATGTTGGAGTGCTTGTCTCGTGAGTTGATCATGACACGTTCTTCCTGATGTTCTGATAGGTGTTTCCGATAACGATCGTTTAAGATTAGCATTTGACGACGACAAAAAAAGTGTTACGCTTTGAGAGTTTCTGCCAGCCACAGACACTTTTCTCAGAACTTTGAACGTTTTTACAACGCAAAAGCTCTGTCATAAATAAATAAAAGGATTTCTCAAAATCTTTGAGAAAAGAAAACAATAAATTTTGCGTTTCACTGCATTTACCTTTTCAATAAACGCAATAAAATGAAAAATTTATTGTTTTGTTAATCTAAAACAAGTTTACAAAATAATAAATTTGATATATATAGGTAGATTAACACTTAAGTATTATAATAGTAATCAAGACGCGATAAAAAGAAGCAAACTGCAATAAAATCACCATTCGATACTATCAAAACGTTGATTTATTAACAATTTATAATCGACGTCTTCTGATTAGCAGAGCAGGACCGGATCAATGTAAATCAAATAATAATGTACCGTTATCGAATAACTTTATTCATGTTTTGTCGTAAATAACATAATCTCATGAATATTCAACGTCTGCGTACGCGCCGATCGATCATGTATTGTGTTCGAGATTTATTGAACTGTCAATTTAGGAACCAACAGCTGTTTACTGAAGCAACGATTGGAAACTGCAATTTTATTATTAAGACGGTGCGGTGTAATTTAAACGTCAGTATTTAATCGGTTGATCTGAAGTTAAGTTAGTTCGTCCTATAGGGCAATACTTTCCCATCAGCGACAAAGGTAGCATACAAAACATCCACAAACACGCGTTCAAATGAAAAAATTAAAATCTACTGACAAATCCGTTGACGTAAAACTAATTCAACTAATTTGTGCGAAAACACTGAATGAACAGTACATTATGACACTTAAATTGTAACACAATTGTGTGCGACAAATTGTGTGAAACATTACAGTTTTTATTTTATCGGCACTCAGACGTAACGTGTACAACATACAGGAATCAGGTTTTTTTTTCTATTGGTTCGTAATAAACCCAGTAGCTATCAGGAAGAAAACTATGTAGTAAACGTTGCGAAAGCAAATATGTAATGTGAGATAATAAAAGAGAAATAATGAAATAATCTCCACGTATAGTACTAAATAATTATAAACTGCGTAATCGTAAGTTATTTAATAAATGAGAAAATGAGTTTGTTTGATAGTTTGTTACTCTTACACGCCTAAACTGCTGAACAAATTTAGGTGAATTTTGATACAGGCAAAATTTTATAGTTAATATTGCAAATGAGGGTAAGCGAAGCTGTGGACATCAATAAGTATAAAACAACCAGAGAAAATTTATACTGACAACTGATATATAATAGTGCTTTATAGCTGTAATTTTATGCTTAAGTTTATTGTGAATGATTATTATTTAAGAAAACGTAAGACGTGATATAAATCTAATTAACAACGGAATCGTAAACAGTCACACTACTGTGTGCGATTACGATGAGAAGTGTGTTCGTAATGTATGAACAGCAGCCTCGACATCCTTCACAACGACATAATTTACATAATTCTATTTCCCGGAAAAATTTAACGCTTTTCTTCCTATTTTGTAATACTTCAATCCAGGTTCGTTACCAAGAAATGATACAATAATTTGAAGAGGCTAAATATAAGGAAAATTGTTACATTTTGTCAATTGCCGTTTAATACCTTATCTCAGATTTTATGGTGTAAACCAAACCAGGTCAAGTGAAAGTAAAACAAACAAAACGCCTAATAAAATCTTCGTGAGGTTATTACAAAATGACCAAAAAGGGCCACAGAGTGTCTCTGCTCGGACTACAAAAAATACTTAAAAAAAAAACTTTACACCAGTACAGCGAAAGTTAATACTCGCTCCAGATACAAAAATAATGTGACTATCGAACAGTGAAACCACTTGGCTTAAGAACGCGATCGGAAAACTAAACGGCAAAAGTGCCAGTCACGTACGGCGGCTGCTCTTGAACATGTGGACAGACGAACGTGGCTAATTTACTTAAAGGACCGAGCCTTTCAAGCCAATGCTTTTTTTTTAGTCACGTGGTAAAATCATCAAATGAGTCCTCCCACCCAGGGCAGGACAGGAGGAACTGTCAGACTTGTTCTGACTTAAATACACGGTGTCCTTCAAATAACCCTTGACGTTCGAGGCAACGGTTACCTAATAAGACAGTCTTGCGGACCCGACAGGCTTTACCGGACTAAGGGGGGCCACGTCAAAAAAAACAATGTTTTGAGAGGCCTTTGTTTGAATAATAGCTAAATTCACTATTGTTGAAATATGATATTTTTTAACGAATGGTTCACTGTTGTAAAGGATTTAACACCTTGTTAGTTTTACTACCAATCAAACAACTCGCTCTAAAACTTTCAGTAAAGTTAACTGCACCAACCCTTAAAGCTACAAAATTCGCGTGATCATTCCGAATAACAAATATGTTTACAATGCAGTTTAAGCTTTATTGTTCTATTTATTAGAACTGCAATTTATTGTAGGCTGAATTACCGAATGCGGAAAAGGAATTCTATTTTATGGAGACCGTAACGTTATTTAGTTAGCAACTATTCCGTATGGTCTCAAGTTAGCCTAAATGTTCATAAACATAAATTCGAGATATACGGAAACAATAGCATCGAGTTTTGGTCTTACTGTGGACTAACGTAAAGGTGAAAACGATACATATTATCTAAGAGTAACATGATAAGGCCTCTTAACTCAGCACCATCATGTAGCAACTCAGGCGTGAAACGTTCATTATTACGACTTAAGTAATATTAATTGCTACCCGACTTTATAAAGAAAAGATTTGTTGCCAGTTGCAACCGATTAGTCTGACGCTCGTTAACTGAACAGTTGATGAAACACTGTTTCGAAAGTCTTAATTGGCGTTAGAAGAAAAATAGCCCAGATTAACAATACGAATTTAAGGAGTTCTGATCAAAAGTACGATCTTGTTAATGGCATCCCTTCATATCCTACAGATCAAAATACAGTTTTAAATTCAGTCATGCCGGTTACTTCATTCTACCAGTAACTGTGCTAGCTTCCTCGACACCGGAATGACATTGCATTGTATTTGTAACTAATTGTTTCATTAGATTTTTCCTCTTTTCGAGCCGTTTCTGCAATTAATACCCACATAGCCAGCCAATTTTGCTATCAAGTAGATCCTGCATCCTCAATAATGAAATTGACTCATGTCATATCCACATTTCAAAAATCGATTAAAGCCAATTTTAGCGCATTTAGCAAACTAATTGTACGTAACGTTTATGTTTTTACGTGATTATTGAACCGGCGATAAGTATTACGATTGATTCAAGTACATGCTTCATTAGTTGATTTCTAGCTACACTTATTATTTGTTGCCTTTTTACACTAAAACGTCGCTTATTTCGTAATTCTTTACGCAATATTTCTTTTTTTACCTACATATCAAATAACTGGTTGAGTGTAACTATTTTTACCGCATTTTTTGGTGATTATGTTTGTTCCGCTTTCAAATGAAGCGAAACCATGAGTGTGATGCTATAGTTTTTGTTTTGAGACTTAACTCCTGAATGAGTCGTGGTTAAATTTCGAATTGATGTCAATGCAAGTGTCACGTCTTTAAAAGGTGAGACGAGTTCATTAAGTTGGGTATCTCGAGGGAATAGTGAATTAGATAAATACATGTATTGCAAAACTAGTTTCCGTTAGCAGTATCCGTGGTTACACGCACTACTGTAACATATACGCGCTAGTGTCGGCCAAATGTCCGCCACCATCTCACGTGACATAGTAGGTATACACATTCATGATACGATTTTCAATTAGATTTATTTGAATAGCAAGTTAGCTTTCGATTTCTTCGCGACGAATGAATGGATGTTACAAATTATTCTAAACACCGTGTTGTAGAATACATAAAATGTCCATTAGCATAAATACCTGACTGTTAATCGAAGAAACTGATAGCGAATATCACAATCATTAATTACTTAATAAAGCCACAATAATTAAGGCTAAGCCAACTATGTCAGTAGTAAAAGACATTATCTCATTCAAATCGAACAGCAGCCCGTCAAACGACTTTGGAACTAATAAAGTTATCAGTCTTAATAGCAACATTGCAACACTTTCCCACGCTCCGAAGGAAAAGGAAACAACAAAAACCACCTGAATTACAAATATTGTAATACAGAAAATGGCCAATTACCATGTGTAGGTAATCATTTCATCACCTTTAATAAAATTGGTCGGCTAAGTCCGGCCTTAGTCCGTGGCCTTCGTAGCCGACTTATGGTCGCTTTGTTTTCATATAATACATAACGTGTGAATGGTTTTGCAACTGTGTTATTGTATGTTCTTCAAGGTGGTAGCATGTCTACTGCAGCATAAG
The DNA here is from genome assembly GCA_028554685.1 of Agrotis ipsilon. NCBI lineage: Eukaryota > Metazoa > Arthropoda > Insecta > Lepidoptera > Noctuidae > Agrotis > Agrotis ipsilon. Next base: position 4,147,474 of record CM052968.1, read on the forward strand.
GGCTAGAAATCTTTAGGGATTTTAAATTCAATAATTTACAATTCGATAGTCAAGCTTTGAAATCATTTTAAATTTCAAAAGCAAAATCAAAAGCAAATAGAGTTTGCAGATCTTCAAATCAGCATTGTATATTAAACCTAGATGTACTCGTATGTAATAGAAGTAGATAACATTTTACTTCGGCGTCAGTCATTCTGTCATTTTCACTTCCTTTTATAAAAAAGTAATTTCCGACGCTCCCATCTTACATTCACATCTCTTATAAACAAGCTTTTTATCGCGATGCCTATCAGTGCGCACGCTGCAGACTAATCCGTACTCCTATGATATGCCTTCTCCGAGTAGCTTCACGCGTAGTTAACCCCCATTACTTGGATGGCCGTATCGAGCAGATTAACTAATGTCTTCACAGTGTTTCGCTGGGGAGCAAGGAGCCCACGGCCGGTCGACATCGCAAGCGCTTGACAACGTTATGACATCTTCCGCTCTTGCCATATCGTCCAACGATGCGTGCGCTATACGCAATGCAAGCCGCCTCTTAATTCATATTTGATCTGTAAGTTCGTCATTATCATTATGTGTTTCAACATATTTGTGTCCTTTGGATGCTGCATTGTCTTGCTCTATAACCGCAAAGTCATTTATTCTAACAGTCACTAGATCCTTAACTTCGCCTGTGTCTACGTATTTTTTGCGTGATTCATGACAAATTGGCTTGGACTAATGTGACAACTGTTTTTATTAATATCCGGTCAATGAGTCAGGAGCTATAAAAAAGAACAATTTGATATGCCGGATAAACATAGTAATACATCATAATTATTGTTAGGTATAGATGGATGTGAACATTGCGTAGGTATATATTAAAGTCCGTGTTTGACCTAGTAGACATCCTGTCCAGTGTCTTATTTGGTGTCATATAATATAATATAATATATAGGTATTGTTACTTAATAATTATATCACTGACGTTCTACATATTCAAATATGAGCAGGATCGTGGCTATAAAGCCGATACAATCAATTTGCTTTCGTAAAACGCCTACAGTGCTTGCAATGTGTGTCACGTCACAATGACCACTAATGACATGACGCTCTGATCTTTTGGTATATTTCATGTTATGTTTTTGATAAGTTTTGCGTTTAATTTTAGACATGAGCCAGTTAATTTTGTGGCCACCAAGTTTACTAAAGTATATGAACTCAAGTGATGTTTTTTCATGACCAATGAACTTGGCATATTTTTGTAAAGCCATTGTTTGATGCTACTTGTTGGTAAATGAGGAAAATCATTATGGCAAGTTCAAGATTTTTCCGTAATTCCATGACTACTATTGTTTTGCTCGTTTCAACACAGCTAAAGTGTTATCTTTACACTTTTTGACCCTCTTTCATAAAACACACTTACATTTCATTGTTCTACGATGCAATGAGACCAAACATAAAATTACGTCATGCTATCTTGTAAGGAAATAATTCTGTAGTTTATCAGTTGAAACTTCTGTTGCAATTTGAAGACAATAAATGAATTTCACATCTGAATCTTTTGCAGTGATTGTGTTTACATTAATGATGACATTTGCACAAAAAATCGAACTCCACCAAGATAATATAATGTTGTGGTTATTCTTACACAAATAAATAGTAAAATGATTTGTTCTGATGTAGATATAATGTTCATACTAATTTCACAAAGAGTGCGCACAGTTGTAATAGCAGTTGCTGACTTGAATATTATATTTTAAGTTGTTGCGTCAATTTACAACATTAGGTCGACATTTTCTATTTTTAGCATCTTATTGAAATTTAAATTTAATGTGTGCAACAGACTGATAACCAATTAGCTACTGTAAAAGTTGGTTCTTTCTCAGTTTTATGCATAAATTCATAATGTATACAGAAACTCAGTAATGATCACGTGAGTCTAGAATGGATTGAGTTGTTTAAGGATGAGTTATCTGATAAGTAGTTAAAATATTTGCCGTACCCAATATTACAATCTTTAACCATTAATTGTTAAAAATAAAGAAGTTTTATCAAAGTCGCGGGACTGTCTGCTATAGCAACCATTATCATGATCCTACTACTAACCTACTACCTATAGTAACCATGATCCTTAAACGTCAAGAGATCTCTCCTTCTGGGGAAAGTAGGTACTCATTAAATGATTTTTCAAGTAAAAATAAAAAAAAGATCATTCCACGTCATTCAACAGTACCAACATATATTCTATTTTGACGATTTATGAGTCTTATACTATATAACAAAACACATAATACCACATAACTCGTGATCTCCCATGCAATGGGCAACTAATCGTACAACCGATAGCAATCTAGACCCTTGATCACCGTTTTCTCTGTCTTGGATGTCATATAAATTGCCATTAGAATTGAAGTATACGTGCTCAGGCGCAGTTCCTGTAGAGGCCAGTTGAATTAAGAGCCGATATCTGTAACAATCGAATAACTCCAAGTAGGTAACAATTTTAGTACCTACCCTTAGTCATTTTCTAGTTCATAATTACCTACTTTATAGAAATAGAAAAATTCACATAATTTTAAAACTTAATTTCTGGACACTCATTGTCGTATCTTTCTCAATCTTTAGCTGCTTAAATAATGATGTCGACATGTGCATTTTTTTGAGGTTTACCTAAATAAATGGTTGGTAAATAAGGCATGTCTGAAATGAAGTAGTTGTAGTTATAAGTTGATCATTGTAGAAACGACTTGCAAAATATACAAATAACTGACCACAGCAATTATTACATACTTTAGTGTTTCAAGAATACCAAAATTGTTAGTATACTTTTTGCCTGAACTTGTTTTATTTCCTAGTCATATAATTTAACCTAGTAACTTTGAAAATATACAAACAAGGTTATAATTATACAAGTGTTGTTTCGTCCATGCTTCACCGCCACCAATTTATTTTAGCTGCTGAAACTATGTAAGCTACTTAAATAAATAATACCTAATTTCCATTTTTCACCACATTAATAACTAGATATTAAAATTATATAATTCCGGATATTCAACAATGTATCCGGCTTTTAAATGAAAATAAAGACGTAATTATGTAACAAATTAAATTTAGAGGACAGCTGCTAATGCACAGTAGGGTTATTGAACGAATAGTTTTCATGTTATTTTATTAATTCCACTCCTGGATGTAGGACTCATCTAATACGAGAAATAATAGTAATTGTACAACTTGAACAATGCCATAAAATAATAGTCATCTTATTTATTTTCAATCATTCCAGCGAGGCCTTTATTATAAATACAGATTGGAACAGATTTAATCATTACATCAAAGTAACGGAAGCGAAAACAAAATTGTTTATTTGTTCTTACTCTGCCGACGGCTGAGGTTCCTTACTATGAATCACTACAAAGGCTTTCCTCAAATTGGTCCTCAGTCCCCACGGGTATTTGTTGCAGGCCTCCGAGGCGTAATTGTGTGAACAGACGCCTGGATAGATACGTTTACCACCCACTTGCACAAAGAGCTGTTTAGATTTGAATATTTCCAAATATCTTACAAAGACAAAGGAGAATTATTTTATAAGATAATGCTACACCAAATCGTAAATCTAAAATTCAAATATATTATCATTGAACTGGATCAAACCCCACGAAACAGTGTGGGTAGGCAGCCCTGTACAAAGGACGTTTAATACTATTATGTCGTTACACGAACACTAAGGCACTCATTATTTTATTATCAGACTACAGCCGTAATTTATATCGATAGCCGAATGGACTAAAGCTGTGACGTTAATTTGATATCGACTTATCACGACTGAATTAAATATTTCGCTCGGGGCGTGTCGCTACTTACAGAATTGTGCTTTAAATTAAAATGGTCCGAACACCGTCCGATACAGATTCCTGATGCTGATAACACGTGAACTTTATATCGAATTGTTATTAAGTTTAAACAATTTCCTAACACCGCTCTTATTATGTATTCATTCCCGGTTTGCGGGCGGATTCAATTAATATCGAACACGGTTCGACATTTCTCTCCTTTATAATCAGGTGACAGGCAGAACGCAAGTTGTCAGAGAAATCGATATATCACATAACAATCTTATTTACATTACGTCAATGAAATATGTATTTTTAACTGTTATGACAAGACAATTTACAGCGAAGGCGAATTGAGATACATGATATGCATATAACTTGCGAATAATATCCTCAATGACTTGTGAGTTTGGATTTTGACACGCCTAGTTGGTTTCATTCAAACAGTCAGCTTCATAATGTGCAAGTATACATAACGATAATGTTATCAATTTCTCTTGTCACTCCTTCATATCTGCTCAAAGAGATGCCCCCCACACGCTCTTTTTCTCTCCTGATTACACAAGAAATGGTTTCACTTATTACAAAAGAAATATCAGAGGCTCTAGCATGAACTCTAAGTATTTGGCGGTACAGAGTACTTTTAAGTATACGACGTCAATTATATGTAAAATGAAAATTTTCATCCGTCAAATCAACTTGAAAGTCCCTGTTTACTTAAACATCACAGTGACATGAAAACTCATGATAAGGCCTACGCTAGGCAGCGGTAATAATTGTATTCTAGACAAAGCAGAAACTAATCTTAATCAAAGTATACTTAAGTACCTAAATTATTTAGACAAATTATACACTACCGTCATTCTTGAACAGATATGATAAAGGCGGTGTCGCATGCCACTCACATTCTTAGACATTTCCCATGCGAGCGTCAGGGCCGCGACAAATCGATGGTGAACATAAAACAATGCCCATGAACCACCAAACCGTGTAATTATTAATAAGCGACGTCATTAATTGCATGTACTGAATAAACTGGCGCAAAAATATAAGGGTGACCGTGAGTTGCGAAAGCAATGGCCGCCGTGTCATGGCCGCGTTACAATCGATATGACAAACGATTGATATTGAACGATATTTTGATTCGATAACGTATCGATTAAACGTCTATACTGAGAATTAATTTGTCCAACATAGAATCATAGTCATACGAAATTAAAACTAAGAATTAGTTGCTGGTTAGTTAGTATTTCATTTAATTTAAAAAAAGTGTATATAACATGAATAGCTGACAATGATACGTTCTATCAACCACTAAAGTTGCCTATAAAACGTATATTCTTGCAAAACCGCATCGAGCTTGAACACAAAGCGCGCATATATTCTAATAGTACGCATTGTTTCCTTAAAAATATCATTGTTTCCCTGCGAAATCGCGCAAAGAGCAAACACCATACTAAATCCTAATCTCATTTAATCAGAGCTTTATGGCGTCCTAAAAATACTTTATACAATGTACATGGCGTACGCGCAATCTGCGTTATTTACATAATGCAGTCATTTTCTGAGTTGGCTACCGCAGCACCGGCACTGCTACACAATTGTTTAGGAGCTATTGAACATATTATTATCCTACACATACGAAAACCAAATTAAGGTTGAGGACGGTGGTCACTTACGAAACACAAGCTAGTTATTTTTTGTTAGTTAAAAAGTAGTCGACCTCTACTCACGAGCTATTTAAAAAAATGTAATTATTATTATTATTTTATCGTGATTTTTGTGCACTTTTGGTACATTTTCACAAAACTAAACGAATTCGCCATTTTCTTTAGCCGGGTCATGTTATAAGCATGGCTAGATAATTTACTCACACTATCTTCTATCTTGACAAACAACTCAATTTAAGTATACTGTATTAATTTGTCAAACCAAACGTCTATTTTGTCAAAAAGAATTGCTAAGCGTAGAAAGAGCATGTTACTTAAATGAAAACCACCTCCACACATTTAGTAGATAAATGACACAACTACCATAAAGGGAATCGATGTTGAAATCATTTAAAAAGTTGGCAATTATTAAGTGTTCTTATTACAAAGTAGAGCAATAAAATTGCTAAGCGCCATAATGGGTTTAAAGCTCATTATTTGATGCAAGCGCTTCCCTTTGTACCTACGTTTCCAAACAGTTTAGCTCCTTTGTTTCTATACAATGGGGGACAAGACGGAGGTGGCAAGCGATAATGTGTAAATTAATTAATCTCTAAAGAGCTTATCTCATCGTATCCTTGATCATTTCATAACGTTTTCACTTAAGATTACGTAGGTAGAATAATTGAACTAGCTTACTAACTAACTTTTACGACTGAATAGGCGTTACTTGTTTTGCTATTAATCGTCTATTTCAGAAAATAAACAACAAATCTCAACTGCTGAAAGCCGCAACTAAAAACTGTAGCGAACACCAAAAAATCGCCGTGCAAAGGAATCTCTAAAAATCTCAAAGACTGATTGTATCTGTCTTGGACTCTTCAACGAAATTATTCAGAAAATAATAGCGTAGGACTAGGAAAATTATTAGTTTCCACTACCCTCCATATCAAGCATGAGACAGAACTAAAGAAGGCTTAATAGACACAAAAGGTAAACTTACGAAGCCCACGGATACATTAGTGCTTTGAACCCATATTTTGTTTATTGTTTATACCAAATGTTTCTTCCACCATTCCGCTCTCGCGATCGCCTGTGTCTCACACCGCTCGCTCGGCACAGTGTGCGACCACAATTTCACGCAGGTTACGCATACGCACGCCACTATTAGTTACAAAATATCATAACCCCCTTTAACACCTTTAAACAAGCATGCAAATTACCTGAGGTTAATTTAGAAATTAAGTAATCAATTTTAATAAGCTTATTTCATAAACACACAACACGTTTACTATTTATTACAATAATATGTTAACTTCAAGTAATTAACGTAAAATTAGGAATATTTCATTATAATAGTTATTAAGTAGTGATGTGACCTTAGCTAGTCTACTTCAAGTATAAGTTTAATTATGGTAGTAATGGTCTGCGAACTCATTGTGTTAACAAAAAAACGTTTGAGAAGTTTAATATAAGAGCTAGTTCACATTAAACTAATGAGTTTAGGTTATTTATCTGCCCGATAGTAATCTTAATGATTAATTATAACGATTTTATGAACTATTCAACCATGAAAATAATTTTATGACTTGTTTACATTTTTCTTTTCGGTCTTAAGAACAAAAGTGCTAGGATTCTCATAATTTACCTTTGTTCATACAAAATATTTATGATGTGCTAAATATGTCAGATAAAATAAAACTAATCACAATTTGAGTAATTGTCTAATGAAGTTTTATAACTTTTTCAGGTACGTTGATGTCAACATCCAGCACTAGGCAGTTTTTGGTGAGATTACTCTTTAAAGATCGCCACTTACAGTTGTAATTTGGATAAGTCAAACTATGTACTTACCGTTAAAAATAACCCCTCTGCAAATAAAACAGAAGATATATAACAGGTGCAATAACCAAATACCGCCTAATCATCATTCTCTGCACAATATCATTCACTAACTCACAAGAACATATCATTCATTCTAAATGCTCTGCAACGCATAAAATTGACATTAGCCTCAATAGAGCTCCTTCCGAGAAACCACTAAACTACCAGGTTCTCATAGGTAGGTAGGTACCGACATTTTCATTAAGTTAAACAGTAGCAAGTCAGACCAAATAGGCGAGCATTAATTCTACGTATCCCTGCTAATTGTGGGGCCCGTGAGAACGTACCACTGGCCAAATACAGAGCAAATTGTACATGTTCCAAGTTTGAATTTATTAAAAGTAAGTTTTTCAACATGGCCGCCTTAAGTTATCATACGATAACGTAATTAAACATGTCCTTAAATTACTCGTAAAGATTTCAAGGTGCCCCTGTTTTCCGTTACCGTTTTTCTTCGTAAGTTACTAATGCGATTTAATTTATTGATTTAAAAAAATGTAGGTGGTCCTTTTTTGTCGCTAATTGTCGAGGGTCATTTTAGGAACTTGATTTAAAATAACTTTGATATTACTAGCCTATGAAACAACATTCTATCAAATTACCAAAACAAATCTATGTTAAAAAAATGTGAGTCAACGTATCCTGTAAGTAGATTTAATAACTATGCGGCTCTGTAGGCGGAAGTGTCAGCTAGAACACGATAATGAAAATTACGTTCAATACTAAACTTGTCCAAATTGACACACCCAAGTTTCCGGATTTATTTTATCAGTGAAGTCGACTGTTAGCTAATGGAAAGCAAGGTTTCGCAAGCTTCGGAATTTACATAAAAATATTTAACTGCAATGGAGTTGGAAACCTTAAGTTTAAGAGAGCAGAATAGTGCAAGTAGGTCATATTATGTAATGAAACAGAATATATTAATTTCACTTAAACAAATTAATACGAAGTAGACCATGAACTACTCTTATAACACATAAATACTTTAGTTTACAATATTAATTAATTAGGTTCATTAATAAACTAACCCGATTCTATCATCAGTAACTACGTTAAATAAATACAGTATACATAAACCTGCTCTGAAAATTAAACTCTGAAATAAATAGATCAGTAAATAAAAGGTGATTCTTCAGCAATTTTCTACCAGGAAACGGCGAAGTAAACAAGTTTGCACATAATTTAGAGCTCGGAGCTATGTCGGGGCGTGAAATTGCCCGTCAGGCGGCCGGACCTGGCTATTATTGAGAATAAATATTTTCACGACCTTAAAATTGGTAATAATAGCAATTACCGAAACGGAATTAGGTACAGTACTAGAGAGAACATAGCAACAGTGTTTAGAAAATAAATCAATGTTGCTCAGTTACTAGGCAAGCCTGCGTTGTCGATGGCATTGCTTCACTACACTTAGTTCGAAAAAGTTTATCATATGCATGGCTGATACATAATGTTCATAATGGAGAATTTAATTGGATTAGGTTTTAAAAGATTCCTACGTTATTTAGGCCTATAGGGTGTGAATGGCAGTGACTGAATATATTCAGTCAAGCTTATCGTGAACGATTGCAATGCATAGTAATAGTATACTAATGACAGTTTAATAAATATGTTGTTAAACTATATTATAGAGATAAGTAATACCTATGAAATAATAGTATAAAATGAGCTTAAATGCTAATTCAGAAAGAATGAGGCTTTAATCTCCTCATTTACAATCTTAATAAGAAAACGTCGTTTTAATTATAAATTAATAATTATATAAATTTAGAGGTAAAATTATATAATTATTAATTTAGTCTTCAAATACTAGAAACTCTCAAACGCGTGATCAGAAGTGTTTATAACATTTACAGACGTTTATATTCTCAGAAACCTTGCTTAAAGGTTATTTGTACACGATTAATGTGGAACTGCACTCCTTCGATCTGAAGATTACATCTTGTGAATGTCTAAATCTAATCGTGAATCTCGCATCAAGTATCAGTAAGTATAGTAACGGTGGCATGAAACTAATAGATTCTTAGTGGTTCAATCACTGATAGTACTGTTAAGCTTTCTAACTAGGTGTCAGCAAGGCGAAAAGTATTAACTTTACATCTAAAAGTAATCCCATTTAAACCTTAATTTTTTCACTCAACAATTAGTATTGAAATTTAGTACCTAAATGCATCTGACAAATTACTTCATACTTCAACGCAAGCAAAACCAATCACTATTCAAATTCCAAAATTATTATAATAATATACAAAAATCGCGATGATTCCCGATTTCCACCCCCAATTTGTCCACCACTGGTGGACAGTGAAACATTTCTAAAAAATATATCATTGTCCACCAGTGGTGGACACAGAGAATACTCCAGCTGCACAAATGGGGAGTGGACATCGGGAATCATCGAAAAATGGGACGATTTAAAATAAAATGTATTTTCCAACACTGCACAGTGCACGTGTTACGTTTTCGACACAAAACCCTCACGCGCATAATCCATGCTTATTACAGATTCGTTCTGTATAATTTGGTTCCTTGAATAGTTTGTATGCATGTATTATACCTGTGATCACTTGCTCTAGTGACCACGAAGTTAAATAGTGCATACAATATAAATGAATTGACTTACCAAATGGTTTTATTAGATTTACTCACTTACATTATATTTAATATCCTACTAATGTATCCTAATAATACGTGAATATTTACATAAATATTTATATGTATATAAAATATGCCAAATTAAATATCTGATTTATGTTTAACATTAACCTGTCACATAAGCTCATACATTACATAATATTTTATGGTTTAGAAATTTACGAAACGTGAAACCATAGTGAAACTTCGTCTAGAAATCTAGTATTAATATTAATGTAATATTTCCAAAACGGAATGCAATTTCTGTCCTAGGTAACCACAATAGTGTTGCGTGGTTAAATTAATAATATTTATACTTACAAAACTGTGTCTAACAATTCGTGCGTACGCACTTCAGATTTATCTTAAGAAATTGTTTCGTAACACTCATTTTAAACAGATCAGATAATAAAACCTATTTTGAATAAATAGGCGCCGCTGCTGAGTAAAATGGTCTTGAGCTTGATTCCCTATAAGGATAAAGGGATATGAGGTGTTTCCATCAATACTTTATCATTATGTATTAAATGCACATACTAGTACTACCTGTATGTTTAGTAGGTCATAACAATAGGTGCGCGCCTAATGAATGGGATTAAACTTGACTGGTGAAATAAAAGATTGCAAGCACTGCTGTAATTTCATAATGTTATGGTATTATAGATTATGAAGTATCTTCTATTGAGGAGCAGGTTTCGATTTACCGTTACCGTCAAAATTCCGCAGAAACGTCCAACTTAGTCACTTGGTAAAGACCACGTGCCTCCAAATTAGTAACGTTTTCCCATCGATTTATTTAATTTTGAAAGTTGTATTCTGTCAACAAGTTGACGTCTGTACAAGAGTACACTAACTTTCTATCAAAAATGATACATTTAATTTGTTATGTATCTATTGCATACTTTAAGTTTATATGCAGTAGACACGATAGAGACACATAAATTGGATGAAAGTGAAACTAGCTTTATATAAAAAAAATCTCTGCGAGACAAGTCATACTCGATTTGATACCGACGTCTGTCAACTGTGTTTGAGAAATTTACTGGATGATTGAACTGGAAATACCTGCTTTATACAAATACTTAAAATAAAAATCAAAAAACTGTCTAGACAACATTCTCCTAATCTTATATTTTTAATCGCGTTTTCAAACACTTAAACACACACACAAACGACCAGACCTGGAACAACTACTTCTAGATCATACAAAGGTTTGGTCCATGTGGGAATCGAACACGCGACACACAATCAGAAGTGCATCGCTCGATCACTACGACGACGGATCAACCGCGCCGTCATTCTCATCATCCTACACTACAATATCTGTCGAACAGAGGCCTTATTTTGTTGTTCTTTAATGTTTAGTAATTTTGATCGAATACTCAGAAATTAATAATTAAAAAGCCAAAACATTTATAACCTTTCAAAATGATTGATGAATGAGTTAATTATTTTAATTAATGAACTTTTTACAATGTTTATGTAAATACTCACGTAACTTAAAAAGTAGCTATGTCGCTACGACAGTGGAGTAGCAAGTGCTACTCATCATCGTCAATAACAGTCACAATTACGTCAAAACTCTCATTAAAACTACTTCGTTAAAAAAAAGTAAAATCTAAGTAAACTAGTTACTATATTAAGTGATTCACTTATAAACACGTTCAAGCAACCTTACGCAATTTGAAGGAACAATGCGCTAACAAGAAAAGTTATTCTAGTGAAAGTACGGTGATGATAACAAGCAGCCACCGGGTGCGTGTGCGCAGCTAAAAGATCGTATTCGTAATTATGCGCCATGCTGTTTGCGTTGAATATTAATGGCGACATTAAGAGTACACTTGATGTATTCGTCGACAATTAATCTGGAGATAATACGTCGAAGACAGCGGATTTCAAAAATTATTCTTCGTTTTTTTTTTGTTATTTGAGAGTTTCCTATTCTTAATCTTTGTGTGAATTTCTTAGAATTTAAAAGTCACGAAATATCTGTGAGACCGAATTAACTGCTTCTTTCTAGAAGATAAATTTTCCTTCCAACCACGTAAGATTACGTTGTATTTGGTAATCCTAACAGATTTATTTAGATGTTCATTCATTCTGCTTAATCAAAGCCTTTTATGTAAATGAAAGCAATATTTTCCAACACTATATAATAACCAGTTATAATTCCGATTTCCAAAATTAAAAACTGGTATACACATTACACCTACAACTAAACACATCTCACTCCTGGCCATATCGGAAAAAAATCTGACTTCCGTTATAACATCCGCTCGTGATTCTACACTTTCCTCTTTCTTGTTTATTAACTGTAATATAAGCAGAATCTATGCAGTAAAAGCAGTAGCACTATCCTTTTTTTTTAATTAAACTGAATTAGTTCTTCACTTCAATATAGGTCGTAAGCAGTGGGACCGAAGATGGTGCGAGCTTACCCAGAGAGACTGTAACTCTTGCGCACTGATTGGATACAGTAAAACTGTGTAACAAAATTCTTAAGTAGATGAAAATCATACAAAACGTCGCGCATGTAATCTCTGAAAGATGGGAAAATGGTTTACCTAATTATACACCAACATATAATTTTTCAAAACTATAGCGCGTCCAATTGCCCACTGCGCCTGATTTTTTTTGCAAATTATGGAGCAAACCACAGCATTTGTTAGTAATCGGACCAAGGAGTTCACACACCGTGGCTACTAAAAATCGATTCATGGAAAAACCCATTATCATTTGACTGACTTAGGAATCAAATTCAGGACTTGGTGCTCAGCAATCGCGGCTCGTCAATTGATTGACAATGAGATAATGTTACAAAATAAGTTGCACATCCGGTTCACGCACATGTCTAACGTAGCCAATTACGGACTCCTATTAATAATAAAGACCACATTACATGAACCACAATGTAATGAAATAAGAAAAACTATTAAAAGGAAAGTGGCCATCTGAACTTTCTCTCGATTGTGATCAGAATCGATTTAATTGTTAACTTGCATGAAATAAGATTTAATGTGATCGAAGTGTGACAACCCTGTTTGATTTCACCTTTCGTTAGCGAAGCGATAATTACATATTTGCACAATAAACCGACGTTTATTTTGTTTATTTAACTCTCTGTTAAATTATTATGGTAATAATTTTGCTGATTCATGTATGCGTATCTATTTTAATATTTTAACAAGACAACCCACATTATGTTAAGCATATTATTGTGTTCAAACTAAAGTTAGAACAAGAAGTAAATCTTTCATTTAAAGTATCTATTAGGCAACATTTAATTGTGAAATTGAACGTCACGTATATGAAATATAGTGCGTATTAGTTAAGCTCTAAATATTTTAGAAACGCAAATGTTCAGATTATAAATAAAACGGTTACCTACTACAAAAATCGGACTGCATAATGTATTGAAATCACCCAAACCGCTACAACTGAGAATCTTGTATAACCCGCGGCATCGTCCGCGTGATGTTCGTCAGCGCAGAGCGTTATGGGCCTTGACAACCCGGTTCTCTCTTCTTGACAAACCCATTTCTTCAATGTTCTTTGTCTATTCAGTCAGTTTTCCTATGGAATGCGCTTCCTTGGTATATCAGAAGGGTTTCTAGTCGGTTTACTTTCGGTTATTGTCATAGAGTGTCCCAGTTGCCAAAACTATGTAGGTATACCAATCGTCACATAGAACACTAAGTACTTACATAAGGCAACATACAAGAGCATGTTTTTGAACCTAAAGTTATCAGTTAAGCCTTGCTGCACACGATCTGACGTGTGAACTTGCCCAACGACACTCGTGCCCAGATCATGAACACACTCGGCTAAGGTCGACTCATATCAGATGACGGAATTCCACGCACAGATGAAAGATAAAAATACTTGAAAGAATATTATGTTACCGTACAAAGTATTACTTAAGAACTGTCAATCATTGTTGGCTTGAAATTACTTAGATAAATATCTTCAATCAGAAAATGTTTAAAAATTTAAGCTACTGAATTAAATTATGACCTTGCATCGTGGAGCAAATTATTTAGTTCTAAATAATAATAATTAAAATTATATCAAAATTAAATACTAATTAATTTAAAACAACACTTTTACGCAACGTATAATAGTGAAAATAATATACAGCCGTTATCGTAAGGCAATAAACACTAACATACAATTATGTTAGGATATGCCAAATTATTTTTTCCTTCGACGAGTGCAATTAAAAGTAAATATCGGCTTCCGGAATTGTTGCTTATATACATAAACGGAGGCATACCAACGCTAAGAAACTGATTACCTATTCATAATTGGAGCATTCCTTCATGCCACCTATCAGTTCAAGTATACTGGACTATTATGACTCTTCCAGCACAATGCGTGTGATTAAGTCGTATCCACACATACATAATTTATTAGTTACACCTCGTAGGCCCACTAATAAGGGTCTGAAGGCTGTCTGTCAAATTATAATGCTGATTTTGACAGCTGCATTCACTAATAAATTGACTTCTGGTTTATTTAATATGTAATATTATTTCGACAGAAGCAATCGAGCAGGTTTTAGATAAGTAAAGGAACGCAGTCTTTCTCAGTCTAAATTGACTTCATTGCAGCATATATTTTGTGAAACTACTTACTTAATAAAAGGGTATATATTCCTGTAAATCATTTTCTAAATAAGGAAGTATTACAATAATGTGCATTCAATTATTCCGAAACGCAAGAACTTGAACAAACGGCCAAAACAAACACTAAAGTTTCCAAGACGTGATCTGTTCTCTGTTACATAAACCGATCTAAATTCACTTCTCGCTAGTGAGGCTGTGATTTAAATCGTTTATTTGTAATCGATACAGTACTTGTGGCCAATCGGCGTGACAGTCGCTTGACATGGGACAACGAACAAATATATCACGTTACGGACATGTCATTAGGCTGAGAGTTACTCCGTTTGCGTCTAAAGCGACTGTTAAAGTTAACTTTCACTGTTTCCGCACCAGCGGGCTCGATTGTTCGGTTTCAGGCGGGGAAACTCCTAGTCTTTACTTACCTAGTTATAACACTTAATCCCAACTCAATGCTATTAGCACAACGAGGCGTTTATAGTGCATAAACACTGGCTTTCTACAAAAGTTAGATTTTCCAAGATGACTGGCGTTTTAAGTAAGATATCGATGTAGAAATGGAAAAAGAAACTTACTCATTGCTGTCATCATTAGTTAGTTTCATATCCGCGAATACCGTGGTGGGTTCTCTGTAATATTATTATTGATGTGTAATTTTGTTGGTTCATATAAAGCAGATTTTTATAAATCTTTTTATTCGTAAATATCTATGCTAAAACAATCAATCATATACTCGCACCGACATAATTATAGCATTCAAAAATCTAACCAGAAAAATGTGTGAACTCAATGCGCGGATACCTTTTCATAACATCAACTAGTAACTAAGCTATCAATTATAATCAGACACAAGTAGTGCACTACAGCCGTGTTGTAATAAATACCTTATAAATATACAAAGTTTCAACGTGTTATACAACGTTAAGGTATCCCTTTAATTACTGTTTGACGTTATCTCGCAACTCAGATTTTAATTTCTGGTTTGGAGGATAATCATCGATTTCAACGCAAGCGAAGCCGTGGGCAGAAAGATAGCGAGAAATATGAAATGACGGAACACTACGGCTTACGAGCTTAATCTCTAATGCCATAAACATTCAATACTAGGAACTTATTGTACCTATAATTTTCTATTTCACTTGCTTTAAATCAAACTAAAGAAAATAATAAACATGGAATTACTAAATTACTTCAGTTAATTACAATTATAACAAAAGATTAAAAGTGTCGTTTGATAATTACCTAGATACTTGATTATTTTCTATTGTAATCTGAGCTAAAAGGCGTGTAATAATGTCCAGCGTAACAATTAAACAGCTTAGTAATTGCTAAGACGAAGCTAAACTAATAAACTGATGTAATGTTGCAATGAATCAGTCTTCAGCGGTCCGTGGACAAACTAATTGATTGACATAATAATCTTATTTCATCTTCAATTGATACTACTGGGTTCCTTCGTCCGTGTCATTTTCTCTACCGACAGTTCTAGTTCCATTCACTGCCCTATAGGCAAATGAAGACATAACTTTTATAGACAGAACCACTCAATGAGTCTGGTTTTATACGTGACTTGGAGACAAGAATGTGGCAGTTTTGCAGCAACACATCCTTGATTTGGGTTTGAAAGTACTTCCAGTCTTGTGTGACTGTTTTAGTCTTGGTTTTATTACCAGACTTTGTAGTGTTAGATAGAGAACTCGTTTTTTCAATGCTTCCAACTCTATCATTCACGCTGTAAACACAGCATATAACCGTCGTATAACCTTTTCTACATTTATAATGTCTGGACTTTAGAAGAGACTGTGACCTCTGAGTTTTTTCGGCTGTTTCTTCTCAGAGTAGTTTTATGAAAAGACGTGTAACGTAGTGCACTTGCATAAATAAACATCATTTCATTGTATCATAATTTCATCGTAGATGGGTGGCCTGTTCGATAGAGATTATTAGTTGTTTTTTAATCAAAAGACATATATGGGTGGAGTGAAAGAAATTTATTTACATTACAGAGCTGCTATAAACATTCCCGCAACCTTGGCAAACGTTAGCCCTATTAGACACCGTCAATCAGGGGAAACGCCAATAGTCAACAATGGGCGAAGTCAGGCTATGGATAATAGATATATAAATAAACATATAAAGTAAATCTCTCTAAATGAGTTTCATGGATTTTTTAGGGTACACATGCATGATACAAGCATGTTAATCAGCTTAAAGAAGTGTCGAATACATTCAGTAAAGCCCATGTTTTTTTCACCACTGCGCCTCATAAAACAACGTGGTCAACGACGTATGTAAAGGGGCTGATTGAAACAATCGTGTGTAACGACCGATGATTGAATTATTGCACAAACTAGACAAACATATTGTTCTATCAACAAGTGTGTTGCACACAACACACGCCATTTTTTTTCAACATACACTGGTGCTGTGTAAGACGCTAATTGAAATAGGTACAAACCTACTTACGACCTTTTATGTTCTTAAAATCTGATATCAATCAATTTCCGTCTACGAATTTATGTATACACAATCATTTAATATACATAGGTATATAAAGTGTGATTGTAACATACTGCCAATTTCATCGCTAATTCCTTTTTATAATAACACTTTTAAACCCATTTATCAACTACTAGCTTCTGCCCGCGGTTTCACCCGCGTCATGTTAGGAGTTTGGTCCTATAGTCCCGTCTCCATCAGTTCCCTTGAAGAGCGCTATTTCCGACGTCGTGGATATCTTCAGTGGTGGCTGGGGCGAGAGGTAGAGGATGTCTTTTCCCTCACGCATTCCGACTGCTAACCATTCCCCTTAATTGCCACTGAATCTTGAGGTACCTCCCGAAACGAAAAAAACGAAAACCGGTAGGACTGCGTCAGACTGAAGGTGAGGACGCAGCCCGTAGCCTTTCCAAACGATCCTTAAAGTAGGCCGGTCAATATCGACATAAAAAAACCAAACATTGCACACGCGCATGTAACTACGATTATTTTATATGTTGTTAGGTCCCTTTAGAGTTTAGAGTATTTAACACCCAATTTTGCAACCCTGATAACCCTGTTCTGTCAATGTCAATGTCGAATCAAAATCGCACTTAACCAGTTTTTAGTATTTGTTGTTACAGCGGCAATAGACACACATCATCTGTGAAAATGTAACCTATCTAACTATCACGGTTCGTGAGAAACAGCCTCCGAAACATTACATTACTTTATAACATCTACAAAAACCAGCAACAAAACCACGTTTTTTTTTATGGAAGCCCCCCTTTTTTTACGTGGTAAAATCATCAAATGACTCCCACCCCGGGCTGGGAGGGACTGTCAGACTTGTACTGACTAAAATCCATGGTGTCCTTCAATAGCTCTTTATGTTCCGGGGTCACGGTAATGAAATAAGTCCCGCGACCAATGAGAGCCCCCTTAATATTTATTGTATTCTGGTTTTTAGTATGTTTTGTTATAGCAGCAACAGATGTACGTCACCCGTGAAAATTTCAAATCTCTAGCTATCACGGTTCATGAGATACACACGCAAAAACTACTGAATTGACAGCACAGGGTATTCAAGGTTGCAAATTATAACAAAATGGTAGTTACATGCGCGTTTGCAATGTTTGATGTCGATATTGACCGGCCTAAAGAGGGATTTTATCGACGCAATTGTGCCAGCCCGTCATTATTTTGTCGCGGTATTATTATGAAACTGTGATATCTCCTAAGATATTCATTGAAATCAAATGATGTAAAGGGCAATTTCGTTCAAAATTAAATGCTTGTGATGATTAATGTATTTATTTGGATAAGGATTAATATAATGTTAATGAAAACACCTTCGCAAATAACGCATTACTCTAAAACAAATTTGGTTCCCATAAAAAAGGTTATAGTGACTTAACCTTTAAAGATAGATATATGCTCTCGCGGACTTTATTTTAGAAAATTTTATGAGGAATAATTCCGTAGTACATATTTTTTGCGAAACTCTAACCGTTTACGCAGCGCACGCAACGGAAGCTCTAAAAAAGGAATACATTTTCCCGATTTTGAAACATTTCTCATTACTGCTCCGCTCCTATATGTGATAGCGTGATGTTATACAGCCTATAGCCTTCCTCGATAAATGGACTATCCAAAACAAAAAGAATTTTTCAATTCCAACCAGTAGATCCTGAGATTAGCGCGTTCAAACAAACAAACAAACAAACAAACAAACAAACAAACAAACAAACAAACTCTTCAGCTTTATAATATTAGTATAGATTGACAAATACTAGCTTGGCCTAAGGCTATTTAAGTTATGGGTTTATTTACTTACATAATTCTTTATAAAGAACAAAGTTGTCTTTAAAATAATCTATTACTACAAACTACTGTCATTGTTACCATTAGAACATATCAGGTTTAATAAATTATCAAAGGCGATACGGACAAGCAATGTTTCTGAATCTGAACTAATGTTTTGTTATGCCGTATCGCTTTTATATAATACTGATATCTCTGTTGTAGTGTAATAAATATAGAACCTACATTATGGTCAGAGTATAATAAAATAGAACACTTAAAAGTCGATATTAACTACATATTACCATTCTTCATCACAATATATTAAGGCAGCGCTGTACACGTATCTACGTCTTCTATACTTCTTAATTACTGGCCATTTCAACATCCATCTTCGATCTAGCTATATCATTCTTCACAAAGTCGATTCATCTTTTCTTTGGTATCTAGTCTTATAAACCTCGACATTCTTTAATTCTCTTTAATAAAAAGAAAACTCTATAACAAAATAATAACTGTGGCAACACACACACGTTAATATTATCATTTAACTAAAGTGTAATCTTGTAACGGAACACTAATAATACTAATAATCCGGTGTACAGATGTGCTCACAAAGGCGATTATGAACGGAACGAGTCATCGCCGACGCGAATCGCAAACAACATGATTGAATGCAAACACGATTCTGTGAGCGCCCATTGGGTTGCACCAACACAGCCAATATACCACTGGGATACCAAGAACTTATCGGAATGTTTAATACAACAATAGTTTCATAAATATATTGGGCCGTTTAGATGAAAAAAAATTATATTTCATCCCGGAGTTTTTATATTTTAAAAGCGGTAGTTTCTAAACACTACTACAAAGAACCAAAATTTTGCAAGTTAGTGACCTAATCAATCGTGTCTTAATCAATTTAGTGCTGAAACAAATTTTAAAACTAGAAAACCGAAACAAAACTGATTTCAAAAACATTGCAAAACTTGAACGTTTTAAAAACGAACACATTTCACTGAAATGATGTGCGATTATATTGAATTGTGTGACGTGAACACGTATGTTAGAAATCATAGATGTTTAAGTAACTAGAGTATTATAGATTGGTCATGTGCAGTTTTTCCGTAATCATACCGTAATCATTTTAAAACATTTCCGCGGTTCGTTTTACGCACATTATGCTGCTACACATAACATCCAGTGTTTTACTTGAAAAGAGAAATTCTCGGGCG
Source organism: Agrotis ipsilon (assembly GCA_028554685.1). Lineage (NCBI taxonomy): Eukaryota > Metazoa > Arthropoda > Insecta > Lepidoptera > Noctuidae > Agrotis > Agrotis ipsilon. The sequence continues at coordinate 4,167,594 of CM052968.1, forward strand.
CTGATTGCAAACCACAGAGCGACCGCACCAGCTGCTGCTAAATTAATCTGTGATTAGATAGCTACAATTTATGGACCTTATAAATAAGCAATAAACTAGGTCTAAGTAGCAGCAACAAACTTATTGGGTGGCATATTTATGCAGCTAATGAGCCGGCTTGTGGTGCATAGTTTCAGAAATTCTGATAACTTACTTTTAAAAGGTGTAAATAACTCTGTTTCTTACATTATGTATTGTCTGCAACGATACGAGTGAGCAATGGCGTAGGTGTAATTTAAAGAGTGAGTGAGTTAAATGCTAAATATCGCGTTCAATATATAACACTCATAGCTAACTGAAGACTTATAGCTTGAGGAGAATGTTTAAAATGTTTAATGCACTAAGAATTTGATAATATTTTCAGACCTTTCCACAAACAGCAATTAATTGCCTATGCTATATAAGAAGTAATCTTCACTTATATTGCTACACCACATGCACGATCCACCGATTTAGAAAACCAAACATGCGACCCGTAATTTGTAATAATAACTTTTCTGATAACCCGCCTGTAATCACGGCCGCTGTAACGAATCGCCAGCCAATGTTAGTGTTTACCAATAAGGAAATAAAAGTGTGTAGTCACCTCAAGGCTCCCAGACCTAAACGGTCTCACAAAAAACGGCCAAGTTCGTATCCAACACGTATTGTTATGTTCCGCAACCAGAATAAAATGAAACACTTTTTGTTGCATATCTACAAGCTAATAGCTTATAATAACGTTGTTGCAAAATGCAGGCAAGACCAACGCATTCAACGCGCAAACAATTAAATGAAGTTCCCATTTGTAGAGGAACCCTAAATGGTATTGTATCCAAAGCCGGTATCACATCAGTACAAATATTGAGCAATTATAATAATGTGGTAACTGCGATCGTATCGGACTGCGTAATATTCAATTAATGCTTTAAGAAAACTGTAACAGCCGACAGGGAAGTAAAAGTCCTTTAATTTAAGGACGCGGTCCCTGGCCCAGTGTTGCGACAACATCGTGACAACACCGTCTTGTAACCATTATACGAGTGGCTACAAGGTGCCCAGGTACACAACAGAATTTACATTAACGCACCTGTCGAGACTTATCTTATGAACTAATCGTTAGTTACTTTCAGCTACTGCCAGTTCTTGGGAAAATTGTTACAGATTTGCGATCGTACGTTCCACTTGAAATAGCTTTGGAACGTTTGCAATTTACACGTCTTTTATCTTTATTGTGTAATCTCAATTCATGAGTAATGTTTGCTAGTCATTTATCTTCTGTTCTAAGGTTTGATGTTATGATAGCTTTACTTGGATATGCAGGTTTGGGCTAGTAGGCTGTGAGAAATAGTCGTGTAGGATTGTATGCAATTTCGGTATTCGTCTTGACCTGATTCTTCTACACTGTTTAAACATTTTCGGTTGCTCTGTCGGAAAATTCATTGTACATTAATATATTTTGGCGTAAAACTTGACTCACATGGTTTTCAACCTTTTTGTAAAACATTTGGTTATGAAAGTGACAATGACCTAAGTCATGGTCTTGATTTTTTATCTCATACCTAAGAGTAGAAATTCGGATCTGCACCAATTTCTATTGTGGTCACTAAATTGATATTTTAACCTATAACTTTAACATTATTCTAACCACTAGAGATAAAAAATGAGTAATTTAAATGAACTTCCAAATAGACCGAGACGACCTCCGTCTGTCACCTTGTGCTCAACTTTCAGGCCAAAAGATGACAGTATTATCAATGAATCCAAAAATATTAAGATCAAGATCAAAAACTAAATATAAATTTAACAACCGACCACTTCATATTGAAACCAAATCAGCAATTTTCTTTTTTTTTTTTCAGAAGCCATCAGCACAGCCGACGACCAGTCGACATCAGCATCATGGTGGCAGGCGGGCACAGCCACACCGTTTCGCGAGGGCTCCAGTAGCTTCTCCTCAACACATGGCCTCGTGCAGACTCACCCCTCGGGCAACGATCCCTTCGCTTCCTTCGGAGGCATTGGCAGCACCTCCGGACCTTCATCCAACCCATTCGCGGCAAGCGGCAGCGGTCCGTTAAGCGGTGGTGTTCGCAACAACCCTCTGCCTTCATTAGCGAGGAATGCTAATGGCAAACCTTCCCTGAAGCATCTGGACTTCACCAGCAGTGCCACAGCCGAGCTGAGGAGGAACCCGGCGCTGTCGGCTCCTGACGAGTGTGCTCGTGCCTGCAGGGAGAACGAACCACCCAGGATTTGCTACTATCACTTTACTTTGGAATTGTACACGGTTTTAGGAGCGTAAGTAGTTTGATTTCTATGTTTTTCGATTTGCGATGCGATAATACTATTGTTTTGTTGTTTTGCGAATACTGAAACAAGTCGTACTCAGATAATAGGTTTCATAATATTATGACACCTACTACAATTCTGCATGTTACCACATCATCCGAACAACTATAGGCAGGCACGGAAAGTGATTCACTTAAACATTTAAGGAAAATTTGTAGTAGATTTCTCAAGTAAATCTACTTACTCAAATGCTAATAAACTTCGTTTCCTTTACCTGCGGATACAAACAAGTCATTGGGTTTTCAAAGGAAATAGACTAAATTGAAATCAATCTGTGAAATCGCGATAGATCACCAATGACATTGAATGAGTCATCTGTCATAACAAGCACAATAACAAGCTCTTCTTTTCTCATTGAAATTGCAAGTTACAGCTAACAGAGTCAGAAGTCTATTCAATTGTACCACTATAATTGCGTGGATTAGACGTTTACTTTACGATCACTGTTATCGACTTATATCACAGCAGTTCAAAAAAAGGCTTTAAGTCTTAAGTAACTCCTTACCTCACTGTATTTCATAAGAGCTGCGCCATCCGCGCCAAGATCCAGAGATAGTCCAAATATTTTCGAGATGCTCACGCAAAGTCGTGCCGAAGAAAAAACCGACCCAGCGACCGACTTTTCAATTTCGCACTTTTTACGCTTTGTTTCACACGAACTGTTAGCAGCATCGAATTCAATGCCGCACTTAAATACAATAAGTGATCCAAATTCTGTTAGGCCACGTAATTGATAGGTGACGACAGGACTTATGCAAACTAGTGATTTCACGATAGACTACGTGTTGCCTGAAGAAAATGTGGTGTAAGATATGTTGATAAGGAAATAGAGCATATTTTATGTCATACTTTAAAACATACATAATGTTATGATTACAGGGCGTGTCAAGTATGCACACCGAACGCGACGAACGTGGTGTGGTCTCACTGCCAATGTGTACTTGCCGATGGTGTGGAGCGAGGAATCCTCACAGCTAACAGAATGTTGCCCGGACCTTCCATCCAAGTGTGCGAGAACGATAAGGTAGTCATTGACGTGGAGAACCACATGGAGGGTATGGAGGTGACCATCCACTGGCATGGAATCTGGCAGAGAGGCTCTCAGTACTACGACGGTGTACCGTTTGTGACGCAGTGCCCCATCCAGCAAGGAAATACGTTCAGGTAAACTAAATCAAATCAAAATCAAAATCAAAATCAAAATCAAAACGTTTATTTCAATTAGGCCATAACCGGCACTTTTGAACTGTCAAAAGACAAAATAAAACTAGTACAAAAATAGTTATGGTGCTACAGTCCCAGTCACAAGACATAAAAACTGTGAAAGTACCGTAGGTGCTCATTCCAAAGCGTAGATCTCTATGGAGAAGAATGAGCAAGAAACTCCATGGACACTCTTTTTCAATCGCCAAAATTATTACAGATCTTAGGTTACATCATTCATCATCAGATGGTAGGTACATTATGTGAGAACGATGTGGCAAGTTATTAGTGTCCATAGTAAATATAAAAACGACAATTCAAAAATAAAGTTATAAATATTAAAATAGACCATGGCAGCTAAGAGATGACCAGTCCCAACTGACAGCGCCCGTTCACGAACATGACACATATATCAGCACCATTCAGCTCAACCATTTTGAAGGGAACTAAATGATCCGACAGACATGCCACCATCAGCGAGACTTTTGAGTGAGCATGACATACTCTCAACCGCCAGAGTCATTCAAGTCAATGAAAGACGTAGGTTTCTAGTTAAAGATAGCTCTGAAGTACATGGTACTCACACAATGCTGGCTATGACGCTATATAATACTAGACACATTGACTCTATACAATGCAAAGTCTTCATCCGCTTCAAAAAAATAATTAAGGGATAACCTACAAATGTCTATCTAGAAAAGTCCAAAAAAAAAAAAAGAAGAGGAATTAAAAACTAAAGTGAGTAGGACAATAACGTCCGTTGATCAATTTAAAATAAAACAAATACAAACACATAAAAATAAAAACTAAATGACTTAATAAAGTCAAATAAAAATAAATAAACAATTATATGAACGCATATAACTAGTCTGGAAGATAAAACTAATGAATCGAATCTATACAATGCAAAAATAGTTACAGCTTTTACAATATTTTCACAAGCTAATCCACTGGTTTCCCCCTATGGTTGTGGAGCAGGACCAGCATTAAGCCAAGCATCTTTATCAGCAATGTAATCCCCCAACTTATAATACGCTTTACTACATAGTGTGCGTTTAATGCAAGTTTTAAATTTCGTCTCATTCAGTTGAAGTATGTGGGGAGGTATTTTATTGTAACATTTTAAACAGTACCCCATGAAGGATGAGTCTACTTTGGCTAACCTGAAACCTGGTTGAACTAATTCGTCCCTAGATCTAGTACTATAATTGTGCCTTTCACCTCTTTTACTAAATAGATGCAGATTCTTTCTAACGTACATGATATTTTCGTAGATGTATTGACAAGGTACAGTCATGATGTTAATATCCTTAAACCGTTCCCTTAAAGAATCGCGCCTGCGAAGATTGTATATGGCTCTAATAGCTCTTTTCTGCAGAATGAATATTGATTCGATGTCTGCAGCACGTCCCCATAACAAAATACCGTAAGACATAATACTATGAAAGTAACTAAAATAGACCAGTCTCGCGGTATCTATGTCAGTATATTGACGGATTTTTCTAACAGCATATGCTGCTGAACTCAGGCGTCCTGCAAGAGATGTTAAATGCGGACCCCATTGTAGCCTCGAGTCGAGCGTAATTCCTAGGAAAACAGTTTTGTCGACGAATTCTAATTTCTCTTGATTCAATACTATGTCACAGTCATTGCTTTTGACATTCGGTAGAGCAAATCTTACACATTTAGTTTTTTTTTCATTCAATACTAAATTATTGGCAGTGAACCAAGAATGGACCTGCTGTAGGGCAACATTTACGTCGTCAACATTTGAGGCACGTCTATTCATCTTAAATATTAAGGAAGTATCGTCCGCAAACAATACCATTTCCGGTTGGTTTTTAAATAAATAGGGCAGATCATTTATATATACTAAAAAGAGAAAAGGGCCCAATATCGAACCTTGTGGTACCCCCATTTCAACTTTTAAACCCGTAGAATTGACACCATTTATTTGAACTTGCTGTTGTCTATCACTTAAATACGATTTCACTAACCTTAGCGCAAGTTTACCTAGACCGTAATGCTGAAGTTTCATCAGCAAAGATTCGTGATTTACGCAATCAAATGCTTTCGAGAGGTCACAAAAGATCCCAATGGCATCTTGAGCTTCTTCCCACGCAGTAAATATGTGTTTTAATAAGGTCACACCGGCATCAGTCGTACAACGCCCTTTGGTGAAACCATACTGTTTCTCGTGCAAGATTTTATTGGTGTTAAAATGAGTGAGCATTTGATTAAGCATAACTTTTTCGAACACTTTGCTGAAGACCGGCAGAACGGAAACGGGCCTATAGTTATTGCAGTCTTTACTATCCCCGGATTTAAAAAGCGGAATTACCTTACTGTATTTCATCAGATCTGGGAAGACTCCTTGATCTACGCACAAATTAAATATTGTAGCTAAATAAGGTGCAATAGTTTCAATAATAGAGGAACAAACTTTGACAGAAATACCCCACAGATCTTCGGTTAATTTTACCTTGATTTGCTTAAAAGCTTTCACAACTGTCTCGGGGTTTATATGCTTAAATTTAAATTCAATAGGACAGGCTGGAACGTTTTCTCTTAGTAAATTAAAAGAAAGCAAGGGTGAGGAATTTATCGCTTCCGTTGTTCTTATTGGGATACTAGTAAAGAAATTTACAAATTCCTGAGCAATAGCTTTGTTAGACTTTACGACACCATGCGAGGTCTCCAGTGTGAAATCAATATGCTTTTTATTTCGATTGGTTTCATTATTGATAATTTTCCACACCGTTTTTATCTTATTGTCAGCTGACTTAATCTTTTCGCTAATGTATAATGACTTAGCTGCCTGACAAGCGTTTTTAAAAATTTTTGAGTACGTACTAACATATTTATTAAAACTGTCTGTATTGATATACGGCTTAAGGCCGTAAAGCTCAAATAATCGTTCTCTACTTTTCCTAATACCCTGTGTTGCCCAGTCGCTGAAAATAAACTTTGGGTTAACAGTTTTGGTTTTCTTTTTTAAACTATTATTGAACTCTGCATGCACTACCTTAAAAAGCTCTTCATAAAATTTATTGACATCCTTTATTTGAGTAAAATTGTCAGGAATACTTAATTTACTTATTAAATTATTATTAAATCTATCTAAACTGCTGGGTGTTATAGTTCTAGCTTGTATTATAATTTTTTGTACTGGTTTATTTGACGCGAAAGCAACGGTCTGTCCGCTATGATCTGAAGGTAGGCAATTGACAATAGATTTATTTATGTAATCGCAGCCACAAAAAATATTATCAATACATGTAGCAGAATTTGTGGTAATACGGGTTGGTTCTGAAAACACATTCGACAAATTGAATGATTTGAATAGGCTTAACAATCTACTGCTATTTACATTATTATCTAAAATATTAACGTTAAAGTCACCGCAGACAATAATCGATTTAGTACCGGTTTCAAGTTTTGCCAAAGCGTCTTCCATTACTGACTCAAATATAGAGTAGTTTAAGTAATTTGGGGGTCTGTAAACGCACACTATAATATACTTATCCAGCTCTACACAAGACAATTCTATGCTATGCTCGACTGAAAGATCAACTATATCATTGCGAGACTTATATTTAATATTATTTTTAACTAGGATTAAAGAACCTCCACGTATCCTAGATTTTCTGTTAAAACAACTGCCGACATTGTAATTTTCATAATTTATTAGCATTTCACAGTCTTTTAACCAATGTTCTGTGAAGCAAACGATTTCAAACTTAGTTTTTTCTAAAAATAATTCAATTTCTAGCTGTTTAGAAGAGAAACCTTGAATGTTTTGGTGAAATATTGTCAAGGAATTCTGCTCTGACCTATTTTTGCATTTAACTGCTTGTGAGCAAGAAGATATCTTGGTTTTAGTAAATAAATCTTCTGTTGTCTTGCTTACTCGTTTAAAGAAACTCCACTATTAGCAGAAATGCTAATGTCAGTGGTCACCACCCTAATATTACTATTACTAATACTATCAGTGATACCTATACTACTAAACTTAGACATACTAGTTATGTCCGTGTGAATATAAAAACCTAATAGCCTAGCTATTTTGTGTCTGTACATATATGGCAGATACACTGTATGCCGTGTTGACCAAAGCTTATCTATGAAACTATTGGTATCAAAAAACATAAGTTTGTGACTATAGTGACTAACTAGAAAATGTATATGCTTATTCAGCATGTAAATATAATTGTTTTGACTGGTTGACAATGTCTCGTAGTAGGGGAAAGCACAAAACACTAAATCTTCAAATACGCACCATTTAATATTTGCATAAAACCACTATCAATCAAATAGCATTACTTCATACTCTATAATTTGTTACAGATATCAATGGCAAGGTAACGCCGGTACCCACTTCTGGCACGCTCACACCGGACTACAAAAGCTTGATGGTTTATACGGAAGCATCGTTGTCCGTCAACCTCCTTCCAAAGACCCCAACAGTCACTTGTACGACTACGATCTGACTACCCACGTCATGCTGCTCAGCGATTGGCTGCACGAAGACGCTGCTGAGAGATACCCTGGTCGTCTGGCCGTAAACACCGGTCAAGACCCCGAAAACGTACTGATTAACGGAAAGGGTCAGTTCAGAGACCCCAACACTGGCTTCATGACCAACACACCCCTGGAAGTTTTTACGATCACTCCTGGCAGAAGATACAGATTCAGAATGATCAACGCTTTCGCGTCAGTGTGCCCCGCGCAGGTCACTTTCGAAGGCCACAATTTAACCGTTATTGCGACTGACGGCGAGCCGGTACATCCGGTACAAGTAAACACCATCATCTCGTTCTCAGGTAAGCTAAGCACAAGGAAGTAATAAACATGCTTGTTTACGATTTAGCTTTCGAACAATGGCAAGTTGTAACGTATGAAGACGGTTCCTCTCGACCTGCCCAGGTGCCCTGCCTGGTGACTTGTCAAACCCACACTCACATCTCGATATAGGCACCGAATTAGCATAGCGTTACAGACAAATTGTTCAGTTGTATCAATAATTCATGATTTCCTTAAAATTATTAGTTGTTAAAATACTTCTACCTACAAAAGAATCTACCTAATCGTAATAATAATAGGTGCATAATCATAATTTATGATAATCGGTTGCAATTTTTATAAGACACGCCTATCAATGTGTTGTAATACTGTTTAATTAGGTAGTGCACTCAGTCGAGCAAAAACATTGTATAACATACGTGCTTCCTCTTTTACAACATTTGCAAATTATCAAGATCCTAATGAATGTCTTACAAATATTTTATTACACGTGTTACAGGCGAACGATACGACTTTGTAATCGAAGCGAACAACATTCCTGGAGCCTACTGGATCCAGGTTCGAGGTCTTGGAGAGTGCGGTATTAAGAGAGCGCAGCAGTTAGGTATCCTCAGATACGCGAGAGGACCCTACCAGCCTTCCTCGCAGCCACCTACCTACGATGTCGGCATCCCTCAAGGAGTGGTGAGTTGTATTGTCGGTGTAACATACTGCGATACTGTAATGTATTATATACCACCAGTAGATTCAGTAGAAGATTGAAACTCTGATAATGTAAATACTCTTACATTTCCTGTATGTTGGTAGTAATTTAACTGAGACTATCGAAGAACACGTAATTGCGGTATTAAGTTCTAGCTGGTGTTCCGTGCGAGGTGTATAGAGTACGTAGGCCTGTCACGAGACTACCCGCCTCAATTATTAAACAGCGGATATTGCATACTGAATTCTTGGTGGCGACACGACAGCCTCGATTAAACATGGTCGAAGTGTCGACTTTATACCTGCTCGTTACTCAAACATAAATACTGGTATAGAGCCGATATGAAACAAATTTCGCAGCGACGAATAAATTAAAATGAAAAATCAAATTATAGCCGTTGACGAATTAGACCATGTACAGTCAGGTGAAATAGCTGCCAGTATAATATACCCGGTAGATTTACCGGTTCTGTAAATATATCAATACCAACTTGTCTCTGTAGCAATTTTAAAATGAACCACATACCAATGTAACGGTTTATTATAAGGTGTGTGTTTGCACTTTTATTGAATTTCTGCAAGAGTGCAAATATTTTTCCAACTAGTAGTTTTAGTAACCGTAGTCAACTGAGTAGTGAATAATGTATATTTGCACGTAATATTAGTAATTGCACGATCCTTTCTCCTCACTAACTATCCAGGTGATGAACCCGTTGGACGCGAGGTGTAATATAACAAGGAACGACGCTATTTGCGTCAGTCAGCTGAAGAACGCCAAGCACATTGACCCGGCCATCCTTCAAGAGAGGCCTGATGTTAAAATCTTCTTGCCTTTCCGTTTCTTCGTCTATAGGCCCGAGATGTTGTTCCAACCGAATACTTACAACAGATACTTAGGTAAGATACTCATTTGAATGGAGCTATTTAGCCAAATAAGATGAGAAACAACCAACAATAACAAATCTGAACTTTCCAGTTGCCCCTGGAGGAGATCACGTAATCAGTTTAATAGACGAAATCTCATACATGGCCCCGCCAGCGCCCCTGATCAGTCAGTACGACGACATCAACCCCGAACAGTTCTGTAACGGCGACAACCGCCCCGCTAACTGTGGACAAAATTGCATGTGCACCCACAAGGTCGATATACCGCTGAATGCTGTTGTTGAAGTTGTACTTGTAGACGAAGGTATGTATTTCATTACATCACGATTCACGTTTAATGACCCGCAAAAATTGACTTATACGGCGTGGTATAATTAAAATCAACCCACTTATGTTTAAACAGTGTTTAGATCAATTTAGACCTTATTTACCGATGTTATCATCAAGAAAATCGATTTATTTCTTCGATAATTATACCAGGCTGAATACAATAACGGGAAGTTATGCATCACGTATAGATTACGGTAATTTTAGATGTAAATTCTTGATTGTACTTTCCATTTTCCAGTTCAAATCGCAAACTTATCTCACCCGTTCCACTTGCACGGATACGCCTACAACGTCATCGGTATCGGCCGCTCGCCCGACCAGAACGTGAAGAAGATCAACTTGAAGCACGCTCTCGACCTCGATAGGAGAGGTCTGCTTGAGCGTCACCTGAAGCAGGGAGACCTCCCTCCAGCGAAGGACACCATCGCTGTCCCCAACAATGGCTACGTCATTGTCCGATTCCGCGCCAACAACCCTGGTTTCTGGCTGTTCCACTGTCACTTCCTGTTCCATATCGTCATCGGCATGAACCTCGTGCTGCAAGTCGGCACCCAAGCCGACCTGCCGCCCGTGCCTCCCAACTTCCCCACTTGTGGCGACCACCTCCCTCCCATCACGCAATACTAAATTGGTTCCTAGACAAATTTCCCAGTTTATGCATGATGTGCAAATAAAAGTACAGCACACAGCTATGTACAGTTGAATTAAATGTTAACTAAGTGTAAATTTATGTTTGTTTTGTGTGATGTGTCGGTGGATTCGAAGTGCTCGATTCTGCCGTTTGTGTTTATTTTTTTACAAGAGTGATTCAATGGGAGTTAATGATGGTTTGTGATTTTATTTAACGATGATGCACTGTTTCTACGAGTTGACTTCAATTTTAATTTTATGCCATATTCGGTGATATTTTCTTAATTACGTCTTAATTATTGATATCGCCTATAATATGTACTTTGAGGCTCTTGAACCAACAATTATTTTCGCGTATTGAGTATAGTTTTAACAAGACTTGTTCGTCCTTGTAACTAACAACTTGCCATTATAATTTTATTTTCACCAATGATATATTTATTACTTGTATATATTTAAAAAATACTTATTAGACCTACTTGCTAGAATTTTAAGACATTTGATACATGCCCAACCTAATTTTGCATGCTCTACCTATGATAAATGTAAATATCGTACTGCGGATCTTATGTAAATACACAGTAGTCTGATCACTCTGTCCACACTCCGTACACATATCAAGACGTATTATTACGTAGACTATAGATATACAGAGAAACACACCTGAAGTTACCATTAATTAATAAATCTTAATTGTTACGGCTACTTGAAGTCAGTGTGATTGTGCCAACGGAATTCCAAAAAGTTTATGTTGGTGTGTCCTAGTCGACTGAGAACGACAACACAGCTTACAACGAACATATCTCGCAGCGAAGTAGGTATATTTTGCTAAAACGTAAAGAAAAGCGAACTTTACAATTTATCATAATAATATAAAATTACTATAAGAATGTAAAATTTTATACCTTCAATAAAATCTATGAAAAATAGCGTTTCATTTTATTTCCCTTGTAAGTATGAGTAGTTTGATGATTTGATTTTTTTTAGATTATTTCAATTTAGTTGGTGCATCGATATTGTACACATCAGTTGAAAGGCTGTTGTATATATTTTGTAAATAGTAAAATAGAATGACTGTTTAGATATAGTGTAGATGACTCGCATGAGACTCTTGTGCATGAAATTTGCATTGAGTAGACTTCTACCTGACACCAAACACACAGGTTGTACATCTTTTCTATTTCTTTGTGTATCGTTTTTTGTATATAATTATGACTAAACAAAATCCTTCTGTGAAGCTTTTCAGCACAAAATACGCAAAAGTTGCTTTATAAATTCGGCTACACTAACAAAGTATAAATAATGTTGCTAGATTACTCAAGTACTAGAAAACAGCATTTTTAAATTCAGTTTTATCAAATTGATCTTAAATTGCGCACATATTGCTTAATATGTTCTGTCTCATTGACACGTGTCTTAAACCCTTCAAAATATTATAGATTCTTAACCCCTTGGATGCTATCTGCAATGTAAAACGAAACGACGCAGTTTGCGTCAGCAATTTGAAGTCTGCGAGGCCGGTGGACAAGGACATATTGCAGGAGAGACCCGATGTCAAGATCTTCCTGCCGTTCAGGTTCCACTTCTATAAACCAAAGGATTTGTTCATGGAAAACACTTACAGGAACTACTTAGGTAAGATCATGAAATCAATACCCAGAATATAATCAATAATCAGAACTATCCGTTTCGTAAAGGGAAATTATAAAATTAAACCTTTTTTATTTTGGTTACATAAATTTAAATTTTGCCACCACCATTGTCCAGGAAGTAAGGTGATAAATATATAAACGAGTAAGCGCTCGTTCAGACACGGCGGGAACCGCGCGATTATAGAATCGCATGGAAATCGCGCGGGTCTTATTTATATGAGTTAGTTAGTAATCGTTCAGACATAACCGCGCGGTTAATCAAGCCGCGCGGTTACCGCAACCCAACCGCCAGAAAATAGAATCGCGCTGCTCCCGCGCGTTTCTATTACAATGGAGTCTTTACTTCGCGTTCAGTTGCGTTGCGGATACCGTGCGGTGAGCACGTCACTGTTCGTGAGTTCGCCATGGATCGTTTCGACACTGAACTATTTATTGATGAGGCGGAGAAGAGACCTGCAATATGGGACATTCAGTGTGATGATTACTCAAATAAAATTATCAAGAACCGAGCTTGGCAAGAATGTTACGAACTGACCATGTACTAGTCGGTCACGTAATATTGGATGCACCCAATACCGCCTTTTTCTTTTCTTTTTTTTAAGGAGCAACCACAGTAAACACACTTCTTCGTCGACCTCCATTTTGAAACTGACGCTAACCCGCACGAAATCGCATACTAACCGCGCGTGTCTGAATAGCTTCACAATTTTGCGGTTTGAAACCGCGCGATTCGTAAACGCACGATTCCCGCATGTCTGAACGCAGGCTAACTGTTTGTAAATACCAATTTCTGAACGTGTGTCATACAATATTTTTTTCCAACGGCGGAAAAGTCACAACAATTTTTGAAGTTTCTAATATGAAAATGGCGTAAATTTGCAAAATTAGAACTACTTTTTTCGTCTCATCTAAAGTATATAAAGTGAGACAGTGTATTGAGCAAAAGCGCTTCCAAGGAGGTTCGATCAGTCAGTTTGTTTATTCTCATAATGTGACACTCTTTGGTTTTTGAAATTTTTTATTTATTTTTCAACACATTTGCTCGAAAAATGCAATTACAAAGCCTGTATACATTGTTCGAAAGTTAAAAATTACGCACCATACAACTATTAAAATTTATTTTTTTCCAATTCCAGTTGCTCCCGGCGGTGACCACGTGTTGAGTTTAGTGGATGAGATCTCCTACAGAGCTCCTCCCGCGCCGCCCCTCTCGCAGATGCATGAGTTGTCCCCCGATCTCTTCTGCAACGGGGACAACCGGCCCCCCAACTGCGCCGTCGACTGCCGCTGCACGCACATGATCGATGTGCCTCTTAACTCCATTGTAGAGATCGTGCTTGTCGATGAAGGTAAATATATAGATGATAAATCTCTTAATGACAAAATTTTGGACTGCAGTTTTAAGCTATTATGTATAAAAGAAAAAAAAAATTACAAGATTTTCAGTGAGATCTAGGTTAGCAAAGACAAAAAGCGATGACAAATGATAATAGCGATGCCTTGTAACATTAGACACATTGTAAAAATCAATTTCTTTCAATTTCAGTGCAATCTCCGAACTTATCCCACCCGTTCCATCTTCACGGTACTCCGTACAACGTGATTGGTATCGGCAGATCTCCAGACAAGAACATCAAGAAGATTAACCTGAAACACGCCCTGGATCTGGACAGGAAGGGTCTGCTGCACAGGCAGTATAACCTTCCACCCTTCAAGGATACTCTTGCTGTGCCTAACAATGGCTATGTCGTTTTGAGGCTAAAAGCTGATAACCCTGGTAAGATTCATGCTTCTCCTAAAAGTATTTGTATGTCAAAATTGACAAGACATAGCGCACTATTTAGTTCTTACGAACCATCTTTCATAAAACCGTTGTTTCACAAATAAATTGATTTGATTTGATTCCTCCCGTAATTTTTTGCTCTGACAAAAATATGTTAACATACAAATACGCTTCTGGAGTTCTTTTGCTAAATTCTATATATTTTCTTTTCAGGATACTGGTTGTTCCACTGTCATTTCATCTACCACATAGTAATAGGAATGAACTTGATCCTTCACATCGGCACGCAGGGAGACCTGCCCCCCGTGCCTCCGAACTTCCCTCGATGCGGCGACCACCTCCCGACGATCACTCCACCATTCTTCCCGATACATTGACACTATCTACAAATCATCGTAATCGATATTCGTAATCGGTTTGTGAAAACTAAACAAGAGTGAAAAGCATCGCGTATTGCCATATTTTGTTCTGTTGTTGAAATATGAACAACGTGCGAATGGAATAAAAAATATTTGTTATTGTTATCGTGTAAATAATGTTCTAAACTTAGGTGCTGTTTTAAACTAACCTTCAAATGTATCGCGTTAGAGACCAAAGTATTTAATCAGATCACTATAATAATTTATAGTTATAAGTATTCGACCAGCCGTGTGATCGAAATGGCGATTAAATTCGCCATTAAATTTAATTCCTTCGATATAGTTAAATGTTATTGTTACTCGTTTTATAATTTTGTACATAAAATTAGATTAGAATATGTTAAGCTTTATATTAGAAACGAGACGAACGTAATTGTAATGTTATTCCTAAATGAATTTTAACGTAAAGGGGTTAAGTGCAAATACGTAATTACCAACTCGCAATATTTAGATTGATAATCATAATTAGAGCTCCTTCCGACACGACTGCACGGTTTCTTTTGTCTGGACCTCGTTACACTTCGCTTCAAATTGTATATTTCCATCATGTGTCGAAGGAGGTTGTTATTCTTTTTAATATTTTAAAAGCATGTTAACATCATTTTACCTCAAGTTAGTTAACATCTTTCTAACTTGAGACCGTAATTCGTGTTACGGTATTATATGTATCTCACTGCCACAGTTGCAATGATATAAGTAAGTTTGTATCGTCATTCATAGTGTTTTAGTTTATGTACAATCCATGTTCACTCTTTGAGATGGGTGCAGTGTGCTCACGAGATAATCTTTCACTTAAGATAAATAACACTTTTAAAGCCTCACGTAACGGGTTTTACTCGATCAGGAACTCAGCATTACTGCATGAATTTTAACTTTCAAAGTAAACATAGCTAGCGATGAGTCATCTCTAATAAATTATTAGAAGTTTATGTTATTAAAATGTGCTAAGTAAGTTGTTAAGTGTCGTATGTTCCTATTTGCTAATCGTGAATTTCTTTTCACTTTTTTCTTCCTTACTGTATAACTTATTTATTTTTGTTTTGCAAGTTTTCTGCTCATTCTTAAATATTTTTTCTTATTACTCTAAACTTTAAAACTTCAAAACTTACTTTTTCTCTTAGTTTTGATAAATAAGTAGACAAATAACAAATAATAAACTTACAATTTAAAATGTTGACTTAAAGATAGATGTTTTTTCATTATTATTGTTTAATTTCGACGTGTTTATCTTAATTGAAAGATTTCTTCTAAGCTATTAACATTTAGGCACAGGGTAATATTTTGTAGTAAAATATACACCTGTGTTTGGTCTGTAACATGGAAAGACTCCACTCTTTTCCATCCTTACTCTTTTAAATTATTATCATTAAACTCTTCGAACACAATGTCGTATATTTAGGAAACAGTCATTTTATATTGAAAATAAAAGTTTTTATAAAATATTGCCACTAGTCTTCTTTAACCTTTCGATTTACTTTCAGAAATTCTCCTATATTTTTTTAACACAGCCTTTTGGCAGCCCAACGCTCGCGCAGAGCACCCGGCCCTTCGCTTTCTGCATACTGTCTGGCTGGACATAGGCTGATGCTGTTCCCAAGCTTATTGCAAAAAATAATAAGACGTGGATGAGCTCTAGGAAAAACTTGTTTGATTGCCCAAATGTTATTCAGATTTAGTCCTAAATCTGAATAACATTTGGGCACTCAAAAAACTGAGTAGTTTATTTAAGGATCGGTACTAGCAAAAAGTGTTATGGCATTTCCATAAGTTTATGTATAAAACTTAAAACAATAGCCACGAAAAAAAAGGTCTGGGTAGCTTAAGAGTGGGGGTCGAAAAGTGCTAGAGTGGAGACCACGGACTAGCAAGCGCAGCGTAGGACGTCCACCAACAAGGTGGACAGACCACCTTATGAAGGTCGCCGGAAGACGCTGGTTGCAGGTCGCTTCCAACCGGTACATGTGGAGATCAAAAGGGGAGGCCTATGTTCAGCAGTGGACGTCCTATGGCTGAGATGATGAACATTGATCCTCATTAAAATCCGGTGTTTGCCTAAATGTCAATAAGGTCGAAAATCGCTTGAAACTGTTTTTTTAACTTTGAGCAAGTTAAAAAAACAGGTTCAAGCGATTTTCGACTTTATTGACATTTAGAATTTAGTTTGTTTTCCTCATACTCTCGTTAGCTAACATTGTTAAAGGAGGAAACGCCTGGGTGACACCACTGCGTAGATCGCCCGGAGGACACAGTCGAGCATACGGTGCAGGATTGCCCCGCTTGGGCGGAGCACCGACGTGTCCTCACGACGGCGATAGGCGGAGACCTCTCGCGCCCGGCATTGGTTGCGGCCATGCTGCGGAGCGAGACGGAGTGGGAAGCGGTCGCCTCCTTCTGCGAAGCAGTCATGCTCGCGAAGGAGGAGGCGGGCCGCGTGAGAGAGAGGACAAGGTCCTCCCTCCGCCCCACCCGCGGTGGTGGACGCCCACGGCGTCGGACGTCGCAAGACGATCTCCGGCCACCGTAGGCGCGGGCATGCGGGCGGTGAATAAAGGGCAACTCGCCGCCCGACCATGGACCATGCCCGGGTCGACGGCGCGTCGTGTTCCACGCGCGCCTCAAAGAGCGTCAGCATAATGACGAGGCCCCCTCTCAGAGGGCTAAAGCCTGCCGGGGTCGCGGGTCTTATACCATCACCGTGACCCCGGAACATAAAGGGCTATTGAAGGACACCGTGGATTTTAGTCAGTACAAGTCTGACAGTCCCTCCCGCCCTGCCCGAGGCGGGAGACCTCATTTGATGATCTTACCAAGTAAAAAAAAAATAAAAAATAACATTGCTCCTTCATTAAAATCCGGTGTTGGCATAAATGTCAATAAGGTCGAAAACTAAACTTGTCGAGTCAGGGGGGTTACAGTTTTTAGGTTTTTCTAAGGAGGTTTAGTAACTACATAATACACCACATGACACTGGCCGAAAATAAAGAGAAAAAATAAAAACTTCTCAACATGGTAACCGATGTCAAAAATGGCGGCTGCGATCTGTCTGGTCAGAAAATCATTAGAAATTTACAAAATCCTCGACAATCCGAATTTTGCGGATATATGTTGTCGACTCGAAATCTTTATTTTTTAATGTTTTATTATTCAGGTAAGCTTTCGATCGAGTTTATCGTAGCCCTAATAGATAGAAATATTCATTTGTTGGGTACGCGCTTAGTGCTACTTGAAAACTCTATGCGATCATAGATGTGTGTGTGAGTGGGTCGACCGCGTCTATCGCTGTGTGAGTAGCGCTTCAATACCTATTTTTCTCTCGAGCCCGCCGCGAAGAGGGGCCTTAATGTTCCGAAAAAATATTCTTCTGGGTCTCCTCTTCCGTCAGTCATCATCCTCCGAATAAAAATCAACAAAATAAAACTTTTGTGTTTTAACGAAACTTTGAAATTGTAACTTACCAGATACTCAGGTGATAGAGTCTGCCTATCATAGGGTAGATGTGAGTTACCTACGCTTTTTTTACTAAGTTTGCTCTTCGTTATTTTTTTATTATGATATCTTTCTGAATGGAAACCGATTTACATACTCTTGTCATGAGAAAGAACACTTTATAATTTTCGAGCACGGTTGTCGTCTGGTGATAATGTTGCTCAGTTAAGCTTGCAGGAGTTTTGGGTTGAGATTTAGAAATGAATGTGTCTATAATTCATATGTAGCCATGTGCTTACTTATACTGTAAACATTACCTTCTCACAGAAGCAAAAATAGCTTTAGTTGGTATGGCTACGAGGAACTACTAATTGGCTACATTTTTAAACGACTATCCGACCATAAATCTACAAATCAGTTCACACTGACAACGTACAAAACTAATAATGTTTGTAATGGTGATAGCCCGACCTGCTCCAATATTGTAATGACCCGTATGCGTGATGAAATAGTACTGTCAAGGTACGTATACCACTATCAGGTGCGCTGAACTAGACAAGGCATAACATGTTTAAATACATCCCAAAATAACATTGCATTTTACGGCTGGGGTACCAGCCGTTGTACAACCCTGCAATGGCTTGGCACGGGATGATGACAAGGGACCAGAGACAAGGGTGTCTGTCGACACCCTTTTACCATCGCATCTTCTTCGCAAGGATTATTGCAAAAGTACAACATAAACAACACTTACATGTTAAAGGATCAGCTACTTATCTGGCTTCCACCGTCTTCCAACCACTTACAGTTTACACCTTTAGGCAAGACTGATTTCGAGATTTTGAAAACCTATATACATAAAAAAGCGACCACTTTAAACAATCGAAATATTTTTTGTTACGGTAGATTACTCGTATCATTATGATTTTTCTTCTTTTTAGATTATTATTACAGGGTATTTCTATCTTAACAGAGCACACAACAAAGATTTTCTTCTGGTTAAAGTACAATTAAAAAAAAAACAATGCAATTGTAAACTTTTTTGATGCTTGTATGTACGCGTGTCACGTCTAGATATTATTTTAGAAGCCTTTGCAATAAAAGCTTTTTAATAAAAATCGTAAAATAATAAAACAAAAGGTTGAGCTCCTGCAAATATGAGAGCAGATAAGGAATTATCTAAGCTCAATGTTATATAACTTACGAAGAACAATATTACGCAGTACAACTCATCCACCGATAATTACAATGAAGTTCACAGTGAAACTCCTTCTATTTTTAATTATTATATGTTTATTTCTTGCCAAAGGTAGGTAGCAGACACTAATATGTAATAAAATTTAGAAACATTTTATACGGTTATTTCATAGACGATGTGTATCTCTTTTCGTACAGTTTTGAAAATACCTCGTGTAGATTGTTAGATTAACATTATTTAACAAAAATTTTAGCTTTTGACTTAGAAATATATTTTGTCATTTGTCCAAAACCGTGGTACGTGTGGGATGTGGCCATCTCCTGTGGGTTTCGAAGCGGCCTAGTGAACTCTGAAGAGTTCATTAAGCCGTTTCCTTTCAGATGACGTGACTTCTTTCAAAATCGCGTCTTACGGCGGTTAAATTAACCCAATCATACAAATAAATAATGCTTGCCAAATGTGTCTCTCCCGAAGTTATTCAAACGCCAAAAGATCTTTTTATCACTGTACACTATTTACCATATTATTCTTTTTTGCATCGTATCCTTCATAGTGCACACAAAAAGTGTGAAACCAGAAAGTAAAATCGTGGGTGGTCACGAGGCGCGACCACACAGCCATCCCTACCTGGTGTCACTGCAGACCAGGTTCCTCTGGGTACGAATACACACTTGCGGTGGAGCGATCCTCAACGAGAGATGGGTAAGTTACTGTTTTTTTTTTTAATATGTAAAGGTACGTTAGAGTACCTATATTCGAATACACTCATTACAGACGGGTCTTTTTGAGAATAAATTGCTTAAAGCTAAACGTAAAATGATTGTATTTTACGTTTAGCTTTAAGCAATTTATTCATAACGTCCCAAACTTTTGTTACATAATCCTAAGATGATACCAATTTTTTTAAAATAATTTTCTGATTCTCCTTTAAAGGCCTTTTTCATTTATTCTATATCATTATGTTTATTTGAGTAGGCTCAAAGCTCCTACAATATTAACTGAGCAAATCACTAGACGACGAAAAGCATGCTTGCTTTTCAAGAATTTTTGCTATTCAGTACCAAAATGGGCTATCGCTACTGTAAGCATCTATCTATCAATGTATGGGTTTAAAAATAGGACAAATAACTTTGAGGCAAATGTACCACAACCCCTTGTAAATAAAAGTGCGCTTGCTCATGACAAGGGTCATGCGAAACGGTGTACCTACATCAAGAAAATTATCATAAAAAATAACTAAGAGCAAACTTAGTAGTATATTATTATTACACCATACCTTTTTTTACATACCATAACTTTGTAGTATTTAATCATATTTTTTATGGGTTTGACAATTCAAAAGTGTCTTTAACTGGTCTACTTGAAATGAATGCTTTTGATTTGATTTGAGTCGTAACAGTGTAGGTGTTACACAAATGTTTGGAACAAGTTTCAGATATCATATCACAATTTTGTACAAAATATGAATTAAGGTTAATTAAATTCTCACAGGTATTATCAGCTGCACACTGTGCTATTGAATCCTGGCTGATAAGATGGTTGCCGTTAGAAGTGATTGCCGGGATTCACGATGTTAATAACTTTGGAACTCAGTCGCAAGTGCTGAAGATCAGCGATCGTATCCATCATCCTTTATATGAAGGGTAAGAAAAACCATGACTTAAAAAAAATATACAATGTGTAAAGTTTAAAGCGCAAAACCTTTCGTGGGGTAACTCAGCCCATGTTACTGAACAATGTTTGGTCTAAAACTTTTGGAAATTCGCAAAAAAAAAGATTTTTCATACTGATGGTTCCGATCAATTTCTCATTTTGTATGTAAAACCAAATTTTCAAGGTTTTGCGCTTTTAACGTTACACGTTGTATTGCTTCTCTGTCACTCTTTATAAAACTAGATAAGTTAAACTGGTTCGGACATATTCGTTTTCTTTTTTAAATTGACAGGGATACTAAAAGTTATGCCAAACAGTTGTAACACAAAACACGCCACGCTAACGCTAACGACGCGAAGAACTTAGCACAGCCTTGGCGCGATTCCAAAAGATGGCTCGGTGGGATGGCGGTGGCGGCGTGGCTGATCTAGTTTATATGAACACCGGCTCATAGGACGTGATTTTGACGGCGCTCGATCCCGTTTCGTGTTTCCTACAGTATGAAGCCGCTTTCACATTAGGACGTTAGCAGCGCGACAGTAGCGCGGCAGAAGCACATTCCTCCCCATTTTATATGAACAGCCGCGCATAAGCAGCGTCTGACACGCGACTGTCGCCCAAATGTGAAAGCAGCGTGACTGTCGGCGCCGCCCTTACACCCCGTGAAATTCGCGTGCTGTGCTCACGTCGCGCCTGCAGTAGTGGTACAGTTACGTCAAGCTTGCTATTTTTACTTGTTTGACCAAACTTATATTACATTTTTTTTTATCTACTGCTTTAAACAAAACTGCCTCCAAGTGTTGGTCTATTTGTCTACATGTCTGTCTGCCTATTCATAAATAAAAAAATACTTCTTCATTTCCAGTGGTATTGGACCATACGACATAGGTGTATTCAGAACGGAAAAACCAATTTTATTCACAAAATGGGTCCAGCCTGCAAAACTGCCCAGTAACTACAAACTTGAGGGCGGGCAAATGAAATTAGCTGGTTGGGGTGTTTTGAAAACAACCTATTTTATACCTGATCTACCCAGTAGACTACAAGAAGTTACAGTAACATACATTCCATACGATCGTAAGTCAGCTATTATTTTTTACTATGTGTGAATTAGATCCATTACAGTTTGAGCCTATTGCATCCATTGCCCGACAGAGGACTTCCCGAAGTATTGTATAGTTCTTATGCAGCAAAATATTGCAAATTATGCTAGGACAAAGGTTCGCCACCAGGTGCCACACCTAGCAGGCTAACGTGCGATAGATCGGGGTATCTATAGTCGTTACATTGCACGGTCCTCATGTGGAGGCGATGTCTCAGAGGTGCCCAGACATCGCCAAAAGCGTTGGTGTCCGGAATCGGGATGTGTTCTGTTTAGTCCTTGCGTCTAATCCATTAAAGCTTAGCAATCCATTAAAGTATTTGGTAGTAGAAAAGTGTTTTAGTGGGTGCAAGCACCACATAACCCAGCCATCACCCCGGACGGTTCTTGTATACGATAGACGCTTTTGAACGCTTAAAAAAATTGATCGAACACAAGAGCATGGGAAGGTTGCTGTGAAGTTAGAATAAAATCGATGGAAATTATGAAAGTCTTTTTCTTCACAGAATGTTACGATGCAATCGAAAACTTGAAAGAAGGTTATGAAACAAATCCGCTAGACAAGGACGCAAACATGTGCACAGGACCCACTAGCGGGGGAGTGGCAGCCTGTAGTGGAGACTCAGGTGGTCCTCTCATACAGTTCGTTCCAAATAGCCTGTTTGATCCTAACGATCCTGTAGAAGACAATACTGAGAAATATAACGCAGATAACTATAACTGCTGTACTGAAGACAGTACTGAAGCAGCTGAAGCTGTAACTCCTCAAGACAGACAGTACGTCGAAGAATTCATTCCAATTGTAATAGGCGTCGTATCTTGGGGTGTGTCTCCTTGCGGACAAATAGGTGCTCCTACAATTTACACAAATGTGTCCACTTACCTTGATTTCATCAATTATCATATTAGAGATGTTTAATAAAAGTAGTTTTAGTTTTTCTATCTTATAATTCCTTCAATAAATAGTTTTAATATAATACATAGCTCGATATCTTTCACATCTTTTTTACCATATAATGTAGTCTCGTAGTTTTATTTTTCTCTATGCATTTATTTGAATGGGATTTCTTCCTTTTTGAGCTACTGATATAGTAAATACCTGTTTATTACGATCACAATTATTTACAACTAGGTTTGCCAAAGTCTATTAAAGAATGTACATATTAGTATCTTCCTTAAAGAGGACTCTCATAGAATTAAAAATTAGTTTTATCCTCGTAACGTATGAAAAATTTTAGTTATACCATGTGAACGGTGAATGTTAATAAATACTCCATACATGAGACTATCTGAGACTCTATATACTAATTGAGTATCCACACTATACTTAACCTTACATACAACCTAAAATGAAAACAAGAGGATCCCCATTACGCCATGCGATGCAATTCGACCGAAAATCAACCTTGCTACTACGACATATGACATAAAATGCGTGGTTGTCTACGGGCAGATGAAAAACAAAACACGATCGCCACGACGACGTCAAGCCAATCGAATTGCATCATTATTTCTTAGAAGCAAGGTTGATTTTCACCTGTAGTTGGAATCGGTCAAATCACGTCGCATCGCACCATAGGTAACCTCCCTAACTGTATACTATCAGTCTATTGGAGCATTCAGTTGAGCAGTACATCAGGTGGCCTGTAGTTCCCACACTTAGGTAATGAGTCGACCACAGTCTTGGGGATCGTTTCGGGTACCCGGATCATGATGGCTGCGGGCACCGATGATAGGGCACAGGACCTGCACTCCAGTAACCAGGTTCCTCCACGATCTATCTTTATCCTGACGATTGTGTAGCCTTTGTTTGGCACTGTGATTGTATCTTTAACTGGTGGGTTTTGAAGATTTCTGTAAGCATAAGGGTTTAATCAGCATTGTTATATTAAATTTTACTAGTTTCGGTCAAGTTAGTCTATGGATAGACAATCCAAAGAATGCTAGTACTCCTACTCTATCAGTGGAGCAATGAAATTGAGTTCCTCACAGAGTGTTCATCGTGAAGTTTTTTGAACTCGTAACCAGTTTTACAAAATATAATGAGGTCATTAGGCAGTCACTTATATAATACTGATAATCATACTACATTCATTTCAACTGACAGCCGACTCCAACATCGAAAAGGCGAAACATATATTGAACCTCGAGGGGCATTGACCATCACAAGGTAGTTTTCTTTATAGGTACTATTAGAGCTAATTCCCGCTCTTACACAAACCACAAAATAATTTCCCTCATTTGAACAGAAACTCCAATAGATAACTTTATAAGCACGTGATATTAGAAACTTGAGATATAATGACTCGTTCAAATGTACACGGTCCAACTACACCATAAAAGAGAAAGTGTTAGAAATCAGATGCGAGCTTTAGAAAGGTTTATATCTCCATTCATTACTTATGGAGAAGTATGTATTTTTAAATGCTAATTTGAAAATAAAGGGCCGTGATACTGATCTTTTAAGTTAGGAGTTGTTTTTTTTTTTAAATATGGCAATGAATCTGGTTGGCTACTTATAACTGACTATAACTCAAAATCCACCTTCCATGATTCATGATCTGTAATAGCCGATTAAGCAGTGGAGATCAATCTTACTTTCCCGTAAAGATCGAGTTAATAATTTGATTCTCAGGGTCAGCTTAACAAACGCACCACCCGGGTAACAATCATTATTAGACCTGCTGTCTTTTTGGTTCACCGAAGATACTTTTTTTTGAGCGTCATCTCACCAAAGTAACTTCGATGACCTAAGGCTTCAGGTCATATACTCATAATGCCATGTCCTGATAGAAATTGAGCTAAGTTTCCGACGCCATATTTTTAGTTTACGTAGAAAAAATATTAATATTTACCTTAAAATTTTGCCATCTTTATTCAGCCTCTGGAAGTCTCGCTTCGAGATCGGTTTGTCTTTGGGATTCTGCCAGGTGGCGATCACCTGCATGTTGTAACCATGCATGTGAAACGTGTACGAGTCGTTACTGCCGAAGCCTGGAAAATTTGAGAAAGAATTAAGAGATTGAACAGAGTGTCCGTGTCATGCTTCATTATTAGATGTTAGAGCAAATAAAGGTATCTTACTACTTTGAGAAAATAATACCCACCTTCATTAACCAGTGAAATTTCCAGCACTTCACCCTCGACAGCATCCAACACCTGCACACACTGTGACTCAACCTGCCTGTCTTCCTCGCCCACTTTACAGAACATGTCCTGTCTCACGTCTCGAGGTCTAAGCAGTATCGGCACGTTGGGGAACAGGAAACTCTTGCCATTTATTTGGACCACACCGTTTTCTTGAAGAGCTGGAAATAGTTAAAATGGAATGATCATGAAAATGATATACTATTTTAAGTAGGTACTTATGGAGTGGTTGAATTTTATAAGACTTTTATTTTGTTTGTAGATACGATTACAATAATAAAGTAGCTTTGGGAATTGATGTGACGGACCGTGAGACGCGTGAGACATTGAACCCGTTTTTTTTTTTTAATGAAACAATTGATAGTATGAAAGAGCCAACCTGCAACTTTCATTACAGGATTGATGCAGGTTACACTTGGCTTTGTTCATTGTAGGTGGTAAAGGGAGGGTCTGAAAATACTGTTGCTGTTTTCTGGATCTTTGGCGAGATCAATTATAACTTTCCAAATGTAAAAAGGTAAAAATGATTTTACCCACATTACAGACATTCAAGAGCAGATACCTCGAAAACTATACAAGATATCGAAATGCTTATTAAATAAAATTTACGGGAAATTTACTCAGCTTTTATTTCGTTCGTACATGCTACGCCGCTAGGACGCATGGTTTCCTACATATAAGTAAAAAACGGGCGGGCTTTTGATATGTTCACCTCCTTACTTATCCAAACAAAGCTACGTAGTCAAAATTTGTGTCCCAAGACGAAAGTCAACGAATGCTCAAAACAGGGTATAGAGGGAAACCTCTATACCCTGTTTTGAGCATTCGTTGACTGGGCTATTCAGTATATGGTAAAACTTTGTAATACTCCCTAGCTGACAAAACACCCTATCATTGGGTGTCAGTGGCCGCTGTTGGCATACAACATGGCCCTCGACCTCGGCCCTATCTACGCTCTATAAAGCTGAGTTCGCTTAGACAATTTTCCAACAAAACGTAGGCCTCCACAGGCGCGGTTTTACGAATGACGAGTAGATAGTGAATGCTGTCAGAAGACTAATGGAGCCTTATAGGATCAAACGCCCATTAGTTACGTGGCCCTAGTTTTTAACATTGGCAGACCGATTGGACTCCTGCGCTGTATGTTCCGTATTCGATTCTGTTACAATGTTTTTTTTTGTTCCTAGCTCAGGTGATTATTTCACGGCTGCGTTTCTAATAGGCAAAGTAGCAAGTACCTGCATTCATCCGTTTAGCATTCCTATGTATCGTTAGTTTCACTTCCCAACAATAAATCACTTTTCTAAAACCTTTCTAAACAGCTTCGCAATAATATTTGGATCTGGAGTTGTTTACAATCCACATGACATTTCGTCAGACGTCAGTTTTGACAAGTGAAAGCGCCATCTGGCGAAGTTTGTTAGCAGCTATCGATTAATCGATATTTTAACATAATGATCGAAAACTTTTAAGTAATATCAACTAACACCTTCCTAATAATTTTCAGTTAAAGGAAAACAAACGAAATTAATAATAAATTAAAATAAATTTATTAACGGAAATGAGTTTATTTTTTCATTATAAACTTTCTTCTAGAAACTTCGTCAAGGCGATGCATATTTAATCTGTGGTTTTGTTTGCGTCCTTGGTGTTGACAGCTCAAAGTGGTTATTTTGCCGAGTTATAAATATACTATTTTCCCCATGAAAAGGAAGATAAATTAATGGAAAATTGCGAGATATGGATCATGGAGCAAAGAATTGAGGTGGATCTTAAAGCTTAATATGGCTTCGGCTTCTGGTCGTGACCTTAGACAGTTTTTGTGAAGTTTCTGTGTTGTTGTAGTGTTTCCCCATGGGGACCGGTTAATTGTGTTTTACTGGAAATCAGGGAGAATGTCGGGGGCTTGGCACCCGAACCCTGATCTCAGATCCGGCAGGAGCGACAGTGGGTCAGCCATTTATCTCAGAGACAGCCTGGGAAGCGCTCGCCTTAAATCTTGCGACTAATTTAAAAGGTAAGAAATCTTGTTGTAACCGGGTCTGGAGTTAGTCAGTGAGCGCTCCCCTGGTAGTTGAGAGAATATGTTGGTGATCTATTGAACGCTTATTCCAGGATTCCAAACTGCGTCTTTTCGTGTGCGGGCCCGGCCAGTCGAGCAACACGAGGCCACAGTCCAAGGGCTATTCCCCTGCAGTAAATGTGAGTTTTAACCCCTGCTATTCCCCAAAGATTGGTTGTTGTTTTGACTAGCTAGATTTCCCTGCTCGGTCACCTAGAGGAAAGCAAATTAGTTTTGTTTATATTCCTAGCCCTCCGTATTGTCGATTGCAGGGAGGCCCATCGGGTGATTCGCTCCGCCGCTGGGATTCAGAGTGCTGTCTGAAGCCCAGACGCGGAGCCCGTCCTCGAGCACGCCGTTAGCCTCCTGCAGAGACGACTGTGCGGCTGGCAGACCCCGCCTAGCGATAGCGCAGGCGTGACGGTTTTTTTTTTATTTTTACTTCCTTTTTCTTTCAATTATTTCTACGGATTATCTTAAGACGGTTTCTGTGCAAACCGCCTCTTAAAGGACCGGTGTTAGGTGAACCCGGTTTTGATGTCGGTACTTCACCGAATTTAAATTAAGGATCTTGGAATTGTCTACCCTCATCCCGAAGAATAGTGGACATCTGCAGCTCCAGGATCCGGGACTCTTCCAGTCCCTGGCGCCCATTATTTAATTTAATTTAAGTAACTTTAATTGGAAGGTTCAGATATTTGATAACATTTTATTTTTGTAGTCGTCATCGAATCAGTACCCGGTTATCTCCAATTCCCCATGACCCTAGCTCTTAATTTAAAAGGTTGAAACTGGCTAGCGTTACTTGTATAAACTAGTTAACACCAAGAAATGTTGTTTATTTCACCATTGTCAGAAAATTATATTGTATAATTATTTTAATTAATCAAGGTAACAATACAGGGTGTTTTGGCTAATAAACCGTTTGAGTGAATTTATTGTTTTCTTCCATTCTTATCACCAACCGGGGAGGGAGAAAATATTTTATGTAACAATTCAAACAAATATTTATATGATCTATAAGTTCCAGGTCTGGGCGTATACATGTTTGCAAACGCATCCACGACACAGGAGTAATTCCTAGTGTGGATAATTAACAGGAGTAATTCCTTTTCCAACGTGTTATCAAAATTAAAAAAGGTTGTAGGTTTAATCAGTTTGTTTCTAAAGGTGTCTACACACCAGCCCGCCGGCACGACCCGGCGGGCAAAGCCGGCGGCCTAATTGTGACGGCCGGCGGCCTGATTTTGACGATTTTGCATTGTCCAATCAGGCCGCCGGTCTTGCCCGCCGGGTCGTGCCGGCGGGCTGGCGGCTTCGGTGTGTAGACACCTTAAGAGTGTCTTCTGTTCCAACCCAGGGGCGGGAGGATACATTTATGATGATTTTCCATGACCAACTTTTGTGTTTGAAAACACAAAGACAATGCAAATGAAAGTTCAAAATGCACTCACCAAATGCAGCGGGGAAGAAAGGTTTCTTGGGAATAGCATCACTAATGTATCTGAAGTCAATGTCCCCCTCCTGGACTTTCACCACATTCCTGTTTATGCCCAAATACACAGATTTGACATCTGTCGTGTGGCTTTGATCTTGAAGGGATTCCAGCATTTGACCTCCAACTACCAAGTCCGATTTCCATTCTGTTTTGATGAGTACATCATTCTGAAAAAGTTAAAATATAATCTGAGTACTTACAAGTTTTGCCGTGGATTATCAATTATTTTCAGAATTAATATTTACGTTTTCTAAACAGCCCAAAACTACATTAGAATAAATTAGATATTAAACTGTATTTCAATATTTAATTAGGTAATCTACTAAGACAGTAAGTTTGATTTTATGTATTGAAGCAAGTATCCGAGAAAAAAAAGGAATTTGGTAGATTATTTTACCCTTTTTCGTGGTTGTTTTTGAATTCGGTTTTTTAACCTTTTTAGTTTAAATATTCAACCCAAATTCTTGTCAAGTAAATAATTTTCTTACATAATAATGTACTAGAATTGTTTTATTCGTAAAACCATTTATACCATCTCCCACCTATGTAATAAGCTAAAATATTCTTTTAAATAAATAAAAAATACGAGTATAATGCTATTGTCTTACGATCATAACCTTGTAATTATATTATACAACTTTATTATTACCTGATTTTCCTGCAACATGGCGGTATAGTTGAAGCCTGAGTAGATGAGCATAGCGTTAGCGACGAGTCCTGCGCAGGCGCCTGTGCCGTGCGTCCTCACCCAATAGCCGCTGCCTTCTTCTAATGTACGGACCACCACATCCATACGTTCCCCTGAAATTAAGTAATTACGTATTTATATGAATAGATCCCTTAGTGGTAACCTGGAACAACTAACATAACATAACTATTTTTGAACTGTTTTTGTGTTTTGACGTTTCAAAAGTGCCATAACCTACCTACCTCATGCCTACTTCATATAAATGCTTTGATTTGTTTTTTTTTTTTGAAATTAATATAAAATGCAAACACAATAAAGTCCGCTAATAGAATACAAATGCATAACACACAAAACAGTTTACAATGAACATAAAGGCAACGGTTATTTTATAAGTAATGAGGATGACGGAGAAACAATACCTCATCCAATATGTTACAAATTATTTGATGTTGTATTTGCTTTCAAACGCTAGTTGTTTCCAGACAGTTGAAAATATAATTCATTAATATTTCTGATTAACCATTATAAATATATACACTGACTATCAGCAGCTAATTAATGCATAAAGTTCACACTGAAGTGGCTGATATTCCAGCCATTATTTTTTAAAGAAAAGTACTTAACCTAAAATTCTTTAACTGTAAATATAAAAAAAATAACAATAGAAAGTGAAATCATAACAAAACAAACTCGTTACTAAACGACCTTAAACTTAAGCGAAAAAGTAACACGAACAAGACGCACACCTTTCTCCGCGTTAGAGAAAATAAATTTAAAAAAAAAAACTATCTCGAGTATGACCAATGTAATGGCGCGCGGGAGCAATAAGTCTTCATCTGTATTTGGACAGTGACGAAGACTGTTTACTTTAGACAAGATACATTGGTTTCTATTTATTAAGAGACGGGACTTTCAATTAAAGTGACATAATATGACTGTTTGTAATGTGTTTTTCTTTACGTACACACTAATGTTGTAAAAAGATTTTTAAGAAAGTTTTTAAGGTAATTTGTATGTTCGTTTTAGACTTTAGATTAGATTTACATTATTTCCGAGGGTCAAAGGCTAGATTTAAAATATTACTCAGATCAAATAAATATATTAAACGTAAAACGGACGGACCACGGATAAAATCTAAATAAGCATTTTTTAAATGTTTTTATGAAAATATTTAAAAATGTAACTTATTTTTGTGGAAAATGAATTATGAAATAATTAGAACACAAGTCCAACAATTTTATGGGTTTTTCACCGTTGTTAATTTGCTATGTATGAAACACAGCAGCATATAAAACCAGTTATTTTTCATTGTTTGTTTGTGTTCGATTAGCACAACATATTGCTATTTTATGACGTGTCTTTAATCAGCAGACGCAAGTTATGACAATCACTACAGCTGCATTCATCGTATTATCAAATTAAACTTTGTTAGATTTTGCTGCTCATCAAATTAAAGAAAAAAAAATTGCGTTACCACCAAATGTAAAAAATAATCAACCAAATGTCAAAGATTGTCACACCCACACAACCAGTTAATTAGGAAGTGTCCGGTGAGATTATTTTCCATTATTTGAGATTAATGTTACAGCGACTGGCATAATACCATCCATCTGACCAATCGCAGTAGATGCCACTTTCTCCAAAGTAAAAGCTTTTTATCATACAACTAGATAGCTGGTTCCGCTCACTCTCTCGCTATTAAAGGTTTACATCGTTAGTATATCTATAATACTTTGCATACCCCATAAAATATGCAATCAAAGCCAGTTTCGTATGTTGTGTAAGGTAGGATGTTTACTAGATAATACATTACTAAAACATATTCTAC
This sequence comes from Agrotis ipsilon, assembly GCA_028554685.1. Classification (NCBI taxonomy): domain Eukaryota; kingdom Metazoa; phylum Arthropoda; class Insecta; order Lepidoptera; family Noctuidae; genus Agrotis; species Agrotis ipsilon. Next base: position 4,198,973 of record CM052968.1, read on the forward strand.
TTGATATATTGTATTTATAAATATTTTTACTGTATTTGGGTACGGATTTAAGTGATGGATGAAAGGAAATTGTGAACTTATAATTCGGGATTTTGAATAGATAGCACTAAATATAATAATTTGAAGAGCCCATTAAAATGGCGAATTGTGGATCTATTACGAACGAAGGTCAAGTTACAACATATTTTAGCAACATGTTACGACATAAAACATGCACAATTAAGAGGTATTTTAATATTTATAAGATTCATCTATCACAGTACGCACGTGACAAAGAAATTGAGAATTTTCAATGTCAATTGCCTCGAGTCTCAGAAAGATGGACAAGAATATAGGTATTTACGTAAGTACCTACCTATATTTGAATAAACGGAATATTATATTTAGACGTTCATACAAAGTGGTCTGGACGAAATTGCAGCATCCAGCCAAAGTTGCTGTGTTTGCCTAATCTTTATTTATGCCTCAGACTTACCTGGGTACAGTTGCACGTTTCTAGCCAGAACTGGTTTGGTTGGTTTCCCGTCCGTCGCAATAATTACCATTTCATGATTTTCTATGTTCACTATAACAGGACATTCGATTGCGACCGCATTTATGAACTTCAGCCTGTACGCGAATCCCGCCATGACGAATATCCTGAAATTCAAATAACGTATTGTTCTTTCAACATCCTTATCATTATCCTATAGTTATCACAGACAGATAAAAACAAGCCAATTTTATTTTAGTTTTTGTTTGCATTCCAAGGCCCTTCTATAAAACTATAGGTAACCTTGTTCGCATGACTCGACAAAATCTGATTTCCTTTCATATAGAATGCTCTCTTTAATCTAAAACCCCGTGTGAAAGTCACTGAACACGAGGTAATGTACAAACTACAATAATTCAATGCCGAATGTGGTCTCATGCACCTAATACCACTTATTGCAACGTCGTGATTGCAATCTTGAAATGTAATGTTCTAAGTATTAGTCATATTCTAATGTAACACCAAAATGAAATGCCTTTTACAAAATACTTTTTCTTAGGTACTATTCATATTATATCTTACTTCTAAATACTCTTATATATAACTTCACTTATTTTACATCTTACTAATGTTATCTCTTACTATTTTACCTTACCTTCCTACTAATATTACAAACGTGAAAGTTTGTTTTGATGGATGGATGCTTTTTACTGATTCACGCAATAACCGCAGAAAGGATTTGGATAGGTACAGTCAGCATCAAAAGTCGATGACCACATTCAGATTTTAAAAATTACTGTACATTATATCACCCATAAATCGCTCCACAAGATAGGGGCCAGTATTGAATGAACATCATTAAAATAAAAAAATAACTGAACACTACTTGTCAAAGGTCACTGAACGCCATTTTGTCAAAAATTGCTGATCGTTATAATATTCGAAAACATCATAACATTCAGTTTTACAAAAGTCACTGAACAATATAAAATGCTTATTTTGGTTATTCAGTGTAATGACGGCAACGTCCAAAAATAACTTAACTTCATAAATAACAAAAGTCACTGAATAATATAAAATGCTTGTTTTGGTCATTCAGTGTAATGACGGCAACGTCCAAAAATAACTTAACTTCATAAATAACAAAAGTCACTGAACAATATAAAATGCTTGTTTTGATTATTCAGTGTAATGACGGCAACGTCCAAAAATAACTAAAGCTAAAAAATAAATTAAGCTGTTGTGATTTACATGTGCATGTGTCTACTTACTTTATATAGATAGCAAACACACATACCTACCGAAAAAACATACACACGCATTTAAACCCAAAAACATTTCATTTTGTTCAGGGACTTTAGAGATAAACGATGGTATGCTATTTTAGTCAAATATTTGTTCAGAAACTTTAGAGACGAAGAATGTTAAGCTTTTTTTACTATAACTTTGTTTAGCGACTTTTGAAAAGTGATGATCTCCTACTTATGCCCTTTTATGATAATCATTCATTTTTGGCGCTTGTCATGTTGAGCAATTTAGGTATAATACGGTGTATAGCGATTTTGAAAATCTAAATGTGGTCATCAACTTTTGATCCTGACTGTACACAAATAGTTTCTATTAGAGTGGCGGTTTTTATCCCGATTTCAATCTCCCGTGGGATAATTTATTGTTGTGATGGGCGAAACCGCTAGCAACAGCTTTGAAACAAGCCTTTGCTTGAAAAAAAAAACTTAAACAAATATCTACTACATTGATCGATTACCTGCGTAAACAGGTCAGATTGGTTACAAAATTACTAGCATTTTGAAACCTGTTAGCTTTCTTCATGTAGTTAGTTTCGTTACGAACCATTAACATTCAATTATTTATCATACCTAGGCATTAACGTAACACCATACTGTGTCCGATTTCCTTCGTTAATTCTTTTTATTCAAATCGGTTTGGGTCTTAATTGCAACCAATATATTCCTAATTATATATAAGTACTTATACATATATTAGAGACAAGTAACTCGTAATTATATTATGGTTGGTAGAATACAACTACAGGCGTAGGAAGGTGGGAGGGGCGTGCCCACCCCAGAATTTATACCACCTAACAAAATAATAAAAATAACTGACTTCTAAAACAATCACCAAACGTCTAAAATATGTTGTCTTTGGATGTCACACTTTGCTTTTAATTCAAAGGCAAAGACCGATGTATGATCGATGGCATAAAGTCAGGGAGACTTTATGCCATCGACCATACATCCATACATCGGTCTTTGCCTTGTCAATGTCAATGCCTTGGCATTACCGAAAAGTTAGGAAACGTACATTAAAAAAACCGCCGAAGTAAAAACCTCCACCTTTTTTGAAGTCTAAAAATTAATAATCCTGATCACAAAAAAGTTGTCATTAAAGAGATATACAATCCGATAAGAGTTGGTTCATAAACTAACACTAGTCTTGTCTTGTCTATCAATACTTACTTTGGAATATCTCCATCGCCGTTTATAATAAGGGCATCTGGTTTAAGTCGGCTAACATCTTCAAGTTTAGCTGTTAACAGCTCAGGGAATTTAGCAGCGATCGTAAGCGTATTCTCGCCACTTCTGTCGTAATCATACAGAGATGAATGAGGCTCCAGAGGCTGTGGCTGATTGATGATCAGCGACCCATACACACCATCACTCTGATGGGACACTACAACAAATGGTAATAAATGGGACAGTTACTGGATTGTACTTAGATTGGCCTGTTGGTCTAGTGGTTAGTGACCCTGACTGCTATGCCGGGGGTCGTGGGTTCTATTCCCGAGGACAAATTTCTGCGATGAGCAATGATCATTTGTTCTGTTTCTGGGTGTAATTTATCTATAATATGTATGTATTTAGAAATATATAAGTATGTTTTATCAGTTGTCTAGTACCCAAAATACAAGCTCTTCTTAGCTCGGGACAAAATGGCGTCGTGTGATAGTTGTTGAATATTATGATCTTATGACTTAAAAGAATAAACTGCAGCGTTTTTACTCGACTGCGCCTAAAGCTTCTGTCACACGCTGTGGCTAATCGCTGTGAATGCGTACTTATCCCGAGTATTCGCTGAAGAAGAGGCTATTGTGAGCGAATAGTCGCCGCCATTTAAGTGAGAATGTTCAATTTGACTCGCAGCTACTAGTCACAGTACGTGACCGAAGTTTCGGGGTCTCGGAACTGTCTCATAAAGTAACAGTGACCCTGGAACGAAAGGGGCTTGAAGGATCCCCGTGGACTTTTGTCAATACAATTCTGACATACCCTCCTGCCCAAGCTGTGTGGGAGGCATCATTTGATCATGTTACCAAGACTTGAAAAATGTGACCGAAGCATTTAGAATTAGTAGTTTCAGTTATTAGAAAACTAAGGGACTAATAACCACAATCCATAAAAGTTTAGACTGGGTGTGGATGTTGGGCAACGTATTAATGATTTCAGTTCAGCAATAAACTGCAATACGCTGACTTAACTAATATTAGGAAACCTTAATTATGAAAAGTATATCCCTAATTATTCTGATGTCAAAATTCAGTTGGATTTCGGAATTAGAGTTGAGTTAGAATATTTTTTATTGTATGTGTAATTGTGTTTCATAAATAGGTGACTCACGGCAATTAAAAGTAGAAAATCAAAAAACGAAAATACCTGAATCAGCGTGATAGAAGAATGTTCCCGGTGAAGACGCCACAAATGCATACTTGAAAGTCTGTCCATATCCAATGGGGCACTGAGTGATCATAGGTACTCCATCCATGTAGGGCGTTCCTTTCTGCTCAATTCCATGCCAGTGGATACTGATATCTTGATTCAGAATACTGTTCTGTACTTCAACGACAATGATATCGTTGACACAAGCTTGAATGGGTGGTCCTGGAGTCATGCCGTTAATGGTAATCGCTGGTCTACCATCTTCCTGGATAGTAGGTTCTACTTTGAAACTGTAGTGACACCGTTTCGGCTTCACATTGAACTTGCAAGGTCGGTAGCATGACACTTTATCTGCAAGGTGATCATGGTCTATAATATATACCGGTCATGAATGTTCAAAACAGATTTGTGAACGTCTACTTTTTATGTTATATTGATTATTATTATTTGATTTACAGTGTGTTTCATGTTTATTTAATTCCAATACTAATGTGTGTACCAACACTTACATTAACAACAACAACTTTCTATTCATTAGTTTAGTTTAAGACGATAATTTTAATCTATGTCATACCTAATTTATTATTTCATAAACAAAACTCACTCACCTAAATTTTTTGTAGTATCCTCAAAGAGTATATTGGCACCACTGGGAGCAAAACTCTCAAGCGAGGCTTTTCCATTGTTGCTAATGTTTATTATGATAAAAAGGCAGCAAACAATCACTTTCATTATCACAGAAAAACTATACTATCTGCTTCCTTAACATTTATTGTAATAACTAGTTTGGTCACAACACTGCGGGTTTAACTCCGCGCGCGGACGGTGCGACAGACGGCTTGCACGCTACTAACCAAACCGCTACAATACAAAGCGGTCCACAAACATTATTGCTCTCGACCCTTTTACTCGCTAAGCCGCTGTTCACTATTCGCATCGTAAACAACTTACAGCAACACAGCAGTAGGTTAGAAGTGACAGGAAATGTTTGCAAGCCGTTCCGTTTGCCTGAACGTAGACCCAATGCACGCCACTGCTTTTACTATTGCTAAAATATGAAACTAAAGAAACAGTTCAATGGTTTCACGGTGTCACTTAAGGGTTAATTCACACCGATACGTGATGCTGCGCGCATATTCCAATAGGGTGACTCAAAATCTAACCTTGCTCTCAAAATCTAGCGCGGGACCTGATGCACATTTAGTCGGAAAGGTTAGGTACGAAGGTGATGTCTTTTTGACCCCCCCACCCACCATCGTGTTAGGACTTTTTTTATCGTGGTATTTAACCACGATAAAAAAAGTCAACTGAGTCCTCGAACCCAAGGCGGTGGAGGGACTGTCACCATGTTTCGACCAACGCCGGGCGCGAGAGGTCGCCGCCTAACGCCTTCGTGAGGACACTGCGGTTCTCTGCCCAAGCGGGGAAGTCCTGCACCGTTTGCAAATAAAATTGCAAAAGAAATTATTCTTGCGTGAGAAAGAGTCAAGAGTCACTAAATGTCTGTCCGTCTCTTTAGATAACACGACACGACAACGCCAGGACAACGCTCGTAACACTGAATATACACACAAAATTGCGCAACTGAATTTCTGCCACGTAAGTTGCACTTATGATGTGTCATATCAGCCAAATACGTTGGAACGTAAAATCAGCCGCGGAACTCCCGTCGCGTATCCTCGGCATAGTGTGTTTAGACACTAAATGCCAATATCACTCATTATTGTGGACAACTCACACTTGACCAAAAACAGACGCCTAAATTTAAAAGATCAAAACACCTTTTTTTTAAAGTAACCGACTTCAAAAACAACAACAAAAACGCATGAAATAATCTAATTAATAACTTCTTTCGGAAGTCGGTGGCAAAATATCAATGAAATACTTTTGGAAGTCGGTGGCTTTATTTTTTATTCCAATTTTTAGTTTTATTTTGGCCCAAGGAGCCTATTTGTTCTGTTTATCAAATATCCTGAAATTTAATTTAATACAGCTTTGTTTGTATACAATATTACCTTACCCATACTGCCCTTACTGCTATGCCGGAGGTCGTGGGTTCGATTCCCACCCAGGACAAAAGTTTGTGTGATGAGCACGATGCTTTGTTCTGTGTCTGGGTGTAATTTATCTATTTTATGTATGTATTTAGAAATATATAAGTATGTTTATCAGTAGTCTAGTACCTATAACATAAGTTACGCTTAGCTTGGGACTAGATGGCGCTGTGAGAACTTTGTAAAAAAAAAAATTGAAGTACATGATGTGCTTACCTGTAAGAGATTAATACACTAGATCCGAATTGATTCAATGTAGCCCATAGTTGTTTGAGTGGACTCAATTGTTGGTGAGCCAAATGAATAAATAAAAATGAAATAATTTATTTATACAATGGGAGTACTCATGTAATTATATGGCTTATTATTTTCCGAGTGACTAATAACTTAAAAGTCGACTAAATGTTTGCAACAAATAAAATAACTTGCCAGCGATTTAATATTTTCGCGACTATTAAATTATTTAAGGTTCAAAATTAAGGGTGTTATAAAAACTAAAAACTAGCAGCTGCGTTTGGGTGGCAAATAAACTATACCAGTCAATTGAAATATTAGGCGAGGAGCTATATATAATGAATTGGCGACTAATAATGTTAGTAGGGTGGCAAAGATAATATATTACCAACTATTTCGTGCCGGCTAAATACTCAGTTTCAGGCTTCGCTTTGCGGACAGCTCTAAATGTTAAAAGGAATACAATAAAAAGGAATGAGAGTTAATTATTAATATTTTTTTATTATAATTTCGTGAAAACGGCGGAAGATGCGATGGTTGGATGCAGTTTTTAAGAGCGAGCGAAGCGAGCTCGGGACTTGCTGGCACCCCGACTCGGACAATTTAGGTTAGAAGAGGATGGCGGGGTCTGAAAGACCCCGCCATCCTCTTCGTGGTTTTTTTTTTTAAACCACCCAGAAGTAGGAGCCCCGCGAAGCGGGGCTCCGTCGACCATTTCATTACCCAGTTAGAATTTGTTTCTTTTGAAAAACAAAGTACAAACAAATTGCAATTTATTCACCTATAATTTTGAAAATAAAAGCCGCAAAATATTTTTTCTTCATGCCATTTTAGAGTTTATTTAAAGCTATTAAAAAGTCGCACAATATATGTATAATATAAGCTAGTTTATATTTATTCTTCATACAAATAATTTTAAATAGAATCTGATTTGTATTATTTATGAATGCCCATTTTCTATTTTATTTTCATCATTAAGTTTTCGCTTAGATATTAATTCAGTTCCCAAAAGAAAAACTCGATGCTAGTTTAATTTAAAACGGAGCTTATAACTGATATATTAATATGCTACCTTTTACTTATTACGATACCCCTTATTAGCTGCCAACCCATTATAAATGGTACCCATTCTATTATTTTTTATAACCTATTTTCATTTTACTTAGTTGCTGCTTTAAATACATGCCTAATTATATCTGCTAGAGCTCTATCGACAGGTTACAGACGCAAATTCCAGTGGATCATAAAATGTTGTGAATTTTGCAACCCTCGTTTCGCGCTTGCAATCCTCGAATGAAACCGTTTCAAAACTTTCAAATTAGATTGTAATGTGTGTTAAGGTCGACTTTAAAGTGCTAAAAAGAGACGTAGTATTTTACGTTTTTGGAGATCAGCTCGGAAATCGAAAGTATCGTAAAAGAAAGGTAACATTTCTGTCGTCTGTAACCTATGTGATGATGATGAGCTTCCTCGAATAGATTCCAATTGACATAATTATGATAAGATACCTAAGTATATACAGGGTGAATTTTTCAACTAAAGCATTTGGAGGGCAATAGAAGCCCAAAGAGTGGAGCCCAGGACATCCGCTACGGAAGAGGTGCTTCCCAAGTCAAAATATAGGGTCTTTCAACACGGACGGGTCAATGTTGAAATTAAATAAAACGCATATTTATGCCATTTTTTATGAAATATGCCAAAGTTTGAATATTTACCGCGGCATCGATCCGAGAGGTCCAATTTTCAGTTACTTTACTGCATATCCAGCTGAATCTGAGCGGTTATGTTGACTTTCAGAGCATCGGTTGATTTTGGATTACTGACATAGACCTACAACATGAAAAAACCCAACAATAATAAGGCCGAGTCTACCAAATACTGGAGAGTCGACTTTGAAGGGCCACAGGGCGAAAAAAACGTAATGCGCGCAACTTTTGCAATAACGAACACTCATTTTGATAATAAAGGTTTATCATTTTGTAAATCTTTCCAGGGTGATTTGGTATCAGTAACCGAAGAAATACCAACGCAATTGACAGATGCCTCCAAAACAAAAAGGCCGCCACAATCTTTCAACATCGACCCGTCCTTCCTTGTTGAAAGACACTGTAGAAAGAACAGGGTATTGAGACAAACAGAAGACGACAGTAGACGACAATCGTTATCGCTCAGCAGTCAAAATTACATTTTCAATTTTATAGCCTAGCGGGTAAAGTTGAAAATAAAACCCTGTGTGATATCCTGTACATTTATGTATAAAAATCAATGTCATTTTTCGTTGTATTTTTATAAGTCAAGGACGGGCTCACTTATCCACACCAAATGTTTAGATTTGGTTCGGACTACTTAGTAGATGGTTTTTGTGAATTTTGCACAAAATCAGTCGAACGGTTCTTCATTTATCACATTTAATGCTGTCTACACACCAAAACCGCCGGACCCGGCGGGTGCGTGCCGCCCGCCGGCGCCGGCCGGCCGGGAAGCAAGGCCTTTTTTGAAACAAGGTTGCCAGAGCGGTTTGCTTGCGGCCTCCGCCCGCGCGGCTTAGGGTGCTCCCAACATTTATCGACGCGGAATCGGCTAATGCCGACCAAAAAAACCTTTAAGTCTACGTAATAAGAGTTTTACTAATACCATTCGTATCGGCTCGGCTCGGACGACGCGGCGCGACGCCGCACTGTGGGCTGAAATCAGCGTTTCATAGACATTCAAATTATTTTTTTGAAAATGTGGTTTTTTTTCACATGGAATGATAGAGGAGACTAATTACATGCCTAAAAATATTTTTTTCTTGAAATGGGTACTTAAATGGAGGTGTGAGAATTTTTTCTTTAAAAATTTGTATGGAGACAACAATAAAAAATAAGATAACTCTGCTATCGCACAATTGGCCCTAATTCCCTTCTAGGAGATTAATCCTTGAATTATTTTGGATTTTTTGACATACTCAGTATGACGGCCTCAGGTGCGCTTTTTTTTTTAAAATGTATATATATATTTTTTATTTTAGTGGCAATTTCTTTGGACTAATTTGGCTTAACATACATGAATATGATCGGAACAATTAACTACAACAGTTTTATTTAAAAAAAAAAACAGTCATACCAATAAAATAATTTAAAGGAGATCATTTTTTTGGGCATTTTCTCAAGTGCCGGGCAGTGAAAAAAATTGATACCTATGGGTAGTACTGGTTATTTCGAGCAATAGTTACTATGGCACAAAAGTTGTAGGATTGCTCTCGGCCAAGTTATACAAGTTCGAAGATTCGTAATTTTCATACATTTTTTAATTTCTGAAAGTGCCGAGAAACACCAAATAATGATAAGTATTGCTAGAACTATCAACCTTTAGCACAAAATATCATTTTAACATAAAATATCATCACGCCTGTAATCTTTTAACGGTTGGGCAGAGGTGTACCCAAGTAATAATCACTGCATTTTTTGTGGAAAGAATTAAAAACATGTTAAAATATATAAATCTGCTGGTCCCCATGCCAGCATCGGGTACAGAATCGAAGTTGCCTGTGGAAGATCCCTAATCTTGGGAGAGAAATCTCCGTCTAATAATAATCAAACTATCCGAATCCTGACTAAAAGTACTGCTTTCTGAATCAACCACGTTTTTTTGGCTAATAAAATCATCTCATTGCGCTACAGTATCCTGCTATGATAGTCCTGCAACCTGGTAGGCGTTTGCCTCTATAAGGGCCACTGAAAGTTCCTTTAGACGCGCGTGGAACACGAGACGCTGTCATCCTGGGCTAGCTCTCCAATACTTGCCGCACACAGCTGGATTGAGATTTCGAGGGCGTCCTCTCCTTCACGTGTTCTGCCTCCTCCTTAGCTGTCATTGCTGCTGCAGAAGTGGCAGCCTCCTTTCCGGATTGCCACCGTGTGATCTGGATGCACAAGCCCTCCAGCATCTATGAGTGGATCACCCGAAAAGTCATGCTACCCCGGTGCGATCAGCTTGTCTGGTCTCTTCCGAATCTTCGAACTTGTATAACTTGGCCGAGAGCAATCCTACAACTTTTGTGCCATAGTAACTATTGCTCGAAATAACCAGTACTACCCATAGGTATCAATTTTTTTCACTGCCCGGCACTTGAGAAAAGGCCCAAAAAAATGATCTCCTTTAAATTATTTTATTGGTATTGTAGCGTTGTAGTCGATTTACTAAAAATCAACTAAACGCACCTCACTAGTTACGTGTCACATCCCTAAAATCTTCATAAACGAACACGTCATTCTGTCATTGCTCTGTCCGGTTCGTACGCGGCTATAAAAACCCTCGCAAGTAATTGTGCGGCCTCTTTCTCTTCTACAAGCCTGCTACTACTATTTTAATCAACCCCGAGATAAACGGGTAAGTGCTCATGTGATTGTAATTATTCACTATCCTGCCAGATCGCATTCTTTTGTATTTCTTTGTCTGCGCGGTCTGGCAGCCATTTTATCCATTGTCACAGCGTTCTAATAATTTCTGTGAAAAAGCTATTCGTGTATTCATCACCCTTTCTTCTTCATTTGCACCTCTCTGTGAATGCACCCGCATGCTTTTCGCATCCTACGCTACGCTTGACCCGCCGTGCTGCGCCTAGCCGCTCGCTTAAATCGCCTGGCCACGCGGCGGGGAACCTTCCGGGATGCCTGGAGCATGTGCGTGCATATACCTATAATTGTAAGCCACCGCGATGAGTGAGTCTTCCACCATTCCCCTTGCTTTGGGCTTACGGCTGTGAGACGCACGCATCGACGGAGGCTTGCAGAAAAAACTGCACGTCGCTTACGCACGCACCCGCCTTGCGCTGTCACCAGGGTTCCAGTTCCGGCTTCCAGTTCCAGTTCCGGCTTCCAGTTCCACCGTCCGGCTTCCGGCTTTTGTGATCAGGCGTCCTGCTGTCTCCCAGCCTACCGCGGGAGAGAGACGTCTGGCCAACCACGCGGCCGCTACCGCCGTCTACCTACTTACCGTGGGCGTGGTACTAAGGCCCACGCCACCACGTGCAGCTGCTTGCCTCTGCTGGCACGGTGCCAACCACAGGGCACTACCTGCCCGTGAGCCCGCCGCCTGACACGGCCACCCACGCGGCGCGTGAGTGCCGAGACCTCACGCCTGCCACGTGCCGAGGCCCCTGCCTGAGCGGGCCACGTGCCTAGCAGAGGGCGCTCGCTGCCTGCCTGCCTGCCTGTCTGCCCGACTGTCTACCGGCGGACGCATCTGCCACGCGCTCGCCCGCTGCCCTGCGTCGTACTTCGGCGTGCCCTAAGCCCAGGGCAGTACTTTTCTATTCTGGTGACCAGTGCAAGTGCTTAGAGACCCTAGAACCTACTCCCTGAATCTGTGTGCTCGTGCTCAACTCTTAATAAATGTGTAAAGTGACTAAATAGTTTCATTCCTAATCTACCACGAAACCCACTTGCCACAGTGGCGCCCACTCGGTAAAGGTTCTCTGGGTGCTAGCACTGGTCTCTCTTCCTATACTCTCCATCGTGGTGGTAAGTATGTTGTTGTACTAACACCATAAACTGTGTATCCCCCTACTGCGGCCAAGACACCCTTAGCCTAACCACGGTCCTGTGAGTCTGCTTGACCGGCAGTGAGTTACTATTTCCTCCTACCTTATTTCCTTTCTATATTCCGTCTGTTACCTGTAGGTGTCGAGGTGCAGACATCCTGATCTACTAATACTGCCGCTAGGGTTAATAAAAATATGAATTGTAAAAATAAACAATCAATGAGCTCTCACCCGGTGTGTAGTAATTTTAGCTTAACTAAAGTCTATAGCTGCTTCCTAAACCTAAACGTAAAATTATGACAAAACTTTATGATTAATTTTAAATAATAATAAATTACAAAGCTAAATTAAAAGAAACTAAAGGTAAATTTTTTGTAGGTCACTATTTAATGCTAAAGTAATCTTATACATTCTAATTATATTATGCAAAGTCTATATTAAAAATCTAAGCTCTATTAAAAGTCTATATTAAATAGCTCTCTAACTAAATAATACTCAATTCACAACTAAATAACTAAACTTCTTTAAACTAAATATAACTTATCTGGGATACCAACACTACAACAACACAACCGTTGAAAATATATAATATATTAATTCATCTACTATTACATAGCTAGCTTACACCACAACTAAATAATAATACTATTGGAGAAATATCTAATACCTAATCTATAAATCTAAATATCTAAATCTATTTTGTTAATTTAAAACTATCAGAATGAATAATTGACTAAAATCAATCTAAAATAACTAAATAGAATAAATCTAGCTAAACTATCCTAACTAATGGAACCAGTACTTCCAACACCTTATCTAAATTATTAATGTTCTGTTCTAAAAAACTCAAACTAGTAAGCGATAGTATTTCAACCTAAAGGCCTGTAGGCTGAGCACTTAAGATTTCTCTCTAACATCTTTGACTCTAAATCAAGATGCTGAACTTAGGTTCTCTCTCTAACCTATTGGTCACTATAGTTTACCTTGCTGAGGGTTTACTCTAGAAGTACTATTACCTACTTGAGGGAAAAGAATGTCGCAACTGCTTGTGGTTGGAAGTAAACCAGGTTAATAAGAATAGTATTTATTCTCTGGATTCTAGAACTAATTTCTCTAAATAATATAAAAAAAGAAATAATAATATTATTAAACTAAATTAACTTGCTAAAATCTTTAATTAAACTTTCTTGTTTCTAAAACTAACCTATCAATCTGGCATGTCAAGGATTTAAGGTGGAGCTATCCATCGTAAATCCCGTAGGCCTAGCTTACTACTAGTGTCTGACTCACTACTGGGTCAGACGATGCCAAGGGACCTACGACTGTTCACCACCTAGTTGTAGGAGGTCTACTTGTACCAGAGATTAGGTCTCTTAATCTCAGGCGTACAGCTTCTACCGCTTTCGCCGTCTTACCTAAGATAACTATAACCTAAACATAGTTATACTATGGCATACCAATTGCTTATCTAAATATGTGTGGAAACTTTATAAAAATAAATCAACTTTTATAAAAAGTAAAACTTAGTAAACTTAAAACTTTTATCTAATTTTAACTAAAGACAACTAAACAAAACCTAACTTTATATCATTTTAAAATTTAACTCAAGTAAATTCTTAACTTATTTTTACTAATAAAACTTAAACTTTTATCCGTATTGACAAAACAAAATCAAAACTTAGCTAAATCAACTAAATAACCTAATTTTGATTTGTGTAAACCTTATAAAAAATTTTATCAAATAAACTTCAATAAATTAATATTAAACTATTCTAATAGCATACAACCATGGTCCTGCATGGTTGGAAGCCACTTTAGTCGCCTGTTTCTGCTGACCCCACACATACACACTACACATCACATATTTACTTTGTTTCATTCTGCCTACCCTGTTAATTCATTTTGTTCTTCTTTTTCTCGGTGTCACCACAAGGGTTGCTGTGGGCTCGAAACGGGAGATATTTATTTTTTTGCAGAGTAGTCTCCTTGTGGTGACTACCATTAACGATTGTGCTGTCTTACATGTTCCTATGAACATCTTCAAGACGTCCCCCTGAAACACGGGTGTACGCAACCTATTTTTGTTTTTTTTTCTATGTAAGGCGTAGCTATAGAGAATGCTGCTGACCCCAAGGCTACTCTGGTTGTCAAAGTAGTTCTCTATAGCATACTACCACTCACTAATGTGTTGTCTCCCTACTGTTAACTAAAAACAGCTTAAAGTCGGTATTTTAAATAAAATAACTGCAACTTTAGGATTCTAAACCTAAATAGAAAACCTAAAACTATTTACTTTAATTCTCTTTAACTATAATTTAACTTTAAAATGGCATAGTCCAAAATTATTTTTCCAACAACTGTAGGTACTCCATACCACAGTTGAAACTTGTACCAGCCTAACCTGGTAACAAGTCTAAAGGAACTGGCTCTAAACCAGATTCCACTTAGTAAATATCACTACATGGTATTTACCAACTATGTTTATATACTGGAGCTGCCCAGTTATAACTAACTATGAGTGGATCGCAACTCAAAAAACAAGCCTTTTGCGTGAAAACTACCTAATAATTAACTTTTGTCTTAAACTTTATATAACTAAAACCCTGTCACATAAGCACTAAACCTAAAACCTAATTTAACTTTGTCACTTCGTATGATTGTTGAACGCATGTATGTAAACATAACCGTAAAACAAAACTTCCTATCGAGTTACTATCTCTTTAACTTCGCTCAATCATTACATAACACAATGGGCGTAAGTATAATTGAAACTAATTAATACCTATATTCCTATTAAGCTAATTAAATTATTCTTTAAATTATTCGGTCTATCAGCATGTCCTAAGATAACCTAAAAGGTCGTTGACATTTTACATTTTTGAACTGACTGACAGCTGAGACTTTGACAGTTGTTAGGGTCATGGACTCTTGGTTTTTGAACATCGTCAACTACTTTCAGGTATTCTCACCAACGTTATTGATATGGGACTGTACCTTAGACTATGGAAAAGAGTAGACATGAAATACCTTCGAAAAAAACGTGCCAGCCTACTAATGTGTCTGGCACAAACATGGCGGCTTGCCGTAGAGCTGCGCGCATTTTATTATCGATAGTTGTTTTGCACGGTGTTTCTCAACAATGAGTTTCTAATAGCTTTCTATCGGCTTTTTCCTACTCCGATATTTTCAACTTTATCACAAAAGAAGAAGGTTTATGTTGGATTGGGAAAAATGACAGCATTATGAAAATGAAACCAGAAAAACATTTTACACAGATTTAATAAAAATTATAATAGCCGTTGGTTCCGGTTAAAGTCAAGTTCTAAAAATGCGTTCTTTGAATAAGTTTTTTTTCACAATAATCAAATGTGAGTTCATTTAACCGTCGATCTCAATCATATTCAAAATGTCATGTTATCATGTTCATTTATCTTCAAAATGTAGGGAACAAATAAAAATATGCTTGGTAGTATTCAAATTTTCAGTCCCAAGTATGCCACTGTTCTTTTCTTTTTTTACATGTTGGAAATCTGAAATCACAAAAAAACAAATCGTGTTTAAATAATATCCACCTATCGATATATTGTCGATAAATTGAAAATGTCGAACTGAAACTCTATTTATTAGGGACAACTGATTTTCTTAAAAAACACTTAGTATTAATAGTAAAACAGTAAATGATTGCAGAAAAGCAAGAATATCCTTATGAACTTCCTCGCAAATAGCAAAATCTTTTAAAATAGTAGAAAAAACAAGATATTTTGAATGAATTCGGTTACTAACCTGTGCAACGTTATATTGGCATGTTTTTTGTCGCTTTTCATGTGGCAGCCTGACACACTGCACCTACCCATAATAAATACAGTATTATGCAAGTTCAAACACTATAAACAAGCACAATTTTCGCTTAATATCACTAAATTTTCTTCAAAACACCTAAACAAACAAGTTGCGATGACAACTGATGTACTTGTTGTTGGCTTTGACCACAGATTAAAAAGCCGTGACAAAACATGGCGACCGGCCACGGGGGGCCGCACGGTGGGCCGAAAATCGGCTTTCATAGACTTAGGCATTTTATTTTGCAAGTGCCATTTTTTATGCCGGATATCACTTCTATTAGTTATAACAATATACAAAAATGACACCAGAATTGATTCTGCACAAAAACGAAGGAATTATAATTTTTTTACGAAAATTTTGTATGGAGCTAGTATGAAAAATCGAAATATCTCGAAAACGGCAGGGATAACCCTAATATCCTTATAGGGGGTTATAGTACTAATTATTTGTGATTTTTTGACATAAGTTACATAATGGTTGTGAATGCCGTTTTTTTTTTAAAAATCGTCAAAATATTTTCATTTATTTTTACATATGAAACGTTCCTTTTAGTGTTTAAGTTGAAGATTTCAGAGCTTTAACAACTCTTAACATAAAATAGCATGACATCTATAGACCTGAAGGACTAGACAGAAGTGTGTAGTATCTTGTAAGATTTCCAACAATACCAAATAGTTGAATATCAGTGTCAAAGTGCCCATGCAGTCGCTTCTTTTTGAAAGATAGGGGAATGAAATTGTTAATTGATCATACCCTAAAAGTATGATTATAACATAACCGGACACATAATAATATCGACACAAAAGGAATTTTAAGACCTTGCAGAAGATCAAAATACAAAATAACATCTTGTGTAGTCATCTAATGAGTCTGCTGACAAGTAATTAAGTAATTAGAATGATGGTTGTAGTTTTCTGATTCTAATGAGCCTAATATGTGATTAAATGATTTGAAATTTCTCGTAACAATATCTACTAAGAACTGCAGTCACTTTTTTTGTAATTAGTGAGCTAATGTGATTTGCTAATGTTGATTAGTTGTACTATGAGTTCTACGAAATGTTTTTACGATTATAAATTTTCAATGTCATATCTTTTATAACTTTAACGAGGGTAGTTTACTAATTATTGACTTTATAGGTACCTACAATAAAAGGGCTACAATTTTGTTCCATAATTTAGATTGTTCACAACTGTGTAACTGCTAACACTAAAACTAAGTATTTGCTTTGCGACTATAAAATCTTAGAATGGAAAGTTTAATCACCAACTTAGACTTGTTTGTTCTTCTAAAAAGTGAGTGTCCTTCATTTAATCATGAAGTATTGTTTAGTGCAATTGTGTCTCGCATAGGCGATTGTCTTTCTGCCGAAGATCAAGTAACTCTCAAAGAATTTTGCCGTAGATTCACGCGATCTGCTTTAAACAGGTGGCAGAAATCTAAACGATTCTTTGATAATTTTAGAAATACGTACGGAGAGTGGCTGCAAGCAAATATTGATTGGCCGAGTTGCGTGCTTACTTTAATAAATCAAGAACCAACTGTTGATGAGATACCAAGAGCACGTTCAGTCTCTCCAGAACCTTCGACATCATCGACTGTTGGAACAATGACAAAAAGGTCCCGAAAACCATTCAAAGATCTGGGAAGCAAACAGAAAAAGAGAAGATCTAGTGAGCACATAGGCGAGGATTCCTGTGAATTGGCATATGCAGCTGCAGCGCGTTTAAAAGAAGAAGGGTATGAAGATATCGCATCTGTAATCGAATATATGATCAAAAATCCAGAAGCTGCCGTTAAAATCAATGAAAGCATTAAGAAACCAGTGAAAACAGTAATATTTACACCAGAGAAAGCACTTGGATTACTTCTTTCACTTAAGCTTTCAAAGTGGCAATATATTACGTTGCGAGAGACTGCCATTCGGGAAGGTGCTAAGGATATTTACCCATCCTACTATAAACTGCAACAAACTAAGCTTGCATGCTACCCTCCTAATCTATCAGTGTCAGTTACTGATTCATCAGCTAGAATTACACTTCAAGCTTTACTTGACATCACGGTGAAGCGGATTCTTCAAAGTCTTTCTGATAATGTGGAAAATAAGCAGTTAAAGCTGATATCGAAGTGGGGATTTGATGGTGCTTCCAATCAAAGCCGATACAAGCAGAAAATGGACGGCGAGCATGATGATTCAAGCATTTTTATGACCTCCTTGGTGCCACTGAAACTTACAGATGGAGATAATACTATATGGACAAACCCGAAACCATGCTCAACTTTTTATTGTCGTCCGGTTCAGTTCACTTTTGTAAAAGAAAGCGATGCAGTTGTCATTGATAACAAAAGAAAAATGGATGAGGAAATTGAGGCCCTTAACCCCACAGAGTGCATTAATAGTAACAGGGTGACTCATAAACTAATGATGACAATGATCGACGCAAAAGTCTGCACGTACCTTTCTGAAGCTAGATCAAATGCATCATGCTACCTGTGCTTAGCAAAACCAACAGAAATGAACCACTTAGATGCTGTAACATCAAAAACTGTGTGTTCTGACATTATACGAATTTGGCCTATCATCCCTACATGCCCGTATAAATTGCATGGAATGTCTGTTACACATTGCGTACAGACTTGACTTCAAACAGTGGGCAGCAAGAAGTAATGAGCATAAAGAAATGTTACAAAACAGAAAAAAAAACATTCAAAATAAATTTAAAGAGGAGCTCAATCTGTTGATTGATATAGTGAAACAAGGCTCGGGAACTACCAATGACGGGAATACCGCAAGGAAGTTTTTCGAGTTTCCCAATAAAACTGCAGCTATTACTGGGTTGGATCAAGACCTGATAAAAAGATTTTCTGTTATTTTGCAAGCAATAACATCTGGTGAGAAGATAGATGTCATCAAATTTAAAGATTTTGCTCGCAAAACAGCAGAAAAGTACGTGGAATTATACGACTGGTACTACATGTCATCAACCGTACATAAACTATTAATACACGGTGCTGACATAATCGAAAAAAATGATATTGTCCCGATTGGGACTCTGTCGGAAGAAGCCTCAGAGTCTCGAAACAAAGATTTTAGGAGGTTTCGGGAACATCATTCGCGGAAAAGAAGCAGGCAAGATTCTAATCAAGATATCCTAAATATGCTTGTTGTTTCTTCGGATCCTTTCCTAAGTGCACAAAGGCCGAAGTTAGATGCCAAAAGGAAGACAACCTTTTTTGCTGAAACTCTCGACCTAATACAGTTTCCGGAAACTGAGTTCGCGTTTGTAGGTGTATCCAATCTGGATTCTGACTCGGAATTGGAGTCCGACAACGAAAGTTGTAAAGAAAATTTGTAAAATTCAATTATTTTTCTTTATGTTCTTTTGTAATTCATGTTAGTTTATTGTATCATATGTTTAGTTAATATTTTCATAAATTATTATGCACTTTGATATTATTTTTGTTACTTCTGTTTTATTTAAATTACCTTTCAATAAAAAGTATATATACAGTCCATTTTATTTATTAACCGACTTCAAAAAAAGGAGGAGGTTCTCCATTCGGTCGGTCGGTATTTTTTTTATGTATGTACATCGATTACACCGAGTTTTCAAAAAAAATATAACCGCCTTCAAAAACAACCACAAAAAAGGGTACAATAACCTACAAAATAACTTTTCTTTCACCTCTGTCTAGTCCTTCAGGTCTATAGAGGTCATGCTATTTTATGTTAAGAGTTGTTAAAGCTCTGAAATCTTCAACTTAAACACTAAAAGGAACGTTTCATATGTAAAAATAAATGAAAATATTTTGACGATTTTAAAAAAAAAACGGCATTCACAACCATTATGTAACTTATGTCAAAAAATCACAAATAATTAGTACTATAACCCCCTATAAGGATATTAGGGTTATCCCTGCCGTTTTCGAGATATTTCGATTTTTCATACTAGCTCCATACAAAATTTTCGTAAAAAAATTATAATTCCTTCGTTTTTGTGCAGAATCAATTCTGGTGTCATTTTTGTATATTGTTATAACTAATAGAAGTGATATCCGGCATAAAAAATGGCACTTGCAAAATAAAATGCCTAAGTCTATGAAAGCCGATTTTCGGCCCACCGTGGGCCGCTGCGATTTTGTTCGTATAGATTGTTTACGCCGAGTCCATTCTTTTTTCCATAGTCTAAGGACTGTACCGAATCTTATTCTAGCATAGACATTGATCGTGGACCGAGACCTAGATCAATTCTATTTTAGACATTGAACATAGACATGAACATAGATGGTTTTTCTTCAAATATTTTTTAGATGCATGTTTTTTTTAAATCTTTTACTTAAATAAAATTAATTATTTTTAGCTTTTGCTACTATTATTTTAAAATGAATTCTACTTTACAAAGTATTTTAAAATAAATCTTCTTATCTGAGACTTCAAAATATTTTTTTGACAAAATATTTTTTGAAAAATTTTTTTTGAACACAATTTTTTTTAAATATTTTTAACTAGACTTCTCCGAACTTGAACTTATCTCTAGGCAAGCCTAAATTAAAAACTTTATTATTTTTACTACAACTATGAATACTATATACCTTCAAGTTGTGGGGAACTTTAATTTTTTAAATCTTAACTACATGCATGACAACGTTCAACAATCAACAAAGGACTTAACTCTTACCTAGGTAGCTAGATACAGATACATTACCCTGCATTTAAACATCTTGGTTACCGAACCCTATGGAGATTCACTTGCTGTTATTATCTTGTGGTTTTCCAACTGACTGTCTTGAGTTAAACTATACTACTATTAGTTTACCCCTTGTATGTTATAGTAAGTCACTGATTTAGGTCTACTTCCAAGTCAGGGACGGACATAGTATGAATGGATGAATGATTGATGGAATGGAAGCACATGAATGGGATGTATGAACGTTATGATAGTCAGTAGTGGTTCAGGCCTTCTAGCGGATTTCCCCTAGGGAAAATCCTTTCATAGCAGCCGGGGTACTGTAGCGTTGTAGTCGATTTACTAAAAATCAACTAAACGCACCTCACTAGTTACGTGTCACATCCCTAAAATCTTCATAAACGAACACGTCATTCTGTCATTGCTCTGTCCGGTTCGTACGCGGCTATAAAAACCCTCGCAAGTAATTGTGCGGCCTCTTTCTCTTCTACAAGCCTGCTACTACTATTTTAATCAACCCCGAGATAAACGGGTAAGTGCTCATGTGATTGTAATTATTCACTATCCTGCCAGATCGCATTCTTTTGTATTTCTTTGTCTGCGCGGTCTGGCAGCCATTTTATCCATTGTCACAGCGTTCTAATAATTTCTGTGAAAAAGCTATTCGTGTATTCATCACCCTTTCTTCTTCATTTGCACCTCTCTGTGAATGCACCCGCATGCTTTTCGCATCCTACGCTACGCTTGACCCGCCGTGCTGCGCCTAGCCGCTCGCTTAAATCGCCTGGCCACGCGGCGGGGAACCTTCCGGGATGCCTGGAGCATGTGCGTGCATATACCTATAATTGTAAGCCACCGCGATGAGTGAGTCTTCCACCATTCCCCTTGCTTTGGGCTTACGGCTGTGAGACGCACGCATCGACGGAGGCTTGCAGAAAAAACTGCACGTCGCTTACGCACGCACCCGCCTTGCGCTGTCACCAGGGTTCCAGTTCCGGCTTCCAGTTCCAGTTCCGGCTTCCAGTTCCACCGTCCGGCTTCCGGCTTTTGTGATCAGGCGTCCTGCTGTCTCCCAGCCTACCGCGGGAGAGAGACGTCTGGCCAACCACGCGGCCGCTACCGCCGTCTACCTACTTACCGTGGGCGTGGTACTAAGGCCCACGCCACCACGTGCAGCTGCTTGCCTCTGCTGGCACGGTGCCAACCACAGGGCACTACCTGCCCGTGAGCCCGCCGCCTGACACGGCCACCCACGCGGCGCGTGAGTGCCGAGACCTCACGCCTGCCACGTGCCGAAACGCACCTCACTAGTTACGTGTCACATCCCTAAAATCTTCATAAACGAACACGTCATTCTGTCATTGCTCTGTCCGGTTCGTACGCGGCTATAAAAACCCTCGCAAGTAATTGTGCGGCCTCTTTCTCTTCTACAAGCCTGCTACTACTATTTTAATCAACCCCGAGATAAACGGGTAAGTGCTCATGTGATTGTAATTATTCACTGCCACGTGCCGAGGCCCCTGCCTGAGCGGGCCACGTGCCTAGCAGAGGGCGCTCGCTGCCTGCCTGCCTGCCTGTCTGCCCGACTGTCTACCGGCGGACGCATCTGCCACGCGCTCGCCCGCTGCCCTGCGTCGTACTTCGGCGTGCCCTAAGCCCAGGGCAGTACTTTTCTATTCTGGTGACCAGTGCAAGTGCTTAGAGACCCTAGAACCTACTCCCTGAATCTGTGTGCTCGTGCTCAACTCTTAATAAATGTGTAAAGTGACTAAATAGTTTCATTCCTAATCTACCACGAAACCCACTTGCCACAGTATGACTGTTTTTTTTTTTAAATAAAACTGTTGTAGTTAATTGTTCCGATCATATTCATGTATGTTAAGCCAAATTAGTCCAAAGAAATTGCCACTAAAATAAAAAAAAATAAAAAATATATATATACATTTTAAAAAAAAAAAGCGCACCTGAGGCCGTCATACTGAGTATGTCAAAAAATCCAAAATAATTCAAGGATTAATCTCTTAGAAGGGAATTAGGGCCAATTGTGCAATAGCAGAGTTATCTTATTTTTTATTGTTGTCTCCATACAAATTTTTAAAGAAAAAATTCTCACACCTCCATTTACGTACCCATTTCAAGAAAAATATATTTTTAGGCATGTAATTAGTCTCCTCTATCATTCCATGTGAAAAAAAACCACACTTTCAAAAAAAATATTTGAATGTCTATGAAACGCTGATTTCAGCCCACAGTGCGCCGGCCGACGGCGAAATGAGTCGTTCGCCTTCAGATGAACGGCGATAAGTACAGTAATGTTTTGGCGCGGAATCGGCTTAATGTGGGAGCACCCATACCCGGCGGCACACCTCACGCTCATTCAGTTGCCTGTCGGACATCGAGGAATAGTGACGTGATTGTGTTTTTTATCAACAATAACTGTATGGAATGGGAAAACGAAAAAGTGACAAATCTAATAGAAAATCTAAACACAGAACGAGGCCGCAACTGTCATGACGCCGCGCCAAGTTATCCGAATCGCAACATTCAGAGGGTTTACCCGCCGGGTTGGGCCGGGCTTTGGTGTGTAGACAGCTTAATGTAACAAATGAATTCCGTGCGAAGCCGGGGCGGGCCGCTAGTTATTAATAACTATCGATATACGTGATTTATTTGTTACTTTTACCTTTTTAACCACGTTGCAAAATAATTTTGCAGTAAGCACACAGCCAGAGCACCCGCTCTGGTTTCAATCGAGACTGATTTATACCAAATAAAAACAACATAATATATTGAGAATTATGAATAGCTAGCCAGTTGGATGGCTATTAGTTAGCGTAACTTAAATATACACTTCTGGACACATCTATTGGCCCACCTTGTATTTTCAGTTTCGATTGGTCCTAGCTAAAATTTTATATTAGGTCGAGCAAAAAGTTTATATACAGTTTTGAACCTGGTACATTCACAATTTAATTCAATAGTCTTTTTTTGAATTTCGAACACGGAATTTAAAGAAACAAAAGACAATTTGGAGCCTGTTTGTTGATATCAAACAATCGAATACTAAGAAAATTTGGTTTTATTGGTTTACTTGGATTTAATTCTTGTAAAAGTGATTGATATCTTTGGTTTTGCAACAAACATTACTTATTCTTAACATTAAGGTGAGGTTCTATCAATAATCTATGGATACTTCACCTGAAGTCGCCGCCCAAGCTGTGGCACTTATTCAGACCGGACACAGCCAAAGAAACATGAGTGCTCAACTTAATTTAAGTCGATCTGCGGTCCGAAATGTTTATCGGAGGTACCTAGAGACTGGCGGTTTTGTTCGTCGCCAAGGAAGGCCACAATCTCGGGTCACAACTGAAAGGCAGCATCGATTCATCGTGACGACCAGCTTGAGAAATCGTCACCTTACCTCCATTGAGATACAAAACCAACTTCGCGACTTCCACGGAGTATCCGTGAGCGCTCGAACTGTTCGGAGAAGGTTAAAAGAACGCGATATGGTACCACACAAGCCAGCCAATGGGCCCAAACTAACGGGAGCCCACCGAACAGCGCGCCTTCATTTCGCACACAGTCATTTAAATTGGACACAGCAAGATTGGAGCCGTGTACTCTTTTCTGATGAGTCTAAAATTGTGTTACATGGCAATGATGGAAGGCAGAAGGTCTACCGACGTAAGGGAGAGCGTTTCGCACAACTCTGCTTTCAAGAGAGGTCTGCTTATGGCGGTGGCTCATGGACTGTCTGGGGCGGTATATCCGCGAGCGGCAAAACTCAACTTGAGGTGGTTACAGGACCACGGCTGCCAACATTAAATGCTGAAAGGCACATTCGTGAGTGCTTAGAACCTCACGTGATACCATACGCGGACTATGTGGGCCCAAATTTCCTTTTTATGCATGATAATGCAAGAGCCCATGCGGCCGGCATCGTCAGGGAATATCTTTGGGATGTGAACATCACAGTTATGGACTGGCCAGCCAGAAGCCCAGACATGAACCCCATTGAGCACATGTGGGACGAGCTAAAAAGACGTGTTAGGGCTCGTCAGCCAGTTGCCCAGACGATTGGGCAACTGGCTGACGAGCCCTAACACGTCTTTTTAGCTCGTTGACCTTGAAAACTACCATAGAAGAGGAATGGGAGATGATCCCTCAAAATTTCATAGAGCGGTTGATAAAGTCTATGCCTAATCGTATGAGAGCTGTGGTAGATGCCCATGGAGGTAACACGCGTTATTAAATTAAACCTTTATTTGATAAAACATGTTTTTTATTCAAAAATCAATTGCCTTTAACAAGGCGCATATCCGACTTGTTAGGCGTAGCTCCATGTCGTATGGTATTCTGAATTCAAATTTAAAACAATACGATCGAAAAAGATGGTAAAATGTATCAGGTTTAAAACTGCATCAACAGTTTTTGTTCAATCTAGCAATTATATTTCGGTAGGGGCCATCGAAACGTAAACTCTAAGGTGGGCCAATAGATGTGTCCAGAAGTGTAATATGGTATTCGCATATTTAAAAATACATAGTGTTACAGTATATTCTCGAGCAGTTTTCTATGACTCCGTGCTGGCCTTGTATTTAATTAGAAAGATGTGTCTCAGAATCCCGATTTTCAACCGAAAGTAGTAGGTACTTTCGATTCGGATGAGCAGACATAATGAAATTAAGTGTTGCTAGGCAAACAATCTAAATATTTTGTTGGAACAAATAAATTAATATTTTCTAATATGGTAAAAATGCAATCAACACAAAATAAAATTAAGTACTACATGTTAAGAGTGGGAAAATGGTCGCTGTTCCTGGTATACTATAACACAATGATACATGTCCAATAATATTGATCTGATTACATTGCTATTCAGCCCTCTTCCTCTCTCGTAACTTTTGCGTGCTTGGCAGGGTCCATATTGTATCTTTAATTTGTTTTTACCATCTTTGTAACATAATAGAATGCAAAAAATAATTGAGTATTAATAGCCCAGTCATATTAAGTATAATAAGGTGTAAACCTACGAATGAGAGATAATAAGCTGTAATTTGGTATACCTACAGCTTTGTTTTGTCATCCTAAATGTTGTCTCAAAAGTCACAATTGCTATCATGTCACCCGTGGCATTCCCAGGTTTATTTACTCTCAGTAATGACTTGAAGTATTAAAAATTACTAAGTAAGTGCATAATTTCTTGTTTGTTTTTAAGGCGCTCCCTCACCGCGAGCATTCACCTGTAAAGTAACGTATCAGATTCGAACATTTCATCAGTGACGGAAGACAATCGAGCATCACAATGCGCACCTTGCATCAAATCTATACCTACTAAATGTACGCGAATGCTCGTCAGTCAGGGAGGTGGTACCGTAATGTAATGCTCAAGGTCGAATCTATAATGTTACATTACATGCGAATGCTTCCGGTGAGAGAAAGAAACAAGCTTCCTACCTAGTTTAGGAGTCAGATGTTTTGACTTTTTTTCAATCGTGTTTTGTGTCTCTCAAACAGGAGCATGGTGTTTGTATCATGTCTAAACATAAACGACAACATTCTTTTTAGTTCATAATCTCGCACTGCGGAGCAAATGCCTACCCTAATCCATTAAAAAGGTTTTAGCTTGCGCCACCTGAATCTCAGCACTTCAGATCAGGTTCAGATTGTATGCCTATTTGGTACAGCCGTGAGGCACACGTTATCTACATTCATTGTATTCTCGGTAATTCTTTATTGTAATTGTGTGCTTTAAGGCTTGCCAAATAAACTTATTTTCTTTCTTTCTTTATCGCCATTCGCCACCTCCGCCAGAAGCGAGATAACCGTCATCCGCTGTATGGCATCAATTACCTCCTCCACGCCTAAAAAGGTCGTAAAAGTTTTCTGAGACTTAGGATTTCCTCAGAATGTAGAGAGTAAGCCCCTCCGTACACTAGGCGTCGCAAGCTGCCGATACCTTATGACGACTTTGACATCCATTGTCACGTGCCTGTGTACGAACCTTTATGGATTGTATTGCGGTAGTTGCCTGGATACCGAAATCGTAAGATATCGGAGCCTTGCGTCGCCTTGTGTACGAAGGCGCTAAGTAATCCCACCGTCCCACTTCCTCAATCCAGCAGAGCACCTCCCTCCTGGTTCTGCACTACAGTGGCCGATCTGGAAATTTGTCAATCTATAGCGATACCTACTAAGCGTAGCTACTAAGTATGCCCGTTGTGGAGAGGTAAACCCGTTAAAAACATACATCTTAAAGAGGGGTCAAGTACCTGTAAGTTAAGTTTTGGTATTGGATTGGATTGCAACCCTTTTTGTTCTCCAAAAAAAAAGGGTTGCAATCCAATCCAATACCAAGTTTAGATGCACTTTACAACCGATTTCTAAATTTGAAAATGGCAGATTTTCGTCTGCATTTTTTGGTGGGATTAAATTAGCCTTTACGTTATAAAATTTATGTTTCGAACAGAGCCGATATTTATAATTATTCAGTGTATTAGTTTGTTACAGGTATGTGCATTGTGCACGTCTAATAAAAACCTGTGAAATAATTTGTATAAAACTTCTTCTCCGCCGACTGTCCGCATCAGTTCCGTCTTGCATCTAGTCGCGAGCGTACCTGTTAATCAACCACGAGAATTTTCCTATTTTCTTCAGCTATACAATGTAAGTACATTATTTCACAACACACACATTTTGATATTTTAAGGCCGCTTTGCATCCGTCACGTCACAGTCCAGGTCCAGTTGAGAACCAGCGTCGACAACTTAACTGCTCGACAATTTGCTGAACTGGACCCATTTGGCGTAGCCGTGGGACACAAACCGTGGTTCCAAAAAAACTTTTAAACGTCTGTTGAACACTTGTCTAAAAAATGTCAGATTATGACGTTGAAATAAGGTCCGTTTTGCAGTCACACTTTTTTCAGACAGGTGTTCAACACATGTTTAAGTTTTTGTAGTAAGGCTGTAAATGTTATATTTGCCAATTCGTTGTTGTTTTTATCTTATGTAATATTTTAACCCTTTACTATTTTTCTTCTGTTATTTGTTTATGTTGTGTGTACTGGTTACTCAAGTAAACGTTTTTTCTTTCTTTACATATAAATTGAATTTTCACAGTCATTTTTACACAATGTTACTAGAAGTAATACAATTTTGAACAAACAACAAATCGATTCTTTCTATTCTTGACGATTGTCGTATATTGTTAAATTCAGTGCGTTCGATCCCTTCAAAGCCAGCCTGCGATTCTAAAAAGACCAGTTTGCAGCATTGCGATAAAATTCTTAAAATGGAATATTATCTTCTATTGCTCAATCAATCGAGTAATTAATTGATAAAGAACAATTTTTCAACATTTTTATCAGCAAATATTTGTAAATTGGGGTTTTAGAATTTTTTTGATCGCAAACTCCGGTCATTCTCAGGCTACGGGATCTACTAGCCTAAGAATGACCGGTGTTTGCGACAAAAATTCTCAATTCATCGGAAGTTTTATACAAATGTACCCCTATTTATGGACCGGTTTGGCAAATCTATTTTTGTATGGGTATACTTCACAGACGGTCCTACGGTGGTCCCATAGGACCATCCCATAGACCACGTATCTTATGATGGATCTTAACGAAATCGTTGGAACTCTTCGAAAAATTACAGCAAGTCCGCTGCTATCGCTTATCTATTATCGTGCCTGTACTAAAAACTAAACTGAAAAAAAAACACAAGAAAGTATAAAATAACGTTTCTTTCGGAAATAATAATAATAATATATTCCACAACTATTACACTTCGCCATCTTATCCCAAGCTAAACAGAGCTTGTGTTATGGGTAGGTACTAGACAACTGATAAACATGCTTATACATATATTTCTAAATACATACATATTATAGATAAATTCCACCCAGACAAAGAACAAATGATCATGCTCATCACAAACATTTGTCCTGGGTAGAAATCGAAAACACGACCCCTGTCACTAACCACTAGACCAACAGGCCAGTCAATAGTTTCGTCTTGTTTTAATAAATATACCGACAGCTTATACGGAATCGTGTCTCGGTTTACTCGTGTAGACTAAACTTAGCCTAGTATAGTGCGATCCAAATAAGCAGGAGATCTTCTTATGACGTCACACCTTTCAAATCATAATGCTTGTCTAAGGACAGCTAAAAAGTTTTCAGGATTATAAAACACCATTGTTAATTAATGTGTGTTTAAATTTATTATTTAAGTTAATTATGTGTTTGGTGTAACGATAGTTCAAGCTATAATAGATAAAAAAAATTGCTTAAAAAATTATTTTTAAAATTCTCTTTTTTTGTGTAAGCAATTTTTATGATTACTTTTGCCAAGAAAACGAAAAATAAAAAACAATACACGAACTGGCTGGCAAACTATTAAAAATTAGTTTCTACAGAGTAATTCTTTTGGTAACTGTTCTTAGTCGTGCCGTATTATTCACAAATATCTAGTCCAGTACATTATATATGCAGCTGTAATCAGTTCCCTGTAGATAAACCTAAAGCGTTTCAATTGCATTAACGAATATAAAAACATAATTTATCATAACTACTAATTGTATCTATTACTTTGGTCTCATGTCGAGCAGTTACACCACATTCAGGATTTTACCCCGCAGCGAGATCCCAAGCATAGACCTTTACAAAGCACGTTTCGGCTTCGTAGGTTCGGACTGGAATACAGTGGTGTGTTCCAGTAAGCCTGGTGTACAACACAACTTGTACTACCCGCCTTATAAGGCACTGTGGCAGTGGCGACGTGACGATATGATACATTTTCCCAATGCTGTCCAGCCAAGCTGCAAATAGTAGATTACGCACCAAGGGATTAAAGCATTGCCTTACGTCACGGGCGTATTGAATCCCGAAACGACACTAAGGATTCTGGGGTGAACCTCCGTAGCGCAGCGAGGAGGTTCAAGTGTTAATTCCCGAGTGAAACGAGGGAATTAAGTTAAGAATCCTTAGTGTAGCGAGGGATTCAAGTCAGCCCAAGACAAGGCAGCTTTACTCCCGAGGAGCGTACTCTGCTTTTCACACCTACTGCGAGGAAAAAAATTCGATTTTTGAAATTTGATGTGGTACGACAACCTTCGAACGTGAAGTTGGCACCACTGTAAGCGATCAGCTGTTGCTGCCAGCGACCGCCATTACTGATAAGACTCCTTGGTGAAAGTTTTCATACGGTTTTCTTTGAGGTTCCAAATTCAAATCACATTATTCCCACGGGAATAATGAAATTTAGTATATATATTATTCCCGGCTCGAGTGAGGGGGAATAACATCATGCTTTACAGTAGGTTTGCCTGACATATAATATGACATTTACGAGCAAGTAGTGTGAAAAAAAAATTATCTACATTGTCTACATACACCGATTACTCCCTGGTTTCTGGTCCGATTTAAGTGATTCTTTTTACTACTAACAATTTAAATTTTTGTTACTACCTTTTCCTCGCTGGACTTTTTGTCTAAATTAAATGATTTTTATTTATTTTTGCCAACGACTTCCGAAATAAATGTTATTTTGTAGCCTTGTTAGTGTTACCTTTTTAGTGGTTGTTTTTTGAAAATGGTTTCATTTTTGATTTTAACTAATAACTATAGTAACGAAGTATAGCTCTTATCTTCTTCAAAATTAAAGTACAAAAATTAAGTAATGATAAAACAAAACATAAGTAATTTGTCCAACTCAAGTAACGTACTTATATTACAGATGGCAGACTGCAACCGCAACTCAGAAAAAACCAAAGCCAAGAATGCAGGCGGAATCCCCGCCGAAGCGATGCTTCTTAAAAAAGAGTTCCCCAACTCGATCCAAGTCCCCCCCAAT
Organism: Agrotis ipsilon; assembly: GCA_028554685.1. Taxonomy (NCBI): domain Eukaryota; kingdom Metazoa; phylum Arthropoda; class Insecta; order Lepidoptera; family Noctuidae; genus Agrotis; species Agrotis ipsilon. Next base: position 4,229,321 of record CM052968.1, read on the forward strand.
GTCTCCAAGGATTACAAAACATGCAGCGACGGTAATAAGCGCGAAGTTTTTGAGTAATCATGACTCATAGCTCCACGATTGTGTATGTGTTATTGTGTACGCTATAGTGAGATGACGTCGTGTCCAATTTACACAATAAAATGTCCAATAAACAAATTACAAAAATCTAAGCTTTTTTATTAACCAACTTCAAAAAAAGAAGGAGGTTCTCAATTCCCCGATTTCTCGAAGACACCTAGACTGAATTGGATTTTTTTTCTGTTTTTTGAAAGGGTATATATAGGTTCTTCCCGAGTGGTCTCATGATCATCAGGTCAGGATCTGATGATGGGATTCCAGGGAAATCGAGGGCAACCTTCAAATTTTATAGGCACATAGTAACATTTTCATATATTTTCTAAAGCTGTTCAAGTATTTGCATCTGATAATCATCATCTCAGGTGGATGACATGATGGAAAGTACAACTCCTTAACAGTAAGGAGTAGGCATCGACTGATTTAGTCTGCGTTCGCATATCTCCGGAACTGCAAGTTCGATTTAAGTAATTCTTTTTTTGTTGTTGTAGTAGGTATCGTTCAACTTAGGGAATATTGCAAGTTTCATCAAAATCGGTTTAGTCGTTTTTGAGATAGGGAATTTTATTCGTGTACATGAGCGATGTTATTTCCGGTGCTACGCAAATTCTTGTGCACATGTAAGAAAATAATGTATTTGACAAGAATTTGGATTGAATAATTAAACGAAAAAGAGTAAAATAAAAACTTTTTCAAAAAAAAAGGAACCGCCTTCAAAACCAACCACAAAAAAGGGTAAAATAACCTACAAAATAACTTATGTCGGTAACGGATGTTGGTGGCAAAAATTACGAGGAAATAAAAAAAACCACCGACTTCCGAAAGTTGAATTCGAATAAAATGTGACCGGTCGGTGTGCGAATTAACTGAAGTAACACCGTTTTTAGTACATACTCATGACTGGAGGTCTTCTGCCTTGTCATGCAATAGCCTTTTTTTTTTTTTTTTTTTTTTTTATCGTGGTAAAATCATCAAATGAGACCTCCAACCCCGGGCAGGGCGGGAGGTACTGTCAGACTTGTACTGACTAAAATCCACGGTGTCCTTCAGTAGCCCTTTATGTTCCGGGATCACGGTAATAGAAATAAGTCCCGCGACCCCGGCAGGCCCTCTGAGAGGGGGCCCCGTCATTTTGCTGACAGCTCTTTGAGGCGCGCGTGGAACACGACGCGCCGTCGACCCGGGTATGGTCCATGGTCGGACAGCGAGTTGCCCTTTACTCGCTGTCCGCATGCCCGCAGTCCAGATGTTGCTCTTGAAATAAAAACTTATTTCAAGAGCAACATCTGGACTGAATCTCTTCGACGTCTAACAATAAATGAGTTTATGATGTTTATGATTCAGTCGTCGTCCAAGCTTTCGTCAAAACATAGCGACCACGGTCCATAAATTATAAATCTATAAACTATAAAATTATATATAAAAAACTGGCAAATCTTATTAAAATTATAAATGTAAAGATTTTGTTTGTGGATGAAATTTGGTATACAGATGGTTTATTAACAAGATTAACACGTAGAATTATTTTAGTCCGATTTAATGTTCCCGAGGGATAATTTTAATTAATTAACTTGTCCCCCGACTGCAATAATAATAGTCATTTTCATTCCATTTCAACATTGTTGTCCAAGGGCTGAAAGTTACTTATTTGGTCCCGAGACAAGATTTGGCGCCCGTATCGTAGTGAGGGTACGATAGTTCGAGGGACTATCATTACTCATTTTCTGAAAGTAGGTCATTACATTTCTAATGAGCGGATTGAAAGTTATGCATTGCAACCCTAGGGAGAATCGATTTGAACTGACAGCTGCCAAAATTAATAAAAAAAAAATATTTTGACATTTCTATTGAACCATGTTCTATCTTTTTTACAACACAATCATAGGTTTATTACAATTAATAATGAAAACACTTAACAATCATGCTAATAAACATAGATTCTCACGATGTTTGCTTAAGTATTCAAATGGGTGACGGTTTGTAGGTGTGTGTGTGTTTGTGTTGTGTTACACACGAAACTGCCAAGTTACATGATAATTTGACTTATTCGTCAACTCGCCTGCAATTAACTCGCTCGCTCGGGCGAGTTGGCACCTTCCGATTTTACCTATTTTTGTTGTCGTCAACTCGCAACTGACCGAAAAATGGTACAGTCATCTATAAAAGTGTTATAATAAATTAATATAGAAACCTACTTTATAGTATGAGGCGCTGTAAGATTTGAGTTTGAATATTTGAAAACGTACCCACGATATAGGAGAAATCCCAAGCGTGGGGCAAAGACACCTTGTCAACTATCTGGTATTTTATATTAATTGTATTTTTTGTAAAAACAGTGTAAAATACCTGTATACTATGAAGTACCTTTATTTAATGATTTAAATACCACCTTTTCGTGCAAGCCTAGTACTTTTGGGATAAATAGATTTTGCCCAAAACTTGTATGTTGAGACAGAACTGTTAAAATGAAAAATACCACCTTGATTTTATGCAGTCCTAGTACATTTTTAGGTATTGAGTATTCGCCAAAAGATTTTTTTAGTTTTGAAGATCGTTCGTTGTGCGGCATGAAAACCTTCAGCATGATTCTGTTCTCCTAGTACTTTTTATTCTAATTCCTCATTTAATTTCGGCACCAAAACCTTCTTCATGATCCTGTTCTCCTGGTACTTTCTGATTAGATTTCACATTGAATTCTAACTTATGAGAAAAATCATTATCCCATAATATAAGTCTTTGTGCTTATATTTTATTAATGATCTAAAAACAACTCCGCTCCTAAGACGACCCACTGGCTCTCAATTAACCTACTTTACACGTTTAGTGTCATAAAAGTGTGAAGAAGGTTTAATTACATTAAATGTTAAATTTATAGAAACACTTTTGTAGACGACTGTAAGTACGTCAGATTTTCGCTTAGTTGCGAGTTGACGACAACAAAAATAGGTAAAATCGGAAGGTGCCAACTCGCCCGAGCGAGCGAGTTAATTGCAGGCGAGTTGACGAATAAGTCGATAATTTTTAATTAAATTTTTATGCTGTCATTACAATTTGATACTTATTTTTGTGTTAAAGATTATTCTAGAACTTACTAAAACTTTACTACAGTTATAAACCTAAACATTGCCTGTATAGTCGTTGCGAAGGAACGGATGTTGACCGGTATAATATCTGCCGCTAACAGCTCCACCTGTTTCTGTGACTGACGCAGCATCACGAACACCAGTCTTTTCTCCTTTAGACCGAAATTTTCCCATCCACAACCGTACACTGATCTTTCGAACATTTCCGCAGAGTTAATTAACCTCTGGCCGAGATAACAATAGAAAAAGAAGGTTGTGAAGCAATAACCCAAAACGGGCATGAACTGAAGCCATTCCCGTAGCGGCAAATAGAAAAATAAGCATATGATGACGGCGTTGTTACCAAAGTTAACTCCTATAGGGATGCTGTACAATGATTTTAAATTATCAACCAATTCCAAGAGTAGAGTATGTCTGTCGATCACTGATAATAGAGTATCCCTGGCCAGTTCCTTGTTCTCGTGTCTGTTGTAGTTGTCGTTGAGGTACAGCAGTTCGTAGGCCAGCATTTGGAACAAGGCGGTGGTGTGTGCTATGAGGAACAGGACCAGAGCTTGGTAGTTGAGCATCACGAGCATGATAGTTAACTCTTGCACAGCGAGGAGTAAGAGACATATCTCCTTTTTTGGTGACACCGTCAGTGGCTCGATGCCTAAAACAAATCCTCGAATATGAAAGTGTACACGAGAAAATTAAAGTGTTGTTGTTATAAAACCAATCAATGAGATCAGACTAGAATGATGACTTGTACAACAATAAGTGAAGTAATAAGCATTGTTTGACAGCTAATTTCTTAAGTTTAAAATAGAGGCTTGTGCCTCTACTTTAAATTTAAGAGATTAGCTGTCGATATCGATCTCGATTTATAATGTAGAAATAAATGGCATGTATTTAATGCAGCAACTAAGTAAAATGAATATAGGTTATAAAAAATAATAGAATGGGTACCATTTATAATGGGTTGGCAGCTAATAAGGGGTATCGTAATAAGTAAAAGGTAGCATATTAATATATCAGTTATAAGCTCCGTTTTAAATTAAACTAGCATCGAGTTTTTCTTTTGGCACTGAATTAATATCTAAGCGAAAACTTAATGATGAAAATAAAATAGAAAATGGGCATTCATAAATAATACAAATCAGATTCTATTTAAAATTATTTGTATGAAGAATAAATATAAACTTGCTTATATTATACATATATTGTGCGACTTTTTAATAGCTTTAAATCAACTCTAAAATGGCATGAAGAAAAAATATTTTGCAGCTTTTATTTTCAAAATTATAGGTGAATAAATTGTAATTTGTTATTTGTTTGTTACTTTATTTTTCAAAAGAAACAAATTCTAACTGGGTTATGAAATGGTCGACGGAGCCCGCTTCGCGGGGCTCCTACTTCTGGGTGGTTTAAAAAAAAAAAACCACGAAGATCGAAGATCTTCTAACCTAAATTGTCCGAGTCGGGGAGCCAGCAAGTCCCGAGCTCGCTTCGCTCGCTCTTAAAAACTGCATCCATCCATCGCATCTTCCGCCGTTTTCACGAAATTATAATAAAAAAATATTAATAATTAACTCTTATTCCTTTTTATTGTATTCCAAAAATTCGCAAAGCGAAGCCTGAAACTGGGTTTTTAGGCGGCACGAAATAGTTGGTAATATATTATCTTTGCCACCCTACTAACATTATTAGTCGCCAAGTCATTATATATAGCTCCTCGCCTAATATTTCAATTGACTGGTATAGTTTATTTGCCACCCAAACGCAGCTGCTAGTTTTTAGTTTTTATAACACCCTTAATTTTGAACCTTAAATAATATAATAGTCGCGAAAATATTAAATCGCTGGCAAGTTATTTTATTTATTGCAAACATTTAGTCGACTTTTAAGTTATTAGTCACTCGGAAAATAATTAGCTGAAATAAATTATATTTTAAATAAAATACAGTTAATAATGGAGATCACAGGAAAAGCGTTCTGGCATTCCCATCGCTCGAATACAGCTATGTCGTCGAGAACTATTTCTACAAGCAGAAGAATATATTTACGAAACGTTATCAATCAAATGACTTACCAACACAAGGAGTCATAGAATAAGTATTCAGTACATCAATTCTATGAGGTAAATAAATGCAAAATCCGTCGAAATAATTGACTGCGTAGAAAATGAAAACGATGCGCTTGACGATCTTCATCAAGTATTTGTGTTTCGGGAGAAGGTAGACTGAGCGCTGAGCTATTTCGTCACTTTGTTCCAACTTTCTCAAGACTTCTCGTAACAGAGGTCTGTGAATTAAAAACGAAAATAAATAATTTCATACTTATTGTAAATATACCCTGAAACTTCATACATGTAGGAGACCGGGTACAAAAGTAACATCGGGTCGTAAAATGTAATGTGTGTAATTTCATAAACCTACAGAGCGTTTTGTTACTTACGAACGACCCGCTGTTACTTTTGTACTCGGTCTCCCCTATTTGAACTATGAAAGTTCTGAAATGCTTGAATTTTGCATCTGCGTTAAACCCAGCTATACTGGGTTCACAATTGAATGATAATAAATATAATAAAATAAAAAATATATACAACTACTGCCAATAAACTACATACTGTCTGTACATTTTAGAAATGGCAATATTCGTAAAGCTAAACCCGGATCGCTTCGCAAGAATGGCTGACGTATTTCCACGGAATAGACGTGACAAGAGTAGGCTGTGTATCCACAGTGCTAAAACAACACTGATGCGCAAAAGTGTCTGTTGCATGGCACCGGTGATTTATAATAAAATACCGAGTAGTTGGAAAGACAACAACTTGACATTATTCAAAAAAAAACTTCGGAACTTTTTAGTAGACAAAGCATATTATAGTGTTGCGGATTTTCTATTGGAGAAGGAATTTGTTTGACTGTTTTGTATAAGTAATTGTATTTTAAGCAGAAAGTGATGTGATATTAAATATGTTAGTGACTAATGAATTAGAATGATATTATTTTTGAATGAATTGACATTAAAGACATTTATTAATAATTGAAGGACATGCTAAGGAAATGTATTGATTCGAATTGTAATAAAATATTTGTTTTTCTTGTATAGTATCAAAAATTTTAAAGCTTATACTTCTACAACTCTGTACTTTTGCATGCCTGGTTATTGGTAAAATATGGCTGTTTCTATAATTATCCTAACACCTTACTTGTACCCATATTTGCGAAATAAAAAATCTATCTATCTAATCTATCTATAAATTGAGTAGGAAAAAACTGTTAAAATAACTATTTAAGCCTCAATATTGTATTAATTACTATAAAACCTTTGCGTGATGAACCACCAGCTGTTGTTAGCAGTGAGGATCAAGACGGTTATGTTGAGATAACTCTTAATGAAGTCTCCAGCGCCCGTGGCGAACTTCCACTGGAACCAGAAGCTGCCGACGAAATACAGGTAGAATAGAAGAGACAGGTGGACAATCCAAAACCATGCTGTGAATAATATAAATGAGACGATAATACGTACAACTTTATGAACTAGTCACCAGCTAGTAGCAGATAATAATAATATTCCACAACTATCACACAACGCCATCTAGTCCCTAATACATACAAATTATAGGTAAATTACACCCAGATACAGAAAAATGATCATGTCACTGAATGGTGCCCCGGATAGCAGTGATTTAATAACTTTGTTCTGAATCTGACGAAAGCATACGTACAGCGTCGCAAAATTATGAAAATAAAAAGGCTTGCGCTTAACCGTCTACCAGAAAAGGTGGTTTCTATTTTAAAACCAAAAAAATGATATACCTGCCTGAATGTATAAATGGTCAACAAATTGTATATCATAAAGTATTGTACAAATTAATCTATTTTGTGTAATAATAAAAAAAATGGTCTAATCAGAGTCGACTATTTTTGTTTGCAGGGTTTAAAGGAACCTAACCAAACCGAACTTCTGGATGTCTCAGAAATCCTGCTAAAGCGAGTTTTAGATTTGGTGAGCATTTTATCCATTCTGGCAGAGTTTTTCGATTGTGTGGTTTTAAAATAGGTACAGCCTTTTATTTTCATAATTTTGCGAAGCTGAACGTGGACTTTCATCAGGTTTAAGCTACGTATCTTTCAGTGAAATAAAAAGAGTTTTAGGAAGGAGAAGGATATCTAAATGTACGCACCAGATATTCCAACTTTCTTAAAAGAGAATCCAGCAAGATACGGACCGATGTTAACAATCCAGAGAATACTCTTAAAACTGGCCTCTTTGAATATCATCCGTGTTGCTTCCAATACTGCTTCTTTCAGGATTCTGAGTAAATTCATTGTTTAATGAACTACCGCAATACAATCCAAAAAGGCACCTGAATCAGCGGTATTTCTGGGAGGTTAATATTTAAGAGAGCTGAAGTGAGTCTATGTGTTACATAAGTGACGATCAACCTCTAAGTAAATAAATAGGTTTATTTTAAGTTCAAGCCGAGCTCTTATACGTCTTGTAAGATGTGTCTACCCCGTCTTGAAATATAAATTAAAATGAGCTACACAGCTAGCTAAAGAAACTTTAAAATTTAACGTTTTTTGTTACATAAAGCAAAGTCGATAATGATAGGTGGTTTTTAATAACCTGCTATTATCAGTAATTGTTATCTTCGAACTATTTAATTATTCTGAATAGCTGTGATCGTGACACTGCCTGTGAGTTTCAGAAAACAACTTAAGTTTGAATCCCAGCACTTAAGTTGATGTGGATCACTCTCATGTCGACAGAAACGAACGCTATTCGTTAGAAACGCTTTTCGCCAGAAAACGCATGTTGACAGAAACGCAACTCATCAGATATTCGTCGGTCGCGTTTACGAATAACGTTCATTACGTTCTACACGCTTTGTGTTTTTTTTTTAGCTTGGTAAAATCATCAAATGAGTCCTCCCGCCCTGCCCGGGGTTCCCACCCCGTACTGACTAAAATCCACGGTGTCCTTCAGTGGCCATTTATGTTCCGCAGTCACGGTAATGAGATAAGTCTAGCGACCCCGGCAGGCTTTGACCCTCTAGAGGAGGGCCCAGTCATTATGCTGACGTTCTTTGAGGCGCGCGTAAAACACAACGCGCACAATATGTACTGACTGATGAACATGTCAATTGATCTCGTAAACTATCAATAAACCCTTCTTATTGAATATGATAGCGTCAATTCTGAAATAGAAATAGTCGCTAATGCATTCGCCCATTAACGACTATTTCACGGTTTGTAGAGTTACCGTCACCTTTTTGAAATATAAGCTCTAGGAATAAGCAGACAAACAGCTAGACTGAAACTATATTGTGTTAAACACAGTTAATGTGCTTTCATTAAAATCTGAACACCTTACATTACAATTAAGTTTCTTATAATTATTTCCATGAACTATACAGACTGAAATACAATGTGTTTGGTTTCCGGTATCTTTAACAAAATAGTAACATCTTTGAATCCAAAAATGCATAGGTATGTGATGCTTTTGTTTTTTTTTTATATCTGCAGGCGGCGCGCTTTTCCCCGGTGTGTCCCTCTTGGTCTGGTCTCTCCCTCTGAGCCTGTCCGGCATGAGTGTACAAGTGCCTGTACCGGCAGGGGCCCAGAGATCATCGAGACACGCAAGCCCCACCACGACGGCAACGTGGAGACACGTTGGTGGGGTGGAGACACGTTGGTGGGGATATTAAGCTCCCTACAAATAATTTCTTCCTGTATCATGAAGACATAGAAACAACATAATTATATAGAATCTCAACATACGAACACTGACACTAAACACGACAGTACGAAACAACTCAACATGAAACTCACTAATACAAACACCCAGAACTGGAACAACTACTTGCAGGTCATACAAATATTTGATCCGTGCGGAGATCGAACCGGCGATACTTGCCATGTATACCCTCTGGTATCGGATATCCGTAATTGAAAAGCAAATAAGTACATAGTTTACTTTTGAAGTGAAGATTTTTATATCTGATCTTCCTTTGGCTGTCTTATGGAAAAAACTTCATCCCCGCTGCAGCTTTTTGCAGTGGCCAAGTATCTCTCTTTAACTATACATATTTGTATGAGCTTCTAATAGTTGGTACGGGGTAGTGTGTGTGAGTTTCTATATTCGTAAACGCACCCCCGATACAGTAGAAATTCCTAGTATGGGAAAACGTTTCACGCGCACATGTCGCATTTTTAAAGACGAAGTAAATAAATAAGTTTTGTCCACGTTTTATTTTATATTTATTAAATAAATAACAAGTTTAAATCTTTGATGTGTTTTATTTCCCTATTTCGAAAATCCTGTACCGCAATTTGAATTCCCGGTTCATATAATATCTTAAAAAACGGAAAATCCCGAAATTTTCGGGTCCAACCAAGCAGTAATAAGCCAATGGGTCTCAGTGCGAGTTGGTAGGAGTCAGTCACATATCCCCTAATTTTTAATTCAATACTGTTTGTTATAATTTTAGGATTTACAAAGAAAAGACTAATAAAAACTAAACCTTATATTCGTTTCTCTACTACTTGCTTGTCAATATGCGAGTCAAAATTGATGATGTGATATTTAAATAGGATCACAAAACTGTATAGTTTACGCTTCTAAACCTTAAATATAGTAACAAACTTATAAATAGACTGCATAGTGTTCGCAAAAGTATGAATACGTATGGGAATGACGCGCGCAGCGTACACTATGACGGGCTTCTGCGCTTGTTTCAACATCATCAACACTTGTCTCCGCTCTTTCACACGCAAATTCTCCCAACCGCAACAATATACCGCCATTTCAAACTTTTCCGAAGCTGTCGTAAGTCTCTGACCTTGAAAGCAGTACAAGAAAAATATGAATAGACTGTGGTAAATCAGAGGAGCGAAGTTGAGACAGACGTCCAGTGGCAACACGAAGAATAAACACAAAGAAATGGCGTCCAGACCAAAACCTATACCGATAGTGACACTGTAAATAGCTTCAACTTTTCCAACAGTGTGCAGAACTAGAACATGACGACTTATAATGTTCCTCAGACGATCTTTTATTTCACAGTAAGCTTCAGCTGACCTTCGGCAAGTGTGTGTAATTTCACTGAAGCTCCTCATATCTTCATAAAGAATTTGGAACACTGCAGTAGTGTGAGAGAACAGGAATAGTAAGGTGACGTCATAGCTGCATACCGCCACAATTGCTGTTAGTTCTTGCAGTGCTAATATCACCATACAGGCCTCACGGTTTGGACTAGCACTGAGTGGTTCTAGCCCTGGAAAGGAGAAACAAATGATGATGGAGGAATTTTCAGAACCTATGAAATATCTCTCAATGTACGATCACTTACCAACACAAGAAGCAACCGAGAAGTCATCCATCCCAATTGTTCGAGTAGGTATAAAGATCATGATATCATTGACAAGATGGAACATGTAGGCCATGATGACAATAATTTTGATGCTCTTCAGAAGTTTTTTGTGCACATCCAAAAACCTCCCTGTTTCAATTATCAGGTCATCATTCTTTTTCACCAGTTTCAGTAGTTCATTTAATTTATTTCTACAAATCATAATGTTGGAAAATGCTTAATTCCGTATTTTTTTATGAAACAATATTATTGTGTATTCTTTGAAATAGAAAATGAAATTACCTTTTGTGTATCAGCCACCAGCTATTATTGGAGATGAGAACGAACACTGAAATGTTGAAGAAGCTGTTGATAGAGTCAACGAAACCGTCAGCAAAATACATCTGGTATATCACCGTACCCAAAATGTACACGTAGAAAAGAAGGATCGTGTGGACAATCCAGAAGAAGACTGCAAATATTCAAAAACAAGTCACACATAGGATTTATTTTATTTTTGAAAGACCTGACCACTTTACACTGAGACTTCATCCCTATTTTCTTATTTATTTCATATACACGAGAATATTATCTTCAGACACTCACATTTAAACTTTTTACTCAGCAAAGGAAACCCAGCAAGGGTTGGAAAAAAATTGATAAGCCAAAATAAATTCAAACAAGAGTTTTGTTTTAGACGCAGCCCAAAATGTTTGAACCACTCGCTTAAGCTGTCTGCCATTTTTAGTTAAACTATTTAGAAATATCCGTTCTCAACGAACAAATGTAGACAATCGTAATTTTCAATTGAATGCAATTATATCGCTAGCCGTCAAAGTTATTAGAAGTTAAATAATTAATAAAGTCTTGTTAGTTGCATCGGCAACTAATAAGTGTGGCAGATATGCCATTAAATAGTTTCATGAAATTCTACCTGTGTGTTAGAATAATTTATTTGTTAATCACTAAGTGAAAGGTGTAAACGTAATAAGATCCTAGAATATGAAAGATTCACACTAGGTAAAAACATTTTTGCAGAGTTGCAGTTGCATTAATGAACTGTTCACTGCCCCTTTCACTCAAACGAAAGCTCATGGACATGTGCATTCTCCCCACCCTCACGTATGGTGCGCAAACAGGGTCCCTCACAAAGAAACAGAAGTCCGCACTTGGAGTCTGCCAACGAGCTATGGAGCAAAGTATACTGGGTGTCAAACTTACGAACCGCATTATAAACTCCATACTTCGCTCCATAACACAAATAGCCGATGTTGGCCTAACAGCTGCAAGGCTGAAATGGAACTGGGCTGGTCATATTCGCCGTATCTCGGATGAGCATTGGGCAAAAATAACCACTCAGTGGATCCCAAACGGCGGTAAACTGTCGTTTCCATCTTTTTGGGATCTTTGGATTGTCCATCTCCTTCTGGGCCTATCGCGTTGTCACGCGACAGGCCCAGAGATGGCGGGATAAGCAGGACTCATTTTCGAGAGATTGGCCTATAATCGCACTAGATCTCGAAATGTGGAAGGAGGGCAGGGAGGCCTTTGCCCTGCAGTGGAACGACACGGGCTTATAATGATAATAACGGGATTGATGACAATTTCCACAGGTACCTACCCTAGTTTTTTTTTTATTTTAATGTTTGGTCTTGTAAAGACTACAATAATATCAATATCCGTAAAATTGCAACCACTAGTCATAATTGACTTCAAGTTATTAATTTTTGTTTATCAGTTGTCTAGTACCCATAACATAAGCTCTGCTTAGCTAGGAACTAGATGGTACTTGTGGAATATTATAAAAATATACATATATATAAGTTCAGCCAATACGTATTCCATGCCAGTGGCAGACACAATGATGTTACCCTAAGCCCCTTCGTACACTAGGCGACGCAAGTCACCTTTCCTTACGACTTTGAAATCCATTGACGAGTGCGTGTTTACGAACCTCTATGGATTGTATTGCGATAGTGGCCTGGATACCGAAATCGTAAGGTATCGGAGACTGGCGTTGCCTTTTGTACGAAGGGCCTAAATAAACGTACCAGATATTCCAACTCTCTTATAAGAGAATCCAGAGAGATAAGGACCGATATTAACAATCCAAAGAAGACTATGAAAACTGTCCTCTTTAAAATTTATCCTTACTGCTTCTAAAACAGCTTCTTTTAGGATTCTAAATATATTCATTGTTAAATGAATTTTTCGGAATGAGGTAGACAGGTGGCAAAAGAAACAATATAATTAAAAAATACTTGGAAAAGCAAAGGTGATAATGATAGATAGTGTTGTATCGTAGTAATAAAAAAATGGTTTTATTTTTAACTGTTATTATTTTTTGACTAGATGTGTCCGTGATTCCGTCTGTGTACATTTCAGAAAACTTTAAAATTTTCCGAAAATTATCAATAATATGTAAACGATTTTTTTAACGGATATGAAGAGTATCATTTGCATACTTGATGAATACTATGTAGATGAAAAATAAGTAGACATAAACAAGACTACAGACTTTATAGTGTTAAACCCAGTTAGTGTACCTTTTTTTTTTTTTTTTGCTCGGTAAAAGTAAAATCATCAAATGAGTTCTCCAGCCCCGGGCAGGGCGGGAGGGACTGTCAGACTTGTACTGACTAAAATCCACGGTGTCCTTCGATAGCCCTTTATGTTCCGGGGTCACGGTAATAGAAATAAATCCCGCGACCCCGGCAGGCTTTGGCCCTCTGAGAGGAGGCCCCGTCATTTTGCTGACAGCTCTTTGAGGCGCGCGTGGGACGCGCCGTCGACCCGGGCATGGTCCATGGTCGGACAGCGAGTTGCCCTTTACTCGCTGCCTACGGTGGCCGGAGATCGTCTTGCGACGTCCGACGCCGTGGGCGTACACCACTGCGGTTGGGGCGGAGGGAGGACGCTGTCCTCCCTCGCTCGCGGCCCGCCACCTCCTTCACGAGCATTACTGCTTCGCAGAAGGCGGCGACCACTTCCCACTCCGTCTCGCTCCGCAGCATGGCTGAAACCAATGCCGGGCGCGAGAGGGGTTAGTGTACCTAAAAGCTATCGAAAACCTAATTTTTAATACTACTTTTCATTTAAATCAGAGCTCTTTACGTTAGAATTAGTTCTTATGTAATTACTGACATCGTGCCCGCGACGGTGTAATTTACATGTACAGGTTGATATTAACTTTAAGGCGTTGATTAAAATAATTTTCTTTAAAAAGAGAGATAAAAGATTTTTCTCTATAGTTGCATAACTTGTCCTTGTAGATAAATAATTAGTACACAGACTAAGTTTCTGATACTGAATACCTACTTGTTTTAGGTTTATCAGATCATTTCTTGGCCACATTTGCTTAAGTTGTCATATATAATTTGCGAACTGAAACAGTGAAAGAACCTTGGCAAAGCTGATGCTGCCGACCATCACATTTTCCACAAAATCGTTTTCTATTCCTTATTCTTATAACCCAAACGCTCAACATGACCTGGTTAAGTTATTGTCTTACATTAGAAGCAGTGGCGGATTAAACGTTGAGAGCGCTGTAGGCAAGCATCTCATCGGCGCCCCTATATTAAAGATAACACGTAGATACTATAGTTTGACCAAAGCCGATGTACCTTAGGAAATTGCGGTGAGATGGGGGCCAAGAAAAAAAGAGCATCAGCTTACATGAGATAGATATCTGTCGAACAGATCTTACGAATTCGGTTTACAATATTTTAAAGCCTTATGTAATACCAGAGGCGTATTTTAAAATTGAGCGCTCTGGGCCTGTAAAGCCCGGAACTAATAACAAAAAAAAACAATTCAGTGCTACTCAAACTTCACACCCACACCACCTTGTAGAAGACAAACCTAAAATGTTGAGTTTAATAGACCGCGTCGAGACAAACTAACACAAGAAGACTTTGCATGGAAAATGAGTAATTAAAAACGTAAGCAAAGTAAAAGCGCGAGCGTAGCGAGCGCGAATTTTTTTTTGGTTTTTTGGGAATAGTAGGAAAACCAAAGAAGGATGGACAAAACGTCCCACCCCTTGTAACACTTCCATCTATATATCAAATGAAAGCACTTGAAAAGTGTATCATTTCATTGTATGACAGCAAACCTGTAAACCATGGGAGAAAAAAGTTATTGAGACTTTTATGTCAAAATACCAACGATACATAATGTTAGGCAGAAGTCATGTATGTCTTAAATTATATTAATCCATACTCAATACTGTGTGCTAATGCATCGTTGACATTACTGTATTAAAAAAAATGTCACATGATATGCAAAAAAAAAAAAAACTTGCTTGTTTCTTTAACCGATTCTCGGACTACCTTCAGCTCGTCCACGGTTCTGTGCCTTAACGATTGGGTTTGTCGACTATGAAAGTAGAAGACAGGAGTCAACTATGTGTTACGTGTTCACGATCTTTACTTCGAATCAGAATTCTTCATAGTATGTTATTACGAGAATACCTATATGGTATATGGAAGATCGGCCGCGATTCACAGAGTTTATAATGGAACACATTGATTCGAAAATGTCAGTTTTAATACTTAATTATAGCGTTTTTGAAAAAGAATACGGCGCTATCTCCACAATCGATAGAATCGCGGCGATATTATAGTCGTGCCACATATTTCCATATAATCTATACGAACGTGTCTCCACACGGCGATGTTCATAGATTTTCAAATGGAAATGATGGGTACAAGCGTTGGCGTTGGTACGCATCATTACCATGACAAAAAGCTATTCAGACACTGTTAGCACTTCGGACACTAATGAAGGAAACCAAAAAATGACTTCAACGACCATCCATAGTACACTGGTGTTTTTTTTTTTTACTCCTTTGCTTCCTCGTTAGTCAGTTGAGTAACGTTTTGGTTGTGGCGGCATGTGACGGTCTTATGGCCATGTTCTTCTAAGTAGGGCCTGTGGTACCCCTACCACAGCTTTGAGCCTCTAAAGCCCCAATCTAGTTTAAATTCATTATTTTCATACAATTATTACTACTAAGTACTATGATTTTCTTTTAAAGAGTCAGAAGTGGGTGCCGCTAAGTCAACAATGTTACTCTTTCTCATGATCTATACACATATTATCATGAGAAAAAGCTAAGAGCAATATTTTCTTCTGAAAATCGAAATTCATCTTTTGACATAAAAGTCTCAATAACTTTTTTCTCCTATAGTTTGCAGGTTTGCTGTCATACATTGAAATGATACACTTTTCACGTACTTTCATTTGATATATGGATGGGAGTGTTACAAGGAAAGGGACGGGGTCCTTACATTTCTGCCCATTCTTCTTTTCATTTTCTTTTCGTTAAACATTCCCGTACTTCAAGAAAAGTTTTAATCTAAAAGCAAAATCAAATTTGAAGTAACCCTTGTAGCGAAATTTTTTAGCTTTTTGGAAAAGAAGAAGCCAAATTTTCATTTTCATTTCGTTAAACGTTTCCGTACTTCAAGACAAGTCTTAATCTAAAAACGAGATCAATTTGAAGTTTTTTTTGTAGAGCAAGCTTGGTTAATGTAAGTTGCTTAGGTTTAAGTAGTTTGTTTTTTCGGGGAGACTCGGTCTTGCTTGCGCCACCCCTCGCAGCCTGTCGCCCCGGCCCTTTTGGCATGGCTCTCTTGGCCTAAGGGTAACAACGCCACTGGGTAAGACTGGCAGTCGACGCGACGAACATTGCAGTCGTATCTTTCCAACTTCAATCAGAGATCATGTACCATCGACAAAGTTGTTTGTAGGCGTAAGTTTTAGTCAGTCCCACCATCGTATAATTAATATTTTGTTATAAATTGAAGCGAATTGGGATTGTATACAAAATTAATAGTTTCATTGTCTGAGTGGTGACTTACATATTGACACAATTAATTTTATGCTATATTGTAATTTTTTTCTTTATTTTACAATTCCGCCCGCGCGCCCCTTTGTACCTTCGCGCCCCTAGGCAGATGCCTAGTTTGCCTTATGGGTAATCCGCCTCTGATTAGAAGACGAGTCTTCGCGGCCTGATTTATCCATAGAATAATAATCTTATAAGGGCTGCTTTTTCAGATAACTTTTATATTTTTAGTCAGATAACTTTTATCTGAGGCATAAAAATAGCGGTTTGACAGCTTATCTGTAGAAAATAATTATGTCAAATTGCTATTTTTATTCCTGAGATAAAAGTTATCTGACTATTATAAATCAGCCCTAAATAAAACAAAATGTTCAACACTGCCGTCTATGTTTTAAATCTGGAACTACCAAGTTAACTAACTCGGTAGACACGAGATTCGAGAACGACGCGCACGATTGCGGCCACTTTACATAAAGTAGTTCCCGTTTATTCTCAAAGATGGCGTTGTATTCAATCTACCATGAAGACAAAAAACAAATATTCTTAAGTCACATGACGAAAGAAGGTCGTCTGTTTTAGTCCGTACATTAAATAAAGCTAATATCAACAAAGAAACAGGTTTCGTGACGGTCTGTTGAGTTCTTCGAAATAGAAGTTATTTATCAATATAGTGAAAATAGCTATAGATACCTACCCAAATAGCTCCATACTTTTTCATTTCAAAAGGCAAGATTTTCTCTATTTCAAATCATTACCTTGTTACTTCGGAAATCGTTTATTCGACGTATAACTTTGCAATGGAATGCAAACAAAATGTTACCTCGTATTTTTTATTTCATAAAGTTTTTAAATATACCTAGATTTCGTCCAAAAACAAAAAGTTATTCGTTCTTAATATTCTTAATAAAAAACTTTTTTCAAAAAAAATTTAACCGCCTTCAAAAACAACCACAAAAAAGGGTAAAATAACCTACAAAATAACTTTTCTTTCGGAAGTCGGTGGCTTTGTTTTATTATTTCGATGTCTTTTTGCCACCGACTTCCGAAAGAAAAGTTATTTTGTAGGTTATTTTACCCTTTTTTGTGGTTGTTTTTGAAGGCGGTTAAATTTTTTTTGAAAAAAGTTTTTTATTAAGAATATTAAGAACGAATAACTTTTTGTTTTTGGACGAAATCTAGGTATATTTAAAAACTTTATGAAATAAAAAATACGAGGTAACATTTTGTTTGCATTCCATTGCAAAGTTATACGTCGAATAAACGATTTCCGAAGTAACAAGGTAATGATTTGAAATAGAGAAAATCTTGCCTTTTGAAATGAAAAAGTATGGAGCTATTTGGGTAGGTATCTATAGCTATTTTCACTATATTGATAAATAACTTCTATTTCGAAGAACTCAACAGACCGTCACGAAACCTGTTTCTTTGTTGATATTAGCTTTATTTAATGTACGGACTAAAACAGACGACCTTCTTTCGTCATGTGACTTAAGAATATTTGTTTTTTGTCTTCATGGTAGATTGAATACAACGCCATCTTTGAGAATAAACGGGAACTACTTTATGTAAAGTGGCCGCAATCGTGCGCGTCGTTCTCGAATCTCGTGTCTACCGAGTTAGTTAACTTGGTAGTTCCAGATTTAAAACATAGACGGCAGTGTTGAACATTTTGTTTTATTTAGGGCTGATTTATAATAGTCAGATAACTTTTATCTCAGGAATAAAAATAGCAATTTGACATAATTATTTTCTACAGATAAGCTGTCAAACCGCTATTTTTATGCCTCAGATAAAAGTTATCTGACTAAAAATATAAAAGTTATCTGAAAAAGCAGCCCTTATAAGATTATTATTCTATGGATAAATCAGGCCGCGAAGACTCGTCTTCTAATCAGAGGCGGATTACCCATAAGGCAAACTAGGCATCTGCCTAGGGGCGCGAAGGTACAAAGGGGCGCGCGGGCGGAATTGTAAAATAAAGAAAAAAATTACAATATAGCATAAAATTAATTGTGTCAATATGTAAGTCACCACTCAGACAATGAAACTATTAATTTTGTATACAATCCCAATTCGCTTCAATTTATAACAAAATATTAATTATACGATGGTGGGACTGACTAAAACTTACGCCTACAAACAACTTTGTCGATGGTACATGATCTCTGATTGAAGTTGGAAAGATACGACTGCAATGTTCGTCGCGTCGACTGCCAGTCTTACCCAGTGGCGTTGTTACCCTTAGGCCAAGAGAGCCATGCCAAAAGGGCCGGGGCGACAGGCTGCGAGGGGTGGCGCAAGCAAGACCGAGTCTCCCCGAAAAAACAAACTACTTAAACCTAAGCAACTTACATTAACCAAGCTTGCTCTACAAAAAAAACTTCAAATTGATCTCGTTTTTAGATTAAGACTTGTCTTGAAGTACGGAAACGTTTAACGAAATGAAAATGAAAATTTGGCTTCTTCTTTTCCAAAAAAAAAAAAATTAACCGCCTTCAAAAACAACCACAAAAAAGGGTAAAATAACCTACAAAATAACTTTTCTTTCGGAAGTCGGTGGCTTTGTTTTATTATTTCGATGTCTTTTTGCCACCGACTTCCGAAAGAAAAGTTATTTTGTAGGTTATTTTACCCTTTTTTGTGGTTGTTTTTGAAGGCGGTTAATTTTTTTTTGAAAAAAGTTTTTTATTTTACTCTTTTTAGTTTTAATATTCAACCCAAATTCTTGGCAAATACATCATTTTCTTACATGTGCACTAGAATTTTGTAATCCGTAGCACCGGTATTAACATCGCCCATGTTGTGTACATAAAAGAAAGTTCCAATAAAATTCCCTATCTCAAAAAATGCTGAACAGAGTTCGATGAAACTTGCAGTATTCCCTAAGGTGATCGATCTTTAATACAACAAAAAAACAATTTTCAAAATCGGTCCACAATTGGCGAAGTAATCGCGTAACAAACACGCAAAAAGTAAAGATCATCATGTCATCCAAGTAGGCGAAATTAATAAAAATGCTCACAAAATAAAAAGTACTGAACCAAATTTGATGATGGGACCACACTGCAAGTATCCTGCATCGAACAAAAAAAAAATCACACTAATCGGACTAGAAACCTCGGAGTAATCGATGTACATACATTAAAAAAAAAAATAAAAAAAAAAAAAACATACCGACCGAATTGAGAACCTCCTCCTTTTTTTGAAGTCGGTTAAAAACAAAACAAGATTCATGAACCCGAATGAAATCCTCTCCGACAACTTTTGAAATTACCATATTGTTTTGATCATTAAAACGTGACATTCCACTATTTATCCTTTTGACTTTCATGACATTTTATATCTACAAAAAAATACCGACGGAATTGAGAACCTCCTCCTTTTTTTAAAAATAGCCAGGCACTCAGTGCCTCAAAATCACAATATGTTTAGAAAATATTATTAGACCTTGTTTTAAGATCTTTTTCTTTAAATATAGAATTATCAAAATAACCGCCATTCCTATTTCCTACTATTTTATCATTCTGGTAGATTTTTTGAGCTGAATTGATTGGAAATTAATGAATTTACAGGCTGAATTTACTGGCATTCGTTTTTAAAAAAATGTTACGTTACATTTGTTTCAAAACGTATCCCAGTTTTCGAGGATACCGATAACTTTAATAGGGTCCGAGGCGGATTGAAATTATAGACGAATCTGTATTAGGGGCGAATTATGCACTGAATTAGTGGTAGCTGCTTGAATTAGTTTATATCTCACGTATCACAAGCAGAAAAAAATATGGACAGAGAAGTTGAGGAAAATGATTTGAAGTATTTGAAAACAAACTCTTACGACTAATACAAAAAAATCATGTTTTGAGGAACGCAACCGTTTAAGTCAGTGTTTTTATTATCATTAACTGAGCTGCTTGCCTTTGTCTCTGTTGGCATTGTCTTAGGATTCAACATATTTTTCCTCCTAAGAATACTTTATTTATTAACTACAACTGATTTGTTTCTTTCTGTTCTTGATATCTCATGGACCTGACATCATCTATTGACACTGAATAGTAATTTAACCTGGAATACTCGAAAACAAAACATTCCTAATCGTTACTAGAACTCATAAAAGATGTCGTAAGTTCCAACTATTTCTGTCAAAAAAGTCAATGACCGCAGATTTATCGCAGTTTAACAATCAGAATAGGTCTGCCTCAAGGCATGAAAAAAACAATTAATCTTAATACATTTTTCTCGAATTCTCTACTATTTTCAATGCAGTTTTATTTTCTACCTTTGCTTATTGATGAAAACGTATTGAAATGATAAGCTACGAGAATGCATGCATGGGTAATAAGTAACCTTATTATTCACGCACATATTCAATATCTCTTTCAGGCAACAACACACTTGTTTCATGATTGAAATGGATGTATTGTTCGGTATTTAATTGTTTCTTATATTATTTATGATCAATTGATCAGCTTCAGCTATATTGATGTCAAGGCTTTGCAGACCGTTGTTAACGGAGAAACGATGATTTTAAAATCATCAAATAACTCTTCCCGTGTGGGCTGAACTGATTTGGATAGGACTTTCAGAATAGTAATAACTAAGAACCGCCTATTCCTCATTTACATATTAAAAACTGTACCTTCTATATTCTTCTGCCCTTTGCGACAGAGTGCATTGTTTTTGGTATATATTGCGTTCCAGCTGGCCCCGGTAACCTTGATTTTTATATGCACGAGTCTGTTTAATGTTTACTGACATCATATTTGCAGATAACATAGTTTACCTACTGTACCTGCTTATTGCAAGCATTAAAAACCCTGACAAATGATGAAATACCTAACCTAGGACAAACAAATGAATTTACTTCAGCTACTGTTAAAAAAAATTACAGAACAAGTTGTTATCTACTTCTGTTATTAGTAAATAAACAATCTATAGCTGGGTACTCATTTAGCAGTGTTGCATGTAACGTATCAGATACAGTATCAAGTGAGTGCGTAGGCAGGAGGCTCGTGCCTACGTACTCACTCTGATACGTTACATGCAATACTGCTAAGTGAGTAGGTAGCTTATGAAATAACTACTCACACATACAGAGACAAAGTGAACGTACTAACTACGTCGTTGTCTGTGTATGGAGTTTCACTGGTTTCGCTTTGTGATGCAACAAGCATTTTATAATATTTATTTACTTGCTTATACGAATAATCACACTATAATGTAGTCGAAGGAGAAATGGCATTTACAAAGTAGTAATTCACTCCCATTTGGCTTATTATTGTATTATTGAAACTCACAAACACCCAGAACAACTACCTACTTGCGGGTCATACAAGATTTGTTCCATGCACGGATTGGACCCCCGAAACACTGCGCTCAGAGTTGATCGTTCAGCTACTGCACCAACCGTGCCGTTGATTGTTTTCAAGTTGAAGGTGATATTGATATTATATCGGCAGATGTTATTATAACAAAATCAGGTGGGTAGCATCAACATTCAATTCTCATTTCCTTTTCCAAAACATTTTCTTTAATAACGTATCGTAATTACAAGTACATATTCATTGCGAATACAACATTTCAACAACGAATAATTACATTCTACATAAATTATAGATCACATACAAGCTGTCATAACCTTGAATGCATAATAGAACCACAAACCAGGTTCTACAACGTGATGTCCTGCGTGAGCGACAAATATGTTACCTTTGACGCGACGCGATGCGACACAAAATTTTAAAATAATTAATTTTAAAATAATTAATAAAAAAAGTGAGTTTGTAAAAACGTGGGAAATAGTAATTGAAATTGTTTGAATCTCGTACGTCGTATTTGTCGCTCACTTAGGACACGGACTCAATAATAAGATGTCAGTAGTCAACAAGGAACCCTTATTTTGATTTTAACATTGGGGAAACCCGGTTACCTGTGTTTTTGTCCGAGGAAAATGGTTAGTTAAATGAAGTAAATGTTACTGAAATGAGGTTACTTGAGAAATAAGTGAATTTATCTTTTGAATATCACTACATAGTATAAAACAAAGTCGCTTTCTCTGTCCCTATGTCCCTTTGTATGCTTAAATCTTTAAAACTACGCAACGGATTTTAATGCGGTTTTCTTTAATAAATAGGTATATTCAAGAGGAAGGTTTATATGTATAAAACATGTACAATGTAGTAGTGGAACACTGTCAATTTTTGAGATTTCTAATGTGATGTCGTAAATCAACTCACTTTGTTGCGCTTAAATTACAAACGCTGGCCAAACCCTACGAGATTGGTCAAAATGATGTACTACAGTATTGTACAACTTACAAAAGTCCACAAAAAAGTCCGCGATGGTATATGTCTATCTCTCAAGAATAACCCACAATAACCGCTTTTTATCTTTTACTTTTTACTAGAAATAATGGCTTATTTACGAAGCCATTTTAAGTATGTATAACATTAATTATTATCCAAATAAACATGTTAGTAAGCTTGGACATTAAACCTAGATTAAATTTGTCTTTTACATTATGTAATTTCGATCAGTACTTTAGAAGATATCAAACGTACAAACTTACGCTAAATCGAAAAATTATCATTGCGGCGATGGTACGTGCTGACGAAATAAATGCTTCCCTAAAAAGATCCAATATTTGGCCACACATCAATAAATTAGAGCTTAAAACTAACATTGAACGTTGTTTATAATATAAAGACATTCTGTAATATGTTGTAAAAATAAAATAAATAGTTAAAAATGTAAAAAGTAAATAAGTAAAAATATAGTGTTTGAATTTAGATTTATTCCAAAGATAACAGGAAATCTTCATGGTATAGGGAAAGGGGGATTGTTTTACTCTAAATTTAACGCGAGCGGGCCACAGGCAGTAATGAATAAATCAAAACTACTGGATCGATTTTAATCACATAGGCTATATATTTTATACCCGTGCGAAACCGGAGCGGGTCGCTATGTTTTTATATACAACGTTCACAGTTTTTCTGTAGTGTATTTAGTATCAGCATTGCACCCGTGCGAAGCCGGGGCGGGTCGCTAGTTAATAATATATATTGAATCTCTTTTTCATATCTAAACGGCAAGGAGTGAATTCACTCGTCGCAACGTTGCTCCGTACCCAATAAATACCATACCAGAGAGTTTTAATTATTATTTACTTCAAATGGACAATAGTTAATTATTTCTACAATCGTACTTTTTCAATAACAGATATGGTGTCCCAGAACTAGCGTAGCAAATCGTAAATATACTTCATGAAATAACACCTGAATATAATTATGTTTAGCGACGCGAAAACAGCGGTCGCCGGTCGTTAAATATTCTTGTGTCTGTGTGTGTTTGTCTTCTACTAGCATAAATGGTCTAATTGTTTTCAGTTTATAAATACGTCATGCTCTAGTAAATGACAATATAGACAAAATTCACGTCTTCAATCTCCAAAACACGGTTTTCAATATATCTACGAGTATCACCTTATTTCAACGTATAACGCTGGAAAAAAATAAGTATATACTTAGATACGGTTTTGCGTTCCAAGTCTACATGTATAGTATTCTGTCTCAAGTTAACGAAAAAAAAGGAAACCAAACTGTAACAAAAGGTATTATAAGTGAGCATTTAAAAAAAATGGAATTCATTACCCACCTTGAGTAAATCGAAAAGGTTATTACACGGCTGGTATTGTACTTCCATTGTTATCGTACGATGCCGACCATTAAACTCTTCAGTTTATATAACAATCGTATATAATCCACTGGGCATTATGGTAGTGTTGATGTAAAATCTCTTTCTTAACAAGTTTCCGAAGTACAGCGACCGGATTTGAAGTATGTAGGTATGTACCGACTACTTTCTTCATGTTGTTTAAGTAAGAACTGGCTGGGAAAATGAGAATACAACTACTAACAACTGGGGGTGAACCTCCTCGCTGCGCTACGGAGGTTCACCCCCAGAATCCTTAGTGTCGCTTCGTGATTCAATACGCCCGTGACGTAAGGCAATGCTTTACTCCCTTGGTGCGTAATCTACTATTATGTGTATTTATATAAACATATAAGGCTATAGAGCAGTGGTGGCCCAGTGGTATCAGTCCCGACTTACGAGTTGTAGGTCGTGGGTTCGAACCCCGCCAGGCGTATTACTACTGTGTAATTGTGTAATTTATTTCATCACCACTGCTCTCAAAATGGTGCAGGAAAACATCGTAAGGAAAACGGCATATCCTAGAACCAAAAATTCGAAGATGTGTGACATCTACCAATCCGCACTAGGCCCGCGTGGTGGATTATGGCCCACTCCCTCTCTCAGGTAGGAGGCCTGTGTCCCAGTAGTGGGAACATTATAGGCTAATGATGATGAAATAAGGCTATAATATATAACATCACGCTACGACCAATAGGAACCGAGCAACTTGAACCTCTATAGAACAAAAATCACGACACACCACATAGCAATATTTAGATTGACAGGCCGATACGCGAGCCGGCTAGACCACACAACAAATACAATTGCATAATTAAATCTAATTATAGTGTGAATGATTTAGCTGCATATGGGTCGCCAACCTTGATTTTCATTGTAGCAACTATATGACTGGTGACGTCACGGTTGAAAGCGAGACGAAGTGGACTACGGACCGCTGCGCTTGGTTGAACAGCGTTCAACCAGCTTCCTGTCAATGATTTTTAAATCACAGTTTTTAATATAACGAGAACTACTGACTGTCGAGAGCTGCAACTACATAAGTACCCTCTACTATTTTATAGCAGGCAAGTAGAAACAAGCAGTTTTGTGTAAGTAAACGATCGCATCCATTATTATAGTTGTTATTAAGGGTGAGGTCAAACGAACAAAATTTTGTGAGTCGTGAGACGTAGACTTTCGGTCGCTTTCATAGAAAAAGTCTACCGTGTCCTCCGAGCAATCCTCGCAGTGGTATTAGCCTCAACCTTTTTTTTTTTTCACGTGGTAAAATCATAAAATAATGAGTCCTCCCACCCCGGGCAGTGCAGGAGGGACTGTCAGACTTGTACTGACTAAAATTCACGGTGTCCTTCAAGAGCCTTTTATGTTCCGGGGTCACGGTGATGGAATAAGTCCCGCGACCTGGCCTCACCCTTCAGGTATTTTTAACAGAAACCCTGCAATTATTATTAAATACAATGCATTCTACTTAGTCTCAACATTACTCAGTTTATTCGTTTGTACTAATGCCATCGACAATCAATAAATATTTGATCAAGTCTGCGTATCGACATTTCGTGTTCCTTTGGGGAATAGAACCGGACAAATGATATTTCATTTATATTTGGACACTTCGAATCAAATGTGGATTGTAGGCAACATTGTCACCGCAACATTTTCATATTCCTTCTCGCATGGTTGAAATGTTGTAAGGGACAAACTTTGTTGTTGGATTATCGACTTTTAGCAATTTGCGTAAAGTTGATACCGCCGTTTTAATACTTCTGGTCAATTGACATGGTCACAAATTACTGTTCACGTGTGACCTTTATACCCTGTGATCCAAAAAATATGTTTTCATGGTTATGAACCGTGTTGTTTTATTGTTGCCCAGGACTTCCTCGATCGTTGGTTTAGTGATCGCTAGCTCTATTTGTGAACCCTTCATGGGTTCAATTCCCAATTCAGAAATTTATAGTATTGGTATCTTGAATCGGGTATTTATTTATTGCCTGAAGTAAACATTATGCTTGTTTGATGGCGATAGGCTCACCCTTTCTTATATTCCACTGACAAATTATGAGCCTTCAGTAAACCACTGCTTCACTGTTAAAGGACTACTTTGAGACTACAATTTGCTCATATCTTTAAAATATTATTTTACAGAATTTACCATTATCTCACAGTAGCCATCAAGTTATTGTCATTCGGGCTAGAATATATGCGTACAGCGCACATGGCTTGCGGCAACTTGTTTAATATAATACCAATATTTTTCTTACAATTTTCAGCATAGATAAATTCTGAAGATATTGCATACAGCAAATATACATATATAGGATATAAAAGGGAATACATACGTGTTGAAATTAAAATTTATCAATGTAGATATACGTATAAATTACAACATATATGTTTTTTGTCGGTTTTCAGTAAATACAAATGAAGCTATGCTTATATGTAAGAGCATGTTAAGAGTGACGAATTATTATAAGTAATGACCATTCATTTACCTTAGTTAACTGAGTACGGTTTGAACCATTTCAAACCGTATTCAGTTAATTTAGGTTAGTATTAGTGGTTATCCTTACTATTCATATTTTCAGTAAGGATAACCACAAATACTAAATAGGCACGGTTGTGTGGTTCGTGATAGTAAGTTCATTAAAACCGGGCTTACGTGTAATGGGGTAAAGTATTCTTTCAATGAACAAACGACCTAACATAATAGCCTATAATTGTCCTTTGTACGATAATAATTCGACGTGGGCATGCAGTCTGGTGACATCATCCACCGATATTTGTTCTCCAAACAGATGTTTGGTGAAGAAATGCGTATGCGACTAAAAAATTGAAGTTCCCAATTTAAAATAAATGAGGACAGAAAGTACACATAGGCCTACTAAAGGCCTTCATCAATTTGCCAAAAGGTGTAAACGTTAAATTAATCGTAATGGCGGAATGGTAAAAAGAATTCGGCTTGATATCAAAATTATACAAAATCCACTCAGATAACCATAAACTGTAAATAGAATCAGTAATACTTATTAAAATATACTTAATATAAAAATACCATCGCGCCTTACAGTAGTCGCACATGATGTGTAATGTCCCAACTGCACTCCTTTTTTACTTGACCACATTTTCGATTCTTCTAATCTACATGTCGCTAAGCATGGTCACATTTTTAACATGTTCTCCTTTTTCTTTCTAATAAAATTCACCCTCCAAAAAGTATAGCACTTTTGGATGACCAAAACTGCTATGAAATAAGGGTGCGGGCAACATTGACTGCTCTGATCTTATTGATGCGGAATCGATTGACATAAAGCTTGATATTTTTAGTAGCATTCTTATACAGCTTTACGATAACCATTCACCTATTTGCTTAAATTGCCCCACGCCAGAAATTTCTCCATTTCGCTAATACCCTTTCAAATACATAAACTCTATATACACTATCGCCGAGACCCGGAAAAACTACTTGTGGGTCATACAAATATATGCTCCATGCGGGAATCGAATGAGCAACATGCAGTGCAGTACAGTGGAATGCAAGCTATTGACTACCTCGTCTTGAGCTCCCCTTGGTTAGGCTTTGCTTACAGTGACGACGCTGGAGGCAGGTTGATTCCAACCGTTATATGTGGAGATCAAAAGGGGAGGCCTGTGTTCAGCAGTGGACGTCCTATGGCTGAGATGATGATGATAACAGTGACGGCTTCCTCAAAAGCCAGGATTGCACGATACTCAACTGTAGTGTACTTGTTGATAAAACTGTGGCTTGCAAGTATGTAGTAAAAAAACTTCCCACAAGAAGTCAAAAATATTTATTTAATAATTACTCACGGGTAAATAGTAGTTGATATGGGTTTGTCATTATAGTGACGTAGGGAAAGTTTATTCATTTCTTTATACTTCTCCCGCACAGTCGGCAACAGGAAAATTTTCAAGTAAACTATATACCTATGTAAAATAAACCTTATCGGTACGCTTCCTTAAAGCATTATAAGGAAAATTGATCGAACATGCAATAAACACATCAAGGTAAACCCGATTTCATTTATACATAGCAAAAATGCAAATCGTTACCAACATTTAGTAAATGAATCAAACTAAGTCTCGGATATCAAATAAAAACTGCCCAGTGTACAGAGTTTGTAACTTAAGAGTTACAAACTCTGCACACTGGGCAATGAGTTTTTATTTGAAAAACTAAATACTAATTATTTAAAAGTAACACGGTTACGTAGTAAATACTTATCGATCGTAAATACCGGAGTTACTTTTAATCGGATATCAAATAAAACGAGTAAATTCCTGCCATTGTTCGCGAAGATAAATTAACTGTTAACAAAAATGAACACCTAACTGTACAGTCAACGGAAGTAGAAATGTGAGTGACCGCACTTTGTGGTACCTAAGTTCAACAAAATTAACAATGGGTAATACTTAGGTACCCTTCATGCTGATGGCTGTACTTTAGAATGTACGTACGTTGTACTCGTACAACACACCATAAATAATTTTGTAGCGGACATAATTTAACTACATTATCAACCGACCGCGACCACGACCTTTACGGCATAGAAGAAATGAAAATAAAAAAACTACATCACACAATTGAAGTTTACAGAAAATTCCGTCAATTATTGTTAGGTAAAAAGCCAAGACCCAATAGCCGTCTGGTACACCTGAAAGGATATGTACCTATGAGTTTTACCGCCTGTTCCTGAGAATTAAAAAAATAATATCGTCTGGAAATACATGCCTACCATTCTTAAAACTGTTGTAATTTCCTATGAAATCGTTTAAAACTTCAAATTTAATTTCAAAATTAATGTCGTTCAGTGATGAGGTCGCTGCTTGTTCTACACTATTATTTATTTATAGTCCATTCATAGAGCGACTCAGTGAATGGTTTCATTTATCATGGCCGCGAGTACTTCTCTTCGGTGTTGTGTTTTATTGTTTAATCCTGTGTTCAATTACAACGGCCTCGCTATTGTATCTATGACGATCATGTAAACTTCAATTGATCCAGTAAACCCTGTTTGTACTATAATCAAGCTATTGTACTGACCCACAGATCAGTATCTCGAGATCCGCTTACTTCCTAGAATTTTATCCAATGTACAAGTTTTTTTCTTTTTAATTTGATTCTGGTAGGTGCATAGCGTCAGGAAGGAGACAAAACAACTTGTTGAAAAATGTCTATAAAAAAAATACACATAAAAGTATAAAATAACTTTAGTTTCGAAAGTCAGCTACTTTGGTTTTTATTTTCTTGACTATTGGCCACCGACTTCTGCACTATATTACACTTTTTTGTGTTTTTAGAAGTCGGTTTGATATTCTGAATAAAGTTTTTTATTTACCCTTTACAGTGGGTATAGGCGTAATATTTTTACTTGATGGCAATAATGTTAATTATATATACAATGCATATCAGCAATCGTCGATGATTTGCTATCATTAATGGAAGAATTCCCTCCATTTCTTCAAGATCCCGTCATCAGATCTTGATTACCATGGTACCTTTTTGACCATTTTCATACAAGATAGTCGCGGGAGCTTGCACAACAAAACAGTATGTAAATATTACTTCAGCGGATCTAAAACGGCCACTACACTTCGTGCATTCCCAGAAACGTTTCTGGAAATGCACGAAGTGAAGTGGCCGTTTAGCTATTCTTCATTTACGAAGTGAATCATTAGGAATATTGCTAAGTGGGCATTTTAGATCCATTGCTGTTATAATGAGGAAACTGATGGCCGGGAGATAATCATGATTCCTAATTAGACCACAAACGATCATTTAATTGTTCTGATAATTTAAATTATAGGTACTCGAATGACATTAGAACTATTCGTACCGTACATCGGTCATTTATTTTTATTGTTACCCAATACTAGGAATTTCTCCTGTATCGTGGGCGCGTTTACAAAAATACAAACTCACATACACAAACACACAGACCCGGATCCCAGATCATACAAATATTTGTTTCGTGCGGGGATCGAACCCTTTACCAGATAAAGAACAGTTTATTTTTATAAATCTTGTTAACGTAGGTACAAAGGACTCATTGTTGCATGCAGTTGGTCCATTAATGTATTATTAAAACCCACATGCAAACATGATAAGGAATAAGTTAGATATAATAAAGGGGCGTACGGGAACAGCTACAAATATAAAACATAAGTACAACGTTCTATTATCATAAATATGGACCGTAATAATTATGTGTCAATATTTTTTCAAGATGATATCTCACAGAATTGAGAGTAAACTCGGGAACAATTGCCAGATAAGGTTGCCATACGTCCGGATTTCCCCGGATTTGTCCTAGTTTAGAGGGCATCCGGGGAGCGTCCGGGAGGCTTCATTTGTAGTCCGGGTTTAAAAAATTAAATTATTGGGCCGCCCGCCACCCACGCACACTTCACCGTCCCCCCCCCCCCCTCCCTGCAATTGCCACGGTGCGGTACCACTTCAACTCATGTCCGGGTTATGAACTCTAAAATCCGGGGTTATCTCGCGTCTTGTCCTGGTTTCCAAGTTTTAGAGGCAACAGGCAATTTTTCTGTTACTCCTTTGGCAAAGTTCTTTAAATTTGGTACACTAAAGCCTGTAAAAATTATTTTTTTATTAATATAATATATGAATTTCACAAATGTT
This sequence comes from Agrotis ipsilon, assembly GCA_028554685.1. Taxonomy (NCBI): domain Eukaryota; kingdom Metazoa; phylum Arthropoda; class Insecta; order Lepidoptera; family Noctuidae; genus Agrotis; species Agrotis ipsilon. The sequence goes on from CM052968.1 coordinate 4,260,043, forward strand.
GTTATTGTAACACTCGTACCTGGACTTCATGAATTAGCAAGTAAGCCCAACTTGCCCTTTTCAGGGTTTTGTACCCAAAGAGTAACGAGACCCTATTATACTAAGACTCCGCTGTCTGTCCGTCCGTCTGTCTGCCCGTCTGTCACCAGGCTGCATCTCATAAACCGTGATAGTTAGACAGTTGAAACTTTCACGGACGGTGATGAACTTCTGTTACCGCTATAATAACAAATACCTACTAAAAAACAGGATAGAAAAAATATTTAAGGAGGCTTCGAAGATATGATTTCTTTGCCTTTTTAGATAGTGTCTTGCCTGAAATAAATGTTTTGTTTTTATTTTTAATAATACGGAATCCTTGGGCGGATTCGGATCTGAGCGTTTTAAAAATAAAAATCATAAACAAGAATATACCTGTAACGGTAATTCTGATTAATTAAAAATTATTAATATTTTTACAAAATTATTAATAATAACCACATGTTTTGGTAAATGTGAATAAACGATCGAAATTTATTACTTTTAGTAGTAACTATTAATAAAATTAATAAACTAAACAGCTAAACCTAGTGCCAACTGAAGATAAGTATGATACACACGCATGTGGTCAGTTACATCTAGGTTTAGCCGGTTAGAACTAGGTCTAACCTTGGGACTTGCTGGCACCCCGACTCGGACAATTTAGGTTAGAAGAGGATGGCGGGGTCTGAAAGACCCCGCCATCCTCTTCGTGGTTATTTTTTTTTTAACCACGCAGATGTAGGAGCCCCGCGGAGCGGAGCTCCGTCGACTTGCTTCTGTGAAGGAAGTTTACTTATTACATTTATCACTACTTGGGTCAAATTATTAATAACAACCGACAAATGTGATTAATTAATCACTTTAACCTCGACTTTCGGTAATTATTAATAATAATAGATAATTATTAATAATCTTCAATTATTCACTCTTACCGTAACATACCTATAAAGTAAAATAAAAACATTCTTATCAATTCCTATCCACGAGCAAAATAGAGTCGAAACGTAAATATTTACTAAACTTATCAGCAAATATTTTTAGGTGAACTGAGATTAAATTCTAGTAAACTGTTAAGGCGCCGCTGTCACCGGAGCATTCACCTGTAATGTAACAAATAAAGGGTTTCTATTTAGGGGGATATTACAACGTCTTAAAACCTGGCTTGTAAGTGAAAGAGATGGCGCTAGATGACTTGTATAGCTCTGTCACTTTCACTCGCCGGAATAAGCCTGGTTTTAACGTTATAATACCCCCCAGGCCATTGTCCTCACTCACTGATGTAATTCTTACATCTGAGGCCTTATCACTTTCTTTGACGAGCTATGACTTTCTCAGTTTCTGTGACGGGAAAGTAAACTGGACCTTTGACGTTAATTTGTAGGAAAATAATAGTTTCTCGTTCCTACACTAGAGGCTTTTCATTTTTCCATACAGTAAACGCAGTAAACACTTCAAGTAGGGTGAAGTTATCTAATTCTGTGACTTGCCTAATAATAAGATACTACCATATGCATTAGTAATAAAGTTCAAATGCGTCTGTGAAATTTAGGGGGGCTCGAGCGATATAATGACAACTAACCGTTAGTTGTTAAGGTATTTCAAGTACCTCATTTCACTCGTACAGCCCCCACGATGTTGCTAAAACCAAATATCACCAAACTAGACGAGTCACAGAATTCGATGAGTTTGCTATACGCCGTAAATAAAATACAAACAAACTAAATAATGCCTCGGAACTGATACATTACAAGGGAATGCTCCCACAAAACATTATTGACTCATGCTTGGAACGTTCCCAGGCGATTGGTCAATACATTCTAGATAACAGAAGTGGGGCAGATATAAATCTTGGACTTAACGTGTCGATAAGCAGAAAAAAAGTAGTCCAAAATTCAGCTATACGAAGAACGCTTACTGACGCAGTCATAATAAGTTTATCAGGGAAAAATAATAGGAGTAGGCTGTAACAGGCAAAATATCTGTTCCGACAGTCCCTGTTACAAATAGGTCACAGTTCCAAAACCCTGTTACAAAATACCAGTCTGTTATTTCATACTATGTGGTAACAATGAAGAGCTGCTGCTATTACTGCTGACACCATATATTAATCGTAGAAATCTACATACATAAATATTATGTACTTGAACTTGTGCAGTACATGAACTCAGCGATGTCGCTGATGATGCTCCTCCTAAATTTAGAGACAAATCTCTTGCCAAGTATTGGGTTCGTTGCAATTTTACGTTCGAATTAAAACCTTAATTAAATAGTACCTTAGTTTCAAATCCCATTGACCGATTCGACACTCATTCATTACATAAGAGGGACTCCTTATTTCTTTTACATTACTGAACGCATTAAGTATTGCCAATTGCCTCTGGTGTCATAATAATGTTTTCTATAATATCTTCATCTGTATAAATAAAATAAATGAACTACGTTACGTACCATTTTGGAAGTAAACGCACTGTAAAAAGAGTAACTCGTTTTTTAGGGTTCCGTAGTCAACAAGGAACCTTTATAGTTTAGTACTAGAAAGCTGTAATTTGTTGTAAATATACGGATTTGTTGTGCCGTAAATGTGGTAAAATAAAATCTTATAAAATATTTTTAGGGTACCTCCTTTACACGTAAAGTGGGGATGTTTTTTTTATTTCTCGTGTACCCCTTAGTGTGGGGTATCATTAAATAGGCCTTTAAAAAATATTGATAGTTTCCATTAACAATTTTTTGATAAAAAGATTCGTTTGTGAAATACTAAGCTTTAAAGTGCTAAATTATTGCTCGACTCGCGTGTCCCACCCTCTACCAGCTAAACGGTTATGTTTGGAGTTTAAAAAATTCACAATAATAGTATACAGAGTGTTTCTTTTAAGGGAGAAATCCTTATCCATAAGAGATACGGGAAAACTTTCTTAGGAAACTTTAGCTCTTTTTTAATGTTGACAATTTTGGCGTTTTTATTTTTTTGGTCAAGTGCGAGTTGTTCATAAAAATGAGTGAAATTGACCAAAAATTTTTTTAATGCCGTTCGACTCTGTTTCATGTGAGAATCATTTCATTGTATTGGAAGAAAAAAATCGGGACGGCGGAAGTTGGTCAAAATCAGCAAAATATTTTTTCATACAAATTGTATGAACGAAAAAATTACCATTTTTTTTTATGATGCTGTTTGACTTATTTTCATGTAAAGATGAGATAATTGTATGGGCACAAAAATATCTGATCAGTAGAAGTTGGTCAAAATTAGAGTAATGTTTCATCTAACAGCATAAAGTCGTGTTAGGTAGTCAAGTTTTTCTTTACATTTGATCCACTTCTGTTGCTCACACATTTTCCTTACGATACAATGAAATGATCCTTACATAACACTAAATCAGATGACATTATAAAAAAATAGTATATTTTGCAACGATTGAATAAAGAGCGGATTTAAAGCGAGGGCCATTATATGAATCAAGAGCAAGCGAAGGATTTTAATGACTGAATCACGACCGTAGGGAGCAATTCATGATGATTGAATCACGAGCGAAGCGAGTGATTCAAGTATTTAAATCCTGAGTGACGCGAGTGATTCAGGCCCTCGATTTAAATCCGTTTTATTCAAGAGTTGCAAACGATACTTTATACCATGACTACGAGAAAAAGAAAGATTTGAGCGATAAAAGATATTCAACGAAACAAAATAAAGTTTTTTTTTAATACCTAAGTCTGCTCCACACACACGTGGGTGCGAAGTAGTCCAATCGCTCGGTCACTGCGCCAACAAGCTGACGTTAAAATCGGAGCAGTGGTTTGAATTAAGGGTAATTTTCATATTAGCAAGGGGGTTGTCCAGCATCGCGGTCGATGTCGAATGTACAGTCACGGAATGAAAAGGTTCGTCACCTTAGAGTCGGTTTCCGCTTGCACTAGTACTGCAAGAATTATGCCAACATACCAATGCAAGAAACAGTGCTGCCAACATTTGAATAAAAATGACGTTTCCTATCGAATAAGGTTTTACTTGTTTTTCCATCCCGTCAATATTACAAAATGTAATAAAACAACAGTAAAATGACAACTATAAAATAACTAGCGGCCCGTCCCGGCTTCGCACGGGTGGAGGACCCGGTCTAAAACCTGGTCCCGATGGTTACAAACACAAAAAAAAAATATATCCGAATCGGTCAAGCCGTTTTCATGTTATGTCGTGACAACGGAAAACGGGTTTCATTTTTATATATATATAGACAAGTAAAAATTAATTAAAACTACGATTAAGTAAGTTTAATAGCATTTATTTTTAATAACGGGTAAAACCACCATTAGCTTCACACATTGTAACCTATTTCTCATGGAACCGACAAGACGAAAGCATAGATCCGTGCCTCTAGTATCTTCCCAAATAATTCGGCAGTAGTTTTCTATAGCCTCTTTGGTCCTTTCATTTCTATTTTCCCATCGCTGTACCATTAAACCCCCTAGGTTTTCTATCGGATTTAAATCTGCAGATCTTGCTGGCCAGGGTATCACCACTATATGGCTATGCCGGTTGAACCATTCATTCACAATACCAGAAGTGTGCGTGCGAGCATTGTCCTGGACATAGCTGACCTCAAGTAGCTCATCAGCTGGATACACAGTACGGACACTTAGTAGCTTATTGTCTTCTAAAACAGACAGATAGTGCAGGGCCGGTCCTAGGGCGGTGCGAGCGGTGCGACCGCACCGGGCGCCTTCTAAGGGGGGCCAAAATGATCCAAAACTTGAAACAAAAGACGGTCGATCTAACGCGCGAGTCGCGCCGCAACCGCGCCTCTAGGCTGTGTATACGGTCGCCACCGCGCCTCTAGGCTGTGTATACGGTCGCTACCGCGCCTCTAGGCGGTGTACCCAGTCGCTAACGCGCCGCAACTGCGCCTCTAGGCGGTGTATCCGGTCGCTAACGCGCCGCCACCGCGCCTCTAGGCGGTGTATCCGGTCGCTAACGCGCCGCCACCGCGCCTCTAGGCTGTGTATACGGTCGCTAACGCGCCGCCACCCAGTCTCAAGGCTGTGTATACGGTCGCTACCGCGCCGCCACCGCGTCTCTAGGCTGTGTATACGGTCGCCACCCCGCCTCTAGGCTGTGTATCCGGTCGCTAACGCGCCACCACCGCGCCTCTAGGCGGTGTATCCGGTCGCTAACGCGCCGCCACCGCGCCTCTAGGCGGTGTATCCGGTCGCTACCGCGCCGCCACCGCGTCTCTAGGCTGTGTATACGGTCGCTAACGCGCCGCCACCGCGCCTCTAGGCTGTGTATACGGTCGCTACCGCGCCGCCACCGCGTCTCTAGGCTGTGTATACGGTCGCTAACGCGCCGCCACCGCGCCTCTAGGCTGTGTATACGGTCGCTACCGCGCCGCCACCGCGTCTCTAGGCTGTGTATACGGTCGCTAACGCGCCGCCACCGCGCCTCTAGGCTGTGTATACGGTCGCTACCGCGCCTCTAGGCTGTGTATACGGTCGCTACCGCGCCTCTAGGCGGTGTACCCGGTCGCTAACGCGCCGCAACTGCGCCTCTAGGCGGTGTATCCGGTCGCTAACGCGCCGCCACCGCGCCTCTAGGCGGTGTATCCGGTCGCTAACGCGCCGCCACCGCGCCTCTAGGCTGTGTATACGGTCGCTAACGCGCCGCCACCCAGTCTCAAGGCTGTGTATACGGTCGCTACCGCGCCGCCACCGCGTCTCTAGGCTGTGTATACGGTCGCCACCCCGCCTCTAGGCTGTGTATCCGGTCGCTAACGCGCCACCACCGCGCCTCTAGGCGGTGTATCTGGTCGCTAACGCGCCGCCACCGCGCCTCTAGGTGGTGTATCCGGTCGCTAACGCGCCGCCACCGCGCCTCTAGGCGGTGTATCCGGTCGCTACCGCGCCGCCACCGCGTCTCTAGGCTGTGTATACGGTCGCTAACGCGTCGCCACCGCGCCTCTAGGCTGTGTATACGGTCGCTACCGCGCCACCACCGCGTCTCTAGGCTGTGTATACGGTCGCTAACGCGCCGCCACCGCTCCTCTAGGCTCTGTATACGGTCGCTACCGCGCCGCCACCGCGTCTCTAGGCTGTGTATACGGTCGCTAACGCGCCGCCACCGCGCCTCTAGGCGGTGTATACGGTGGGTCAGCAGCGCGTTGTGTTCCACGCGCGTCTCAAAGAGCGTCAGCATGATGACGGGCCCCCCTCTAGAGGGCCGAAGCCTGCCGGGGTCGCGGGACTTATTTCATTACCGTGACCCCGGAACATAAAGGGCTATTGAAAGACACCGTGGATTTTAGTCAGTACAAGTCTGACAGTAAGGGTGGGAGGACTCATTTGATGATTTTACCACGATAAAAAAAAAGGCTGTGTATACGGTCGCTACCGCGCCGCCATCGCCACCGCGCCTCTAGGCTGTGTATATGTGAAAGTTATTTTTATATTATTGCTAAATAATCATTAGATTTGATTAGGTAATGTCATGTGAAAAGAATAAAATAATAAAAGCTAACAATTATTAAAATGATTTTTCAGTTGTGGTGGACAACTGAAAAATAATTTACCACCAACCCATTGCTTTTTCTGGTTGAAAATAAATACTGCTTAAAGATTATTTTTTTAGAGGGGCGCCATTTTTAGTCCTCGCACCGGTTGAAAATGTTAGTAGGACCGGCACTGAGATAGTGTGTTGCGTTTGCTCTTGAAGGAAGAAGAACGAGCTCGCCTACTCCATCCGCTAACATCCACCCCCATAATATATTGGGTGAGATTCGTCCAGAACTGAAATTGGGCACTACATGGTCTTCTGTATATCTCGTACTTTTATATCTCCACAAATTAAGCCTCCCATGTTGGCTTGACTTAAAACATTTTCGTCGGTAAATATAGTGGCACTCCAATCGAAGTTCAAATAAGTCTGTGCAAATCTTAAGCGTGCTTCTTTATTAAGTGTCGTCTATAATGTAATCCCATTGAATGTTATGAATTTCTTATCACTCTTGATCAATTAACACAGCAATTATTATATTATATGATAGTTATTTAGAAGAGAAAATAAGAAATTTTACAATCATGGCTTTGACACATTGACAATAGTTTTATCTGAATTAATAATAATGGCAGGTTGAACCAACAAGAAGGTTTTGGTTCATCAAACATTGACGTCTTAAGAGATCTTGTTGACAAGATAAATTGTCAAACAGCTTCGAGCTGAATAATTTTGAACTTTATTAACGAACTTTATACATCATTTTTCTGTAACTCGAGTCTATTCTGTAACAAAGATTCAAAAGGTAATATGTGCTCGCAAAACGTTAAACGAATCAATTTGAAAATCGACGAACCTTTTCATTCCGCGACTGTACTAAAGTGTTCTAAATTCAAACACCAAAACAGTGCGTAAAAGACTACTTTTACGCACTGTTTTCCGTGAGTAAAAGTAGCTTTTTCGAATAAATGATATTTTTTTCGTTCATACAATTTGTATGAAAAAACATTTTGCTAAATTTGACCAACTTCCGCCGTCGCGATTTTTTTTTTCCGGTACAATGAAATGATTCTTACATGAAACAGACTCGAAAGCCATTAAAAAAAATTTGGTCAATTTTACTCATTTCTGTGGACAACTCGCTCTTGACCAAAAAAAAAACGCCAAAATTGTCAACACCAAAAAAGAGCTAAAGGTTCCTAAGAAAGTTTTCCCGTATCTCTTATGGATGCGGATTTCTCCCTTTTGGCCAATTTAAAAGAAACACCCTGTATACATATAACGAAGTTGAAAGGAAAATTATAATGACTAAGTAGGCTTCACAAGTTTACGAGTAATAGTCGACCAACTTATAAAACGTACTTGGATAACATATTTTCCTAAACAAAATGTATCGGAGAACATGTTTTTCAACTGCAAATGTAAGTTTGTTAACTCTTATTAGTTAAAATTAAATTCAGCGAATCAGTTTACTTAGTTCGCATAAGTATTTCGATGGGCAACTACAGAACCCTACACTGTGCGTGGCCCGGCACGCACTTGGCCGGTGTTGTTTTTAAATTCATCAATGGTTGGGATGATGTGTAATTTATTTTTCATCACGATCTTGGATATTTTATCCTATAATCATGAAATGTAATAAATTGTAGATATGCGTCGTGATTAAGACTGTAATTACATTGCCATAATAATCACATCTTTGATTTGTTGACCTATGTTTATAGATCTTTATGAGATCATCTGCCTAGCATTTTGCGGTTAGTACTCGACTCCCAATTCCAAGAGTTCCAGTCTAATCGGATGCAGCTGAATGCCAGGATATGGAGTACTGAATTCGGAGCGAATGACATCCGCAATAGGGTTATTAAGTGACACGATAACCCAGTAAGACTCAACCTCAGATTTCATTCGGGCTTTAGTGTCATAAAATGTCGAAGACCTGTCAAAGAGAACCGGGTCACCTCCATAGCATAGTTTCCGTGGCAAGGAGGGGTTGCGGTATATCCTTCTCATGGACCAACATCAGCATTACAGTCAACATCTCATGAACTTTTTTGTTCCACCCCGAGCAGAGCTGGAGGGACTGTCAGACTCGTACTGACTAAAATCTACGGTGTCCTTCAATAGCCCTTTATGTTCCGGAATCACGGTAGTGAAATAAGTCCCGCGACACCGCTCTTTGAGGTGCGCGTGGAACACAACGCACCGTCAACCCGGGCATGGTCCATGGTCGGACAGCGACTTGCCCTTTACTCGCCGCCGTCTTACGACGTCCGTCGCCGTGGATGTCCACCATCGCAGGTGTTTTTTAGTTGAACTTAAGGTGAAACTTTCTTTATTTATCCACGAACCCTTTTATAGTGAGATAATAATATAACCCTTAAAACCAACGTCCAGAAATAAATGTAAGTTTATTTAATCAATCCAGAGATCTCCAGTCAGTTTGTTTCCCAACCATCCCGATGAGTCATCTAAATATGTTCGTGAACCGTATCGTTTGCCGCGAATGAGTCAGGCTCAGGCCTATTGAAGTTGATTGTCTGTTAAAAAATACTGTTAAGCGCTGGTCAAAACGAAGTTAATCGGGAAACGAGATGCGGTACCAACTGCGTCAATTATTTTGTACTAGCTATTGCCAACAGTTTCACTCGCGTCCCGCTATAACTCGAAAAAATACCACGGAAACATAAAATCCGGATAAGAAATATGCTATGTGTTAATCCAGATTACGATTATAATCTGTGTACGAAAAAACATCTAAATCATAAAGTGGTTTTTCAGGAAAGAGTAACAAACATCCATCCATCCAAACATCCTTTCACATAGATAATATTAGTAGGAAGGATAGTAGGAAGAAGATGTTCAAACTGGCACACACAGTCGCGTGTCTTCCTTAGTCATTAAGACAATTGACACGCGTAGTTGTAAAGTCCCTCGTCTCACGCATGATCCGCCACAGTATGACCAGAGCGTTAAGAAAGGACAATAAACAAAACTGCTGAAAATAGACTGAGATATATTAATGCTTTTATTAAAACGACTAGTTTCATTGGTTCCATCAAGTATAATTTAGCAAAGAATACTGGCAGTTCAGTCATCAAAGTAATCACCATAAAAATATGAACAGCAAAAAAGAACTATATATAAAGACGGCAGCACATGAACCTACCTCAATCTGTCCTACAATAAATTTTCATCTTTATCACAATACTGGAAGGTTAATGTTCGATTGGTAAAATTTGAAAAATCCTGGTAGGTTGACTTGGTGGCGCCTGTACTGTACATACAATATGTGCATCTGCACGCGTAGCATGGCGCCGTAGAAACGGGTTTTCTCGACGGGAGAATAGACAAAATGACAGAACGTAAAAGATTTTTATCGATTCAAGCATAGCTATGTTTAAAATGTAGAAAATATATGTTTCTATTCTTTAATGGTGTATGAATCGTGTCATACTTGTACAAAAAAACAGTTGATTTGTACAGAAATAACGATGAAATAACTTTGACTTTTCTTGGTAGAATAGAGATAGAATCGCCATGCTACGCGTGCTGGTGTTGTGGTGTTGTCTACAGTAGTACAATGTAAGTACTGGCTGTTCAGCTGTTTATACATGGCATTCACTGCATTTCACTGTTTTACATTATTCAGGTGACTCATTCTCTGACTGGACTAAGTACCTATTTTGTTTTACAGACTACCATATTGTCGTGATTGACATGTCGTTAATAACTTTGCTATTTAGATAAAATTGCTAAACAAAACAATTGCTTTTTCAGGCGTGTCAAAGCAACTACTTGATATTATCATGTGAATGTATATTTTTCACAGTAAACGTGAATAGGTTATGCTATATTCACTTTATTCTGTAACTTAATCGACGCTGTAAGTGCATAGCGCTAGTACGAGACCAGACGTCAAAGTCAAGCAAATATTTTGTTTTCTGAAATCCTTCTTAACATAGATAAGTATTGCAAATAAAAATTAAACCCACATGCTAAAGAACACTATTTTTTTTATTAAAGTTCGGCGTTTAACGGAGAGTTGGAGTCATATTATGGGAATCTGCCCCAACGGTTCATAACCATTAGCTTTATAACTAACGTTAATAAGAGCGTTTCTAAAAGAACCTTGGCTGGTAACAAGATTTTTGTCAATTCGTAGCTATAAACATAAATAGGTAAAACATATTGCACATCACTAAAAAATACCTACTACTACTACAGTTCTGTAACTTCTCGCTGACTCTGAATCGAGAGGAATCACCAGGATGAAAAACGTCCGTATTGATTGATAAACATGTACTTATACTGTTACCAAAATATCATTGACTACAACGCAGCAATTTAAACCATTCACCTCACCTTACCGTTTGCGTCCCTTGGCGGATAATACTATTCTACCCCGCCTGTTGAAATCCTAACAGTAGACGTGGACGCAATTCAATTGGTAGTAAGGGACAAACCCAATTCATCCGAAATATACCTGGAAGTAAATGTCAGAATTGTTAATAATAATGTGCGCAGACGCCTCACTGCGGGAACTCCACAGGTCAATGAATGATTCAATGTAATGATTGCGCGTGAGTGGTCCCCTACGTCACAAAGCAAAAAACTTTCCCCTGTGTCACCACTAGTGACACTCGTGCGCAGATATGATTATTGTCGTAACTGGTTGCGAGAAAATATTAATTTGGATCTATGTTACTTCTCTGTTTTAGTCATATTATGAAGTATTTGATTCTTCTATTTTATTAAAGGTTATTAAAAATGTAGATAAAGTAAGACTTATAAAAAATATCATAATGTACATACACACTTTAGAAGACATACTCTAAAATGGCTGTGCTTCTGTGAATTACAAATGTTTGTTTACCGACCGACGCGCGACGATGCGATGCGACGCGAGACTGATGTGCGATAGTAGATAACATTTTACATAACCAAATTCGATGCTGACCTAACAAGGTCTTACTACCATACATGGATATTTCGAGAACACTTGTTACTAACTCAATGTAAATCTCATTATTACTAGTAAAAACATAAAGAAATAATAAAATAATTTTTATTTAGAACAGCAATTTACACTTCTTCTTTAATTTAGAAAAAATTTGACTGTTATGTGAACCGGTTAGCATGAATATTCATGAAGTTATATGATCGCGATAGCTAAGCAATTTGAAGAGTTTTAGCGTTCGGCTGTTCGGCATGCCATTTTGTCGTAATACGGACTCTACATGAGTCTGTTAAAAGGAGAGGACTTCTAAGACTAATCTCAAACAGAGGTTCTTTTTTAGATTTTTTTACTGTATTTTTTATAGTGATAATGACGGTTTACCCTGTATTAAATAAATCAAGTTCATCTGGATGAAGGCGAGACCCATCAATAAAACTTTTCAAATCAAATTACTAGCAGATCCTCCGGGCTCCACTGCTTGACTGCCTATAGTCTTCCTCGATTAATGCACAATTCAACAATTCAATATTTTTAATTTCAAACCAGTAATCCAGTTCTTGTGATAAGCGCGTTTAACCAAAATAAAACAAAAAAGTATTGGCCTAATATTCTTATGGCCACCGGACTCGCGGACGGTGTTCTGTCGGAGTCCGACGCCAAACAATGTTTACTGTGTTCCGTAGATGCGCAGGAGTTCCAGTTTCTTCTAGGTGCTTCACTCCATCTTAGGCCTGATCTTAGCCTCCCATCTCAGCAAACCCATTATTTAAATAAAATAAGAGGTGAATCGTGAACCATTTAATGAACTATTAACACTGCCCGCTTGGATACGTACAGCAAAGGAGAAAAAATATCACCTTAAAAATACACGTGAAGTGACAAAGTTTTATATTAGCGAATTATCTCTTCGCATCCTAATCGATCTAACCTGACATATATAGGTATGCGTCGAGTTATCTGATAACAACATGATTATAATATATTATAATATAAAATCCACTAAATATTACATCGATTCCGCCGCCCCATTGAATTCCTGTTCAGATGATGGTTTCATTTCATTATAATTATTCTGAAAAATGTCTGCAACACTAAGCCCACATTGTCATTTCCGGCAGAACAATCGTGTTGCAAGTACAGACGCCAGCACATCAACCTATCCCAATCTGTGTAAATTTCCCCAATTGATAAACGAGTCCTCTGGAATTGTAATAAAGTTGAAAAGTTGTAAATGGCGCATTATTGCCTCGTTAGTATAGTAGCATAAGCAACGGCAAAGAATAATGAGGCATTGTGTTCGAATCTCAGGTCAGGCAAAATTGTTATTGGCTCTTTCTAACAAGTTATTTTGTTTTTAAATACCTTGCCACAGACTAGGAATTTCTCCTGTGTATTTCTCCTGTGTGATCGAGTCAATATACCGTGTCTTTTTTCCTCATTGGTAAAACCAGTACCAGAAAATATAAATGTTCTGTTCAAATTAAATTTAAAATTAACATCTACCTTATCAGTAGCCATAGGTATTTGCACATTGATTTGAATAAACAGTGTCCATGACATCAACTGGGTGATGCTTAACGAGCTACTGTTATCAAGTTACATTTCCAGGTAATATTTTGTTTCATGATATCATACTAGGCATTTGTCTGTCTCCATCAACTCAATAGATAAGGATGTTTTGCGTATGGCAGAGCGAGACCGGATGAGGGCATATAGCATACTTTTTTCTTTTGATTTGAAGGGTGTATAAAATCTTTAAATATCGCATTTTGTACTTAATACTTGATCACCCCCTTAATATAAAACATTGTAAATTCATAAGGGACGCACAGAACTGTGGAGTATGGAACGATTCAGTCGGTAAAGAACATTGCAATGTATCAAAAGTAGTTACAGTTCATATTTGCATGCAAACTTATCTCCGTCGGCAACCCGCGACACGTAGCGATGTCTCCAGTAAGTTGCATGCAAATATGAACTGTAAATACTGTTAATACATTTCAATGTTTTTTACCGCATTGTAAAATTCCCCGGCCCGGCCGGCTGGTCTTAATCGTACCTATGGCAGAAATAGGGGAAGGCCTAAATTCATCAGTGCGTGACCATGGGCTGAAATGATGATGATGATTATTATTATTATTAATTCAAAATACCAAATCGAATAACACTGCTTCAGGAATAAAAAAAATGATAGATTTCTATCGTGTAATGTAGCCAACAGTAGAATGTTCGAACAAATATCTACTAATTAAATTATTCTGTTAGTAAATACCTCGTATGGAACAATCGAAGCCAGTGGACTTAACAACTATTGACTTAGCAGTCACTGTTTACATCCGCACAGTTACTTTACTTATGGCTGCAAGCCAATATCAAAGTTATTGCAATTGAACTAACGTTCATTGTCATTCGGACTTCAAATTTTTAGACCTGTCACCAGAGGTAAAGAGGTATTTTCCTTAGTTGATTCATACAAGGAGGTTAGGTTTTCCACTACTGGGAATAATATGATACAAGAGATTTACGTTACATGGATGATGAGGTGAGGGCCATCATTAATGATTGACATTTGTATGGATCCATACTTCCAAGGACATTTTATAAGTATTAATTTTCGATATTAGAGCAGGGTGTCTAAATTTCAAAACAAAACAAAAACTTTTAAATTATTTTTAATTATAGACATAGATATCACAATTACTGTCTTACAATTAATCTCCTCCAGATAGGTTTTTATTTTTTTTGTAATTTTGGCATTTGGTCAGAGATAAATTATCTCCAAAAAGAATGTATTCTCTTTCTGTCTTTAAAAAATATTAAGTTATTAATAAATGTTGACTGAAAGTGAGTTAAAAATAATGTTAAGTGGAAAGGCCTCAGCAAGTTCAACAATAAGTAAATAATAAGAAAAGTTACAAATACACATTATCACACATAATAAAACACCCTCAACATACTCCTAATATCTTAATACACTTCTCATTTTCGGACATTTGCTACTTTCTACCGAAATAAGTAATTTTCTTCATAAACCTACATGATTTAGAATCATCACATTTTTAAGAGTAGCAAAATAAGTTTCCAAAGTTTACACTGGATTATAAGTACCAAATTGAGCAATTTCTGGCACAAATATTCAACGAAGAAAACAAAATGACTGCTTGATAACATCACTAAGATTCCGGTACACAAAATACTAAACTAGCAGATCTAATCTGAATCTTAACTTTATATTTTCACTCTTTAAGCATCTGAAATGTTTATTGAACATTCCTACGGTTATGCCTTTCAATTTTATGAGAACAGAAAGTATCTATGTTGTGTATAAAACGTCTTTCACACAGCACTAATTTGAACTTCTTAAAACAACACCAGAAAATGCAATTTGAAATAAAATTCTTTTCACAGACAAAAGCTGCTCACAGTTGAACAATATCATAACAATGTAGTGTTTAGACACTATACAATTAATTTTATTTTAAAAAGCTACACAAAATGCTAAAATAGCAGCCACTATCGTAAACATAGGACCACTGCGGGTTGCTGAGTTTTTCCGTTGTATCGACTTATCCGCGTATGTCTGTAATAGACCACACGGCACACCCTTCTTCATGCTGTGTGTCGGACTGATACGTATAACAAAGCACTGCATTCCAGGTGTCACTTCCACAGGCTTTCCTTTCACATCCAAAGCATTCACGAGAGTCGTGTTTGTCGTAGTGGTTGTCACTACAGAACTCACAACTCCGTTTTGCGCCTGGGCACCTGTTACATTTTGAGTTATATTTGTGGGTGCCACGGGGAATCCAGGTACTCCTGTTGCATTCACGGGCACTAACGTTCCGTTGGGTTGCATTGCGTATAGAACATTACCAACCACCGTCACAGGTGCAGGAGCCGCCGGCTGTTCAGGCATCATATTAGTCATGTTCGTAATTGTCGTATTAGTCACGGTTACTACTGAAGTAGTTGTATTTGTACCTGTGGTGTGTGCACTTTGCGCTTGATCTTGTAAAATGAAACTGCTGATAATCTGGCAATCAATTTTTGTTTCCTCCCTGTCTCCGTTGTCTTTTTGTATCGCAAATTTGCACACTTCGCCGGGCTGTGGTGTGTAATGCGTTTTACCGTGGTTGTTGCTGGCTGCATAAGCGGCGACGCCGAGAGTTCCAAGGTTGAGTAAAGCCAAACCGGCTAACAATGTGCCGTATTTACTGTCCGAGTTTTTGTATTGGTAAACGTAAGTCGGAGGAGTGCCATGATACACTGGATAGCTCACCGGAGCTCCACCGCGGACGGGAGTGTATGAAATCTGTTGCGGAGGACTGTAGTGATAGTTGTGAATATTCGTTGTGTGATGTACCGTAGATGTGTGTTGTGGATTTCTGGGACTGTTACCGGATAAACCGCTGCCAGAAGACGGATAACCATGGCTTCCTCCAGAAGACGGATAACCATGACTTCCTCCAGAAGACGGGTAGGCAGGTTTTGCTCCAGACGATGGATATGAATGTGCTCCTCCTGAAGAGCCACTTCCAGATAAGCCACCACTGGGATATGAGTGACTACCACCGGAATGTATACCCCCTGACGAAGGATATCCGTGGCTACCCCCGCCAGACAATCCACCCGTACGATGACCTGAGCCAGATAAGCCGCCCGACTTAGGATAACTGTGTCCACCACTAAAACCTCTTCGTCCCGATATTGGTTCTAATAGCACAGCAATTAGAAAAACGTACAACAACGCTCGCTTGAGGTTAAACATTTTGAAAGTCACTAGCACTGTACTAGTCGTCCACACTGTACACTCGTGCGCACTATACTAAAGAGAGGCGCGGGAGCGCGGCTTGCTACGCTTCGATAGTTCGGTGACGACACGAATACAGCTCATTTTACTTGTATAAATGTTGCCACATTTTAAATTATAAGCTCCCTAACATATTACTTTTTTAATGCTTTTTGGTATCGAACCGGTGCGGGGAATCTTTTATTTTTATGTATTGTATTTATAATTTTCTTACCATATTGGCAGTCAGTATGGACTAGTAAAAACCGAAAAAAACACAATCTATATTTTAGAGCAAACTGTATAAATTAGTATTACGGATAAGGATGCTCTATGTGTATTTACTAACAGCAGAAAGTTGGTGATAGGCGATAGTTCCAAAACTTTGAATTTTTTTAGATTAATATCTATAATTTTTCGCATGTAAGCATTATACAATCCATAGATTTTGCTTAGATGTTATTTGCAATAAAAGGTCCCGTATTGCCCGTATACAAATATCGGAAATAGTACAAGCTAACAGTCCATGACGAAAGATGTTCCTTATAATATCGCCCCATATGCAAAACGAGCACGAAACAAATTATCATAGCATTTATAGATTTTGGTATTATTTTTTTACAGTCTTAGAATAAAACTAAATCATAAAACATCTGTAAAAGAAAAAAAACACTAATAAGTATCACATCAGACACTGTTGAGATTGGTCTATTATGGGCACTGAAATTTCTAAGATGTCCTGATGAACTATTCGCATATGTTTGTAACAAATCACATGGTACACTCCTCTTCATTAAGTGGGTTGGACTTTGACTACTTACAAAGCACTCCATCCCTGGAGTCACTTTCACGGCCTCTCCTTTCACATCCAAAGCATTGACGAGAGTCGTGTTTGTCGTATTTGTCACTAATGACTCCATCACCGTCTTTCGTACTTGGATCGTTGTCGTATTGACAGGCACTAACACTCCATTAGATAGCATAGCATAAAGAACATTATCTACCACCGGCGTCAAGGGTCCACGAGTCACTGATGTCGTGGTATTGGATTCTTTACTTCGTAACTGCGCTTGATCTTCTAAAATAAAACTGCTTATAATGTGGCAATCAATTTTCGTCTCCTCGTAGTCACCGTTGTCCTTTTTAACTCCGAATTTGCACACTTGCCCTGGTTCTGGCTTATAAGGCGGTTTGGACTGCTTAGACGCTGCATAAGCGGCGGCGCCGATAGTTCCAAGGTTCAGTAACGCCAGACCAGCTATCAATGTACCATATTTACTGCCAGAGTGTTTATATTGGTGAACGTAATTCGGAGGTTGACCTTGATACGCCGGGTAATACAATGGAGATCCGCCGCGGACAGGAGTGTAAGAGATCGAATGTGGCGGAGGCATGTGGAAATTGTTTTGTGGATGACTTGCACCAGAAGCCAGATGAACACTTCTACTAGGTGCTCCTCCAGATAATGGATACGTATAAGCAACTCCGGACAAACCCCTACTTGGCGGGTATGCGTGACCGCCGCCCCCAGACTTAGAATGGCCAGATAAGCCACTCGATTTAGGATAACCATGTCCCTGACCTTTCCGTCCCAATGCTGAAACTAACAGCATATCTAGTAGAAAAGCGTACAACAGCACTCTTTTGGGATCAAACATTTTGAAAGTCAAAATCACTATACAATACAAGTTTTCACTGAACAGAAGATGTTTTGGCGATGACACAAAAATACTGTTTCGTTTTATAAATCTAGTAAACTTTTCACATTTTATTTAAAATCCAATCAATTTTTAAACTAAAATTATTTATGTGTTTTCTGTATATTTGTGTAATGTATGTTTCTGTCAAATAATAGATAACATGTTGATGACAGTTGATCAATTTATGTATAAACAGAGGTCCTAACAAAGCAGGTTGTAATCCCAGCACATTTGTATAAGAAGGTTGCATATTAAAAATATGATAAAACGTACAATTAGTGAAAAAATCATTTAAAAAATATGAGTTAACGTTGATGTGAAAACTGATGAGAAGTAATAAAACAAACTAAAATGATTAACCACGCAGTCAATTTTATTCAAATATGCGACACTAAGGCGAGTCCACACATGTGAGATATAATTATTATTTAATCAAGTAATCACTCAATTCGTCAACTTGTGATTTTTTCCCCAAATCTGGGGAAAAATAAAAAACATGTTGAGACAACATTACAAAAAAGATGTCGGTGTGGCCAGGTAAACAGGTGTCTGACGCCGACCGACGCACGAGTTAATTTCTCGGAAGGGAATCTCCAAGGTGCAGTGACGTAGGCCGTTCCCGATATTGTCATAATAATGCGTTGTCTGTCGTCATCAGTATAGTCACCGTAGAATGAATTGTATAACAAAAAAAAACCGTAAATATTGCTGTCTTGCTCACTCTCCCCGTGTTAAAACGAAATGATATGGCGGCTCATGATCGGCTTGCAACGGATTCCCCCTATTTACTAATAACAACATGTGTTTAGGTCACATACGTGTAGTGACATCTACCTGCTTTGGCGCAAAGTAATTAGTCGCGACTAAACGCTAGGGAGCGCTCTTTTCAAAGTTTTATGACAGGGAATAATTTTATATCATTGTTATAAAGATAATGTGTTAAGTTGTACAAATTCCTGTCTTTTGTTACGGTTTTTTTTTTCCTTGTTTTTTTTGCTGTTATGAGCCTATGCTCGAATAAAGCTATTCTAGTCTCATCTATAATGCGGGGGCCACACTTTTCGAAAATATCCTACTTAGCGATAAAAAATTAACGGCATTTCCCGTTAGTGTGGTCCCAGCATGATACGTGAAACGGAAAAAAGTATAATAGGTACCTATATACTTACTTATCGATTTCTAATTTTGATGTTATTTTGAGCCTCGTAATAATCACCTCATTAATAAATACCGGGCTTGTGATGATTAACATCTTGTTTATTTTTATTGTAATCAAGAGTAATTAGCCGGTACAGTTACACAATTGTACAGACGCCAGCAGGTCAATCTACCCGAATCTGTCAATATTTATACCAATCGAATATTGATAATATTCTTCTTCTATTGTGATAAGGTTTAAAAACTATTTAATAAAATTTCAGATTGAGGTAGGTTGATGAGCTGGCGTCTGCACAACAGTAGCAATAGGTCGTATCTTTTCTTTTTAGATAACTAAACTAAACGAATAAAAGCATTGCTATATTGTTATAATGTGGAAAATTATCGGATCGAAATAAACAGATGGAAACCAAGATTTAAATATATATTTTCTTAAAAGCAACAACTTATAGCAATCATACAAGCAACTTATATGAACCTAACATTCAGCACACATATTTAAATACATACCGATTTATTTATATCTTTAACATTTAAGAAATCCATTTCATTCAACATCATCTTTAAATAAATTATTATAATAACAATAATTACAACAGTATGGTATTCCAAGATACCGATTTAATGCTTAGCAAAATTCACTACAAGCGACTTGACATATTTACATTCTACGATTCTGCATCTCTTAGGAATGTTTGTTGATTCTGTCATCTTCTCAAGTGACACTGTACGCCGGTAAGCCCCGGCAGGGCTCCTGTCAGCTGTGATCTCCGCTGACGCTACGCACGCGCCTTATCAACTCCTCAACCCTTCTGTATGGACTTTGGCATCTTTCCTCGTTAGTTTCTATGAGGTATGGTCCGGCCTCGCTGTCTCTGCCCTCAGGAGTGTGACAGCCACTGGAGCCGTCAGCGATTGTGTTTATGAAGGGCTCCACGTCCGGCACCACGGGTGTGGCTACTGCCACGGCTCTACTCTCCTCAGTCGTGCTCACCTCTGCTTGCTTCTGCCGCAGCCACACTGGGGAGTTCACGTAAACTTTTGGTCTCTCTCTTAGAGCGTTGCATCTTTCTAATGCTTGTCTTCTAACAGGTATGGGCGGTCTGTACGCTTCTTCTACAGTCACTCCTCTGCCTGCGATAGAGCAGAGGAGACCCTTCAACGCTGCTCTAAAATCTTTCAAGTGATATGCGTACAAGAAAGGATTGATTGCAGAGTTTAAGTGGGAAACAATGATGCAGACGTATGTCAGGGGATTTGGAATGTCCAGGTCGGGCATGAAGGCTTTAATCGCATTTACTGTGTAGAGTGGGATCCAGCAGATGATGAAGAAGAATACTATGATGGCGAGATTCTGTGTGGCTTTGACTTCTCGTTTCTGTGCAGCTCCCAGCACTCGTAGCATGGTGCCTCCGCCGGGAATACGACCGCGGCAACCGTCCACTGTCATTACTTCGCTGAGCTGGAAATGTAAAGAAAATTGATTTAGTTTCGTAATCACTCTTTATTGAAAAAGCTTTCACCTTCCTTATTCACTATCGCTTGTCAGAAACCGGGAGAAATAGTCAATTTTCTTTTACTGTGTCTCAATCATTAGTTCTGTGAGAACATTACGAGTGCCCGGTTCGGGGGAATCGCTTTTTCATCACGAATTTGTCACGAGCTGCTATGCAGTACGAAATACTTGTTTAGAACAGTATTTTACATGTAGCGACTGCCTGTCTGACTTCTATTACCCAGTTAATACTGGGCAGTTGGATACATTATACCTATACTTTTTTACGACAGATTGTCAGATTTTCGGGACACTGACTACCTCTGCCGTCTAGATTAGATTGTTTCTAAAGGCATAACAATTACCTGCTTAACAACGACTCGGTAGATATGAGCGTAAAAGGCAGCGAGCAGCACGCTGGGCGTCACGATGGTAGCGAAGTAGAGGAACAGCAGATAGTTATAGTCCATGACCTCCACGAAGTAGCAGCCGGGCATGTTGGTACCGGAGTGCCAGCCGAACAGCGGCAGCAGACCCACGCCTGCACCCGACACCCAGCAGACTGAGATTATACCTGAAACGAGAAAAGGACTTATTGAAAAAACGATGAATAGTTAACAAGTGCAGGATCCAAGACAGGTAAATTCATTCTCCGGGACACGTCGAGCTTCATTGTCTTGGCGCTTTTCTGGTGGTTGCCACTGTTGATTCTGGCTTTAAGGAGTTGCAGTGGTTTGGGAATAGTGTGGTGGGTTTGTCCCAAAAAAAAAGAGTGGTTTAGTCAGTTCACAAGGATTCTTTGGCGTATGGACTTATTAGGGTTCGTACCCAAAGGATAAAACGGGTGTGCTATGCTGTCCATCTGCATCTGTTACCAGGCTGCATTTTATTACCGGGATAGATAGACAGTTGAAAAATTACCTAACCTACCTACCTAACTGTCTATCTATACAGTTGAAAAATTAACAGATACTTAACGAATTTCTGTTTGCCGCTATAACCAGAAGTAGTACCGCCTACCATATACAAAAAAAAATGTTTTGCTTTGTTTTCGATCCTGTGACTCAGTGTGTAGTGTCTGAAATCTGGTTCATAGCTTATTAGTATCTACTACTAAAAGATCTCAATATATCTACACCGCATTTCTATTATTTGCAATAGATAGATCCCTATTTATCATTGGCAAACATTTTAATTTTGCAGTTATGTACAACTAAGTACGTATAGTTATGATCACGAACAGTATAAAATTAATAGTCATGCAGACCCGAGATCGTGAGTCTAAGAAACGACTTGTTTTTGTAGTTTTTTATACACCTATTCTTTGTTTTTTCTAATGCTGCTCATATAGATTTTATGTATATGTATGAGCAGAATAGTTGGCTATTATTATATCACTTTTTCTGTATCCGTGTATGATAGTTGATTCAAGTTACTGATATTATAAAGGATATGCCAGATACCTACCCCAGAGACCTACATATCACTGTATAGAATCAACAAACCTATGTAAATATGGCATGACTTGAAACTACAAAGCAAATCTATCTTAATTGAAACGTGAGAACGGAGCATTATAATGACAGTAATGGCTAGGGATACGCTCCTTTCAAATTTATTGTATGTTATCCCGGACACCATTTTTCTTATGTTATGATACCATTTCACTGTTATGTGGTATCCCAAATACCATAATATAATGTTGGATGGATTTGTTATTGTTTATGGCTTTTTTATGAACTCTTTACCTTAAATGGCAGTATAAAAATACCAAGGCCGCGGGACTGTCACATCTGGTAACCGCGGCCCTGGTACATAAAGGGCTATTGACGGATCACCGTTGATTTTAGTCAGTACAAGTTTGACAGTCCCTCCCGTCCTAGCCAGGGCGGGACGACTCATAGGATGTTTTTACCACTAGAAAAATAACCGCTCAATAAACCATTAACCTAAATGTGACCAAAATCTGCCAGTTTCCAGTTTTATGGATTAACTGCTAATAAAGCTTATTTTGTTAAATCAGCACGTTCAAAAGAGATAATGGATTCAGAGGTAATGGATCGGAAAGGCTTCATAAGATAGTAGTAAATCTTGCCAATAGATCGAAATAGTCCATCCACAGAAGCATTTTTAGTCGAATCATCGAATGAAAAAAGTTTCAAGCGCCTGTCAGATTGCAGTGAGTAATCGTTTGTTTATAATTCTATTGCTTAGCAGTTTTGCTCAGTCCTTATGGCTATAAACTTCAACATAAGTTAATCCATCTTGAACTCTTAACCAAAATAAATTTAGGAAAGGGAGAAATAAGATAATAATTGATTCGATAGTTAACGCGTCTAGAAGATAGTCGACAGAGATAACGTCATTATAAGATGAAGATTCAGCACACTGAAACGCACTTCAATGTTGCCTCGTCTTCAGTTTACAAAGGCTTTGAACAACGAAGAAAACTTGGGGTCTATTTGGAAATCTCTAATTGAATCTGAGTTTGAGTTTATAAAAAATCTAAAGTACCTATCATTATGACTAGCATACATAGCGGTTAAATGCAATAATCTATGAAAACTAACAAAAAAATATAGCTATGAGTATCACGCAAGCGTAATAGCATAACAGAAGACCTAGGCGCTAAATTATAAAATTATGATAATTCGGAATAATTGAATTTTCCTCTTACGAATTCAACCGACAAGCATCAGGCGTTGTTACAAATATTATAGACTAATCGTTCTTTTTCATAAATTTCCTCCCATTGTATTTTATTGATTTAGATTTTCAATTGAATCATGCTTATTTTTTTTGGAAAGCAGGCAGTAGTAAACAGTTTGCATTTTCAATATTAGAAGTCATGGTTTTAGGTAAGCAGCATATGAGCTGGTTGTGGTATTAAGGTTGATTTTGGGGAATACTGAACAGTTTTATCATAACAGCTTCTACAACTACTCTACCTGACGTTTTTCGGAGCGTTTCATATTCCCGGATGATTTCCGGAAAGACGTTCAAGCTGGATTGACGACAAACAAACAAACAGAAACCACAGAGTGTAGGCAGAAACTGCAGAGCGCCACTTTCTATGATCTTAACATATTCCTTTCGCTTCATCCACATTCATACAAGCAAACCTCTTGCGAGTACTACATACCCCTCGTTTCTGAGCACTTCACCAATATGGTCGGTGAAGTCTCCCTAGGGTGTCGTCTCCGGGCTTCTGCCTTATTCTTTAGTCGTCATTCCATCTTCTTAACATGACCACAATCCTCATAAATCTATAGTGCAAGAATAAACTAGCAGAAAATCACTTTCCCTACGAAGTACAGGATCCTGATTCTGACATCTTTCATACAAAGAACGTGGCTTAGAGTAATAATAACCCACTTGTTGAATGATATAATTAATAATTATAATAATTATGCCAGCGAATATTCTTTTTTCGCTACTTGCTTTCATCCCACAGCAGACCTCACAAGTGCGCGGAAACACGTGACAAGCGTGGCAAGAAAATAAAAACGATCTTCCGTTCAAGGATAGCGCCGACATCTGACACACGACCAATTGAACTGTTTAATCTGGCATGCTGAGGCGAATGCCAGAAAGACCTTGACTTCATGCTATAGCAACAACAGCTATAGTATTTGGTAAAATATTTAGTGTCTAAAAATATGCTGTTCGGTGAGTTATGGCAAATCGGTAGGTACGCGAATCATTTCGGAACAAAAGTTTTTCCTGTTTGCTGAACGCCTGAATACGACGCTGTTGAATTATATTTAGGCATTTACTTTAATGAAAGAATGTTACGGGTGGTTACGAGCTTCAGGTTTAAGAAGACATACATCATTATAAATATTTGGATGTTATCTCTATTTTTAGTCTTGTCATGTTTACATTTCGAACAATTGCACTGTCGAAAACTTTTTTATCAGTATAAACTGTTACTCGTTAATTAACTTAATGCTTTGAACCGTCAAATAAATGCCAATCAATTATTCACTGTGTAATATTAACTGTTTTTGCACGCAATATGAACTGTCCATAGGTTATAAATTGTTTTAGGTTTTCAATTCTGCATTATTTTTATTTATAAATCAACACATAATTTATCCTTGGATAAGTATGTACAGGAAATTGAACTTATTTCACAATTAAGAAAAGTAGTTCAGATTATTTATGAAATGTAAAATTGCGTTATAAAGGAGATTGAAGAGAAAGGCAAACAGTATTTTATGAACATCTTTATTAACATAAAGAAAGTTTTCTAACAAAATGTTACGAGTATAAGAGGTATCTACATAAATGCAGCAAATGGCACACAGACTAACTTGTCTAACAAAATCCATTTGTAGGCAAAAACAAACAAACATCCTTATAATTATATTATTATTATAAGTACACATACGAGGACATATGTCTTGTATACCTATTGACTATATTACTATATTATTATGTGCGCTGAGTTTAATAAAGAGTATCGGCACAGTAACTACAAAGCTATGATCTAATTTCAGGCATAACACACAAAAAACAGACGTTTGAATATAAATATAACAACATAAGTTTTGTACTTATTACACAGCTATAAATAAGGACATCCACCAAGGTGGATTAGCCAACCAGGTCTTCAATTTTTCTCTTGGTGGCAGTATGCTGGTTTCTTTCTTTGGTTCTGGCATTTTCGCATACGCCAATAAAGTGCTACAATCAATAGCGTTTCTCAAGAAAGTGCCTCCCTTTTGAATTTCTACGGCACATTCCATATTTTTGGAATTGACTGCCGGTCCTTTTACGGTCAAAGGATCTACAAGTGAGGAGTTTGTAGTACACACCGTGACGTTCACCGTAGTTGCGTTAACCTGTGTCACGGTCTTCGTAACTTCACCGGATGAACTATTGACTGGTGAAGCAGCAGTTACATTTAACAGAGTAGAGTTCAAAGGAGAAACCACAGTACCGTTAGCAGACAACGTCATTGGTGTCGTAATGTTAGTGGTGATTAGTGTACCGTTTGCTGCCATTACAGTAGTAGTAATAACTGGTCCAGTATTGTTAGATGTTGCTGTCACTGTAGAGTTAACTGAGGAACTATTAACTGGCAACACTGACAACACCGGCGCTGCTGGCACTGACGTCACTGTATTGTTTATAGTAGTAGTAGTCGTTGTACACACTGTTTTTTTCACTTGAGTTTGTTGTGAAGTATCCACTGGTTTACTATCTTGGGTAAAGGTCGAAACGATTTCACAAGGAATTTTTAACGCTTCAACATGTCCATTTTCTTTCACTTTCAATAAGCAGGTGGCTTGGTCGTGAGGTTGGTATTCTGATTGCCTGTACATTGAAGAGCTTGGGTTATCGTACCTGTGCCTGTAGTAGTCATCATAATAGTAGTGGTTGTGATAGTGACTATGTGACCGACCAAGATTGTACAAAGACAAGCCTGTCAGTAAATCTCCGTAGCGACTATTGGAGGTCCTGTACTCATGGATGTAAGCATACTGTGGCGACGTGTAGTACGTTGGAACAGCGTAATTATGGTGATAATGATGAACTGTGCTGTGAGTACCACTGTTTGTATTGTACGTGTTAGTCGGTCTATAATTGTTATGGTTATAATTGTTGTTGTTTGAGTGAGTTCCGGATCCAAATGGATAACTAGAGCCAGGTTTACTTCCAGATCCAGATAGTCCAGTGGACGAAGGATACCCGTGTGATCCTGAAGATGATGATCCCCATGAAGATCCTGATGGTTTGTAGCTTGATCCAGATCCTGACAGTCCTGTTGAGGATGAGGGGTAACTAGATCCTGATGATGATCCCCATGAAGATCCTGATGGTTTGTAGCTTGATCCAGAACCTGACAGTCCTGTTGAGGACGATGGATAACTAGATCCTGATGAGGATCCCCATGAAGATCCTGATGGTTTGTAGCTTGATCCAGATCCTGACAGTCCTGATGACGATGAAGGGTAACTAGATCCTGATGAAGATCCCCATGATGATCCTGAAGGTTTGTAGCTTGATCCAGATCCTGACAGTCCTGATGAGGACGAGGGATAACTGGATCCTGATGAAGATCCCCAAGATGATCCTGAAGGTTTGTAGCTTGATCCAGATCCTGACAGTCCTGATGACGATGAAGGGTAACTAGATCCTGATGAAGATCCCCATGATGATCCTGAAGGTTTGTAGCTTGATCCAGATCCTGATAGTCCTGATGAGGACGAGGGATAACTAGATCCTGATGAAGATCCCCAAGACGATCCTGAAGATGATGATGGTTTATAGCTTGATCCAGACAGCCCCGATGACGACGACGGGTAGCTGTGCGAACCCCAGCTCGAAGACGACGAACTTGGTTTATACCCACTTGATGAGCCCCAACTTGAAGATGAACTTGGTTTACTCCAACTGGAGCTACTGTGACTGGAGCCGCCCCAGCTTTTGCCCCAAGAGGAGTGGCTGCTGCTGCCTCTGCTGCTGCTGCCCCTGCTGCTGCTTCTGCTTCCACCACGACATTCTATATAACTCACAGTTAATAACGAAACTAGTAGGCACAACAGAAATATTCTGCTGGCCATTTTGCGTGACGTGTACACGCGAGTGCTCAGACGCGTTTGATCCTATACCCGTTGATTGGTTTTATTTAAAACAAGTTCGTGCATCTATGTGTGTGTGAATGACGTAAACGGCTATTCAGGGAACCTCAATAGCCGTCTCGTTTACTCTCGCACACAACAGATAAGAGAGGGCTAGAGGTGAAGTAAACATCAAACTAATACTTACATTTGCCCTGATAATAGTGTAGCACAACAGGCAATTAAGCAGAATTCGTTTAAAATGAGACGGACGAGTTTAATAATTATTTTTGTACACGCTTGTACGCCATAGGAAGTCCATAGTGAACGTATTATTTGAAAAAAATGGGCAAAAATATGAAGGAAGGCGTATAGAATAAAGTTCGTAAAAGCAGCCCATGTCAAAATCCAATATTTTTCTCTTTCACAACCAAAATTTTTTACTAGACACGGCAGATGTTTTGCAAAACTTACCTGCTTCTAAGAAACTCGTTAGTCTCGGACGTAAGCGTGACTCATGGTCAGACAAAATGACGTAGACAACAACAAGCGAAGCTGGTAGTACGGAATGTGATAACAGGCATCCTAATCAATCCATGATTAATAACTGTAAAAAACAACTAAGAAAAATGTGGATAATTCTGCGTAGATCTCTTACGCAATGGGAAAATACATTTATAACTCTATTTGCTAATTCTGTCTGGGTTTACCAGTCTGGTCCCTTTTTTAACGTGTTAACATCATGAAATTAGTCCTCCCACTCAGTACGGGACGGGAGGGACTGACAGACTCGTACTGACTTAAATCCACTGTGTCCTATAGCCGTTTGCGGTTCAGGGTCATGGTTATCTGATAAGACAAACTCGCAACCCCAAGCTGTATTCCTTTAAAGGGAGCCCCGTCAGCTTGCTAACAGCTGGGCAACGGCTACCAGCATACGGATGGCAAGTGATGGGCGACTCGCTGTGGACCATGCCCGGTTCTATGCCGACGGCGCGTTGTGTTCCAACAGCTGTTCAGCAATATAAGGGAGCCGGCCTCGAAGGTTACGAGGAGGCTCACGGTTAGCCGATACTCGCAGGACTATCGGCTAACCGTGGCTCCGGAACATAAAGGGCTATTGATGGACACAGTCAGTACAAGTCTGACAGTCCCTCCCGTCCTGCCCTGGGTGGAGGACTTAATTGATTATTTTACCACGTAAAAACAAGTATGAGAAAACAGTGTAAGCCTGTTGATAACAAACAATATTATAAAACCAAGTCATTCGTTGACGTCTGATTGAATGGCTGGATGGCATTTGTGCGGCTCGCTGTTAGAACAACACATGATGCCGTTTATAAAAAGGCGAGGCCTTTTAATTGAAACGCTAATTAAGCTAATTATCTGCTACGTTTCCATTCGTCTGCTATTGTATTGCTCAGTTGGATTTTAAAATACCAATTAAGATCAATTTACTTCCTACTTTCAGCTGCCCATTTTATATTTCATTGGCGTATCGATATAATTGTGAAGTTCCACGAAGGGACCCGCTGAAAATGACACCTGAGCTACTTGCACCTTATCTTTGCGACATAAGACTCCTGACAAACATTTTCGCAGGTGCCAGGTGCTCTACATGGAATTTCCCTTCTGACGAGTTGAACTAAATTATTCGCAAACAACACTAGATACCTTTGATATCATTATTTTAAAAAGATGCACGACGTGAACCTATGACGTCTGGAATTGAAATAGGAAATTTTAAAGACTTTGATGTTAGTAGCTTCTGTGGCTCTGTTGGTAAGGCATCGGATGTACTGAATCCGAAGGTCGCAAAAATTCTGCTCGCGGCAGAACTTTTTTTTCTATAAAATCTGTAAAAACGATGCAATTGACGGCACGGTTGTGGTTGTGCAATTGACGTAGTGGCTGAGCGAGGGACTGTTGCGCAGGTTCGATCCCGGCTTGGAACAAATATTTATATGACCTACAAGTAGTTGTTCTGGGTGTTTGTGTATGTGTGTTTCTGTGTTTGTAATGCACCTACGACACAGGAGAAATTCCTAGAGTGGGACCACGTTTTTATATATAAAAAAACAGTTTATTAAAAGCTTTTTTACCCATAATAAGTCATTCATAATTATGTTCCGGTTTCTAGACATTGGTCCTGTTATTTACTATACTTAATTAGTAGAATAATAATAGCGTATTCCAATTAGTTCGAATTTTGAAATATATTTTCCTGGATGTTTGGACTTTGTGACGTTGTTCTAATGATTGCGGTATTAGAGCTAAGTACCTAATTGATTTCTCACTGACGCATATAATTCGATAATGAATCAATATTTCAATAGAATAGTTTACGAAACATTGTGTCTTTGTCGCTTTTGGTTCTGTCACATTCCGATGGCACTGCAATCCGAAGGAACTCAAACTCAAATTCTTTATTGCGTTAAGGTGTAGTACATAAGTGTTATAGAATAGGAAGCTGTGAGAGTTTAGCCCACCACCTAGGTTTAATCGCATGTGGTCGGTTACATCTAAATAGGTTTAGCCGGTTGAGCCTAGGTGTAACCGCACTTCGGGCTTTAACCGTAACATTTATAAGTCATTAAATAACGATAACCTCCTCTTTTTTAAAATCGGTTTAAAAAAAACATTATTTATAAGAAATGATGAAAATAATATTTAGTTATTCAATATAAAAATGCCTTTTAAAGTTTGGTACCGATATCCGCGTTTGACTGAAATTTATTTCAAATATTTAAAAAAAACTTTTTACTTTTACTCCTCGAAAGTGATTTGGAAAGTAAGTAGGCATTATTTCAAAAACACACACAGTAACAATTCGGATATGATCAAAAGAATTTCCATTAATATACGAAGTATTAACATATTTATGTTGCGTGGGTTTACTTCAGTAATTGTTGCAATTGGAAAAACTTACAACCCCTTTTGGCCCCACAATGCTACTGTTGACCCATTGGGCTATTGCTACAGAAAACTGAAACTTATTACTTCATCCTGCTACAGTCAGACCACTTGCACCGCAAAAACGTTGCAGCACTGTCTAAAATGGCGTGGCACGACGCGACGTTAGAGCGATAAGGAGTAATCGTCGATTAGAGTTCGTAAATTGTCTCCTGCTGATTAGGGACGTCATTTAAAGGTGTAGCAGGTGTAACAGTCTTTTTTTTCAAAGAATTTAATTTCGACGATGAAACCAAAATATAAATAAACAGACAGGAAGATCAATAAGCTATTATTACTATACAGTAGAATGCAAAACAACCTCGCATTAGAAATAATTCCTGCAACAGTCCGTATAAGCACTGGAATGTGTCTTAAAGGAACAAAGCCTTCTCATATTAATAGAAACCGCGGTAACACAGTACTTATATTGATAGAAACAGAACAATTACATATCCTTGATGAATTGTTTTAATATATGACATCCATTCAATCACGTGGATTTCGTTCCCACAACAATGAGTTGTAAATTGCAATCTAATAATCGTTTTTTAACCTGTAATCACGTTTATGAAGGCAGCAAGCCATTCTGCAACGCTTTGTAGCGACACCGAGCCGTCACGACTGTCGTTCAGTTGCAATCATGACGTCGCCAAAGCAGCACATTTAAAATGTTACTCGAAGTCATCGGCGTCGTTCTGTTGCAAGCACACGTCTTGTGCTCCGAGGTAACCGCGAAAAATGTGAAACCCTACGTATTCCCCATCCCTTTCGAATTGCCGAACCGCAACGACCGCGCCGACCAATGCTGGCTCAGAATAGAAGACATAGAACTAGTGGAGACTGTGACCATTTATTGTGAGATCGCTCATGCATTTCTCAACAACTACATTCACGACTACAACACGAGAAAGATGACAGAGGACGGCGTCGACTTGCGTGTGAGTCTATGGAGCGAGAAGCCCAGGAGTGAGGTCGAGGATATCGTGCCTCCGGTGAGCTCCCAGCACGGGATCAAAGACTGGCGAGTTACGACGGTGCTGGACCCCACCACACACATGCGGCTGTACGTCACCAAGAACGCGGACTGTAGACTGATCATGTACAGCAGAGAAGGCATGACCAACTACCAAGTGGAGTGTGAGAGGATTCTATATTTTGTCAATGTGCGCATGAGTGGAAGTGCAGTGTTTTCCCGAGAACAAAATCTAAAACTTTTATTAGCAAGTATTTTCCTTATGTATTTATTTATGTAGTATTGATAACGCTCAGAATAACTTATTTTATTTAAATATGTGTTATTTATTGTGTTATAGTTATGTCTTAGACATACTATAACACAATAAATAACAAAACACAACAAAACTAGTTTTCCGAAAGTGTAACGTTTTCTCTCTAATGCAATGATAATTACCGGGTTTTGAATTGGCATAAAAAGACCGTGTTATCTGGTTCGTGAAGGTCGGAATTCTAACAATTAGTTTAAATTCTTTTGTACTTTATATAACGCAGAGAACTGAATGTATTTGGGAATGTGCACGAACATAACAAATAATTATTATTCACTTACCAATGTTCCATTCAAAACCTGTATGATACTGGGTTCCCGAATCCATCATTGCGTTTAAATTTTTGCAAGACTATGGTATTGAAACACTGAGTAATCTTTGTTAATAATAAAAAAGAAATGAGAATAATAAAATCAATAAGTACCTTGCCTTATGATCAGTAGATAGGTATCTAGGTTTGAAGGTTAGCCATCGTAAGAAAGACAATCGAGCATAAAAATGTATAGAAAACTCAACAATGGGTATCAAAGCATCGCAGTTAGAAAAATAGGTAATAATTATTATAATAAAGATGAACTATGTCTAACTTTACATATATATCTTTTTTGTACTTGAATAAAAAAAATACCTACTTGCAAACAAAACGTTAAGGATAAACATTCATATTTCCTTAAAAACTGCAAAAGATTTTCCTATATTCATGACGAATTTTAATAACACGTGGTTTTATAGAAAAGTAATTGAGGCAAAGACATTGGCATTGACTTCTAAAACGGTGATCCAAGGTCAAAAGAAAACAAAAGGTAATACTGAATTGTTTTAAAATGTCATATTTAAAACAATTAAGTAATACCTAGTTACCTACTAATTACAATGACATCACCATCTTTCCTTTGAAATGGTCCGTTTTCAGTTCAAACTGCATACAGCTGAATATCAGTATTGTACCTATATGAGGACTTTACCCAGTTGATAAATGTGAACAACGAATAGAACAAAGCATAGAGTCGAACATCGCTACGAACATTTTCACGATCTTTCAAGCGAACGCTCTTGTCCATGCTCGTCAAAAACCTTCATGACTTGTGAGTCTGCTCGGCAAAAAGCTCGCCATAACGTTCGATAGAATGCTCGCTAAAACACTCTCGTTTATTTCTCTGTAATGTAACATGCGGATTGTTAGAGAATGATCGAGTTTATTAGCTTTGGCGTTTATTGACTTTCGGAATGGTATGGCACGGCGTGTAGGTTCTTTATTTTTGCATAATGATCGTCAAATTTCATTTACTGTTGGGTGACATTGCAGTATACTTAAATGTAAAATACAATGAGTTAGCTCATTATTCATACTTTTTGCCAGTGTTTAACTAGCTGGCTGTATAAACTGCGACAGCGGCCCAACGAACCGTGACTTCTCCATGTTTATATTAAAACAGCTGCACTATTGTTTTGAAAAAAAAGTACCAAGTGAGTGTAACATCTACATTTTAATATAAAGTGTCCACGTTCACCTTTAAATTATAACCACTGGAGGAAAATTTGTCTTTATAGCGATGACTTTCATTGTGTAACACTGCATTCTGAATGCCTTACCCCATAACACAAAGTAACATAATTATCATCTGCCTAGCCTTTTCCCAACTATATAGGGGTCGGCTTCCAGTCAAACCAGATGCAGGTTGATATCAGTATTTTACATGCAGAGACTGCCTGTCGGACCTCCACATCCCAGTAACAGGGTTGTGGTGGTGCCAGATAAAGAAACATTAGTACGTAAATGGCGACTTTTAGAAACACACACATCTTCTAGGCAAAACACGTGTTTGGCCAACATTCGTTTTGGGAAAATGGGCATTGAAGTGCGGTGGAAATAAGTTTGTTTGCGGCCTGATACAAGCTTGAGACACCAATCTGATCAGGCAAACTAGTCAGACTTACTTACTGTTTTTTTTTTTACAGTGCAATAATTTGTTTCCCATGGAGAAGATAGCGAGAAAACGACTTTTGTCTGTTTTCACTGAAAATTAAATTGTCCCTGGTCAGCAGTGGAATTAATTCCATTTTACTGACTAGTTGTTGATTGACTGGTCGTTCGCCCTGTCCCCTACTACGCTTGTAGGATTTCATCTATCTTATTACCAAAATTCAGCAAAGTGTATATTTTTTCACGTCAACGTCATGAAAACTTAACATACATACCTGCAAACAAACGTAAACACTTTCATTTTAGATTAAAAAAGAAACAAGTATTCGTCATCTTCCTGATCTTATCCCATTTTACTTGGGGTCGCCGGCAACACGTTTCTTTCTTCCATTCTCCCCCTATCACAAGTCATAGTGTCATTTTATTTTTTTATTCAAAAAGAAACAAGTATAAATCTTCCAAATATAATTCATATCTACAGTTCTTATTACTACCTAAATAAAAACAGCCGTACAGATCGATCGTCAAGGTTAAGCCGCGCTTGCCTTGCTCGGTCCGTGGTTGGGTAACCATCCATTTCATTCCGAGTTTCCTCTGTGTCTCGTAATCCATGTTATGTCATTGATCCAAGCTATGATTTGTAAATCTTCGACAGTAATCAGTGGCCTGAAAGTCTGACAACCAATCTAAGGCCGCATACACATTTTCCGAATTCGTATTCCTAATGTGGAATTCCGATTCAAAATTCCGTGAGGCTAGCGCAGATGTTATGTTTTTTTGTTTTTGGTTTAGCGTAGCTGAATTTTGAAACGAACGTTTTTCCCCCCTATAGGAAGATTATATGAAAGTGTGCGCCACGGAGAACAATTGTATGAAATATGTGCAGAATGAAGAATATGAATATGACGTGAAGAATACGGAAAACGAATTTGGAAATCGAATACGGAAAACGTGTGTATGGAGGTATTCCACGATTGGCACCCGCTGACAATGGCACCTGAGCTACTTGCACCTTATGTATCCGACATAAGGCCCCTGTCAAAATTTTTCGTAGGTGCCAGGTGCCCTTCGTGGAATACCTCTGTGTATGCGGTCAGCCTTGGGACGGGCTAGCAGGTCTACTAGAGAAGTCCATCACCTGAATAGACCGGATCGGATATTGTATAGCACTGGCAGTATGTGAACCAAAATGACTGACTACGGGCCAGCGAGAAGACTGACGAACAGCGCAAGCACTCCAGTACCCTGACCCAAGGTAATCGTAAATTGTCGTGTGGTTTTGTTCCGCAGAATCTGAGGGAGTCTTTCACCCACTCTACATGAAGAGTGTCTTTAACTAGGATTTCCACCATTTGTTCGCTTCATGTAAAATACTGGTATTCAACTGCATCCTGCAACTGAAAGTCATTCCTAATATACGAGTATATGTAGTTGGGAAAAGGCTAAAGTTTTTTCATACCCTCTTGATTGGAAGCCAACCCCAATATAGTGTAGAAACTTTTTACGCCTTTTTTAAGAGCCCATATTGTTTTGAGTCCAATGAACTACAATTGTAGAGACCCCCGTTATTTCTATTTTTGTTGATCATTCACCAAATTATAAATAAAACCACATTAGTCATCATTTTATGTCTATTTCCTCCGCAATGCATCATAAACTGCTTGCATAATGACACTTGATATGTAATAAATAAAGTCATCACATACATAATACATATCATCACAGATATAACAGGTTTTAATTATTTGCAGTCACGAGTTTTTATTTTGTTATTATGTTAAAGATGCTAGAAGATCGGTAGTCTTTAGATACATGTCACTTACAAACTGAGATAGCCGTTCTTAAACAAAAAAAATAAACTCTTATTTCTTAATGGTGTGTTTAGATTTACTGCTGATAATGACTGCAAATTGTTTTAGTTTTAAAGTGCCATTTCCGTACAAAATCATATTGGCGTCAACAGCATACTGCAATCAACCGGGTACAAATCACAACTCCGTGGCTGCTACTAAGAAAATTGAAACTGAAAAACCCAAAAACACTACCCAACCTGGGAATCGACCTCCTACTCAGACTAACAAGCAACGTAAAAATATTCATTAGGTTTTTAAGTGTCCTAAGAACCATCAAAATGAATATGAAAAATGGGGATTACAATCGTAGGCAACCTCTAGTTGGTTTTATTATTCCGAGTTACTACTATTACGATTCATCTTTAATTACTTGAAGCTAGGCATGAAACGAACGGCATTGAAGGTAAATAGAGTAGCCGTGAGCGATGAAAAACAACTGAACGAAGGAAATTACCTTCACAAGTCTATCGCTCGGTCTAATGCATTCTTTTGAATACGAAAGGACATGGGGGCATAGACAAAGTACTTTCAATTATCTGTAACAATAAATTCAAAGAAAAAAAGACTCATCATCATTCGTTCACTGATGTACGTACACACGGCTACACATCAAGCTATGCAAAACTAGTATAAGCTGATCGTTTAATGTGCGGAAAGATCATAAAAAGCGAGTCCAAGACAAACTGGTTTTGTATAGCTTGATGTGTAGTCGTGTGTACATACTCATACGTCTCTCCTAATTAATTGTTTTTCTCATATATTTTACGTTGCCACCACTCTAGGAATTTCTCCTGTGTCGCGGGTGCGTTTACAGACAATATAAACTCACATACACTACACCCAGACCCGGAACAACTACTTGTAGATCATACAAATATTTGCTTCGTGCGAGAATCGAACCCGCGAAACGCAGCGCAGCAGTCCGATCGCTCAGCCATTGCGCTAATCATGCCGTCAATAATTAAAATTATTAAGATTTGGCCCCAAAAATTTTTTCCATAAGTCATAAGAGTATGAGTACTTCACTTCCTTATACCTACTTAGTATTGCATTCGTTTGACCAATCACCCAGTATACAGCGTTTGCAAATGCACTTGCAACGAGCAATTGATTGAGATCTCTTTACGCACAAGTACCTATACCGTGCGCCTGCGCCTGTTCCCTCTTTACATGACGTTGATTATCTTTTTTATTATACTACAACAAGTATAAACCAAACATAAAATTTTATCTCATCTAAAACTCTGTTGAGACTCAAATCGTAAATGGGAACTCAATAGCCTAACTAGATTTAGCCTGCATCTTAGCTCGCGTTAATTTTTAATGTGGCAGTTAATTCACACACAGCTACACACTTCTGACTGGCCTGTTGGTCTAGTGGTTAGTGACCCTGACTGCTATGCCGGAGGTCGTGGGTTCGATTCCCACCCAGGACAAATGTTTGTGTGATGAGCACGATCATTTGTTCTGTGTCTGGGTGTAATTTATCTATAATATGTATGTATTTATAAATATATAAGTATGTTTATCAGTTATCTAGTACCCATAACACAAGCTCAGCTTAGCTTGGGACTAGATGGCGTTGTGTGATAATTGTGGAATATTATTATATATTATTATTCCTTTATTCATCTTCATACCTTATAAATTACATTTTTAAATATTTTTACAAAAAAGACTTAAAAAACATTTAAAAATATAAAAAATAGCAATCCACCAGTACCGGGAACAGGGTCCGGGCCACCGGTGGTTAGGGCTCTTGAGAGAGGAACCTCCTAACAATACGCGCCGTGTCCAGAAGTACTGCCTTCTGAATCAAGCGCTTGATCCAGCCACCCAGCGAGAGCCTCCTTAGGTGTTGGTCGAGGCTCTTGGCAATTAAGCCATTGGCAGATACGACTATCGGCACAATAACTGCCGTATTCACATCCCACATGTCAACAACCTCGCGAGCCAGATCAAGATACTTGAATTGTTTATCCTTTTCCGCTTTCACGAGGTTCTCGTCATGTGGGACGGT
Source organism: Agrotis ipsilon (assembly GCA_028554685.1). NCBI lineage: Eukaryota > Metazoa > Arthropoda > Insecta > Lepidoptera > Noctuidae > Agrotis > Agrotis ipsilon. The sequence goes on from CM052968.1 coordinate 4,297,257, forward strand.
TATATCAACAATTATTGCGCGACGCTCCGGTCGATCTATCACCACAATGTCAGGCTTATTAGCAACAATAGTCCTGTCAGTGATGATAGGTCGATCCCAATACAACGAGATATTGCCATTTTCGAGAACTGGGTCGGGCGCATACCTATAGTACGGCACTTCCAATTCCACAAGGTTGTACTTCAAAGCAAGTTGCTGGTGGATAATCCTGGCAACGAGGTTGTGTCTATGCAAATATTCGCCGTTAGCCAGACGAGAACACCCAGAAATAATGTGTCGGATCGATTCTCCCGGACGGTGGCATGCCCGACATATGTCAACCGTACCATCCTTCACAATGTATTTCCGGTAGTTATTCGTCATCATAACTTCATCCATTATTGCACAGACAAAACCTTCGGTTTCCCCAAAAAAGGTCACCAAAACGCAGCCAGGATACGGACGCTAAAAAGTCGACATCGGGTCCATGTAGTGCCCGGTAATAGCGTCCGTGAAGCTCCTTGCTCTGCCATACCTCCCTACGATCATTAGTGTCTAGTACTCTAGGTTTGCGCCAGTTCTCGTTAGCCAAGGAGAGCGGGGTAAGACCTTTGTCCACTGTGACCACATCTCGGTGCATCCCCACGTCGGCTTCCAGGAAATATTCCCTGAGACTGCATACCTCACGGTTGTGCAGGGCCTTAGCATTTAAGAAGCCACGACCCCCGCACTTCCGCGGGATATACAGTCTCATCACCGACGATCGTGGGTGATGCATCCGATTTGCAGTCAGCAGTGAACGGACTCTCCTATCCAGGGCGTCGAGTTCCGTCTGGGTCCATTTGAGTATGCCGAAAGAATACATCAACACCGGCATGACCCAACCGTTGAAAGCGCGCACCTTATTGCCACCTGATAAAAGACTGTTTAGCACTTTATTCAAGCGGCCAAAGAAGCGCTCCCTCAACGATTGCTTCATGTCAGCATTATTGATGCCTAATGCTTCCGACATACCCAAATATTTGTAGGTCTCTGTTGAAGAGAGGGATCTAAGGTGTATGGAATCCGAGAGTTGAGTTCCCTCTGATTCCATAATCTCCCCTCGCTTCACATGCATTACTGCACATTTGTCCACACCAAATTCCATCCTGATGGCGCTACTGAAAGTTTCTGTTACCTTCAGTAGCTTCATCAGTTGCAAGTTGTTGGGGGCAAAGAGTTTCAGATCATCCATGTAAAGAAGGTGAGATATGACCTGACCACCTCTCTTCAACCGATATCCTAGCCCCGAACCCTCCAGCAATGTGCTGAGCGGATTCAAGGCCAGACAAAACCACAAAGGACTCAGACTGTCACCCTGGAATATGCCGCGCTCAATCCTTATCGGTTCGCTAGTTCTCTGGATATGCCGATATCCTGGATAGAGAAGGACTGTCCTCCATTGCTGCATACATGACATCAGGAAAGTGCACAGAGTTGTATCAACTTATATTATTATTATTATTACACTGTTTTTTTTTTCAGGATTGAAGGTAATGTCAATCTCAGTACTTACACCTGACAACGTAATGCATAATTTCAGTATGATCGGTTTAGTGATTTGGATATGAAAAAGTAACAATAAAACACACAAACTTACTTTCGCTGTTATAACGTTAGTTACAAAGTCAGGATTTAGGATTATAACGATACAAAGTTTGACACACTACGTCTTGCACTTTACCATCCTGTATTGTGAAGTTTTCAAGCTGTTGTGACTGGCGCCGAATGGACTGTTTCACAATAAGTAATTGAAATCTAAATTGTAAAATGTTTCATCATTAAACTACAGCCTGGCTTATTTGTATCTTGTGGTTACTATAATGATGTGTCAATATTATGCATGAGCACATGAACATTTGAACATTCATAGATTTTATGATTCCTTGGCACGTTTCACAGCATAATATAATAATTATATTATATTTTATTTGAGTTTTAGTTTAAATCTTGTTGGAAATATTTAGTTTTATTTTACTTTAATTATATAGTAATTTATGAAAAAATTAAATACCTGCTGGGTTTATAAGAAATATTCGCTTTAGACGATTTCCTTTATTAAAGTAAGCAAAGTACGCGTTACAAAGCTTTGAGTTGAGTAGAGTCACTTTCTGGAATACCGGTATAAGTCTCAAGCGAAATGCATGAATGAAAGACGCGAATTTGAACTCCGAGTGAAGTTCGAGGAGCGTGTGGTTAAGATCTTCTAAAAAGAAAGTTTCAGTAATATCCTCCTATTGGATCCTATTGGATAGCACTTGTTTTTTGCTCATAATATATCCAGCTCAATAAAGAAGATACTGTAGAGATGATTGTGTGACATTATCATCTCACGTTTTAAGTAGTAGATTTTCCTCGTAAATTACCGTGACCCCGGAACATAAAGGGCTATTGAAGGACACCGTGGATTTTAGTCAGTACAAGTCTGACAGTCCCTCCCGCCCTACCCGGGGTGGACTCATTTGATGATTTTACAACGCAAAAAAAAAAGCCTGACGATCCTAGTCCGTTTCATTTCATTATTTATGCACTTGACTGGTTTCCGCATATTTTATTTATAATTTTCCTTAATTCACGCGAACTTGGCAACTGAAGTGTCGAGTTCCTTTTTCAGAGTTGAGAATAGGTATGGGGTGTAGGCATTGGCGCACGCGCCGGTTACTACTTGAGGAAAACACAGCAGAAGGTATTCTTTATTAAAAGTCTAACAATAAAGTAAGTATTGAACAAAGGTCGCAGGACAGTCTAAAGTTCACCTGGGGGGGGTATTACAACGTCTTAAAACCATGCTTGTTCCAGTGAGTGAACGAGATCGCGCTAGACGACTTGTATAGCTCTGTCACTTTCACTCGCCGGAATAAGCCTGGTTATAAGATGTTGTAATACCCCCAGGACATAAAAGTAAGAAAAAAAAAGTTAAACATGGCGTCTCTCATAACCTTCAAACAGATAGAGAAGAGAATTTATGATAATTGAATATGTGATACTATTGTGATTATCAATTATGTAGTATTTAGACCCAATTTTATTATTTACCCTGTCTGATAATTCCGGACCACGAAATTCTTAAAAAATCTGTGGTAAAATATTCAGATTGGTAACTAGGCAGCCCTTCATTCAGAACAGTTTATTGTCATATTATACGGCCAACCTTCGCCGCTCCAACAAATATACAATGTCCTTTTTATCAAATACTATAATAATATGTACTGGTAAGGATCGCCTTTGTACGGGATACCATCAATTTTATAACCAGACTATCTGTGACATAGATATCCATCGACATTGCTCATGATAATTTAAAAGTTGACAATAAAAATAAACGTTTTTATTGTTTTTCTCTATGGTATGGTATTTATAATATTAGTTTTTTATAGGATTAAGATATAGCTGCCGGAGTCACGGGACTCTCTTATCAGGAAACCGTGACCACGGAACGTAAAGGGCTGTTGAAGGAACGCCGTGGCAGAACGCCCTGAGGCCTTATCATGAATTTTGACGTAAAGTATAAAACTGGAACTTTGACATTAATTTCAAGGAAAAAATTAGCTCCTTCTTCGCACACCAGAGGCGCTGTTTCATTTTCCATACAAGAAACGCTGTAAATACTGGAAAGACGCTGTAAACTAAAATACTAAAAACTCGTGATAAGAGCTCTGGGCTGTTGTTTGTTGAATTTATCTTTAAAAAAGAAAGGATTAAGATGTAACGCTCTGATTTGGCTGAATGAACATAAATATAATTCCAGGCAATCTATCCGACTACCCGGCCAAGGAGTAGGCCTCTAAAAAAGTCCTTGAATAACATATGTATCTAAGACATATACACAAAAAAGACCGTGACCTTTTCGATAAACTGAATTGATAACTACTACATATGTATTTATATTACTTTTTTACTAATAAACAACACAGAAAGAGAAGAATACATTGGGGCCTCATTTATCAAAACCAATGTCTTTATCCCAATAAAATTATGCCAGTTACTGGCACTTTGAATTGTCGAATATGAAAAGTGATAGTCCGAGTTACCTTTGCACGGGTTGATTTCTCGATCGATTTTGCAAATTTTCTCAGGGCTGGCCGAATCCACTGACTTAATGAAAATTCGACTGGGCCGCAAGTGATGCGACTTTCTACTTACAGCGAGACCAAATTGACCGAGAAATTGACGCATATAAATACCCCACAATAAAATACTGTAGTTACAAGCTAAGTAATTTATGTAGACATAGCCACTGTGTTCAGATCTATTTCTAAAAACACTCCGAAATAAACTCCATATTAGAAGTATAGTCCAGTGAGTTCTTAAAATCATAGCCTGAGTCTAGATCCCATAATTTTCACAAACACAACATACATAGCTACAATTGCTAATATACATACAATGACTGAATAACTTAACCTTTATGAAAACTTTATTATTCTGAAAACTTCAGCAGCTGTACGACGACGGCGACGCCCTGAAAGTACTCGATAAAACCCACACTCGTATCTATGATAACGAGATAATCTTCGGTTCATGCTCATCCTTTGGTTCAGATAACCTTTGACGCATTGAAAATCCCGAACGATAAATAGCAGATGAATTGTCTTGGTAACTAAATTCCCTTATTATTGCTTTCTTGGTATCAAATACAAACATGTTGACAGATCTATTACGTCCGGCAAGTTTTGGGATTGCTCGAAGGACTACTTGTTTTACAAGTTGACCTACTAGCGACCCACTTCGACACATGGAAATCGAAAAGTTGTCAATTGATCATAACTTTTGAACCGTCAAAATTAGCACCAGTATGGATATTACCTTTGATTTGATCCATACTTCCAGGAAAATCATCACTACATAGTATAAAGCAAAGTCGCTTCCCGCTGTCTATCTCTCCCTATGTATCTTAGATCTTTAAAACTACGAAACGGATTTTGATGCGGTTATTTGAATAGATAATAGAGTGATAAAAGGGAACAGTTTATATTATTATGTTAATATCATGCTTAATATAGTAGAAATAACACCCGTGTGGATCCGGGCGGGTCGCTAGTTCTGTATAATTTAATATTTTAGACATTTTAACAATTAAGTTTTACAAGGTAACACAACTAGAAATAAAGAAACAATGGTCGGCACAGTTGAGCAGTGGCTGAGCGGTAGACTGCTGCGCAGCATGTCGCGAGTTCGATCGCCTAAAGGAACAAATATATGTATAATCTACAAGTAGTTGTTCCAGGTTTGAGTATATGAGTTTCTATGACACGATACAGGAGAAATACTTAGTGTGGGGCAACGTTGTAATAAAAAAACGAAATTGGAATTCCAATGAACTCTCATCACATTACACTGTAATTTACCATTAACAGTTAATTACGAGATGGTAAAACTCATTAACATAAGGATCTGTTCCATATCTTTTGTCCTATCTCAATATGTGTTAATGATACAACCCAAATAGAATAATCGGGCTGTGGTCTCCTCGGGCACGTATCAAATTATCATCATCCATAATTTGACCTTTTTACATTTTCGTCGGAATAAATAACAAACATACATTATATACACTTCTCTTGATAACAGTAATTGGTTCTCATTAGTATGAATCATTAGTATACGCAGAAAATATATTAAGATAATAAATATGACTGTTTGGGATTAAACGGAGAAATACCCAACCCTTAACCTTACAATGGGCAACAACATGGAATTTCCAAAAGCGTTTCTGTATTGCGCTTGACGTACGCGCAACATTGAGGCGCTACGTCACCGCGAGCATTCACCTGTAATGTAACGTTACAGATTCGAGCATTTCATCGGTGAGGGAGAACAATCGAGCATCACAATGCGCACCTTGTATCAAATCTTTAATAAAAATACGCGAATGCTCGTCAGTCAGGGAGGTAGTACTGTTATATAATGCTCAAAGTCGAATCTATAATGTTACGTTACACGCGAATGTTCCCGGTGAGGGAGCGCCTTTGTGTTTTTGTTTGTTGCATTTGAAGTTCGTATACGCGCGTAGGTACCTAGATACCGTGCAGAAACTGTACCCTTAGTACGAGTTTTCAGTATTTGAGACGTAAAGTAAACTGGAACTTTGACAATTTCAAATTGACAATTTTCAAGGAAAAAAATAGTTCGTTCTTCGCACACCAGAGGCGCTGTTCCATTTTTTCATACAAGAAACGCTGTAAATACTGGAAAGACTCTGTAAAGTAAAATAGTGAAAACTCGTGTTATGGGTACAGATATGTGCTTTTCACAAAAAAAATAGTTATTCTTTATATCACGTTTGGACATAATTTTGTGCCAAGTTATCAACTAGTTTAACCTGTGGCTCGACCTCTGCCCAAAATAAATTATCGCTTTCGTGTAATTGCGTTCTCCTACACTATTTGACATAAACGGTTTGATTGGCTTAAAAAATATTGATTGAAATAACATCAATATTATTGTAAGAAATTAATTCGGATCCCGACATCTAACCACATGAGCAGGAAGATGTATGCAAATACCACCGGCAATTATAAATATTGTAAACTGCAATATTGTGTTGGTAATGATTATGTAATTACTTAGTACCTATCTATTCAATAAATCATGTTGAAGGACATGGCACACGTCCATCATAATATTCGTAATAAATATTTATCATTAACTAATGATAAAATATAATTAATATATCTGCTCCCCGCAGTTTCACCCACTGCTCTGCTTCTATTGATTGTAGCATGATGTAGCCTTCCACGACAAATGATGTATAGACATTTTTTTTATTGTGAGGTTAGCGTGTTCAACGGAACCAACGTTTAAAAAAATACCCGTCTGAATCTGTACTCCATTTCGGTATAAACTTTAACTGTGCCATTCATGTTCCTATTCCTACAGCCACGTAATTCTACCTCTTTAAGCAAAAGAGACACATCTGCGCAAAAAAATACAAAGAAAAAAAATAAGCCTTAGTATCTAAAAAGCCGTATCTTCTATAGGGCTTATTTTTCTCTATTCCCTTGTCTCCAGTTGTGCCTTTTTTACTTAAGGCGGCAGAATTTTAGTAAACTGGTGTACCTACTTACAAAGTTTTTGCTTCACATGTTAAAAAACAATAGGTAAGTAGTACATAGTAGTACTGCAATCATCATCGTCATCAACTCATAATGTTGAGAACACTATAAGCTGTTCGGAGTGGGCCAGAATCCACCAAGCGGACCCAATGCGGGTTGGCAGGTGTCATAAATCTGAGGTATTCCACGAAGGACTCTCGCTGACAATGGCACCTGAGCTAATGACACCTTATCTCTTCCACATAAGGTTCCTGTCAACATTTTTGCTGATGATAGGTGCCTTATGTGGCATACCTCATAAATCTTCGTTTTTGAGGACATGCCGGTTTCCTCACGATGTTTTCCTTCACCGTTTTGAGAGCAGTGGTGATGAAACAAATAACACAAAGTAGGCTAGGTATATAAGCCTGGTTGGGTTCTAACCCATGACCTACAATTCTTAAGTCTGAACCGATACCAGTAAGTCACCATTGCTCCATTATTAATAGTTTTTCAATTATATCAAACGTTCGATTGTTATCGAACGCCTTAAAGACTATAAAAGCAACATGAGTTTGTACTTTCATTGCTATTCACTTTGCTTCAAGATATTTATTCAACGCCGATTTTTCAATCCCAGAAAAATCTGAATCTATTTTAAGTATCTAATTAATTCATTTCTTTAACTCAACAGGCTAGTTTACTTATGCAAGTTTATGTCGTGTATTTTTTGAGCTAAAGTGTTTTCAAGTTATCATCATTTTGTTGTTGTGTGTTATACTTGGTGCTTGAGCAGCAAGTTATTTAAAAATAAATAAAATAAAGTATTATATATTACTATCGGTTTTTTTTTACAAAAAGTAGGTCAATAAATCAAATAACTATAAACTAAACTTAAGCAATAATATTTCACTAAAACGAATAAAAAAGTCATTCTTAATTGTTGGCTCGGATCGCACATTGCCTGAAAGATTGTACTTCTTCGTTGCATGTCATGTACAAATATTTATATGATCTACAAGTACTTAGTTTTTTCGGGTCTGCGTGTTTGTGTCAAATGAGTTTAAATGTTTGTAAAAACACTCAGAACGCAGGAGAAATTCATAATAAAATAATACTTTTTGCCCACCATTAATGAAATATAGGTACACAGCGCTACACATCAAGCTGTACAAAACCACTTTAACGTGGTCTCGCTTCCTATTATCTAGTCACTCGCTTGATGTGTAACCGTGTGTACCAATGAAACCCGAGAAATCCTCTTGCTGGAACAAATGTATTTTGTATAGAATGAAATTGCAAAAACATCCCCTTCGAACCACCCTACCTACAGGGTGATAAGCTCAATGATTAGCTGGACAATAGTGACGTTGATTGAATGAAAAGTTATTAAACTGTCAGATGTTTTACAGTTACTCATTTATTTCATGAAATATTTACTGAGCATGAATCAACGACGATACGAGTATATGCATTACTAGACTCCTAATAACAGGCGAACGATGTCTGTCAAAACATTAGGCAAAAAAGTCTTATATCCGTCTTATTTCGACCACTCCTGTGAGCCGTAAACATACCTTGAGACAGAACAGACCTTGAGTTAGCCAATCGCAACACAGTACCCCGTCCCCCTCGCTTACGTAGTACCTCAGCGAGTTGACAGAATAGTTTTTCTATCTTTGCGAAGACGCGACGCAGGCGTTATTGCGTATAAAAATATAAATTTAGAATAGTTTTTGTTCCTTAGATCGTGCATGCGGAGTCTAGTAATATATCGTCGTTGGCATGAATTAGCCAGTTCATTGTATCTTTGGTCTTTCAGTTAAACAAAAAATTGTATTGTAATGTATTGAAAATTGTGAAACGAATCTTTCAATTTTTTTTTATTAAACTAAGTAGATTTAATCCTGAGCTCTATGATCATTAATCATGATTCAATACAACCTAGAATTTACTTTTGTTTCAAGTCCAATCGATATTAAAACAGGGAAATGTTATTGTCTCATCCAAAATAAAGTATTTTAAAGGAAGACAGATTTGCAATCAGTTCCAAGACCTACTGAAAGCCCGGGTCGACGGCGCGTCGTGTTCCACGCGCGCCTCAAAGAGCGTCAGCAACTCAGCATAATGACGAGGTCCCCTCTCAGAGGGCCAAAGCCTGCCGGGGTCGCGGGTCTTATACCATAACCGTGACCCCGGAACATAAAGGGCTATTGAAGGACACCGTGGATTTTAGTCAGTCAGTACAAGTCTGACAGTCCCTCCCGCCCTGCCCGGGGCCTCATTTGATGATTTTACCACGTAAAAAAAAAAAAAACACCTACTGAAAAGTTAACTTGTGTTAAACATAAGAAACTTATGTACTAACGCACATAGAAAATATGTTTAAATATATTTAAATCCTCCTCTCCTAGTTAAAATCTTTATATTTCTCAATCAACATATTTTTACTATCATTCTATACTTCCATCATACAGAAGCGAAAATTAATAAACTAAGCACACATGCACTGAACTATTGATTGCTAAGCACAATTCTCGTAATTACAGCCGTTGGCAGCGCATGGGGGAGCCATCACTGCCACCAAGTACTCTGGCAGCTGGAGACAAGCACAATTAATCAACGTTAGCGAGGCCAGAGTTAGCTGACAATCTTATGTCAGCTAATGTGTAATTTACGTCTATTAACAGTATCAAGTGTATAGCTATACCCGTTTCCTGGAAGAACCTCTTTTTCGTGTAAGGATGTGGCCACCCTGTGGAGTTATTTATGCCACTGGGAACACCACAGGCCTCTGAAATGGCTTTGAACTCCTACATATACCTATTTCCTCTCGATGTTTTGTGACACCAATGTCCAAGATGAACATTAAGTTTATATGAATTGAAAAAGACACATTGGTTTTTTTTTCTTTTGGTAAAATCATCCTATGAGTTCTCCCGCGGCGGGACGGGAGGGCCTATCAGAGTTGTACTGACGGTCAGACTTGTATCCACGGTGATCCTTCAATAACCCTTTATGTACCAGGGCCGCGGTTACTAGGTGAAACAGTCCCGCGACACCGACCGGCAGACACATTGGTACTAGCCTGGATTTGAACTAACAACCGAGGCCATAACATCACTCTCTTTATACGTAATTCCTATTGTTTGTACTTGTAGTCAGTAGATATACACCAATAGATACTTTTTATATGACTGTGTTTGATGCCAATACGGTAGTTTTTGTTTGACTTGTAACTCACGCGAAAACAGCATTAGTAGGTATCGATTGATTAGACCACTGATACTGTTAATTATAACTTCGAGCACATTAGTTATTAGATACACTTCAAAAAGTGTCCGTGTTACTTTTGACAAGCTTCACAAACGTTTTACGGGCAATCCTGTTCCTACGTGAATCGAGGAAAGAATAAAGCGATTTCTCAGACCCTGGAAGTCGTAAAACGAATTTCATCTTGGGATAGGATAGGGACATTTAATAAAAACAAAATGTGGCAGTCCCCAATCCCCAAATACGATGCCTGGATTATATGGAACAAAATTTTTTGATCCGTGTAGCACTAAAGAACAACTAGTCAAAACTAGCCAAGTGCAAGTCTGAGTCGCACCATAGAATATAAATAGTACTAATAATACCACGGAATTAATAGTACTTCTGGTTTGATAGTATCATCGATCTTTCTGTAATATAAAAATGGATCGCTAAATGTGTTGCTAAGCCCATAACTTGAAAACGGTTGGACCGATTCGGCTAATTCTTTTTTTGTTGTGTTTGTAACCATCGGGACCGGGTTTTAGACCGGGTCTTCCCGTGCGAAGCCGGCACGGGCCGCTAGTTATCTATAAAATGGCAAAAAAATTATATATCTGTTGTATGGGTACCCCTTACTTACATATTTTATTTTATTCCGTTTTTTAATATCTGTTGTTATACCGGCAACATACAACAACAGATACAGATCATTTGTAAAAATTATAATTATCTAACTATCACGGTTCATGACATATATATAATACAGATTGGTGACAGACGGATAGGCAGACAAACAGACGGACGGCGGAACTTAAATAATAGCGGATTATATATATAGTTGTATCTTAATATTACCAGACCCACCAACGTATCTGATCCGAAGAAGGCGTCGCTAGTGCACAATTTGGTCTTAAAATTAATGACGTTTATAATTGGTGGCTGTTATTCCAATATTGTTTGCTTACATATATAATTTCCATGTTTTTAAAATAATTGCACCCATGATACAGGCGGAATTCCTAGTGTCGCAACGTTTTTTTAATTACTCAAAAGCACAGATAACTACTGTTGGTCTAGTGGTTAGTCACCCTGACTGCTATGCCGGGGGTCGTGGGCTCGATTCCCACCCAGGGCAAATGTTTGTGTGATGAGCACAATCATTTGTTCTGTGTCTGAGAGCAATTTATCTATAATCTGTATGTATTTAGAAATATATAAGTATGTTTATCAGTTGTCAAGTACCCATAAGCTCTGCTTAGCTTGGGACTAGATGGCGTTGTGTGATAATTGTAGAATATTATTATTATAATAGTGGCATTATATGATGTAGGGCTTAATTATTTAAGGTATTTCAACAATTTGAAATACCTGGCCAATGCCAGTCCTATAATAATTAAGGAAGAAAATCTGTCCTCAGAGTTTTTAATTGCCACAGACTTTCAATTCTATGCAACTAGTTAGGTAAAACTTTTCTTGTTAGCGACAGTTTACAAAGTTACCGGTCTATTGTAAATATCCTTATTTCAGTACTTACATAACTATATATTAACGTATAGTCCACAGTTTCCACAGTACTTACATAACTATATATTAACGTATAGAGGACTATACGTTAATATATAGAGAGCAGAGATCAGTAATGTCTCCACTATAATTAATTGGTTATGAATACTTCCATGAAATTCAGTACTGAAATATGCTCTCCGCATGACGTTATTCATTACTATTTTCTATTTCTAGTAAAGTTTGCTTATGAGTTCATAAGCAAAAATATGTCAAATTATCAAAAACAAGACAAACATTAATCCATATTTCAAACGATCGTAATTCATTTCATGTATTCAATTACATAATTCCTTTATCCTTATTGACAGCGTGACAAGATGGATATTCCAACAAAAAATACGTACAGCCCTCGTACATAATAAATTATGTGTAGGTACTCAAATGTGATGAATTAATGGATTAAATACTAGAAAAAGGCCACGGTCATGTCGTTGATGTTAATCTTTTTTATTGTACACTGTAAAATGTATTACAGCAATTTATATGATACGCTTTTGTTCAGGACAATGTAGAAACGAAATATGGAACGAGAATATGTAATAGCACCAATATATTTCGCGTGTATACTACAATGAGCTGTATGTTTATAGGTCAAACAATTTAGGCTTACAAGTAAAGTTTTATCCTATAAAAAAACCAATTGGGATAACCTAGGCTAGGCCAAATAAAAGAAGTTTATGTAACTTCTCAAGGACCAGTACCCTTAGCACGACTTTTCACAAATCAAATCAAATCAAATCAAAACGTTTATTTCAACTAGGCCGTAACCGGCACTTTTGAACTGTCAAAGACAAATTAAAATTAGTACAAAAATAGTTATGGTGCTACAGTCCCAGTCACAAGACATAAAAACTGTGAAAGTACCGTAGGTGCTCATTCCAAAGCGTAGATCTCTATGGAGAAGAATGAGCAAGAAACTCCATGGACACTCTTTTTCAATCGCCAAAATTATTACAGATCTTTGGTTACATCATTCATCATCAGATGGTAGGTACATTATGTGAGAACGATGTGGCAAGTTATTAGTGTCCATAGTAAATATAAAAAAGACAATTCAAAAATAAAGTTATTAATTATTAAAATAGACCATGGCAGCTAAGAGATGACCAGTCCCAACTGACAGCGCCCGTTCACGAACATGACACATATATCAGCACCATTCAGCTCAACCATTTTGAAGGGAACTAAATGATCCGACACACATGCCACCATCAGCGAGACTTTTGAGTGAGCATGACATACTCTCAACCGCCAGAGTCATTCAAGTCAATGACAGACGTAGGATTTTAGTCAAAGATAGCTCATGGTACTCACACAATGCTGGTAATGACTCTATATAATACTAGATAAATACACTCTATACAATGCAAGAGATAGTTAAACATTCTTCATCCGCTCCGACAATATTATTAAAAATGAAGGAAACCTACGACTGTCGTACTAAAAATAAAATACACATAAAAAGACAACAATAAAATGTAAAGTAGGACAACAATGCCCGTTGATCAAAATAAAATAATAAAACAAATACAAACACATAAAATAAAATAAAACAAGATGACTTAACTAAGTCATAAGAAAAAAATATAAACAATTATATGAAGTCATATAACTTGTCCGGAAAAGAAAAAAAAAAGGGTAAATAAAATAACTAAACTGGGAAAGAGCATGAAAGCCGTCTTAACTTCAACAGAGTGACCAGCTGTTATTATCCACTAAGTAATCGTTTACGGAATAATATGCCTTAGAACAAAGGATGGATTTAATCTTAGATTTAAACTCATTAAACGGCAAGTTTAGCAATGACGGAGGCAATTTATTATAGAATTTTATACCAAGGCCTACAAATGAGTTATGAACCCTATGAAGTCGATGAAAAGGAACGCGCAGGTGATGCTTATTTCTCGTGTTAATAGGGTGAAAATCACTGTTTTTGGTATATAGGTGTAAATTCTGCCTAACATATATAATGTTGGCAAAGATGAATTGAGATGCCACCGTCAGAATGCCAATCTCCTTGAATAAATCCCTCAGAGAAACTCTAGTACCCAGCTGATAAATTGCTCGAACAGCTCGTTTTTGTAAAACAAATATATTTTGAATATCAGCCGCTTTGCCCCACAATAAAATGCCGTAGGACATAAGGCTGTGAAAATAACTAAAATAAACTAGTCGAGCTGTGTCAACGTCCGTGTACTGTCTTACTTTTCTGACAGCGTAGGCTGCCGAGCTTAGTCTTCCCGCTAAACATGTTATATGCGGACCCCATTGAATTCTAGAATCTACTTTAATACCCAGAAACACAGCTGAGTCAACAGTTTCAATTTCTTCATTACTTAGAACTATGTTAGGACCTAGATTAGTAACATTTGGCAAGGCGAATTTTATACATTTCGTTTTTTTGGCATTTAGGACTAGGTTGTTAGCAGTAAACCAATCCGTGACCAATGATAATGCAGTGTTAACTTCGTCAAAATCTTGTCTATTTCTATCAACTTTAAATATAAGAGAGGTATCATCTGCAAACAGTACAATGTCGCAAATGCCCTTTAAAAGATATGGCAAGTCATTGATGTAGACCAAAAATAAAAACGGACCCAGAATTGATCCTTGAGGCACACCTAGCTGGACAGGTTGACCAGAAGATTTCGAGCCATTAACATCTACGCATTGAAATCTATTACGTAAGTACGATTCTATAACATTAAGAGCTTCGTTTTGGACTCCGTAATGATGTAATTTACGCAAAAGTGTATCATGGTGTACGCAATCAAAGGCTTTGGATAGATCACAGAAAACACCAATTGCATTCTTACTGCTCTCCCACGCCTCAAATATGTGCTTCAGCAGAGCAACACCTGCATCAGTTGTTGAACGACCTTTCGTAAAACCATATTGTTCACTATGAAGGAGGTTATTTACATTAAAATGACTAAGCAACTGCTTGAGTATCAATTTTTCAAATATTTTGCTAAAGGCGGGTAAGATAGAAATGGGTCTGAAATTACCAATATCATTTTTATTGCCTGATTTAAATAATGGTATGACTTTACTACTCTTCATGAGGTCAGGAAAAGTACCCAGATCTACACATTTATTAAAAGTAATTGCAAGATAGGGGGCGACGATGTCAATTATATTACTTAAAAGTTTAATTGAAATTCCCCAATAATCGCCAGTATGTTTCGATTTAAGTGTGTTGAATACATTTATTACATCATATGGTGTTATGTGTTCAAAACTAAATAGGTTACCGCATTTAGGCACATTTTGTTGCAAAAAGCTTTCAGCTTTAGAAGGAGAAGAGCTTAAGGACACTTACACTTTTACTTACAGCGTCTTTCCAGTATTTACAGCGTTTCTTGTATGAAAAAATGGAACAACGCCTCTGGTATGCGAAGAAGGAACTAATTTTTTCCTTGAAAATTGTCTATTTGAAATTGTCAAAGTCCCAGTTTACTTTACGTCTCAAATATTGAAAACTCGTGCTAAGGGTACTGAAACACGGGCACGCCGCTATAGCGGCGATAAGACCCCTCTTTGAGGAGTGGCTGGAGAGACGTCACGGCGTCCTAACCTTCCTCTTGACGCAGGTCCTTACCGGACACGGATGTTTCGGGAGGTACCTGTGTCTTATGAGAAAGGAAGAAACGCCTGGGTGTCACCACTGCGTAGATCGCCCGGAGGACACAGTCGAGCATACGGTGCAGGATTGCCCCGCTTGGGCGGAGCACCGACGTGTCCTCACGGCGGCGATAGGCGGAGACCTCTCGCGCCCAGCACTGGTCGCGGCCATGCTGCGGGGCGAGACGGAGTGGGAAGCGGTCGCCTCCTTCTGCGAAGCAGTCATGCTCGCGAAGGAGGAGGCGGGCCGCGTGAGAGAGAGGACAAGGTCCTCCCTCCGCCCCACCCGCGGTGGTTGACGCCCACGGCGTCGGACGTCGCAAGACGATCTCCGGCCACCGTAGGCGCGGGCATGCGAGCGGCGAGTAAAGGGCAACTCGCCGCCCGACCATGGACCATGCCCGGGTCGACGGCGCGTCGTGTTCCACGCGCGCCTCAAAGAGCGTCAGCATAATGACGAGGCCCCCTCTCAGAGGGTTAAAGCCTGCCGGGGTCGCGGGTTTTATACCATCACCGTGACCCCGGAACATAAAGGGCTATTGAAGGTCACCGTGGATTTTAGTCAGTACAGGTCTGACAGTACCTTTCGCCCTGCCCGGGGTGGGAGGTCTCATTTGATGATTTTACCACGCAAAAAAAAAAAAAAAAGGTTACTGAAACAAAACAATTTTGACGGTAAGATCCGTTACATAACAAAAAGCTATGTTGACTGAGTAACGACGTCTAGCAGGGATCAGTTTTAAGGTCGATTTTCCTGGCGACTCGCTTTCAAGAATGTAGTGAAAAAGCTAGCCGAATTTTTATCTAGACGGTCGAATTTCGCCGCACGGTTGGGCGCCAGGCAAATCGATCGAAAAATCGACCAGTGTTAATGCCCCATAAATAGGCACAAAACCTAAGGTTACAAGCGGTAATGGCTTCCAAAACTAGAGTCATGGTAGGCGCGTTGCGGGTTCGAGCCCCATTCGAATCAAATATTTGTATGAATGGTAGCTTAAAGAGATCTGAGATCCTAGAGAGGCTGGGAAAGATAAGAGACTGGTAGTTATTCCGGATCTGGATATTTGTGGATGTGAATTTGAATGCTTGAAAACGCACATATGAAATAGGAGCATAACGCAAAGCAGAGACATTTTATTAAAAGCAGCATTCGTATTCTTTATACGGCCTTATATGTATATTACGCCAGTCCAATACACATTACTTCTCTCCTAAAATATCAATTAATGTGGACCACTTAGGTAATTTATTAATTTCTAGACCACGTTCTCACTAAGTACACCATCTAGCCGGGCTAAAGAAAACGTAATCTATGTCTATTTCCGTTTCCCCGGCGAGGACAGAACAGTGTACAAACAGGCGCAGATTGCTGGTCGCCCCTTTGAACGTAAACATTGCCAGCTCTGTTGGTTGTTACTATTCTACTGTAAAGACTACCTACTACACGTGGTATGCTGCCTTCAGATTCAGATCAAACGATCTGTCACAAATATGAAATCCCACGCGTGGTCCAGGGTTCACAGGGGTTTTGATCCTAGGAGGCGCGTGAGAGATTCCCAAATAGTTCACATCAAATGCTTAAAACAAAAATAGGTACTAAATTCTACAACTTGAAAACTGAAAAATCCCACTTATCCAACGAGATTAGAGAGCAACAAGATCTCAAATTGCATTTCACATTACTTTTCATTACATCCAATCTAATGCCTTACAATATATCAATTGACGGAGTCACAAGTTATAAGTGTAACTCCGTCAGTTGATTTAACTCTGTATGAATAAACAGAAAGCACTTAAATGAATTGAGACAAAATGCAACTCAAATTGTCAACCGTGTATATTGTATGTATGACCTAAAATAAATTCAATGATTGTGAAGCGCAATGAGCTCGCTTCGCTCGTTATTGCAGCTTGTGCTTTTCAGTTTTTTATAAGTTGAACGTGTTACCCACCCCTTTTCTTATGTTTGAATACGCTAATTTATTAACCTATTCAAAAATTCAAGATCATTTCACTTTCCATAATAATAAAATTTTTCTTTATAAGCTGACTTAATTAACCCCATTTAATATTATTAGAAAAAGATAAACCTCTCCGAGTTTGGTTCCTGCTGAAATCATTTACACAATTTCGCTACGATAGCTTTTTGTAGAAAACATTTTAGGTGAAGTTACTGCCATTTGTAGAGTATGTACACACGGCTACACATCAAGCTATACAAAACCAGTTTGTCTTGGTCTCGCTTCGTAAGATTTTTTCACACAATGAACGATCAGCTAAGCTATGTATAGCTTGATGTGTAGCCGTGTGTACTCGTATTTAAAATATGCGTGATTTCGTAATAACAACCTTTGCCTTTCTAGTTTAATATTCAACCCCACCTCCACAACTGCCTTTTCGGGGGAGGGGACCAAATTAAAATCTCATATGGGTCATAAATGTGTAAGTATCCCAAAGTCTTTATCCAAATCCATATTTTATGTAAATAGCGCCAATTTTGGTGACTTGAAACGACTTATCGTAAACTGTCATTTATACGAGTAGACACTGAAACCGAATAACCCCATCTGGCGTAAAACCCGAGAAACCTAATTTCATAAATACTGAAATTGATTCGTATACTGCTTTTGCTAGCGACTTCGCTCGCTATAAGGCCCTTCGTACACAAGGCGACGCAAGTCTCTGCTACCTTACGACTTTATTATCCAGGCGACTACCGCAATACAAACCCGTAGAGATTCGTATACATGCACGCGTCAATGGATACCGAAGTCGTAAGGTATCGGATACTTGCTTCGCCTAGTGTACGAAGGGGCTAACTCTTAGTTAGTAATAAAAACTGAGTACCAGACATCCAAACCCGTACAGTAGATTTTACATGAGAGAGTAATAAACATCCCTACATCCATCCTCACAAACATTTAAAATATTAATAAGACTAGATGACACACACCTTTGTTTGTTTTACATGGTAATTAATATTGTATCTCGGTCTTATTCTTGATATTTTTCTAGAACAATCAACGGCTGAATTTGCCTGCTCACTTCCTTTCAATCTGGGTGTCAAAGATGTTCAGTTCAATCACATGTAACCATCACAAAACACGGAACAAAATCTGGATTGAGATACACTATTAATTTAATTTCGGGTGTAAATCGATAAAAATAGAACTGTTCAGACTTACTGATGACCTCATAATCAAGTTAATCTTTGATATTGTAAAAGTTTTATAAAAATAGTAGAAGTAGGTACTAAACTATTTTTGTTTACCATTGCGTACGATTAATGACTGCTACCGAAATTGGAGTGCGCCGCGAAACACTATGGAGTAACTAGTCGTCATTAAAAAAGCATTAGGCGTTTACTTTCGTCACCAAAAGCTATATTTTAGGCCAGTGACGTCTATGCGAACAATAATTTATTATTCGATAGTATAAAAAAATACCTACCCATTTCTACTACTAATAGGCGTTACCTAATTAAGAGCCTAAATAAGAACACACAGTTTGATTTTTAACGCTTGGGTTCTGGACAAAATATGTTTGTTTGTAGAGGATAATCTTTAGGAATACTCATACGGTCCCGCGGGTCTAATTTCGACCAAAATGTATGTGACGACACGGACAAAATATAGCGTTGGTTAAAACGGCACATAAGGATTTAAAAACAAGCTTTGTCTTGTGGAAATCAATACAAATCTGAGCCCCAAGCTCTTTAAACTTGTTTGGAGAACTGTTCCGGGAGATGATGATCACAACTGGAGATCTAAAGGGGAGGCCTGTGTTCAGCAGTGGACGTCCTATGGCTGAGATCATGATTATGATCATGACAATTCGACCGAACTTCTAATAAAATGACGGTCGCAATAATTCTTAGTTTCCGGGTTGATATTTCTTTACTTTGAAACTTGTTTTATTTTCTCTCTATCATAACAAAAAGTGACAAACAATTACAGAACAGCAACAATATAAAGGAGAACACCCAACAACTTGTACAAGTAGAAGCCACTTCACAAATAAAGGAAGTTGGCCACTTCCCGGTTTCCTCCACAAAATAGCTTCAGGCAATCTTCGGCCTACGCAACTATTTCAAACATCCGAAGTAATTTCATCGTGGTAAACAGTAATTCCAACTCTCACTTTGTATTTAATGTCGGTACAGTCACGAGCACTGATTTGTAAGCACATAGCCAAATTCAAGGGCTTCTTTAAATTGAGCCCAATTTCGTTGTATTTATAGTATGGACTTCTTAATACTATTAGTGAATCAGTGTAAAAGTGTCTCGTACTAGGAATGTCTTCTGCATCGTATATGCGTTTACAAACATTTAAACTGACACATACAAACCGCTGCATTGAAAATTACTAAGAACCTGTCAGCCATAGAAATATTTGTTGTGTGCGGGATTCAAAACTGCAACAGGCACCACAGCAGTCAATCGATCAACCATTACGTCAACTGTGCCGTCAGATCAATATTTTTAACCTATGCTAAGTTTTTTATCATGGTAAAATCATCAAATGAGGGTGGACTGGGGTCGGTCTGGGTCTGTCAGACTTATACTGACTAAAATCCACGGTGATTCTTCAATAGCATTTTACCTTCCAGGGTCACGGTTTTTGATGAGATAGTCCCGCGGCCCCGATAACCTATGCCATGCGTTTACAAAATGATTCGTTTTCATGACTGTATCTAACCCTCTGGCGGCCATAGCCAGCCCACCAACTGATTAAACTACACGTCAGTCAACGTCAGTCCAAGGCGACGAGATAGCCTTGTCAGCTATGTGTGACTGACGCGGCTGTCGTACACCGTATGCTAAATACAAATAGTTTAACGGGTTCAATCGGAAATATTAAACTTTGTTTATGAACACCGTTTCCTTTCCTGAATGAAAATTCACGGGGAATACGAATTTTGTTTCGGTTAAATTGTTTGTCCGTCCGAATTTGTCGCCAGTTGCGCCAAAGAAAGAAAGACATAATAGACTTTTCAAGAATGTATTATCCTTGTTTATGTTACAACATCAATCATTAGACTAGAAAATGTATTTATTATGAGCAGTCGATCGGGAAATAAATATCGCTTGTGCATTCACTATCTAGAAGAAATTTTAACTGAAACTTTACGAGTCAAATTAAGGACTTACGGATTATTCTTCCCTTGGATGTAGTACCCATCCACAACCCGCTAGAATTATGGTCGCGCCATTTTATCAACTTGTAATTACTAAGTAGACAACATTGGTAATTATCGAAAGAAATTTTACTTGTATTGAATGCTAAGCTAAACTTAGTCATTGTCAGAAAAAAAGGTAAACTAACTCAAGCTTATGGACAAACATACAAGGAGATTAATACATTATAATAATCCCTGACTATCCCGAACGTGACTTACTGCCATTTTTCACACTTTATACCATTAGTCTTAAAAACCAATGCTCTTTGAGAACTCTTTCCAAACTTAAAAGGTCCCTTTTCAGATCAACACCTTTTCAACCATTAATAAAATTAAATGGCAAAGGTACGCATGAATCAACTCAAGATTACAACGTTTCAACATTAATTTTACGTCTACGTGTCGAATTTTACTTTTTTTTAAAGAGGCTATGTTTTGTTACCAAAAAAAGCAATTGAGCACTACTTTACGTGGAGTCTGATCTGAGTAAGAATGAAGAGAAGAAGCCAGTCAAAGAATGACGTCGTAAAAATTGTGATTTGGTCGACCTCAGTGACCTTGCGTGGGCGGAAAGGTCACGGTATTCGTAAAAATGTCGGCTGAGATAAAGTTATAAAGAGAATCTTAGGTGTCGACTTTGTCATCTAAATCAGAACGCCATTTAACAAGATGGAGATTATTATTAAATACGAAAGTAATGAAGAAAGTTTTTCGCAAATAAATGCTCCCTACGAATTACGCAGCTTGAGACTTATACTTACCTATACAGTTTTTTTTTAATTGGGATGACAGCAAATGAGCGCTTCCTGACTGTCAGACTTGACCGATTAAAAACTAATCTAGAACAGGCCTCGCCAGTTTGTTGACAGCTCTTTGAGGCGCGCGTGGAACACGACTCGCCGTCATGAGCCTGGTCCTTTGGCCTGCGTCTATGGTGGCTGGAAATCGTTTCGTGATCAACGAGTCCCGCGTTTTCTAGAAAGTGAGGAAAAAGCTAACCTCTCCCTCAAGTGTTTGGCATCCTCGTTCGCTTGCATTAAAAGGATGTGACTTCTCTCTGTTCTACCCAGAGCTGGAGGAGTAATTTAATGACTTTCCAAACCCAAAAAGAAACAAATTAAGGAAACCTAGAGACAAAATATCTGTTCTGTAAGATAACGCCCGCTGTCACAGAGTAGTTATTTATTACCCGTTTACCAAACTGCGGAAATGTACCTAAGGGTTAATCGACCTCGACCTTGGGCTACGTTGTTATCCTGTAGCATTAATACTGAAATTATCAAAAGGATTAATGTATTATTTAGTGACCAAGCAGAATCATGCACTAATCCAGTTGATAGTCTATTGTCAGATATTAGTCATTGCGTGTGTTGGGGACCTATTTAATATTTATTATTAGGTAGTAGTAACATTACATGTCATAAAAGTAATTCCTTATGGTTTAAATTTCTTTGGCAAAATTCAAGTTTCGCTTTTATGTTGCAAGTCCTATGTCTTGTTTTATGTCACGAGTCGCATTTCACCTTTATTATTTAACAGCCATCACTGTGCGCGACGCACCTTTTTACAGTTTTATTCTTTATTTTTACAGTGTTTTTTTATATTTCGAATGTTGTTTTTATTTTAGAGTTTTTGTTCCTTTTTGACATTATTAAAATATGAGTCTTCGACTAAGCACCATCGCAGTGGTTTTCTTGACGTAAAACAGTCCCAGATTCCAGCAGTGGAAATACAGGCCCAGTCCGCTTTAATCACTATTAAACTCCGGTTACTGAAAAATACTGCTGGAATAACCCCCTGACTTGGGAGTGCAACTCACGATCTTGTACTCAGCAGCAGTCCTTTTAACCGCAAGACAAGAAGAGCAGTACATTAAGCATTTCCTGCACGCTACATTAAAATAAAGGCCTTTGCACATATACTGTGAAATAATTGTGAAAAACAGGTAATACAAGAGTAAAGCCGTATCTCCCGCGACCTCGCGTGTACCACATGATATACTGCGTGGTTTACACGGGATGTTACGTACACTATGTGTTAATCCAGGACATATTTTATCTCTCAACTAAATTCTGTTAAACCTGCTGAGCCTGAATAATGTAATTGAATAATAAATATCCACTTTTCTAACACTTTCGCTTATAAACCTCGAGTGCTAAAAGTATGAAAAGATTGTTGCAACCAACGACGATATATTACTAGACTCCGCATGCACGATCTAAGGAACAAAAACTATTCCGACAACTCGCTGAAGTTCTACGTAAGTGACGGGTACTGCATTGTGATTGGCTAACTCAAGGTCTGTTCTGTCTCAAGGTATGTTTACGGCTCACAGGAGTGGTCGAAATAAGACGGATATAAGACTTTTTTGACTAATGTTTTGACAGAAATCGGTCGCCTGTTATTAGGAGTCTAGTAATATATCGTCGTTGGTTACAACACTATATTATTTGCCTCCTAAAAACTGAACTTTGTTTAGTCTCTTGAACTTTTAAACCTCACGTTTAGTTAGTTACTTTAGTTTGATTGGGTTACTTTTTGCCTTGAGCTGCAACATAATATGAATTGAACGAAGTCCTAAGCTAAAGTTATATGAAATCGGATTACTTATTAAAAGGGTAAGCGGGGGTGTTACCCTTAAATCCTTTTAGAACTTTGTTGAACTTATCTCAAAAGTTTTGTGTTCAAAATGTAACTATTTTTTTAATGAAAACATTGCCCCTTACAGGAATTTCTTCTGTGTCGTGGGTGCGTTACCAAACATATAAACTTACATACACAAACGTCCAGACCCGGAACAACTACTTGTAGATCATACAAATATTTGCTCCGTGCGGGATTCGAACCCGCGACACGCAGCGCAGCAGTCCAATCACTCAGCCACTGCACCAACCGTGCCGTTAGTATTATGATACAATCGTAACTTTATCATAAAGTATGCGACGCACTATCTAAACGTCAATTGTTGAAACGTGCCAATCGTCTAAATGTGTGTGCCTTCAGGCAACCATTATACCCGATTTGACTATTTATGCCACTGAAGTGACCATTCCCCTTTATTTACGCTGTCTATTAGTTTGTGATGCGGCGCCTTTGTGACATATTAATTACTTATACTGATATCAATACTTACTTCATGTATATTCATGGTGTTAATTGAACACGCGCAAGACGAAGGCTTTATTTCACAGGCTACAGATATTTCATAAAATATACTATCTTACTAATCGCTCGGTAGATTTTTTTTAAATGAATATCTTCAACTCTGTTAGCAGTAATAATATTAATTACCAAAAAAATTTAGACATGTGACTGTTGTATTTTTCATCATTTGTATTTTACATGCTTCGAAAACAATTACAGTACTCCCAAATTAATAATGGGCATGCAAATCTTCGCCAATTGACGACAATTGGCGAAGATTTGCATGCGCATTAGTGCATTGAATCGGAGAGAGGCCTAAGCAATGCACTTGCATTTTGCACCTTGTTCGAAAAAAACAAGAGTCAATGTCATATGTCAAATCATGTGAAACAACAATTTGGGCGGTCGGCGGCTGTCGCTGGTCAGTCAAAGGTCCGTCAGTCGTCTTTATATATTGGTGGTGACTGCACGTGTTCTCTCTGTGTGGAATTATATGGAGCTGCTATTACAAAACACATAATTCTACTAAATTATGCATGAAGCATGCACTTAACCACTCTATATACATATCGTCTTGCGACGCTCGGAGAATACGACCGTTGCCGAACAGTGACGAAGATTTCTATGCGCATTATTAATTTGGGAGTACTGTAATTGGATTTCTCAGACATTTTCAGATAAGAGGCGTAATAGTGTGAATAATGTATACTTAATAGTAATACCTAATGTAGACTTATTATAATCATCATCATCATCATGAAACGGATGACGTCCACTGCTAAACAGGGAAAGAAAGGACGGCATTGTTGGTGCACTGTCTGCGCGATCGACTGTTGCGCAGCGTGTCGCGGGTTCGATCCCGCAAGGAACAAATATTTGTATGACTTGCAAGTACCCTCCGATACAGGAGTAATTCCTAGTGGGGGGAAAGTTTGTTTAAAAAAAGCTTCTCCATAAATCACCATGCCGAATGACAATTGCAACCTAACATCCATCGGTTATCCACGACTCCACACAACATGTTATACTATGCTATAATAAAAACCAATAATTTAGAACAATGAACTATGGAAAAAATCTACACACGATTTAGATAATAGTATGGTTTTATAAAAACCATACTATCAATCTAACCATCCAAAATAAGTAACAATTTATTTCCTAACACAACAAAAATACAATTAACCTAGTCTTAGCTAAGCTACGCTAAGAACAAAACAGAATATAAATCACAAAACTGTCCAATCTGTGCCAACAAAAAGAACAAATTCACTGACTAATGGCCACGAGATTGCATTCCGTTGCACTCGACCACAACACCAATGAAAACATTTTGTAAAATGGAGAACAACTAGGAATACTACACCCCACTGGCTGCTTTAAACTTAAGACCTAGCTACATGTTATATGTTCTTTTTTTGTTATCGTGGTAAAAACATCAAAGTCCTCCCACCCAGGGCAGACCGTGAAGCCTCCTGCAGACACATGCGATTATCCGCGCGTGGCGATTGTTGGAAAAACCTACTTAGTTCATTTTCTATGAAAACACCCATATCTGTTCACACTGAAGCGGCGCGGCGTATCGCGTTTCTGATATTATTATTGCGATGGCTTGCAGCAGGATTGACGCGCGACAAGTGCGTCACGCCAGGCGACACAAATCAGCCCTAGTTGCCAATGTAATTTCCACTCTAAATGTGCTACGATTGGGTTCACTTCTCTTCGCAGGGCGTGGCTCCGCGTTGCCGCGCCGCGTGCCGCGCGGCGACAAGTTTCTCAGAATGCGGCGGGCGTTTTCTTTTGAAGCATTATTGGATGGAATTAATTTAAAAACCGACCAAGTGAAGGGTTCCGTAGCAGCAAGTTTTAAATATAAAAGTTCTTGTAGTTGGTTGTAACTTTGAAAGGTAAATTAGTTTGTACGTATACAACGTGTAATGTTAAAAGCGCAAAACCTCTCGTGGAGTAACTCAGCACATGTTACTGAACAATGTTTGTTCTAAAACTTTTGGAAATTAAAAACAAAAAAAATTGGTTTTTCATACAAAATGAGAAATTGATCGAGCCCATTAGTATGAAAAATCTTATTTTTTTTGCGAATTTCCAAATGTTTTAAATATAAAAGTTCTTGTAGTTGGTTGTAACTTTGAAAGGTAAATTGCGGTTTACGATTTATGACGTATTAAAAAGAACTAGTAATTACTTGATTTCGTTCAAACCAATTTTGAGTGGTAGTTTGCATAATAATGTTTATCATATATTTTTTTTAGTCTTAGTATAAAAAAAATCAGTAACATGAGCTGAGTTACCCCACGAGAGGTTTTGCGCTTTTGGCGTTACACGTTGTATATACCCCGAAATGTAAGCGTTTGGTGAAAAAAAAAAATAGAGTTTTAATTCTAATATGGGGATAATATATCTAGTATGGGGAAAACCCGAAATTAGTTTTTTGAAAAAAGTATTGAAAATCCTAATGCGGTTCACATGACACATCTACTTACCAAGTTTCACCTGGATAGCTCTTATACCTTCGAAGAAAAGTGACTGTGACTTACGGACGGACAGACAGACATGACGAATCTATAAGGTTTCCTCTTTTTATTATTTGACTACGGAACCCTCACAAGCTGCGGTGCCGCGCGGCGCGCGCGTTTTGCCGTGCGGCGTCGTTTCGCGTCGTGTCCTTACCATAGTACATTTAGAGTTTATATTTCTGTGGCATTTTGTCGCGGCGGAAAACGCCGCGTGCCGCGCGTGCCGCGCGCGCTGGCGCTAGTTGCCAATGTAATTTCCACTCTAAATGTGCTACGATTGGGTTCACTTCTCTTCGCAGGGCGTGGCTCCGCGTTGCCGCGCCGCGTGCCGCGCGGCGACAAGTTTCTCGGAATGCGGCGGGCGTTTTCTTTTGAAGCATTATTGGATGGAATTAATTAAAAAACCGAGCAAGTGAAGGGTTCCGTAGCAGCAAGTTTTAAATATAAAAGTTCTTGTAGTTGGTTGTAACTTTGAAAGGTAAATTAGTTTGTACATATATTATTAAACAAAAAAAATCCTAGAACAAAATGTTTAAAAATTACCTTGGAACAAAACTTTGATTATACAAAAATCGTAATAACTTAGGATCCACTGAACTGATTTACTTCGAACAACTTTTATAATTGTTTTTACAACAAGACACAACCGTTTTTATTGTTTTATTTCAACAAAATGCACAAACAAAAAAGTGGATTTTCAAGTTACGTAATTTTTCAAACTTTTTACAATTTTCGAATGAAAAACCTTTCTAATTGAAATTCAATATGATTAACAAAGATAATCTAATAAAAATCAAGATAATCTAATAGAAATCTAATAAGAAACTAACAATCAACATATCAGAGTAAAATTCTAATTAGAAAACTTAAAAAATCCTTACAAACTATTTTGTACAAAGTCCAACGTCTACCCAACACTTGCACACTCTTTCCTGGAGTGAGTCTCGTCACCGACAGTGGCTGTGACATACGGACGGACAGACAGACAGACAGACATGACGAATCTATAAGGTTTCCTTTTCTTACTATTTGGCTACGGAACCCTCATAGGATGCGGTGCCGCGCGGCGCGCGCGTCTTGCCGTGCGGCGTCGTTTCGCGTCGTGTCCTTACCATAGTACATTTAGAGTTTATATTTCTGTGGTATTTTGTCGCGGCGGGAAACGCCGCGTGCCGCGCGTGCCGCGCGCGCTGGCGCTAGTTGTCAATGTAATTTCCACTCTAAATGTGCTACGATTGGGTTCACTTCTCTTCGCAGGGCGTGGCTCCTCGTTGCCGCGCCGCGTGCCGCGCGGCGACAAGTTTCTCGGAATGCGGCGGGCGTTTTCTTTTGAAGCATTATTGGATGGAATTAATTAAAAAACCGACCAAGTGAAGGGTTCCGTAGCAGCAAGTTTTATATATAAAAGTTCTTGTAGTTGGTTGTAACTTTGAAAGGTAAATTAGTTTGTACATATATTATTAAACAAAAAATTTCCTAGAACAAAATGTTTAAAAATTACCTTGGAACAAAACTTTGATTATACAAAAATCGTAATAACTTAGGATCCACTGAACTGATTTACTTCGAACAACTTTTATAATTGTTTTTACAACAAGACACAACCGTTTTTATTGTTTTATTTCAACAAAATGCACAAACAAAAAAGTGGATTTTCAAGTTACGTAATTTTTCAAACTTTTTACAATTTGCGAATGAAAAACCTTTCTAATTCAAATCCAATATGATTAACAAAGATAATCTAATAAAAATCAAGATAATCTAATAGAAATCTAATAAGAAACTAACAATCAACATATCAGAGTAAAATTCTAATTAGAAAACTTAAAAAATTCTTTACAAACTATTTTGTACAAAGTCCAACTACTTGCACCCTCTTTCCTGGAGTGGGTCTCGTCGCCGACAGTGGCTGTGACATACGGACGGACAGACAGACAGACAGACATGACGAATCTATAAGGTTTCCTTTTCTTACTATTTGGCTACGGAACCCTCATAGGATGCGGTGCCGCGCGGCGCGCGCGTCTTGCCGTGCGGCGTCGTTTCGCGTCGTGTCCTTACCATAGTACATTTAGAGTTTATATTTCTGTGGTATTTTGTCGCGGCGGGAAACGCCGCGTGCCGCGCGTGCCGCGCGCGCTGGCTCTAGTTGCCAATGTAATTTCCACTCTAAATGTGCTACGATTGGGTTCACTTCCCTTCGCAGGGCTTGACTCCGCGTTGCCGCGCCGCAGTCCGCGCCGCGTGCCGCGCGGCGACAAGTTTCTCGGAATGCGGCGGGCGTTTTCTTTTGAAGCATTATTGGATGGAATTAATTAAAAAACCGAGCAAGTGAAGGGTTCCGTAGCAGCAAGTTTTAAATATAAAAGTTCTTGTAGTTGGTTGTAACTTTGAAAGGTAAATTAGTTTGTACATATATTATTAAACAAAAAATTTCCTAGAACAAAATGTTTAAAAATTACCTTGGAACAAAACTTTGATTATACAAAAATCGTAATAACTTAGGATCCACTGAACTGATTTACTTCGAACAACTTTTATAATTGTTTTTACAACAAGACACAACCGTTTTTATTGTTTTATTTCAACAAAATGCACAAACAAAAAAGTGGATTTTCAAGTTACGTAATTTTTCAAACTTTTTACAATTTGCGAATGAAAAACCTTTCTAATTCAAATCCAATATGATTAACAAAGATAATCTAATAAAAATCAAGATAATCTAATAAAAATCAAGATAATCTAATAGAAATCTAATAAGAAACTAACAATCAACATATCAGAGTAAAATTCTAATTAGAAAACTTAAAAAATTCTTTACAAACTATTTTGTACAAAGTCCTACTACTTGCACCCTCTTTCCTGGAGTGGGTCTCGTCGCCGACAGTGGCTGTGACATACGGACGGACAGACAGACAGACATGACGAATCTATAAGGTTTCCTTTTCTTACTATTTGGCTACGGAACCCTCATAGGATGCGGTGCCGCGCGGCGCGCGCGTCTTGCCGTGCGGCGTCGTTTCGCGTCGTGTCCTTACCATAGTACATTTAGAGTTTATATTTCTGTGGTATTTTGTCGCGGCGGGAAACGCCGCGTGCCGCGCGTGCCGCGCGCGCTGGCTCTAGTTGCCAATGTAATTTCCACTCTAAATGTGCTACGATTGGGTTCACTTCCCTTCGCAGGGCTTGACTCCGCGGTGCCGCGCCGCGTCATGTTGTCAATCGTGGCCCGTCGTGTCGTCGCGTAGCACGCTCTTATGTGAACAGCAATGCGGCAAGGAAACGCGCGCGTATAAGTGATGCCGCGCGCGCGTGCGTTGTCGCCTGTGTCTGCAGGAGGCTGAAGCCTCCTGCAGACACATGCGATTATCCGCGCGTGGCGATTGTTGGAAAAACCTACTTAGTTCATTTTCTATGAAAACACCCATATCTGTTCACACTGAAGCGGCGCGGCGTATCGCGTTTCTGATATTATTATTGCGATGGCTTGCGGCAGGATTGACGCGCGACAAGTGCGTCACGCCAGGCGACACAAATCAGCCCTAGTTGCCAATGTAATTTCCACTCTAAATGTGCTACGATTGGGTTCACTTCTCTTCGCAGGGCGTGGCTCCGCGTTGCCGCGCCGCGTGCCGCGCGGCGACAAGTTTCTCAGAATGCGGCGGGCGTTTTCTTTTGAAGCATTATTGGATGGAATTAATTTAAAAACCGACCAAGTGAAGGGTTCCGTAGCAGCAAGTTTTAAATATAAAAGTTCTTGTAGTTGGTTGTAACTTTGAAAGGTAAATTAGTTTGTACGTATACAACGTGTAATGTTAAAAGCGCAAAACCTCTCGTGGAGTAACTCAGCACATGTTACTGAACAATGTTTGTTCTAAAACTTTTGGAAATTAAAAACAAAAAAAATTGGTTTTTCATACAAAATGAGAAATTGATCGAGCCCATTAGTATGAAAAATCTTATTTTTTTTGCGAATTTCCAAATGTTTTAAATATAAAAGTTCTTGTAGTTGGTTGTAACTTTGAAAGGTAAATTGTGGTTTACGATTTATGACGTATTAAAAAGAACTAGTAATTACTTGATTTCGTTCAAACCAATTTTGAGTGGTAGTTTGCATAATAATGTTTATCATATATTTTTTTTAGTCTTAGTATAAAAAAAATCAGTAACATGAGCTGAGTTACCCCACGAGAGGTTTTGCGCTTTTGGCGTTACACGTTGTATATACCCCGAAATGTAAGCGTTTGGTGAAAAAAAAAAATAGAGTTTTAATTCTAATATGGGGATAATATATCTAGTATGGGGAAAACCCGAAATTAGTTTTTTGAAAAAAGTATTGAAAATCCTAATGCGGTTCACATGACACATCTACTTACCAAGTTTCACCTGGATAGCTCTTATACCTTCGAAGAAAAGTGACTGTGACTTACGGACGGACAGACAGACATGACGAATCTATAAGGTTTCCTCTTTTTATTATTTGACTACGGAACCCTCACAAGCTGCGGTGCCGCGCGGCGCGCGCGTTTTGCCGTGCGGCGTCGTTTCGCGTCGTGTCCTTACCATAGTACATTTAGAGTTTATATTTCTGTGGCATTTTGTCGCGGCGGAAAACGCCGCGTGCCGCGCGTGCCGCGCGCGCTGGCGCTAGTTGCCAATGTAATTTCCACTCTAAATGTGCTACGATTGGGTTCACTTCTCTTCGCAGGGCGTGGCTCCGCGTTGCCGCGCCGCGTGCCGCGCGGCGACAAGTTTCTCGGAATGCGGCGGGCGTTTTCTTTTGAAGCATTATTGGATGGAATTAATTAAAAAACCGAGCAAGTGAAGGGTTCCGTAGCAGCAAGTTTTAAATATAAAAGTTCTTGTAGTTGGTTGTAACTTTGAAAGGTAAATTAGTTTGTACATATATTATTAAACAAAAAAAATCCTAGAACAAAATGTTTAAAAATTACCTTGGAACAAAACTTTGATTATACAAAAATCGTAATAACTTAGGATCCACTGAACTGATTTACTTCGAACAACTTTTATAATTGTTTTTACAACAAGACACAACCGTTTTTATTGTTTTATTTCAACAAAATGCACAAACAAAAAAGTGGATTTTCAAGTTACGTAATTTTTCAAACTTTTTACAATTTTCGAATGAAAAACCTTTCTAATTGAAATTCAATATGATTAACAAAGATAATCTAATAAAAATCAAGATAATCTAATAGAAATCTAATAAGAAACTAACAATCAACATATCAGAGTAAAATTCTAATTAGAAAACTTAAAAAATCCTTACAAACTATTTTGTACAAAGTCCAACGTCTACCCAACACTTGCACACTCTTTCCTGGAGTGAGTCTCGTCACCGACAGTGGCTGTGACATACGGACGGACAGACAGACAGACAGACATGACGAATCTATAAGGTTTCCTTTTCTTACTATTTGGCTACGGAACCCTCATAGGATGCGGTGCCGCGCGGCGCGCGCGTCTTGCCGTGCGGCGTCGTTTCGCGTCGTGTCCTTACCATAGTACATTTAGAGTTTATTTTTCTGTGGTATTTTGTCGCGGCGGGAAACGCCGCGTGCCGCGCGTGCCGCGCGCGCTGGCGCTAGTTGTCAATGTAATTTCCACTCTAAATGTGCTACGATTGGGTTCACTTCTCTTCGCAGGGCGTGGCTCCTCGTTGCCGCGCCGCGTGCCGCGCGGCGACAAGTTTCTCGGAATGCGGCGGGCGTTTTCTTTTGAAGCATTATTGGATGGAATTAATTAAAAAACCGACCAAGTGAAGGGTTCCGTAGCAGCAAGTTTTATATATAAAAGTTCTTGTAGTTGGTTGTAACTTTGAAAGGTAAATTAGTTTGTACATATATTATTAAACAAAAAATTTCCTAGAACAAAATGTTTAAAAATTACCTTGGAACAAAACTTTGATTATACAAAAATCGTAATAACTTAGGATCCACTGAACTGATTTACTTCGAACAACTTTTATAATTGTTTTTACAACAAGACACAACCGTTTTTATTGTTTTATTTCAACAAAATGCACAAACAAAAAAGTGGATTTTCAAGTTACGTAATTTTTCAAACTTTTTACAATTTGCGAATGAAAAACCTTTCTAATTCAAATCCAATATGATTAACAAAGATAATCTAATAAAAATCAAGATAATCTAATAGAAATCTAATAAGAAACTAACAATCAACATATCAGAGTAAAATTCTAATTAGAAAACTTAAAAAATTCTTTACAAACTATTTTGTACAAAGTCCAACTACTTGCACCCTCTTTCCTGGAGTGGGTCTCGTCGCCGACAGTGGCTGTGACATACGGACGGACAGACAGACAGACAGACATGACGAATCTATAAGGTTTCCTTTTCTTACTATTTGGCTACGGAACCCTCATAGGATGCGGTGCCGCGCGGCGCGCGCGTCTTGCCGTGCGGCGTCGTTTCGCGTCGTGTCCTTACCATAGTACATTTAGAGTTTATATTTCTGTGGTATTTTGTCGCGGCGGGAAACGCCGCGTGCCGCGCGTGCCGCGCGCGCTGGCTCTAGTTGCCAATGTAATTTCCACTCTAAATGTGCTACGATTGGGTTCACTTCCCTTCGCAGGGCTTGACTCCGCGTTGCCGCGCCGCAGTCCGCGCCGCGTGCCGCGCGGCGACAAGTTTCTCGGAATGCGGCGGGCGTTTTCTTTTGAAGCATTATTGGATGGAATTAATTAAAAAACCGAGCAAGTGAAGGGTTCCGTAGCAGCAAGTTTTAAATATAAAAGTTCTTGTAGTTGGTTGTAACTTTGAAAGGTAAATTAGTTTGTACATATATTATTAAACAAAAAATTTCCTAGAACAAAATGTTTAAAAATTACCTTGGAACAAAACTTTGATTATACAAAAATCGTAATAACTTAGGATCCACTGAACTGATTTACTTCGAACAACTTTTATAATTGTTTTTACAACAAGACACAACCGTTTTTATTGTTTTATTTCAACAAAATGCACAAACAAAAAAGTGGATTTTCAAGTTACGTAATTTTTCAAACTTTTTACAATTTGCGAATGAAAAACCTTTCTAATTCAAATCCAATATGATTAACAAAGATAATCTAATAAAAATCAAGATAATCTAATAAAAATCAAGATAATCTAATAGAAATCTAATAAGAAACTAACAATCAACATATCAGAGTAAAATTCTAATTAGAAAACTTAAAAAATTCTTTACAAACTATTTTGTACAAAGTCCTACTACTTGCACCCTCTTTCCTGGAGTGGGTCTCGTCGCCGACAGTGGCTGTGACATACGGACGGACAGACAGACAGACAGACATGACGAATCTATAAGGTTTCCTTTTCTTACTATTTGGCTACGGAACCCTCATAGGATGCGGTGCCGCGCGGCGCGCGCGTCTTGCCGTGCGGCGTCGTTTCGCGTCGTGTCCTTACCATAGTACATTTAGAGTTTATATTTCTGTGGTATTTTGTCGCGGCGGGAAACGCCGCGTGCCGCGCGTGCCGCGCGCGCTGGCTCTAGTTGCCAATGTAATTTCCACTCTAAATGTGCTACGATTGGGTTCACTTCCCTTCGCAGGGCTTGACTCCGCGGTGCCGCGCCGCGTCATGTTGTCAATCGTGGCCCGTCGTGTCGTCGCGTAGCACGCTCTTATGTGAACAGCAATGCGGCAAGGAAACGCGCGCGTATAAGTGATGCCGCGCGCGCGTGCGTTGTCGCCTGTGTCTGCAGGAGGCTTGAGGGATTGTCAGACTCGTACTAACTAAAACCCACGGTGTCTTTCAGTAGCCCTTTATGTACCGGATCCGCGGTATACGTGGGTTCCGCGACCCTGACAGGCGTTTGGCCCTCTAAAGAGCCCCCCGTCATTGTGATGACACTCTTTGAGGCGTGCGTGGAACGCAACAAGCCGTCGACCCAGGCAAGATCCTTGGTCGGACAGCGAGTCGCACATTACTCGCCGACCGCATGCCCGCGCCTTCGGTGGCCGGAGGGCGTCGTGTTACATGTTATGTGTAACACGATGCCGAGAATTATCTTATAAATATACTCAGATTCTAACTTGTGCCCGCAATTTCGCCCACGCTGAGGTCGGATTTATTATCCCTAGGAAAGTACTACCCGGCTAAAGTCTTAACCTAGGTCGTGGTTTATGTGTAGGCGTATAAGTAAAATCATAAAATTCTTCTTAAGATTTATTAAGGACCTCTCTTTGAGTCTACAATGGCTTAACATTTGAAGCCATATTTTTTTGTCTACTGCCCGGTAAGAGCCTCTCTTTTAAAACCGTCTGCCTGTCTTTCCGTATACTTAACACTGACAGACAACAGAGTGACAACCATAGGTGACAACCGTATTTTTATAATTTTAAGTTGAATTCAGATTCAATATCACGCTTTGATGTGAATTATTATGAATTACAGTAGCAATTATTACGTCCTACGTTCAATACGAATAGGATTACTGCAAATAACCATAGACGTAAGCTACGATTTTCATAAAAGTTCGTTACGTTCTTTACAAATAATCTTGCGGATTGCTACGAATTATCGCGCCAGAACTACTACGCAGTTTGCTACGAATTTACGTAGCGGATGCTACGAATTATCGTGAAGTTTGTGGCCCTTTACGAATTTTAAATGAGTGTCTACAGGTATCCAGCGTACTAGAAAGTTAAACTTAACTTTACCAAAAAATGTGAAGTGTGTAACGAATTAAACACGTCTTTGCAGTTAAATTGGTTGTTCCTGAAAATTGTGTACTGATTTATTCCTCCACTTACTGTAAACGAAATGAACTACTAAGGTGGTAGGGTGTCATTTATCATAAGATCCACGACGGATCACTCCTCTAGTCTAAAGTGCTTTGAGAGTGCATCGAATGACGACAGAGGACAGCATTTTTATCGAAATGGGGAGCTTACACGTCTGTGTGCCCTAGTTTGATATAGAATACTTTTCTCTTACTGTCATTAGTTGTTAGTAATAGAATCCAACCTTGACTTACCTTAAAACACAGTTTCAGAAGTTTTTTAATAAACTAAGGGTACCTATCCACCAGTGATGTGCTATGTATATATCGATAGTAGGGAAGACGACCCATAGCACGCATCCTTCCATATAAAAAACACATCTTAGTTGAATCCGTTTCCACCAGTGCTGTGCTATGTAAACTAATGAATATGATTGGTGGATATCAAAAGCATCCGCAGCAACGTACCAAAGCGCATCTCTAGTGAAAAAGCATCCTAAAGCAGGATAACGAAGTAGTAAAGGTTGGCCTAACAAAAATCTGTATTATATAATTTGTCTTAAACAAACAAGGTTAACCTTTAACAAAACAATCATAACCAATAACGAGAAAGCGCAAAAGCCTTCGAACCTCTGTAACAGTAGCACTATTAACAGTTCATCGAACCCAAAAGGGTAACAGCAAGGGGTCTATCGTAATTGATGGAAGTAAACATTACTCCACGTACCTGGTTACCGCAAATTAAACTGGTATCGGTATCGAGCTTTACCAATGATACCCAACATTGGTACAACTGTTCGATACCAATATACACTCAAAGGTATCGGAATGTGTATTTACACTGTACAGCGTCGTAACCTAGGAGCTGCGCATTTATGTAGGGTATTCGATTTTTACAGGACTTTTGAGCGATCGAATTGAAGTGCTTGTTTCTGTTTATTTGTACTATCAATACAGACTTTAATAAAGTTTACCAGCGTATTGTCACACAATATGGTAAATACCTTTTTCAATGCACTTGCAGTTCCCCCATAACAATTTATGACCCTCGCCTACGGCTTGGCTGAGTATTCCGCCTCGAATGCAATAAAAAACTTCACCACTAGTAACAAAATGAACTATTCTCATTCAGAGATAGTTTAATACCCCTACAAAATAAATTCAAAGTCTATTGTTCAAGTTTCGCTTGACTTAAAAGCTGAAGATGGTTTTATTTAGATTTCATATTGCGAATAGATAAGGCACGCTCTTAATGTTTCAGCTAAAAGACAATAAATTCTAATCATGTGCTGCCACCACATTACTTTCGAAGTTATATCTCTTCTTTTCTTCGCTGGTAAACAGGGCAATTATATTAAGATTTATCTATGTACTATAAGTAATTGTCCTTTTATATACTTCCTTATCATTCAATAAATCACTCGCGTAATGGATGTCACCATTTCTTATCTAGAAAACACTTCGATGGGCACCAAAAGTAACAGAAAGATAACAGAGCTTACACAAAGTAACAGTCACTTATATCGCGCACAAACAATATGTTATACAGAGAATTTCTTCTCCCAAAAACATAATTTATCATTGTCGGCTAGTCTTCGTCCCACGTCACTACGATGACATATATTTCCCGAAAAATTGACTGTAAGAAGGATTCGGGAATTTTTTACCACGAATTACATCTCGTCTGTTTGGTCTGTAAATTCTGTGTTGTGTCAATTATTTGAAATATGAAATTAAATCTAGCAACCCTACTGAACTCTGTTGAACTTTGAGATTAAACTGGTAAATCGCCTGAATGCTGTAAACCGAAAGGTACATAACCTGAATAAATTCAGCATTCTACATTATTTCAACAAACTTTTGGAATAAAGTAATAATTCTGTATAAATTATGTTTTTTTTTTAATCCTTTCTATTTAAAACACTAATATCTAAGGGAAACGCCTGGGTGTCACCACTGCGAAGATCGCCCGGATGACACAGTAGAGCATACGGTGCAAGACTGCCCAGCTTGGGCAGAGCACCAACGTGTCCTCATGGCGGCGATAGGCGGAGACCTCTCGCGCCCGGCATTTGTTTCGGCCATGCTGCGGAGCGAGACGGAGTGGGAAGCGGTCGCCACCTTCTGCGAGGCAGTAATGCTCGTGAAGGAGGTGGCGGGCCGCGAGCGAGAGAGGACAGCGTCCTCCCTCCGCCCCAACCGCAGTGGTGTACGCCCACGGGGCGTCAGACGTCGCAAGATCGAGACGATCTCCGGCCACCGTAGACGCGGGCATGCGGACAGCGAGTAAAGGGCAACTCGCTGTCCGACAGTTAGTCAGTACAAGTCCGACAGTCCCTCCCGCCCTGCCCGGGGTTGGAGGACTCATTTGATGATTTTACCAAGATAAAAAAAGCATAATTTAATCATCAGTCAAGCATTTAAGTCTCTATGAGACGGCGAGGGTTTTGTTCACATGGGCCCTCAGTCACATTTTTTTAGGTGGCTCTCTGTCACACTTTATCAAATTACTTGTGTCGGATTCTTTAAAGTGTTTCCTTCCACCGCTATATTAACTCAGGACAAAGTGCATAAAACAGGCACGTAGTATACTTTCTATCAAAGAAAAAATTGTTTAATATCCGAACTGTTCTGCCAATACAAGCAATAAAACCGGCGCGGCTTGCAACACGTGCTCCAAACTTCGATACTTGCACAACTTTTCTGATAAACCTTGTATGGCAGCCACAGATGCGAAATCAGGGACTGGACTAGAAAAGAGTTTTCTATCGATTTATACATCGTTTGGCTGGAAAAAGAAGTTATCAAAAAAAGTAGGTACCTTCTGTTAAACATGATTGCTTGCAAACATACAAATTAGAGAACAAATCACTAACTTTATCAACTGCACTAGTTAATTTTGCTGATAGGAATAACAAACATTATTTATGGTTCTGAGGATTCTGATTGCCTTAAATCCAGGTACAAATAAAATAGAGATGAAATATTGGATCGAAAAGGTGGATTCATAGTTTATGCATATTTTAAACTAGTTATTCCCGAGGCTTAGCTCTGTAACTCAACCCCAGAGACAGTAGTGCACTTAATGGGGAGGCCCATTAAGTGCACTACCGTCTCTGGGGTTGGGTCTATCTCTGTAACATTATGTCGTTGTGTCCTGAAAATCGAACAAACACACACCACATTAATATAAAAAAAAAAGAAAAAATACATGCCAACTTTAAGGCTGACTTATCGATTTATTCAAATCTATAATAATGAAACAGCACAATCAGGGAACTAATGTACCCAAAAGCCACAATCGGATCTCTAATTTTCGCGTAAACATCCAAGGTAAACATAACCCAAAAAGTAATTCTGTTACTAACTTTGGCGCTAAAAGAAAACATGCTCGATATAGCCAGACGCGTCGTGTTTACTTCGTCAGAACGTTTGAATCAATCATCGCGATGTCAAACATTTCGTTTGTCTTATTCAACTACAAATACAGTGATTTTGATTGATCAATTATTTATATCGGTTTGTTCTTTGATAGATAAATGTATTATATATGAAATTTCGAATGCGTCTAATTTCGATCAATATGGGTATTTGAGTAATGTAAACATCACTTCTAGAAAACATTAAGAATATGAAGTCGTAAACAACAGGAATAAAATTATTTGCAAACTCTAACATTATTTGTTACGTCACATAGTTAGAATTACTTTTTAATAATTTTCATGAGTTGTTTAAAATCTACAGCTTGATACAAAAATGTTGATTAGTTACTAATTTCTTCTTTCTTCATTACTCATTTCTAATGACTGCCCAAAATCATCAATAATATTAAATGAATAAAAAAATGGAGTTAGTATTCTTTCTCTCTACCTTTAATCATACTAATTATTCCATTTTAAAGATACTTTAAAAGTAGATACTAGTACTTTTATTTCTTTACCTATTTTGCCATCTCGGCAAATGTTTCTTCGTTTGGAATGAAATAATAGCGAAAGTAATAAAATTAGTCACATACTCGTTATGTAAGGTCGAAACTGCCTTTATTATTCCAAGGAAAACGTGAGCAGAGTTTATACGGGGCATTTGAAATTCTTTGAGGTCCCGTTGTCTAAAATGGTATTTTAATGTGCCTAAATGATTTTTGCGACCACGTGATAGAATTGTAAAACACGTAAATGTTTCACTAAAGGTTGATAAACTCGAGAATTTGCTTGTAATGAGCATTCCTGCGAATGTTACATTACAAAAATAGTAGATTACGCAACAAGGGAGTATAGCATTGCCTTACGTCACGGGCGTATTGAATCCCGAAGCGACACTAAGGATTCTGGGGGTGAACCTCCGTAGCGCAGCGAGGAGGTTCAAGTGTTAATTCCCGAGTGAAACGAGGGAATTAAGTTATGAATCCTTAGTGTAGCGAGGGATTCAAGTAAACCCAAAACAAGGCAGCTTTACTCCCGAGGAGCGTACTCTGCTTTTCACACCTACTGCGGGGAAATAATTCGATTTTTGAAATTTGATGTGGTAGACAACCTTCGAACGTGAAGTTGGCACCACTGCAAGCGATCAGCTGTTACGGCCAGCGGCCGCCATTACTGATACAACTCCTTGGTGAAAGTTTTCATACGGTTTTATTTGAGGTTCCAAATTCAAATCACATTATTCCCACGGGAATAATGAAATTCAGTACAATATTATTGCCGTGCTCGAGCGAGAGGGAACAATGACTTGCTTTACAGTAGGTTCGCCTGACATATAATTTGACATTTACGAGCAAGTAGTGTGAAAACAAATGAAAGCGTTTTAGCGAACAACGAACGTTTTGCGGAGCTGTCTGTCAAGTCTCAGATATTCATGAAGAAAAAATATTTTCGACACCGGACTAGAGCGTTCGCTAGAAAATCGTGTCAATGTTCGTAGCGATATTTGGTTCTGTTCTTTGTTCAGGGGCCGTATTACAACGTTTTAAAACCAGGCTTGTTCTAGTGTGTGAACGAGATGGCGCTAGACGACTTGTATAGCTCTGTCACTTTCACTCGCCGGAACAAGACTGGTTTTAAGACGTTGTAATACGGCCGCAATTCGCCGAATTGAAAAACGGAATATAAGTACTCGATGTTCTGTTACATGTGAATGCTCAAGTCTATCAGCACCTTTGGACAAAGATTAACGGTTAGTATACGCGTTTTGCATGAATATATCCCTAGGAGATAGAAAACAAGTCATTGATAAACGATTCAGTTCACATTGTGTCTATATGTTGCTTGAAAGGAATTTGAAACGTGTGAGGACCAGGATATAGGATCAAGTGTGTATCGATAGCTTGACCTAAAAACGTAAATGCAATGTAAGTGTAACAGTTTCATGTAATAGCTTCTTTTTATGTAATTGGGACTTGTTGCTCTTGAGACTGGGACTGAAGCACCGTAAATATTTTAATTTTTTTGTCTTTTGACATCTCAAAAGTGCCTGTAATTGTCTACTTGAAATAAAAGCTTTGATTTTGATTTTGTACTTCGACTTCGCCTTAAAAAGATCTTTATAAAACATTGTTTTTAACTAAACTATAATATCAATATGATTTAGAGAACTTACTGCGATTTTATCTACCGTTTCCTCCATTTTTCTTTGTACTCGATTTAGACTATCAAATTCAAATAGTTATCTCAAAACTGATGTTTCCAGAGATAGGCGAATTCAAACCAAATGAGCAAAACCTCTCGGCTAGCTCAGCCCATGTTACTGAACAGCTTTTTTTGTTCTAAGACTTTTAGAAATTCGTCAAAATCAATTTCTCATTTTGCATGAAAAACCAAATTTCTTTTTGCGAATTCCCAAAAGTCTTATAACAAAAATTGTTCAGTAACATGGGCTGATGTACCACACAAGAGGTTTGCACGTTTGGTGTTAGACGTTGTATAAGTATTGAGGATCGAAGGACGATAAGAAGAGGGTTAATCTGTGGGGTTAATAGATTCCTTCTTATAATTTTTTTGCCCCTATTTCATTCTCTAGAAGTTCATTTGTTTGTGTTTGCGATCCTTGTTATTATTATCGTCGCGATAGAACCAAGCAAATGTATTTTAGAGTGCATAAACTTGTTTCTTCTTAAATGATTTCACACTAACGGTTAGACGGTAACGTTTGTAGAAGGGGAAAATATCCATTTACTTGAGAAAATGGATATTATAACGATATAGTGGAAACGTTATCAACGACCCGAACTGCCTTGATATCCGAAACGTAGAGATTACAGAGGGGCGCCGTGAGACGCTCCTGGGGCCTTTGTCAAACAGCAGACGATAGAAGACGACAATCGTTATCGTTCATCTGTTACCAATACATTTTCAACTTTATACCCCAGCGCGTAAAGTTGAAAATCTATTGAAGTTCAAAGATCGTTTTCGTTTGTTTCGTTCGTTATCGATCAGCAGTTTTTAATAGATTTTCAACTTTACTCGCCGGGGTATAAAGATGAAAATGTATTGGTGACTGATGAACGATAACGATTGTCGTCTTCTATCGTCTGCTGTTTGACTAAGGCCCCTGTGTTAATCATTGTTCAGATCGAATTTGCGTATATCTAAGATCCTATGAATAAGTTCGATCAGTAAGAAGAAAATGGTTTTCATTGAACTGTCTTACAGCCTTAAAACCAAAGACCCGTGTTCCAATTTAGTGTAGTCCACCAGGTATTATTATCACCTGGTTGGTATTGACTAGCTAGGGCGCACAGACAAAATACTAGCCCTGTAAGTGCGCCGCGTACATAAAATGTCTGCGAGCCTTTTTAGAGCTACAAAAAGATATATTAAAAAAAAAATGTGGACAGTCAGTGAGTCTGACGACGTAAGACGCTACATTTTTCCACTAAAAGACGCGACTGACGTCATCGTCAGTAGTATACAGTCGATCGTCAGTAACAGGCATTCCAGCTTTAAGATCGTAACTGAGGCCTTATCATGAATTCACAGTTTTTGTGACGTAAAGTAAACTGGAACTTCAACATTAATTTCAAGGAAAAAAATTGTTCCTTCTTCGCACACTAGAGGCACTGTTCTATTTTTCCATAGGATAAACGAAGTGCTGTAATCTTATGATAGGGACTCTGGTAGCGTTCTGTATTTCTCCATATAAACATGGCAAAAGTAGGCGTGGAATTATGTATATATGGAAATTAACCCTCGCTTACTAAAACAACAATGTTACCGCTTCCACAGCACATAAAGAATTTAGATAACCGCTGAAATACTCTAATAAGATACTTTGGGGACTTACAATTTACATGCAGAACAATTCCTACTCTAGTCTAACATCCCATGCGAATTATTCCAACAGTACTTGTTAGATGTAAAGTTTTTAACACGCAAATATTAGAAATATAGAGTAGCTTATATCCTCGTAATATAATATGAATACATAAATAGTTAACCCATATACGCCCAGAGCTACGGATTTCGAATTTGGTTATTTTCGGATTTGCTGATATCGATAAGCTATGGGGTTTTAGTATTTACTTGTTTTAGAGTTTATTTTAGTGCAAATATAATCTACTTCCACAGTCCTGCAATAGATGGCGTTTTACATTTTACTGCACTAATAAACGCTTAATAAAACACTCTATCAAAGAATATCCAAAATATAAACTATTACTATAAGACTAACTTAATCTACAAATATTTTATACCCGTCGGACTAGACCAAAGAAAAGATAGATAGATGGATTGTCTTAGGGATGATATGAAAGAAAAAGGAGTAAATGATACTGTGTCGTCTGATAGGGGAGAATGGAAGTAAAAAACGTGTTGCGCCGACCCCAAGTAAAATGGGGTAAGGGGAGGGAGATGATGAACTAATAATGACGATGGACTAATCTTCCCCTAGGTTCTATTAAATACTTGTGGCACATTTTGTTGGAATGAGATATCAAATTTAACAGCCTTGTAAAAGTAAACAGGCCTCTAATGAGACCTTTTTATGGTGCTTAAAGCGTCTTTGTAAGCTCGTCAATTTAAACTGTGGGAGTCTCATAGTCTACGGACATTACATCCTACCGAAGTCAACCGAAGGTTTTAGTATCAGTAATATCTAAAAGGTAAGAAGAAAAAATATAATTAATATCATATTCCACAACTATCACACAACGCCATCTAGTCCCAAGCTAAGCAGTGCTTGTGTTATGGGTAGGTACTAGACATCTGATAAACATCCGTATATATTTCTAAATACATACATATAATAGATAAATCACACCCAGACACAGAACAAAT
Source organism: Agrotis ipsilon (assembly GCA_028554685.1). Classification (NCBI taxonomy): domain Eukaryota; kingdom Metazoa; phylum Arthropoda; class Insecta; order Lepidoptera; family Noctuidae; genus Agrotis; species Agrotis ipsilon. The sequence continues at coordinate 4,340,650 of CM052968.1, forward strand.
GATCATGCTTATCCTACAAACATTTGTCCTAGGTGGAAATTGAACCCACGACTCCCTGCAGAGCAGTCAGAGTCACTAACTACTAGACCAACAGGCCAGTCAAAAATGCTTAATTAATCTTATGAAACATAGGTAGGTATTTAGTTTCAAAGTTTATAAATACAAATATATATGTAAACCATGTCGCCGCGCCGTCTACCAAGTTATAACTAATAGCATAAAAACATAACCTACTAATAACAAGTTTTTCGCCATCAGTAATAATTAAAAGTTACTTCAGACTGAAATTAATTAACATTTCGCGCCTGGCATTGGACGGCGGTCACGTTTTCCCATTGTTTTCGCCATTAACTCCAATGACATTCTTACAAACTGGGTCGTTCCCAACTTCCGAGTAAACTTTCAGCATAAATATTTGTCACATCGTGGTCAGGGTTACATTTTCAGTAATTGAAAAAAGAGGTAGGATATGTTTTCAGTTACCATTATCACATACTAAAAAGTCTAGTCCAAAAAGTGTTTATGATACATACACACAATGAAAAAAAGTTTGCGATCACTTAAAAAAATCAAAGTCTTTTTGTAGATTACTCATTGGTAGATTGAGTTTTGATTACATTATTTAATTTTTAACAGGGTATTTCTATCTACATATAACAACAAAGATTTATTCTCTTAATAAAATTATTTTTTATTAGCTGATGCCAGTGATCACATTTTTTCAAACTGTGTGGATATAAACTAACGTCTTTTGTTGAAACCACAGGATGCCATTTGCTGCGATCCTTAACATACTCTTTTTGCCTGATCCATGTTCACAACTACATCCGGTCACGGTCATGTACTTGCACGTGAAAAAGGGAATCAGTGTAAGTACACTGATTCCCTTTTTGTGACATAATCGTAAACTTTGACATTAGTTTGATGGATAAAATTAGTTCGCTGTTCGAACACTAAGGTCGATTTCATACAATTTCCGTGGTAAATACTTCCAGTACGAAGTGCGGTCATATACCTACGTTGAATTCACGCTAGGGCCTCTAAACGCACCGCTATACAATTTATTTGTAAAGTTTAACTAAACAACTAATTTGTAGTAGGTTTGGTGTGTTGTATATTCAATTATTTCGCTCGTTGGATTGACACGTTTCTATAAACTGAATTATGTTACAGATACGTGAGAAATCATGTAATTCTAGCGAGATTAAGCGTGTTCACCGTGAAATGGTATGTAAAGCCGGCGATTTCCATATTATATTACCCTACATAGGTAATGACGCATATTTACATGAAAGTCGAGTTTTTTCACACAATAAAGGCACATATGACGCATTGTGTTCAACCACGACGCTACCACTACATAGCATATCTATTAGCGGATTTAGGATGATAACAAAAATTTAATCATCTATTTTCAGGAAATAACAATGACTTGACGAAAACTATACATATTTAGTAACATAAAACCAAGGTACCAAAATAAACATCAATTCAAACTTGCGTAGCGTCGTAGCAGAAGTGCTACGAAAAAGTGAACGTCGTCGTAGCAACATTTTTATAGTGCTACGTGCTTTCAGGTTTAGTACCATTTTGTTACCACTCTAACTCAACGCAATAATAAAAATGCCAAACTAAAAATTACATAACATATAAAAGGTGTAATAAAAAAGGTTAAATAATACAAAAGATGGCTCCTTGAAACTGTCCAAATAAAAAACTAGTAAAATAGAAATATAATGGTGTAAACAGAATAACCACGTAACGTTTAATTAAATTACGGTTCCCCTGAAATGTAATTAGTGTCCTGACTTGACGGACATCCCACCATTTATCATTCGGTCATGTTTATCTATTATTGCACTAAATAATGAACAATATTTTATTCAAGGGATGCCCTTCACAGTTTTGAATTAAAACTTTCGTTTAAAATACTGTGTTGTGAAGAATGAAACTTGTTTCAAGAACATCTACGGTAATTATTATTATTACTATATTTTAGTGCGTACTGTACGTCTTTTTACACTTGTGCACTGTAGAACCACACTTTTCTTTTTACACACTCATATACAGTAAGTAGGTATACTTTTTCAAAAATCATACAACGCCCTTCGCTTCTAGTATAATAATTCATTCAGGGTGCTGATGGGGCAATCCCATCAGCCGATACTGCACTAACACCAAGAAAATGCCAATTACATGAAAAGTTTTTCTTTGTAAGCTTTTCTAAAAGCGCCGTATAAAGCAGTGGGTGTATTGATATATTCCTAAAACAAGTGCTTATATAAAAATATTGAGCTTAGCTGTTTCACGAATTTGGCAGTAAGTAAACAAATAACATACCCGATAGATTGGTGGAATCCGCAATATACAGACAAGGGTTGGACTTATTTTATTAGATACCAACGAACACTTTACCATACGGTTTATTTTTAGACCTATACCAAAGATAACTAGAGTAAACATTATAAAATATTTGTATAATATCAATAAGTAGGTAGAGGGTAAATCATCATGATTATATTTTGCTGAAGTTAGGCCTCCGTTCCATGCACACCGTGACACGACATGACACGATGATACTAGAAATATGTATATTTTCGTGTTATAAATAAAATTAGATTTGAGTCGGTATTAAAGATACTCTGAGTCGTGTCATCAATGAAAAGTGTATCGTTTCATGTAGTAAATAAAGTTTTTTGAGCCTCTCTGTTGAAATGTGCGCGCAACGTCTTGTCTCGGTGTGAATTGACCCTAAATATAACAGCCCACCCACTTCCCTCCTTCCACTTTGTCAGGTCAATAGTCCATATAATGGGCTGCTTACAAAACCTCTGTGTAATTCCAAAACCTTTCGAATTTATAGACCATGACCCCAAACACTTTAATTTAGCAATATTATACGACCCCATAAGTAGTAACTTAGATATACATAGTTATGTAAGCATACTAATAAACTGAACTTGACCTTTTTATGAAATTGAGTCGAAATTGACTTCTATTCAAATAACAAACCTTAAATAACTATAATTACAGATTTACCTAGTTACAAGTACAGTCAGCAATACAGTTAAGTATACAGGTGGCAATTTTCAAACGATTTTCCAATGTTGTGCTCTAAGTTTCAATGTGCCAGACTCTTTGGCTAAATGTAACATGCAGCCAAAAAGTGTATACAAGTCACCTAAAACTGATCCGGGATAATTCCTTAAATAATGGCATGATTTGAATAAAGGAATTAATTTAAATTAATTCCTAAGTTTAATTCCGAATTTCCAAAAGTCTTAGAACAAACATTGTTCAGTAGCATGTGCTGAGTTACCCCACGAGAGGTTTTGCGCTTTTAACGTTACACGTTGTATACTTTACATAAATGTGTGTTTATAAGTTTACACTTGCGCACTGTACTGCACAGGTGTAAAAAGACGTGCAGTAAGCACTAACATTTAGTATCAATAATAATCACCGTAGATGTCCTTGAAACAAGTTTCATTATTTCACATAATTATGTTATGTGTGTGTATTTTAAACGAAAGGAAACTGAGTTTTATTCAAACTGTGAAGGGCATCCCTTGAATAAAATATTGTTCATTATTTAGTGCAATAATAGATTAACATGCCCGAATGATAAATGAGATCGCGATCGCGTTCGGCGCAAGCAACGCGATCTATAGTACCTAAGAGCTATTTAAGAATAATAAAGATGGTACCATTTTAAAGGTGGTAATGGTACCATCTTTATTATTCTTAAATAGCTCTTAGGTACTATAGATCGCGTTGCTTGCGCCGAACGCCGTAGTACTGTTCTGTTGACTGTACACCATTCCAATTACTATAGTCTTGATAACTACATAAGTGATTAAAATTCGCGTGGCCTGTCAAGGTGCGATATGATAATCATCTGCCTAGCCTTTTACCGGCCTTTTGAACGCGCGATACGTCTAATAGCCATTTGCCAACATTCTTGTTGCATGCCATATTACTTGCAATCTAAATGTATTATGTTTTATCTGGTATAAGGCCGCCACATAATCACTTAGGTAGATTAAATGACTCATTGATATTTTAGTGGTTATGTATGTACCGATATTAGATACTTCCATAAAAAAAAGATATACAGGCATACCTGGGTGTCGAGCCTGTCTAAAAAGGTAACTGTAACCGTGGAACCCAAAGGTATAGAAGGGACACCGTAGATTTGCCGCATGCCGATGTTGGTCTGTGGATGGGTGCGACCATCTGTCATAGCAAGTTTCCTCCGTGCCTCGGAAACCACGTAAAGCCGTTGGTCTCGGCTAAAATTTGTAGATCTTTGACAGTGTTACTGTTAGTCAGAAGCTCTAAAGTCTGACAACCAGTTTTACCAATGGTATCGTATTACCCAGTTACTGGTTTGTAGTGGTCCGACAGGCAGTCGCTCCATGTAAATTACTGATATTCAGCTTCATCCGGTTTGACTGGAAGGGGATCCCAATGTAGTTGGGAAAAGGCTAGGCATAATTATGATGACCAGTCTGACAGTCCCTTCCGATCCACTCAGGGCGGAGGACTCATTTTATAATTTTACCCTGATTTATATTACCTTTGCCCTGATAAAAGGGTGGATTACAGGCATGACTACTCTTCCTGTGTCTCTTGGAACACAGGCCTGTTCCAGGAGAGGAAACAATATAGATAGACTGATTATGTCATCGCAGTTTTTGAAGTATTCTACAGTGGACATCTGGCACCTGCGAAAAATGTTGAGAGGAGCCGTAAGTAGAACAGTTAAGGTGCTATTAGCTTAGGTGCCATTTCAAAAACTGGGGTCCTATGTGGAATTAGCGTTCATTGAACTGGTATATTCAGTTTTCAAAGTTTTAATATGGCTTCTTTAATATATAGGAATATGACACATGTAAGGCGATGAAACGAAGCATTGCGCATTTATTTAAAGACCAAAGTTGAGAGGTCATTTACAGAATATTCCGGTCATGTCCCAAGAGAGACGGTTCGGGCTGAGAAAGTTGACACATCGTCTTCTATAATCTGAACGAACTCTAAGAAATAAGACACCGTAATTTACTTACACATCTATGTACGTACGTCGTACAGTTTACTGAGTGAGAATAACTTCTATTGGATTTTTTACTTAAGATACGTATGATTATAATTTGATAACGAAACCATCATTATGGGTTGTTAATCCACTTCAAAAGATTTATCTATATATATAAAAATGAAACCCGTTTTCCGTTGTCACGACATAACATGAAAACGGCTTGACCGATTCGGATAATTATTTTTTTGTTGTGTTTGTAACCATCGGGACCGGGTTTTAGACCGGGTCCTCCACCCGTGCGAAGCCGGGACGGGCCGCTAGTTTGTTATAAAAGTTATTTTACACTTTTTTTTGGTCGTACCCACTGCGCACCGTTTCAAACGAACACCTTTTTCTCTATTACCCATGGTACAGTCAGCAAGAGATTTTCAAAATCGCTGTACACCGTGATAATACGTAATAATACGGTGTATTATTACGTATTATCACGGTATAGAATAGAATAGAATACACTTTATTATGCACACCATACAAATTACTGGTACAGAGTATATCTTATACATAGGGTGACACAATGGGCGGTCTTATCGCTAAAAGCGATTTTTTCAAGACAACCTTTGGATGGATTTGAAGAGAAAGGAGAAACAATACTGTAGGTAGTCTGTGGTGTACTATTTAGTATCTTAAGATTTATAGATCAATTAAATTACATGATTTAATGTTTCTTAAGCCTATTAAAATAAGATCTATCTTCTAATGGTTCGTCAACGTCGCGGTTTGTATGGCGCCGCGCCGGTTGAAAGTTGTAAAATTAATCGCCCATACAAATATCATTGATGTCATACATAAAACCTCTTTGGACATACTGTCAAACTTTAAGGAAAGTTACGACAGACACCTGATTATGTTATTAAATCGCCTGTAATCCCCTAGATTTAGTCAAAACTGTTCTTATACTATTCTTAACTAGCTTCTGCCCGCGACTTCGTACGCGTATCCTGTTGCTTATGCCAGCGACAACGGGATCGTCAAAATCTAAGATCTGAAAAGTCTATTACCCAACTCCAAGAGCCCGGCAAAAAAAATAATGGCTTTTGGCCAGTAGAGTACATTAATATTCATCGTCATCGAAAATCGGTCCTAAACTGTTACCGCCTTTACTGCGTGGAAGAAATCCCAGTTTATGTTATTTTATAATTTGTATAATTATAAAATACTCACTATACTAATTTCACCGTATGTGAAATTAGTGATAGCTTTGATTTCTATATCAGGTGTTCCATATCTTAAATTTTTATACATAAACAAATAGTGCTCATCAAGCTGAAAAACTTTTGCTAAGACGTCATTCCTCGGGCACGCCGCAATAGCGGCGGTAAGACCCCTCTTTGAGGAGTGGCTGGAGAGACGTCACGGCGTCCTTACCTACCGCATGACGCAGGTCCTCACCGGACACAGAAGTTTCGGGAGGTACCTGTGTCTGATGAGAAAGGAGGAAACGCCTGGGTGTCACCACTGCGAAGATCGCCCGGAGGACACAGTAAAGCACACGGTTCAAGACTGCCCAGCCTAGGCAGAGCATCGACGTGTCCTCACGGCGGCGATAGGCGGAGACCTCTCGCGCCCGGCATTGGTCGAGGACATGCTGCGGGGCGAGACGGAGTGGGAAGCGGTCCCCTCCTTCTGCAAAGCAGCTATGCTCGTGAAAGAGGGGGCGGGCCGCGAGAGGGAGAGGACAGCGTCCTCCCTCCGCCCCAACCGCAATGGGTAGACGCCCACGGCGTCGGACGTCGGCAGACGACCTCCAGCCACCGTAAGCGCGGGCATGCGGACAGTGAGTAAAGGACAACTCGCTGTCTGACCATGGACCATGCCCGGGTCGACGGCGCGTCGTTTTCCTCGCGCGCCTAAAGAGCGTCAGCAAAATGACGGGGCCCCCCCTTACAGAGGGCCAAAGCCTGACGGGGTCGCGGGACTTATTTCCATCACCGTGACCCCGGAACATAAAGGGCTATTGAAGGACACCGTGGATTTTAGTCAGTATAAGTCTGACAGTGGGGGTGGGAGGCCTCATATGATGATTTTACCAAGCAAAAAAAAGACGTCATTCCTATATGTTATAGTGTAGCTGGGCTCTTTGAGTTCCACATTAGGTGTTCCAGATCTTCAATTTTTATACGTCAACAGAGAGCGCTCATCAGGCTGACCAACTTTGCTAAGACGTCATTCCTGTACATGTTATAGTGTAGCTGGGCTCTTGGAGTTCCACATTAGATGTTCCAGATCCTCAATTTTTATACGTCAACAGAGAGTGCTCATCAGGCTGAACTACTTTGCTTAGACGTCATTCCTGTACATGTTATAGTGTAGCTGGGCTCTTGGAGTTCCACATCAGGTGTTCCAGATCTTCAATTTTATTCTCTCAGCAGAAAATGCTCATCACGTGGAACACTTTTTGCTATCGCACCATTTTTGTATCTCTAATTGTTTAGCTGGTCTGTTGCGGTTCTGCGCCAGGTGTTCAAATTTCCAGAATAATTTATAGCCTATGTTTTGACCAGATTTAATACCTATTCAACAAAAAAAGAATCATTCAAATCCGTCCAGTACTTTTTGAGTTTATCCCGGACATACATACAGACAAACAGATAAACAGACAAACAGACAAAAATTCTAAAAACTATATTTTTGGCTTCGGTATCGATTGTAGATCACATCCCAAGTATTCTTTTAAAAAAATATTCAATGTACAGTTTTGACTTTCCTACTATTTTATTATATGTATAGATATGTATAGATATAGATAGATCATAATTATGTTTAACTAGCTTCTGCCCGCGACTTCGTACGCGTATCCTGTTGCTTATGCCAGCGACAACGGGATCGTCAAAATCTAAGATCTGAAAAGTCTATTACCCAACTCCAAGAGCCCGGCAAAAAAAATAATGGCTTTTGGCCAGTAGAGTACAATAATATTCATCGTCATCGAAAATCTGTCCTAAACTGTTACCGCCTTTTCTGCGAGGAAGAAATCCCAGCTTATGTTATTTTATAATTTGTATAATTATAAAATACTCACTATACTAATTTCACTGTATGTGAAATAAGTGATAGCTTAGATTTCCATATCAGGTGTTCCATATCTGAAATTTTTATACATTATTTTTTTATTTAAACAAAATATAGTGCTCATCAAGCTGAAAAACTTTCGCTAAGACGTCATTCCTCGGGCACGCCGCAATAGCGGCGGTAAGACCCCTCTTTGAGGAGTGGCTGGAGAGACGTCACGGCGTCCTTACCTACCGCATGACGCAGGTCCTCACCGGACACAGAAGTCTGACAGTGGGGGTGGGAGGCCTCATTTGATGATTTTACCACGCAAAAAAAGACGTCATTCCTATATGTTATAGTGTAGCTGGGCTCTTGGAGTTCCACATTAGGTGTTCCAGATCTTCAATTTTTATACGTCAACAGAGAGTGCTCATCAGGCTGAACAACTTTGCTAAGACGTCATTCCTGTACATGTTATTGTGTAGCTGGGCTCTTGGAGTTCCACATTAGGTGTTCCAGATCCTCAATTTTTATACGTCAACAGAGAGTGCTCACCAGGCTGAACAACTTTGCTTAGACGTCATTCCTGTACATGTTATAGTGTAGCTGGGCTCTTGGAGTTCCACATCAGGTGTTCCAGATCTTCAATTTTATTCTCTCAGCAGAAAATGCTCATCACGTGGAACACTTTTTGCTATCGCACCATTTTTGTATCTCTTATTGTTTAGCTGGTCTGTTGCGGTTCTGCGCCAGGTGTTCAATTTTCCAGAATAATTTATAGCCTATGTTTTGACCAGATTTAATACCTATACAACAAAAAAAGAATCATTCAAATCCGTCCAGTACTTTTTGAGTTTATCCCGGACATACATACAGACAAACAGATAAACAGACAAACAGACAAAAATTCTAAAAACTATATTTTTGGCTTCGGTATCGATTGTAGATCACACCCCAAGTATTATTTTAAAAAAATATTCAATGTACAGTTTTGACTTTCCTACTATTTTATTATATGTATAGATATTGTATTTTAAAGTTACTTACAGTACATTTCCTCAGTTATAGAAAATTCCCATTTAATTAGGTTCGTTCACCACCAACATCTTGGCCATTGGCTCAACTAAAGCACTAACGTTGAAAAACCTTAAACAACTTACCTCACCAGGGAATTAAAATACCTCATATGCAGGAATAGCAGTTGTGACCGATAAGTCGATCATTGCTTTTGTTATCTAAATGCGCAGTGGCTAAGCGATTGACTGCTGCGATGTTTGCCGCGGGTTCAATCCCTGCACGGAACAAATATTTGTGTGATCTACAATTAGTTGTTCCGGATCTGGGTTTTTGTGTTTGAAAACGCATCCACGATACAAGAGAAGTTCCTAAAGATAAATTAACATAGGTCATCCTGGAGCGAAGTCGCAGACATAAGCTAATACTGTAATATTTGCACTTCGTTAGATATAAAGAATTTCACGCCTCGCTCATACTTGCGGAAAACAAGATGACAAGACGCAATAAGGGACCGACCTTTTTTTAGCAGCCGCCTGCGGTAACCGCTGATTGATTCAGTCCGATATCTTTTATTTTGATTTCCACTGAAATACGAGTTAAGTCCTTGGTTAGGTAAAAATGTTAACTTGAAAACAGCTGAAACAATTCCGCTAATTCTTTTTTTATTTTTTGTTGTGGATGCTATCGTCGGGATAAGGTGTATGAAATAATTTTTTTTCGCTTTTCATTTTGTTTTATTAATAAATTGTTTCCTCTCCAAAGCCGGGGCAGGTCGATAGTAAGAAAATAAAAATGAACAAAACAATTCCTGTCTTAGTAATTGTAATTAAAAACGTCAAAGAAAAATCTTTGATGGTAAAGTAACAATTTTTCATTCAATAAAAGTTGACCCCGTGTTTTCAATCATTTTGTTTTCACTTTGTTTTTTGTAGAATCAATAACACCTTTTTAATGGGTTTTCCCTTGTTTTCAGACATATTTTATTGAGAAGACTATAAAGTTTATAACCGTCGGACACAGCTAATAAATCTTTGTTTTTCTATTAGGTATACCTAAAAATGTAAAGGTCTTGAGTTTGTGTTTTTGTTTGTACAAATAATCTCTGAATTTTGTGAAACGATCAGGAAAATTATTTCCAGAGAGTAAGGTAGGTTATACCCGAGTGATAAAGTAGGTATTTAAAAACTAAACTATTACACATGGCCCTTACTAAAATCATGGTATAGTCTACTCTTTTGTCGACAAAATTCGGCATTAGTGCTCAATCTATTCCAACTTTGTAACAGCCTGACGTATGTTCATAAAAAATGTCGAAGAAAAACTGATATGAATGATATCTGTCTTTATGGAGAGTTTACTTTATTTTTTGTCATCTGAATGTTTGTATACTCATCATGCTCGAATAGATTGCAATTTTCACCCACGTATCGTTAGAGGCTGTCTCTGAAAAAATAAAGATAGGTACTTGATTCTAAATTCCACGCAGACGAAGTGACGACCAAAAAAAATATAGTGGCATTTTTTTTAATTGTTCTTTGACAGGGTGGTTACCCTTTGAAAAACAAGATGATGGCAATAGTTTCCGTTACAATCTAAATTTAAAGAAAACTAGCTCCTCAAAATAATAATGAAGAATTAAAATACCAAATACAGCAATATTGGAACCTGATTTTCAGCCATTTGCTACCGAGACGATGAAAAAACGAATCATACAATCTACAGTTTTATGAAACCAAATGCTGCTATCGCGAAATCCCAACTAGCTGGAACGGTCACGTTTTGTTTACTAAATATCAATATATTTTTAACAAAACCCTGCAAAGTAAAACTTAATAACATAATACTCTCCCAGTCTGGTTTTTTATCTATCAAAAGTCAACAAAAAAAATTAGGAGGTAGAGTCGACACGCATATTTTGTTTTTTTTTAAAGATCAGGAGCCTTACCACGAGCTGTAAACGCGATCCAGTTTAGACTGTGGGAAAGGGACACAGCTATACAAATCATCGAGCGCCATCTCTTTCCCACAGCCTAAACTGGATCGCGTTAAGAGTTCATGGTAGGCCACAAGGTTTATTAAAAGGTATCTGGAATGTTATGTGTGAAAGACAGCTTCTGACGCAAAAACTCGACATTCGGGAGAGGGCTTGCTCCTCATTATGTCTCATTTGGGCTTATCGCAGCCATTTGTTATTTTTTCGCCATCTTTGGTGTTGACAGCATATTAATCATCTTTCATTCGTGAACTTTTTTGGGAAAATCTTGTCATCAATGTCTGCGTTTAGTATTAAACAAAGACAACAAAACAGATTCAATTAATATACCCTTTTTCTAATGGGGCAGGAGGATCCTTGGTATATAAAGCCCTGTAAACACGACTGATTTCAGATATGCCTTATGTACTTTTCCAAGTCTTCTTTCTTTGATGCTTTTAACATGACCAAACAATTATTAAGGCAGGCATTTCATTGTAATCTTAATTTTATTAGATTTTTTTGTACTACGCAAATTAAAATAAACGTATAATAATTTAAAATGTTGAGAACGTTATGACTGTGTAATTATATATTTATTTATTGTGCCATGTAACTCTACTAAGTTACTAATTAATAATGTCATTTCATAAATAATCACTGACTGTTCTGTACCAACATTAAATTAGGGTAGGTACATACACATACCGGAACGTATCTCGATTCTTGGTAAAAACATTTATGCACTTGGAATGATTCCAATTCCTTTCAGTTATTCAGTGAACTGCATACTCCCGTTTATATAGGATTCATAATACATTTCAGATACTCATTCTAGTGGAAATTGTTTGATTTACTCTTAAGTATTTTTTTTATTTTAGATATATTATTTTTATTTCTTAAAAGTATAGACGCGAGCAGGTCAACCTAAACGAATCTGTCAAATTTTACTACACGAAAATTAACCTTCCGACATTGTGATATGGTTGAAAAACTATATTAAAGAAAGACAAATTGAAGGAGGCGGTAGTTGATGAATTGTTGATGTGCTGGCGTCTGTACATATTATTATGTTACTGTTGTCATTTTTGTTTTATTTGCTACTTAACATTGTTAAAAATTTAAAAAAGAAACATTTCATAATACAAAAATAGCAGTCCACCAGCATCGGTAACAGGGTCCGGGCTACCGGTAGTCAGGGCTCTTAAGAGAGGAACCTCCTTATAATACACGCCGTGCCCAAGTATTGTCCTTATAGAGTCTCAAACAACAAATGTTGTTCGAGACTCTTTATGTTTATTGTTTACAACAAGTACTTTATACATTCTTAGATTATATTTTCTTAACACTTTTGTAGAAAACAAACAAATTCGATTTGATGTTCGCTAAAATAATTATTCTCAGAAAAAAATCCAAAAACTGAAAGCAAACAGAACAACGAACTGAGTTCAACTTAGTTAAGTAAAGTAGACAAAATGAATGGAACTTAAAGTAAATATATATCTTACTTACATACATATAAATAACTAGCTGCTCACCGCGGTTTCACCCGCTGCTCGGCACCTTTTGATCGTAGCATGATGCTCGATTTTCAATAGGAACCATAGTTGTTCCTAAGATTATCGCATTCAACCAAAGAATCAGTTCAGTTTTTAATCCCCGACGGAATAAGAGGTGTGTTATAAGTTTGACGTATCTGTCTGTCTATCTGCGATTTCAATTTAGTATTTTTTGTATGAAAGGTGACTTACCTGCGAGTGTTCTTAGATATGTTTGATGAAAATCGGTTAAGCCGTTTAAAAGTTGTGGGGGTGAAAGTGGGGAAAGGTAACCGAGGGTCTGCAATTATACTCGAGTTGGGTATCAAATGAAAGCGTTCTGAAAGGGAATATTGATGATTTAATCGGGAGTACTCTTAGCAACATAAAATTATATAAGTACGTACTTAAAAAAGTATAACAATAAAAAATATATAGGAGATGATAAATAATTTGGAGCAGTCCCCCAACGTGACGTTTTTTTAATATTTTTCACACTACTTGCTCGTAAATGTCAAATTATATGTCAGGCAAATCTACTGTAAATGAAGTCATTGTTCCCTCTCGCTCGAGCCGGGCAATAATAATATTGTACTGAATTTCATTATTCCCGTGGGAATAATGTGATTTGAATTTGGAACCTCAAATAAAACCTTAAGAAAACTTTCACCGAGTCTTAAACCGAGTCTAAACTTTCAGCCGCAACAGCTGATCGATTCCAGTGGTGCCAACTTCACGTTCAAAGGTTGTCGTACCACATCAAAGTTCCAAAAATCGAATTTGTTTTCTAGTAGGTGTGAAAAGCAGAGTACGCTTCTCGGAAGTAAAGCTGCCTTGTCTTGGGCTAACTTAAATCCCTCGCTACACTAAGGATTCTTAACTTAATTCCCTCGTATCACTCGGGAATTAACACTTGAACCTCCTCGCTGCGCTACGGAGGTTCACCCCAGAATCCTTAGTGTCGCTTCGGGATTTAATACGCCCGTGACGTAAGGCAATGCTTTAGTTCCTTGTTGCGTAATCTACTATTTTACTTTTTAATGGGAACTTGGTTTTTGTGTCGAGGGTTTTTAAAATTTGAAACTTATTTTTTATTATATTAATCACTATCACTACAAAGTATAACTCAAAATCTCTTCCCTCTGTCTGTCTGTCTGTCCCTAAGTATGCTTAATTTTTAAACTCCGCAACCGATTTTGATGCGGTTTTTTTCAGTAGATAGAGTGATTAAAGAGGAAGGTTTATAAGTAAATAACATCCATAATATAGTAGAGATTGCTCCCGTTTTTAAATGTCGATGATTCTAATTATCAGTTCCGTTTACGGCTAACTTCACAATAGTAGGTCGAGCTCAACAGAGAAACACCTTATCACAGATTTACGCTAATTAGAAGAATCTAATTAAGAAACATGAGGACTATTTAGCTATAACTGTCAGTTGTGGAGACCGCTGGCTTCTTTAGCTCCCATTAAATAAACTGTAACGGGGCTGGGAATATAAACTAGGGTAGTTTCTTCTTTATAAGCTGAAACTTTAACTGCTCCTGTAGCTGAAATTTACGTTTACAACGGTTATAAGGCGTACCAGTCTTCTTTATCTTGATATTGTTATTAAGTTGTATATAACAAATAAAATATTATTATTAATAAAATACTTTTTTTGAAAAACTGCGTCTTCATTGTTTTGTAGTTGAACATAAAAAAGTGTCAAATAACTTTTATTCGTAACTTTTTTTTTATTTCTCTTGCTTCACTGCAACATTTATTCTCCATATAGTAATTTTATTTTTCAACCTTTTCAGTTGTGATACCCACGCAAGTACATTTTATTTATATAATATTTTTTTCGTGCTTGTGGACTAGAATCTAATCAAGAATTCAGTATTCCTTTTGATCCCTTACCCTTACCAATAAACCAGACCCCTTTGCAAGATACCATCATAATATTAAGTGATCGCGTATACAATGCCTGGCTTTGCCTAGATATACGATAGCAGCAGTTGCGGTTGATAAGCTGTCATGTAGCGAAGAGTTCCTTCTATTTCTCGAAAATTCTATCATTAGGACCTGATCTGTCCATCGGAACGATATGCAAAATATAACTTTTCCAACTAAAAAGATGACAGCGATGCGGAGGAGTACTTTGACTCTTGCTTGAGTGTCTCTGCCTTCTTGTGTTTTTTTTTATTATCTTGTTCTAAATATTTAGTTTTATTTATTTTTAAATTTCTAGAGTTACCTAAGTATGTATATATCTACTATAAATAAATTCATAAATATATGTACTAAAAATAAAGACGAATTGAGAATCTTCCCTTTTTTATTCAAATTAACGTACGAAAATAAATAGTCCGAATATTTTCTATTTCCGCAAAGCTGACTCAATAGTTAACAATTGTCAATAACAGCGGATAGATAGAGATGTGACCACAGGAAAGATTAGAGTTAATCCATAGATTACAACTATCTGACTATTCACGAGTTAGTAAAAACCAAAAAGCGTCATACCATCAAAAAAGCCTATTTGATTCTATATTAAAATCAATGGCTTTATCAATCCGCTCAAGGATTACAAAGGGTTTAGGTGATGCGACGATAATGGGTAATTAGTAGTGTCTACCAAACAACACGGGTTACTACATATTACACCGATAACTGACGTCATGCCTAGCACGCCATATTAATCAGTGTTGGGCAACCTATGTCGATGAACCATACGTTGATATATCGTTTTCACGTTACACGTGTCTGTAGTGTGGGTTGACTCATCAAAACACAACAACAACATAGATGAACATTCATTTTCACTGAACAAAAAGGTTTAAACATGAACGCTTTTTTTTTAAGATATGTTTCTGAACTGGTTAGTGACTATATTTTTTTTTCTTTTTGTAAAAAAGTTTTCAGTCACTGGCCAGTTCAGAAATATAATTATCTTAAAAAAAATACAAAACAGTTCAGAAACATAATTAAGATAATTATGTTTCTGAACTGGCCAGTGACTGTCAATTTTTTTTCTTTTTCTATAATTTTACGGCGTTGATCGTTTTTTTTTTCAAGGATATCAGCCAGCTATAAAGGTAATGACATTAAATCTCTTTGATGGGTTTTTCAATAAGTACGGTTATGTTAGGAAAGCGAACCTCTTTAGTATTGTAATTTCTTCTGTATGTAAACTTCGTTCAGTAGGGACAAAAAAAAATTGCTATTACTTTTTTATTTATTTTTTTTGGTTTTTCCGAAATGTATTTACAATCCGAGAGTTTGACTCGAAAGACCCAAATCTATTATATTAGAAAAATATAGAAAATGATTTCCATGTCTCTTCGAAACAATAAAATGCATTGAGTGATTCACAAAATCTGTAGGCGAATGCAAAGAATTTAAAAATAGCAAGTATATGGTAGCTAAATATTTATGGGATACAAATCAATAAAGCGTTCATACTTTTTATCGATCGATGTTAATGTGTAGGAGAGACTTTTAAACCAAAATAATATCTAGATCAGGTTCTATAAGGGATCAGAATCTTCACATGTCGCATCAGTGACAAAAACAGAATGTTTTTTCTATTATAATAATGTAATAATGCTTCGTCGACGAAAGAATAGACAAAATACAGAATGTATAAATTAAATATTTCTATCGTTTATGACGATATCTGTCAGAAAGGAAAATTTTCTACTCTTTAGTCGTCCACGAGTCATATATGCCATAGGTATTCGGACAAAAAACAAAAAAAAACTATTCTAACTTTGTCTTTTCTTTGTAGACGGTAGCAGAGAGATAGCTTAGTGGTAAGAATAGCATCGATTTTGCAAGCGCACAATGGAATTTAATGTCAAAACAAAATGGTCGATTCTGTTTATAATACTAGGTGTGTTCGAATATTTATTTATTTCTTCTATTCCATCCGGTTCAACCGTGAATATACACTTTGTTACTGAGAATAAAATACATACTGTTTATTTCAGACATTTTCAAATTGCCCTCTCCATTACTTTCTTTCCTAAAGGTGGCGGATCGCGCTGAAGACCGCGACAGAAGACCGCGACAGTACTTAACATTAGCCAATGTATGAGCGGCATTTCGCGAGCGAGACACAGACAGGAGACAGAAACGGTCGAGATCTTCTGTCGCGGTCTCCTGTCTTGGTCTCTGATCGCTGTCGCCTGTCACGGTCTCCGGCGCGAACCGCCACCTTAAGAGAGCTGTGTTGGCCCAGTGGTATCGGCCCCGACTTACACCCTTAGTTGTAGGTCGTGGGTTCGAATCCAGCCAGGTGCATTTCTTTTTTAACCGACTTCAAAAAAAAAGTAGGTTCTCAGTTCGACCTGTATGTATGTATGTATGTATGTTTGTCCGCGATTATCTCGCGTTTGGCTGGACGGATTTGGATGCGGTTTTCAGGAAAGTGTTCATTATATTCCGGAGAAGGTTTTAGTATATAACACTAACAGATATCCCGTGACGTTGCCCACGTGGATCCGTTTTTGCTTACTTGGATTGTACACTTTCAGAGACGATTGCATGTTTGTCCGCGATTATCTCGCGTTTGGCTGAACCGATTTTGATGCGGTTTTTAGAAAAGTGATCGTTACATTCTGGAGAAGGTTTGAATACATAACAATAAAATATACCTCGTGAAGTTGCCCACGTAGATTCGTTTTTGTTGCTTACTAGGATTGTAGATTTTCAAAGGCGCCGATTATATTATGAAGATTTTTGTTGAATATTTAAACTAAAAAGGGAAAAATAAAAAACTTTTTAATAAAAAAAAGAGAACCGACTTCAAAACCAAACACAAAAAAACTGTAAAATAACTTTTCTTTCGGAAGTCGGTGGCCATAGTCAATGAAATAAAAAAACAAAGCCACCGACTTCCGAAAGAAAAGTTATTTTACAGTTTTTTTGTGTTTGGTTTTGAAGTCGGTTCTCTTTTTTTTTATTAAAAAAGTTTTTTTTGTTATTTATTACTTCACCACTATCCTCTCAAAACGGTGAAAGAAAATATCGTGAGGAAACCGGCATGTCCCATAAATAACCAAAATTCTAATACATATGACATCCACCAACACGCACTAGGTCCGCGCGGTGGATCATGGTCCACTCCCTCTCAAAGAGAGTACGCTCGTGTCCCAGTAGTGGGAATATTTATAGGATGATGATGATGATACTTTCTATGCACAGAATAAAAAAGTATTTTAGTGTCACCCTTGTCTGAGATTCTGTCTCGGAACAAATAAGGAAAATTTTGTCAGAACTTATATTATACTTATGAACCCTTTAGTAATGTGCGCAGTCCGTTCGAAACACACTTTCCTTGAGGAGCGTCCTCAATGTCACCTTATATTAATTTAGACTGTGATTCACTCACTAACTGACACTCTTGTCAACAATATATGTAATGTGTATTAAGACCACTTGAAATACAGAAGTGCTTCACAGTCTGAAGATTATATTTTCCATAATTCTTGAAACCCCTTCAAATAACTTTCAAGCGATTCTTGTTAACAAGAGCACTTTTTAATTGATAGTAGCGTCTAACCTACCTACTATATTTCATCAATTCGAATCAGTTGTTCTTGCGATTAGCGCGAGCAATCAAACAAACAGACTCTATATCTAATACTTTCCATTTTGAACGAAATACTAACAGTCTCACTACAAAAATTTAAACATGTGTTGAACACTTGTCTTAAAAAAGTGTGACTGCAAAACGGACCTTATTTCAACGTCATATTCTGACACTTTTTAGTCAAGTGTTCAACAGACGTTTAAAAGTTTTTGTGGTACGACAGTTACGGCCTTATTACAAAAAACTAAATAAACCTTGGTTTAAACCTGTACTAACAAGTCCAGGCTTATCTTCAGAACCATGGTTTAAATTTATCCGTATTATAAAACTTACATAAAACGTAGACTTTAGTACCGTCATTTGAACCATTGTCTTAACATTTAAATACGCCATGTGTACTAACAATTAAATTTAGCACGTTTTAATACAATTTGAGTGAAAATAACACAAAAACAACACCAAGTATGTAGCTTTGAAAAACTTTGACACACCTTTGACAGCTACGACGTTAGACCATGGTTTATCGCAAAACCAAGATTTCTGTAAACCGTAGTTTTTGGTGATGTAAACCTTGGTCTTTAGTTAAACCCCATTTTGTAATAAGGCGGTTAATGTTTATTCGTGAAATATGGTATCATAATGGGGCAACAGTTTTTCATCAATGCATTATTTACACTCCGGAATGTTTGGAAGAAAGCATCAATGAATTCGCCCACATGAAGAATCATAATTATTTTGAGAGATGAGTAGTAGGTACTAAATGCAATAATTATTTAGATTTAATATGCATAGTTGCACTCTCCAGTCTTAAATCATTCTTAGCGTTATATTATTACCGAATGACTCTACTCTGTGAAGATGAACATGTGATGGTACACACGGCTACACATCAAACTTTACAAAACCAGTATTAGCTGACCGTTTATTGTGTGTAAAAACCGTAGAAAGCTAGACCGAGACATACTGGTTTTGTATAGCTTGATGTGTAGCCGTGTGTACAATAATAATAATGTTCATTCATAATTATAGGATTATGGATATATTGTGATTCTAAATATACTTCTTTCCCACACCTCATGAAGATTAAAGGCGTGATATGATGATATGTTTTTTTTTAGCGTGGTAAAATCAGCAAATGATTCCTCAACCCAGCAGGGCAGGGCAGGAGGGACTGTCAGACTTGTACTGACTAAAATCCACGGTGTCCTTCAGTAGCCCTTTTCGTTCCGGGGTCACGTTACCTAATTCGTTGGTCCCGCGACCCCGGCAGACTTTGGTCCTCATGATATTATGTTATAGAAAACAAAATATATCTAGAAAAAATGTATCGACATTAATAAGATTTTTCGGAAAACATTTTTGGTTCCCCAAAATTAAGTAAATGGCACGTTACAACATGTACCCACTGTAAAATTTTCATCGTGAAATCAATAACGCCTACTAAAGCGTAGAATCTCGTGTTACTTGTTATTTTTATGCAACATGAGCCTCATTAATGGGATACTAACATGTGCCTCTCTAAAAAACAGTCAATTTTTCATATTTTTATTTTTTATATACATAAGTATATCTACAATCAGCCTCATGGCTTTAATCAGATTTGATGGATGTGACTTAAAATATAGAGGGTGCACTTCCTTCGAAGTGTCAACCCTATCTTTTTGCTACTTATGCAAGTTTTATATTGAGGCTAGTCGCACTCGCTTCAACCGGAATAAGTAGTTGCTTGTATGCATGTGCTGTGTGGCAGTTGAATTATGGTGTTATTTTCATGTGGTTGAAACCTTCACTGAGGTAAACGCAGCTCTCAAAATGAACTATTCCTAAAAGCGAAAATTTTAAGTTATGCAACATCGACCAACTTGCGTGAGGTTTAGGCCAACCCGCTTCCTCTTACAGAGAGTATTATACCAGTGGGTACAAACCGATTCACACAAAAAGATGCAGTGAGGCTTCACACCCAGGTAGGCACTTTGAGTAATTTGCTTCATCACTACTGCTCTCAAAACAGTGAAGGAAAACATCATGAGGAAACCGGCGTGTCCTAGAACCAAAAGTTCGAAGGCATGTGACATTTTTACCAACCCAATGTACTGTAATTATGGCCCACTCCCTCTCCTGTAAGAAATGCTGGGGCACAGATTTCCTCTCTGTAGAGGAAGTCCGTTTCCCAGCATTATAGGCTAACACAATCGATATAAATAGTAATAATTTTAATAATCTTATCAATTCTAATGTTTATAAAAAGCATAAGCTATTTTTTTTGCGTGATAATTACGGCGTCGCGTCTAGATGTTTATATACGTATTACAATCGACCACCACGCACTATTTAAATCTGGTATGTATTAAAATAGAAATTTGTTTGTTTTTGATATTGCATGCGTACAGTAGAACCACGTGCTATCGAATAATAAACATTTTACTGGACGTCAGGAACAGCCATATTTTAGACTGGGTAAAAAACTAAGCAGAGTTTGTTTTTACCCCTACGCTAAATTATGGGGTAAAATGGTTTAGGAGTTGGATTGGATCCAACTGACAGACACAAAAGTCGACTTCTCATATATAGAGATGAACATAATATTATATCTTGTTATGGACAAGAGAACATGACAGGGAATCCTATCTTTTACAAAGTACCAAAATCAATATTCTGGATTACTGAATAGCTATCTCTGTACATACCAGACGTCCGACAGTGATTACTATTTTCGTATAAATTACAGGGCGAGAATATTTTTATTGGGTATCTTTCCTTATTATCTTTCGACACTATACAAGCTAGGTTCTTTTGTATGTGCAATGAGACAATAATTTTAAGGTCAAATAAATAACGAACATGTATTCGAATTCGAATACAACTAACTTACTTGTTTCAAAATAAAACGTGGAAAAAGAGAAACCTTAATATCTGTGATATATTTTATAAACGTGTAATTTATTTTTCATTTCTCATACTCGGAAAGTAGTGTTTGTTTGATCTAAGCAGCGGGTCGAAAACGATGCTTCCCTCCCTTGGGCGGGAAAGACTCATAGTAATTGCTTCCCTCCCTAGGGCGGGAATGAATTTTAAAAATAGAACTAAAATTGGTTATTTAGTCGGCTATAATTTTCTATATTAATAATTTCGTGCAGGGCTACGGTAGACTCGATCGAAAGCTAACCACAATAATAAAACATTAAAAAATAAAGATTTCGAGTCGACAACATAATATATCCGCAAAATTCGGATTGTCGAGTATTTTGTAAATTTCTAATGATTTTCTGACCAGACAGATCGCAGCCGCCATTTTTGACATCGGTTATCATGTTGAAAGGTTTTTTTTTTTTTTTTTCTTTATTTTCGGCCAGTGTCATGTGGTGTATTATGTAGTTACTAAACCTCCTTAGAAAAACCTATAAACTTATGAGTTACCGTGACGCCTACATTTAGTACCTAGATGTGTATTATATATGACACACGTTTCACCCGAGCGAAGCCGGGTTTTCATCTCGTTTTTACATAATTAAGAAAAATATCGATTAAAAAAAATACTGCGATCTTGTGAGTGTATACGGCCAATGTGAATTAAAAAAAATAGATACCTGTAAAAGTGGGATGGCCCGCGGCGGTGACGCGGACGGTGTGTTCCATATTTGAAATTTAAATTAAAAAAAATATTTTTTACTTTCCTTATATTTGAAATGAAAAGTAGAGTGTTTAACACGGGTGAAAGTCATCAATTCCCACTCGGACTATAGCCGCCCTCGCTTCGCTCGTGCGTCTAAATACCTCGTATGGGAATTGATTTCTTTCCACCCTTGTATAACAATCTACTATTTCATCTGGCAGTCTGAATAATAGTAATATAATGCCTTATCAGAACAGCAAATAGCACAAATGCAAATAATGCATTAATTGTTGCATCTCAATTGGAGTACAATGTTAACTCCAAATCAAGGTGCCTTAAAATTCGTTGCTCAAACGGTAATACCTCACTTAATTATAGTAGTTGTCTCGTTTTCTTACAAGTTACCAGTTCGGTCCACACTCCTTCTGATGATGCCAAAGCCACCATCTGTTTCAGCAAAACATTTCAGATATACACCCTTCCGGTGTTTCAGTTATCGGCTATCAAACACTGCTTTATGCACTTTAATTTCCCATAAACTATAGCTCTTAATTCTGTTTGAAGTCTGCACCGATTCGACACACGGCTCTATTTGAAGTGTTTGTAATAAATTAATAAATAAAACTGTAAAATTGTTCAGTTGTAAACTGGTTGTAAACACATTTTGATGATGTTAAAGACAATTTAGAAATGCCTTTGTTAATATTACTATGTTTGCATTTACTTTTGTTTTTTAACTTTTGTTCTTTTTCCAAATATGTTTTGAGCAGTTTTTCCATGCTAAAACAAAAGCAGTTCTTGTTTTTGACAACATTCCAAACTGAGTTTGGGCGCCATTTTTATTTCCACAGAAGAAAGCTAGTCAGCTACAGCAAAGCTACAGCGCTGTCTAGACTAGACAGCGCTGTTTTGAGTAAGGATTTGTTATTGCGTAACACCTCAATAGATACCATTATTTTTGTAAGTCATCAGCAATTTATTGTTCACTAGAATATTTTCGTTGTCGAAGATGCCATTTTTGCAATTAATTACAGCGACCGACAAAATTATAGGTATAGGATTGAAATAGAATATTATGTTACGTGATTGGAATCAGGATCAGAATTTTTGACCGAACAAAGGTTGCGTGATTCTTTCACAAAGATGTCGCTTGATTTTTAGAAGAAAATATAGTAAGATTTTTGAGGAATTCTGACAGATAAATATAGGTATAAATGACTTATTTAATAAATAAAGATAACTAAATGAATGGACAAACCTACGTTTTATCATTTTTTTATTTAAATTTAAAACCACAACACAAAATTTAAAACTAATCATAAGACAGGCACTTGGCAGGATTATTCAACGACGTGAAATTATTTCGAACATTTTTATGAATACAATATTACTAGTAAATGAATGTATCTTATGCAATATAAAGTATGCTTAAGTACTAGGTACTTTATTTATACTGAAAGTAAATACAACCCTACATTACATGGTCCTATAGACAAAGACAGTACAGTGGACGTTTCGACCCACCTTACGATATAAACTTTGAACAATGGCGTATCATAGCATTAGTACCAACAAACATAGCAGCCATATCACGAAGCAGCTGAAATTACCAAAAACAGTTATCTAAAATATCACATCAATAATTAGAACAATATCCTGGTACACGCAGCTCATTCAATGGAGCTTCTTCCTTAACACTCTCTTTCTCCTTTTTCTTACAACAACACACACAACACAAGTAAATAGCTAAAACAGTACCCAACAGTGTGGGCATCCAAATGTAGACAGGCACTCCGGACTGGCGCACACTCGCCGCGTACTCCTTCAACAAGGCGCAAGGAACATGATTTTGCTCTTTATGCATCGTCATATTATGCCATAAGACGCACGTCTGCTCATCCGTCACTTGCAAAGCTGGCCCCGTATCCTTTAAAAATGGCTTCACATCATTACTTGACGAAGTTATGTCGACCGGACGAGTATTATCCGTCGTCGTGGGCTCAATAAATGAAGATATCATGAAACAAGGAAACTCCGTCTCTTCGAAGTGTGACCGATCGATGATTTGTAGTGAACAACGTTCGTCTGAATGTGCGTGGTACTGATTTGCGTGGGCCGAGCTCATGCCTGAGGTACGACCTAGGTTGTAGAGAGAGAGGCCGGTCAGGACGTCGCTATACCGGCTGCCGGAGTCTTTGTACGTATATACATAGGTCGGCGGCATGGAGTGGTACACAGGATACAGCTGCGTGGAGGAACAGCTGCGGCACGTGTAGTGAACGTGTTGCGGAGGATGGTACGAGTAGTGATGATGACTCGCGGTTACATGACCGTGCGAACCATAAGATGAGTGTCCATAACCGTGTGACCCTCCATGTGACCCTCCATGAGATCCACCGTGCGATCCTCCGTGGCCGCCGCCGCCGTGTCCTCCTTTTGCAACCACACAAACATTGATAACTAAGACGTAAACAAATACCCCGTGTATAATATCCATGGTACAGCGATAAGGGCGGGTCCCGGCGCGCGACTGCCGCAGCTCCGGAGATGAGGTCGCTCGGCCGCCATGTAGACTGGCCGGCGCCAGTCTGCCGCCCCTCGACATAACACTGGGGTGAAAATCCGTGAAGGAAATGTCAGATATAAAAGGTCGTGGACATCGAATACACGTGTCTATTAGATAGGTACATACATAGTATATGAATTTCTTAATATGATCTTAATTTAAATAATGTTGTGCTATTGAAATTAAGGAAGATTAATGTGTGTCGGAATAAAGTCATTATAGTGTTATAAAACAATCGCGGATTATGTCATGAGTGGGTCAAGTAGTCGTGTGTACTTGCGTCCACGCACGCCACTGGCACAGAGAGCGGCGGACAATGCTCGCCTCCTACAAAGCGCGCTCTTCCTGCTAGATATCACGATGAACGATTTCCTGAGCATTGTCGCCGACACATTGAGATCATTTCTGAGATACGAAGATCGCCTGAGCTACTTGGTACGTAAACTGACATGATACGTACGTCTTATTTTGACCAAAGTCCTTTTCGTCGCACTCATTACTTTATAGACACGTTAAGCCCTACTTATCACCAAGATATAATACAAATATATTTTTCAAATTTTACTTAATGTTTCTCAAAAACTTATTTAGAACATGTTGTATGTTACAAAACTTATAGAATATCTACATTACTAGATGAAAGCGAGGAGTAACGGAATAAATGTCAATGTCGTGTCTCAGTGACACTTTAAAACAAAATGACATACCTAATTGCCAGTTTTGACACGTAACACTTGTATCGACAGCACACAGTTGACTCTTGCAATAGATAATGTTTTTTGCAATCGGCTCTGTCTATCTTTAGCACATACGGAAGATAAGAAGATAAGACAAAATTTTGTCAAAACATTAACATACATGCAAGCAAATGAGAGGTAGCTGCATGTTAGGATATCGAATGCGACGACCTAGCAAAAGAGAGGGGAGCGAGGCTAGAGAGAGGCGCGGTGGATTCGTCATCGCGCCCCGCCAGCCATCACCGCAGCTCAAAAGGTTGCGCACGCGCAGCCTAATTTTTGAAACGATTGAAAAAGGAGGCGGTTACCAAGTCGGTCGGTTTTTTTTATTTATGTACATCGATTACTCCGGAGTTTACCTGGTCCGATTTTGTGTTTTTTTAGGGTTCCGTAGTCAACAAGGATCCCTTATAGTTTCGCCATGTCCGTCCGTCCGTCTGTCCGCAGCTTAGCTCAGAGACGCCCAGTACTAGAAAGCTGCAATTTGGTGTAAATATACGGATTTGTTGTGCCGAAAAGGTGGTAAAATTAAATCTAGTAAAATATTTTTTTTAGGGTACCTCGTACGTTTGGGGGTGTGGTAAACAACTCACAATAGTAATATATATAACGTAGTTTAAAGGAAAATTATCAAGACTAAGTAGGCTTTACAAGTTTACGAGTAATGGTCGACCAACTTATAAAACGTTCTTGGATAACATATTTTCCTAAAAAAAATGTATGGGAGAACATGTGTTTTTCAACTGCAAATGTAAGTTTGTCAACTTTAACTAAGTTAAAATTAAATTCAGCGAATCAGTTTAGTTAGTTCGCATAAGTATTTTGATGGGCAACTTCGGAACCCTACACTGTGTGTGGCCCGACATGCACTTGGCCGGTTTTTTTTTAGTTCGATGCAGTTTCCTTGCCGTTTGGTACCATATAAAATTCATTCAGTTTAGTTCAGTACTTTTTATTTTATGAGAATTTCTCGCTTATTGTTGACTTGGACGATGTTTTTACGGTCTTACGGAACACAATATTCTAGTACTTATATGACAAAAATCGGGTTGAATATTTGAAGGTAATTAGGATAATGAACAAATAAATAATTTAAAAAAAAAATGACTTCAAAAAAAAATTGTACAAGTCTGTCAGTCTCTCCCACCCCGCCCTAGATAGGAGGACTCATTTGATAATTTTACCACGATAAAAAAAGATAGTTACTCGTTTATTAGATTCTATAAAAGTTCACCTTTCAGTACCGGTACAAAACTTTTTGTGGAAATCGTACAAAACTTTCAACACACAGCTAAAGAATCATAATACACCTGTAAAGCATAAATTGTCTAAAACGGCAGGTGTAACACATGCCATGCCAGGGTTTATTTATCTTACATTCCCGAACGATTATAGGAATGGCCGCAAATAACGTTACCGTAACGTACGACCACTCATTGTAATGTTTCTGTATCTGCATTTATCTTTAACGTAAAGTGCTGATAAACTTAAGCATTTTAGTGAATTTATTATTACAGAAAAACAAATGACAGCGTTTTAGCGAGCATTCTACGTTATTCCCCGAATGACAATGGCACCTGAGCTACTTGCACCTTATCTATACGACATAAGGCTCATATCAATTTTTTTCGCAGGTGCCAGGTGCCCTTAGTGGATCCCCTCGTTCTGGCGAGCTTTTTGCCGAGCCTACTGTCAAGTCTGACATCAAAAAACGACGAATGCTCGATTTTCTGTTACACGTAAATGCTAAAGTCTATCAGCATCTTACCAAGAATTTATAAACAAACGTTCACTTCACGTAAGAGTACAATAAAAGCATTATCCAAGGAATAGAAGCATCTCAATGCTTTTATATCTGTTAGTTAGTAATACCAGTACATCTACCATGAGTTTGCACAGCTAAAACTCGCTAGCGTCTCCGTAAATTATTTTTATGAAATATTGTACAGCGCCCCTAGCGGTCACAGTGAGAATTAAAATTCATACCATAAGCACTGTAGATTACGATTGGTTAAAAACCTAACGTAATCTATACGATGGTCACTAACGTTTTTCAGCTGTCACCATACAAAACGGTACCATGAGTTTCTAATACTACAGGCGCTAGCGAACAATACGCTTGCTATAGTAGTTACGTAGCTCACTAGCTTTTTGGCGTGTGAAACATGTATTTGCATTAACGTTATTTAACTTTTTTGAGTATAAAAAGTCAAAATAATGCTTGCAAGACCTTTTTAGCATGGAATCTGTTAGTGGCCGCTTAATTTGGGAACTACAACGTGAATTTCAAGTTACAATATAAGTGAAAAAAAAATCTTAAAATTTACAGACCCATAAAAGCAGCGTTTGACGATTTGGACACATTATGGTTTATTTCTTGCAATTCTCACGTCTTTAAACACTTGAACTTACACACTTACACTACCACATTTTCACATTTTTTATGTTACACATTAAATTTCGTTTAGGTGAAACTATTTTATAACTTTATCTACTTTTTAAATAAATGAATACCAAGTAGAAACATTTCTTTTCATGATGAAAACCACCAATAATTATAACAGTGAGGCACTTTGTAGTAAATAATCCAAATAATCTTTTGTTATAAACTTTCAAACCACAAACGCAGTGTCAGTGATACTGTGATACAAGGGCAAGGTCAACGAACAATGGGCGACAGTGACGTATTAGAAGTCGTTCTCTCTTCTTATTTGTGGGAAAGAAAGAAACAAAACATAAGGAGTGAAGTTAGCAACACGACACCACCTATCGAGCTTACATTATCGCCTGCGTAAGATTCAAATAAACTCATGGTACCAGCAATATCGAAATCTATTTGATCCGAGTTAGCACGCTAGCGATTTCGACGCTAGCGAGTAAGTTTTCGATGACAACTCATGGTAGAGGTACAGGACGAGTTCGTTATACTCTGGATAAGTAATCTACACAGTGGCATTATCTACCAACATGTGTTTGGTGGCTTATCATTAGCCTGTTTATTATGCTAACGATAAGTCAACAAATAGCAACAATACCACTGCTGGGATACACACAGGTCTCCTCTTGTGAGTGGGAGTGGACGGTGAATTCAGCGTTAGTTTGACGTCATGTCTTCGAAGTTTTGATTCCAATAAATGTCCATATTCTCACACTCTGTCTTCTGCTTTGAGACCAGCAGTGATACAATGATTAGGTACACATAGAAAAATGCCTAGGTTTGAACCACGACCTTCAACTCAAAACTTGGAGCCAAAACTTTGCAGCAGATGTAACTAAGCTAATATCGAACCTATTAAAATCCTCGATTTTCCTTCAATTGCCTTTTACTTTCCAGAGTCAGTAGCCTCTTGATACAATCCCGCGACTCTAACCAATACATATACTCGTAATGTAGCAAAATTATAGTCATACCATATTTCATTTCAATTATTAAAATGGTTACTAAACACGTACAGCTATCAAGAAAAGTTTAGAAACTTCTGTCTAACCTATTATAGGTGATCAAGTTCACATGGGCTGTTAACATTGTCAGGGACACAGGGATGAGGTCATGTTGCTCCAAAATGTCGTATCATGTGGAACGATCGTTATTTGTTTAGATTACACCGTTATTAGCTTCATACCTATCAAAATATCGGGTTTCTTGAAGATTCATCGCTAAAATGTCATTAGGGGTGAATTTTCAAGGTCATAAGTATTAATTAAATGATGACAGTTAGGCCCAGTATCCACCAAAGTGGAGAGGAGAGGAGATGTGTTTGAATAACCAATCAGATGTCCACATCTCCTCTCCGCTTAGCTTCAGTTCACTTGAGATGACATCTGATTGGTTATTCAAACACATCTCCTCTCCTCTCCGCTTTCGTGGATACCGGGCCTTATTATTTTTTGATAATGAAGCCGATTTATTGTCATTTGGGTTTGCCTTTCCTTTAATTATACAAATCTAACAAAAGGGTTTCTTTTAATCAACGGACAGGACAGTTAATTAGAACTGTCCCTTTTTTTCAGTTGCCCAGTTCGAAATTATTTTCCTGGTTTCTGAAAGCCGTAATTAAAGCTAGTCCCGAATTGTAGGTTATCTTTTGCGATAACCTATAATTCGGACTACAGGCGATCTCGGGGGAGATTTGGGCATAGAATTAAATGATAATCCCCAAAATCGGGGATTATCTGAGCAAGGCCAAAAGTATTCCTCCCTATTACTGGTAAGATAATGTTACTGCTTTAATTTCTAACTTTATGAAATACCACTTTCCGCTACGTTTTCCTCAAACTTTATGATTTCCGACTTTATAAGTTTTCATAATAAATGTCAAAAGTAAGAACTCATTTAACTCAATACTTCGGCACCCTAATTTATAGTAGGTTTATACATAAAACGAGACAAACAAACCATTCAGTTGTCCATCGATCTCCTGATTCAAGAATTACGACGCCCGAAGGCAAATACTATCAGAATCTCAGAACAATAATATTTTCGTCCAAAATTATACGAGCCACTGTCAGATTATGGGTTCGAAAATATGATTTCGTTTGGAAACAAGAAAGTTTAATAAGGTTCGTTTTATGGGAGGAATCTTAAGTTTTGTACTAAATAAGTAAAAATAAAATACA
Organism: Agrotis ipsilon; assembly: GCA_028554685.1. Taxonomy (NCBI): domain Eukaryota; kingdom Metazoa; phylum Arthropoda; class Insecta; order Lepidoptera; family Noctuidae; genus Agrotis; species Agrotis ipsilon. Next base: position 4,370,377 of record CM052968.1, read on the forward strand.
GCTGACTCTTAAATATGAAAAGTTTTAAGATGATTTTATTAAGATAAGAAAATGTTTTTCAACATATTAACAAACGAAACTCCCGAGTAATCTTTATGTGAAAATATTGAAAAATAGAGCTCACGAAAGACTGAGGATATAAGAATTTTTTATTACAATAACTACTAAACATCAAGAACTAAACTTAGAATTGTAAATGTGAAAGTTTGTGAGGATCTATGTTTACTTCTTTTTCACAAATAACCGGATTTCGATGAAGGTAAACAAACAATTATAACCTGGAATCATTTTAAGCCCCTTTTGTCCCACTTCTGGGTAAAAGCCTCTCCCATATCCTTCAAGTGCTTTGGCTAGGCCTGGCCAGCCATCAAGGTGCCCCTCTCCATCCAGGTCATCTTGCCACCTCTTTTTCAACTTGATAGCGTCGTCCAAATTCAGGCACTCATTACTGTGCATATTCTGCATCATTTAATTCAAGAAGAATATAAGAACGTAACGCAAGCAACGCCGCGGGTATAAGCTAGTACTAGATACAATACGTCCGTAGTTACTAAGGCCAAGACGAAGGATTATGGCGTCTATGAATTGGTTGTTCAGTAGCACTGAACCGGTTTAAGAGCCCATGAAAATTAACGAGACAAATATATTCAAGGCGATATGATGTGTGATTGTTACTGAAACTATTATTATAAATGCTAACGCGGCTTCTAATAATGCCACTTGCAAGACTAAGGCTAAGGCTACATTAAGCAGCGATTCGAGATGCGACTAGAAGAGCGAGACGAGATACACGTAGGACCGCTGATGTACGGTGTAGCCAGATACGTGAGTATTCATTTACTTGTTTTAATCGCTGCTGTATCTCAGTTCGCGTCGCGGCCTAGTGTAGCCTCAGCCTTACATTTAGTACTTCATGACAAGTTCATGACTACATTTATCAAAATACTCTTGATTTTGAAAGGGGATCGATTGATCCATCAAGTGGTTCCAGTGAAGACTTCAATCAATAGTGAAGATAATAAATATTATTAAGTATGTTTGTTTATTATAATATGTAAATGTTTACGGTTAACTTATTCTATATTACCCTATGACATCTTTTCTTGTCTATCTTGACATAAGCAATCTCGTAAATGTGTGGTTATTTCTTTTATTATATGTTTTTGTGTGTAGATTGCTTTATAAGTGGGATTTATCTAAGGGATTTCAATACTTGACTCTGTTAGGTCAGGGTTGGTTTTACTAGAAAATTAGACACTTTGAAGTTAAAATGTTCATTAACCCTGAAGACTATCTACAAGATATACGAGTTTTTAAGCTGTAAATTTAAGTTGGTTAAATTATAAATAAATAAAGTTTAAGAGAAGAAATATTACAATCATAGAGTGCAATACATATAAGAAACTTTGGATATTGCTTATTATTGCTGAGAATAATTTCAGTTCTGTTTCGACATTGCGTTTGTCCAACCAACACTTTGTACAAAAACCACTTTCGAACTTTCAAAAGTCTGGATTACTTCTCCTCATATCTACGGGTGTTGGTTTTCTGTGGTTGAAATTCAATAATTTTCAGATATCCAACGTTTTAATGAAGAGCTTCTTTTAAATGTAATGCAACTTCTGGAAATCTCTTCTGGAAATCGTAAGATATAGAAACGTAAGTCTTTGAAAAGATTCTCTTTGATTTGCAGACCAAGTCCTAGAGCTATCAGTCAACTGACAGTTTCCACCAGATAAGGTTGGGTTGGAGTCGTGGAAAAGTCTTAAAAGGTTAACACGGACTTGGAGCGCAAAAGGGCAAATGAAGAAACAGATTGGTTTTTTGTTAGTCAAATCAACTGAAATATGCTTGTCTGTTCTACTCCACCCAGGGCGGAAAAAACACTTGATTATTTTCCAAACATGTCGTACATAGTTTTTAGTAGAGAATTTTTCAATTGTAGTTGTAATGACATTTTATTAATGAAATTATTATGTTATGTTAGATATTGCAAATTATGTACTTACTGCATGCTCTATGATTTTGTATAACAAAGATGTAAAACCTAAATATTTGTACGACTGGAATGTCGTATAATATATTGAAACCTAGATCATTAGAACCTATATGTTATGTTACTAAAATTCTTACAAATAAACATATCATTCATTCATTCATATGAGAAGCACAGTGCTGACTGATTTCTAAAATCCTTCATAATTCAAAGAAAACATTTCAAAATCATGTCCTTGTTTGTAGGAAGTAACCTCTCTAGCTTAGTGTTAGTGATAAAAGTCCAGAATGAGTCATTACAAACACATAGTGCCCTTACCAGTTGTAAGTAACAATACAATATGTGTTTAGAAATAGCAATAGAAATAATATAAATTATTCACTTATTATGTTATAGGCTCACTTTGAATATAAAACGCATTGTTTTGAAGAGCATTCTAAGACAAGTGAACACCGTAAGAAATACGTAAGTGATAACGTACGCCCTTCGTACACAAGGCGACTCAAGTTTCCGATACCTTACGACTTTAGCATCCATTGACGCGGGCCTGTGAACGAATCTCTATGGAATTGTATTGCGATAGTCGCTCGGATACCGAAATCGTAAGGTATCGGAGACTTGCGTCTCCTTGTGTACGAAGGGGCTAAGACTCTGGTGTCACTGCTAATTGAAACGCCTCTGGTAACACCATAAGCCTCTGACAAAACGTTAACGTAAACGGTTATCTATGTCTTAATTAACTAAGCGAGAGAGAACCCCGCACCATGACCGACGTAAGTGCCTTTGGACCTACATATTTATTACAAAGGTCCAGGTTCCTAGACACCGATGTCAGTGATGTCCAAGATAAACTTAGTAACTACAGTGTGCAATTTAAGTCATGGGCAATATTTTAATCTAAGGTTCTACTCACGATACTGATTGCATTATGGCTAATAATTCGCAAATCAAAAATATTATTAATGCATTTACGAATAACTTTCAAAATATAGTAGATAAGTCACATTGCAAAGGCATAATGTTGCAAATAAACACTAAAAGTAATTGAAAAATACTTGACAAACCCCTATAAGTGATGAAGTATCAAAATTTTAAAACGCAGTACACCGTGTGCGGAACGAAAAGTAAACGCCGAACACTTAATTTTTTTTTTTAAGTTTTAAATACTTGCATCAATAATGTTTTTGAGTTGCGTAACACAACCAGTATCGCGAGAAGAGCCTTGGATTAAAATATTGCCTATGACTTAAATTGCACCCTGTATACCTATTATGAATTGAAAAAGACACATTGTTACCAGGGTTTGAAAGAGCAGCCTCTTGCATGAGAAGCAAGGTGCTAAACTTTCACAAGGTGCTAACCATCAAGACTACGAATGAGAGGTGAATATTTAGAACAAGGTAAAATATGGGAGGAGGTGTCAGGAGACGGGGTCTAATGCTGATGGATGCAAAAAAAAATTATGAAAGATTGGCCGGACAAAAATGAATAGAGAAAAGACTGGAAGAACATGAGGGTTGCGTGAATGTTTTAAGGGAATGTCGCGGCCCTTGAACGCAAAGAGCAACTGGTGGTTTTCATTCAGTCAAGTTTGGCATACCGCTCCACTCTTAGGACTTGACACTAGAGGACTCGTTTGATGATGTTCTACACAACGTGAAGTTTTTGCTGTGAGAAAATGTAGTTTGTCGTTTCGAGTTTAAAAGCATCGAATCTTAGGCTGTTATCCAAATTGGAACATCTCAGATCTCAGACATTTTACCTCACCTAAGCTTATACTGCATGCACTGATAGACTTTGTCGTCTTATAAAATACCAAGCTATGCCACTTACTTTGTAGTACGTGACTAACAATTTTAGGACCTATTAAATTTTTCGTTTTATTTAAATTATTTATTTTCCCAAAAACATTTAAAGGGGATCGCTACATCGTCATTAAGAATTCAAGACAGGACACCGTTTAAACCGACTTGACTGATTTTAATCTATCGAGATGATGAGTGGTTTTTGGTTTCTTTAATTAATGCAATATTTTCATAGGGAACAAATTCTTCGCCTTTTAAAAAAACCGAGCCTCCACTGTTCGGAAAACGAGGAACAGAGAAGCAAAAGAGAAACCGCAGAGATCGTCCGACCAACACTTGTTCAAATATAACTTGACACTGACCACAAGTCATCGTAATGAAGGCTGAGGTATTACTTATACGTGTCTATTCATTAATTACTGACAATTACAGGTATTTGTCACAACAGTACCCCTAGCACGAGTTTTCACTATTTAACTTTATAGTCTTTCCAGTATTTACATCATTTCTTATACGAAAAAATGGAACTGTTCCTCTGGTGTGCGAAGAAGGAACTAATATTTTTTCCTTGAAAATTGTCAAAGTTCCAGTTTACTTTACGACTCAAATACTGAAAACTCGTGCTATGGGGGCTAAGGGTACAGATTTTTTTTATGTAGTTGAAGCATCAAATGAGTCCTCCCACCCAGGGCAGGACGTGAGGGACTGACAGATTTGTACTGACTAAAATCCACGGTGTCTTTAAATAGGGCTAGTACGTTCTGGGTCACGGTTGCCTAAAACAATCCCTCGACTCCAGCAGGCCCTCTAAAGGCCCGTAAAACAACAAGAAGAGGAAATAATTGATGGAAAGTACTCGATAAGGTATCGCGTGATTTTCAATTTATGAATCTAACGATTAGATCAAAAAAGCTTTTTGGCATAAACGATATATTTCAATAAGCTTTTTGATATCTACGACAATATTGATACCAAACAATTAGAAAACATAGGTTAGGAAAACTGAAAAAAAAGTATCTAAACAATGATAATTAACTTGGTTTAGTTTTCATACAATTTGCGCAAAAGACGGAATGAGTGCCGTTGTGAATGCTTTTTTTCAGTCAAATTCAATACATTTCTTACACAACGATTTATAGTAGCTACCTATGTATTTATTCGTTTTACCAGTATATGTATACAATATCGCAATGACGTAGTGCGTGAAACGCCACACCTGTTACGTATTAGTAGCAAGTTTATTACTTTTGATAATAAATTCACAGACCGTAGAACTTACTTCGCTGTTCAATGTTTTAAAATTGTTAAAAAGGTAAGACATGCTTATTTGCTTGTTGGCGATGTACAGACGCCAGCACATCTAGCTACAAAACGGTAAAAATTGACATATTCGGGTAGGGTGACCTGCTAGTGTCTGTACATCGTATTGTCCTTTCAAAAAAAATCAATATATCCTTATATCCACCAACCTGCACTGATTCCCTAGTGAATTAAGAAGGCCTGCAACTCCTCACTGAGAACCTCAGTTCCAGTTGTACGAATGTGATAGTTGATTAAAGGTATGAATGATTTCGCAGTACATTTTTCATTTGAGTCTAAAAGAAAAACAACAAAATATAGGGACAATCGACATCAGCAACATCCGTAAATATTGATGGTTGAGCTTTTCAAACTGCTCGCTGAAATAGGTCCATATTGTCCTACAGTTTATTTATACGTTGCCAATCCAATCAATTCTGGACTAAAGAGAAACCTTATATTTGTTTATTAGCCACCTCAATTCATTGAACGCCATGAATTACCATAAAAACTTGCTTTATAAGCTCGCCATAGGAAGTCTTTTCTTTATTTACTTTATGTAACGATTCATTTGTTGGTACTACAGAAAACAACATTTTGTTTGTTCGTGAAAAATGATTTTCCACGCCGCCGTTAAAAGTCGCAGACAGACATTGTTACAGTTGGGTTACAAATGTTCTTGTGGCAGTATCCAATTCAAGAATAGATGAACATTTCAGGAACAGGCTAACATTTTCATGCTAACATAGAAATGTTTTTAACTGACAAATGCTTGCACTGACTGGACAGGTCCACTCTTGTATGGTTCTTTCTTCAAAGACCATCTCAGACACAAACCTGCAGGGTCCTCACATGATTTATTTAACCAATTTAATGTCTGGACTTTAAAAGAGACGATGACCTCTGAGTTTGTTTCAGATGTTTCTTCTCAGAATAGTCAGGTACGAAACACCGGCCTCATCTAGTTATAAAAAAAGTGTTTTGACTTTATTTATTTATTTATCACACACTTGTAAAAGTGTTAATCCCTAACCCCTGAAACCTATTTGCAATTATCATTTAACGTTCGTGTAAACTTTTACTTACATTTCTATAGGCAATCGAGTTGTTTTAATACCATTACCTATTAATCCTAGCTATCAAGTGTTCTTAATCAGGTAGGTTGTTCATAACTTTACCATGAACTCTGTTCCTTATTTAGTTCAAATGTACCTACAGCTCTTAAATCTACAAATCTACGTTCATTAATCACTTCGATAATGTAAACAGCTTAGAAGTCTGAGTTTAAACTTAAATATAAACCATCGCTACTTCTGCAGTGTGTAAATAACGTCAAATGAGATGTAATATAAATAAATGTTCATTCATGAAATTCGTAGGTAAATCTTAAGCGTGTGAAAAACCACCTATGTGTAAGTTTAGCAGTCGTAATTATTGTTCTTTCCATTTCCACCTTGTATGTACCACTGCAATCGGAAAATTCTTTGAAGACAAATATGCATTATATAAATTGATTGTACATTAAACAAGAATTACGTCCTATGCTCTATATATGGATGGATTGCCATTGTGCTACAGCGATGATCGTCCAATAGTTAGTAATAAAAAATCCAATCAGGTATGATGTGACCACCTGGCAATTTTGAGATTAATAATAATAACAATGTATCTAATAAACTGTCATGAATCCTGCAATAAGACATAAATAGCGGCTTCGCACACTTTTTTGTTATCAGCATAGTGGTAGAACAAAACAAATAGACATAATACAGGAGGTATACTCACTAATAGCCGTTCTTGTGCGCACATTCCTCGAGTAGCACATTGGATGAAGGATGGCCCAGTAGCGGTCCACGGAAACACCCACCAAACAAAAGATACTAATAGTGCACAGCATCACTAGCAACGACACTGTGAACAAACACGCGTGGAGGTTCCGCGGCTGGCCCACTGACGCCAAGATCGCGAACGGTATTCCCAGTAGACCAACCAAAAAGTCTGCCACTGCCAAAGACACGATGTAATAGTTAGTGCGTCGTCGCAGCCTACGTTCACGATGGAACACGTAGATCACCATAGCGTTTCCTACGACCGCGACCAATGCCACCAAGATCTCAAAAGTGGTGTAGGTCGCGTGAAGTTCAGGAGTAGGTGTCCGGTGAGGTGCCGACGCCACCGTTGACACCTCCAGCAACATATCCTCAGTTGTATCCGTCATCGCTTACAAATGTCCACTTCGAGAATAACGTTTACTTCCACTGCCGATTAAAACTGAGCGCACAATCGTTGTAATGTTGAGAAGTTTTACACTTTTCGGGAATGCATGCGGAAGCAGCATGAATGCTGCTACATCCTTTAGTTTTAAACGAAAAATAATCATATTGCTGTCCAAGAGAGCAGACGTGAAGCAACGTGTAAATTTTCTAGGAGTCAAGTGTTAACTGTTGAGTTCGAAACTATTAACAGTTGCCCGCATTCGGATCACGAGCGTACGCGGACGAGGCGAGCGTGTCCCGCCCGTGAGGCGTGCTTCCCATCACTGCGGGCGCGAATTGGCGCGAAACCGCGGCGACGACGGACGCGCGTCCCGACGCCCTACGCCGACGCGCTTAGCACTTGTTGCGACTCACGACCGCCACCACCTGCCCTTGAAATAGGAGTCAGGTTCACGTTGCGCGAGTGACATCGAGTTCTAAGTTGTAGCTCATTTCATTTAATGAACTATGAAACATTACGGCTGAACATCTCTCTGAATAAGATGAGTTAATTAGCAGGTAGGTATGTAATAACGTGTTAATTAATCTGTGCCAATGCAACCCGTTTAACTACGTACTTGGATATAACTAGGAAGTAAGAACCCAAATAGCATAGCACAGCACGATTTCCTTTTTGTTAATTTATCGCTCATTGTACAAGATTGGAATTGGCTATCTGTACTTATCAAAACAAAGTAAGGGCCACTCAACAAATTGCACTTAAAACAAAGTATTACCTACTCTAATTCTGTGTACATACCTAATAAATTTCTTGATAAGGATTGTTTCAAGTAGGTATTTAAATTGTTTCTACTGCATAATTGGAAATTCATAACTTTTTTAAATTAAATAAGTATTAGAGTTTACCTACTTAAAATTTAAGGTTTTTATTTTTCCAACTTCTAACGGATTTTCTTCGACTTGTACTATACAGCAAGTGAGCAAGCAGACACTGGCGTGTCACCTTAATCCATGACCACAGCCAGAAGAGGTAGGTCTAAACCGTTTATTGGCGTAATATTCCCAACGTGTGGTTGTTCCAAATGTTTAAAACTGGTCTCAAGAGACGGGTAATATCACCAGACGCCGTGATCCACAGCAGAAATAAAGTAAGTAAAGCTCAAGAAGGACAAGTTTGTTTTACCGCGCAAAGAGAGCGAAAATCTACCGCACGGACCATACAAGTCCATTGCGTCGAGCTAGCCTACAAGCACTCCTATAATTGGCTAGAGTCTAGCCAGTCTTGCTCACGCAAAACTGAGCTCGCACTTCTTAACGTAACTGCTCATAATTGCATAAAGAATGTAGTGTACCTCCACATTATTTTATTCACACAGCAGGGAGTGACTTCATCTGCAGGAATTATCCTGCTTCGAGATGAAGTCGAGTCGAGCGAATACGTTGCGACTAACAGTGCACGCATTCGCTGACGCTCAAATTACGATGTTATAGTGGACACTCAGGATTTTTACCAGAGTGCTATTGAGCATTTAAGGGATAGAGGCGAGTGAAAAAGAAGTGAAATTCCCATTAACACAGCTGGATCTCATAAATTGTCTGAAAACTTCCTGGATGAGGATCCAAAAAGAAAATGTTCCGGACTATCCCACCTCCAATAATATGAGTTAAACGAGCTTTAGAGAACACTTTAGAACAATAAAGTCATTATTTTTTCGATTTTTATGTTTTACGTAACTTGATACATTCCTACAATTCCTCACTTTTAATTTAATTTTGTTTAATTTAACATTTATTGGAATACTAACTTATTTTTTGTGTACTACCATTTCAAATCGTTAATATTTTAGTCTCTATAACCAATTATTATTAAAACATTTAAATATTATTTAATAAATCAATAAAAATCAGATGGCACTTATTTTTTTTTTTTATAATATAGGTTAATTTTAAAAAGAGTAAGAAATGCAAACATTATTTAGTACCTACATGTTAAGGGTGGGCACATGGTTGATGGACCGGCCCTAGAATACAAAGGGCAACTGAGGCACTCATTGGTTTTGCATCCTGCTTTCCAGATTCTTTAGCTTTTCTATAAAAATCGAGAGTAATGTTAGTACCTATACCTACTTTTGTATGAGCAGTCAAAGAAACCTAACGAAGACCATTGCAGTCGGTGTAGGGACCCATTAGCGTGAAGCCCTCTCCGTCCCAGGGCCGCCAATACTTTAGGATGGTCCTGTTATTGCTGTAACTTTCAAATTTTTTTTCGATTTTTATAGGAATCTTAGGTTTCAGACATTCTGACACATCATTACTACCTATCTACTAGGTACCTACTTTAATAAAAAAACGGAAGCGAATTTTCTTTCCATCTACATGACCAAATAAGGTAGAAGTAGATATTAATTATTTTCGCGTCATGGTGGTCATGGTGGTTTTATAAGTGGCTCATAATATCAATAACGATGCAGCCACTAATGAGACACTATATTGATTACCTATTGTTTTGAAACAACCGGTAGCTCAGCGCCAGTGGGCCTCGTTGAAGGACACACGGTGTGTCGGGCGGAGCGGGCCGTCCGAAACAAACATATGTCGATGTACCTGCAGCATTCAAGGAGAAGCGGATTTACAAGCGTTTGTTTGATTTTTGGTGGAGCACGCCACGTCAAATGGAACGGCTGCCGCCCGTAATCGGAGAAACATTATTTTGAACATAACTGAATGATAGGAAGTCGCGTGGTGGACGCTGCGGACATAAACTGCAATACGCTCCGGCGCACGCGGCGACGCGCCCGTATATATGGAGTAGGCAATATTTACATAGATCTCGCTCCGCTCCTGTGGACAGGCACCCTTAGCTGGTGTCCCCTCTATATAGTTTGCGGCTGGTGTATAATTACCGCAGACTATGTCCTACATTGTACGCAAAGTTAGCAGCACGTCGGCCTCGGTGGACCATTATCGGGAAAACAGTTTGACGGGGCGGTCGGTGATATCAAATCTAATGAGACAGGAAGACACATACCACGGTGTAGCGTGATAAGAGCGGCGAATAGGGCATGAACCATATTTTGTAGTCGCCCCAACTAACGCCCGTGCTTGTAAACTGTACCGCATTAATAGCCACCGCCATTCGCTTGTGCGGCCCGTTTCCGGGGCCAGCGCTTTAGACAAATGAAACAAAACAAATGATATTGTAAATGATTAAGGTATATTTTGTCATTAAATGTTCAGCTCAAACAAATTCATTAATGGACAAATACATAAATAGAACACAACATTGCTTACAGCAAAAAAATCAAATATCTTCACTCCATATGCAATCGTTGTACAAAATGACTTGGAATTCCAATATTTAATAATGATCTTGGGTCTACTTCATCTAAGTCAGGATGAAAATGCATCATTGCTTCCCAGCATATTTCACTCAATTTTGGCACACATAGCCACACCTTATATAGTATATTATTTCTACTAGTAGCATCCTCCTTTGGTTCAATACCACCAAAAACATACATACAACCAGATGATGTAGCTGCAGAAGAATGAAAATACAGTGGATGTGGTAATGCCGTCTTCTGCATCCGAGTCCATTGTAAGTCAGAGATGTTCAACTTCCATATGTCATCAAACACTGAAGTTCCATCAGAACCCCCTGCCACAAACACTTGAGGTCCCACCGGGGTATCAATCTGTACTGCACTATGGCACTTTCTTGGCAGAGGTGCAATCAATGTATCTTTTCCACTGTCATCAGCTTTTGGAGTTACAATTGACCAAGTGTTAGTTTCAAAATCAAATATAGGAATCTCCATTAGCTCAAATGCCCATTCTCCTGTTCCTCCTCCAATTATGTATAATTTATTGCCAATGCGGGCTATTTCATGTCTATATCTGCCCATTGGTTCACCTTCCTGTCCTGTACCTACAAACAGTGGCTCCCAGACTAGTGTTCGAAGATCTAACCTGAAAAATGAACCAGACATTATTGTTTTGTAATATTAAATAAGTTTTTGTTTGTTCCAATTAAAATTTGTTATACTACTGATGTATTATTATATACCACTGATAAAATAAAATAAATACCTATAAATATCACAGTTATATGCAAATCCATTGGTACCACCAACTGTATAAAAACATCCATCATGACACAATATGGCCTGACCATACTGTCCAGGAGGTCTGGTACCACTCACTTCTAAGATTTGCAGTCTGGCATCATCATTGCATGTCCGCCACACTATCACATCATTACTACATTTGTTTCCAAAGGGTGCACCTGTACCTCCGAATATCTATAAAGAAATGCAACTTTTAACTCAAAATTCCTGATATTATACTTTTAAAATCAAAATAATATTAATACAAACCATTAAGTATTTGCCATTCATACACATAGCGTTAGATGCTAATTCTTCCGGCATATTTTCAATTACTTTATGTTGCTTCCATTTTCGACTAGCTATCGAAAAACTCCAAAGTTCTTTAAATAGGGGCCGCGCCGGAGTCCAGGTCGGATTATCCCTTTGAATACTGGTCAGGGGTAACGACGGATTATAACCACCAAAACAATAGATATTGGCATCATCACAAGTTATTCTGTGGCCGCTACGAGGTCTGGGACTTTCGAAACCCCGACATTTAACTTCGGTAACCTTAAACGGCTTGAAGATGTAGTCATTTCTTTTAGACGTCATAATATTTGAATGCCAAATATTTAGTTTTTTGTAAAAGTAGCAATAACTTAAACAGATCCCATTTACAATAGTAAATATACACTTCACAACAATAAGAATAAATTCTTTGATTGGATTCATTCAACATGCGCTGTGTGAGACAACGATGACATTTGGGAGTGTCACTGTCAGTCAGATCTGTCAATGTCAAAAATTGTTCAATGTTCGAGCTTCAGTGAGTGCGTTTCATTCTAGGAATAGGAGCTCTGCATGCCAGGCTCGCGGGACTGCTATTGAAGGAACACCGTGAATGAGTCCTCCCGTCCCGCCCTGGGCGCGGGTGGAAGGACTTATGCTCTTACCTAATGAAATACAGGAAACACAATTTATTACCCAAGGTGTGACTGAAAAATTCTACTGGGAGGACAAAGGGTAGTTTTCTGTTAATCGGTGATTCTACCAAGCGGAGCCTATTTCTGTCTACAGGGAACCTAACATGAATGGCATGACGGGAGCTAAGTTCGCTCCACAGACTACTTAGAGATACTACGTATGTTCGCTCGCTTAGCCTAGCTCCCATCGAACTATTCCAGTGCCGAATATAGGGGTGTGCCAATGCGGCAACGGGCGGTGCCCAAGCACAGCGTGCAGACCCTGGAGTAGCACGGAAATGGCCGGACCAAGGACAAGTTAAAGAAGTTCGCACAAGGCGCATAAAAAATAACTCATAGTAAGATAAAACAGCACCCGCCACTGCGCCTGGGATACAACGCAAATGAGTAGGTACATAATTGCTGGCTGTAGTAGAAGCACTGGAGCGGCGCGAGCTTCGACAGCGCCGGTGAAGAACACGCGCTTACTGAACGGCGCTGCACAAGTGCGCGCGTTTTTTTGGAACTCGATTACTACCTCATACCACAAAATACCTTATAGTACTACGCCCATACCATATATCACCGCGCGCTGCAGAAAAGCGTTCAGGTGCGTACGGATTGCGCGCACATTGGTACGGGTAGTCAGTATTCGCGTGTCCGGAATGTTCATACCAGTAGCTACGCGTACGCGTAGTCTGTGGCGTACACTCCTGAGGAACGCGTGCCGCGGGAGCTAGCTTGCATGCGACCAGAGGTGAGGGTATAAAGGTGCGTACGGATTGAGCGAGACAACATGACGTTCCGGACACGCGTGGACCAGTGTATACTCTCTAATAAGTTTGTGACGTAATATTATTTATTCTATGCTGTGACGTGAACTGACTACGCGTACCAAGCGCAATCCGCACCTACGCACCTTAACAAGGAAAGACGTTGAAATTATTTTTAGGAAATTAAAAAACGTGGGTTTTTAGCTGTTTTTAATCTATTATTTTATTATTTCTATCTTTGTTTATCGGTCCGTCCGCTGTATTTAAGTCATATGACTATTTTTTTCGTATTTCGGACAGCCAAGGAGTTTAAGATATAGGGAGCGCGTTCTTCCTACTAGAAAAACGAGCCCAAATCGGTGACCTTGGAATGAATGAAAGGCACACAGCTCTGCATTCTGTTTCTTTCTAATAGAGTGTCCATGATACAATACTTTGAGGATAATATTAATAATATAGTGTTACAGAAAGTACTTATAATATTACGACTGAGTGAACTGTTTTTGATGATTCTCTTTTTGTTCGATGAAATATAACTGTCATTTGGTATCATTTCAATTTTATTAATATTGAACCAAACGTTCAATAGTTTTTGTTGACTGAGCATTTCTTATTGTGTACTTGGAATATTATTTATTCTTTGACTTGGATGATGTTTTACCGGTATTATGGATAACGTATTTGACAAGAATTGGGGTTGAATATTTGAACTAAATATCGTAAAAAAAAAATGAAAAAACCGCCTTCGAAAACCACCACAAAAATGTTTTAAGGGGAATGCTCCAACCAGCTAAGGGGAATGCTCCAACCAGCCCACAAAATTTCAAAATTTAAAAGAACATTTTTTTTTTTAATAATTATAACCAACAAAATCAACAATACAACGCTCTAAGTTCATTTTTTTTTGTTCCTGCGCCGAGCCGAGTTCATAAAGAACTCGGAGGGTTGTATTAGTGATTTTGATGATTATAATTCCGTAACTAGATACGTCTTACAGCCGCGAATAATATTTTACGTAACACACAACCTAGCACTGGCCTGCAAATTGCAAAAAACGCAAGAAAATTTAAACGCGGGTTGATTGAAGCTTTCACCTTAAACAACTTATCTTTAGAAAGTCAGTGGCCAAAACTGGCTAAGTGCGAGTCGAACACGCGCACGACGGGTTCCTTAGTATTATCTATGTAAACGGCAAAATATTATGTATAATTTTGTTTTTTTTTTCTATTGCTGTTCATTGAATGAAAGGTAAATTGCAGTTTACGATTTATGACGTATTAAAAACTACTTACTAGGTCTCATCACCTCGCTCAAACTAATTTTCTGAAGAAGTTTACATGTTATATTGATAACACAGCTTACATGACAGATTCCAGTAGGTTCACTTGCTGTATGTACTACAGCAAGTGAACCTACTCAAATCTGTCAAATTTTACCAATAGAATATTACTCTTCCGCTATTGTAATAAGGTTGAAAGGTTGATGTGCTGGCGTTTGTACATAATATTTTTTTTTTAATTTTATCATTCTATAATTTTAGAAAATGCAGGAGCCACTCTTCGTCGAATTATCATACTATTTATTTTATAACTGAGACCAATTTAAAAATTAATCAAAGTTAGAAACTCGTAAAATATATTAGAAATAATTAAAATCAACTGTCACATTATCTAAACGTAAAACGGAGCAACCTAGCACACCTAACTTAGATTATATACCTAAAATTACTTTTTCTTTAAAGAGGATTTCTCGGAAACCAGTTTATATTGGTCACCCTACAAACGTCACCAATGATTTGAATTTGACAACATCATAATGTTGCCATCTTAAACGTTAAATACACCTCCTAGTTTTTTGGGAAACATTATTGGATTTTTGTGTTCTTTTTTTTGGTTTTCTTAAAAATATGAGTAATTAAAATACATTACAGAATACAAAAACTATCATAAGCTGTAAAAAATGTAATATAATTGTACCAATACGCATCTAAAACAAACTTTAACTCAAAAAGTTTCAAAATATTGGTAAAGTTTTTTATTTTGTGTAAACATTTATCAATGCCAGAAAGGGAAAAAACTCCTAGCTGTGTGCCTCTCTTGCTTAAAAACTAAGGCACGGTTTTAATATTAGAAGTACTCACTCCTTAAACTCCTTGCGGACAGCAAACCCTTTCATTTGATACCCATATCATGGGGGTAGATTTCAAACAGCCAGTCCGCCATCTTGGGGAGACCGCCATATTGGATTTGTTATGACGTTTCTTAGCTAGTCATGTGTTGTCATCAGAACTCGGAGCGTGTGCAAAATTTCAGCCTTCTAGCTTTCGGGATGTGCGCCAAAATTGCGTTGCAGTCCAACCGGAACGACAAACAAACAAGAAAAGTGAGGGTATAAAAACTTGGGAAAAATTTAAACTGCGAAGTCGGTTTTTAATTTTATTTCACCAAATATCTTGTCATTACAATGGGCACTTTATATCTTGCCATTACATGGAGAACAAAGCTGCTAGTAATAAAATACACATAGCATAATCATTTGCCTAATACATATTAAAATTTTCCTTATTCCACAATAACAGAGTAGTTAAAATCAACTAAACGGTTTCAGACTGTTATTTTTTCTGATGCCAAGTGAAAAACGTAAAAATGCCCGCGCAACGGAACCGAGTTCTGCATATGCTTACATTCTGAAACCGACCATAATGTATCCTTATTACATGTAAAATTTAACAGGGCACAAACCAATTTTGCCCTCATGTACTTACAAAAAGCAAAATATGGTACAGTCATAAATATTTTTTTTTAGCATTTTCAAACTAAGAATCAAGACAGTAACAAAATTAAATTATTCAACAAGTTAGTAACTATATAAAATCACATTGCAAACTAAGCCGTGCGCTGCATCCCAGTAGTGAAGAGAACCTTTTGCTTTGATTTCTTATTTTTCTTGCCAGAAGGCGAAGACGCGGCGTGAAGAGCAGCTTCTATAGCATCGCTGAGAACCAGAGAGCGCGGCGCGGACACCTCGTCGTCAGCGGGAGGCGGCGGCGGGGCATCTGCTACCTTGCGGACGCGCCAAGTGCCGCTGGTGCTCGCCATCTTTAAAATATAAAAAAGAGTAAATAAAAATTATAATAATTCAAAGGTTACAATAATATTTCACTGATTTAGTTTAAGCAACACTGATTAAAATTAATTACCTTGGCAAAAGATGGTCCTGGGGGTGGGGATCCCATACTGGTGGAAGGGCTGGAGCTAACGAATGAGGTCAATGGCCCGGGGTCTAGTGGCGGGCTAGAAAACGAAGGCGCAGCCGGAGGGAAAACTACATCAGAGAAAAAGTCTGGCTTTGGAGGACCCTCCATGGCACGGCGGTAAGCGCGGTCACGGCGTCTCTCGTCACGTTCCTGACGCGCACGCATCTGTGCTCGACGGTCCAATTCACCTAAAAACAAGGTTTGATTTTTTTTTTATTCCAATAAAATACTGCAGAATACTAAAACGTGCAAAATTTAGGAAATATCATTAAATTACCTGTGAAGCTTTGTAATGCCGAAGGTGTGACAAATGGCGGCTGTAACTCCAGCTCAACAACATCATATGCACAGAAGAGAGGCAAATGCGCCGTACACGGCATGTGTTTTCTGGTCTATAAAAAAATAATTATTTAATTCATGTACATTATAATGGTACCAGTTTTAGTACATGATTTTTAAAATATTATTATTGTTAGCAATTTTAGCTTACTTGTTCACTGAGCGAGAAAGTTTCACGATGTAGTACTCGACCTCGTATAACTTGGGGAGCAGCAGATAAAGCACCCCATGATGCATTCAGAATGCGCACATTCAAACTGTTCAGGAATACTTGCTGGCCATCTTCAGCTTGATAGAAATAAAAGTACTTTGTTTGATTGAGTTTGTCAATGTCAGTAACAGCATTGTCTTCAATTTGTTTAGCTTCTTGAGGTAGACATTCAGTTAATGGGAATTCTTCTGGCTGCATGTCATCAAGTTCAAATGCTGGCGCATCTGGGTTCAGATTGGAATCAACAGCATTCAGATTTAGTGCCTCCATATTATTATGAATAATATCAACACATGCTGCTCCTCTCTCGTCGCGTCCATCGAACCAGTCAGGTTTATTTTGGTTTTCTTCCTGATTCTCATTTGAAGAAAGATCAGCAGCTTCATTTTCATTGCCTTCCTCATTATTAGATGCTACGTCAATACATGCAGCACCTCCTTCATCATTTACATCAAACCAGTCTAGCTTATTTTGGTTAACTTCCTGTTTTTCATACACAGTAGGAACTGCATCTACAAATTCAACTTTTTCAATAACCTTTGGTTCAATAAACCTGGCATTAATGTTTTCCTCCTTTGACTTGAGCATTTCTAGAGCTTGTTCCAAGAAAACAATTTCAGTTGTATCAATCTCTGCTAATATTTGCTTTTCTATTTCATCTCTCTCCCTTTTCAAAATCTCATGAACCTGGAATAGTTTCAATTACATGGAATTAATCAAAGCTCTATATTGCCAATGGTATAAATCAGAATAGTTGGTATGGAATGTTACCTGTTGTTTAGTGGCAGAGAACATCTTGCAATATGGTGCATCATTAATATGCTCTAGAGGCAGTATAGATGGCAGTGCCTCTGTAACTTGCCCGCGCGGCGGTGCCACTTCCACAGTCGTAGAACCACGCAGACGACGTACAAGGCGCATTGTTACCTGATAATAACATAATAAGAAATGACTCTTTACCTAATTTAACGGCTGGTGCAGTGGCTGAGCAATTACTGCGCAGCTTGTCGCGGGATCAATCGCCGCACGTAAAAAATATTTGTATAATTTACAAGTAGTTGTGGTCTGGGTGTTTGTATAATTATATGAGATACTATTATTTGAAAACACACTCAAAATAGAAGAGGGTGTGGTAAAAAAACTTGAAACATAATATGTTGTTACCTCTGTTACAGAGCATGTTGGCAATGGAAACATAGGCAGCTTATGCATCTAATTTAAAAATTAGATTCTGCTCACCTCTTCTGCAGGTGACTCCCACTGCACAATCCTAGTTGGCTTCATATCTTTGACATGCAATGGTGTAGTACACACAGGGCATGGTGGTGGCTGCTTCTCATGGGTCGCAGCATAATGCAGGACACAAGCCCAGCAATAAACGTGACCACACAGGTAGACGCGACCCGCAGCTGGAGGGCCCAGACATATTGGGCACTCAGAGCGACCTGTGCCTCTGACCACCTGAAAAGAAAAACAATACAATAATGAAATCATTTGTCAAATAGTATAGCAGCAGCTTAGTGTTGCTATAAATAATAGCAAAAAGATGTGCCTTAATAAATGCATCATTATTTGTGTCAATAGTTAATTGATTGTCCATTTACAGTGTACAGTGGAGGATCATCCAATATCACACAGCAGTTACTACTATTTTTAAACTACATATCACTAAAATATTCAGTAGGTTGCCTCATCTGGGGGCACGGCAGTGCCCCCACCAAGTCGAGCAAAAAAGCGGCACGGCCGTACCATCCTTTTCTCGAAGCAATTCAGGCCATTTTCGACCCCCTGTAACTTCGTTGTGGATTATATTTTAAACTTACAATTTCTTCAATATGTTCCCACTTGATGGGAATATCGGGGTCCAACAGGTTTGGCTTATAATCTCCATCTTCCTTCACCACAAATTGGCAACTGTAACATGCAAGTAGAATTCCTTATGATTTGATTATACTTGATTAACACAAATGATAATTATGAAAGAAGTAGAGAGAGAATAGAAGATGCCACGTTCTTCTATTCTCTATTATAGCTATTACAAATTACATAAATTATGTTACAGTTTTGTATGTTCTATAATAATTTTGGCACTTTTACACTACTGCTGTCAAGATCTCATAATTGAATTACACAATATTATGTAATCTAATTATCTTAAGGTTAGATAACCTAAAATAAAAGGCAGTTAATTATAAACTTACTATTTTTATGAGGAATTTACTTGTGGTTATCAATATCTGGCAATATTTTACAGTAACGGGTCATTAGTAAAGTGTGTGTGAACTTACTAAGCCCTCAGATAGAGATCATGTTCATGCCGGCTTGGACCACGGTACTGTGGACCTGGACGCCGCAGCTGGGGACCTCTATGCTCCGGTACCCCACGTGTGGGATACATAAAGTTCAGCAAATGATTCAAGTTTCGCTTCTTGCTTCCGGGCACAAATACTGAGCCTATTTCTGGCTCATCATCCCCATCTAACCTGCAATTGGAAATGTTTAAATATGATTAAGAACGGCATATCAACAGATGTAGTCAAAATAGCCAATGACTTTTAAGTGTACAAATACATAATGCATGTAACCTGTAATTATGGAATGATCATAGCCTATGTAAGTAAACATTGTGAATATACATATGTATAACTTACAGATGATAACAGCTGCCAAAGCTTTTATGATATTCATTCCAAAATAGACATTAGTAGCCCTATCATGAACTTTGATAACAGCAACAAATATGTGTACCTGGGGCTCGTCGCTCCACCCATAGAGTAACCGGTGGGACCACGAGCACGGGGTCTCCTGTCAACTTGGCCCCTGCCACGCTGTGCTGGTACATTTTTCCTGCCAGGTTCATTTTTGGGAGTACTTCCAGGTCCTTCACGTTTCTTATTACTACGAGGCCAAGGCCTCTGGGTCAAATCTATAAAACAAAAATTAGAACCTATTTCATCACTTTTACAAAAAAAAACATACTTTACCTATCACTATGACTTGACAATATCAACAAATAGGTATGCAGTTATCAAGCACGCAGAGATGGCGCTACATTACCTACTACAACAGATACTTTTTTAGTTCAACCATTATGGAATGTATCACGTGATTACAAAAACAAAATAGGCGTCGCACATCAATATCACCCACGCACTGCAAAGAACCCCTAGAATCGTGATTTAAGATCTAGGAACTGAACAAGAGGAGGAGACTCACCAGTGTTTTTCTTACAGTCGATGGCTGATGCCCTCGACTGTGGTTGAGAAGATCGATTCAAAGATTTCTTGTCCATTCTGGATTCCTCCAACATCCACACAAACAGCTGAGCGGGAGACTCCGCAAGGAGATAACGATATTACGTGCAAGGCCGACATTTTAGAAAGCCATGTTTATAATACAAAACAAAGAAAAATATATCTTTCTATATAAATAACTTTTACCACGCGGTAAATAGACAAGTACGTAACTTTGAACACAAAAAAGGGAGTATAGCTACTCCCTTTCGTCGATAACGACGAAAACTTTGGAGAACGAAATCCTATTTAGCTCGCCACAAATATGGCCACCGACCGGCAGCCAGCCGATTTTGCGGATGCGCACTTCCGCTAAAAGCTATAATTAACAGAGTCTCATTTATGATACAAATAAAATTAGAAACAAACTTAGCTGAATATCCTTGTTTAGATGCTTTTATTTTTAGTAGATTAAAATTAGATATACAAATGATTTGTATTAGAAAGTAATTGACATGACTCAATATTTTTATTTTTTTATCATTTTTTTTTAGCTAAATAAACCTTTTATTTCCAGAAAGTAGTTCTTGTAGTTATTTTATTTTGGATAATTTTAAATTAAAATGGTTAAAATAATCATGTAGAATAATTTGTAAAAGCACAATACATCAAGAAAAAAAAATCTTATTTTGCGACAAAAGACACGTATCCAGGCACTTAATATTTTCATAACGTCGAATGCCGAACAGTGTAGATTTGGCGCGAAACCCAAATATTTGAGAGCACCGTGGCAGTAAAAATAATAAAATTGACGTATTCATCGTTGAGATTATTTGACGCGCATCATGAAAAGTGCTGATTTACCTAAAGAAAAGGCTTCTGAGCCTAAAGAAGAAGCACGTCAACCTTCTGTGAGTATTATTTTATTGTTTCAATTATAGGTATACCTCGATATTCTTACATACAAAACCACCCGCAACCATCATTATTTTACTCACGCAAAAGATTTTCTCTTCACCTTCATTAAAAATTGTAACAGCTAGTTGCAAAGTATTGTAATCGCTACGTATTTTTTTACAGTCAGAATCAAAAATGCCTCCGAACGGGCAAAACCCAAAGCAACTAACTTTTGCTGAAAACGTTGACTTTTCATCTTCGCAAAGAAGCAGGTAAATTCTCACCACCTACATAAATAAATCTATAATATAAAAGTGGATCGCAAAATGTGTTGCTAAGCTCATAACTCTAAAACGGCTGGACCGATTCGGATAATTCTTTTTTTTTTGTTGTGTCCGGGACCATCGGGACCGGGTTTTAGACTTCCACCTGTGCGAAGCCGGGACGGGCCGCTATTAATACTTACTTTACTTAATAAAATGTTCACGTACTGTTATGTTTACATATGTTATACACAATGACCAATATTCAGACAACATTATGAAATTCTAGCTGTTAATAGTAAATACCTATGGTATGTTTAGTATCCAAGTCTGAACTATTACACAACTGAATCTGGGTAGCCAAACTATTTCATGACAAAACATGGAAACTGATTGTTCGTAATATTGGCAGTTCATACAAGGACGTACTCAGTCAGCCGCCGGTCGAGATGTCGCACAGTCAGAAACTTCTCTGGCTGCAAAAGCGCCGCACAGCCGGTCTGTGGGCGCAGTGTGATGACTGTGACCGCTGGCGATACTTGCATGCGGTCCTCGACAGACATGAACTGCCCAAGAAGTGGTATTGTTGGATGAATGCAGGTTCGGAACATAAAACTCATTATAAAATAAAGTACCTACAAACGCCAGCAGGTCAACCTACCCGAATCTGTCAAATTTTGGAAATCGATCATTACCCTTCCACCAGTGTGATAAGGTTCAAAATCCATTAAAAATATTCTACAGTTTGTGGTAGGTTGATGTGATGGAGTCTGTACATACATACACGCTTTACTTATCTACCTACTTTTGTTTTGCTATTTTCGTAATCTATCAATATTAATTTATTAAAGAAAAAATAAAAAAACAGAGGACTGGTGTTACACTAAAATAATTATAATAACAATCACAAAACATATCGTTCTAATTTTATTCATATTTGGCATATTACTTAGTTTTTTTTTTGTAACGCGGAGAGGAGGAACTAGTCCGCGTGGTTGATTACTGCCTTGCTTTACATACTTTGGTGTTGTCTCCCGGATCTGATTCCCGGGCATAATAGCAGCCACGGAGTCTGGATTTATGCCCGAGTGATGACAATAAGCTCGACCCCTATTATATTGGACTTAAACACAGATAATTGGCAACATGTGGAAGTACTGTACCCCTCTAGAAGTGTACAGTAGTATTCCAGCTCTGCCTAGCCCTTCGGGGAGTATAGGCATGGTTTTAAATATTATCTTTTTCTTTCGCAGACAAAGCGTTCGCCAATTGTTCCGTGCCTGAAGCTCCTTTGCGTCTCCATGACGAAGAAGACTTGATTCACAGCGAGTATGCGGCCGGCTCGCTGGTGTGGGCCCGCCTGGCGGGGTGGCCGTGGTGGCCTGCCATGGTGGACGACTGTCCCGACACCGAGCAGTATTACTGGCTTGACGGCTTCTCTGATATACCTGTAAACTTTTTTTTTGTATTTTTGATGAACAATAACATTAGTCAGTAACGCTGATCTATCCATAACATCGAAATCTAGACTACTGAATGATGTGCGATGGTAGAAGACTTATATCCAGGTGGTAGACTATTTAGTAGAACATTTTTCTAGAGGGTTTTACTCTGGTCTAGGTCTTATTATGATGGAGACAAAATACCTTGGAGATGCGATTGAATTGATATTACCCAGGTGATAAGTCTCAGAAACCTGTTTACTCTAACTTTGAAGAGACATTATCTTATAAACGATCATAAAAAAACAAAAAACGGTTACTGACTCTATTATTCCACTTTTCAGACCCATTACAATGTTGCATTTTTTGATACCATGGAAGTTACTCGAGCTTGGATTGCTCCTGACCAGTTAGTGCCATTTTCTTCCAATAAAGATATGCTAAAACGTTTAATGAAGAATAAAAAGTACACCAGTCGCCTTAAAGCAGCTATGGCGCAGGCAAATGAAGCTGAAAAACTGCCACTCGAAATTCGTTTGGAACGATTCAGTTTTGTAGCTAAACACAAGGGACCTATTAGGAGCCCTAAGAAAATAAAGAAAAGTGATATTGAGAAATATCAAAGACGGTTCAAAAGGAAGTTTAATATTGATTTTCCACTTGAAAGTTCGGAATCCGAAGATGATATTAACGTGAATACTGAGAATGAAGAAATGAATAAAGATTGTAATAACGTAATCATGCTGGGGACTCCAAAAAGAGTGAAAAGAAATAAAAGTCACATTATAAAGGACACCGATACTGGCACCGTTATGAGTAACGTAACCGCTGAAAATAGTGACGTGGCCCCAAATAATAGCGAAACTCAAAAAAACACTGAGGATGTTGTGCCTTCTAATTCAATGGCAGTTCAAGTTGGAAGTACGGAAGCGGAGTCGTATGATAATGGTAAAATTATTTTTGAGTCAGAAAAAGTCCAGTAGTATATAATTTCTTTATAATTAGCACGAGTTTTAGTTGTAATGGTTAATTATCAATAAGGGAGATTTATGCTGTATGGTTTAGATTTCAATTCTTAAAGAAAATCTATAAGCTTCGTGCTAAAATATTTTAATTGCTCATATTGCGACGAATCTCAGTTTAACTATAACAATAACGTAAAAGATTCATAACTACCTTCTAACACAATATAACGGTACCTTAAGCTTTATATGTTTTTCAGACACTTCAGCAACTTACGTGCCCGAGGACGCAACTCAACCGTCAACGAAAGACTTGACTATCAGAATGGATACACCAAGTAGTGACTTTGATTTTTAATTTATGTATCTACATAAGTACAGCAACACTGTAGCATTTAACTTTTATTAAAGGTTTTATTTAAGTTTCATAATGTGTGTCATTTTACACAGGGCCGGTCATAGGGCGGTGCGAGCGGTGCGACCGCACAGGGCGCCTTCAAAGGGGGGGCGCCAAAATGAACCAAAACGTGAAACAAAAGACGCTCGATCGAGCGCGCGAGTCGCGTACACACGCACGAACAAAATTGCGGGGTAACGGGCAGCGGGGTGAACTTTCGTTCGTCACTTGTTTTACTAGACAGCAGGGCCGAGCCGCCCCTATGTGCGAAGTGTGCGGTGCACACAGGCGCCAGTGCAATAGAGGCGCCCGATGACCATAGTGCCAATGTTGAAATTACTTTTGTTACATTACATTTTAATACTTGCGTATCAATAAGTAAGTAGATGGCGAGAAACTGATAAATTGATAAAAGTGATGAAAATATTTCAGAAAAAAATTGATATTATGAAAGAAATTTGAAAGACGACTACATAAAAAGGCGCTTCATAGGTTTTGCACACAGGTGCCTAGGCGCTCCAGAGGTTTTGCACACAGGCGCTGCAGGGGGTCGGCGCGGCCCTGCTAGACAGGCATTGTCTAGCAGAACGAGCAGCCACGCGAGGAATTTGCCGCGCGAGGTAACTGCCTCGCAAGGCTGCTTGCTCTGTGTGGGACGCCTCTAATGTTTCATGACCGACACACGAAACAATATATTCGAGCGTCCGGAGTGCGCGCGAAAAATGACTGAGGAGCCTTTGAACAAAACAAAAGCCACTGACACTGAGACACTGGATGGCTCGAGCGCTTTCTTCTCGCGGCAAATACCTCGCAAAACATTTGCCACGCGATGAAACTGCCTGGCAAGGCAGTTCGCCCTGTGTGGACGCGTCTATTTTTTCTCGACCGAGGCACGCAACAATATACGCGAGCAAAACAAAAGCTGACACTGGATGGCTCGGGCGCTCGCTCACCCGAGATACGTTTACACTAACTGAGCTGCTTCGCGCGGTAAATGCCTCGCGAGGCTGCTCGCTCTGTGTGGACGCACCTATTGCACCTACGGAAATAGCATTCAGTTTTTGAAATAAATCCAGTTTTAAGGCAGTCAGATCTCGAAGAAACAAACGGTTATTTGAAAACAAAGCCGCCGTAGATGAAAAACCCTCTGATCCGGAGGAATCACACAAAATGAGCGTTTTTTAACCGATAAAAGATACTATTGAGAATACAGACACAATTTGGTTATGCACGTTTTCAAAAATGGACAAAATCAATGATACATGGTCTTTTTAACCCCCGACCTAAAAAAGAGGGCGGACAGCGAGTTGCCCATTACTAGCTGCCCGCATGTCCGCGCCTATGGTGGCCGGAGATCGTCTGCTGACGTCCGGCGCCGCCGCGCCGTGGGCGTCTATTACTGCGGTTGGGGTGGAGGTAGGACGCTGTCCTCTCCCTCACGCGGCCCGCCACCTCCTTTACGAGCATGACTGCTTCGCAGAAGGAGGTGACCGTTTCCCACTCTGTCTCGCCCCGCAGCATGGCCGAAACCAATGCCGGGCGCGAGAGGTCTCCGCCTATCGCCGCCGTGAGGACTCGGGGGTGTTCTGCCCAAGCGGGGCAGTCCTGCACCGTATGCTCCACCGTGTCCTCCGGGCGATCTTCGCAGTGTTGACACCTAAGCTTTTCCTCCTACCTCATCAGACACAGGTACCTCCCGAAACTTCTGTGTCCGGTGAGGACCTGCTTCATGCGGTAGGTCAGGACGCAGTGACGCCTATTCAGCCACTCTTCAAAGAGGGGAATTTCCACCGCGATTGCGACGTGCCCGGATCACTTTACATATAGCTGGTAATGCTGGTATTCGCACAAATTGGTTAAACGAACTTTTGACAGCGGAATAATCTGATGCCACTACTTTTTCAGGTAGAAAATAAAGCTATTGCTGAAACATTTTTTTATTTAAAGGGGCGCCATTTTTAGTTCTCGCACCAGTTGAAAATTTTAATAGGACCGGCACTGTTTTACATCACAGTCATAAAATACTGGGTCTTTATTCAATCCCCTTAAAGACGGTGCAAGAAATTGCATGTGAGTTGTATTACATTGCAGGCTACTGGATGGATAATGAATTCTAGTTTTGTAGACAAAGTAGTATGCAAGCCGTAAGTATACGATGCAGTTTATAGCAAATTTTGCTGCGCATTAAAAGCGGCGTCGTCCGTTATACTTGGCTATCAATGTTCATACAGAAAACTCACAAAATGATAGCTGAGGCTCTCAACCTGAGAGCCAAGGAGCCCTAGTAATACCTACTCACAATTGTACGTAAATCGTGAAGGCCTGAAAAATATTGTAAAACACCTTATTCTTTCGGTTTCCCTTTACGTTCCAGGAACGCGGAAACCAGTCATAATAGTCCCGTTGACAGAAAAAAACCATAGATACTCACCTAATTGGACCGGGGTGGTTACTAAAATAACTTGGCCGACTTGGCTGAAGTGCCACTCTATTTTATTCATAGACAATTTCCAATAATCGGAAAAAGGCGAAAACTTGGCCATCTGTCACGTCAAGTCCTAGAAGAAAAGTTAGGAAATCGGCGTGCGCTTTACGAATACAATTCGTATTAGAATACTAATAATTACTAATTGAGTGAACTGTTTCATAAATAGCCTGTTGCAGCATTTGCTGTAGACAAATAATTTCCTAAAATGGCTAGCATATCATTCGCCAAAAGTTTGGTTAACCCAGGTACGACTAGCCGTAGATTTATTTGGTGAATTTAACTATATAGTAATACCTCGTTCTATTGAGCTTTGTTTTTTCAATGTCGAATTCACTAAACGGCATTCTTATTTTATTTTTACATTCAGTAAACCAATATAAAAAGTCGATAATCCATTGTCAGAGGATTATGTAAAACTAGGCTGCATGGAATGAATGAAATGAATTCAAGAATGTAGTTAGACGCAGTTAGAATATACTGTAAACATTTTACATTTTATACATTTATCACAACTACTTTTATTACTAACAAATCCCTTTAAAAATGAACTTGCGAAAATTTTGAGGTTAAGTTATTGATTATGTATTTTAGCTGTGAAACTACTCCTGAAACAAAACAATTGCTCGCACGTGAGGAGCAATGTGCTGCCGGGTTTGACACCATTAAGTATTATCCTCAGAAGGAACTATGCAGAGAAACAAGTATTTGAGCGGACAAAACCCCATTGCAATGTTGGTACAATTGGACATGTTGACCATGGAAAGACCACACTTACAGCAGCCATCACTAAAGGTATTAATGTGTGCCAAGTTCTCTAGTTTCTGACCTTAATTAAATTAGTTCAAGTATTGATTGCAAATATTTGATATTAAATTGGCAGTTCATCTTGCCTAGGTGAACTCTAGCAGAGATTATGAAATGAACAATACAAAATGTTTAACAACAATCAAATTAGTGTTATTAAAAATAAATTTATTTTACTTTTCTCTCTTTTAATCTTTTGCCATATTAAATTTCTTATTCTGAATATAGATTTATTTAATTCTGAATTGTTATTCTGAAATAACACGTAACACAGTAAATTAATTATTATTTATTGATGACCAAATAATACTAAATTGATTTCCATTGTTATTCTTTACAGTATTAGCAGATGTCAACCTTGCCCAGAAGAAAGGTTACGCAGATATTGACAATGCACCAGAAGAGAAAGCTCGTGGTATTACTATCAATGTTGCCCATGTTGAATACCAAACAGAATCCAGGCATTATGGCCACACAGATTGTCCAGGACATGCAGATTATATTAAGGTAATACTAATACTCCATCACATCACTATAAGATATGAAACATCACTGTCATGAAATCCTTTATGCCTCTGAAACATATAATATACTTCTTCAAGTTTATTTTATATTCAGCAAAAATCTTAATATTTTAAACTCGTGTTCCAGAACATGATCACAGGAACAGCCCAGATGGATGGTGCCATTCTTGTAGTGGCAGCTACAGATGGAGTCATGCCTCAGACACGAGAACACTTATTGCTCGCCAAACAGATTGGAATCCAACACGTAGTTGTGTTCATCAACAAAGTGGACGCTGCTGACCAGGAGATGGTGGAGCTTGTTGAAATGGAAATCAGAGAGCTTATGTCTGAGATGGGATATGATGGCGATAAGATACCTGTGATTAAAGGTAAATCCCACTCAATATATTATTTTTTATAAAAGCAGAGTTCCAAAAGTTACTGACAATAAATCAAAAGCACACTCACTTGTGTTATAATCCATACATAAGTGCTAGTTCTGTATTAGCAATAAACAGGCATTATGTTGCTTGTTCCTTGCTATACAATAATATTGCTACCTTTTTTCTTCTTTGTGTAATGGTGTGTCCATTCTCTGGTCTCAGAGTTAATTAAAACGTCTCTAGGAATACCACAGGCCTCTTTTCCTCACAATATTGACTACATAATTATGAGTTGAAAAGATAAATTGGTACTTGTCTGGGTTTCAACTCGCAACCTCATGCATGAGAAGCAAGGTGCTTAACCTGTGGGCCATCACAACATAATATTGCTACTGAGCTGTATCTTTACAAGGTTATAGGCTCAGACAATAACTTATTGCAGTGACTAGTACTTGTGGCAGGACTGTAGCAGAAATCCTATAAGTTGTAATCTGGTTGCTCTCACATTTGAAGTTAACATTATTGAAACTTACTTCCCATATATTTCTATTTACAGGATCAGCATTGTGTGCATTGGAGGGTAAGAGTCCCGAAATTGGAGCAGAAGCTATCACACAACTCTTGAAAGAAGTTGATGCATTCATCCCAACACCTGTTCGCGAATTAGACAAGCCATTTCTCTTGCCCGTTGAGTCTGTGCATTCAATTCCTGGACGTGGTACTGTTGTCACTGGTCGTTTACACAGAGGTGTGTATCAATTGAAACCAGACAAATTTAAAAAGAAAAAAACACATTTTATTCAAACAATAATTTTCCATTATTTTTCCACAGGTGTCTTAAAGAAGGGTACAGAATGTGAAATCGTTGGACACGGTAAAGTTATGAAGACTACAGTCACAGGTGTTGAGATGTTCCACAAGACTTTAGATGAGGCACAGGCTGGTGATCAGTTGGGAGCCCTAGTCCGTTCAATAAAACGTGAACAGATCAAACGTGGCATGGTCATGGCTAAGCCAGGCACAGTTAAAGCTCATGACAATGTTGAAGCAGCCGTCTACATCCTGAGCAAAGAAGAGGGTGGTCGATCAAAACCATTCACTTCCTTCATCCAGTTACAAATGTTCTCCATGACCTGGGACTGTGCCTCACAAGTAGTTATTCCTGATAAAGAGATGGTGATGCCCGGTGAAGATGCTTCGTAAGTATTTCTGACTACTAAAATCCTCTTGGTGCCTTTATTTGAGTCAAGATATTTATAGTTACAGATATCTTTTTTCAATAATTCTCTTACAGCTGAAAATCATGACTCAATTCTTTAAAAGGTTTTCTCCACCTGTTACAATCTGTCAGTGGACTGGTGAATGCAGTGCTGATACAGATATACTCATAACAAAAGGAATAAAAAAAATAAAAGTTTTTATATTCTAGACTGTTTCTATTATGAATTTTTGTTTCGTTTCAGGTTGCGCTTGCGTCTTCTGAAGCCTATGGTGTGTGAAACTGGCCAAAGATTTACTTTGCGTTTGGGAGATTTGACGCTCGGTACTGGTGTTATTACTAAAATCAATAACAACTTGTCTGAGGAAGACAGGCTGAAGCTCATGGAGGGCAAGAAGGCCCGAGAAAAGGCTGCTGCCAAGAAGTAAATGTCG
Organism: Agrotis ipsilon; assembly: GCA_028554685.1. NCBI lineage: Eukaryota > Metazoa > Arthropoda > Insecta > Lepidoptera > Noctuidae > Agrotis > Agrotis ipsilon. Next base: position 4,400,353 of record CM052968.1, read on the forward strand.
TTAGATTTAAAATGTTAAGCTTAGGAGTGTAGTTCAAATTATTATTGTATGCATTTAAACATGTAAAGTTCAATAAACTAAAAATCTAAAATATCCTTCATTTTATTTTCAATTTTTCTGCCTCCACAAGAGCATCACAACTACTGAGTCGGTGTTTTTGGTTTCCTACGAAACTGCTCGACCAACATACGAAAATATTAAAATGATTTTAATATTTTTGTGTGCATAACCTCTTCTGAAGCTGAATGTGTTGTTACAAATAAAGTATAGCAAAGAAGGACCTGATGCTATGCTATATAGCATGACGTTCACATGTGCGATAATATCGCAAGTATCGTGTCCAGTGCAGTGTGCCGATCGTTTCGTTTGCGGGACTACCGGGGGTTAGGGACAGTAGTATAATGTACTCTGTGGTGAGGGAGGAGGAAGAGGACGGCGCGCGATATTGCATAGCATGAACTCTGCGCATCGCACAATTAATAGCGTATAGCAAGCCATTAATAATAGTATAGATGTGAACGTGCCTATAACAATCTATAGAGCGCGATACTGTTGTGCTATAGAATTCACGTTCCATTACATGTTGGATTACATTGCACGTTACACCAGTCTGGGCTGAACCTAGCTTAACAAAAATGGCAATACCGCAATAGCTGTTCCAAACTGGAACTTCCAGTTCCAGTAGTGCTATCGAATCGTCTTATCAGTAGTACTACTGGGATTTACCCTCTTAATAGACTTGTTAGTAAGTTTACTGAATTTGCACTCGCAGTTGATAACGAGCGGGAATTATCCGTCCTGGGTTCGACTCCCAGGTATATTTTCTATCTCCATGCTCCCAGGTAAGGGCGCGTGTGGCACATTTTTTCATCGGGGAATTTGATCAGGTACGGTACAGCGATGCAACAGTGATTGGCTATTCCCATTTAGGGATTTTAGCGTGTGTTGTGAGGAATGTTTGGACAGAATTTGTCGGTCAGTGGGTTCAAAAGTTACATTTGGTTGGAGTTTGGATTAATACCTTTTTTTTCAAAGAACGTTGCCCCACACTAGGAAGTTCTCCTGTCATAGGTACTTTTACAAACAGAAACACACATACACAAACGCCCAGACCCGGAACAACTATTAGGTCTTACAAATATTTGTTCAGTGCGGGAATCGAACCCGCGACATGCAGCGCAGCAGTCCAATCGCTTAGCCACTGCGCTAACCGTGCCGTTGTATTTAGTAGTAGGTACATTATGGATGGTCACCCCATACAGACCTATGAAATCACGGTGATGATAAAGCAAGACAACGACAAACACAACACCGACGGCTGTGATGACAAGTCATCGATAAATATAAATGTTTTTTTATTACACAGAATGAGTCATCATTACACCTTTTTTTTTGTTAAGAAATCTGATGACTTAACTATAAGGTAAATGATACCATTATGCTCATCAAACCAAATATATATCTTCACAGGTTTACAGTTAATTGAAAAACAAAGTGTCTTTTTCCAACTTTATTTCAAAAATTATCACCACAATTTTACAGTGTAATATTGTCAGTCATGCGTACAATTCAAATACAATACTCACTGGTTATGTACATGCCACTGATAGACAGTTATGCATTAATTATAGTAAATAATGTATGTACCATTAGGAATTTACATTATGCTGGCTAACATATATGTGTAGGATTACATTGTCCTAACATAATAAATAATGAGTTCAGCTCTTTGGAGAAGGTGCCTCAATACACAGGATGGTAATCTCATACAAAGTCCAGCATTAATTACGATGTTCTAATTCAAGTGCCTTTACAATAAAAAAAAACAAATATTTCTAAAATTCCTTTTTAAACATAGATTAATTAAAGCAAATACAGAAATAATGAACATTTAATAAGTTAGTGTCAAATTTTATACCAACTTCTTCATCACTTGAACTTATGGAATGAAATTTTAAATTGATACATTGTGTACACTTTGCACAATCAATGCAGTTGCACTGAAATTTTACTTTAGCTATTGCTATATTTACAAGTCTTCATCCTCCTCGGGCAGCGCAGTATCTTGGGCTTCTTTGAGATCCTTTTCGATTTGGTTCTGCCATTGTGGGTCCATTGTTACTTCTGGGGGCAGGAGAGCAGGCATAGCGACAAACTCCAGGTTTCCGTCACCAATCAATTTCCTAGCTAACCACAAGAAAGGTTTCTCAAAGTTGTAGTTAGACTTGGCTGAGATGTCATAGTACTGAAAAATAACATAATTGAATTAGATTCATGCTCATGTTTTGCACTGTAGCCTAATGCAGTTGTTTATGCATAGTATGTTATATAGTCACAATGAGGTCTCACCTGCAAGTTCTTTTTCCTGTGGAACACAATTGTTTTTGCTTTGACTTTCCTGTCCTTGATGTCTACTTTGTTTCCACACAAAACAATAGGAATGCCTTCACAAACACGAACTAAATCTCTATGCCAGTTCGGTACATTTTTGTAGGTGACTCGAGAGGTTACGTCGAACATGATGATGGCACATTGACCTTGGATATAGTAACCATCTCTTAATCCTCCAAATTTCTCTTGACCAGCTGTATCCCATACGTTAAATCTGATGGGACCACGGTTTGTGTGGAAAACCAAGGGGTGAACTTCGACACCAAGTGTAGCAACGTATTTTTTCTCGAACTCTCCAGTCAAGTGTCGCTTGACAAATGTAGTTTTGCCAGTACCACCATCACCGACCAGCACGCATTTGAATGTGGGCATATCATCTGCCATTTTAATTGTTTTTATACTTCTAATTCTGCAAAATAATAGAAAAGTTGAACATTAGCTAAAAACAGACCAAAGACTCAGTGACGTTATGAGTATGTACGTTTGGTGCAAATAGTTCGATTCTTTGTTAATTCGAGGACTGTTTTGGTATTTCAGAATGAATTGAAAATGAACACATTGTGAGGAATAAAACAAACTCACTAGTCCTATGAAACTGACAACTTAAATTTGCTTTAACTTTTCACCGAATGGCGCTCAACTAGGCTCACAGGAATTTAGCTCACTAGTACCGAACATTAACACCAATAGCACTAAAACTACAGGAATTACAACATAAATATAATGTAAGATTACAAGAGTATGAAGTATAGAATCAAATTACACAAAATATATGCACTTATTACCAAGATTGTATAAGAAAACCGAGATTAAACTCGTTGCAGCTAAAAGTCGTTACGGCTCACAATGGCGTCACTTGACTAAGCGGAAGATTTTTTTGACAACCACAGGCGCAATGACTTCAGTAGTCAGTTGACTGATTTTTAATGTTTTTAAAACCTTATTTAACGATGTTTTTAATGATTGTAATAAAAGCTAATTTTTTTTTTACTTTAATAATTATTTTTAAAGTGAAATATTCTTAGTATGAATATGCTATTTTAAATATATGTAATTAAAACACGATCAACTAAAAATTACCGCCTTCACTGCTTTACCGACATGTCTGTTGACGTCACACACTGTATCGAGCAGTTGCGCCATCTACAACTTTGCAAAATTTCACACAGTACATGAGACAGGTAGTGAAGTTTTGTTCGTTTCGTGTGTATCGATTTTTTGAGTGAAGTGAACGTAGTGTTCGTGTCCTTTAGTTTAGTGACGTTTGTTAGAAAAATATCTGTGAATGGGATTGTGTAACGAGATAAAACGTTTACTTGGTGTGTGATTCTCTGTAAAGGATGACGAAGGATAGGTTAGCGGCGCTCCAAGCGGTAAGTTGTCTTTCCTTAATTTCTCAGCGCTGCTATAACCAAAGGCTATAGTGATGACCTCGAATTCATAAAGAAACAGCATTGAAATCATGTGTCATATCAGTCAAGTATGATCAAGACCTTGGTGTTGGTTCTCACAGATCCGGGAATCACTTTCCAGGGTTCTACTTCCAATTGTGTTCTTTATTCTTGTCGCCCCACCCCGGACTTGACACCGCTGAATGATAGCTGTCATTGAAGCGAGACAATTTGTTGCGTTCCGCAGTTTTACCAACTACCTACTTTATCTGCATTTTTCATTGTTTTTTGATCAATAATTTAGCAACAACTGCATAGTTGGATAACCTTATTGGAAAGGCTATCTGCCCACTCAACTTCATAAAACATTTTGCTAGGACACTTAAAACTGCTTGTAACTAGCTCTGTTTTATTAAATAATTAAGTGGTATGTTGTAATCCTTATTGCTATTTGATAAATGGGTATGGGCAGTAATCTATGCAACATTTTTTGAGATCATACTAAGAAGTTTCAAGCTTCTGTATTAAATCTTACAGTTTGCATGTTTCCGCTAATCTAGACCTTAAAACCTGCTTGCACTCTAATGGACCATTATTAATTTTAAAATCAAAAAGTTGTTCAGTCTAACAGACATGACTTTCCAGTACCAATGGAAAACATTACCAAACTGTCTAAAGTATACCTTTCATGTCAGTTTAATAGAACCTCTATTTCATCCCGAACACAAGATCGTCTCAGTTTGGGAATCAGAATGCTATTTCGAATAGCCCTGCTGTACAATCATCGACCTTTATGTACCTATTTAGCAATCATTTACTTACAAAATGTACTTTTGAACTAAATAAATGATAATAATTTATTTACTTATCATTAAATTTCTTTGATCATATTCTCAATTAACGTCAAGTGAAGTTTATTCAATTCCCCAATGGCATATGATTTCATTAAATATTAAGTCAACTTCATTAAATTTGTCTCTGATCATAATCTCAATTAATATTGAGTCGTGGAAGTACATTGTGCTAAGAGATCTAACATTGTTAGATCATCAATTAACATGCCTCATCCTTAACCTATTGATCTAACATGCAACAATTTTTTTATCAGTATGTTTTTTAATTTTGCGATACCATATTTTGTACAGTCTTTTTTATTTGGCAAACTTTAAACAATAAATTTTCAAACATTTGAAGATAATAATATACAAGATTATTAATTGGGTATTAAAATGTCAGTAAATAAAATATTACTTTAATGAAAATCCCACCATTGTAATGTGAGACAATATGGCAATGACAATATGGCTGTATGTAAATGGCATCATGACATCTCTTCACATGTAACATAAAGTTCTAGTCTTGTTAGATTCTGGTTTATTTGTCATGAAAGGAAAAAAAAAACTCACTAAAATTATGAATGAATATGAATTTCCACTCCAACAAGAATGTAAGAAAAATAATGAACCCAATACTTAAGTGTGCCAAATTTCAATCAAATCTGTTCAGACAAAGCCATGGTGTAGTAAGTATAGTGTATAAAGGCAATAGACAGTCAGTAGGGTTTTAAGGAAATTGTCTAGGAACCTAGACAATGCAGAAGATTACTTTTATCTAGTTACCCACCTGATGCTTTTTGAACCCAGTGTCGAACTGTCAGACAGTTAGCAATATTCTTATAGAGTTCACCTTTCTCCTACCTGCTCCAGAAAATCTTATAGGAAAGAGTCAAATTAGGCTCAGTGCAAGATTCTTTTTATCATCATCTAAGAATTCCTAACTTGCGATTCCTATCGATCCAACTTTTGCTTCTAAGTTCGACGAGCTCAGTGACGGTTGTAGAGAGCCGTAAATAAAGGAAATAGCAAACAAATATTTGTTCTACTGTCAATACAGTAACGTATTGCAAAGCTCTTGGCTTTAAGTACGGCCAATGCACTACGATAAAGTCGACAAGTGAAACCTTTCTTCCAGGTAAAGACGACACGTCCCGTTTTAGAAAAATATTCACACGAGCATTCGATATTCAAATGTATTCACAATGGTGTTGCTACAAAAGTGGCGTCATCGTTTTATCAAACTTTATTTGTATTCCGAACTGATACGGTTGTTAACTACATTTATATTATTATTTTTCCGAAGTTTTTAGGGTAACATATAAATGGTAGTTAACGTAGAAAACATAGTTTGACAACATTGTTCTTTGATCAAATTCCGAGTATTTCGAATGGAAGATGGATATCAAAAAAATGGGCTACTGGGGCATTTTCCTGCAACAATGCCGTTGACATTGCTGTGTCGTGACGTCTACATTGCGTGCGCTGAAAGGTTAAAGCAATAGTAAACTGCCAGACCACCGTCATTACAAATGTGAGTGTGATAAACAAAAGTGTTATCCAAATTTGTGGACTCTAGTTTATGTCACTGAGTAGTTGAATACGTTAGCTGGTGCTGTTATCAGCTGACGAGGGCGGCATCCGGCACGCGACCTTCACCAAACTTGACTCATACCAACACTACAGCCGTCAGATTTGCATCATCAATCATGCCATTCGCATCTCTGATCGTACACATAACACAGTTGCAAACATACTAATTACCAATTACCTTGTTCACGTTTAAATTAGTCATTGTAAAAGAAATGTGTTCCTATTTCAAATCTTGTAGATTATTCAAGGCTACGAGGCTCAAGTAACTCGTTATCCAATTAGGTGGTTGTTTGCATATTTTTTTTTCTAAGCATTTAAGTTTTTCCTCAGAAAAACTAGAATTTAAGTTTAAAAAAAACTTATGTCCGTTTTTTTTTCAAAATCTTGAAAACGCCTAGTTTTCAAGATTTTGAATTTAAATTAAGAATCAATTAAATTATGGTATTAAGTGATGCAAACAAGAAAACGCTGGCGTGACGGCTTTGACACGTTTATGCGAGGTTGGCCGGAGAAAGCTGCACAAAGGGAAGTAGGTATGGAAGGTTATGGGGAGACCTTTGCTCAACAGTGAGACAATATAGGTTGAAAAATGCTCTATCTTCCTGAACATATTCCAAATGTTGAAAATCTCGCATCTTCGGAAACAGGTTGACCGAAAAAAGAAAAATCTGGTGCAGTTCCACAAACTGACATACTCTCGTTCCCTGCTAGCTGCAAATTACTGGAACTGCACCAGAAATAAACTCAGTTTAAGAACAGACTCAATTTTAGTTAAAGCTACGCAAAAAATACTGATTATTGGAGCTGGTTGGAGTTGCACACAGAAAAAAAAAAAACAAAGAAAAGCCCGACTTACAGGCTAAGGTTCTATGGATGTAGTGTAAGGTGTTCACGTCACATGCATTTGTAACAGCTGATTCACATTATGCGTCGCGTCTATTTTTAGATTCCGTCTCATATGGTGTCTAAATGAATAAGACTTCTTTTGAATACCAAGTCTAGGATATACCTTTTAAATGAAACACGAAACTCTTCCAAAAATATTGCATTGTGTTACTTCAACGAATTATCGACTAATTTCCTGAAAATTTGAACAAATATCCGATAAAGCCATAGATAAAATTGCTGTTCTGTCGGCTGCACGTTTCGGTCATAATATTCCGTGTCGAAAATTCTGATATTCAATTTCATTTTACTTTTGTAGCGGTTTTTGCAATCGATGATGTTCTGGGTAGCTCTACCATAAAATGTCTGCTCTTCTAGAGCCTAGGCTATGACATATTATTTGTGTTAATGTTCCTGGCAACTTTCCAAATAAAGCCACCACTCGACGAGCTGTTTGAGGTCGCTGGGACTTAATGCCAAATTATCCTATTCAGATTTATTGATACGGCGAGACCATCCCTGCCGTCGTCGGGTTTTTGAATAATTCGTTAACTTCGATTTCCTATTAGGACGGGTTTTATTGGTCAATGATATTGATTTCTCCGAATCGGTTGAATCACTACGAAGATATTGTGCAAGGTTAGTTTTATGCACAATTTTTAGTCTCCATGAAGATAAAGAACTTTATCCGGAATATCCTGCAGTGCAGTGTTCAGTAAATTGAATTTGCGCTATCACAACTGTCTCGATACATCGGAAACCGAACTAGCGTGCGGCTGCGAGTGCCTATAATACGTCTGGCGCTACGTTATGCATTTCCTGTGCTCCGGTTTTGGATAACCTCGTTCCGCAGTCGAAACATAAACGGTGCATACCGATAAACGATTGGAGCAAAACGTCCTGCCTGGACTTTTTAATTGGAATTGGAACATGTGATTGAAAAACACGTTATGATATCCCAACGTTTGGGACTTCAAATATAACTGTATGGGTATTCAAATATTGAAATAATTTCATACCAGCAATCATCGACTCAAACATCTCGCTTGGAAATCCTATTTTCCTGTATTGGCATTGAATGTTTGGGGAAATATCCTAATCATTATAATTCCCTTTACAATACCGACAACCAGAATACCAAGTCTAAGCAGAAAACCATAAATGCATGCGGCAGTAAAATCGAAAAATATATATTATTGATATTTTGAAAATATGCTAAGAAGTATTATTATAACCTAACACAACAACGTGCTGTTTAAGTGTCATTAACGAAACTCTTTCAACGAAGACACAGTGCTTTGCAGATAGATACACCCTGAGCTTTCAAAGAAAGAGCTAAAGAATTCTTTTATTTCTGTGTTTAGGAAATTACAGTTTTACTCCACTGAAAAGTGTGTTTTCCAACAAACAGGCCGGATAAATATAAACACATGTCTCAATGTTATCCATAATGGAACGTCGGCGACGCAACTGACAATGCAATATGCATACTATCATTTTCTGCAAAAGAACATCCTTGACAGTTGAAAAACAATAGTATTGTTATAGCATTCAAAAAATAAAAAAATCAAATGAAATAAATAGCCTTTGTACTACACAATATTGCCTAACTGTTCCAGCTAACATCGACGTAAAACATGTGTAATTAATATTTTGACACAAGAGTTTATGACCCTTGTAACAGTTACTACATGTTCTCATTCCGGAACAGTTCGGCACATCGCGATAAGCTGTGTGATGGGATTTCTCCGGTAATTCATTGTAAACAGTGTGGCCTCGCTCGGGGGGATGTTGGAGGATCGTGTCATTGTAACATGGGTGGAATTCTGAAACAAGGCCCGCCTTTTTGACTGTTATCGTGCAAATTATCTTACAACTGAGCCCGTGACAAATTTCTTACGCTAAATTTGAACTAAAACATAACTGGTTACTGTGAGTAATCATGTATTTGTTCCAAAATTTGAATGATGATGGTGATGACAGGACTAAGGCGACTTCATCACCGGATCGGCGCGTTTTTGAGATTGTTCTCAATGAGGCTACGACTAATTGAGAACTTGATTATTTTCGGTGCTGAAATGGAAACGCACCGATCTGGTAAGGATAGCACTTCAGTTTTGAAAAGTCTTTTTGGGAGAATCAAGGGACTTGAGCACAGTTTCCATTAAGATAAACCCGTATGAATGGAATATAATATTATATCTAATAACACAAGTATAAACTGTTCTAAAAAGATTAAACAGTAATTTAGGATGATATTTGACAAGGTCTCATCTAAATTCATCATTCGGAATTCATTAATTCACCATTCATTATTCGTCATTCGGAATTAACTAAAATATTTTTACAAACCAACAGTATTTTGAAGGAACTAAAGATGGCGACGTCCTGGCTAGAGCTGGCGACGACTAGACGACTGGCTTGACTGTCGAAAAACTTGTGAAAACAAATAAAAATATGAGATCACGATGGGATAAGAAATTTATAAAGGTTCCCAATTATTTGGACACAAATAAAGTAACCGGGGTAGCTCAATGAAATAATATACCCTAATATTACCAAAAGTAGGATCAAAATAAATTAAGAAGTTCATTACTTAATGTAATGGTAAATATTTTAGACATGTTTCAGATAGTTGGTGTTGTTAGGTTCGGTCAGTGACGCAGCGTTTTTCAACAAAGCCTGTTCAATATGTGGGTCGAGTAACTTTTGAGGATACGTAAGACGTGCTACGTCTGAGAGCCCTTCCCGGCTCATTTGTCGCTAGTGCTACCGCAGCTCGGATACTGTTTCCAACTGAGTTACGTGATATCCTGATGACCATTTACATTATTCAGTTTTCTTTTCTCTTTCTGTTCCCTTATCTATATCTCACGGGACTAACCCTTACCCATATCACAATCTGTCGTAATAATACGTAGACCGCTTCATCAACGTAACAACTGACCGTCCAATATTTTACCCGCTGATAAGATTTTCTTTGAATTATATGAAAAACAACGCCAATCATTCAGCTGTTCAACTTATCATGATCATGAGCTGGTTCTTTACTATGGAAAATATTAATAATTCGGCTTATCTCACCAAGAAAAAAGGAATAAATAAGCGACTGAAAAGCCGAATAGGTAACTCCGGGCCGCAAACAATTTTCTTTGACGTTAAACGACGAGAACAAGAGATGAATATCAAGCTTGCTGAAACTAGGCCAGTTTTCTAGTGGCCTTTAATATTTTAGACAGCACCATAATTGTGCAAATATATTTCGATATGAGTTGCAAACGAAACACATGCGACCAAGTGACGAATGCTCTCGGAACTTCGGAAGTGTCAAGGCAGGGTGCGGCAGGGGCGAACGGGGTGGTTACGTAAGGTCTGCCGCAAGTCCGCAACGCTCCTCGCCTTCTCCCGCTGCCGTCAATGCACGTCGTGGTGCCTATTGTTGTCGCTCACACGCTTGCTTGCATTTCAGCTCAACATTTTTATTGGGCGACGACAACGTCCCGCTTGTTCGTCGTTGCTATGAAGTTTTTATTACACCGGCTTGTGATGGAACAGCATTTTTGTGCCGTTTACTGCATGACAAACATGATAATGTAACTCAGCACAAAATGAAAGACAAAAGTACGAAATTAGTATAAAAGCTAAACTAAAATATATCTCGTATCTACTTGCGTTGCATCCATATCAAATAATCTCTGAACCAAGTAACTTATAGTTGCTCCAAATAATGACGTAATTTAACGAGCATTAACTTTATGATCAGATCGGAATATCACGTACAGAAAAACAACTTTGATATTTTGTCTTTAAATATTTACCCGCATAAGAAGAATAGCTTTGGGAATATCCCCAGATATGTAATAGAAGTCGTAAATAAACGACATCAGCGTTGGAGTACAAGGGTACCCCTCGTCGGGCTTTATGACCAGCCGCCTGTAAAGTCGTGGGACGCGTAAAACCACAGCTTTTGATTCGTGACCTTGTATAATATGGGTCACACCACTCAATCTGGTCAATAAACACGAATAACATTTTAATTGGTGTTTGAAGCGGCCTGTGTAAACATTTTTCAATAAAACCGGAATATTTTTTTACTGATACACAATTAACAAATACATACAATTACAAACAAATACATACATTAACAAATAATACAATTCGGAATCATATAACAAATTATTTTTATATAATATGTATAAAATATAACCCTTCAGACATTAATTGAATTCATTCTTCATTATTAAAACCGTAATTTTACAGGTAAGTATTTGAAAACAGTAATTAGAATGGGAAGTCGTCAAGGGAAATAATCAAAACGGTAATGGTTTAAGTTTCCGATTTTATAAATTGCTTTTCTACTCGAATCGAACAATGTCGAACAGTTGGCAAAGTAATAATGCCAAGGTAATCCTTGAATGTTGAACTTCATGTTACAACCAGATTGATGGATGTACGGAGCTATAAATCTGCACTTAGATGACATTTCTCTTATAAGCGGTTTTATAGTCCGCAGTATGGGGCAATATAAAATGTTATAGCTCATTGAACCGTCTCGGTCATCTTGTACGAAATTTAGCTGTTTCGGCATCACTGTTCCAGATCATTACTTGATATGAAACATAGATCACTGACCTTGCCATGCCGGACTATAAGATCGGTCCGCGTTGATTAAAATTGGGAAGTAGGTATTTCAGTAGCATTTCTGATCTTTTTTATCTAGATTGATCAATGACATCTTAACACAATGGCGTTTCGTAGAACTAGCACGGTAAACAGACTGACCCCGTTTAATGCGGCGACAATATGAATTGAAACAAAAAATGCACGAGTCGAGTCAATAAAACTATGTCAAGTAGAGTAAATTAGTGTTCAAAGAAGATTTAAGTGTGTCCGACATCCGACTGTAGAGCACCGAGTGGTTGGGGATGTCGCTCCATGTTCCGAGACTATTTCAAGTGGAAAAACTTGTTAATACCGCAATTCTCAGTTGCCTCAGGGCAGGCCTACCCTATCCGACCGCTGGAGTTACAATCCTTCTCTGCAATAATCTTCAAACAGACTTCCTTAATGAAGGGCATCTCGCGAGAGTTACAATGTTTTTAATTGTTGAAAGTTACCCGTATGCTTTAAAAGGAAAGTTAGGAGTAACTAAAATGCTTCAATTACATACATTTTAATTTGTATAACACACTGTGTCAATGTAAATATGCATGATAAAATAGTTTCCCAAAGACATCTGTCTCTGTAGTGTTTGACGACTTAAAAAACATGGTCTACTTGTTGCTTGGTAGCGTTTCATCTCTTTGTAACTAAAAATTAATTGCATCGTCGAGATTTTGAAGGGGGCACAAATAGGCCGGGTCAAAAAGTTGTAAGTGGTGACGAGCGATCTAGATGGCACGCCACGCGTTCCGCGCCCGTAATTATGTGCCGAGATTTAGGGATGCCGCCTCGAATTGACCCAGATCTAATTAATCCCCTTGACGACTTGTACTGCCAGGGATTGTTTTTATCTTGTTACATACGCTGGGGTTTTTGCGTTCCAGAAATAAACTAAAGTAATACGACAGAAATATATTTTCAAGAGTGTTAAATTAACAATTCTCATGACAACGAAAATCTGCAGAGCATTACTTTTGAGATTACCTACTGAAATATCTGTTTGGGTGGCAACGGAATTAAGCAATTTAATTTCAATTAGAATATTTTTTCTCTGGCAACGAATATTTTCTCTACTTTATGTTGTTCTTGTTCTTTAATTTATATTTATCAAGGATTTGCTCTTATTATTTTGAATCGTTTTTCTCTTAAATTACTTTTCTTCTTCTCCAAACTACCTTGGACCCACCTAATTAAGTACCTACTTGAAGTTTTTCAGAAAAATAGGATTATCCTTGAGGTGAAGTCTAGACGAGCGAGACGGCAGGGTACTTTAGTTTGTGGGGTGAAGGCCAACATTACGTAAGTCAACTCAACTTAGGTTCGCAACGCGTGCGGACTGCGCAAGGATCTTCGCAAGCAGGCTTCTATATCATTCAATCTGTATTCTGAAATGAGAAACCAGGAAACCAATGATTACCTTCAACCAGTAATAACCAATTAGGACGGTTTAATCCAACACACGGTTCACAGGGTTAACGAAAATCACCGCGTTGCCCCTGCAATTAAATTGAAATACGTTTTAGGTTCCCGGTGTACCCGGATTTTCGTACGAACGCTTGACGCTGTTTAATTAAACTTTGTTAAATTTTAAACGCGAACAACCACAATTAACTGATTAAACTTTTAAATATTTTAACCAAACGTGAAGAAGTAGAATTTGTTCTGGTTACTACGCTGTGTGAGGGCCCGGTCCGCTGAATATTTTATTAAATGTATTTAAACGATCGCAGCTTTAATTCGTACCTAGATGTGCTTTTATTTTTAGAATACTTATAACTTAACTGAAACGCCCCCATAAAAATAATGTATTATTTTGATAAAACAGGACTAGTGCCTAAGAATAAAAATAAATATCTACGTGACATTCGAACAAATTGATAAAAAGTTTGTATGAAAAGTTACTGTGTTCAGAATTGAATTTACTGATATACTTTGAAATCCAGAAAACTTTCCTGAAATGTTTTTATAGAATTAAACAAGTAAAAAGAAAATGTATCAACTTTTTTAAGCATTTTTATAAAAGTATTCCAATGTTTGTAATACATTCAAAAAGATTCAAGAAATATATTTTTGCGGCATGATATCTGCTCTTTGAATGAAACTGGATATCAGTTTCATTCAAAATGTTCGGTGAAATCGTTATTTATCTACAAATAAAATGTCCTGAAAACTCCAACGAAATTCTCCGTAAGAAATATTTTTCATTTAATGAAAGCAACAGGAAAAGTTACAGTGAATGAAAAAATAATATTCAGGCTACAAAAAATAAAATCGGCGCCAGACCGACCTATGCTAGGAAGCCAATACAGCTGACGTTATCAGATCTGGTTCGATTGAAATACGTGACGCGACTCCCTAGTCGCTGCCTGACTGCCTCACACTCCATGCCACGAAAATAGTACATACAAGCGGTGTTCGGCCATTTAACAGAACATTCGGAATTGTGGTTTTCATTGTAATGTTCTGGCGAACTGCTGCACATTATTTTTAATACATTATTGGAAGTTCGAGCACGCTCCTCGAAACATGAATTTCATTTTATAGCCTTGGGAAAATTGAAAACTTTACAGTCATTTATCGAAACTTAAGTAATTTCTTCAAGGAATGGCAAAAACATATCGAAGAGCTTGATTATGATTATGTTTTAGTTTAACTACTCTGTATTTAACTACACTGTAAGCCATGTAAAGAAATAGGTATAGAGTATTATGTTGTTCGTTTTACTCTAAGCGGTTCATAGCTACTTATACCGTTCCTAAGGCGGTCATCCGGAGCCCTTTGTCTGAGCCGGTTGCGACCATGACCGCGTCGACGTTCGTCGGTCCGAAATTAACTCTCTACCTCCTTACTGTAATACTGTTACCAAGCCACTGGGATAGGACCTTCAATTAATTGTAAATCAGCTCGCTCTACCTCTGTTCCATCTAATATTGAGAATTTGAGAAATTCTACGAAATTGTCTCAGTTTCTTCAATTAATTAAAACTACCAGGTTTGTTCATGATTATGTTTTGTGGACTCGAAAATAGTCTTACACTGAAAGCGTCGTCGTCTGCTTTAGAGATTAAATACTCGTCGTGAATTTGTTAACTGTAATAAAAGTTGTTCAAATCTGAGAGAATATAATAAGAATCGTCAAACCTTGAGTTCTGTATCTTATCTTCAGAATAAGAGTATGATAATGATTCATAAAGTTACGACAAGTTGTCATGTAGATAAAATGTAAATAATAAGATATAAGATATATCTTCGAATAATATTATTGTGGCAACGTACCTAGCATGAATTATCTTACACTGAAACATAATTATCATTTTGATGGTGTAATCAAATGAAGGTAAAATAATGATGAGAACAGTTGTAAATCTGATTTGCCAGCGTACTCCCGGCTTCGTGTCGGGAGGGTTCATAATCATTGTAAACAATTGGCCGTTTCCTGCGCTATTAAATCAGGATAACAGCACGAATAACGAGCGCAACAAATGTGTACAATTACGTTTTGTATCGTAAATACAAATCTTTTTTATGCTCGTATGCGTACGAACAGGGACGGGCTGTTCGTAGGCGTCGAGACGCGCCGAGGTGTCAATTATTACGCTGAGTTACGCCGTACACGTGTTGTCGTCGTATCCCGTGCCGATGTCATAGGTCAAACTATTATAAATACATCCCCTGCAAATATCATTCCTGTGATAAGAGGTTAAATGTCAAAGCCTGACATTTTAAATCTATTGATAGCAGTATTCTTAAAACGAGTGGGAGATGTTACATTATCGAATCAATTTAAATGCAGATTTTGTTTGTCAGTTGTTAGTGTAATGAAAATAAATAATGACACCCACAGTCGAGAAAAGGTTTCTATAACAACCTATGAATCTTAAAATCTCATTTCTATTTCTCGGTCTAAACATAAATTCGCTTTCATTGAGTCATTGTCTGGAAATAGACTTCGCATTGCCTTTTGATAACTGAAAACATAAATTGATGATTTGCTTTTTGAATGAGTAACTATTATTCAAATTATATTCAGCTACACAATTATTCACTTGTGAAAACTGCTAGGAAACACTGCTAATTAGGTACTCTAATGGAAACCATTGTCGACTTGTCTAAATTAATGTTTCGACGTTGACACGGTTTGGTACGTGTTACAGTGACCTATATTGACAGCTTTACAGTACGGCACGACCTCTGACTCTGACCGCCAACGAACTACATCCATTCACGCTTTGCTGTCATAATAATAGTAAAATAATATTTGGCAACGTAAAAGCAAAGCAAAGGTTCCGCTTTCGTCGTTAGAAAAGGTTGTAGTCGCACGTTGCCGTTAGATTTACACGTGATTGTACATCGATTGATACAACTTTCCTCATGTCTGCTATATTTTAAATTGACCTTTCTGTATTAGGTACAGAAATAACAATTTGAAATGAATAATATTGGCCTTCCCACTTGCATCGATCCTGTAAAGTCCCTACTCACATCGGTAGGCCTTTGTGGATCCACGAACTGTCCGTACAAATTGAATAATGGCTAGCTCGCAACTAAGTGGATTCTATTTTGCTTTTCGTGTACGTCCGATGACGACCCCTGCTTACGTCACAGCTTGCTAAAACAACTACATTCTGGCCCCTCGTTCATTTATTATTCCTTTGGTTTTGTATTTCAGTGTTTCATACACAATTTCATTAGCGACATAATACGTAAAGTCTTTGTAGCGTCGACTTGATCTCATTATGAATTTATAGGAAAGGCGACAGTCCTGCTTCTAGTTAGTCGTATTGTACTGAATAATTATTTTATTATGAGCACGTGTGAATGTCACCAACGAATCGGTCGTAAGTAAGGATAATCACCAGTGTCAAAGTATTATAAAGGAAAAACCTTATTAATCATATTCTATTATCATTTATCACCTCACGTTATTTGATTTCACTAAAGATAAGTAGACATTATTTAAATAATTATGCGGCGGTAAATAAAACTGAGTCTTATTACCATTCCGAATAAAAATATGAATAAAAGAACCAAAGAAAATGCTCGTGTTTTCTACCATTTTACAAAATGAAAGTCTAAGCTAAAGAAGGCGAAGTTTAAAAGTCCTGAGAACTAACATGTTGCGCCACTCCTCACGTCAGCTTGAGTTACAAGTGCAACGTGGATAAATGGAGTGTCTGCCGTCCACGACACCATCCATTCATTATTTCTTCTTACTCCACTACTACTAAATTCTAATTACAATTAACTAACGTCTTAATATAATAACAATTAATTATACTGTGAGGGCGCCCACGGCTTCGTTCATATTCAATTAGTACCTCGTAGTTGAGCACTGAATGTCATGTGTGAAAGATAAGACATTCATTCAATTGTTATATTCTTTTATCTTTCGTTTGCTCTTCGGAGACCTCAAGTTATGTCTCGGATCTTGTTGAGAACACTTCCGAAAGCTGTTCAGTATTGTACACGATTTTACGCGAAAATTTTCTTCGGCAATGCATAAAATTTTTAAGCCATGTTAAAAATTTTGTTTTTTTTTTTTACACAGGCGCAAAGCGACGATGACGATGTCGGGCCCGACGACGTCAACGTCGCCGTCGAAGGGGGCTTTATGGATGAATTCTTCAGTGAGGTAAGAAATCCTTTGTTTCCACACAATCAAGGCGTAATCCACTTTAATTAACCCCGAGCTGCTGCTCTATAACCGGCTGTTTAGTACCCACATTATATTCTCTCAAGGCGTTTGTTAATTACAGCTTTAGTGCAAACTCCTCAGCTAACTTGGTTACTCAGATATTTTTATTAAATTATGCAAACTGACTACTACATAGTCTTAATTATTTTCTATGTAAGTCACTATAAATTCTATTAGGTAAATAAAGATATTCTTGATATTCCGGTTTTTAAATAACATGATCTACATATAAAATATGCTTTTACATAAAACATACATGCATAAAACCAGTTTCTAGGCTGCTGGTCAACGACATCATGATGTCATAGGAAGCGAGCGAGATTATGAATTTTTTCGCAATTCAATATCGAACATAACGAGGCATAAAATGCTTGTTGTTATGTAGTATGAGATATTATGTCTTAATCTCGAGGAATATGAATCATACGTGACTTCATTACGACGAAGATTCACGGACGCGTCAGTTTTGTCGTTCCTAGCGCTCTGGTAATCAGCGCATAATGAATTCGTGATAGTATGACTCATTTCCTCAGCATCTGCTGCTTACAATTGCCCTTAAGGAATTTCTTTAACATCCACATTACAGAAGTATTCGCGTTGACGACGAAGGAAATGCCAATTTGATTTAAAGTGTAGAAAGAAAAACGTTTCTATTTCGTTGCTAGATTTATCGCTGGGGACGCTGGATTTGGCGCTAGCGAAGTGGATTAAAATATTCCGCTGTGATAAGAATTCTTTTCTTGAATAGAGAGATGTTTCAACATTACATCCTTTGATGCTTTCATAGAAAGAACAGCAATTCCATTTTGCAAGCTCGACTGGCACGTGGCTATTCTGTCTGGCCGAGTTTTCCAATCAGCATAGTTGTACAAAAGTTCCAGCGTGTTCCTCCCTATTGTTTTCGCGTCGTGCACGTAAGCGTTGTTCTGCTTGTATTACTCGTGTGTATTACGTTATTGCGTGTCGCCATAGGTATTTAATTATGTTTACTCTCATCTGGGGTATTACGTTCTTCACAAACTAACAAAGCCCGACAGACAGCCGGTAGATTCTCCGAATTTTGTATTTCGGAAAGTGTATTTGTACCAGAATTAAGCTGGTTATTTATTAGATAACGAATATTTATTTTCTCGCTTTGTATGTTGTGTTACTTAGTTAAAAGCTTCACAGTAAAACGTAAATCGCAAAAACTGATTTAAAATAAAACCCTCGCTGTAGTTTTCGTAATTAGCTTTCTAGTTTAACAGAATGTAAGTTTAAATTAAAAATGTTTTAAAATACGGATAGTGAATGTATGTAAAACAATTTATTATCCAAATGTTACTCAGCTAGTGCTGGTTCAGAAAAATTAAAAACAGAAATCTACTCGGGGATGCATACAACCACTGGGTAAGCGGGATTAAGGTTTTTTTGGGTAACTAAAGTTAATAGAAATAGGTAATGCACAATCGGTGTGAAATGGAACCCATGGCGTGCGAGATAAACGCATTCGCGTGTCTATTGCATTGCCTACAGAATGTAAGTGTACTGAGAAACGTCAATAAACTTATTTTATGGTATCTAACAACAACATTATCGGTTTTATGTCCATACTATGTTCTAAACCTATTTGCATTATCAATTCGCTATGCTAATTAACTTGAACCAATTTCAAAGTAGGCTTTCGAACAATTTACTTGCCCTTAACGTTCTTCCTACTGTGTTTATGGTAGCGTAGTCCTGAAATACAGGGGGTACATTCAAAAGGCGTACTTTCACGGTTGCCTAATGCCCAGTCAACTGTTTAATTGGAGCTATTGGACGGTGAATGCGAAATCCAATTTTTATCGATAGAATTTACTCGTGTTTTGGAAAAGTATAATTTTATTTACATTTTTTCTGAAGTTGTATGTGTTTTATATTTTCCAAACGAAGCATTTTATCTTTTTCATTAGGGAATACTGAGGCTTTGCATAATTAATAACTTCGTATCCTCCCACCGTAGACACAGGACACAGCCTATTAATCATTGATATTGATTAATCCTTCAAAGGTAGATTAGTCACTGTATTTTTCCCCAATAAAAAAAAGGAAGTCAGTGACTTAGTCGTGACGTGAGTCATGGGCTCATGAGTGTGACTGCATCGATCCAGATTGTCGCTGTACCGAGGTTAGAGTTCACGTAGTTACACTGTACAATTAGAGACACGTGCAATTACTAGTTCACATACATTATTTAATACTGAATTTACACTAATAATATTATAAAGAGGATAAGTATGAATTTTTGTGTGTGTGTGTGTGTGTATGTTTGTAATGAATAAAGTCAATAACTACTGGGCCTATTAAAAAAAATTCACTATTAGAAAGCTACATTCACCCTGAGTAATATTAGTCGCCCGTGCGAAGATCGGTCCTACGCCCGGGACAGGCCGCTAGTTATTTATAAAAACAAGTATAACAGAAGAAAAATACCCAATTCTACTGACATCGGTATATATTTTGTTTTTTTCGGCACTTATTAAAAGTCTGATATTAAATTAAGAAGTGTAAATGAGGTAATTCGCGACCTCCTTCGGGAATTTTCGCTAGCAATTCTCTTCCGTTCGTACAGAAACAATGAAAATCCGTAGTATTTTGTCACGCTTTATCAATGACATAATACGCTAGCGGGCCAACTGGTGCATTGGCCTAGTGTCAGCGTTTTGTAATTAATGTTTCGAACAATTCGAGCTCGATTCCCGCATGACGACCATTATTTTTGTTACTTCCGATTAATGGACCTACATAACGGGGAATCCTTGCGAAGTAATATGACTAATTGTAAACAACGGTTTACTAAGAATTTATAATATTTTTGCAGTATTCGCACCATTTTAAAAGGCCACAAATGACAATATAATCTCCATTTACGCTGACATGAAATACATTTTGTGGTTACGTTTGTGTAAAGTGTTAATGTACGCTCTCAAAATTAAATGGATATGCGGTTATAGCACTCTATTAGTTAAATTATAATGTAATGTAACCTAGCTCCTGTGAATAAATCCCATTAAAGCCATTAAAACCTAATTAGCACAATTGTTCATCACCCCTATCTATCTAGGTGAGAAGCCCTTATGTGTCTGGCTTAGTAAGTTGGATCATCAATCGTATTGTTGAGGATTTAAGACACCTGATCTATTTGGGACTTTGGGGAGCACGTAAAGCTCTTAGTAAGTGGCGCCTATAAGGACACGTTTCAGACATTCAGTACAAGAGTAGGTGACGTCACACATATCCTTACAATCAATAGAAAACATCAAGACTTTGCTTGTTATAGAAACTCATTATAATGAAGTAGGTAATGTCATGTTTATTTTCAAAACAGTATTATAGGCCTTATTACTGGCTCATTTCCGGCTGAGAATTCCTCGTAGCGTAGCCGTAGCGCTACGATGCCGAGTTCGAAGAGTATTGAACTACCTTCATATTTGACTTACATAGTAATAAATATATTTTACTTTTTTATTTTTAATGTACACCTACAAAAAATATAGGATATGTGCTAATAGCGCATTTCTGAACGACTTTTCCGAGCATTCACCCTAGCGTAGCAGTCTTAGCCGTAGCACTATGCAACAGAATAACATATTAATTGCAATTAGTTGGTGTTTTACTTACAAAATGAGTAATCTACTTTCCATATGGATCCCTAAAACTATGTGCTAGGCGTTATTTACAAGCTCATTTCCAAACGAATTTTCCGAGCATTCCGCGTAGCGTTGCCGTCGTAGCACAGCCGTAGCGCTACGAAGGCGAGAACTACGCTCATGAAACTGTTCCGTACACTTATTATGTTTAACATACATAATCATATGTAATACACCTGTAAAACAATGTTATAAGTGTTATTTATACCAGCTCATTTCTGGCCGACTTTCGAGGCGAGTCGTAGCCGTAGCGCTACGCGGCTACGAAACCGAACACCACACATAGTAAACTTTGTTCTTATTTTACGTATACTTGTAATAACAAATCTGTATAAGTTAGTTATCTCATTTATAAATGGCGGACCTTGTGAAAGTTACAACAAAGTTAGCACCTACTTACAGCACACTCATAAAAGTTCGTTACTTTTCGGAACCAGAGCTTTTGTCTTGTTATTACGTTCTAGTTGCTACGTAGAAAAAACTTTCTCGTTTCTTTGAAGTATTTCGTAAGGGTTGGTGGTAGAGTGGGGGCTTAATTCGTATAGCCTTGTTGAACTGTGACTGTACTGACGTCGCTTACATAATCCGAGTTAATCCGGTGCCCGCAAACATGACCCGCTTCGGAGCTCAGCTACCTTTATAAATAAAAATTTCTACAGCATTATAAATCTGTGGGGCGGCTGTATGTCTATATTATATGTATATTTATGCAAAAATAATACAGGGTCGGATATTGGCCGCTAACCCCGCTTGCCCAGCTCAGTCACTATGGGCATTAAGTCCCTTTACGAGAGGTCAATGGCCACCAAATTGCGATAAGCTTAATATAATACAACGAATTTTTCACCCCATTATTCATTTGATAACATTTACGAAGTGACTTTCAGCCTGAACATTTTTATAAATTATGGTAGATGTTATTGATATTTTCGCGTTAACGAAACTCATAAAGCGATATCACAAACGCCATTAATAAAATATTCAATAATTTGTGTTCGATTGATTTTTCATTACACATTTTGTAGTTTTATTTTAAGAACTATTGAGGGCATGCTACTTCAAATAATTTGAATAAAATATGAACTCAATTAAATCGAAATGTGAAGTAAAATTGATACTTACAATTTTATTGAAGTTTGTTTTGCTTGACATGATTAGTTTCAGCCTCATTGCCCTCGTCAAATATTCAACTTTTTATTAATTCCTAACTTGAAGAAAAGCGTCTTCGAAAAGATCTACTTTTTAACGTTTATAGTCCGGTCAATTTAGACCAAAAAATGAGAGTGAAGTTACATAAAGTCCCAACAAGCTGGATTTTTGTGAAGTTGTTCAAAACATAATTATAAACAATGTCTGGAAGTTCCCCATCATTCCCCTGTAAGGAAAAAAAAATATTCAAGGTCAAAGGTAAAAAAAATGAGTTTTTCGCGATTTTCAGCAAAACGGTAAGTTTTATCATAAAAGTACCTCAGACAAAAATTGTAGATCATAAAATTATCTATAAAAAATGTACCAATACTTTTTTTCTTACGAGCCACCGTTTCTGAGATATAACGATTCTAAAAGTTATAAAAGTTGTTATCGTCATAATATGCACACGTTTCCACGCCACCTATGAGGTAGTGTACTTAGCGCGTTTTTGTTAACGTGGTTTCCCCAGTAGGCCTACTCCACGGGTCAGTTGTGATCCTGTTTAATGTAAAACTATTGCAAAATAACGGAAATTTTCAAAGATTGGGAAAGATAAAAGCGATGTAAATGAAAAAAAAGTGTTGAAGTTTATTCGTCTTATTCGTAAGTTTCAAATTCTTGTTCTTCTTCTTGATCTTCTTCTCCTGCTTCTTCTTCATCTTCATTTTGGATGCAAGTAAATTTCGTCAATAGCGATGTATCGCATGATACTTCGTCGGAGTCAAACGAATCCTCCATTGTTTGTGATTCAATATTAGAGCACGACCGGCCTTGACAATTTGTGCATGCCAAAGAACAAGACAGTCCGACTTTTTTGCAACCACATTTAGCACTGCATCCCTTTTTGCAGTTGCAAAAAATAATGTTCAGCAGTTTTTCCGGCGCAGGTGGAAGTAAAGTTTGAACTGGCTCTAATATATTGTTGACCAACTTCCAACCCCAGTCTGTAGGGTCTAGCTGATAACCAAGCCACACTTGAACTTGGTAATATAGGTACTCGAAAAAGATGTTGGTGAGCAGCAACTGAAGTTGGAGGAAGACAAGCTAATTGAACTTGTTTTTTATTTTTAGTATTTTTAACGAAACATGCATATCGATGTTTATCTAAACAGGTAGTTTTTTTAGGAGCTCCGTACATAGAAAGAAGAAAGCGGATGCCGTTGGTAATAACTTCTTGTTGAGTTGCATCACTTTTTTTAAAAACTTCAGCACATTGAATTAAATCTTGTTTTTCATACGTACTCATGCATATTATGACGATAACAACTTTTATAACTTTTTTTTTTTTTTTTTTTTTTTTTTTTCCACAAATATCACACAACGTCATCTAGTCCCAAGCTAAGCAGAGCTTGTGTTATGGGTACTAGACAACTGATAAATATACTTATATATTTCTAAATACATACATATTATAGATAAATTACACCCAGACACAGAACAAATGATCGTGTTCATCACACAAACATTTGTCCTGGGTGGGAATCGAACCCACGACCTCCGGCATAGCAGTCAGGGTCACTAACCACTAGACCAACAGACCAGTCTTAGAATCGTTATATCTCAGAAACGGTGGCTCGTAAGAAAAAAGTATTGGTACATTTTTTATAGATAATTTTATGATCTACAATTTTTGTCTGAGGTACTTTTATGATAAAACTTACCGTTTTGCTGAAAATCGCGAAAAACTCATTTTTTTGACCTTTCACCTTGAATTAATTTTTTTCCTTACAGGGGAATGATGGGGAACTTCCAGACATTGTTTATAATTATGTTTTGAACAACTTCACAAAAATCCAGCTTGTTGGGACTTTATGTAACTTCGAATGTCTAAATTGACCGGACTATTATTTATTCAATCTGTAAGTTAGTGAATATTTTATTATTCATACTGGAGTCTTTGCAATATTAAAGAAAAACACAACGTTTAAGATGAATAAAAAATAAAAATCTTCACTATAAACATTCGCTGAATAACGAAAACATTTAGCTACAAAGACGTATTTAACTTGATAAATATCTGAGTACTTGTTACGACAAAGGGCAATTTCTTAAACAATTTGTCGCTGTACACATTTCACTTTTATTTGAGTAAAATTTTTATGTCGAATGGTAAGTATAAAAAATGGCACTAAAACACAAAACTTATTTAACTCGATTTCGTTAAACTGTCAATATGAATATGAAGCCGGTCTACGTTAAGTATAACAATGCTAATTAGTGCTACTATAATACTCGAGCTTATTCTTCTCGGCCACAAACTGAACGACATCATGCGACAGCGACTTCTGGGAAAATCTATGATGAGTCACCGTAACGCGTCTTGGAGAGAACAAATGAAGCAACCACGTGCTACTTGACGCAGGTCGAGTCGCAATCGTTTGAGGCTGTAAAGGAGCTTTAAATTCTTGATAGGTCATGCCTGCAGCTAATTGGTAATCACTAAGCACTTTAAGTCAAGTAATTTTCCGCAAACTCCCACATTTGCGCTTAACAAAGGGGTGAACGATTACGGTAATCGATAGTATCGTACGACTAGTTATATTAAATGGTGGGAACGAGGCTTGTGGAATTCTTATACATTATGTTGAAGGCATTTGCATTGTTGAAAAATAAAGACTTTATTTATTGCAACCAGACATTCTATAATTTATATGAAACCGATAGCTGTTTCCTCTGTGTTTACCCCCGCTGCTCGGCTGTTGATCGTAGCGTGGTGTTTTATACCAAATATTATATTATTGTTGTAATATACCCTTCCTTATGGACTAACCACCCGAAAAATATTTTTTTTCAATTCGAACCAATAGTTCCTGAGATTAGCGCGTTCAACCAAACAATCCATCAAACCTTCAGCTTTACACAATTAGTATTAAGAAGGGAAACCAGTAGCTAAATGCTTTGAGAACTGTATAAAAATTGAAATGCTGTTTTCTAAACTGGGGCGACGTCCCACAATAAAGCGGTATACTGCCCCAGGGAGATATCTAATTTTCCTTCCCGTCCTTAACTTTTCTGTCTGATACAGAATACAATATGAAAAAAATACGAGTCGTCGCCAGTTTTCATTCGTGCCGTGAATTCTTCACGCGTTTTCATTTAATTCACAACACACAAGTGTGTCATAAATATTCAGGCTGTGCTTGGTATTCATCATAATCGTGCGATTCATTTACATGTTATTATGTGTGGATGAGAGAAGTGCTGGTCGCGCGTGGTCGCATGATGCTGGCGACGGGGGTGTGCACTTAACGTGATTACGTCATTGCCACACATACATTTCTTATAGGCTGTCCGTCGACCAGTATTAATTTCATACATGACGTCTTTATCAAGACAGCTGCAGTACTTAATTCTCCAATCTCGTTATCAAACAAGCACAACAATATCCGCAATAAGCTCATTAAAAATAAAACAATTTGAAAGTTTGATAAGGTCAAGTGATAAAGAAATGTTGCCTGACCATGACACGGAACTTCGTTTAACCAAAACATCAAACAAAGATTTTTTATGTTGAAAACACAAAGCACCGAGTTTCCGTTCACGTTTCATTGCCTTCCTTCAGCAATAGCTGGATAAAATTCATTGATTATATTGAGAAAGAAGCGTAATGTACTGTGAACCGGAACTTTGAATTTGGTATTGTCATGGTATTGGAGGCGCTTTATGTTTAACCCAATTTGAGGGTTGCCTCATTTCTCAAAACGAATAAATTCCAAAGGACAAGCTACGACTGCTACTTGTAATTCTAGATGGACCTCTAAATTAATGTACCATGCAAGCATCCAACATAAAGTTTGTGTAATTACGACTAAAACAGCGGGTAGTTTGTTAAATGACGTACACAAGCAGTCTAATGAGTAACATGCCTCATATTAATACCAAAGCTAGCTGGAGCCTACGTTGTGGCCCCATTTGCAACTTCATTTCAGCTTACATACGTATTTCTAACTGTTGCGACTCCGGCAGAATTAATGGATCACGTTTTTACTTCGGTGGCGCACCGACCTTTTTTTACTCTACCAATCGAATCGAAAGTAGAAAGTGGAGTCGAAATAACGAAACGGATTATAGTAATGAGATCGAACATATATTCAAATCCTGCCAGCGAACAGCAGACCTCTTTGTTATTTATTGGTGCTAGCTCGAAATTTGTTGTTGAACACTTATGGCCTGCCTTCGTAATAGAATTTTCATGTCATGAATCTCTCAGTCCCTTGTCACGAAAACAATGTTTAAGATAGTATCAATTTATAGCGACGCCAGATTTAATGGAACCTATAAGCTACTAGTCTAGACGGTTATAGTTAGAACTCGGGTAACGTTTATTAAACATCAGAATGGGTATCGCTGACTAATCGTTAAGTTTGCTATCGCTGGCCGCCGGACGATATCGGTTATCGGGCTAATCTGATTAATTGGTGAGTCATGATGTGAAGTGTCGCACGACCCGTGCACGGACGTCCTCCTATCGACTCAACCGCATTCCCGACCCTGAACCGTACTTTGAGTTATCAATGTACCAATTCAATGACCGATACAATTAGGCTAAACACACAAATGTTACATAATATCTTAAAAGCGGACATGTGATTGAATTTTCACCCATCCGTGTCTTTTGCAAGATGATTAAATTATTTTCGCTGCTACTGCAGATTACAGCTTCCATATCAAAGTCCCAATACTTGGTAAAAAATGAATACGTAAAGAATTCACACTCAGTGCATTTCTAGAACTGCAAACCGATGAAACATGGCATGAGGCAAGACACTTTGAAACACTAAAACGATTTTCCCTTCGTTCAGTTTTCGCTTCATTATGTATTCTTTTGAATCAGTTATCAGCCTGTTCCGGTGATTCAGGACTGCCTATTGTATTTACTGATTGAATCTTGATAAAATATTTACACGATGAATAGTCTTGTTCACTTCAATTCGTTTACTAAGTAAAGACTTAATGGAAAATAGTAAGTTTAAGTTAGCGAGAGCATTTGTTCTGCGGTTGGACCTTAGCCAGTAATCTCCCTAAGGCAAATTTAAAGCGGAACATAGCCCCGAAAGCTAGCTCAACCAATTAGTTAACACCAGCCTAGACTTTGTTTAAACCTTGTTCTCTTTTTTATCTTAATGTTGTTGATTGTGCAAAGCTCCCGAAATGGGACCAACTTAACATTTATTCTTTGCCCTCACCTTTTACTCTTAATTAATGACAACGGAAAGAGGCGCGAAGTAATGTAGGTCAGCTAATTACGTGGGGTTTGTATATTTCCCGTCTGCCAACAAAATATTTTTCTTAATAATGCTGAAGTTTTCTTGCAGACGAATAGTACAAACAAATAAACGCAGTTTGAGACACAAATAAAACTTCCATCAAACCTTGACCGAAACCTTAATTAAATATTATTGCCTATCTAACAACAATTTATTTTGCCGACTGATTGTTTTGATGGTTTTTATTGTAGTAGGCAATTTTAATGTCCTGAGGTGTGCAGAAATTGATATCAAAGTTCAGTAGTTTGAAAACTGTCAGAATAAGTTGTTAGGATTGTAATATTAGCATAACGGCGACACTCCAAGTCCTCCCAGCACTTCTAGCATTTAGCATAGTTTCTTCAATTCCTCCCTCAAAGTTTTGTGATATATATAAAACATATCTAGCCAGAATAGTAGCCATAGTAGGTTAGGTCAGGGTGTATCAGCTGGCTGGTTGCCAGTAGAGCCAACGTCGCGCCGCCTCGGCTAGACTTCGAGACGTTCTTTACCCTGATACAGAGATAAACGGCGAACTGCACTGCAGGAAAAAAATAGCCCCATCACTCCAACTTGATGAGTAATTAACTTTGCGCTAAAATATGGCTAGTCAGGCGACGCTAAAAAAATAATGAGCTAAGACAAAACGCTTTATAAAAGGTGCGAAAATTATAAATGAAATTTTGTGAGCGCATTTTTCTCCCCATTCTTCTGTCTTGCGTGATTTTTCCTGACTATTGTTGTCTCAGCCAATGAATTTAAATATTTTCACTGTAGGCTTCTTGTATTGTACACCGCAGACTCCACTACTACTGTTTCTCCTTCTTTTTCTATACCTTTTAGCGATAAGACCGACCATTTGATTGTGTAAATATTATATTTGAATACCTGTAATTTGTATTGTGTCCATATTAAAGAGTATTCTATCTACCTATCTTCCTTTGGGTGGACTTATTTAACGCTGTCAAATAGAGAAAGCTGCATATCAGTTAGATAGGTTATCATTTATCAGCTCGATATGAAATCTTATCATAAACACTCATGGGAACTACAAATAAACAAATATTTCTGTTTACAAAATAAGTTTAAAAGAAAAAAAAACGAACACGAAGAAATTGTGTTAATAAATTCGTGCTGCTCCTGAGTTCATTATGTATGTATGGCTGGGAAAAGAATAATTAAGTGTGTATGTTAATAAATAAAGACAACTTCGGCTTCCGAATTGGCAATTGATTTTATTGCCAGTATTATTGTGAACTTTCGATGTAGACCATAAATATTAATGGTATTTTCTTCTTCTTTTGTGTAGGTTGAAGAGATACGAGAGATGATAGACAAGATTCAAGCCAACGTTGAAGAAGTGAAGAAGAAGCACAGTGCCATCCTATCAGCACCGCAATCAGATGAAAGTAAGTTTTATCACAGCACTTGTATGTTATGGGAATGCAAAAACGCCGTTTAGTCAGACCACCGCCACCGCCTTAATAGGCATTTGTAGAAAGTGCATATGGGGCACAAGGGTCTGTGTGTTTTAACTCACCAAATACCACTGAGACTGGAACACAGCGACAGCAATGAAGGAATTCGTCGAGAAAAGTATTTTGGACTAATTCCTTCATTGATGCCGGTCGAAAACTCGTTGCCAATGATGGCCTTTACGGTTATTAAATTACCGTAATCGTGGTTTAGTAGCTCAATTAGGGAACACAGTTTAACCTTATTAGTGAACGTACAACATAGGATCCCGCCTAAATTGGTCCTTCACTAAAATTTTGGGAAGTAACATGCTGGCTGTTGTGCTGAGATTACCCAGCTGGAATAAATGAAGTAATAAGTGGTCGTAATGACAAGTCTTTAGGGCCTTATTAAGTCTCATTAAGTCATGACGGGTTGCCGAGCCGGCCATTGTCAGAGGATCTAGAAGAGCGTGAATATACTAGACATGCGTTTATGTATTTTGTACTCTATTGTAAGCCTTTTTAAGTATAGTTTACTTAAGGTTAAACATCACAAGCAGTTTGCTCTTTATATGCCATTTTGTAACATCATTTTCC
This sequence comes from Agrotis ipsilon, assembly GCA_028554685.1. NCBI lineage: Eukaryota > Metazoa > Arthropoda > Insecta > Lepidoptera > Noctuidae > Agrotis > Agrotis ipsilon. The sequence continues at coordinate 4,429,964 of CM052968.1, forward strand.
ATTGATGTCGTAGACTACTTAGATTGTGCCATTTATCTCCCCCGTAAATCCTCCCACTCACTTAATGAAACTCAATGATTGAGCTTGTGAAAAACCCACGACTTCTGAAAGTTTATTGTCTAAAAATAAATATATTATTTCTCCATAGACTACGCTATGGTTATCAGTATTGCTGGTAGCAGAGCGTGGGAAGGTCTCCCAGACAGCTCACAGAGAATACCCACACACTAATTGAAAGGGCGAAGTTGGTGGCATTTACGCAGACGTGGGGGTGGTCTGTCTGTCTGTTTTTCATGGGAATACTTGAGATTAATTGAAGCTGTATTTGTTCAGAGTGATGCTGATGACATTACTTTCTGTGATAATGTACGTCATTTAACATTAATAGCAACTTCACGTACAGGATAACTAGATATCAAACATTCGATATCTACGCTTATACATATTTTTATCCTGTTTCCTGTTGAATTTTCAATGCTATCGTTAGTACGCGTGTAGCGTACAAATTAGTTTTTAATCAAACGTTCGCTCAAAATGCTTCATTTATTATTCCAGTAAATAACAAAACTACATAGTTTTGATTCTGAAATGTGTTCGTGCTATTTATGGTAGCCAAATAAAATATAAGCGATGGCATTGTTGATTTCGTTGCGAGATTACTTCGAGTTTATTCCGGTGACGTTGGCTTGACTTTAAATACTAAACCTTTTACTACCCTGTTCATATTTTCAGCTTTAATTATTAAAAATTCCACCGTGTTCCTTCCATTCTAAGCGCAAAAGGTTAATAGTCAGAAAATTTAATAAAAGCTCATATTTTCTCTTTTGAACATATTTTTGCAAGGGTTAAGGTGTATTTCGTTTCAAAGGAAAAGAGTTCTTTCGCGGCAATATTATTTTAGGTGTTATACGGCGTCTTTATAGAAGCCCACTCGACAACAAGGGACCCTCAGCAGGAGCGTCACGAATAGCCGCGATTAGCCATTGACCCGACCTAAATAGCCCCGAATAAGCCATCGTTGCTGTCGTTAATATCGAACAAACTCACGATAACACTATATACGTTTATTGTAATAAAACAGTCCAATTTGTACCTTTGAAACTTAGTTACGAGTCCGCTCCACTCGAAAGTTATTCATGCGTTAATCGTTTATTTAACTTTGTACGACGAGGTGGACGTTTTATACAGTCGCGTCTTTGTAATGAACGTGTTTGGCTTACATTTAATTCTGACGTAGCGTAAATCAAGGCAACATGTAGCGTCACAAAAGTCTGTAAGAATGCCTTGTCTGAACATATCCGAGATTCCCGTGGGAGCGTATGTTGCTCCATTTATTTCCCATCACGCGAACACTGGCGGCAGCCTGTGAGGCTGCGCGTCCTTTTATCTACATCCATTTCGAAATATTAAAATATCCGTGCAATATGATATTCATAACCAAAGTGAATATGCTAATGCTGCTATAAATATACTGGTAAAAGTTGCTATAACATACATTACAGAAATAACAAACACTTGTATGAAAGTTGATGGAAAATGAACTTGTCGGCGATTGAAAGAGCCAAACAAGTCACGATTGATGGTGTGGCTATGAATGAGCTGTGTGCTCAGTGAATGAAATCGATCTGGTGTGAACGAGGCACGGTTAGCTGCAGGTGATACATGTCGAGCGTCGCCGCCGTGCTCTATCGCGTTAACGATCCTTTACATTTTCCGACACTTTTAATTACGACATACCTAACACGTTTATGAACCCTGAAGGAGCTGACTTACTATAACGCAATCTGGTTTAAATAATTAAACACTGAAACAATTACACTGGCTTTACATTATACATTTATCTACAATAGTAATAACATGTTACAGCCTACAATTACAGCAGTAACGATTCTTTTAAACGACATTTGCGATTCTCTCAGGATGATACGAAGCAGACGTGCTCTGTCTAGTGTTTCTCTTAGTGTGTGATTCCCAAGCCAGTGTTAATTACTACTAGCAACTCAGAAATATATTAATTAAGTAAATATCTCGCACACAATTACTGACTAGAGAAAATACATTAAAGTAACAAGTAATATAATATGTTAACGTCGTATAAACATGCCTGTACATTATGATAAAGAGAATCTATTAAATATTTTCTAAAAGGTATAGAAGGGATCAACTTCAAAATGAATCGACGATAGGAAAAATTGGATTTTCTTTTAGAAGTATTTTTTACGTAGTCTACACGGGGCGGGCCAGGTAAATTATTTCAATGGAATTCTTTCTTCAATGAAAAGGAATTTTAGAGATATTTTTGTGCTCTGCATAAAATGGTTTTCGTATCTAGCAGTAAACACTTTCTTACTTAGATAACCAAGTACGTGTGATATGTACTGATCTCATTTTTTTTAGTATAAATATTGTTGTAAAATAGCTGAAACTTAGGTGTTCAGGGTCGAAGTCAACTTAACTAAGAAGTTAAGTTAACTCGCGGTTTCTCATTTACATTTAACTTGGATAGAGACAGAATACTCTTTTTCTTACTTCACCTGCTTCTATTACAATAATTTTACTCGGAAATGTAATACAATTGCTAAACAAAAATTACTACTACCGTTATCTATTAGTGACTAGTCTTTTGTAAGCTAAACGAAATCCTAGTTTAACATGATGTTCGCTGAAAGTGGTACTACAGTGCACACGAACTTTTATATTAACTAGTCTACTAGTGCCCAAATGCCGTCAGAATGTCCCGGAAACAAACTTGAAAAGGATTCGAGCTCAAGCGTTAACTTTCTGAACACAATGCTGGGCACCAGCAGGTGATAATACCCGCAAGGGATTCCGCTCTAAAACAACATTGTCGGGAAAGTGCCACTACACGCGACAATTTGTATATTGCGCCCCATGTTTATTCAGTTATCCCTGGGAAATTCAAAATTCAACTAAAAGCTAACTGAATATTCAGGCTATGCACAGTTTATTCGCGCGTTTTCGAATATGCACACCAAATAGTTTATGCAAATTAACAGCACGTTGCGCTAAATCCTATGACCAAGGGAATTGACCATAATGCAAAATCGTCAACGCCTACAATATTTGTTTTTCAGCCATCTGTTAGTCGCTGTTTCGGTAAATATTCATTCAGCTCAGGAAGTGCAATTTCCGGGACGCGATACACAGGAAAAGTCGTTATGGTGATGCCTGAGGAAATCGTTCCCGATACCGAGAGACGTTTCATGAATTGTACATGATAGACGACTGAGAAAAGGTTGCAAATATGCGCTTGGAAATATTTAAATTTGTAACCTTACATTTTAAAACATTCAACTAATTGGTGAAGCAAATGAGAGTCTTTAAAATGAACAAAAGAAAGATTTCAAAGACAAAGATTTTCGCAGACAGTTGTAGCTGAAAAATATCTTGTCGTTATCTCTTTATGTTCCAATACGGTGCAAATCGTTCAGTTATCCTATCAACTATACTGCTAATTGTATTGCTCCCCTCCTCTAAGCAGCTATTAGATGGGAACGCCGGCTTGTTATTAAGCCGATTAACCTCTTGAAGAGACGTGCTCACGTACAAATGTCACGTAGGAACAGCGACTTTGATTGATATCCAAATAACTGCTCGTACAAGATTTTCGTTCGTGGTCCGTATTGATTGTTTATTTTTAGTACACCTTTTATTTGGTTGACTCTTGGGACTGCGTGAAGGTAGAGGGTAAATTGAAAGAATAAGTCTGTTGGACGGAATGAAACCAAAAAATACTTACTTTGAAGTAGGTAATTGTAATTAACTAGTTGAAGATATAAGCTCATTGCTTCTTATGTTGTCATTATATTACAAATATGGGATTCGTAGAAACACTATGAGTCAGCATATTAAGATGTTTTCTAGACATCTTAGTAGGTAATACATAAAAATTTCCTCCTTTACAGAACTTGTTTTTTTTTTAACTCATTTACGACTACTGAGTATGAGGGCATAGTTTTTAACCCCAGAACACGAAATTGATAAATTGCAGCATTTACTTTTTGTCCAACAAGTATTCAATATTTTTTCAATTCAGAAAAAACCGTTATACATTAAAAAAATATCGAACGTTTTGGCGAATTCGATTAGTGAACTGACAATTAGAGCACCGTCCACACAGTTCGCAGCCGCACTCCGAATTATATTATTATTGCTGAGGCAGCGAGTTGCATTATGCATGAACTACTCCATATTTTAAACTACAATGTTTACTTTATTCAACAACAGACGTTTCTGAACAAAGCCTATTTTATTTTTACAGAAACAAAGCATGAACTGGAAGATCTCATGGCTGACGTTAAGAAAACTGCCAACAAAGTCAGAGGAAAGTTAAAACGTAAGTGAAGTACAACTTAGCGTTAGTGCTTTTCTTTGTCTTATATTTTATTTGCGACGCTAGCTGAAGAACTGCACTATAAAGTCTCTCAACTGATTCACAGACATAGAGCAGAACATCGAGCAGGAAGAGCACTCGAATAAATCGTCAGCGGATTTGAGGATAAGAAAGACACAGCACTCAACCCTGTCGCGCAAGTTCGTGGAGGTGATGACGGAGTACAACCGCACGCAGACGGACTACCGGGACCGCTGCAAGAGCAGGATACAGCGGCAGCTGGAGATCACCGGCCGCGCGACCACCGACGATGAGCTGGAAGAGATGTTGGAACAGGGCAACTCCGCAGTCTTCACACAGGGGGTCAGTACTCATGATTTTTCTATTTTTGATCAGTCTTTTTCATGATTTTTAATTGCTACAATGTTATTTCTCAGATTCTAAGAACCCTCAGTAGAATACAAGCACTTAATCTTTAGGGTTCTGCTGTTGATTATCGTTATTTTTAGATAAACTGTTATGTTCTCTAAAAGTTCTCTAAGGATAAAATTCGTAAAATATACACCGGTATGGATCGGTACGCCTCGTTGCAATAAACAACCAACACGAAAACTTTTCAGGCGTCGAAAAACACAAGAACTGTGTTTCGTTTTCCCGATGTTTCATATTTTCCGCAAAGTACTGTAACTCACGTTTCGCACTCCAAACTTTTGAACCTACTAACCCCTTAAGGATTACCATTGTAACTGGTGCCAAGTTGCAGCACTAAATCAAAACTTGACAAATTGCCTGCGGGAGATACGCGCCGTTGCCAAGCCTGTGCGGCATACTCTGATAATGTTTATTGGGTTAAGAAAGGCATAATCGTAACTATGCAGGTGTGACACCGTCCACATTATTTGAATAAGTTGGACCACATTTTGTGCTCTTCGATTCCAACGATTACTAAAAGCTTACACAGAAACATCTCCAATGATTGTATTGCGAAAGCTTGCGCGGCATCCAAGCCTAGCAATTACGCAAACTGGGATTACCGTAGGAGCAAATCCCAGGATCTAGAAACAACCGCAAGTTGGAATCTGAAGTAAAATGCTACACAAAGGTATTTACATATTGTATCGAATCTGTTCAGGTAACACTTAACAATTTATATAACAAATTGCCATACCATCGTATATGAATACGACAGCAATCCATTTCTTCAAGTACTTCTGTTGCGGATATTGCCGCGTAGTTCAATAACTTACAGACATCGTCATCCTCAGAATTGAAGGGGCGTTACTGGCACCACTGTTACGTCATTTAATGTACGACTATGTTTATGAGAATCTATTTATAATTCAGGATCGATAAATAAAACTAACAGCACTCAATAGACTACTTCATATTTTCTTTTAGGTTCATGGAAGTTTAATTTAAAGGCGGAATTGATATACATAATTAATGTATCATCATAAATATATTTTGTACGTTGCTAATATTTAGCCGTAACTGCATAATTGTTATTGGTGTGGTGTCCTCCGAACGTCGTAATTATACAATCGATAGCGTGCAATGCAGTAAAATGTTTTTGCTAAAACGTTAGATACTCGTGTGTTCAGATATGCGGGATCATTTATTTAATACTGATATTTATAGCCATAGCCATGCTAGGGGTTTCCTGTTGCGATTGTTGAGATACAAACGAATCCTGACAATAAAGAGATTTCAAATAGGTATTTTTTGTAATGCATTAACCAAAGTTTTATGGCAGAAGCGATAGAAATGGCAAATTATGGTTTATCACTTTAGCCGGCAACATTAGTTCTAATGACAACAATCTCTTTCTCAAGTAAATCAAATCTTCATTCTAAAATCTTAAGCTTCCAAATATTAAAAAAATATAATAAATCTTTCATTAAGTTCTTAATTGAATTTTCCCTGATTCAGTAAAAGGCAAAAACCAACATTGAGAGTTGATTGCGGCAATTGGACTTCGAAATGGATCGTGGAATATTGAAAGAGCGATGCCCGTCTCCGGCAGTTGTTCAGAAAAAAAGCCTCATGATATTTTTATTTTTCTTGGCTTATTAGTTGTATTTGTGGGTCAAATCCCGCAACTGAATTTCAAACCTATTTCTACAAGCGATTGAGCAGAAATTTTGCATACAGACTAAGTTGTAACAGACATGATCTAGTTCTGCAGCCAAGATTGTCTCCACACAAAATAACTCCTCAATTGCTAATGGGGAAGGCAAGTCAAAGCTAATCGTAGATGGCGCCACCATAGCTTAGTCCTAATCCGACCAATGTACGTACTATTTTGAAGTCCCTTTAAGATTTGAACTGATTTGAACCAATGACGATGCTTGGAACAAGCTATACTAGCGCCATTAGTTCCCTATTTGCCAACCCCATTGCAGAGACGCGAAGCAGTATAGATGATTGGATTTATTAATATTATTTAAAAAGTAGGAAAACATCGTAAGGAAACCGGCATGTCCCAAAACCAAAAATTCGAAGACTTGTGACATCCACCACCACGCACTGGGCTCGTATGGTGGCCTTCTCCCTCTTACAGAGAGGAAGCTTGTGTCCTACCAGTGGGAACATTTATAGTCTTATGTTGATGATAATGAAATAAAACGTTATTTAAAAAGAAACACGCTCAATTTCCCATTCAACATTTTCCAGATAATAATGGAGACCCAGCAAGCGAAGCAGACGCTTGCAGACATCGAGGCGCGGCACGCCGACATCATCAAGTTGGAGACGTCCATCCGCGAGCTGCACGACATGTTCATGGACATGGCGATGCTAGTCGAGAGCCAGGTCAAACTTACACTCCGCTTTATTTATTTAAACAGTATAATTTGATGGCCCAGTGGTTCCAACTCTGACAAGTACCAATGTACTTTCTAAGTTATTTTGGACATCACTGTTATCGGTGAAGAAAAACATCGTAATGGAACGTAGATTTATGAAATCTAGGTAGATACACTGTTTTAAGCAATCTCAGGCCTGTGGGGTTACCAGAGGTGGTTTAATTAATTCTGACGTAGTCCACATGCACAAACTATAAAAAAGACTTATAAAATGTGGCAGCTGAAAGATTTCTGTCGACAGATATTCTAGGTACAGCAACCTATGCGTGTGACAATGTTGGTCGATGAATGATGGGTAAAAACTGATAATCCTATGGAATCCTTCGATGGATTTCGTATATAAAAAATCGTCTTTTTGGGGGTTTAAAATGAACGAACATACAGGCCATAATCACTTCAATTGAAAGTGCTCTGAATCTCTCTGACTGACTGAATGACTCACCCGAGGAACACGGTTGTAGCGAGTAGTTGAATAGTACCCCAATAGAAAACATAATAAAGTTGTTCGTATGGATACAGGGAGAGATGATCGACCGCATTGAGTATCATGTAGAGCACGCTGTGGACTATGTCCAAACTGCCACACAAGACACAAAGAAGGCCCTAAAATATCAGAGCAAAGCTCGACGGGTGAGTGATCATTTCAATGTCGATTCATTCTTACTAATTTATTTTTGTTTTGTTTTTCCCTGTCCGTTGTCCGCCCTGTCCCCACTCCCACATCGCCCTGTTTTGTTACGTTCTGATCATTTGATTCGTGGACCCTGCATTTTGTTATTGATGATACGGTGATTGGTTCACACTTGTGTTTGTGTCTTCATTTCTTTCATTCTTGTGTCTACACTATTTGCTTTGACTGTTGTGTTCATACGGCTCGACTAACATATGGTTGAAGTGGGCTTCTTAACCTAACCTTGTACTTGACTCTGTGTATCACTAATCTATGACTTCATTGGTGTGTGCGTAATTTGCCTTTTGTATATGGTGGTCTTTGTTATATAATAACTGTCATCACACATTTAGTATAACTAATCTCTGAAACATGTTATTATGTAACAATTGTTGGTGTATCATAAATAATAACTGTCATAAACTTATAATATAACATACCGTGCAATAACTAGGTTAACACTGAATGTCAAAAACATTGTAACACATGTGTCCGTTTGTGCTTCTAGTTTAAAACATTTTTTTAATTTCGTCTCTACGGATTATACTGTGCTAATGAACGGGTTTTACATTAATAACAATAATACTCTCTAACTATCTATTAACGTTTCACTGCAGCGCTTTGGTCGGCTCCTGTAACACGATATTGACTCTGGGGATTTCTTTAAAATCGTATGAACCAATCGTCTGTCGTGACGTGACCCGCGGTACGTAGTGTCCCTCCCCTCCCGCGCCGCCCCCTTAGCTCTGCAGGGCGAGCTGATAGATCGCATCGAGTACCATGTGACACAAGCCACCGACTACGTCGACTACGGCCGCGTCGAGCTCGTCAAGGCTGGCGAGTACGCGTCCAAGGCGCGGAAGGTAATGCATCCCCTACCAACTTAACCACGGCTCAGCCGACTCCTGTTACTAAACTACGAAACCCTACGAGGTTTATCACCGTACAACTCTTTTGGGTGAGGCGCTACCTAACAGAGGCTTTTATCAAATCAACAAAAAATATCGACACATCTGTAACGTTCTATCGACTTTCAACCATAGAATACTTCTTTAATAACATTATTTCCATTTCCATCTTCAATTAAAATTAGTAGGAATAATGCACGAGAAAGTCTACTATCTTCTTTAAATTATATCTTGTCAAAGAGCATGTTGCATGAATGATTGACATTCTCCCAAAAAGTCCATCTACATTATTAACATTTCATAAAAAAAAATAGAAATGCTATTTTGAATCTTAAGTTTCATCCTATTAATGCGATGATTTCCTGAGTTTTAGGGGCACACAGTATATTATGTTAAATATGCAGAATTCTTCTAAAATAATTTTAAAACAAAAAGTTTAATGAAAATGTTCTAATGTAATTCCGTTTTTAAACAGACAAAAATGTCTGAAATTATGATTTCGCCTTGGCTTTTTTGAACGATGTAAATATATACAAATATGCATCTGAATCATGACATAATAGCACAGAATTATTCATGTAAGTCACAGCACGGTGTAAGGCCTTTAATTGACTTAAAAATAAGACATTATAAATATTCAAAAGCTTTCAGTGTAACTCATTTACAAAATTTTTAACAGAATATGCTGAAAAGAATCAAAATATTCTGTTGAAACACTAGTTTCCTTCGTTCCGATGTAAATTAAAGCTTAGAGCTATGTTTTCATAGATTTATCCATCATTTGTATCACCCAGATCTTTAACAACCTGTTGACATGAACTCGTAACGTGTCGCATACTTTTTTTAGTGCAAAAACACCGATATTAACATGCATTTAGGCCGCATGAAATGTTGCATAACGGAACGAAGGAAGCTTGCATTGCATAAATCTACATCGCAGCTTTATTTTTATAGACTGCTGGTGTTGTGACAAGGTCGTATACAGGCTTCTCCAAAGATATTTGTGACCCCTTCATGATGTTAACCTCTAGCCCTTTGCGCCCCCTTTTGTTAATTGTATGGTCAATAAATATCCAGTATCCGGCCTTGGATGTGTTGGTGACGGCGTATCGTATATTTTGTTTTTGTGTTTCCTTATTCCAGAAAAAAGTGTACATCATTATATGCCTGTCTGTTACGCTGCTTATATTATTCATCATTATCATGGTAAAAGTACTATGATCTTGGTGTTGATATAAATGGTGCGTCATGGCTCCGCTAGTGTTTTCTCTCGAATTTAAATGGTAAGAGAGATTTTTGTCAGCAAACATAGCTGAAGGCAGTTGTCTCACCGCCGGCGATTAGCGAGTAGTTGGCGATCAGCGGGCAGCATGCGTGTCGTTCCGATTGTTTTGTCGCTGGGTTGTCGGTCAGTAGCCGACTACGACGGGTGGTGACTGGCAATACTCGGTTGGCTGCGCTATACTGCCTGTCGTTAGTTCCTCGGCGTGAGTTCAGACCGGTTTCCAACGCGAAAGGTTAGTGTGCGGGAAGTGGTTAACCGGAAAGGACTCCTTTTAAATGAAATAAATTTACGTTTCCAACAAGAAAGCGTTTAGTCGTCTATTTCTTAGAGCGAACTCTAAACTCTAGCCTGTTGTGTTATTTTCGCTCGACTTTTTGTTGGTGGAAACATATGAAAGCAGTTTTCTCCAGCGAGGTAAAAGACGTCATACATAAATGGGTCTGCTCCGCTCGCGGTGGAAACCGGGCTTTATGACCGCCAAGTGAACATCGCAAGTAAATCTTTGAAGCTCTTGTCGCTCGGCGATGGAGCCAGTTCTCGTCAGCAGCGTGGACAGTCAGCGATCGACAATAAATAAATATATTTTGTTTATACGGAATGTTTATCATATTGATCGTTTCTTAAGCAAGAAAAAGTCCGTCGGTCAGCCGCTAACTCGCTGGCGGTGGGACAGTTTCCAAAGTGTGTATCGGGCGTTAAGTTGACTGCTTTGGTATTTGGCAATTTTAAAAGTTCAAGTCATCGCGCATTTGTGTATTGTTATCAATATCAGCAATAGTCATACTTTCTCATTCAGTTCCATAGTATTCAATAGCATGATTTGAATCAAAATGAAATTATTTAGAGTGTCAACCCGCATTTTCAAAAAAAGTATGATCGACAATTTATTATTATTTAGAAGATGATCACCAGCAGACTACTTGTCTCGGGTAAAACTTGTAGAATAAGACTGTGTAATTACGAGGGCAAATTTATTCTATTTTTCAGTCCTACTCAATTTAAAAATTCGATCAATAATAAAAATAGTTGTCGATTGTACTTGAATATTTTCAAAGCAGCGTTTTTATTTTCTTTTTGTTTTTCCTTTATCATTGCAGAAAAAAATCTTCATCATAATATGCCTGTGTGTTACGCTGGTTATATTAATAATAGTGCTCGCGATTGTGCTGAGTTAAACTTCGTGCGAAGACTACCGGCTTGTGACGTCACCGGCCCGTCATCGGCCCCAAGTGGACTAAGTGAATGAATTCAGTTGGTTTGTGATCACATACACCCAACATTGATATTCGTCTGTATACCATTGAATTAAATGTAGGCTGTGTACTACATTAAATACGATATACCTGAATGTAATTGCTTGATTAATTTAATACAGCATACGTTGTTGTTATTAATATCAAGTGCATTGTGCTTCTAGATTTTTTTAAAAAGGCTGTGTTATGAATATGATATTACTTACAATAAGAACTTGGTATGTAAAATATCAATGTAGCTGGAATATGTTGCAAGTATAAACACATTCAAATACCAAATCTTTTTAGCAGCACCATCTTTAATACAATTTTTCATTATAATAACTTTATAACGCAGCCTTTTTGTTGAATAATTTAGCAACGTTGTATAATTTGATAACCAAACAGGAATATAATAAATAATTACTTTACCGTCACGGTAGAAGTTCGAAGACAATATGTGTAAAGTGCAATAAGATAGATTGTGCTTTAGAACTGTAAGTTATTTAATATTATTAATATTAGCTTTACTGGTATTACCAGGCTGTCTTATATCATAAAAAACATATTTAAAATTAATGGCTGTATATAAAATACAACTCAAATCATAAAGTTGTTAGTCAAAACATCACAATTTATAATTCAGGGCACTATTTGGAGGACACAAATATTTCTTTAAATCTTCCTTTTGCCCTTATAGATATTCACTATTATTTAAACTGAAATAATAACATTTATATGTATTACTAAATAATATTTAATAGCTTTACGCGGTTTGTTAACTACTTCTTAAAGTCTATTTAATGCCGTTCGTTGATAAATATACTATTAGCTTTTTCTCTATTTATTGTTAGCCATTTGCTCGCAGTTTATTAAATCTTATTATTCATATTTAAATCTTTATATCAAACACATTGATGTTTTACGCGCAAAAAGATATTGTGATTTTAAGATAAAAAAAAAGTTTTGATAATATTTATAATGGTACAAGAACGGGAACCAAGGACAGCACAGTTATACGTCCATATTCAGTCAATATCAAAGATATAGTGACCAGTATTTTTCTTAGTTTAAGTTCTCATAATTTGTACATCTTATTTCATTGAGGCTTCGTTTCACGGCCTATCACTTTATATATAATTGGTGTATAATATGTTGCTAATATAATACTTTTGAAGTATTTACTTAGTTGATCTGTTCATTGTTTTGTTCAGTTTTTGATACAGAACGCTCTCATTGGATTGTTACAATCAAATATAATAACCATTTTTTGTTCATTTTATATTTGAATTGTTTTATGTTGCGTTTGACTGGAATGTTCTTTCCAGTGGACTAAGACAATGAATATGGCACCCGATTATCATTTTACTTGTTACTTACACTTATTGCATTTAATAATAGCATTTTGATAATATTTTCACAAATCAAGTTAGCATACAATAATTACTTCAAGGCACTAAAATACTTTGGTGTTTAATATGTTATATTAATGAGTAGCACAATACGATATCTGTGATTAAATTTTAATCTTCATTTAGTTGAAAGTGTGAAATGTATGTTTTAGCTCAACTACTCCGTTATACTTCACGTCGACTTGCTTGCGCACTTAATTATTTAATCAAAAGACTGTGAAATATAATTTAATGCCATTTTCATTATTATTGATGATTATAATTACTTAATTATGTTGAGACCTTAATAAAAGTTATGTTTTATTTCTAAAAAATATGGTAATTGTAGTAGATGACGCTCCACCAACTAGGGGCGTGTTACAAAGTTGTTTATTAATTCTATAATCATAAAACTACTCATGTTGTAAATATGTTTATAATTTCGAAAATTACATTTATATTTATTATTTCGATTTTATTTTTTTATTTTAACACCTTATTTCAATTATAACTTGTGCAAGGCAAATGACGCACCCACCTTAATGTATGGAAGCCTATGACTACATTAAAGCAGTATTTATGTCATAATCATGGTAATAATATGTACTAAGAGTTTGAAGCGTCTGGTCCGAGTGGTCGGCCGGCGGGTCGCGACCACGTATTAAGCGTACTGTTGCATGCTCACCACTCGTGTCTCGACACTCGCCGTCTACAGAAGAAGATCATGATCCTAGTGTGCCTGCTCATACTGGGCATCGTCATCGTGGGCTACGTGTCCAGCTATTTGGTTTGAGCGGCCACTCATACATCGATCGCCAAATGCTCAAAGGTAACTTGTAAGTGCGCGGCGAGCGGCCGGCTGCGTGCGCCCGCGCAGCCTCCCGCTCGCTGTCACCGCTAGCTACTAATATGTGTTGTGTTTGTCCACTGTGCAGAAGAAGATAATGATAATGCTGTGTCTGCTCGTGCTCGGCCTCATTGCGACTGGCTACGTGTATAACACATTCTTCTAAACGGGTGAACGGGGGCAGGTTTGATGCGCAACATTTAAATGGGCTTTATAGACCGCATCCCTAGTTAGACTTAACGAGTCATGAGTAGATTTATCTTTCGATAAAGCCATGCTTTACTAACTAGACGCCGATCGAATCGATCTACCATCATATTCGAAATAAATTCAAAAAGTATATTATAGAAATTGGGGTTTGAAATTTGCATGAGTCAGTTGCATAATAATATTTTGACTAGGATAACATGTATTCTTATAATTATAGAATATTATTTATATTTTGCTACACGGAATATTGAGCGTTGAAATTTGCTGCAAGTTAAGTATTTGCTATTAGTTCAGGATATAACAGCGCCCTAGAAAAAGCTACAATTAGGAAACAAACTTACTACACTACTTACTTATTTCAAAATGTAGAAATATGACACCACTTTTTTTCAACTTATGTATATCAAAAAATTAAAATGTATATCCTGAAGTTGCCTGACCGCTTATTTGTTTATTTTAAATAAGTATTTAATCTACTCTTATTCTATTTTATAATCCAAGCACTTCTTTATATTTTCGCACCTTGTATTGTTTCATGATTTTACTCCTACTTAGGTTTTTCATCCAAATATTTTATCTATTCTGTCGATAGGTTGATTCACTTCATTTCATTTCAATTTATTTACTTAGGTGTCATACAATGCAAAGTCGAGTACCATTATACACACATACGTACATTTTTTTAAATCTATCAACATTATAATCTAAAGGTCCCTTTCAAAATTCAATCTTAGCTGATACTATGTGGGCTTTATACACGTAACAAAATTGATGGTCCACTAGTCGTGTCATAAGTTACTTAAAAGATCCCAGAATTGCGATTTTAAAGACCTCCAGATTATGAACTTGTTTTAGGTCGTTTATACCATCTTTGTAAGATATTATAGGTAACCATTAGAATTATCAACTACCCACAAACACTGAAAAGCCATTCATAATTTTTATATCCACAATATTTGTAGCAACAATTTAGGTATTTATTGTTATAAATTAAGTAAAAACAGTGTGCGACATCTCATGAGTGTGCAGTTTGTCTTCAATAGATTTACTTTATGCGCTAGAGTATAAAGTTAAAAATCTATTAAATTTAACCAATGTCGACGTTAAGGCATCTTTGGAGATATAAGATAAGATAGAAAATAAAATAGTATCCTTGGATAATAGCTCTGCTGAAGGCAGCAAGAGATTCCTCAATGGATTCCCTTTTTTCACTTTTTTGGGACATTCCCTAGATGTCGCTCGCTGTTTTAGATTAAAGGAACGTTCAATATTTGGTAGATATATTCATTATTATGAATAAAATGTGTGATGTTAAATTTTTCAGGACCGTCACGCAAAGAAAAATCGCCGCGCATATTTCGGTGCCTGCATCCCGCCTGGCAACAATCAACATACCGCAACAGAGCGAATCATCAACACGTATACACACCTCTTATTTGTTGTTAGAAGTTCGTCTGTAAGATTCAAACTATATTCAATTAAACTTATCATCTGAGATGTGTCATGGAAACAAATTAATGTTTCATGTTAACATTAGTTAAAATACTCTGGCCGTAACCACCGTAAACGCTGGCTCTAAAATCGGTTTTCATAGCGATCACACAAAAACTAATATTTGTTTATGAAAATTAAACTAAATAATAATTTAGTGCGCAATAATCAATGAATATACATATTATGTTAGTTATACGTATATTATAAAACTAGTAGATATCTACACACATAACAGTATTTAGAATCGTATAAATCTCGGTTTCCACTATAATATTCCTTGCTATATATATTACATAGTATCTAAATAAATCGGCTTGTGAAAGCTCGATTAAATAATTAAACTTTTTTTTCTACTTTACTGCCACTTTATGGTTGCTTAGACGCCATAATGTGAGTATAGTTTGTATTTTTAAGTAAAGTGATACAAAGATTTGACAGATCTCTCACTCATGTAAATTTTAAGTCTCGGTCATTAATTTCTGTTTAATCTTGAATAGTTTAACCTCGTTGATAGGTTAGAGGGAATGGTGGAGAGTAATGCCCGCGCACCCTTGACAATGTCACGAGGAAACATGAGAGCTGTCTGCCAGCAGTAGGCGGGTGTGCGGGCAGCTGCGATATCGTTAGTTCTACCTCACCATTAGTTGACTAGCTCCGCGCCGCCTGCCGCCGCGGACAGCGTGCGGCCGCGTGACGTCACGCGTCGCACGCGCACGCAGCATATCGCGCCGGCGTGCCGTCGCCGTAGCAATAATAAAGTTCGATTACAATTGTAAAATTGTTTAAAACTTTCGAATGTGTGATAGTAGATGCAGTTGTTGTTTAGTTAACTTTATAATAATAATGAATTGTTATTGTGAATGTAACTTTTAATAAACAGTAAGAGTACTTTGAACTTTTCAAATAATACATAGTATAAACGACTCATTGAAGTTTTCGGCGCTTTTCTATCAAATTTATAGTTGAGTGAATATAAAGTTTTATTTGATACCTTTTAAGACGCTCTTCGTTGTACAGTAAAACATAATGTAGCCGTTTTAGCTAGGGTAACTTTTTTAATAAATTTGAAGTACAGAATCTTCAGCAATATAAGAATAGTTATTGAGCAGTATTTTCCGTTTGTAATAATAAATTGTAGAGAGTCACTCGAAAATTAAAGCACATGATGTATTAGCATTTTCCTATATGAAAATAACGTTATAATTAAACGAATGTCGCGAAGAGGATTATTATGTAGTCATATAATATTATGGCATTAATTGTTATAATAACGTGCGTGGGAGCGAGCGCGAGTGGCTAACGGCACTAAGTCCCGCTCGTGCCCCGCCCCGCCTCGCGCGCGCCCCGCTCGTCTGCAGTTCAATATTTAAGAACATGAAGCAATGTTAATTTTAACATTTATAGCATAATTAGATTTTTATCCTTAAGAGTAGGATTTCATCTAGTTGCCTTCGTAACAGTAGAGAAATTAGGTGATACCTTTTCTCTGAGTAGCTTCATTATAAAGTCATGGAGGTCAGCCGCGTTTCTCCACTCGCCAGTCAATTGTGTCGCTTGTCTTCCGCGCCGACGTCGCGCTAGCCATGCCGCCCGGCGCCTCCCCGACATCGCGCTGACACCAGCTAGTTGCATCTAATCTCATCGTATCTCTAGTGTAAGTTTAATATTAATAGGTCTCGAAGCGAGGCCGAGTACCTGAGCTGACACCAATCTAACGTTAATGGTAGTATCGGTGCGGGCGCCGCAGTCCGCACTCCGGGAACAGTTCGCACAAGTTACGAGACCGCGGAGCGCGCTCGGACCGCGAAGCGTTTCGCACTCGCCGCGCGACCTGCGAAACACTTCGCACCCAATCCTAATTTGTATAAAATAAATCGTTTAGAGTAGGTATAACCGAACTTCTAGTCAGCTTTTAATAATCTCTATTATTCTAATAATATCAATGGTAATATCGCAATTGTATCGTTCTGTTACTAGTGTACATATAAGTACGATCTCGTGTTCAAGTACGCGCCGGCCGGCGGGACGCGCCCTCTGCTGGTGCGTCCGACTGTACTATCTAACAAAACTCAATGTTATCGTAAAGCATAGATATTTTCATAATCAATAGTATGCATATTGTTGATTCGATTGCTAATTTTGTATAAGTACGTACACAATTAGTATAGTTTATATACTTATGTGTCAATTCTCATAGCGTTTTATTACATAACAGACGATAGCTAGTAAGTGTTAAACGTAATCCAAAAATGATTGCAGTGCTGTTTATTAAGCTTATTCAACTATTTATGTTATTTTAAATGAATGATGTTTGATTAAACTTGTATTCTTCAATCTTGAATGTATATGTAATTGTATCACAGTTAAATAGCAATTAACCAGCATTTAAGCAATACATGCATCTTGAATCAAGTTCATTGAAACCTGTAGCTCTGTTTATATTATATTAAAATAAATAATCACTTCACAAATCAAATTAATGCTTGGTAAGAATAATTGTGAAACAACGAACATTTTGAAATGTAATTATAAGATCCCAGTGATGAATGCAGTCATTGAAAAACAATTTTCTATCGCCTCATGTCTTCAACATTTTCCTTAATAGTTACTAATGTTACTTGTTTAATGACAGAATTATATATTGTCTGTGTAATGTGAATATTCTTCCTGAGAATCATTAGATATTCCAATAAATTTTAGGGTACCTTGTGAAGCAAAGTATCTACCGGCAGGTCCTTGCCACGCAGAGTAGGAAACAAGTTAGTTACTTGAATATATTTTCACCTAAATTAATTGTTTAGTATTTTCAGTCATTCCTACTCAACGTATAAGCGAGAATATCATGACCTGCTTCTATCGTGCTAGCAGTAACACTGTCCTGACTTGTAACACAAGCCACAAGGAGGGAAGGCAGCCATGTTTAGTGCCATTATTATATTATGCTATCTGCCGGTAGAGAGGCTACCAAGGCTACAGTGCTAGAGGTGCCCTCATGTCGTGATGCGGAACAACGTTACGCCCTCTGACGGTGTACTCATTCGAACTTTATTCTACAAATTATATTGTTTATCAGTAGAGTCGCTAGACTTCAATTTGTAGTTAAATGTTCGTAATTATCAAATTTCCACAATATTGTGCTTTATTCTTTCTGACTCTTTGATGTTGCTTGGCGTTGAATGATGTGAAACATTATTATAATATTGTATTAGAGTTTATAATTTATTTTAAATCATGTTACTTTTCATAATTTAGTTTAGACAAAAATGTTAAAATAGTTTAGTACCGTTTTACGGATGTTTCTTGTACCTATATAAGTATTTCAGAATTTATATTAAAGTTGTATTCCGTATGAAAAAGTTGTCTCGTAATCTTCTTGTAAAGGAACACTGAATACCTAAAATCATTGTCACAATAACTTACAAAAATCTCGTATTACGAATATAAACAGTGAGGTTCTGGATAAACATGTAAAATTCAAGTTAGATTGGTTTTATAGTCATATTATATTCTGTATGTAGGTTATCAATCTGAAATTCTCTCATAATTATAAAATAAACGGTGTTTTCTGCTGTACATTTTGTTTTATTAATGACTTGCTGATGGCCCGCCCGCGGATTCTACTACCACGTAAGCCGAAATAAATAGTCGTACCTAAGCGATAGTCAACTTCGGTCGCGGGACTTCTTTCCATCACCGTGACCCCGGAACATAAAGGGCTATTGAAGGACAACGTGGATTTTAGTCAGTACAAGTCTGACAGTCCCTCCCGCCCTGCCCGGGGTGGGAGGACTTATTTGATGATTTTACCACGCAAAAAAAAAAACGATAGTCAACTATTTATTTGGGCCCTAGAGTTGGTAATAGGCCATAAGAATCCATTTATCGCTGTGCTATTTATTAAAAAAACAATTATCATTGACGTGAATATGGAATACTAAAGAGCAAGAGTTCTCTCCAATATTATAATGTGGCGCAGGCACAATCAGTACCGTCACGAGTTTTCAGTATTTGAAACTGGACGACTTTTGAACTTTGACGACTTCAAATTGACAATTTTCAAGGGAAAAATTGGTTCCTTCTTCGCACACCAGAGGCGCTGTTCCATATTTTCATACAAGAAACGCTGTAAATACTGGAAAAACTGTGTAAAGTAAAATAGTGAAAACTCGTGCTAGGGGTACTGTACCTCGCGGTGGTGGACGCCCACGGCGTCGGACGTCGCAAGACGATCTCCGGCCACCGTAGGCGCGGGCATGCGGGCGGCGAGTAAAGGGCAACTCGCCGCCCGACCATGGACCATGCCCAGGTCGACGGCGCGTCGTGTTCCACGCGCGCCTCAAAGAGCTGTCAGCAAAATGACGGGGCCCCCTCTCAGAGGGCCAAAGCCTGCCGGGGTTGCGGGACTCATACCATCACCGTGACCCCGGAACATAAAGGGCTACTGAAGAACACCGTGGATTTTAGTCAGTACAAGTCTGACAGTACCTCTCGCCCTGCCCGGGGTGAGAGGTCTCATTTGATGATTTTACCACGTAAAAAAAAAAAAAAAAAAAAAAAAAAAAAAAAAAAAAAAAGGGGTACTGTACCTACTTAAGGCTAATTAAATCGAAAGTTAGTAAGAATCAAGTCAGTGGTGTAGCTAGGCCAGAACGCCCCATATCAAAACTTGTTTGGGGCCTTTCTGACTGACTGTTTCTGCGTCCGTACGGCGCTGAATCTAGATGAACGTTTCCGACTGCTGCCGAACAGCGCTGAAGACGGCCGAGAACGGAGCCGGAGACGGCCGAGTACCGATCGTGATGGTGGCGCAGCAGTCAGCACAGTGCTATATGAAAAGACCTGATGGCCATTAAAATTTATAACCATATTCCACAAAAAATAAGAGAATTACCACTACATAAATTCCAAAAAAACTTGAAATCATGGCTTCTTAAAAATACATTTTACTCGGTAAAAGAATTTTTAGAAGACGTGCAATCAGTATAAATATTAGTTTCACATAAGTTGTTATATTCATGCCAAAGTTGTTATTTCTGTATTTTATTTTATTTGATGTTTGTTTTTACTTAGTTTGATATTGTGTTGTTTTTATTTTTGTTGAAAAAATAATATAGGTATAAGTTTATTTTGTTATGTAAAATTAGAATGTGTATAATGGTTATAAAATGTATAACTACTTGTTAATATTCGTATGCCGCTTTGTGCGGTGGATATGCTGATCTAAATAATTTTATAACATCTCTGTCCCTACCATATTCAACGAATAAATGTCTTTGTCTTTGAAAAGACCATTTCTCGGACATTACTTTTTTATGTGAAAATCTGATATTTTAAGTTGTTTAAATGCATTAGTTTGTATCCCCAGTTTACTGGCATGTTTAGTTTTTTGAGATTTAATTTATAAAATTGACATTTTTCAACAAGCTATTTAGAAAAAGTAGTATTACTAGTAAACTAGCTATTTAAAATAATCATATGGTTGAACCGGAAATCGAAGCCGCTACACGAGAAAAAAAAATGATCCTGTAGTTTTATCATACCCACATCATACCAATCGGAAGGCTACATCATAAGGATTCTTTTTTGCTAAATAACATAGTATCAGAAATAAAAGGAAGACTCAATTTTCGCAAGCAATTATCCACCCATGATGAGACTTAGAAATTGTTTTTTTTTTTTTCAAACTTATCGATTACAGAATCGTTTACAGTTCTTACGATTCTTGGCAGAGGGGCACTTCGCATTATTCAAGTCTACGTCAAAAATGCTCTATGGCTTTCTGTCAATGTCAGTGTCAAATCCCGTCAACACAGAGTACTATAATATAAAAAGGTAAAGAGTGCCATGTTTCGTGAGTTTTAACCAAGACATCATTGAAGCGCCATCTCCATTTCTGAACAAGAACTACCGATCAATCTCACACACACATGCACACTTTTACCTACACACACTAATGTAGTTTATATTTAGATATACCTATTTAGATAAGTGAGTTTGAATAAAACAAGTAAGTAATATACGATCGTTTTCTTTATTTTCTATTTTTATAATTTTTGAACTTATTATATTAACAACAATGATGAACAGATGAACATTCACTACAGGCAGTCACAAGTTCACAACACAACACAAAATAGCGTCTTTATCACGAAGTAAATCACAGATTCTGGATCTTAGTACCGAAACGGAAGAGTCATCTCGACTCGAGTTTATAACGAAGATAATTATTATCACAAAAACTAGGATAAACACGTAAAACAATCGCAAAACATAGTCAAGCGTGTGCGCAGGCTACGGACGTGGCAGCCATTTTACTCGTGTCATAGACATTAAAATCAGATATGGAGACGAGTGAATATAGGGGCAGAGTTGCTATTAATTCCGTAATATTAAATGAATTAAAGATATTATAGATCAACATAATTAAATGATAACTTGAAGAGTTAAATATACATAAACTGACGTTATTAGTGTAAAAAATAAAACATGTTGTTTTTACAATTTTATTACAGTGACATCTATTGGTGAATAGACAAAACTAAACATATGTTTCTCCGTTCAAAAATGAAGATGGCGCTGCTTCATTTATCGCTAAGCTTGATGTAGGCAACTGTCCCCCCCCTGCCCGTCAATGAAGTTGAAAAACGAATAAACGAATAAACGACGCTTCACACTATTTTTACCTTTTTCTACAAGAATTATAAACAAAAGCTAGGAGATTTAAGTAATTAAAATGAACGCACCACCGACATTCGAATCATTCCTTTTATATGACGGAGAGAAAAAGTAAGTATTTATCTTCCACGCCAAACTATCATCCCGACTAAGTTAAGAACGTGTAACATTTTTTCAAAATTGCAGGGTACAGAAAGAGGAAGATACTAAGGTAACCAATGCAGCAATATTTACAGTGAATAAGGAAGATCACACCCTCGGGAACATGATCAGGCAGTATGTATTTGTCCCTGCGTTTCTGTAATCAAAGATTTGTTTTGTTCTATGTTTTCACTTCATGTTGCAGATTTTGTGCTTATATTTGTGAATATTTATTTTCTAGCCAGCTGTTGAAAGACCCAAAAGTGCTATTTGCTGGTTACAAGGTACCTCACCCTCTGGAGCACAAGTTTGTCCTGCGGATCCAGACAACATCTGATTACACTCCTCAAGAGGCTTTTATGAATGCTATCACTGACCTAACCTCTGAACTCTCACTCTTTGAAGAAAGATTTAAGGTAAAATAATATTTAATGCTGTTTATATTGGGTAATTTATGTTATAGGTGTCTGTTTTAAATTAATTTCCCGATCTCTAATATAACATACTTATAAGATGAAGTCAATCATACCTCGCATATTTTGGCCATTTATGTTTAAGCATTAAGCCAATTGCCATTTGCTGTTGGACTCCCATTGCTGTTACTGAGAAAAGAACCCCTAACCTGGGAATTGAACATGGAATGTGAACTGATTGCTATCAATGATACAAAAATGTCTTCTGGCCGACTTATAATAAAGTGAATTGATTTTTTGTTTCAGGAAGCCATAAAAGAGAAAAAGGAAGGATTAGACTAAATTACTTAATAAGAATGCTTTAGATTAAGAACATAATTAAATAATATTTTAAGAATAAAATGAATTGAAAAATAAAGTTCTGTTTTCTTAAAACAGTTAATCATACCTTGTTAAAGTCAAATTAGTGAGGAACTTAGAAAGTTGAAGATGGACTAAGATTAATGTAAGTTGTTGTAGATAATTCTATATCATAAATATAATATTCTATATTATCTACCTATTGTATAAAAATTAATTGCTGTTCATTAGTCTCGCTAAAACTCGAGAACAGCTGGACCGATTTGGCTGATTTTGGTTTCGAATTATTTTGTGTAGTCCAGGGAAGTTTTAAAGGTTTATTTAAATTGTTTCTGAGGCGGCATGTAGTTTGCTGAGCCAACTAGTATAGAATAATAATAGGTTTTGCAGCTTCTGCTACTGTTAACAATAAATTGGACTTGTATTTCATTAAAAGCTTGAGTCCTAACTTGTAGTAAACCTAGTACAAACACGATGTTGTCACCTAGCTGATCAATATCTCCAAGATATAATTCTGTCTGTCTGTTCTATAGGTACACCCTATAGTCATACTCAATTTTCGTAATGGAACTGCCCATGAGACTATTTTTTTTTTCGGACTTGTGGGATGAAAACATCCTGTCATGCGTGAAAAATATAATCACACAGGATCAATAAACTCGTTTAGTATAGTATATTTTTTGGACATTTCTGGACTCCTTATTTTAGGTGACTTCGTTTTTTCTACAACTATTATAATGTATGATGTTGCCATCTGCTTCTCCCACAATAACTTAAATATTATACCTAAATTTCATTAGGATCCATTCATATTCTCTGTGAATGAGTAACAAACAGGGATTATGTCAAAAGACATGTCTCCTAGGGGTTACCTATTTGCTTTCAATAGTCGATGATTCTATTTTTATTATATTTAACTCGGTTGATGCTTTACTGATGTAACATTTGTGGGAAAAGTTCTGCTGCTAAAAACCCTCACAGCAATTGATCATTGGTTCGATAATATGTCGGTTCGAATTAAAATCGTCAACTTTCGAAAGCAACTAAGGAACTAGTCTTGAGATATGTCAGGGATATAGCATGATTAAAACAAACAACATCATTCAATTTAATTTATTGTTATATAAAACTGTTATATTTTGGTGTTCATCTAATTACTTTTAAAATAAATTAAAATAGGTTGCAATAGAGTTATTGTAGAATCATGATTGTGATGAAGATCAATTTGTGCCATAAAAGATTTCTCAATATGCATTATGACCAGATAATGCATAAGAAAAGTTGATAACCATTCACCTAATAATATGAAAAATATAACATGCAATGATTCTCTTAGTATTTTAGTAATATAAAAGATCAAGGGTACTTATTTACAAACATTTTCCTAAGATATTTAACTATAAAACAGTGATACCATATTCATGGTAAACAATAATAAATAATAGCCAACTAAAACATGTAACAACAATAACGGTAACATTAAAACTAATCCGTCAATAAATAGGCAAATTAGAAAGTTTCCTCTTCATCACAGTTTTCTGTTGCGTGGCCAAACACTGAAAATGAAAACAAAATCAGAATCAGTCATAATCTTAGGTGTTTTTAAGGATATCTATAATATAAAAAATAATTGCTGAATGTGTTGCTAAGCGCAAATCTCGAGAGCAGCTGAACCAATTACACTAATTCTTTTTTAATAATATTATTTGAAGTACCATAATTCAGCGTTTCATTTTTATATTATGGAAGACTGGTCCTCGACGCAAGTCAGTCAAATCGTGTCAGATGTAAGGGTACTTACAAGAACTTCAGATGACTTCACATATTTATTATGACATCAAATCAATCGTTTTGGTAACATTAGTTTACCTTCACAAATATCGCAGTAGGGTCGCGGCGCCGGTGCGGGGCGGCGTGCGGCCGCCGGTGCGGGCGCGTCGGGCTCGGCCGACTGTCGCGGACACTCCTCTGTGTCGTGCGCATCAAACACGTCGCAGATGTCGCAGAACAGACGCGGGGCCACGGCACGGGACTTGCGACCATTACTGTTGATGAGAAAATACATTTGAATTCAGCTGTGTTCGTTAAAACTGAGCCAACTATTTATATAAGTTGGGGAAAAGCTAGAACGATGGTTCATGCACTGGAATGCGAATTAATGGGGTCGCATAAAATTGTCGTGTAAAATAAAACTATACTCATGCCTAGTTCTCCTTTTCTTATGATAGCGAATATTATCTAACACTAGCTTTTGCCAGCGGCTATGCTTGCTCACCAAATGATTGCCTATGTCACTAAATACCAAGGCAGCTTTCAACTAATGAAAGAATTTTTGAAATTGGTGCAGTCGTTTTTAACTTTATTCATAAGAACTGTCCTTACACATAAAAAAAACTGTCCTTTCTTTGAATATTATTATAGTGTAGATTACGTAGGTATAGTATATTATGATGATTAACTTCGTTTAATAAAGATAACCAACTTACAATAGAGGTGGTTCACTGGCTACCGAGCCACCTTCGAGTGCCTGCACCCTCGCCATCAGCTGCTCGTTCTTCCGCTGCATGTCCACTATGACTGAGTTGAGGAAACTCACTTGGCCGTCAATCATCTCCTTGTCATCTGTTACCCTGCAATATTATAGCAAATCATTATCACGAACTTTTTTAACATAGTAAGAAGTCTAGTAAATAATCCATGTAATAAGAGAAGAGCCATCAACCGGAATTGGTCCAGGTTACGGGCTGCTACTGTTATATTAAAATCGGCATTGCCTTTCGTTGTAACTTTATAACTCAAGAATGGGCTGACCTATCCAAACCAAATGTTTAGGCTTTGTTCGGACTATTTAGTTTTGTGCAATATCGGTCGAGCGGTTCTTCATTTATCGCTTTATGTAGCGAAGCACAGGGCGGGCCGCTAGTACATAATGAAAAAACATTCGCCAACCTAGGAATGAATACCAAAACTTCGGCTCAGAGCAGTATCAACAACATAACTGACGTTCTTTCTATATGAACCTCTGATGAGGTTTTCTAGGAATGGTTCTTAGACACGTTTTACGGTTTTATCTAAATCGATTCAGACGTTGCCGCTCCATCATTTTTTGTTAAATATTGGGTGTTATGAAAGTGTCAAGGAATTGACGTGTTTATTTTTTGTATTAATTATAGTTTTTAATTCTTAGACTTACTTTTCAGTAGCAGAATCACCTTGTCCTAATACACCGATAGCACTATTGTCATTCTTATCCCGAATATCTTGGCCCTTTGCAGCCATCTCCTTTTGCAAAAGAACCTTTTCGCGCTCCGCTATTTCTAGTTTGGCCTTCTGAGTCTGAAAAATATAAAAAATATATGTGTTGTTGCAGTAAAAAATAGGAATATACATTTGCATAAGCATTTTTTCAGTTTTGACTTATTACTTACCTTTACTTCTTCTTGTAATTTCCCGATCAAGTCTTCTTTCAGTCTCAAGTCCTTGACTTTATTTTCAATATCAGCTTTAAGGTTCTTAACTAAAGTCTCGCTCTTCGCTACGGTTTCTGCAGACGTCTGTTTAGCTAGTTGTAGTTCTACCGTCAACTTCTCTAGCTGCTTATCTTTCTCTACGTCACTACTCTGCTGAACAACTACTAATTCCAACTTCTGAGTCAATTCTAATATCTTACTTTCAGCTTCTGTCAGTTTTTGTTGCAATTTGTTTTGTTTTTCTATTTCCGCCGTCACGTTGTCTTTCGATTCTTTTAATTCTTTGTCATAGTCACTTAATGATTTCTTGTAGTCATGTCTCGCTCGTTTGCTCTCCTTCTTATATTCGTCAAACTGAGCCTGTAACTGTTTGTTCAAGTCTTCATAGTTCACTTTTTGAGCTTCATTGATGTTCGTTAGCTGCTTGATGTCTTGTTCAGACTTTTCAACAAGTTTTTGTAATTCTGTTAACTTTTCCTTAGACTGTTTAAGGTCTTCTAGTTCTTTGTCTTTCTCTGTTATTTGAGACTGTAACGTTTTTGTGGCAGCGTTAAGAGATTCTACTTCAGCTTTATATGTTTCATTTAATTTAACATTTTCTTGTTGAAGTTGAGCTACTAGTTGCTGTGTTTCGTTAGAACCTAATTGTAAAGCATCATTCATCTTCGTAAGTTGCGATTCTTTCTCTTGGATCAAAACATCTTTGCTGGAAACTTCTTGTTTCAACTGAGCTACATCTATTTCTAGCTTAGATAGTTTTTGTGATTCAGTTTCATACTTTTCAATTTGAGATTTCAGTAGGGTGTCCTTTTCTTCTATAGCTTTCTTTAGGTCGTTGTTTACAGTTATATTTTCGTTTAGTTTATTGACAGCATCTTCATGGTTTTTCTTGAGGTTTGTTAATTCCGCCAATGTTTCACTGTACTTTGACTCTAACGAAGTCTTCTCCTGAACTAAAACAGACAATTCTTTTTTCAGGACCTCTAGCTGGCCTAACTGTTCTTTCAGTACAGATTCTTCCGCCGATGAATTTGCTATAAGGCTTTCATATTGTTGTTTCAGCGTCGAGGTTTCTAAGGCCGCTCCATTTAATTTCTCTTCTAACTGCTTTTTACTTTCTGTAGCTTTAGTTAATTCTTCATTAACCTGCGCTATTTGGCGATCTTTTTCTGTAACAATTTCTATGTTGGACTTCAGATCTACTTCAAGCATTTCTAACTTCAAAGTGAGATCTTTAACGCTGTTCTGTTTTTCTTCCAATAATTCTTTTAGACGGGCTTCATCAGTCTTCAACTTATTGGCTTCTTCAGAAGCAGATGTTAAATTACTTTGGAGCTGAGTTATTTCTTTTTCAAATTGGGATTTTTGATTATTTAACTGAGCAGTCATATCATCTAATATCTTTTGTAAACTATCTTCATGTTTTCTTGCTTCTTCGAGTTTGTTATTCAAGTCATTTTGTGCCTCGGTCAGTTGATCTACTTTTTCCATAAGCTTAACTTCCGATGTTGCTCCGTCTGCTTTTAGAATGGATACTTCTTCTTTATACCTATCAATTTCTATTTCTAGTTTCTTACAAATTGATTCATGTTCAATATTCTGTTCATGCTCTTTCACTTTTAGCGCTTCTATTTCGTTCTTTAATATTGTGTTTTCATCAAGAAGCTTATCGTTATCAGTTTGAAGACTTCTCAAACGGTTATTAATTTCGGCACTTTGTGTTTCAAATTCTTTTAATTTACTGTCTGCTTCTTTAAGTTTTTCTACGTTCTCATTGACCGATACCACCAACTGCCCGCGTTCAACAGAGAAGTCTTCTTGAATCTTGAACAGCTTTTGTTTTAATTCTTGTTCTGCACGAGCGTGGTTGTTAACTACTTCTCTGTGCTTGTCCTTCAGGTCCTGCAATTCTTTCTCAGTTTCCTTCAGATGTTGGGATAACTTGTTGAATTGCTCATTCGAATCTGTTGTCTGACCGGTCAGGTTCATGTATTCGCTCTCAATCTTTTCTTTAGCCTTTTGTAGCTCGCCACACTTCTCATTGGCACTTTCAAACTGTCGCTTGTATTCGCCAACTTCCAGTTCCATAGCTGCCATCTTTGCTTTAAGATCGTTATTGCTTTGCGTTAACTCGTTGATGGACTGTTTCAGTTTTTCGTTTTCTTCTTTAAGAAGTTTCAATTCATCCACGTTTATTATGAATTGAGAATTCAGAGCTTCAAACTCTACTTTACTTTGATCTAAGGTTACTTTGTGACTCTCAATCTCCTTCATGAGCTGTTCTATTTTAGTGTTACGATCATCGATTTCTTTCTTATGTTCTTCAGCAATTTTGCTGTGCTTGATGTTGAAATTAGCAGTTGTTTGCTCAAAATCATCCTTCAGCTTTATTATTTCCTTATCTCTTTCGTGAATAGTCTGTTTGTATTCACTGACAAGTTTCTCTGAAGAACTTGTGGATGTACTTAGTTCTGCGAGTAGTTTTTCATACTCCTTGGTCTTAGCAGACAAACTTTGTTGTAATTGTAACATTTCTGTTTTATTCTTTTCGTGTTGTTGCGAGACTTCACTCAACAAAGTTTCATATTCATTAACTTTGTTATTGTATTCTTCTTGAACTCGGCCCAATTCTTCTTGTAATGATTTAAATACTGTTTCTTGTTTCCTCTTCGAGTCCTCTATTTGCTCTAAATCTAATATTTTAGCACTAAGTTCCATTTTCAGTTTTGTGATTTCTTTGTTAAGATTAACTTCATGTTCTTTGCTCACGCCAACAACTGGAAAATAAATGAAAGTTAACGACAAGTAAAGACAAAAGCATTTGCTAAAAGGAAAATGTTGTGTAATAATAAACGAATTACCTTTATTTAATTCTAACGTTTTATCATCTACGGCAGCTTGCAGCTGTGTTAACTTAGTGTTAAGGTCTATAATAATTTGGCTGTTTTCCTTATTTAATCTTTCTAAATTCTGTTTCTCAGTTTCTAACTTTGATTCAGCTAGTTGCAGTTTTGCAGTGAGGACAGACACTTGCGTTTCGTATTCAGTCTGAGCGATTGCCATTTTCGTTTTGGCTTCTGTTAGTGCCCTTTCAGAATCAGTCTTTAATCGAGTCAGTTCCTCCGACATGCTCTTGCCTAATGAATCTTTTTCGTTCTCTTTTTCTTTAAGGAGAGCGTAAGCTTCATCTAATAGTTTCTGCAGCTCCGACGACAACACTGAAAACAGATTAAAATATTATAAGAATAATGACGTCAGATGGTTAGGAGTCATAGACTTTATGACAGTAATTTTAGGAGGATAAATTAAAAAAATAAATTCTGGAAGCTAATACCAAAGTATCTTTTCCCCAAAGCTAGAAAAATAATGATAGCAGTCCTCACTCTGTGCAGCTGCGAGTTCCTCTCGATGTTGTTCAGTGGCGGCCACAGTGTCAGCAGCTCGCTGGTCCTCCGTCATGCGAAGCGCGGCCGCGGTGGCCTCCGCGCGCGCTGACTGTAGCTCCAGCTCGGCCTCCAGGTCACGGATACGACGCTCGCGAACTGCTTTCTCTTGCTGTTGAAAAATTCAGAAAATTGATAAAGAAATTATCTCGATGAAAAATAGTACAAACCTACCTCAATGTATCAAACTTTAATAGATAACCTTAATTTTATCACAATAGTGGAAGGATAATATTTGACAGATTCCAGTAGGTTGACCTGCTGGCGTCGACACATAGAGATATCAGACCACACACTATTCCATGCTCCAAAATTGTTATTACAATAAGAAATTATTTCTCACTAATAATTGTGAAAATGTACGGAACAACAGAATTTTTGAAAAATCTTGATTGAATATTTATTCGTAAGATTACACTGCTTTGTCTTACCTCCATCGCTTCTTTATATTTCTGTAACAAAAAAAGAAGATATTAATAAAATAACTAATTAACCAACGTATCAACTCTCAGCTCACCAATGGAACATTCGAGAACTTACATTATAATCTTCTCTATTAATATTCTCCTCTTCTGTTCTGAACATAAGATCTTCCACCTTCTGCCTTTCATCCTCCAATAGCTTGTTAATCTTGTCCAACTCAACCTTTAGCTTACTGTTTTCAGAAGTCGCCTGAAAATGGGTAAAAAAGGGCGTATTTTACTATGGAGCCAGACGTGCTTATTTCGATCTAGACTTAATAATGTTTAGCAAGTGAGCTTCATGCGAAAATAAACCTAATAGTCCTCAATTTAATGTTAAAATCTTCTAAAGCATCACGTTACTAAGTTTTGGCCCACCCAGTTGCATCCTATCATCTGACTGCAATATTACCTTTTTCCGACTTGCTAGACAAAAAGTTTGATAGTTCGGCTAATATGCATTATCTAAATATATAGCGTCATCAAGTAATAATATTATTATGTAAAGGTAACTACCAGAAATAAATAGGTAGTATTAGAATTCGATCATTGCGTCACCTACAAACAAATTTTCCTCTTCATAAAATTAGTTTAGATTTAGTGATGGCGCCATCAATACCATACAACTACGAGAATTTTTTGCAACGAAAGGTTGAAAAAAAATTACATTGAAAAATATGAAAGACTAAAAAAACTTATGGATGAGTCGATAAGTATCTAAAAACTTAGAGGATATTTGAAGGGTTCTGAAAGTAGTCCCGATTTCATAGCATCAAGGGTCCGTATAAACCGCGTGAAAAGATGCCAGTCTAGATATGATGAAAGGAAGTGTTACTTTCTCAAAGGAAAGCCAATAACGCTCCCTTCTCGATCTTTTTACTCAAAGAAGCTTAGAAAAGGGGCAGAAAATATTTCAAGAGCCTTTTCCCTACTTTTCCTCTCAAGTTATTACTACAATAAAACCATAAGTACGATTTCTGAGGTTATTGATCTTCGTAAAAACCCGACTGTTGTTTGACTTGAGGTTCGATGTTCGTTTCATGAATTTTTTGTTGAAGTTGTTATTTATTTGGTGATTTGTTTTTTTTTTGTCGTTAGTTAAAAATCCAAGTGTTTGTGCGTTTAAGAGCTATTAACATTAAGCAAACAATTTCGCTGTAATTATGATGAAATCGACGTCAATTATTTACGTCTGTGATTAATCACAATTTTGACTCAAAGGCGCTCTGTACTCTAATTTCAATACTAATTCTGTTTCATCATATTTCTGAGAGCTTTTCTTATCTGCATTAATAAATGAAATGCTCAAGCATCGTTTTAGAATACGGGCCAAAGTCCTTAACCCCAATCCATCTATTGGATTGGCAGCCATGCTTTGAAAAGGCCAATAGATAAGTAGGACTTAGAACAATCCTTTAAACAAAAGAACATTCATCTAAGGAGGTATTATAGGAGATCGTGCCTAAATAATAACAACTGCACGAGTTGTTCTTTAAGGTTCAGTTTAGCTTGCGCGGTTGGTCCGTGGTGACTCCTTATGGCTCTTGCCTGAGGTTTGTGATAGCTGCGTAGTCAAAAGGGTGGTTGGTGGATGGTTTGTATTTAGGTATTTTATACCCAGTAATTAGGTTTTCGTGTGAATAGGTAAGGTAGTCTTTCCATGTCAAATATGGTAGCTGAATCCCAATAATCTGGAAGACGACTTCAAACATAGTTTAGTAGTCTAGTAAGATGATGATGATTGAAGGAGGCACTATACCTGTGTGGCCTCCTTCTTGAGTTGTGTGAGAGCGCTCTCGGCGCGGTCAGCTTGCAGCGATATCTTGGCCATCTCTGCTCTTTCCAGTTCCCTCTCTCGCAAGAGGCGTTCTAAATGCTGCTGCTTCTCCCGAAGAAGCTCCTGTTATTAGAAGAAAGAATATTATTTTGGTGTCCCTACAGCTTCAAAACAATAATGTGCAATATTTCACAATAAATAATGAATCATAAACTATAGGTGAAGATCATGTTCCACAATACACTCAAGTAATGAGTAGGTAGTTTCAATTTACATTAAAAATAACCTAATCGTGTAGAGACTAAGGTACATAATCAAGGTAAAAATAAGAACATATTTAGACCGCAAAATAAATTCATCAGCCATTATTAATTTGTTTACAAATTTCATTACTAACAATTCTTTCTAATAACTTATAAAATAGTAAATAGTGTTTTTCTTCATCGTGACACGTTTCTGTTGGTGACAGGTCTGCGGTTACATTATTCTTGAGAAAAACAGCATCTACTTGTCGCAATCATAACCATACAACTGAAAACAAACATAAATAATTTCCTTTTTTTATTACAGGGATTTTTCAGAGTTATTTAAAAATACACTTCAAAATATTTCAATGTTTTGTTTTATCCTGGTAAAATCATCAAATGAGTCCTCCTATCCACCGCGGGACGGGAGGTACTCAGACTTGTACTGACTAAAATCCACCGTGATCCTTCAATAGCCCTTTACGTTCCACAGGGTTACCTGATGAGACAGTCCCACGAAAATATTTCATGCTAGCTTACAAATTTTATACCTGTCAATATAACCTGTTGACTGAAATATATTGACGATAACGGTTAGTAGTTCCAGCCAATCTCGACTTAAATACTCAATTTGATGACAAACATTGCAGGAAAAGCGATATTTCAGGCTTTACATGCTTGCTGAATAATTACTATTTAATGGTAAATTTTCCACCATGAATTGTATCTGAGGGTGCTTAACGCGAACACCTGTTCTAGGCTGTTTTAGGAAGATGATCTGTATAAAACTTACCTTATAAATATAGATTCCTTCGTGAATGTGTACAACAGATTAATATAATTTCTTGTCATTTGGAACCAATTTATGAATACAACGGCAATTTGTAATTATTTTTTTAACTTACCAGAAATTCCTTGTTTTGTAACCCACGATTCGTGGGTTACAAAACAAGCAGCCAGGTCCGATTATTAAAAAAGATCATATAAATATTTGTTCCGTGAGCGAATCGAACCCGCGACACGCGAAACAGCATTCGATCACTCAGTCATTGCGCCGTTTGCGCCATGTCCAAATGCAATGGCTTTTATGTAGGTACATACATTTTACGTAATTAAAATATGCACATTATTTGTATGTACATAGCAAACATGCTGCTGAAAAACAACTCTGTATTGGACACGTGCCTGCATAAAATAATAATGACGGCTTATAGAAGAAAGGAAAAAGCAATAATAATAATATAATTTTATTTATTTATTGCACAGCACCTGTGTGGTTTACGTTTTACTTATTCACAATATTACCTACACGCAATACCTACAGCACAGAGTATAGCTGACGTACAGTCACGAGCAATAGTATGTTTACACTAAGCAATATTCACAAGCGATGTAAACTTTAGCCTTTTCGTTACATTTGTATTTTGGAAACCATACTATTACGAAATAAGTCTTATTTCAAAGTGGATTTCACGAGTAAATTGCAATTGAATGAATATTGTTGAGTGTTTACATGTTATTGCTCGTGACTGTACTCGTATTAGTACTAGAAGCATATTGATTAATTTTTTATAGCACAAATCGTGTGAAAATTCATTTTTAACCAGAATATCTACAAAGTTTTTTATGATTAGTCCTTGGATCAGCATCTGTTCCAATCTGGCTGAATCAATATCATTGTTGGACCTATGTATTATACGTTGATATAACTTTCCCGGGAGGAACGAGGGACGGTCCCTATTTCCCTAACGTAACAATGTCTTCGGGGTGCAATATCTAATTTTCCGCTCCAGTTTGTAGTATCTCTGTTCACAGTTAAAGGACCGTCTTATATCAATTTCGATTCCGAATCAACATCTCGTAATATTTTATTCCTTTTGTTTGCTACATGGGAATTGGGATAAAAATATGAAGAATTTTTCGTAAGCCTATGTTTCTACTCTTAGATAGATAATAATGTATGTACATGACGTGTAAATGTGTGTAATGCCTATACACAAACGTATTCCCTTTCACAAACTGTGTGATGTCTCCTTAAAATTTAACCAAGAGTTAGTTACTTGAGGATCACCTCAAGTAAAAAATTCAATTCGTCTCAGTGATTATAAGTTACAAATTATTATACTCAGACATTGTTTTGTCATGTAAAACCTACGAATCTTGTAAAAGTCACCTCAAATAACTTGTGTAACTAATATAAAAATAAGTAGAAACCGCGAATACATTAAATTAAAATAGAGCAACTATGTTTACTTACAACCTAATTAAAAATTAAGGCACGCGGGTACTGATCAATACCATGACATTCATAAATTACAGCTCTCTACGTTATCTTGGCACGGGTGATTACGTTAGTCAAATAAATCACGCTAGCATAGCATAGTAAACCCAACCCAAATCTATAATTAAATAACTTGATACCTAATATCATACACTGCCTAAGCACTACGATATCCATGATACTGATAAGTTATCCAACTAATAAGAAAAACAATCATTTGCACTTATTTGTGATTCATTTTATCACAGAGACGTAGGTATATCTCGGTTAAGTATCTTGTAGCTGCATTGCCTGCATTCTTTAGTCTATGGCACACAGTGTAGTTAAAGTGAAGTTTATTTATATGCGAACAAAACACAGTTTGGCCTTGACGACGTCGACGTCACGTTTAATTACCATTTCAATACAATACTTGTTATTGTCTTTTTATAAAGAAAAACTTGCAAAAATAATAACCGAGCAAATTGCGCTGCATTGATCCACCGTTCTTTGCTTTTAAATTGGTTTGCAGCTACGTAGTCTACCTACCTAAGTTACAAAGAGGGGGATAATGTCTGCGCAGGGAGGCATCTAATCCTTCCCGTTGAATCTCTGAACAAGCAACGTCGGGCTGCGAACTGCGATAAACTAAATCCTCATTCACATTATAAACCGCGCAAACTTTACACCATAAACTCCTAGCTGTCATCTATATTCTTTCCGAGAAAATGTAACCCTCGCCTAACTTAGATTTACTTTGTTTCGTAAGCGTGAAAAACCTATTTGTGTTCTCGCACACACAGTGACAGATCCCATTTATTCTAGAATACTAAACAATTGCGTCAGTCCCTTCCCAAGGCCTGCGAGGTGTTAGGTATTCTCCAGAGGCTGTGGGTGACGGTGACGGAGCGATCTGGCATGACCTAACTCCACGTAGGCAGCATGTAGTCATGTCATGTCCACTCGTTGTCTAATAAGTATTAATAACTGTAATTGATGAGCCTATCGTTTTGCTAAATTGGTATTTACGATATTTCTTCGCGTAGACTTCTTTGGCTACTTAATTAGATGTTTAGCTATTTGCATAATAGATATTGACGCAAAAGATGGTATTCTTAAAATAGAATTTCAGCGAAATGTAATAGAAAATAAAAATGAGGAAGGATACATAGATCTAGCACTTTACTGGCTCAGAAGATATATTGCTCGCTCGAGCACTGAGTGTAGAGACCACCCGCATGAGAGAAAATAGAGTTATCGATTGCGGAAACGTTCCAATGGCTGGAACTGTCTGGAAACGACTTTGCAATTTCCGAATACTAGCTGCTGTTCACTTGAGCAGATACTATCTCCTTATAGGGATGGCGTATATGCGGGTACGAAGTAGCTAAGTATGCGTTTCGTTAATTTAGCATTCCTATGTTGATTCAACGAAATGAATATGCATTCAGTTGATACCCATTAAGGACACTGGTGCAAGACTTAAAGTTGGGTGTGTAATTAGTTATGACATTATAGGCGTCCCAGAAATATTTATAGGTAGCACTCAGCTGCAATATCGAGAATTCTATTTGTGAACGTGCTAAAAATTATGAAATTGGTTGGATCTAACATACGACTTTAATATGAAGCTCGGGTTGTCCCGAGAGAGAGATTTGTTGTGTTAGGATCTGGTACGAGGAGCCTCTAGGCATGTAATATTAATGTGGTCTAGTCCATCATCTAGGAGCGCCTATGGCAAATGGCGTACTACATAATATAACAGCTGCCTACACAAATAATGGGGTTCAAAAGGTTTTAATATTAAATCTTCAGCACTCTGAATGCTCTTTTATCCCGAATATGAGATCAAAATATCGAAGATGGATGGTATAAGAAGTTTTATTTCCACATTTCTGTTAGAAGTGGTGTAGTTTGGGTCATCGAACTCATGCCATGAGAGAGATTTATGCATGACTAAAGGGATAATTTGGACATTCAAGTTGCGAGCAGAGCTTTCAAATTGGTTAGCTTGTTTGGGTGTCATTCGAGAGAGTCGGGCTTACTTTATAAGAAACTTTTTTGCTACGTGATATAGACTACATGAATTTGTTTACACAAGGATGAAGAATCTACGGAAAGATTTTAGTAAGATTGATACCCAGTTTATAGATTGATTTAACATAACGGATCTATACCCAGCCTTGTAGGACACCGCCAATAATCGAATATCAAACAAGATAGCAATTTACATAGAGAATACCCGCACCGGCACCCATATTTACATACAAAGATATTCTAATAACCACACCTCCATTCATGCATATTATCGTATGGACTCGCCAGGTAATATGAAACAACTTGCTATAATCGGCTTCTTGTTAACGCCATTAAAAATTTAACGTGGGCGTTGATTTCTTTGATATTTGAAGAAAACAAAAGCTAAAGAAGTTTTTTCTGTAATTTTCCATAATAATTTTTATTCAAGTAGGTACCTAGTTAGTTCTTAACTTGACGATTTTTACGACGTTCTTTTTATTCCACCGCTTTTAATATACCTACTTAGTTTTAGACAGAAATCTTAGATTAACGATTATTTTTTACAGTATATTTTATCAAGATAACGGTGCTTGTAATATTTTTCTAAGAACTGTTTTATGAAATTGTTATTTTATTTATATCAATAAGATAGGCCACTCTACAGCGAATTTCTAGGATACACTCACGCAAAATGTTCTAGGAAAATAAAGTTATATCGCTTTGGAATTTAAATTACATATTTTATTTTATGAGATGTGTCGGTTAGTCAGTAAAGCCTATTATTCGGTTGGGTGGAAGCTACAGTGGGTAATATGAAATTCACCATTTTGTTTATTTTTTTTTATTTTTTATCTACTTACAGTACACGCCTCACAGTTAATTATGTAATATCTGAATCGGCTCCTTCCTATAATGACATTAGCTGAATTCAAGAGAATTAAACTTTTACTTTTCTTAAAAAAAAAGGTTGAGTGCAATTTATAATGACATGTATTCAATGTATGCGACATATCCGTATCCGTAGACAAGACACTTTCAATAGCCTCTGAAGTCTACCAACGAGAATGTTTGGCTTGGCCGACTAGTCGGCCCATCTCTATTTATTATACAAGAAATAAACCACGTCAGTTGCGTGGTTGTACACTACATACGATTAAGGTTCTTCGTACACAAAGTGGCGCAAGTCTCCGATATCTTACGACTTTGGTATCCATTGACGCGTGCCTGTTTACAAACCTCTATGGATCTGTATTGCAATAGTCGCCTGGATACTAAAATCGTAAGGCATCGGAGACTTGCGTCGCGTTGTGTACGAAGGGGCTGAACAATAAACCCTTTGGTTTCACTTTTATGATTGTAGGCGTGCAACAATAAATAACACGAAGTAAAAATAAATAAGCCATCAAACGGAATTTACGAGTGTTGGGCCCACAACACGATTCAGTTATGTCGAGCGCCATAAAATCGCGTATCGCCTGTGAATATCAAATTACTTTGCCACAATTACCCCGTCAAGGGCACTGTAGTCTGAGGCGGTATAAGCGAAGCAGTCAAAACATAGCGAAAGTTTTGCCATTGCAAGTTGTTTCATATTCCTTAAAAACCAGCCAGCCATTCGCACATGCCTTCACAAGCCTTTATACAGCGTTATTGATGCAATAAAACAACAGTCAGGTAAATCTTAATTATTTATTATCACCATAAAACAAGGGATACTGAGGGTAGGACAATAAATACACAGTGAAAGTAGTACAGTTTATTAAAACTAATGTTTATTTATTAATCACTATTTCGTTCTCACAAAATTACGGTTTACAATAAGAAACTAGTCTAAGTTTTTGTTACTCTATAGTAGAGATTTTAATTACTAGTTATAACAACAATATATTATGTATTATTAAAAGTGAAAACCTATCTTAGAAGCAATGGAATGCTTGTGTTCAAATGAGTCTTTATTTTATGAATATCATCATTACTTACAGGCACTGGTCAGTATTAAAAACTAAGAAATGTAAACAATAAAATGCATCTAAACATCTCAATATCTTCATGATTTTTGTTTTAAATAAATATTTAAAAAATAAACCAAAAAAGTATCACAGCTTTGCTATTATGAAAGGACTGAATATCTGATATAGCTATCTAATTTAAAATTAAGTGTATTGCAAGCTATCTGCAAGTGTATTGTCGGAACATGATCATCATAAAAATAAGTGCGTTTTGTACTTAGAAGTGCGCTATAATTGACAAATATTGTCTCTTATAAATTACTACATGACCCTGTTGGACAACAGGACGGCTTGGGACAATAACATCATTAATTGTTAAAAGTTTAGTTTGTAAGTATACAAAATCAACGTCAAAAACACAAATAAATAACTATTACGTACATTCGTTGTCGTTTTCATTAGTATGAAAGAAACAATCTTAAACGTAAGCTGTTCAATATTTTGAACGTTCAAAACAAAGAAACCCCGTGTCGCCGCCGGCGCAGTTGGAACACACTGACGACACACGTGTACTGAACTTCAGAACACTACTAAGGACCAGAGGTTTTGGTACTTGATAGTTTATGTTGTTCTGATGTTTGGCACACGTGTGTCGCGCGTGCCTCCAGCCTACCGCGCGGCGATGGTGGGGTACTGTACCTGCAGCGCGTTCTTCGCGGATACCGGCGTGGAGGAAGCTCGCGGACCACCGACACGCTGCCGCCGTGCCGTTAGTGACAGTGCCAATACGCAACAAACATGAGGGAAAACAACACGCGTTAACGCACTCAACTCACTGCATGGTGTATGACGCTGTACTCATAGATGAGGACTTCAATGATTGATCAAATTGGACAATCAGCCTTGAATTTCATAAGCTTTCATTTAATGAACCGCCGCATTTGTCCCACTTGACCATATCAATATGAATCACATCTACAAGTACAGCAGAAACCTTGATGAGCTTTAATGACACTTGATGCCAGTCCATTGGTTTCTCAGATACACCATAGAGTGAAACAACACAACACGATAGATGGTGTGTGGCTGTGACCACACACTAACTGTCGTATTAGCAAATTATAAAAAGCTCTAAAAACTAAAACTAATGAAGTAATGAAATAAAGATGTATGAAATCTACTAATGAGGTGCAATGTATAAAATATCTATATTGTATATAGGGGGCATAATTCTATTTTTAAGTAATAAGTAGGAATCGTGTTTGTATTCGAGATTTAGTAGATTACCTAGAAAAGTTTTTACTAAGTATGCACTCGAAAGTACTAGGATAAGTGGAATGCATAAAATGCACTTAATATACGAATTCTTTGGATACAATCATAAGTCTTTCAATGGAGCGTCGAGCAATCAAGCCCGTGACAGACTCCAGGCCTTTTTATAATTAAAGGCGGCTATCACAAAATGGGTTAATGATCACAAATGCAAAATAATTGTTAATTCACACAACATATAGTTTTGTATAGTACAGCCCCAAAAGGAGTCTTAAAAATAATATCACAGTCCGAAAACATATTTTTAGACAGTACGATATGACTATTGCAGTCTTTTGAAAACTATATGGAACTAAATATGGGCATACTAAAAGCCAAATGAGATGAATCACTACGTCCAAACATATCTTCGATTCACTACTAATATTAATTAAGATAAAAGAAAACAATATTCTAAAATAAAAAATATATATAAAGAACTTAGGTAAGTACTAATTAGTGAATCGAAAACGAAATAAAAACAAAACAGATAAAAATTACTTAACACAAGGGCCAAACCAAGGAGTGCCAGCTACAGACCATAAATAAAATCAAACCAATTGTCATGCAAAAATAAGCAATTTCTAGATGAATAGATACCATCACTTTTGCATGTCATCTCGTTCACGTAAAACATTTTCATGTACTGTATCATGGCGAAGTACAAGTCCGAAGGTTAGCTGTATCGTATAACATGTATAGATTGTACTTATATTGAACATAGAGCTAGACCCTTCGTGACGCCGATTACTGCTGGCTGCATAACAGCGCAATTTATACAATTAACTTGCACATTGCCTGTCACGCAACAATCAGGGTCAGCTAAATTCTTCGCATAGTGTGTATTGGATCTTGGTTTGTTTGAAGTTTCCTTGCCCAATACCAAAATATATAGGTACCAACAAAAAGAAGTTACCAAACGATCAATCAAAAGTGACAAGCCAGGACTTGATACGGCGTCAATGGATGTTATCGTAGCGTCTGTAGTATTAAATTCAGATGTACACCACATACGGGTACGTGAACTGAAAGGGTGACACGCAAGAGAAATGGTAGCTTTTCCCGAAGCCTGAAAAGTGAGTGCGCGGCGGCGGCATCTCCACGAATATGTCGGTACTTGTAGCTGAGGCGACCCCGCGGCTGGCCCGCGTCACGGCGGCCGGCCGGCCCCCCCACCGCACCACCTCGCCGCCGCCGCCCCGCGCACTCCGCGCCACCGAGCCGCTGGCGCTGCTGCCGCTCGACTCGCTGCGCCGCGACCGCTCCGACCGACTGTCGAAGCTCAGCACGCTCTCCGAGCACCGCCAAGACTTTGGCAGCGTCTCGCTCGCCCAACGTCGAGGAGTTAGCTCTTTACTTTTGTCATTCGATTGAAATACTATATCGTAATAGACTCGCGGTTTCGGCAGAGCGATGATGGCGCAGCGATCGTGTTCGACGTGCTTGACGAGCAGCGTCTTGTCGAGCAGGCTGGGAGCGCTGCGGTGCGGGCGTGCGCGGGCCGGCAGCGGCGGGGAGCGCGGCGAGCGAGGCTCGGCCGAGCGCGCGCGCGGCTAGCCTACCTGAGCGCCCAGCGACGTCACCCCGAGCCTCACCCCCACGCGGGAAGACGCGATGGACGTGCCCAGTGACGTCAGCGATTCCCGCGAGTTGGAGCGCCGCAGAGGAGTCGCACGGCCGTTGCTGTGGATGGCGCACGCGCCCGGCTTGCGGTTTGACGGTGACCTCGACACCTTAGAGACGGGCGCGAACAAGCCGAAGCGAGGTGAACATTCGAAATATCTGAAAGAAGAATCGAAACCGGTATGATATGGATTCCATTCCCATGACATGAGCATTTTACTTCACACCCAATTGGTTCGGGAACTATACCTCTTTCCATCTACTGAGCCATCATTTTTTCCAAGAGGGTCGTCGAGTTCTACGCCTGCCCAGATACCAGAGGCAAAATCGGTAACACCAACATAACGCAATGTACCAGCTTTACTGCCGCGGCTGCTAGATACAATGACGCGGTCTCCCACACGGACATCGCCGTTGGTCGTTGTTGAAATTGATGCATCTATGGAAGAAAATACAGATTAACTCAAATTTTCTTAGATAATGATTCACGGGAACACGTATAGGATGATTGATTATTACTCACTCATCTTGCTGCTGACGATGCTGCGAATGCTGCCGTTCGGTGAGAGTGCGCGTCTTTGCCTGGTGCCTGATGGCGGGCGTTCGAAGACGCTGCCCGCGTCCGAGACCGGAGATGCATCGTGAGGCGCATGTGTTATTAGGGGCACGCGGGTCAAGCGTGTAAGTCGAGAGAAAACGCCACGTTTTTCTGGGCACTGAAAGTAGCGGACTCCAGCTACAGAGCCGTCGTTTTTACCTGTAACAATTATCACAAGTTAGAACAAGGCTAAAGCAGAACATTTTAGAAATTTGCTAGTAATGGTAATCATACCAATAGGTTCGTCAAGTACGATGCCAGCCCAATCACCAGGAGCGAACTGTGTCTCGCCAATGTATGCGATTTGGCCGGGTTTGGTTCCACCCACCCAAACTCGTTCGCCGATTATGAAGCTGTCAGTATCCTCTGTTAATATTACACTATGATCTGAAATAAAAAATAATTTATTAATATTTAGGCATTAATGGTTTAATTTTTCCTGAAAACCCCAAAGAGTAGTAGTAAGAATCACATAATCCTTTGTGATGATAGAGATTCTAGAGAAAATAGAGTAGATGAAAGTTGATGTCTAACGAGGATTAAAATTATAGCCATCTGAATATGTATGGCCCTCGTCACTATTCCAAACACACATATCGGGCATATGAATTGAATATGTACCGTTGTATGCAAGTGCATGGCCACCGGGGTGACTCGCTAACTCGTTTGCATATCTTACATCAACATTGCGGACTTTCGTTCCGTTTGAAACTCTGAACAAACTGCAGTTGACTCCGTAGAGATCCACTACGCGCTGCAATAGAAATCCAAGAACAAAAAGCTCATGCTTTCAACCATCCGAGTCTGCGCAAACACCATTGCAAGCACAACAAATCAAAATATTCGATAACATCTATAGAGCATGTGATGGGTGCGGTCTGTGGTGCATGGATTGATTGCTATGTTTAATCTAAGTGAATCTTAAGATACGGAGCCAAAATTAGTTCCACGACAATTGTGAGTTGAGTCGTAATGTAAAATTGTAACGTAGATTAATTAACAGATAAGCATGGAAATGTCACGTATTGTCGTGGAGAAGTAATGTTGGCTGGAGATACCGTGCTAGTTACCTGATGACCTCCGGAGGCCAGCCTCGCTGAGGCGGCGCGGATGCTTCTCCCACAGCGCGTCCATGGAGTTGACACTGAACGTGCTGCTGGCTGCGATACACACAAGCGACACACACATACACATTAGCCTCTAACTATATTAGACAAGTGCTCCTACTGTTCCTACTTCACACATCTCGCTACGTTTCGTAACAGTTCCGCTCGTTATGAGAATTTTGACATCCTAGGTATTACTTCATCATTGAATTACATGCATCTGAGTACACAAGCACGATACGGTTTATTGCTCTCTTTATAATACTGCATATTGATTACTAGTAATTATGTAACTTCGGTAGTCTGAAATTAGTACTGTCTGAAATTTAACCGTCTGCATAAATTAGGTCGTGTGAATTCAATACTTAGTTGAAAAATTGAAACTACATACACTATATTCATAAATTTTAAAATATCAAGAAATATCTATTTTAAAACCACCATTGTTATTAGTTAGCTCTCATTATATAATTAATTGTTGTTTCTTTGTCGGCAAATATTGAGACTGAATTCGTTATGAAAAAAGTTAAACAAAGATAAAAAATATGAATCGATTGTAGAACAATGTCACTAATTGATCGTAGGCGAGCGCCTCTACTTGTTGACACGC
Organism: Agrotis ipsilon; assembly: GCA_028554685.1. NCBI lineage: Eukaryota > Metazoa > Arthropoda > Insecta > Lepidoptera > Noctuidae > Agrotis > Agrotis ipsilon. The sequence continues at coordinate 4,473,680 of CM052968.1, forward strand.
CATCGATGCAATGCGATTGAAACGCGAAGCATTTCAAACGCGAAAACCGACATTGTTAATGGCTGATTAACCCCGAGTCCCGTCGTGCCACGGATGCATCGCATACGGCGCTAGTTCCATTAATTCATTAGTATCTAATCAATATTAGCTATCATCATTCCATTCTACCCCCGGTATTAATATTTTACTTTTTCATGCACTGAACCAGATTTTTGTTTACATCGTAAGTGAATTACTTAATGTATTATGTTTTGCTGTTACTAAATTAGATTTACTAAAGGTTATGCTGTGTCAAATCAAATTACTTCTAGTTACATCATCTTACGGCATGTTTTGTGATAATCGATGTCTCCTAGCGCTAAGAACCATCACCATGTTACTACCTTTAATTACATTATTTACAGAGCATGCCTCCACCTCTACTGTTAATATTAGTAGTGACCAACTTACTAGATGCCTTGCGGTGTGATCGTGGTCTCTCCGGCAGACTGCTAGAGACTTCGTCCTCCTCGGCTTCAATTAAATCTGAACCATTTTGTCGAGACAGAAGAGTGAAATTATGAATAAATGAAAATAATGTACAGATAGAACGATAATGAGAGGTGATGATATCGTGTATTGTGCGTGCTTGAAGTTCATACACGAGAAGCATGGAGCATGCACGCTTGTTGTGCTCTCATGCAAATCATAAATAGGACATTTTTAATAAACGTTGCAACCTTGGACATGGTGGAACTCACCTGATAAATGTTTTCTCGAAGAGTCGTCACTAAGCTTCCTCAGCGTGTCCGTAGAACTGCCGTCTACGACAACAAAAACAAAGACACATAAAGCAAAAAATAAAAACAAGCCGACAAAAAATACAGAGATGATATAGAATTATCTTGAGACAGATGGTGGAATTAGTTTACATGAGTATCTACATTGCACTCGACATGATCACAAGAAAACGATGGTAATGTTTAATAATGATATAGAGATGGTTCGCGACATTAAGGCAGAGTTTGGTTATCCAAATAATTTAGAAATGTGTGAAACACCCACTGAAGACTATAAACACAAGGCATAACTGGTATCTACGTCCACACATTTGAGTAGGCTCACAAACTGTGGTGGGTGATGATAATGTTATAACTTCAAAGTTGTTTATTCAAGAAAATTGATTGCTGTTTCGATTTGTTATGCTCAATTAGCGCTATTCATTAAACAGAAGCACGAAATAAAGCATGTAACTCATTTATTAATAAATAATTTAAATGAGACAGAAGTAGATGAAGGTAGAGTTTGCCAAGTATGAATTCCAAAATTACGTTGGATCGATGCCGATGTTGTCACAACACTTAACTTGCACTGATCCGAGCTATGTTAGGACCGGCTGACACGTGCGGAGCCGGCCGACTGGTAGTAGCGTATGTCCGGCACTGATCGCCCGAAGCCTGATTAATCATCAGAGGCAATTGCGCAGCGGAGCGGCCTTGAGGAGGCGCGTGGGCTTTAATATCATAACTGAGTGGTGTAACAAGTAGCTCATCTTCCAACACCACATCAGGAAGTCCGTAAAGAACGTTTAGAAAGTGAACTTTTTATATACTATGCCCTGCGTATTTTTGGCCATGAAATACCCACAAAAGATACTAAAACGTAATTTGATATGAACTTCTGCAAATAAAATAAACTGTCGTATAAAATATAATTTGTAGCAATTTGCGACCGATTACGATATAATTGATAACAGTAATCAATCAAACCACATGCTATAATTAAAATATGCAGTGGGCAATCATCACGCACCTGTTCCGTCAACCCCGAAGCTTTTCCGCGTAGGTTTATATCGCATTTGATTGGTTCTATTATACATGCGATCACATCATCTAATGACGCTAATTTACTAACCAAACGACTGGCTATAATAAAATATCATGTCGCAATGAATTCAAATGAAACTTGACTGGGACAAATTAAAGCTAGAGCACAGTGCACTGCAGACACTCATAAATTATGAACTCTTTAATAGGCTGCGACGAGGGGTTCCTTCGATTATATTCGCAGTTGCAAGTTTTCCCATTATTACTGAATCGTTTCAGTCAACCTAAGTATAACTTATAGATTTGGCGTGCCTTTCTTGATTGCAATACGGTTTATTGCGTCGTTAACTTGAAGACGTGTACAATAATAATAAAAACAAGCGATTTATCATCCATGACCTTCGGAAGGACATCGTGTAACCACTTTTGTGGCTAGACGAGTCATATGACGTGCTCATCGCGATAACAGGGTATTAAAAATACTCGTAATTGTTAAAAATACCGACGCGTATCCATATCATCGGTGTTGATACGGAAACATTGTTTTTAACTATTAGTCCACATTTCGTGGTCACATTAAATTTAATTGGCGGTATTAACGTAACAAGAAGGATTTTTTTTCGTTTTTGTCGGACAAATGACGGACTTCTTTTGTCATGTAAATCAGCACATTTTGTCATTATTATTGAATACATTCCAAACTTTGACAAAGAGCTTGTGATTCAAGTGGCAAGGACGAACCGTTCTGAAGTAGGTAAGAAACAGTTGGATATAATCATTTAAAAGACAAAATTAATGTCCATGCAGTGTACAGCCAGCGATAACCTTTCGATAGCGTTTTGAAAAACAACCATTTTATTAATACAATGGTATAATAGCAGGTGTTATTATGTGACAAAGTTTGATCCCACGCTAATGTTCGTGTTCTCCGACCGTACCTCATCGCGGGGGCGACATCTAGTAACTGTGATCTACTTCTGAATATTCCCCTTTCATGAATCATATCGACGGTTACAATGGTTACAACTGTTACGTCTCGCCATTGAGTTTGAAACACTTTGTAGGCTAGACTTCTGAAACAATTCAGCTTCAGTGAGTTTTCTCATTTACTCCTAAATTGTGTATTAATGCGTAAATCTTGTCAGCGGCAGACTTTCCCCAATTACATTACGACCCTTTTACATTTACGGCTTTTACCACGCTTTTGCCGTCATCGAAACGTAGACATAATGACAAGCCTAAGCCTTCAGGGGATGCCAGTTCTAAGTGCCTTTGCGGTAATTCAACAACTCTAAGGTATAGAAGAAGATCCGTACATATGTCATATAGGGTTTATTATACCAAGTTATGGAGTGAGGTACGGGAAACGGGTTGCCACGGCGCTTCGAGCAACCGGTCTTTGCAGCACTAATGCGATTTTTGAACTCCGCGAGTTATTTAGTTCTTGTGATTCCAGACCATTTCGGTATTTTTGGCCGGCATAACTGGGGCACTGCCTACTGTCAAAGGTCTACTGCTAAAGACTAACAAAGAAACAATTTTCAAAAAGTTATCAGAACTGGGTTGCGAAAATGATTCAGGTTTAAAAAATAATGGTGCAATCATTATAAGTAGGTACACAGTTATCTATTTTGAAAAGATCATGACTGATTCGCTGATTTGATTAGTTTTAGATCTAATGATATTGAAACTACAGCAAAATTTTCGTGATTATGTACTGTACTGTCAAGTTATGGAAAATACTCAACAATATGTTGTACGCGAATTTCGGTTCACAAATATGATGTAACTGCTTTAATAAGCAAACATCATTATTTATCCATTTTATTAGCATATACTACAGATTACTGGGCAGGCGGCAACACAATGCAAAGAAAAACTTTTGGGTACGACATTGGTTTTTGTGGTCAAGTTCAAGTTGATGTACCCGTGTGCGAGATAAAAACAAGCAGATTAGAAATTAAATATTTATTTAATTCCTTGTAGGTTTTGTACCAATGTATGTACTTCAGTATAATGTACGGTGACTGGGTAAACACAATTCAAGGTATCTCATAGGTAGTATCTACAATGGATACAATAACAACATGATAAGTCACTGGCGCGGCGTGTTTTAAACCAAGAGTTCTATCTAAAGTTAATCAGTGAGTAGGTAAGTAAATTTGGCATACAGTGCCGATAAAAGGCAGATAACGTACTATTTTTTATGCAAACAATAACAAATTGAAATAAAAACCCTGTACAGATAGCATTTAGTTTAAAAAATACCGACGATACCTAGTCGATACCTAGTTTAAATTACAAACACTTGAATAACAATTTACTTAAACGACTTTTATTACATGTTTTTAGTTCGCTTCTCAGTTCGAGCCACGAATTAAAATGTAGTTAGCATCAAGTGTTCCAATTAATCGAGCTCTGTGTAGGTATCATCACACTTTCCCGACGAATAGACACTAATTCGTCAATTAAGGACAATTTTGCGGTCAACATGAGAGTCGGCCGCGCAATTGATGCAACCAAGCAACCAGTTGTTGCAGGACAGATGCAATTCTCGATGGCAATTACTTAGTTTAGTTAATAGGACATGTGAATCTGGGTTCGTTAAAAGATTTCACGATCATTAAGATCTATTATGATAGTTGTACACGTGAATAGCAGTCTGCCGTGTTGTCTCCAAATTGTACCAACTTTTACAACGTATACCGGAGTTACCGATACCAGTTCATTGATAAAATAATGCATTTTACTCATGCTTATATCTCACGCACGATATAATGGCCACTTGTTGCGTGATGATCGGATATCATTCTGTATTCTTATTTCCTACCTTTCTCTTACCGCATATTAAACGCTTTTCTTTGAGTTACGTATCAAAATGATCATCACGCCAATCACGTTATTTAGGAACAAAATTAGATATGGTTCACTAAACTTTGAAACTAAAATAATCAGTGCGACCGAGTTGGCGAACAGACTGCTGCCGCGATCCTCGCTATGTATAACACGACGATGAGAAATGCAACAAGATCGTATCAATAGCGATGTCAATAAACACCAATGAATCATCGATGCATATTTAAAGCAATTAATTGTTGATACATTATCATAACTGAAATATTTATTGGCTGCGAGGCTTTATGGGAGAAAATGATGGTGAATACATGAGTCACCAGCAAGTATGGGGACAATGTTGGTCCTACCTTATAATAACAAGGGGCCACGTAAACAGAAAGATACGACACGCCAATTTGTATTCACTGGCAAATGACAATAAAGACTGATCATGCCATATACGGCAAATTTTAAGCCGAAAGCAGTATTTCACGAATTAAAAGAGGACTGCACTTTACCATCTGCCCAAAAATAACAGATAAGTTATGTCACTCACCGCTCTGAAGTTTATTACCACCCGAAACTCTTTCACGATTTATTAACCATTGTTTTAATCTTGGTAATTGGCAATGATGGAGATGCCAATAATGCTATCAATGAGATCACTCAGGTATTCGCGATATCTGCGCCTCTGCGGCTAGATAACGGACTCGTAGTTGTATCAAATCAAAGTGGGTCAGTCGACAGATAGCATAGATATAGAGTAAATTGAATGTAAATCTAGTGTTTACATAGAATGCGACTGTCACGGTTGATTAGCTTAAACGGAACGTGGCTCGTTTGTAGGAGTTATCTATTTAATAGATCAACAAAGCTATTACAAATCATTAGTACCATTACAATAAATAATGAAGGATTAAAGATTGATCGAGACCGCCGTCCTATTGGACTCCTATAATAGAACGTATATGGAATGCAATTGGATCTGCAATCAGGACACGTTCGCTCCCGCTACGATAATGGCGCGTAATGAGCCGCACAACACCACACCTGGCATGCTAATTGTGGATCGTCACACACGCTAAATGATGATAATTAATCCGAAAGAAGCAATAAGTAGAGTGCAAGGAATACCAATCCGGCAGAGATCGAGCCTTTCGCTCCATACGAAAACTTATAAATACGTAGAAAGTTGCACTCAAGAATCGGTTTAAATAGTTATGTAGTTTCACCAAATCATTGTTGCTCCAGATACAAGATGAAAAGTCTCAATTGTTTATTAATGAGGTTGGAGAATGCTTTGTTTCGAAATTGTAGGAGGTTTTGCTTGATGCGAAAGCTTCCTATGTTTTGCACGTGGGTAAACTATGTGAATTTCGTTTTCCATAAACAAGTTGTTGCCAAAAGAATAAGGAAGTAAACAGTGTTAGAGAACTGGTTGTCGAAACTAAAGTCGACCTAAGCATTAATGCAGGAATTTATTATGAATAACATAAATAACGGGGAAGATGGCATCATAGCCAAATTTGACAAAGGATTTGAATTTCAAATGCTGGCAGAATCGCTCATAATAATAAACACATTCGTGAATATTACTTACTTAACTAATTTTAGAAACCTTTCTAAAAAAAATCGGTTTCATTTCGCTGTGACAATGAAAAGGTATGAAATTCGAATAACTAATTGATGCTGAAATGCGGATACCATTACAAACGGTTAATAGCGTTATTACGCTTGATATCTGTAATGCAACTGGCATTGGCATTACTAGAAGCGAAACAGTTAGGTGTGGGCCTAGTCACGAAGTTCTCACGGCTGCAGATATACCGATGCTTATCTCGGCCTATGATAAATGCATCAAATAGCACTAAGCTTGCAGGGCGTGGAAATTACTGAAATTATCTATAATTTCTTCACAGTAAGCTGGAAAACCTACCCATTATTACTCTGATATTCAGGCTTGAATATCACGCGACGCCGTACCTGGCTTTATTATCAAATTATCATAACCTAATGCTTTCTGTTAACATACAAGTGCTAATTACTACTATTTTGGTAGCTATGCAAAACAGTCGCCCGCGAGTCAATTTTTAAACCACGCGGATGGAATATGGTGATGACATCAACTTAGTGTACATAAATATAATCTTGTCGGAGCAGATTCTGGGGCAAACCCTTTAACCATGGGTAAAGTGTCGTTAGCACATATGTGTACTGCAGGTAAACAAGGTGAATCAGCGGTGTTACAACATGCTCGAAGTATGGATACATGGAATTAAAACCTCTGCTGCCATCTGTATACACAATTCGCATAAATGACGTGTCAAGTAGAAAACCAATATGGCAAATTTGTCGATAAGATCAAATTTTCTGATAAATATTAAAATCGAGAGGAACATTACAAGAGAGAGCAAATTGGAATTCTCGAACACTTGGTACATACCTTGAACTTGAGTGCGGCTCAAACACTGCTGACGTAAGTGCTTTGTCAATAGAGCAATTTACACTGTCGTGTCTACATGAATTTAGTCGCCTACACCACGAATAGATAATACATAACAAAAATTACCATACCAAAACTAACATCTGTGTTTAGTGACGAATAAATCAGACACTACAATGAAAATGTTCAGATCAATACTTTCAATGACAAAAATAATGAAGGATTGATTTCTTTTTTCTCTATACCAAGTATTTTTGTAATATTCCCAATCTACTACTTGTAAGGTTAATAATTACAGATTTTTTTTTTGAAGAATATGTAAATCATGTTGGTAAAAAGAAACAATACAAACATTCAGAAAATGGCAAAGTTATCGCCGATGATGTAGGTAGAGCAAATACAAGTTAGAACTAACATTGATCATAAATTATTTCTAGATAATAATAGAACTGGTCAAAAGAATAAACGAGGAACTGTGTATGTACATTGCACGCTCCGATACGGTCGATATGAATTTCATAGTTCGTCCAATATTGACAATAACTTACGAAGGCGTATTGTCGGTCCCAACATGGCTGTTAATTCGTGCTAAGGTGAACTTGTGTGTTAAACGATTGATAGAATATTTAACACGACGCCTCTGCTTCTTTAAAACTAGAGAAATGTCTATGAAGTACAGCAGTGGGGCGTTAATGGTTCGCAACGTTGATAAACATCGCATTAATACTTGACATGAAGTAATTCATTTTAATGAAACCTTAAATTATTTACAACGTAATTATATTTCTCCGAAGTCTTGTAACGCTTCATAATTTCATATATTGCTAATATTCTCATTAATGATACGTCACGTAACGCTTCAACAACTAAATGTTTATTATTTTGTTACAAATAGACACAACGGTTTGCTGAATGGGTTACGATTCATATCCACGATAGTTGGACCGTTAAGTTTGTCCTTCAGTCTGGTTGATTAATTAAACGAGCAGTGTATCAAAGGGATTAAAATATCTATGAGTTGTTTCAAGCTTTCAAGCAAGTTTCTTTGTCTACTACTGCATTTGTTGATTTTATTTTGTGAAAATAAGGCCTTTTTTTGTACAAACCTATACCTCTATTCCCAAACCACTGCAACTCCTGAAAGCCAGAATCAACAGTGGTAACCACCAGAAAAGCGCGAGACAATGAAGCTCGACGTGTCCCGGAGAATGAATTTACCTGACCCGAAATAAATCAGAAAAGAATACGGTAGTGGTGTAGAAGGAAAAGTAAGGCCTTCTTTACAACGACTTCTTTCATCGTCACCGTAGTTCTCTCGGTTGTTAGTACTTGATTAGATGCTAATCAAGCTTGAAGCCGATTTCCCAAGCTCGCAGTCAACTAAACAATCCCTAGATAAGAAAATCGGCCCATGAGCCATGACTCATGGGGATACAGACGGAAGAGTAATAAATCTGCGTAGATAAACTGCTCCAGTTCGCAGCTATTAGGTTATCGGCTGTTAAGCAAAACTTATGAGTCGTTAAGACGAGAAAGTTAAACCAAATGGAAAGCTCTGGGTTTGCTAAAATTAGGTACAGGCAGAAAGAGATTTATTCTTATGTCGTACCCCAATGAAGAAATGCAATTGCAAGAACAGAGGGATGAGAGGGAACTCCCAAAGTAATCGGGATGGTCTAGACAGGCAGGCGCCGATATATCTGGCTATAAATAAACCGAACGTCTCCGACCTACTCTATAAAAGTGCTATACTGTTAAGCATTATCTAGAAATATAGAGCTATATTTGGCCGATTTCCAGAATCAACTGCTTTTTAAAAAACAAGAAGAAAAACCATTAATTACAAATTCGGAAGCAGTTTCAAAGTTTTATTAGTTATTGCTACTAATAATGATGTACAATTAAGTTTATAAGTAATGGTATACAACTAGTGTTGCTAACGACAAGTGTTCTTTAAAACAGTGTCAACTAGCGAACATACATCACAAATATGATGATCTCAGCCTTCACGTAGGTATTGTGCTGCGCAAAAACTTGTTTTGTGTTGTTTAGAGTCCAGTGAGGGCTGAGGCACACGATTAATTTTAACCGCCTTTGAATGATTTCTTGTCGCGTGATTACACTGATTACGTTTATTTATGAGCGCGTTAATAACTTCGTGATAGTTCACTTTTAAAGGAAATTGATAAAACTCGGTGAAGCTTTCAAAGAAGAGAAGAAGTGAAGGTTCCCTTCTTCTTGTTCGGCCAGCATAAAACGTGCCTAAAAGTACAATTAATTAATTCCAAGGTAACTGAAACCATATAATGAATTCAATTTCCTCCGAATTGTAGCAGTTTCGTGCTAACTTTACCAATAAATATCGAAGTCCGAGGAAATTTCGTAACAAGTCACACAACAGTGATAAAAATCGGCTGACTAAGTAATGTTTCTTAATCATATCAAGTGGCGCCGCTGCCAGCAAAAAAAAATGGTCAAGTGATTGACGAGCGCGCCGACAGAGGTAATTTAAAATAATGAACATTAAATTACGTCAAAAGATGTACCACCAGAACCACACAAGAGATTGCCACGTGAGATGCATCCCGTCACAAACAATAAGATTTATCCGTCAACGTGCTCATGGTAACGATGACATAGTAAAAACGGGATATCCTGTTTCGTCTTTAGCCACATAGATTTAGATGGAGGACATGGTCCTGAACCACGTTATTACGTGTTATACGAAACGATGATACAACAAGAGCAGGCGATTATTCATTATTTGCGGCGTGGCGGGGGCGTGATACCTCCGTTTGCGATTAAGCATACATCTCAATTTCATAATAAAAATATCATGTAAGACAAGCCGCCGAGTGACGATTGATTACCAAGACATGTTTGGCTCGGTCTGATACGCTCGAGAAGAATCGCTATCCACGCGAAATTGAAACCGTGGTTCAAGGTAGCACCTGTACAAGTTGATTTATAGCTACGACAAAAACAATACATTAAAGGATTTTATATTGAAGGCTATATAAGGAAAATGACTGCAGCCTCGAATGTTCAAGAACGTGGATGCAAGATGATGATACGTCTATTCGTAATGCAAGGAAATCACGCAAAGTGCAGGTCACACCTGCTCCGTAGTTTCGCCACGGTTGACCGACAACAATGCTGTGTAATTGAGCAATTCCGACTCGAAGAGCACATCTCCGATAAGGATAAGAGACAGGAAGTTGACAGGGCAGGCAGGTACTTAGTTTACCTTAATGCTGACAACATGACAGATACATGTTATCGCCGCAAACATAAGGAACGTGACCTGCGCACCGAAATGGAGATTCGCGAAATGAGGAAGGTTCTTGGAAAGATCAACAACTATGAAGAGAATTAATAACAAGACAAGTACAGAAAGTATAATGATGCATTCATTGCGATGTCTCTACGATAAATCATTCTTATTAATGGTAGAACATGACTGTTATACTGTTGCTGGTATTGCTATGGAATAACAAATACTTCGAACTAATTAACATTGATTATTACGTATTTATTACACATATCGTACCTTTACAGTTTTAGTCCGTTAAGGTGAGGTTGACCTTCAATACTTGGTAATACATATTTTTATCGCCCCATAGGCTCAGGTAATGTTCAATAGCTACATTGACTGAATGGTGAGGTAGTGTAGTTGTAGAGGACGTGTGACACGCTACGGGATAGAAAATGATAGAGAAACAACATTATTACACAACTATTAACAAAGTTGTAAACTAATATGTTTAGTTTACTGAACGCCATGAATAGAATATTCACTATTTTGCACGTTTTGGCTTTGAATTCGACTAACAAAGGGGAGCATGACATCTGATATTTTTTTGGTAGCATGAGAAGTATTTTTTTAAATGAACGCGTAGCGCATTACGCTATATTAGCATATCCTTTTTTCCTGTTTTGAAACAATTAGTTTCATCAGAAATATAAATACACTCATAATAGGATTAAATTATGTTGCTGTCGACCTAATGCTTCAGCGCACAGCGATTTTGCTGATATGATTTGTATGTGACGACGACGAGGCCAGGATGCAAGTATGGTTTGCGATGTGGCATGTCAACTAGTAAGCCAAACAAGGTTAAGTGCGTGCGACACAGTAATAGTAAAATCATTAAGTGACTAACAAGTATAAGTGCATCGGACCAGCGGTCATGGTAAACTTCTAACAATAAACGCATGCTTAGGAAATTAATGCCGACCACCAACATTGAATTGAATAAAAGGTAACACAGCCAATAGAACCAGTTTTTATTCAAGAGCAACAAATACGGTCTGCGGACAAAGTGAAAACACAGTAACTAATTTGTTTGAATAAATAGATAAAATAACTTCAAGAGGAACGGAGCTGTCATCCTGTCGAGTTAAAAATGTAAATTGTTAAGAAGTTTACTAGGCAGTGTTTCACAGCTCGGCTGGGGGGTTGCAAGGACGAGCACAAGGGCGGCAGGGCGGGGGAGGCAAGCGGACACGCCTATAAACCACACAGTTTATGCTCAAAAATGTTTTAACCATTACGCAATTGTACTAATTACGCTTTATCATACTACTGGAGTTGAAGATGCTCATTAGGCAAACAAGCCTCTAAAAATCTACTCTGCTCTGCTTAAAGCTTGTTGTTTCGTATTGTCATTGTGTAGGATAAATCTTCCCTCATTCATGAATATAACATGACTGTATAGTTGTTATGAATGTGAATTGTTGTAGTAGAATTCATCGACCTCTTTATGTCTTTAGATTTGTTTTTCAGAATTCTGTGATCATTATTTAATCTTTCTAAAATTTTAAATAAAATTATTATAGCAAACCTACCAACGACATTCGAATGCATAGAAGCAAACCACAGACAAAAGAAATTAAATAAATTATAAACACTATTTCAACAAGGATACTAGAGAAATCGAGAAAGTTAACAACACTATAATATAAATGTAAAAGTTTAAGGATGGACATTTATAGTAATAATGAGTATACAAATGCCAGCATTAGCACTACTATTAAAGTGGTTTCTCTTAATATGAATTAAGACCCTTATATGCCACTAGTACGAGAAAACAGTAGTTAGAATAACAACTACGTGACAATATATCCATGAGATCATGCTAAAGTCACGAATCACGAGCTTGTTCAAATCTAATGAAAACCACATTGTTTTGACTGCAATACGATTTACAGTAGACTATCGTCACTTGTTTGGATTCTAAAATCCACGTCTAGACGACACCATCGGTGACTGCAAATTCGATAATATTTTGTATTCACGGTCTTCTTTATATGCGGGCTTGGAGTAGCACTCAAATATTATCATATGATAATTATGACCGAAACACCGATGTCATTCTGGAGTCCAATACTATTAGGTCTTGTTTGATAAATTATTTTAACTACAATAAAGATTTCTCTTTGCATTAAATTTTGGGCAGCTAAGGTTTGGAGCGTCTCCAGTTTTTGTGCGATTTCTGTTATTATGGTCATTATCATTATAATTTTCAAAGCCGTAGAAGTCATCAAGATAATCTCAATTTCTTGATCTGGATTAACCAAAATGTAATTCTATCTAGGGACTGACGCTTGATGGAATGTTACTATTATTATAGTTTCTACCACTTAGCACCTTCCTATTAGCGTGCCGGTGGTTCACGATTCTAACATAACAGCTTACGAGTATATGTATGTACAAGGAATTTAAAACTGCATAAATTTAACGCGCACATCACGTCGTTATATTTGCATGAAATATTTCTAGTTGAAATTGCATACTGTCTAAGTTTTCCAAGTTGCGTAAGGGTAAATTATATATAATTATAATCTGATCGTTAAATCAATATATGATTCAGGAACCTAATCAGTGGATGATATCATATATTTAATTTGTTATCAATTTTAGACAATACACAGACAACAAACAATATGTCAATATTCAATATAATGAAAATCGCGAATATTTAATTTCATGAATATAATTAAATCATCAATAGCTTCAAACCGGTTTCATGGGATTATTATGTAAGTTGTAGTGAACTTTTGGCCTATGTGCGCCTAGATATTAAAGGTAACGTTACTGAAGAATCTAGACTCACCGGAAAAGCTAATTTTGGTTTCGACGGGCATCTTGGTTCCAGAATGCTCTTAGAGAAAAAATCTTCAATACTCCTCGGTGTCCTAGGTGAAGGTCTGGGATGCGAAGCGATAGCTATTCGAAGTTCGGCGATCCTGCGCGTTGCAGATGCGCGGTTGAAGTGTTCACACGCGTCGGGGTCGGTCGTCGAGCGTGCACTGTCGGCCGGCGCCGGCCTACACCGCGCCGCCGCCGCCGCCCTCGCTCATACCTATCTCTACGTTACTTTGTTTTTGTTTTCCCGGCGCGCACCCGCCACCCCCAGGCGGACGTGCGGGCGGGCGTTAAATACTGAATTCAGGACGTTACTTCTACTGTTCCGGGTAATTGCGACTGCTTAAGTACTGCTCTGTGCAGGTAGGGAGGGTTTCAAGAAAATATTTTTCTTACAGATAGAAATATTTTGCCTGGGACTGGGATGTCCTCTCTGGTTTGGGCTGGAGGCGTAGCGAATATCGTTGAAAAAAGTTTTGTTCCTGAAGAAACAGTCTATTACTGACTTTTTCGTTTACGACATTCTCAAAGTACTGAGCTTGGAGGGAATTGGGTTGGAGTCCTTCAGGGTAGTATTCTATAACCCTGAAGTACTCGAACCCCTACGTAACAAAGGTACGATTAGGCTGATATTTGGTGATGGTGGTGTTTATTCATCACAAATAGCTAGAGATCTTTCCGTCTCTAGTAATTTTGTTTTGAACTTTAGATGAAGATAGCACCTAGTCGTCATGTGCTGTTGCTAGTAATCAGATGTAAATTTTCGGTTAATAACTCGGAGAATAACTAAGAAACAAACAACATTACTTTTAACGAGGAAGGTTAGGTATTCAAGGAAGTTAGAAGAGGAAGGTCATACATAATAAAAAAGGAAAAACTGCTTATCCAGGTTTTAAGTAGGTACTTGTGGTTTACCTCAATGGATCCGATTTTTTCATCAGGAATGTATTTTCAACTCAAATTATTTTTACATTTTTGTGATCCCAGTGGCAGTACACTTTAGCAATATTATAATTATTATACTAATCGTAAAAAATATTGTAATAATTATGATCGTTTACAATTTATCTTTTTGACAGTTTTTTTATGGGGAGTAGTAAATTGGTCCACAAAATACATGAAAGCATGGAAAGATTTGAAATTCGACTAATGAAGCTTCAGTTCGCTAGTCGAATTTCAAATCTGTTTTACAAGAAAAAGATAGATGGTCCTACAATTTGTTTGTGTCTGTCTAGAGATTATGGAAATTTTAAGCAGCTAACTAAGCTAATGCTATAAATCTATGTTCAGATGCGTGTAACTATTTTACAAATATTGATAGTGTTTTTACTATAAATTCACGAAGTAAATCACTTTTAGTAGAATTCTACTAATAGGCCGTTTTAGACCTGCTGTCTATTTTTCCTGCAGAAATGATATTGTTTAAAGGAAATTAAGTTCTTCTGTCACGTGTCACGGTCGAGTTCACAATTTTGAAGAGCAGTTCAATAACGTACTGACCTTCAGAAGCAGGTCTTCATACATATTTAGGAGAGTTATACAAATACTATGTCATTATTATTAGCCATTTATGACTAATAAAAATAACATGGTAAGTAATTGAAAAAAACACACAGCTGGGCAAAGACCTGATCAATATATTTCCACGCCATCTGAGGTGGAACTCAAAACGCACATGGAAACATCTCAACGATTGGGGTTTCATAATAACTGCTTGCAAAGGTCGTTTTTCAAGCAGCGCTGGCCGACGTTGGTCTGACTATGGGTGGCAATCTATTATAGGGTGTTTCTCTCTCGTGTCACAGAAAGCACATTTAAAGGTATTGGTCCCAGTGCCGAATATTTACGCGTTATCAGGAAGATTATTTTACGCTACGTCATTTCATATGAGGCAGGTCAGCCGGGTTCGTCAAAACCCTCTCTATACGGTTATTAGCCTTTAAAGTAAGTCTTTCTTCAAATTTCACCAAACCCAGTATGATAGACTTTTATGGGCAGCTAAGTTAGATTAAAATTTTCATTTTAGAACAATGAAACCCTTAACTCTTACTTATTTAACTTATCTGCGCCTGAGCAATGTAATAAAAGGCACAATGAAATTATTTGTCTTTCCTATAAATAGTGATAAGATAACGCACGTATCACTAAGGGGTACGATAAGATGTGCGTGCTGCGAATTCTTACTCATCGGCCACGCATAGTCGCACACGCACTAGAACAGGGGAATGCTCTATCTAAACAACAATTTACTTGATCACTTTGTTATATTATCCTCTAATAGATAACCCCTAAGACAGCATCTTAGAAACGGAAGAAGATTTAAGAAGCAACATTCATATTAAACTAAACGGTAATCGTGACAATAAGGAACATGAAGGTTGAACGAGACACGATTTCTAATAGGTCAAAGAAAGCGAGCAACCGGAGGTCGACTGATTCACACACGTCACCGCATCCTCATGGAAACGTTTCAGTCTTTTGTGGTTGCGAGACACCTGTCCGACGAGACAATCGATAGTACCTACAATTCGGTAAACACAGCTCTAGTACCTTTCACTGTTCTGGCCTAACATTAAAATAATTTACAGACAGAAAGTATACTATAACTAGGCAGAAGGAACAGCCATAAAATAAGAATTATGGAACAGTAATGTTTTAGAACGGTCAGCAAGCTTATGCAACAGTAGACAATAAAGTTTAAGCGAGAATTCCAGTCATGTGTACGCATTCAATACTTTTGTTATTGTGTAAAATTCGATTTCGTTACGCAAACTCTTGACTGGCTAACTTTTATCTCACAGATGCATTGTGTCCATAAGCAATTTCAAAACTGACAACACAACGTTAGCAATATCTGTAATGTGAATGACCCATGCAGATTTAGCAGCGGGAATGAGCCAGTCAATTTATCATAAAAAGTACCACCAAATTGATATTTCTGAAAAGGAAGTTGGCGATTTTATCCGACGTCCCGGAGGCACGAACTGACGTGACAAAGCGTTGACTCAGGGTTTAGGAGCCCGACATATTTTCCTCTTGAGGCACGTGGGGACTTTTGAGATAGTTACACAAACTTGGGAAGACCTCTCGACATACTTTGGCATGCGAAAAGTTTTGCGTTCAGTTTATTAGACTCCATTATTTGCAGACAATAAGAATTTGGAAGCCCCGTCTATGTGATACGTGATTATGCATTTAGATACGTCTATCGGTTTATGATCACGCAAAACCAATCGTTGGAATGTTTACTGTCCAAATTGTCTAACATCAGACATTTCCTAGTCGTTCAACGAACTAAATGGTTACAAAATATTTGATGTATTAAATATTACTTGCTAATAAGTCAATAACGCACGAGCCTTGATAAAAACAGAAAACACGATAAAAAGTATCTGCACGAACTGAATATTTTAAGACAGAATGTGCAGTTCTGTTCCGTGCAAAATAGTCAAGCACCAAACTATTATGTATTTGAGTTAAGTAAGACAGTCAATATTGTCTGGTTAATTATTGACTTTAAAGAGGGGCTTTGACCGATAGATTGGAATCCAAACAATCCGTGATATGGCTTGTGGAAGTTATGGAGCGAGTTTACAGCGGAAGGCACGTAGCCCTCGTGTTGCTTGCCCTGTGAGGATTAATTTATAACCCGTTGTTGAAAAGTACGTCGGCAAAATAAACTGCGAAAAGGTCGCCGTGCTACCAGGGACTGACGGTAAACATCACGTACCCGCATTAAAACTTTCGAGTTTGTATGACATTTTCTAAAGTGAACTTCCAATAATAAAAACATAACTACATGCCCGTATTATGCTGAAGGGTTAGGTAGATTTGTTTTTACACACCATACCACACATATTTCGTTAGATTTATTTTGTAAGGAGGTAATGGCTTTCATGGAATACCTCATCTTAATGAGATATTCCATGAAGGGTACCCGTTGACAATGGCACCTAAGCTACTTGCACCTTATCTATTCGACATAAGGCTCCGGTCAAAATTTTTGTAGGTGCCAGGTGCCCTTCGTGGAATACTTCATCTTATTTTAAGCAACCGGGCAGAAATCAAACCTATGGACTGCTCTGAGCATATCAACATGTCCTGTTCGGCAAAAGATCTATTTTATGAATACCTATTAGGAACAATCTTAAAGTGTCTTAATAAAAATTGAGGCTCTCTCTGTTCCGTTTGACGGGTGCGCGAGAATTCTATATCCTACTAGACTTCTAGAACGTCATAAAAGTTCTACCTTTGACTGAACATTTTAAACTCCCAAGCGGTACTGACAGTTTAAGGTATCACATTACCGTGGGACTGTTTACAGTAAATTGGTTATTGGCAAGTCGCGCACTGGAGTATAACCTCCGCCGATATCCTGTTCCACACATAAAAACCTTGTGTAAATAAAAAAAAATGTCTAGACATAGCACTGTTTTGTTGTTTTTTGATAGACCTTATTAAAAATCAATTTCCTTATTAGCAAATTAAATCGAATCAATACTGTGGTACACGATGTGACGCCATTTGGACGTGACTTGAATTACAAATTCATATAAGGCTGCGGGGAAATTCCTGTTGTCCAGGTAAATGGGTATTACCAGTTGGTAATCGACCTCCAGGAGTAAGCAAATGACATGTATAATGTAAAAAAATCCAATACTGTTTAACGTCAGCTGTTTCAGGCTGAGATGTAGCATTTTTATTACTATTTGTGGTAATGGTGAAAGTTTTACAAGATTTGTCAACAAAAAGTGTTATGTTCTAAAACCATTTTGTTTTTGGAGCCACTAATAATGTTTTGTTGTAGGAACTGATACCTATAAAAAATCACGTACTGACCGATTTGGCAACCAAATACTATTGTTTCAAAACACTGATTTGTAACTAGATATTCTAGAATCTATCTCGTATTCTCATGAAAATTCTATACAACCGCCGCTGGTAGCAAAAACAATGAAATTATGCGCATAAAGTCGCGAAGAATCTGAATATAGTTATTGTTGTGACGATTTTCCACACCTGCGCCTGCGCGTCGCTGACGACAGCCGCCAGACCGGAACACTTTCCAGTAATGGTTTCAACATGCTCGAGTTACAGGAATATCGGATCACCTGCGGGCAACACCCGCTCAGTGAAACACCAGGATGTTGCCAACTTGTACGCAGAATTACCTTACACCAGTTAAATAACGACCAGTGTCGATTGCAAAGAATTGAGAAACGTTTTGACGTATGAGTATCAGTCTCACCAGACCATTTTATTAAGAGATTTAGCATAGGAAACTAGCGACGGATGTAGAATTTTATTACAAGTAACAAAAGTATGAATAAAATAGAGATTTCAAAGCCAAACATTTCCAATTCTTCATGGTTGGCCGCAGTAATTTACTTTCTAACATTTGCCGACTAATCTGAGCAAGTGGATGTTCTCAATTGTACATTGAATATTATGTAGGATTGAGTATGATATCACTAGCGGACATGAATAATGCAATAGCGACCTTGAATAGCTAAGATCAACTAATGTCACTTTGAAGTTTGAACGAGAATTTAATTATCTACCTATGTGAAGAGTTATTTTATGCCTGAGTAATTTTGTGAATACCAGGATATGATTTCGTAACAATACCAGTGTATCTTGTTGCTAAAGTTATAGCAGAATAATTGTACAAAAAGATTTCAAAAGAAATTATTTCCTTCCAGCTAATCGATATCATCGATGACGAGACGGGTGTTGCAACGTTAAAAACCGAACACCGTAATATTTCCCGGTAGAGTACGATTATGCAATGTTTGTATTTAGTTGTTCTCATACAACATTGGGCAATCGCAACTAATTATGTCACTGTCACGAGAGCATTGTTATTTGAGCACAAAATCAGCTTCATCTCAATTGTAATCAAACAAAGCAAAGCTCATTAAATTGCTTATTATTCTATTTTTGTAATTAAGTTATAATTGCTGTATAAATTACATTGTTCGCAGAATTATGAGTTATGATGACAATACGAGAAAATTCTTAGCTGACCCGAAGGATCAGATCTAGACTTCATGATAAAATCATTATTTTAACTGATTAGATCTAGTTTTCATTTCTCTACATCTGACAAAATTTTAAAAGTGAGTCTATTGCGACATTTGTGGCTACAGTAAAATTACCGAATACTTGTAATAACAGTTTTTTTTTTTTCGACAATTTGGATTTCTACTTGGACACAATTCATTTGTTTGCCCAGAACGATAATTATGTTTTGTTATCATATGCTTGCATCTGGTTTGTCGAACATTCACGTAGGACGAATTTTATATCTACTGTTGATAATTTTATTGGTAAGCAATATCAACTCGCAATAATAATGATTGTCCGTGCACAAGCTGACATTTTGTTGAAATGTCAGACTAAACGTTCAAATCCTAGAATGTTTACGTTCAAGGCAGACCACTTGCAGATTCAATAATATTGTTTTGATTGCAGGCACGCACCGCAGCCGAAGACCGTTCAATAGATCATTTAATTATAAACTAACCAACGATCTTGAAATTCGATTGGTTTGCGAGGAATGTAAATAAATAAAACTGTATGGAATGGAACGTGAAGGAATATAAGTCGGTCGTTTATGATCAAAGCGGCATCGGCTAAGGGAACTTGATTACGACATCCGTTAATGATCGTAATGGATAATGAGCGTTGCCTAATGATGGATGGCGAATTACTTAGACCGACAGTATTGGGTTTTAGCATGTTTTTATAACTGTTTAGTATGGATTTGCCATAGTCAAAAATAGGTATTGGTAAGATTTCTAACATTTCGAGAAATACTCGTTTCGTGTCTTGAAACAAAAGGACAGAATTCAGCTGAAACAATAACTTCTGACGAGGCACCAGTCAAAGCCGAATTCAGACAAACTTTTGCAGAGAAAAATGTATTTCCATCACGCATTTTGCGTTAGCAACATGGTGACGTAAATGGTGGCTCCGGCACCGAACTGTCAGTCATGGCAATTGATTGATGCGACGCCTTGAACAATAGGCTGGCTATAGAAAGCATTACTGCTACAGTAGCTAGCGTTAACTTGGCTCAAAATGTTGCCGATGCTATCTCTGAAGTCAATGAGATTTTATTTTGGAGCGCTGCGGTGTCAAGATTAGATAGTACTAACCTTAACCGAGCATATACTATAAATAATACTAACATTTAATACTATGTTTGCGAGTCGGTTTCAAGTGATAAGCTAAGACCAAATAAATTAAACTCTATTTAAAGAGACAACTCTAGAAGTAAGAATTTGTTAGTATTCATTTGAAGAGGCCCATTCATAGACGTTATGGCGTCATTACTTCCACAATGAGTTCTACTTTCCGTAGTAGTAGAGTAGGAGGACTTCCAACGGCACAAAGACCAACATCAAATAGATTATCACTTGTTGAGACCATTCATGGAGTTAACGATCAAAAGGCTGCGACAGTGCATAATGATTGGAAGATAGCCCATCGTTAGGACTATTGCAACGGTTAACCCTATTAGCTATTAGGACTTGTGTTGCATACTAAGAAGTAGATGCAGTTCCTTTTTGCTCTACTATCGCATAAGAAAAAATAATCTTCTTTTCTTTCTTTCTTTCTTACTTAGAGGTTTCCGAAGACGGATCATTATGAGCAAACTTATGTCAAAGTATTTCGTTGTTTGCTAGTATCCTAGTATGGATTAGATCCCAAAACTACCACCTCGCACAATGAGTTAGGACTTCTAAATTATTAGCAACATTTCCTTACAATTCAATTTATAATGTCTGGTAAGTGGAATTGCAAATTTAATAGGTAATTAAAATAGCATATCGGCAGGTACATTCATAAATCTAAGTCGTTACAGTAACTGCGGGTGACAAATAAGGTCACGCAGGTAACGGGCCGGAGGTTTGAAAGTAACCTCTTGCCTCTTGGGACTAAGCAAATTTTACCTTTAACATTGCTTTTAACCTTCGCGTGATTTATAAATCCTATCTTTAAAACTAGACACGATGAATAAATTACTGTTGGAAGTAAATATTAAGTCATTTTGTTATATGGAGCTATTTTGTGTTGGGAAAAATCGATTCATTATGACTCCAATAGTTAATGATTTTATTTAGTAATGTAGTTAATTTGTTTCGGGATGTCCAAATTCTTTCTATTTTTTTAATCCCACTTTAACTAAAGGATACCTTTAAGATGTTTCTCGTTTTGGAATACAATAACAAAGCCGCAAAGCGACAAATGAAGAGTAGTGATCGCGCGGCGCAAGCGCACGTCACGCCCCGGTGAAAGTGAAGCATAGTAGACAATGGAAGACGAATTGTAAGACCCAAACAAACAGAACATGGAAACGCTATTCTCTCTCACGATGCTACAACATTCGTTGGCCAGCTGATGAAACATCCTCCATCCATACCAAGTCATCCTTGACGCGAACACCGAACACGAATAATAAAGGAAATTGTTCAGCACTTAATTATTGTTTTTGCGTACTCTTTGGTTATCGCCAATTTGCGAATTATTTTACTTGCTGGTAATTTCAGCCATATTGGCTATTATGGGAGTCCGGAAACTGGCGGTCATACATTAAGAATAATAACAATTTGTTTTAACACCTAGGAGATGTCAGACAGTATTTGTGGCTCCCTTCTCGAAAGAATAAAAGTAACGGTCCTTCTAGGTATCTCAGAAGTATATTTAACAGTAATCTGTGAAGGTCGTATCAAGAACCGGTAATGCTATAACAGGAATGATTTTTTACCACTGTCTACTTGGAATAGTGTGTCGGCAGCATCGTAAAAACAATAAACATTGGACGTTAACTTTTAAAAACTGGATCAGGTTTTTTTTTGTGAGAGGAGACTGACACATGACTAACGGCCAAGCAGTTAGTTTTAAAGTGTGTCATGGACTCACGGTTACTGTTGAAATGTGATATCTGATAACAAAGAATTAAGTCTTCTGTTACTTTTACTTGGTTGCTTGGTTTTGGCGAGAGCATGATGTAGTTACCGCCTCACTCATCACTGGTTTAATAAGTGGCATTAAATTAACATGTGAAATTGATATTTTTTTGTGTCTGTTTTCTAATTCAGGCTCATGTTACCTCCCAGTTCAGCTGTGGTGCAGTAGAGTATGAAGAGCATAGGCATTTGATTAATTTGAGTTAAATATTGTCAAACGATTTGCTTAATTAATTTGCCCAATAAATTACTTCCAGCATTGTGATTGGTTTAATGTAAATTGTAGTCCTATGTAGTAAAGTGGTAGCCGGAACTAAAGCCTGATAGCATTGAAAACTGCGTCATTCACATTTTTGCTTACGTTCCAATTGATTACCTTCAATTCAGAACCATTTAAGTGCATTTTATTCATTAACCTTTAGCCTTGTCATTAGTGTACGATAGGTATCGAATTGCACAATTTAAATGAATTAAAAGTTTACAGACATCAGCGTTTTTATCCACAATTAATGTTAGAGGAAACTCACATTTAATTGGGTACTTTTTCATCTCATACAAAAAGAAATGGCCCAAAAACCTAAAACGCAAATATTGGAAGGTCCACAGGATCGAGTATTTGAACCGGAAAGGTTGGGTACGCTTCCGCAGGTAGTACGTTTTTTAAAAGCTTACTCATGCATCTTGAAGTGAAAACGATGATTACTGCTTGCTCGGACAACGACGATTGGTGGCGAGCAGTCACGAGCCGACGCCAAACGAGCATCGGACTTAACACCGCGCACCGGTGAAACTCACGCCAACTATATTAAAGCATGAGAAAAAATACTAAACAATACAACTACATTATCACTTTCAACTTTAGTAGGCATTATTTATTAAAATTGTATACTTTAAAATCCCATTTTTAATTTTATTTTAAACAAATATTTCACCAATTAATTTGAAATTGATAGATGATGATGAGTCGATTTATTTTAATTGGAGTTTTTAATCGATAAAGCGATGCGCGCCACGGATAGTAAACAACTATTTAGAAAACTGGTTTCGCTTCAATTTGCTCAAGGTCGTATATTTTTATGTCTCTTTGAGATTATCCGTTGATACTAGGTGAGCTGGCTGAGGTCACTTTGCATCTCATCGATATAATAAGCGATGATGACCTAACGCAACACTTATTCTCCAAATGAACAATATGCCGTGTACTTTCCTTATCTTATTCGTACATTAATTTTATTTTACTATTCGCCTGATGCAATAAATAACACGTGAGCATAGGTAATACCTACTATAATCAATGGATAAGGATACGCAAAGATACGACTTCTCGTATCTTTAGGATTTCATGCTATCATTGTAAACAAATTGAAAAGCCGTGTCTGACTTTCTCGTGTAAATGGAAAACATCGTTTTTGGAAACCACCAAAGTTTTTTACAGCGAAACGAATCACGACTTACTTAAATGGTGGATAGCAGTTGAGTTTGAATTGAACATAGTATTGCCTTTTTGTTTGGCAATGCATCTTCCGTCCGCGAGCGAAACATCGCCAAACACTGACAAAAAAAGTGAAAACATTTGCTCTTCTTTTGTGATTTCCAGCTGCATGATGGGTCTTTTACAAAGGCCAGTGTTAAATATCTCAATATAATCTACACACGCGCACTTCACACTGCGTCGGATTATCGTGATATTGCGCCTGCAGTAACTGGGGCAGCCACATTGCAACATGAATAGCAAATACATGAGCATTCTAACCACTTTAATCAATGGAACAACCATTTTATAGTTGATTCAGATTATTATCTATCACATGTTTATCATATCTAGATTTTTGTGAAGCCATCTCAAATGTGAAGTTCAACAGGATGTAATCACATTGGCATTTAATCAACCATTCTCCAGCAACCTTGTGCCTCACTTATAGATGATTGAAGTAATATGATAGTCAGCCCGATAAATACCTAGAGCCAATTTTTAATTGAAGCCTCATCAAAAATTAAAACTCTGCCTTAAATGAATGATTTATGGAATATTAAACATTGCTAAAATACAGTAAATAATAATTAGGCAACACGCAATTACCATTTGTAGAATAAAATTTAACCAGAACTAAAAATCTTGTCAATTGCAGTTTGTTAATAAAGCATAACAATGTGCTTACTGTGTCTTCAGGATAATTAATAATCACTTGTAAGAATGACATCATTTTTAGGTGAGAAGAGATTATAGCAGAATTAATAAGAGAAAGGTTTATTTGTATTAAGGATTGATAATATTAACACTTACCAGTTCTGGGAGAGATGGGCACGGCAGGTTTGGGCGCAGAATTGGAGCAGAGCCGACCAATCTTGGAGGGTGGCTTTAAGCCGGATGGTTTGGGCAAAGAAGTTGGTCTTGTGGAGTCAGCTGGCTTGGTGACAGGGGAGGTTGCTGTGCTGGCAAGTGACGCATTTTCTGAAGACGTGGATGACGGTGGTGCAGGGGGATCAGTTGCCGAGTCCGGCGGCAGGGTTTCTTGGGTCTCACTCATTTTTTTAATCACTTTGATCACTTATTAACTGACACTTCAGGAGTCATTATTTTTAACTGAAAAACGATTTCTTTAAAGTAATGTTAGTTACACGACGCATTCTAAATCATCGTGCGACTAATATACTAAAAATATCGCGAGTTCCCGCGCAATAAGACGACACGTAATCTGGATCACGGCCAGTGCGTCGTTGTAAATAAAGATAAACAAAATTTCGTGGCCGAGTGTATAAACCCCTATCGTTATTACAAAGTAAGCACCGTGGATAAATTAACACGTGTATAAATAAATAACATATAATTGAAAATATACACAAGTTCTACGTGTTACTTTTATTCTTTACGTTTAGTGTTTATAAGCAAGCATGTTATCTATAAAAAAATATAACGGCATACCTTGAAGAAATGGAGCACGAAAAGTGCTACCTGTGTAAGGTAAAGAAAAACTCGCGAGATTTTTACCGCTCGTCGGACGGGACCAGCTGAGCTTGACCGTTGACGTTATCACTGCCACTACACAACCATTATCTAATTATATCTAATGGACGAATATCATATTTTAAACACCAATATTTGAACTACACACTGTAGGTACAAAACACACAAAAATGAAACAAGCAGGTCGACTAACAGAAAAAAAATTAAACCAATGCAAAATGCAATACAATAAACTCATCCGTCCTCCCCTTCGTTCAAAACTTCAAAGTTACGTTTAGTTTTTACTGTCTGTTGGCTGTTAATAAAACCATCACCATCCGGATCAAACGCGTCATACGTTTAGTTGCCCAACTCCTACAACTCTCACACTTTTTTCTCACAATCACAGACTTCCTTTTTTTTATTTAGAGCAGTAAAATCATCAAATAAGTCCTCCAACCCATGGCAGAGCGGTAGGATTTTTCAGGCTCGTATTGACAAAAAATCCACGGTGTCCTTAAGTAGCCATTTACGTTCCGGGATCACGGTAATTCGTGAGTCCCGCGGCCATCACAGACTGTTTATGACACTTTTACAATACGGTTGGTGGTAGAGACGGAAAGGTGCATTTATTTTTCATTTTCATTGCTCACAAAAGAAATCGCAATTTTGACGTCGAAAGGCCTCGCTATCATGCCAAAGACAAACACATTAAAAAAAAGCAATTTTGACGTTTTGACAAGAAATGTCATCAAAGTTTTCCGAGGCTGCGCTGTTGTTCCATGCATCATCGACTTCGGACTAATGCAGTCAAAAGAACGATTAGATTTTCGCTATGTCTGTGAATAAATAATGTAAATTAATCAACAATAATACAAGAAAGATGAAGCTCATTCACAAATCTATTGAAAAAGATGGCTGCGGGTAAGTTGTAAATGAAACATATTGCTAGTTTATGACTAAACGAATATCAGTTTAAAGGTGTTATTTACTTCACTCTCCTTCTATTTAGGAGTGTCGGCCTTATTCCCGAGGAGCCTGAGGACATGTGGCATGCGTACAATTTGGTCGCAGTAGGTGATGCGGTGACGGCGTCCACAGTTCGCAAGGTTCAGACGGAGTCTTCAACAGGCTCGTCTACCAGCAGCAGAGTGAGGACCACACTTACTATCACTGTGGAGACTATTGATTTTGATACACAAGCATGTGTACTCCGGCTGAAAGGTCGCAATATTGTGGAGAATCAGTATGTAAAGGTACATAAATATTAATCATGTCTTTTTTTCATGTTTGTTTGTTGTATTTACAACATGCATAAAGTAGGAGAGTTAAAAATGTTTTGTAAACCTATAACTTTATATTTCAAAATGTAATGAGTATAAGGCAACCATCTAAGACAACCTCCACCAAGTTGGTGAAAAGGGCTTGGCAGGTCATGATTGACTTGATCTTTTCTGTACTAAAAATAACTAAAACCTTTTCAGATGGGGGCCTATCACACTTTAGATTTAGAACTAAATAGAAAGTTCCTGCTTCAAAAGCCATTATGGGATTCTGTGGCATTAGAGAGGGTGGACCAGGCTTGCGACCCAGCTGCCAATGCTGATGTAGCTGCGGTTGTGATGCAAGAAGGCTTAGCACATGTCTGTCTGATCACACCCTCCATGACACTAGTGAGATCTAAAATTGATATCACTATTCCTAGAAAGCGTAAAGGATTTGTGCAACAACATGAAAAGGTAGGTTTTTGCTTATAATATAGTATACCCAATGACGATCTATTACTAGACTCCGCATGCATGATCTAAGGAACAAAAACTATTCTGTCAACTCGCTGAGGTACTACGTAAGCGAGGGGGACGGGGTACTGCGTTTTTTTTACCGTAATAGCAAATTATTTGGCGATTCACCATAGGAAATGGTGAATGCATGACAATAATAGTTGTTTTAGCAAGTCCAATTTAATATTTTATTTATTTATCCCTAATATTAACTGTCATATTTTTCAATTCCAGGGTCTAAATAAATTCTATGAAGCCGTGATGCAAGGTATCCTTCGACATGTAGACTTCAGCATTGTCAAGTGTGTGATCATTGCATCGCCGGGATTTGTTAAAGACCAGTTCTTTGAGTATATGATGCAACAAGCCATTAAGACTGATAACAAACTCCTTATTGATAATAAGGGAAAGTTTCTGTTGGTCAAGGCTTCGTCAGGATTTAAACATTCTTTGAAAGGTTTGTTTTGTAATTTTTGGTTTATATTGTTACTTCTGTTTCAAAGGAAAACCGTTGATTTTTGCGATTGCAAATCTTCAAGTGACATTACACTCTGGATGTAGCAGAAGCGGCTTAAGGGGAATGCATCAACCAGACTGCGAAATTCAAAATTGTTGTATTGGTGATTTTCATGATTATAATTATGTAACTACATATGTCTTATATCTGCAAATAATATTTTAATCAACATAAAACCTAGCAATGGCCTGCAAATTGCAAAAAACGCAAGAAATTTTGAATTTCGCGGGCTGGTTGATGCAATCACCTTAACTAGTAGAAAAAACAACCCCATATCTTCAGTTACCCTTTGTATAATTTTAAGACAGTGCAGCAAACCCAACAGAAAATCCCTTGATAAGCCATGAACCTTAGCAATGAATCATAGTAAAAATGTTTCATAATATTATGAAATTGTAGTGCATTTGCAAAACTATAATGTCTATAATGTATTTATGTTTATGACTTATTAAGGTGTTACATGATGTTTCATCAGCTAAATCTACTTCTGATTGTTGGTTGCATCATTATTATTTATTGCTCTAGTTATACATAATAATAGGCTAACTATGCATGTAAGATCAGCAGTGACGGATTAAGACTACTTGATGCCCTAAGCATTTCAAGCCTTTGGTGCCCCCCCCCCCCCCTATTCACAGGTTTTTTTTCGTGATTAATTACATCAAATAGGTCGTCCAGCAACACAGACACTACGGCCGTTATCATACTAGCGGTTTGGAAGCGGCTGCGGGGCGGAGCGGACGCGCAGCGCATCCGTCGCGAACACGCCGCGCATCCGTCGCGAACACGTCGCGGACGCGTGGCAAATGCGTTACGTTTTCGTCGCGTGTTTGTACACTCAGTAACAAAATCGATTCCGACGAGGAAACATTGCTGTTGACGTTATTACTTCGAAAACGTCGAAAACGAAAACGAAAGCATTGACGAATTTGGGAAGATCCATTATTAGATTAGGCTGAGGAATTTTTCGCAGAGAGTTATAAACAATATTCATGTTTTGGTAAAAAAAAACTTCTCGGCAAAAAAAAAATGGATGATTATGCATCTATAATCTGTATCCCCTACTCTTATCATATTATGCCAAATTTCAGCGCTGGAGGAATTTTTCGAAAGTCTTCATACAAAAAATTCCTCGTTGATCTGAAGTGGGGCGGACGTTTTGGCGTTTGTTCGAGGCAGTACAAAATGGCGTCCACTTTGGTGTTCGCGGCGATCCCGTTGCGCGTCCGCAACGAATTCGCTGCGCAACCGCGGCGTGTTCGCAACGCATTCGCTGTGCGGCCGCTCCGCCCCGCAACCGCTTCCAAACCGCTAGTGTGATAAGGCCCTACAGCACAAACACTACTGTGGATAGACAGTAGTGTCCACCTTTAATTTTTTTAACGTATTCATTAGTGATAAGGAAGGTATTATGTAGGGAAGTACTTCGTTCAGTAGAAAACACAGAAACTAGGGATATGCAAGAGCGAGCGGAGCGAGCTTGATTCTTTTTGCACCTTGTATATGCAATGAATAAGGCAACCCAGTGTGCTTAGTGCGAGTTTTTTTACGTAGACGCGATAGTAACGTTTAACTGCGTTTAGCGCTCCCAATAAGAGCGCCACACTGGCCATACACGATGGAATAGCGAGCGAAGCGAGCTAGAAAATTTTTGCAGTTTCAGAAAGTTTTTGGTGACGTGGGAGTGAGACGTGATGCCCATGGGGGCACCAGAAGAAGCGCAATGAAATCCATCCTTAGGATTTTTTGAGATTCTTCTGGTGCCCCCCCAGACGTGATGCCCTAGGCAATTGCTTAATTTGATTAAGGGTTAATCCGTCACTGAAGATCAGAGATAGAGCTAGCACGTAAATACGCCAGCTTTTTAATTGAAACAAATAAAAATAAATTAGCAAATTGGCGTGTTGGATTTTGTAAAAAAAAAAAATTACGTTGGCGCACTTGCGCTCGCTCCTCAGATAATAATGTGACTGTGCACTTAAGAAAAGAAAATATTGAACATAAGAAAAAGTGTCATATTTTGGTTTTTCCGTAGTCATGGGCCTGATTTTATTAAGAAATATGTTAAATATTTTATATTAGTAAATTGATGCACAAGTAATGGATTGAAGTTGTATGATAATGAAAACATAATGGCTATTTTCATTAGTAAGAATATTTTTGTAATTTATATCCGTAGCACAGTGTTATGTAGTTTTTCATTTTTGAATTCATGAATAGATAAAAAAAATTGGTTAAGTCAGGTTGATACCTATTGAGTTGTGTAAACCTTTTACTCTTAATTTACCAAGTAATTTATGATTTCAGAGGTATTACAAGAGCCAGCAGTAATGGCCAAGATCTCAGACACAAAAGCTGCTAGTGAGGTGAAACTCTTGGAGAGTTTCTACACAATGCTGCAACTGGAACCTGCTAAAGCCTTCTATGGAAAGAAACACATTGAGCGCGCCAACGAGGCTCAAGCTATCGAGATTCTAATGATTTCTGATAAATTGTTTAGGTAATTTCTTTTTCATATAATTTATTGAAAAACAATGTAAAACTCGAAAAACAACAATGTAAAAGGGGGAAGTCTATCCTTCCAATGTGTTGCTGGTGAACTTACTTATAATCAAAATACTTCATAATGATTTTATTAATTTAGTCAAATGCACATGTGTTAATTACTGGAAAAACGTTGGAAAGGTATCTATCCTTACGTGCGATTCAGACCAATCGGCTCACATCGCGCCGGACCGGGCGGCATTTTACAATACGGTAGAGAACATTGAAATGTACCTACATTAATTACAGTTCATATTTGCATGCAAATTACGCATAGACACGACTTGACGCGTCGCAGGATACCGACGGAGGCCGCATTGTAAAATGCCGCCCGTTCCGGCGCGATGCGAGCCGATTGGTCTGAATCGTACCTTTTACAATGTTAGACATACCATTAGCTAATTACTAGTTAATTTCTGAAACTTTAAATTACGTGCGGCCATGACTCACCCTAGTTGTTAAAAACCACGTTTTTATTTTTCAGATGTCAAGATATCCAGCAACGGAAAGATTATGTCGCCATTGTTGATGCGGTTCGTGACAATGGCGGTGAAGTGAGGATTTTTTCTAGCATGCATGTGTCTGGGGAACGTAAGTTGTGTAAATTTTATGTTCATGCCTTTTTTATTAGAGTTAGAGATGAATTAATTTTTTGAAAAAGATTATTGCCCCCTTACTAGAAATCTAAATCAAGGGTAGAAATTTCTCTTGTATCGAGGGTGTACAGAAAATATGAACTTCACATACACTAACACATAACTAACACCCTGAGCCGAAATGACTACCTGTAGATCATACAAATATGTGCTCCCTGCGAGAGTCGAACCTGCGACACGCGGCACAGCAGTCCATTGCTGAGTCACTGCGCCAAAGGTGCGGTAAATTGGATCCGACTTTGAATGTTGTTAGTTACCAATTTTTTCACTATTATTTATCTTCTTCCTCAGAATTAGATCAACTGACTGGAATTGCAGCGGTCCTGCGTTTCCCGATGCCTGAGCTTGAAGACAGCGACGATGATGCCGAAACCGACAGCGATTCTGATTAGGATATTTATTTCCAGTCCTTTCATAAATGTGGAGCTTGAATCATTTGTAGTATATAGGGAGGGGAGACTGGCTTCCATACTAATAGTAAACACAATAGATACTTGCGAGTCAGTCAATCAGTTCCAGAAGATATCTTTCATTGTGGTGATTTATTGCGAAAAAGAGGGTATCTTATGAATGGACATTTATTTATGAACTTATAGTGTGAATGGACATTTTATTTCTGTGGTTAAAATCCACAACTATATACAGACACAGATCTGCTCAAGTTTGTGTGGAACATAATTATTATTTACATAGAAAAAAAGTTTATTTATGTTAAAAAACTAGATTTATTTTTATGCAATAAATCTGCATTCATATCTGAGTTGGTACTAAAATATATAGAACTTAGCGTGATAAGCCATATCCTATAGTACCAAAGTAATTTTGTTGCTTCTAAATGACTATATTATTATGATTTCTTGTTTCATTGTTATTTGAAGGAAACGTCTTCAACTTTTTATATTGTGATGTAAATATTATACTGTAAATTTAATTAGCACAATACAGAAATAAAAATAACAGTTATTTTGAAATAAGTTTTTTATTTATGGTTTAAGCAGAAGCTTCCAAAGCTTGTTCTCTTTGTTTACGTTTTTCTGCTTTCTTATCTTCCTTGGCTTTCTCGTCATGAAGACGCCTCTTCTTTCTTAGCAACCATATCTCCTTCTTTCTCTTCTCCTCTCCAGCTTTCATGCTCTTGTAAAGATTTCTGTGCTTCTTGCGCACAAGCTTCTCTCTCAGCCTGAAGGCTTGTTTGTCTTCTATCTCTTTCTGGTACGGGTGCTCTTTATAAGTCACACCAGCAGTCACAGCCATTGCCTTTTTCTGTAATAAAGAACATAGATGTGAATAAAAAATTGACAACCGCTGTTTAGAGAAAACATTTGTGCAAACTGAAAAGACAGTTCTTACAGTAGAATCCGTTTATTATGACTCCGTTTATAATGACCAACCGCTTATTATGACATATTACACAGCGAAGTTTGGTTTTCATAGAAAATTCTTTCAACACCTTCGACAAGTGTTCGCAAGCGTCACGTGATACCCGATGATGCTCGGCGCATGCGCATGGTTGTTTTGAGTCTCAGTGGGTAATACAATTAATATTATCGACTTAGTTCTATATTGTCTCTCTGTTAAAATAAATACATACTGACAAAAACAGGAGGTTCTTTATTTTGTACAAAATGCTTTGTATGACGTCGGCTTAGAATGACTGTCCCTTCAATGTCATAATAAACAGATTCAACTGTATTTTATTCATGAATTATTCACTCATTTTAAGTAATAGTTTAAATCGTTTGTACCTTTTCTTTAGCGAGTTTCTTTTTCTCTGGATCTACATCATCTTCATCATCGCCCGAGTCTGAGTCTTCCTCTACCTCCTGTTGGTACTGCTTGGCTAGAGCTGCTTCAGCGTCACCATCCTCAGAATCTGCTTCTTCTTCTTCTTCTTTGTCCTCATCACTGGCCTCTTCAATTTCAGAGCCAGATTCATCATCATCTATAGAATAGAAATAAAATGTAAGCTTGGGAACTTTTAAAATACATTTTCTTGTAAATGGTCACCATAAGTTAAATTTCTTAACTTAACTTACCCAGGGGTTTAAAGTTAGGATCATTGAGAGCCTTCTCTTCAGGAGGAATATAGATTTGATCTTTAGTTTTATCAATAAACGGTGAAAGATGAGGTGGCAGAACAGCTCCCATTAAATATTTGTTGATAGGCAGCAGTGTCCTTGCATTGACACTGTCAAACACCCACTGGGGCTGGACATAGTAACGGGAAAGATACTGTTTGTCCATGGTGGGTCTGTCAACAATTTGGTATGCAATGCTCTCATCTGACTCATCAAATGTGGCTCCAACAAAGTGATCCTTGTCCCAGGAGACTTCACCACCAAAGCAACGGATGATGAAAACTAAGGGTTCCCTGGGCACCTCCCTGTTTATGAAGAATTTGAGGCCTTTGAACATTGTTTTCAGTTTTTTGACCTTTTCTGCTTCAAGCTTGGCTTCTTCTAACTTCTTAGGATCCTCATCCTCTGTGTTAAAGATGTCCATTTCTGGCAACTCTTCACCTTCATTGGAACCTTCTATTCTGGCTAAAGACAAGTTCATGGCGGCTATCCTCTCTGCTACATAGGAATGCTCATCTATTAGGTCTTTATCGTCAGCTGAGAATGCTGCGGTCAATTTGGGTGGATATACCAAGTTGAGAGAGTGGTACAGTTTGAAATTGACAAAGCCAAGCATCATTGTGTAGAATTCCACAAATGTTGACATGATTTTGAAATCTACTTCATCCTTGTTTTGAGGCTGTAGAAAAAAGATAATTGTATATTACAAAGTTTTCAGCAGAAAAAGATAAAGTTTTGATAATAGTTATAAATAGTATTTACCTGGAATGAGAAATGATGTGGCACTATCCATGTGATAGTCTGTCCTTCAAGTTCAACTTGATAATAGTAACCTTTGACGGACACAAATACTTTCCGGAGAGCTTTAGCAGCTATAACAGCATGCATGAACTCAACTGTCAATCTTCTGCAAAGCATTGACTGATCTCTGGGTACTTTCTTCAGGGACGGGAAGGTACTGAACAAGAAGCATAATGTGAGGCAGTCATCCAGGTCTCGCAATGCATCTACAAATGTAGGATATCTTTCCTTCACAATGTGATCTATGTTTATGTCTGGATAGTCTCGTAAGTATTTCTTCATGTTTCTGTACTCTCTCATGGCCCTTGCACGACGAATTTTTTGTTGGTAAACCTGAAAATAGAATGCTATAATTGTAATACTGTTACTTATTACCAGTCATGTAAAGAAACAAGTTTATATAAATTGAGGTACTCACTTTTAACTCTCTGAGTTTCCATATTATAGGTTCGTGTAGTAAGAACTTTATGTCCTTTGTATGGTACAATGTTTTGATACCGCCTGCGCCTTTCTGAGCCCTCTTGCGGTTGCGGGGTTCTCTGGGGTAAATACCTTTCAATATGCAAATACGTCTGAAATCTTTGAGAGACAACTGTAGTTTCTTTAGAGCAGCCTTCCTTGTCATAAACTGTGCTCCTTCTCCGGATGAATACTGCGGAAAATCGAAACTTTGTTGGTTATACCAAATAATAAAAACACGTGTTGTGACATTATGAAATTTTGGTTTTCATACCTTCTTCTTTTTCTTGGAAACCATTTTGTCTTCTTTAGTTGGTTATTTACTTAAAACAATGACACCACTTCACTGGATTCTTATCTATTTACGAAGTATAATTTAATTTTTATTCATCGTCGCAGTTACAAAAGCATGTTGCTTTGCTGTCAATGTGACATTTTCAGACAGTGTTACCAGAAAATCAAAATAATAATTCTACGAGCCTTGCTACGAGCCCGCATGGACATAGATAATTAATATTAGCCGTGAGATGAAGAGTTGTCTTTTTTATTCAAATAATTTATTCTTTCAAAACCTTTTTTAAGGATTTATTATTTCAGAAATCATATAAGATACAAATACTGTTGTTCCAATTAATCAGTACGAGACTGAGAGTTCCACCCGGGTGGAGCTCGTCGCGGGTGACTGTCAGACTCGTACTGGTTAAAACCCACCATATTCCTTCAATAGCCCTTTAAGTTCCAGGGTCAAGGTTTGAACCTAAAGGGTAAATAAAAGCAAAATTGATTTCACATTTTATTACATAAAAAATAAATACAGATAATTTACAGTTTAAGTCTAAAATTCAACTCTTACTACGCTTGAGTGTTTTCTTCCGATTGTGTGTTAGATGATGGTGATGCAGGAGTTGAAGTAGTTGTTACTTGGTTCTGGTTCCACGCATTAGGGTCTACCATCACATACATTGGATAGGCGTACGAAGCAGGAGACCACGTTGGGGCTGCCTGGGACATCACTGTACTGGCGGATTCCTCAGAAAGTCCTGCGTCCTTGAGAATACTCATTGCGCTGGTGTAAGCAGACATCATTTGTGGATAAAACATTTGGAAAGGAAACTGGTAGGGATACTGTGCAGCAGTAGTCTGATGCTCACACTTAGTAGTTTCGGCTGGAGTCGAAGGGATTGTATAAGCGTATGGGTACGTAGCGACCTGACTACCTTCAGTTTGAGTGCTAGATTGCACAGGCATAGCGTAGGCGTACTGAACTGGTGCACTTGGGATCACGGCACGCTTTTGATTTGTACTTTCTTCATGAGTTGTTGGGTATGCTGCGGCATAAGTTACAGGGATCCCCGAGGCTTGTGGCTGAGTAGTAGCTGTAACTGGCAGGAAGTTGACTGGTTTGTCAACCGCCCATTGCGACTTCACTCCATTTTCTTCCGTGGCTGCGACAAACAGATCTCCAGTGGTTCCATCTGACGAAGGCTTGACATAGAGTCCATGGACTGGAGTGAGTTGGTTACCGTGCCATATGTTTGGATATCCACTCACACAGGTAACGATTAATGCAGCAACGACAGTAGCAGCACTTTTCACGCGCATTATTGAACTTTTAGTTAACAAATAATGTGTAATTCTATCGCTTTACGTTGATAACTGATGGCGGTGAGGGTAGAGAAATTCATTTTATACTAATTAGAAATAATGGGAGATAGTGGTGGAAAAATTAGTCATGCTGTAATGAAGATCGTGTCAATTCCTCATAGAAATAGCACGTACAGTTTTCTTATTCGAAGAATTTGGTTATCTCGTCTGATTAGAGACGGCTTGCGGCGATAAAGACTGTCTGTTCAAAGATGCTCTATCTTTTTCTGATCATTATTCTTAGATAAAACCTTTACAATAGTATATTTATCAATAAGTACCTATGTATTGGCTGAGTACATTACCTACTTATTTTTCATTGTTTATACTGATAGTAGTTTCAGGTAATCTCCTAAAAAGATTTGAATTGAGACAAAAAGAATTGAATTGTCGTTCAAATTATGAATGGGGCTTCACACGTAGTATTAACAAAAGCAATGTTACTTTACTAACTAATCATTTTCTTTGTGTAAGAGGAAACCGTCTACTGTCGCCTCCACTAAACAGGATTAGGTACAACCGAATGCACAGTGCCTGTTTTAGCACTATCAGCGCCCTAGGCGAGATTTTCTACGGCGTCCCCTAACTGCGCAGCGCGGCGTCTGGATGGGCCTCGCGGCGCAGCGCGAAAGCACTGGCCTCTTCATGCATCATCGCGTCGCGTCGCGTCTCGGTCTGTACTGACCAATGGTCAGTACAGACCCAAAACCCGTCTAATGGTCAGTGACCATTAGACGGGTTTTGGGTTTATCCCCTAAAAATGGGATGAAAGAAATATGTAGGCCTGCGGCGCTTTACCGCGACTTACCCTAACGCCGGTACTGCAAATGCACTTAGGTATATCCCAAACTAATGTTCCGCTAGACAGTAAAAAAAATGTATCTCATTTAAAACCATAGCTTTCTTCACAAAGGTTTGCAAATACTATGGCTAGGTACAAAAAACGTGTTAATACATTCAGTGCATTTGTAGTAGCTTGGTACTTATAATAAATTGTTTATTTATCGTATGTGGGCGAACAATGCGGTTGAGAAATGTTTCAATATAAATATGATGACAAATCATTCCTTGTAAAGTTGGACATCTTCCGACATTTCATATTGTCACGTCCACACATATTTTGTCGACCATGTGCCCAAGGTTATACGAACTTTTTGTAGTATGCTAAAATTGCAAAAGTCATGATATTTTAATTAGGTACAACTTCACGCTTCTTTTTGCTAGTGATATCAACAGTCCAAACTAAAGATTTTTTTTTTTTTTCTTTGCCTCTCTCTTAATTCTTGAAGTCACAATGATATGATTTTTAATTGAATGGTCACTTTTTTCCATTATCATCATCAACAGCCTATAATTATTTTCCCACTGCTGGGACACAGGCATCGTCTCTGTGAGAGGGAGTGGCCTGTAATCCACTACGAGGGCCCAGTGCGGATTGGTAGATGTCACATGTCTTCGAATTTTGATTGTAGGACATGCCGGTTTCCTCACGATGTTTTCCTTCACCGTTTTGAGAGTAGTGGTGATGAAATAAATTACAGTCGTAAGTCAGGGCCTATACCACTGGGCCACCACTGATCTTGTTTTTCCGTTGGACCTGCTTTGATTCCGTCAATTCATTTAAAATTTTGATCAAATACGGAAGTATTACTAATGTCCGTACGTATATTTAAAATCCGGACCTACCCACTTCAAAATGCTGAAATCGATCACACTGACCCAATGAAAATATAAAATCCTCGCCTCGTTTAAATTAAAATATCTTTGATCCCCGCCAATAAAAAAGCAAAATTGTAAAACTAGCAAGTAATAGTAGATTATTAACCAAGGGGATAAAGCAGGGTCTTCTGTCGCGGGTGGCGAATTAAATCGCGAGCGTAACGAAGGACTCGAGGTTTACTCCCGAGCGTAGCGAGGGTGTTAAAAACTTAAATCACGAGCGAAGCGAGGGATTTAAGACGAGTCCTGAGTGTAGCGAGGGATTTAAGTTCACCCAAGACTAAGACAGCTTTATCACCGAGGAAAATACTCTACTTTTCGTACCATTTGCAAAAAAAATAACACAGTAATAATATGAGATACGCATTTTAAACATTAATATTTAACATTAACTTATTTATAAAAATAAATAAAAATAAAGTCAACGTTTATGTATTTGAAAAATACAAAAACGCGGCAAATTAAAAAAGCAAAGGCATCAAGCTCATACGGCCTCGTCGGTTTTCGTAATTTTATTTAACTAGATGAAAATCCGGCTTCGCTCGGGTGAAACGTGTGTCCCAAATACAAAGGTACAAAATCAAATCAAGGTACTAAATGTAGGTGTCACGGTAAGTCATAGGCCGAAAATAAAGAAAGAAAAAAAAAACTTAACATGATAACCAATGTCAATAATGGCGGCTGCGATCTGTCTGGTCAGAAAATCATTAGAAATTTACAAAATACTCGACAATCCGAATTTTGCGGATATATGTTGTCGACTCGAAATCTTTATTTTTTAATGTTTTATTATTCTGGTTAGCTTTCGATCGAGTGTACCGTAATCTAAGTATTCCAAATTTAAATCACATTCTCTCCCTAGAGAGAGAATGAAATTCAGTACAACATTCTTTCCCTGTTTTTCACAGATTAAAAATGACTATTGTTATGTTCGCTTTTTGTGGCATAGAATGTCACTTTTTTGAGCAAGTGGTACGAAAAGTTCATTTTTAAATGTTCATCTGTAGTTTCTGCCTACCGTGTACTACAGTACCGTCCCATGGGAAGAAGGCGTGACTTTTTTTTAAACATTGCTCACACTAAGAATTTCTTCTGTATCCTGGGTGCGTTTACAAACATATAAACTCACAAACACATACACAAACGACCAGACATAGACCCGGAATAACTAAAAATATTAGATCCGTGCGGGAATCGAACCCGCCACACGCAGCGCAGCAGTCCAATCGCTCAGCCACTGCACCAACCGTGCCTTCAAAACGTACTTTATGTATGATCTTGTATGAATTAAATAAAAGTTTTTTTTTATCTGAAGCCTCAATAAAGGTGAGGATAAT
Source organism: Agrotis ipsilon (assembly GCA_028554685.1). Classification (NCBI taxonomy): domain Eukaryota; kingdom Metazoa; phylum Arthropoda; class Insecta; order Lepidoptera; family Noctuidae; genus Agrotis; species Agrotis ipsilon. The sequence goes on from CM052968.1 coordinate 4,512,366, forward strand.
AAAGCAATGAAATCCTTGCGCTGCACGTTATGTGGCAAAAACAAAAAGTCCTATTTCGTAGAATAAGAAACTGTCATGGTGCTTTATTATCCTTCATGGGATTTAATGGGCGCGGGGCGTCATCTGATAAATGCACATTTCTTTTTTTTATTATTTCGTTTACATATAACATAAATAAAATAACAATCTAGCGATAACTCGATCGTAACTTGTACGTTGATAACTGCGTCCATGTTTGCCGCAGGCGTTTTGTTAATATTTTGTACAAGAACAGTGTTGTTATTCAGAACATCTACATGTTTGCGTGAACACGAAGAGTTCTCTCTGTGCGGATGGAGGTGTCCTGCTACATGTGTTAATATTAGGATGTTATCTAAGGGTAAACTATGGCTATTTATAAAAATATCTTTTATATAAAAATCTATTGCTGTTCGTTAGTCTCGCTAAAACTCGAGAACGGCTGGACCGATTAGGCTAATTTTGGTTTTGAATTATTTTGGGAAGTCCAGGGAAGGTTTAAAAGATCTTTTTTATTGTTTCTGAGGCAGTACGAAGTTTGCTGAGTCTGCTAGTAGTTTATAAATTAATCTACACTCGATACTGTTAAGTAAACTGTCACGACAGGAGTATGGTAGGTCCTGACTACAAACCTAAGCAAGTGTATTGATTTCAGCAACAGTGAGCAGTTTTGTGAGCACTAGAACATGTTCTAGAACCAAACATTCTTTCACTTATCCTGTTCCTCACTATGTCCCGATCCTTCTAGAAAGTTATAGGCTGATTACACACTAGATACCTATGTTATCCACGTCAATAGAACATTTTATTTTCATTAGATAATTTGTGAGAGAAAAAAGCCACTCAAGCACATTGGACAGCTTCCCTAAGAATATATAAATTATATGCTTATAGATGTATGCCCATCTACTTGGGACTGCCACGTGGGGTGTCGTTGCTCAGCGGGCTTCATTCGGGACGAGTACAGCAAACAATGCGTCCTGGTACAAAATTGTCCAGGTAAAATAAACTTTAAACTTCTTATTAAATCTAAAGGAAGAAAAGCATCATCTGCCTAGCCTTTTCCCAACTATATTGGGGTCGGCTTCCAGTCGAACCAGATTCAGCTGGATATCAGTATTTTACATGGAGCGACTGCCTGTCGGACCTCCACAACCCAGTAACTGGGTAATACCATACCCCATGGTAAGACTGGTTGTCAGACTTTAGAGCTTCTGACTAACAGTAACGACTGTCAAAGATCTACAAATGACAACCGGGACCAACGGCTTTACGTGCTTTCCGAGGCACAGAGGAAACTCGCTATTAAAGATGGTCACCCATCCACAGACCAACCTAGGCAAGCGCGGCTTAACCCGGAAGATCGGCCTGTGCGGCTGTAATTATTTAGCCACGAGCTCCCCTTCTAAAGGAAATTTACACCATGCTTTTCTTCCTTCCATCTAAAGGAAGAAAAGCATGGGGTAAATAATGGATTAGGTATTTATCTCATGGCCCAGGATGTGCTAACCAAAACCTATCAACATTTGTGAGGCGTTGATGAGATCGCCACTCAAGTTTGATTTGACAGAATTTGAGTGGCGAATTATAGTGAAATATGATTATGAAAATTGTAATTGGGGAAAGGAAAATATCGTAAGAAACCTGGAGCTTGATGACTTAAAATCGCCGAAAAGTGAGTACTTATGTACTAGATGAAAATCAAAAACCATTTGTGCCTTCTCCAGTGGCATAGCTACTTAGCTAGTCTTAATAGAGCACCGTATAAAAAATGGAATTGCGAAGCCCACAAAAAACTATAAAGATGTCATTGATTCAACTACGAAATCAAAGGAGTCAAATAAGAGATGATGTTTTAGAGAATTTCAATCGTAGCTCGGAGCCTGAAAAAATTGTAGTAACTCCAATTTTTTCAGGCTAACATTTTATAGCAGTAGCTAACATTTTGTTTTACTTTTCCTCTACGCATCTGTAAGGGACAAAAGTATGTAAACGTTGAGGGATTCAAGTTATTTTATGAAATGTATGGTTTGTGGCGAAGTTTTAACTAAATTCCCTATAAGTTTGAAGTTGATACACCAAAAAAGGGCCGTCAGTCCATAACTAGAACTTATTGCTTGCAAATAATTTTATATGGAAGTGTGACGATGCGACATTATACATAATCTAGGTACATGGCACACTTAAAATGTAGGGCGAGCATGTAAAATTATTAATGATTTCTTTGACTTAAAAATATTTATGTACGATACGTGTTATGTTGACGCTACTTTATTTGATTCCGCGATTACCGTACGTGATGTTATGAAATGTTACACTATGCAATACGGAATTTGCACCTTGGAACTTCCTAAGTATAACTGATGATTTATGAATAGTTAATAATGTATGCAAAAGTATGTACTTTGTAATTAATAATGGGATGTTTAGCGGGTCCAAAAGGCCACATATGCATTGCGTTAAAAATCGTAAAATGTGGTATTCTATATCTCAAGTAATAGAGTAGACAATTGATAAAGGACTGTTACCTTTTTTAGATCAGCAAAACGACTATGTAAAAGCTTGACCTTGAAAAAAATGAAATAGATTTACAACACTTTTGCTTACTTCTTGTAAAAGGTAGTCGAGATCTAAAACTGTATACGAATTAGGTATAGATATAAAGTTTGATATAAAAAAAAAAAAAACTTTTTGGTTGTCTTTTTACTGAGGAAAACAATAGACTACATCACGCTACCACCAATAGGAACCAAGTAGAGAGTAAAACCGCGGGGAAAATTGATAGGACAGGATAGGATAGGATAATAATAATAGGATTTTTTGCATAACCTCCTCAATAATATTGAACTTCACGATTCACGAGACAATTTGAAATGTATCGACCCAAATTGCATGTGCAATGGTATTAGGTTTTTCTATATACAACTTATAATAGTCCCCTAATCAAATATATACATTAAATGATGCTATCCGCCTCTTTGATGAACACTAACACGTCAATGGACGAAGGTACGGTGGGCTCAGTGGCCGAGCAATCAACTGCTGCGGTGCGTGTCGCGTGTTCGATTCCTATACGGAAAAAATATTTGTATGATACCGATCTACAAGTAGTTAATCTAGTAGTAGTAGTAGTCTGACAACCAGTCTTAACATGGGGTATGGTTTTGCCCAGTTACTGGAGGTCCGACAGGCAGTCGCCCCTGTATAATACTGATATCCAGCTGAATCTGTTTCGACTGGAAGCCGACCACAATATAGTTGGGAAAAGGCAGGCAAATGATGATGATGATGATCTACAAGTAGTTGTTCCTGGGCTGGCTGAAATTGTAAGCGCATCCATGATACAGAAATGACTAAACTATTATCACTTATCTACGTCCCATAAAAGACGTACCTTTTTATATAGTTCTTAATTAATCACAAAATAAGTTAAACAAAGCCCAGCATCTGACAGCCAGCGGTCGGTTATACTAATTGACGGCACTGTGGGCGCTGTGGTTCAGTGATCGACTGCTGCGCACTGTGTGTAGCGGGTTCGATCCCTGCATGTTACAAATTTTTGTAAGGCCTCCAGGTAGTTGTTACGGGTCTTGGTGTTTGTGTTTGTAAGGTACTAGGTTCGTAAACCTTGGTGTGAAGCAATGTGTTTTATTTATCATAGGTTCGACGTAACATTCTAGGTACTACTGTATAATTGAGATCCTGTTCTCATGACTTTGTTTTGTAGCTATTTTGGGATATCATGGAAGATTTTGTTGGGTTGACAATATCTTTACGATAGCGGGAAACGGATAGATGAAGGACGCTCAGAACCAAGAAATATGAATAATAGGGGGGACGCGCAGGCCTATACCTACCTATAAAGTGGTGATGCCAGGCTGAAATGATAACGTGTGGAACGCTGGTAAGTAGGCAGTGATGTGCACACAATCTATCTGACATTTTTTAGAACAAGACAATAGTATTACTGGCAACAAAGGGTTTTTAATTATATCTAGGGATATAACATTGAGGGAATTAATTACTATGTTCAAATTTGGATTTGGAGGGTAAAAACTGAAGTATGACGTCATAACCTCCAGTTTATTTCATGTAGAGGGAGAAAATTTTCGTTTATACTTGTCCATTTCAACAATCTTTGAAGAATGAACATTTAAATTCATACCTATACAGTAAACAGCCAGACCTGGAACAACTATTTGCAGACCATACAAATATTTGTTCCGTGCAGGAATCGAACCCACGACACGCAGCACAGCAGGGTCACTGCCTCAACCGTGCCGTCAAACCATATCGTGTGCCGTGTTTCGTTTAGAATGTATGGTGATTAGTGGTACTGTATCTTTCCATATGTATGGTCATACGCATTTCCCCAGGAACTGTAAACATATTCGTATGATTTTACTTGTTACTTATTAACTTTGTGTTATTATAACAGATTGGCCTGATTAATTGCACCTTAGCGAGATCAAGCTTCTGAGTGTGCGAAAATATCTCGGTCAAGTACTTGTTTAGTATACTTGTGTATTTGCAAACTCAGTAGTAATATTGATCAAAAAGGCACTTGCAGTATTTGTATAAATATTAGTGTCTCGGTAGTCACGGCACAGCACACAGTAGCCATGAAGTCGATCTTGTTCTCTGGTGTATTCGCGGTGGTCGCCCTGTCGGTCGCAGGAGCCCCCACCTACACAGAAGGGGAGCAGCCGCGGTACGTGAGCAAGCAACAAATTGAGGAGTTTCTACGGGAGCGTCGGGCGCCCTACGTCCAGCAGTACGTCTCACCCTGTGCCTCCGCCGCCGGCCTCCAAGTACCTGTCAGCTCTGTGCCAGTAGCAGCCTTCTCCGCCCCGTACTCAGGATATGCTGTCCCACAATACGGATACTCTGGACCACACTACCGTTCCGTAGACGAACAGCAGGAGCCTGAGTTGTTGGGCTTCTCTGACATGGACCAGTTCACGCAGGGACACATGCCGATGGCAAGGCTGGGAGGATATGGCGCCGCTGGTGTGGCAGGAGTGTCTTCCGGCCTGTCAGGTGCGGGTGGGCGAGTGCTGTCACAGGCCACGTCAGGAACTGCTCTCGGCGTGTTCCCCAACGCTAACGTGGGAGGCTGCAACGTGCCACTGTTGTTTAGCTGCTCGCCCTCAATAGTGTCCGGACATATAGTGGAGCCCCAAGCTCACGTGTCGCCTTCATACGCTGTTGCTGCTGCCGCTGCCGGCGCCACTGGTGACTCGTACCGGCTGGTGGACGAGCCCGCGCAGCACGAGCAGCACGATCACCACGAGGAGCTCACGCACGAGCACCTCCAAGAACCCAGTCACGCCGCGCACCAATAGTGAAATTCCATAGTGTTATAGATTAAGCTAGTTGTAAACTAAATTAATGTTGTTTCAATAAAAAGTTAAAAGTATTATTTTGGTTTCGCATTATTATACCTAATTTTGTACCTAATCACACCAAGTAAACACACACAATAAACACAGTAACTATACATACTTACAGAGTTCAAAACACCATGAGTCCTGTTAGTGGGCTTTTAGGTTCTCCCATATAATTACCCTATTCATCTAATATAGGAATATTAAAGCTGAGCTGCAAAATCAAGTTAAAGAATTTAATTGATTTGCAATTTCTGTACATAACTTACCTATCTGAACAAGAAATTTTTTATGGTTCATTTATGATTATGACCAACACTTTTGAACCATAAAAAATATCTATAAAAATAGCACCTTATGACCTTATATCTCAGAGGTTTTAATCCCTGAAAGATTGGAAATGACCTTTCCCATGCCCCCGTTTTCTGTTTTATCCACATTTCCCAGGACAGCCTGTACAACAACATTAAATTGAAACCAGACAGAAAAGTTTATGTCAATTCTGTTGAAAGATACGAGTAGTTTTATTTCGTGCGGGATGTGTAAAGAGATTTGTAGAAATGCGAAAGGCTTTGTAACATATCCAGGCGTTCTCTATACTTTTCAAAGCCCTATGTGCCTAATTTGCACTAGACTAGACAAATGACTCATTACAGACAGACACGTTTGTTTCGGTATAAAACGCAGCTATGAAAGGCGATCTCTATCTACAAACGTATCTACAAATAAGCGCATTATCGCTGTTTGTCAATCATTATCTTATAAAGTACCTAAATTAAATCAAAATGAAGATAACGTACATACTAATTACAGCAATCGGTTCTGTTATCACGGCTCCGATAGAGAATACGAAGGGAACTGCATACAGCACTAAAGACCTTAATGCTCTTAATTGTGAAGAGAGAAATATTTGGAATGGAAGGAGATCATCATCCCATGAAGAAGCATTGGTAACTCCTTTCAATGATGTCGCAACCAGGACTGGTGATAGTCAACCTGTTGGATTTACTAGTGACCAGACGATGCAGACAGATGCTGGTCAGATTGCTAGCAACCTCAGCTTTGACAACTTAGAGTTGGCCACGACGACTTCTACGGTTTCTCAAGATCTCAACAAATTTGATCCTCAAAGTCTACTTCAAGAAATAATTACTGGAAACTATAACATTCCACTAGATGAAGCTGCAGTCGAAAAACCATCAGCTGATTCGAAAGTTTGTGACAATTCGCGAGAGAAGAGAAATATCATCTGGTTGGATACGGAACATGCAGTCAGCCATTACAAGGTGTCCGAAGATTACCCTGAACCACATCAAGGCAACTGTCATGTTGTGTCCAAGGACTATCCTGTGCCGAATTTAGTGAGAGTAACGCTCCGTGAACAGTTTTAGACTCTAACTTATATTTAAATAAGTAATTTTAATTTGAAAACAATAAAATTGATAAAATCTTGTAATTTTTGTACCACTCTAGAATTAAACCATTGAGTATTCCTTTGTAACTTTCTGAAATACGTGCATGATTATATTTATTACTATTGTGTTTTATTTATAAACGTCAATTGAATACAACCAACATTCAAAAATACAAACAGCATAATTATTTTGTATTCTGGTTAAAGTTATTAATAAGTCATAGATTCGTAGACATTCGTAGACACTCGTAGCATCGTAGTAGAGCTACGAGCTACGGGCCTACGAGATACGAGTATCCGCATTAAAATGGGGGTGCTGTACGACCACATTTTATTTTAGCTAAGATCATAAAATTAGATGGATCTTCCGCTGACTTTCCGAGTTTGGCAACATGAAGGGACAAAATCTTGAGGTGACTTAAAGAAGAAAGAAAGAGAGAGCACCAAAAAAACCATTTAATCTTACATAGCAAAAAAAAAAGAAATAGTCTAGAAAGAGGCGGACCAAGAAGTAAGTTCTATATGAAAATGCTAGTTTGGTGGATAGTTAAAAGTCGAATGAACTGTGTTCCTCGAAATATGAATATTTTAAGGACTATGCAATATAATTATCAAAATATTTATTATAACGTTTATTTTGAAAATTACTTTACTGAGGGGTCTTAAACGTTTTAGACCCCCTGTACTTGGATTACGCTGGATTGCACTAGGAATTGCACAGTAGAATATTTATTATATATATATTTCTGTTATTAGATAAAACAATGATAATCCGAGTGGAAGTGGCATGTTTTCGTATTTTGATGTCTGTTATCGTTTATGCTTTCAGATAATATGTAATCCAGTTGTTCAAAAATGCGTGAATGTTTGTGTTTTCAATATTGAATTGAGAATTATATCTATATTATATGTATACTTTATGTACATTTGTCATTATGTGATTGTCTCGATGGCTCGTTCATCATTTTTTCATCTGCCTAACCTTTTCCCAACGTTCGGTTCGTTGGTTTATAAAATTTGTATTTTGCTTGTCATTTGTGGTATGGGGTTCTGGCTTCTATTGAAGATTTGGCACAAAATATTATATTTTAAAGGCGCAGTTTTAGCACAGGATTGTCTGTACTTTATTTACATTTTTTTTTGTTTTGAAGTATTTACTGCGTGTATTGTCTGGAAGTGCAGAAGCACCTCTAGTGTACGCACGAGGTTTTTTTTTTTGCATCAAATTATCATTAAGTATCCAGTTAACTTCATTTATATAGCAAAAACGGTAAAAATCATGCTAGGGCCTCTGTCCATTAAATATATTTTTCACACTACTTGCTCGTAAATGTCATATTATACGTCAGGCAAACCTACTGTAAAGCATGACATTATTCCCCCTCGCTCGAGCCGGGAATAATATATGTACTGAATTTCATTATTCCCGTGGGAATAATGTGATTTGAATTTGGAACCTCAAAGAAAACCATATGAAAACTTTCACCAAGGAGTCGTATCAGTTATGGCGGCCGCTGGCAGCAACAGCTGATCGCTTACAGTGGTGCCAACTTCACGTTCGAAGGTTGTCGTACCACATCCAATTTCATAAATCGAATTTATTTCCTCGCAGTAGGTGTGAAAAGCAGAGTACGCTCCTCGGGAGTAAAGCTGCCTTGTCTTGGGCTGACTTGAATCCCTCGCTACACTAAGGATTCTTAACTTAATTCCCTCGTTTCACTCGGGAATTAACACTTGAACCTCCTCGCTGCGCTACGGAGGTTCACCCCAGAATCCTTAGTGTCGTTTTGGGATTCAATACGCCCGTGACGTAAGGCAATGCTTTACTCCCTTGGTGCGTAATCTACTATTTCAGTAGCAGTTACAAAGTTTGAAATTGTGTTGATAGACCCGGCTAAAAAGACAAGGGGTTTGGAGGTACGGAGTACTCCAAGCTACAATTCTGCTAACCTTTCAGATATACAGGCGTGATATTTTGTGCTTACAATTATTTTCTTTTAACACGGAAACTACGGTACATACCACAAAGTATGACGTAATAAAATGTTAATTATTATAAAATAACCGATACTGCACGAATGGAAGAATGAAAAATTGCAAACTCGTCATTTTACTACGTAGAGACCGCACACAAGTGCAGTATTAGCTGAATTATACAAATAAGTATAAAAAGTAGAAGTTATGTTTGTCTGCAATTTCATGAGAATACAATTTGTTCAGTATTTAAAACTTTTGCTTAAAATAGGTAAAAGGTATCACCAAAATGTTATCAGATCAAAGATGTGAAAGTAACAAGGTAGGTATTTAGTTTTTTTACTAGATTCGTTTTGTTTAATGTTGTCAACAGATTAACGATAACTAATCCCAGTTTCACAAACTCCAGTTGAAATAAAAAAAAACAGCGGGTCATAACATGGTACTTCTGGACTTGTATTCAGGCCATGATTCTCGTGGTCTTTACTCAATAGCAGCTGGAATAAGATCGCCATGGTCATTTTCTGCCATGCTTCCTTGGTCTGTACTGGAAGGTGGTTATATTCAAGTTGTATGGAAGGAGTAAATTGTGTTTTTTATTCTTTTTTTTCAAAACCCTTAAATTCACCTTTACAAACAGAACAACTATCTGTACTGTAAGCCATTCAACTATTTGGTCGTATCATGGTCTGCGGGAACCGAACCCGCCATGCAGTGTGGTAGTCGATGCTCAACCACTGCACTAACCGTGGCGTTACAGGCACGGAGCTTACACTCTAAGCATGTAACGTGTAGCGAGGTAGTGATACTTATTAAAATTAATTTTGTTTGGTTATTTTAAACATTCAGTATTTTACAAAAACAAACATAACCTTATTATTGTAGCGGTGAAATCGCGGGTAACAGTTAGTCTACTAAAAGTCATGCCAAATTGTGTCGTACGTGAACAAAAATTGTTTGTGGAAACATTATTAATGCTGACAACAGAATGATGCAAATCATGTAATCCACTTGAAAATACGTGTGCTCAAAATTGATGTATTGATTATCTGCTGATGTTTTTTTAGGATTTCGTACCCAAAGGAAATCATCTGCCTAGCCTTTTCCCAAGTATATTGGGGTCGGCTTCCAGTCAAACCAGATTCAGCTGGATATCAGTATTTTACATGGAGCGACTGCCTGTCGGACCTCCACAACCCAGTAACTGGGCAATACCATACCCCATGGTAAGACTGGTTGTCAGACTTTAGAGTTTCTGACTAATAGTAACGACTGTCAAAGATTCACAAATGACAGCCGGGACCAACGGCTTAACGTGCTTTCCGAGGCACGGAGGAAACTCGCTATGACAGATGGTCACCCATCCACAGACCAACCTCGGCAAGCGCGGCTTAACCCGGAAGATCGGCCTGTGCGGCTGTTATTATTTAGCCACGAGCTCCTCGTTTCGTACCCAAAGGAAACGAACCCAAAACCTATTCATCATCATCATATCAGCCGTAAGGCGTTCACTGCTGAAAATTGGCCTCCTATAAAGACTTCCAATAGGACCGGTTTGAAGCGGCTCGCATCCAGCGTAGAACGGGACCCTATACCGTCTGTCATCAGGTTGTAATCTCATGAAACGTTAAATAATTGAAATTTTCACAGATTATGCATTTCAGTTGCCACCAACAAAGAAAACAAAAAAAGGGATTTCCATGGAACAAAAGTTTTTCATTGATTGTTTTATAGAAAATACGAGTAGTACGGAACCCTAAGTGCGCGAGTGCTACTCGCACTTGGAAACTTTTTCTTATCCGTTTTAAAGATGGGATTTAAGAATGACAGGAATTATCTTCATCTGTTTAACTGGAGTAGTTCGATGACGTCAAACATCGTATATGGCTAAACATGATACCAACATATTGTTTTGATAAGTAGGTATATATTAATTTACAGCTGGCAATTTTCTGTGAACCCCTCCACAGAAAATTGTCAGGCACTTTCGAATTAAAAAAATGCACCAGTCGTGGTGTAAATCCCGACTAAATGATATTTTTTCAAAATTCCAATTCATTTACAGCTTTGCCTCGCCAAACTTTACGGTTTCATGGCGATGTTACTAGGACTATCTATTTGTGATGGTTAGTTAGTTTTTAAACTTTACTAAAGTTGCAATGTATTGGGAATTGTTAACATAAGAAGTGATGAAGCAAATACGAACATTTTTCTGTACTCATCATTGATTTTTTAACATATTCATTTCACATTTGCAAATATTATAAAACAAAAATACTGTCGACATGGCGCAGTGGATGAATGACTGTAGCACTGTGCGTCGCGGATTCGATACCCACACAGAAAAAGTTTTTGTCAACGGGTAGTTAATACCGACGAGTCTGGTTGTTGTGACACATTTTTTACAGGATAAATAGAGTGAGGTAAAATATGTAAAAAAATACTGATCCAGTACTTGTGCACAGTGCAGGTTCGATTTCATGACTGAAACTTCATTCCTTAACTTCAGACACAAATCTTCTTACATTTTATTATTTATTTATGAAACGTATTTCTTCCCGAAAACGTGTAGTATACGTAAACGTATGTTTTATATACCATGCCAGGTGTACGGAGGGTGTATGTCCGTCTTTGAACACAATTTTAGGGTGATCAGTTCAGTGGTTATTAGTAAGGTTTGTAATTTTATTTAGGGCAAGATTACATTGCGATTGTAAACCCCAATGAGTTAGGTAAAGGTATACACACACTTCGACAATATTATTAAAGTCTCATGTAATGGAGGCGGTTTTAACAGCACGGGTAGCGCAGTGGCTAAGCGATTGAGTACTGTTACGCTGCGTGTCGCGGGATTCGATTCCCGCACGGATTTAATTTTTGTATCTTTGTAAACACACCTACGAGTCCCACAACACAGGAGAAATTCCTAGAATGGGGCAATGTTTAAAAAAACCAATAACACAATGCCCGACGTGGAAATCGAACCCACGACCTTATGCAGTCATTTCATACAAGTTTTCCACCACATCTTTTACCCAGGAGACTGATATTATTTTATAATAGGTTTTATCACAATACAATTTGTGTTTAGCGTAAATGTTCAAACCGGAAGGCGTCGGCTCAGCATTTGTTAGCCGGTACTATAAGCACGTTTTGTTTTCTTTAGCGACCGATTGAACAAATTTCTTCACGATAATTTAGTATAAATTACCCATACACTTTGATCCCAGCATCAATCGTGGCTTCACACAAGATGAAGACACTCGTAGTGGTATCTGCTCTGGTAGCCCTCGCCATCGCCGCCCCTGCTCAGCCCGGGGATGGCTTGGAGAACACAGACCACACTCAAGACTTGAACCTTCAAATACAATCAAGTTTACCAGATACCATCACGAGAGAAAGGAATTCACCGTCGGAGATCAGCACCAGTTCCATTTTAAATAATGGACTCTCAACCAGTGAAGTTCAAAATGTGCACATCGACGCTGGACTTTCAACGCCTACAGCACGAAGCTTCTCTTTGAAAAAGCCGTTGATTGTGAAGAAGAAGTATGGTTATCAAGTGTATCGTGATTCTGAAGAAGAAAAAGCCAACGCCGACTCCAATGAAGCATGCGGTCAAGTCAAGGTCAAATTGTGTAATGAAGACAAACTCAGGACTTCAGTGACTGGTACTGCCCTTGAAGGCGGTGACATTCATACCTCCGAAGATGATGTGAAACATAGCATCAAGATGGCGAAGGAAGCTGTAGAGAATTTGCAAAGAGATCTTAAGAAAATGGAGATGAAATCTGACATGAAAAGTGCACACGAATCGCAGTCCGACACAGAATTACATGAAGATATTGAAGTCGCTAGACAAGCCCTAAAACATATACATGAAAATTTCGGAACCTTAGAATCGATGAGTTTACACGCTACATCAACAAGGAACTCTGAGGACATTCATGATGTTCACGTTACCATAGCAAAAACTGAAGAAGAAAGAATGGCTCAGTGGAAAGAAGCTATGGAAAATATTCAGAAAAATGTTGAGATAGCAAAGAATATCGAAGATAGTTTCAAAACTGCTAGCAACATAGACGGTATGTTACATTTCGATCAAACAGAGGTTAAAAAAATTGAAGAAAATCTTCATTCACATGCAGCGTTATCCGAAATGAACAATTTACGTCTTGCAGAGGATGTAGCTTTGGAAAACCATCATCCAGAAAAAAAATCTGCGGAAGAAATGATGCTGAACAATGAAACTGAAGATGATATGAATACCGCTCCATCTGAAATGATTGAAGTTCCTCTAGACAGTATAAAAAATCAAGAACCTTTGACAAGTGAGAACCACAAAATTCATGAACACAAAAAATCTGCTGAATCCCAATTAGAAGAACACACTGTCCACGCCGAAAACAAAGATTTATTAAACAAAGGGGGCGATATTGTTGAGCATAACCAACAAGAGAAAAGTGCTAATCTTGACCTGGACATGTTAACAGGTCCATCTGAGCATCATTTAGTGCAGGTGCCAGCCCCAAAAGCAGTTGAAGAAGGAACAAAAACCGATTTGGATACTAAAAAGGACACAGCGTTTAAAACTTCAGAAAATATTCCGGTAACTCCTATCACTACAAGCACCATGATTAAATCATTAAATTCCAACGCTCTTGGCGAACATCAAAGAACCGTAGAACAAATGACTATTGAAGACAAACTTGAACATCATTTGGAACAGGAGAAAAGTGCTGGTGATGGTATGATCGATTTTCTCGCAAAGACAGCTGATGAACATCAAGACATAAAAGAAACGAACAATTTGCACACAGCTCACTCCCTGAAGCTCGCTAAAGCAGCAGAAACTTTAAAATCGGAGCAGAAAGAACATCTCGCTGAACATTTGGAAATGAAACCTAAGCAAGCCGTTGAAAGTAAACATCTTGACAGCAACCTTGAAACTACACAGCAGCTGGAACACACCCACAATATGGGTAAACACAGCGAAAATGTTTTGTTGGCGAAATCTGCGGACCACACCTCCATCCTAGACCATCAGAAACAACAAGTGATGCAGAATGAAGAGTTGTCTTCTATGGAGACTGTACCAGAGATGAAAGCAGCCCAAGAACATTTGCAGCATTTGCAGCATATGCACAACGCACACTGGGCAAACGAAAACAGACATTTGGATCATCTAGCTTCGATGAAAGCAGCTGAAGAATATGACAATGAGTTTCGCATGGTTCACGGACAAATGCATGGATATGGTATCATGAACGAGCATGCCATGGATCACTTGAGAAACTCTCACTTGGCTGAAAATAGCCACATCTCGGGTAAAATGGGTGCCGCTCATGAATTTGGTTTGTCGAGCCATGTCCCAACTCACCTCCACCACCCTTCGAGATATCATCACAACCAGATGACACATACAAACGTGCACGAAATCAACGGTATGGGTATGCATTCCAACTTCCACCCGAACATGAGAGACGCGATGGAAGGTTTTGGATCCGATCACCTGTTCCGTTGGCAGCCATCTCATGAAGCTAGAGTGGCTTATGGATCAGGCTTGTCAAACTCTGCTGGTTATGGTTCAGGCGTGTCGAGCTCCTCCGGTTACGGGTCAGGTGTGTCAAGCTCCGCCGGTGCATCAGGAGCAGTTGGCGTGTTCCCTAACGCAAACATAGGAGGCTGCGGTATTCCCTTGCTGCTGAGTTGCTCGCCATCTGTGGTATCGGGCAGCTTGGCTAAGGCTCACTCCGCCGGCCCTGCTTCCTACAGCTCCCCCTCTTACAGAACCGAGGAGGACTTTGGCTTCCACAACAAGCGTGATGTCAAGAAGACAAACGACATGAGAACCACCAATGTTCTGCGATCACCTACGATTGTTAAACAGAAAAGTCAATCAATCGCCTTAGAAAGCAAAATGTAACTTATACTTGGCTATTATTATTGATTGGCAAGCAAGAATAATCGACAATGGAACTTTATTTAATTATTTATTACAATTTTTTGTACTTATGTTTATAGAACATCACAAAAGGAATAAAGCATTTTCTTAAAACTTCTTGTTTAATTTAAACACCTAGGAGTAAGTCCTATCTCTGCTCATCATAAGTAATTAGGCGGATAAAGTAGTTATATGTTGTTCATAATTGTATCTTGTACTATAACATCACGTTTTTAACCCGAAGGCGTAGACAGTTATAATAGGAATATTGTATTGCGCAAAGAATGGGTATAAATCTAATTGCGACTGATGAACATGGGATTTTGGGTTCTATTCCCCTTAGTTCATACTTTGAGTAGGGAATAAGCATCATTTATACGTCGGACTGCAATGTAAATCAATGATTGCAAAACACAATATCATCACTTTAAAATCATTTGTAATTGTAACCTGAAACCGCGCATTAAATTGTCGAAGACTTCAATATTTTGCTGATTTTTTGTTATTCGACGTTGAGTTCATCGCGCTGAAGTATTTCAACACATTTTAAGAATGTTTTGTCAAATAACATTATTCAGTAATCGATTACGATGATAAGTGCGTGTGTTATAATTTGTGTGAGCTTCGGCTTCATTCAGACTGCCCCGAATCCGCTTTTGTCAAATTATGAAAGTGTCGAATACAATGAACTGTTCAGTGGAAGACGAAATCTGATCCCGTCACTAACTCCTGAAGCAGTGTTCCTGAGACCTTTAGAGCCCAAAACTAACTCAAACGATGATGTTTATCGCGAGGGTAACGATTTCATCAGTTTACCCACTGGGTCAGCAGATAGCTTGGTTGTTGTAGACCCCTTACCACAAAGTTCATATTTTGAACACGGCATTCAAGCTGCATTGCCCCTAGAATACGGCTCGGTTCCTCAAAACGAGGTGTTATGGGACGGCAACTACAACTCCAGAACAACTTATGAGACGGATCCAGGTACCTACAACGTAGATCAAGGAATTGCAGGTTCACAAGAGGCTGATTTGTACCCGTTCGTACACACCAGTGTCTCAGCAGCTCTGAACCCCGTGCGTTCAGTCCAAACCTTGCCGCCAGCGTACGCAACCCACATCCACGAATCTATGCCGTCACTGGAGACTCGTGCTGATGACTACGACATCGACGTGTTAAATCCTGAAAACTCAGAACTGATGCCTCCTAACCTACGGATCTCTCGTTCGAGACCAAATTACTTGGAAGAATTGACTCACGATGCGATGATGAACAACCTTTTACCGACGATGCCCGTGCCTTTCGTGCGTGGAGCAGAGAGGTCTCCGACCTACCATCAGTTGTCGAAGCCAGCGGTAGGACACAGAACGGGGCAACTGATAGCCGTCTTCCCGACCAGCAAGGCAAATAACTGTGCTATACCGATACTTCTGCGCTGTTCACCAAACGTGATTCGTGGTGCTCTGACTGGATCATATGCTGAACAGTCTCCACCGGTGTCGTCGGGGGCAGCTTACAGAGAAGACATGGAACAGTTCAAAAATAAAAGTTACTAAATAAACTAATTGAAAACAATAAATGTGTATTTAGTTACTACTTATACGTAATATATTCGTATAATTTTAGCAATAATTCAGTGGTTTTACTTTGTAATTATACGATTGGATATCAAACGATGGTTTTATTTAACTGCTCCATTGTGTTCATAACAATTAGTTGACCTATAATTGATTCAGATTCTCTTACGATACTAATTTATAGAACTTTGTAATTCTTTAATTTGTATTTAATTGAATATAAATTAATTATTCAATATATTCAATATCAAATAAATTATTATAATTGCTATAGCTCACAGTACCTAAACAATAAACGACAAAGATCAATTTAGTCTGATATTATCTTTTTAAGATACTAAATATTTTAATCCTCTATCAATATACAATGTACTAGTTATTCAGAGTTACTATCAAATATTACATAGTAGTAAAACTCTTTTACGATAGATTCCTATCAAGCTATCAATTGATAAGTGGTTTCTTTTGTTCTAATGAATAAACAAAACTCTTGAACTTTCTATCATATCATTTTATGAAAATGGTTTCCGAGAACAAGCTGTTTATTATAATATATCATATAGCCTGCTTATCACACTTAAGACTTGGAAGGAGTTCAATATATAGCTCATTTTATGTAAATGTAGAATGTTAGGAGAACATGATACTGTGAAGTCAGACAATTCATCGAACGTTTAGTTTCAACAATATATTGAAAAACCATTCAATTCACTGCAAACGTAAAATAATTGTTGCTTTTGATGACTGCACAAAATAACAATATGACACATTTGAAATAAGTATGCTAGCATTGCATAGAGGTTGGCGGCCATTTTTCAGTTGTTTTTAGTTTCCAAGCGGCTTTGTATTATTTCCAGATATGTCGACATGTCCCCCGGGCGAGGTGCTGGGTACGAACCTGCAGTGTATCATCAGCAAACACATCCCCAGCAACAATGAGACGCACTGGCAGCATTACGAAGATGTATAGAAACGACATCACAACACACCTTAATAAAGTCTTAATTTTATCTAGCTTTTGTTCGCAGCTCACTTGGGTTCGAAATTTATCCCATGGGAACGTCCGGGATAAAAATCCTGTAGTACCATCTCCTAAGTTGTGATAGCGTGACCAACGAATTTGCTTTCACGTGTAGAATTATAAAAAAATAAATTCATACCGAAATCGCTACATAAACATATTTTTTTATGTTTTTAACATACTTTTAATAGGTAATGGGCCGAAGGCGGGGGAGATCGAATCATATCTCTCAAAAGTACTTTCCAACATCTGGGGCCTTAGTCAAACAGCATACGACAGCAGACGACAATCGTTATCGTTCATCAGTCACCAATACATTTTCAACTCAATCATAGAAAATCTATTGAAGTTCACAGATCGTTTTAGTTTGTTTCGTTTGTTATCGATCAGCAGTTTTTAATAGATTTTCAATTTTACGCGCTGGGGTAGAAAGTTGAAAATGTATTGGTGACTGATGAACGATAACGATTGTCGTCTGCTGTCGTATGTTGTTTGACTAAGGCCCCTGATACTCAAAAATCGCAAAAACATTTAGTACTTATCGAGATTGATCTATGTACTTCAAAAATAAAATTTGGGTTCGGATGCATCGATCAAAGATATCAGTAATCTTATATGAACCACAAATGTCAATTTAAGATAACTTTTTAGCATTGTTATTATTGACAATAAAGAACCCGTGCATCTGATATGATCAATCATTCATTTATCAGTATTAAAACTTACGCTCTTTTCCCATAGGACGGCTAAGGTCCTGCGACTTAAAATCACCAAATGAGTCCTGCCGCCCAGGGTGGAGCTGAAGGGCCTGTCAGACACATGTCTGACAGGCCCTTCAGTCCCCAGTCAGTACATACTGACTAAGATCCATGATGTTTCTTCAATAGCCCAGGAACGTTCCAGGGTCACAATTATCATTAAACTGCTATGATTCTTACAAGCTACGGTCGCCACTTTCATACATTTGAGGGTTTAAAAAAATCACTTTAGTAGAGTAGTATATGAATTTCAATAAAATTATTCTAGGTACCTATATCTATTGTATTGCATGGGGAATAGAACGGATTATTCCTATTCACGATTTTTATCGCAATTTCAAATTCAACGGGAATGTAAAAGGGCCACTTTACATAATATCATCATCATCATCATCATCTCAGCTATAGGACGTCCACTGCTGCACATAGGCCTCCCCTTTTGATCTCCACATGTACCAGTTGGTAGCGACCTGCATCCAGCGTCTTCCGGCGACCTTCATAAGATCGTCTGTCCACCTTGTTGGTAGACGAATACATAATATCAATTACAATTAAATTATACGAGTATAATTATGAAATTTTATCGCAATAGGTATATAATATTATGAATATAGTGTTTGACTAGACCAAGGTAAGCTCGATAGTTGCGAATATTACAAATCAGACTTTTCCGAAGAACCTAAAGACATGTGTCATAACTGTGAGCAGTGGTGGCCCAGTGGTTTGGGCCCTGATTTACGATTTACAGGTCGTTGGTTCGAAACCAGCCACCCGGGCACCCGCATTTCTTTGTGTAATTTTATTTTATCACCACTGCGCTCAAAACGGCGATGGAAAACATCTTGAGGAAACCAGCACGTCCTAGAACCAAAAAATCGAAGACATGTGACAGATGTCAAAAATCCACCGCGTGGGCCAAGTGCGGGATTTTTGCCTACTCCCTGGCCTGTGTCCCAGCAGTGGGAACATTTATAGGCTGACGTTGATGATGATGATGTCATAACATATTTGCACCAGATTCATTCTTCAAGTCATAGATCAGTCATCCATTCATTTATTCTCCACACCTACCTACGCAATACCAAAAACTTTTCCTTTATTTACTTTGGCCGAGGTTAGTAACACAACAATCGCGCGATTGTAATTCTCAGAAAAATACAAAAATAAACAGTTCCTTGAACATTTCTAGTGTTTACAAGTTTTCACGTTACATACATACATTAGATTACGATTATCATGTCATAATGCGTAATATTTATTTGATTAGTTACACGTGTTACAATACAACTATGTATTGATACCATGATGCGTAGTAAACGCGAACTTAGACCACAGTTTGACGGAAATAGATCCTCGTTCGTACACTAGAGGCGCTTATTCAATTTTCTATAAAACGAACGCAGTAAATACTTCAAATACGCTGTAAATAAAATACAAAAACCTTGCGACAAGGCCTTAGATATAAACATGATCAGAATCAATGGGCATGAATGATTGACGAGGTATTCCTTGGAAGATTGTATTTTATTTAATCTACTTGACAACTGTAAAGCTGATTTATTGTCCTTTATATCTATTGACTGTAATGATATATCACTTATGTATGAAAACAAAGAGACAAGAAGAGGATTTAATTGATACAAGTCTCTTTCATTTAAAAATTCAGACTTCGCATATTAAAGGCTGATTCACATTGACCTAGGAGTTGGATCCAGAGTCACTGTCTTCAAACATAGGAACGTACTGGATTTTCCTATCCAGCGGCTGTATTACGACGTCTTAAAACCAGAGTGAAAGAGACAGATCTATTCAAGTCGTCTAGCGTCACCTCTTTCAATCACTGGAACTACTCTGCCTTTAATGCGTCATAATATGCCCCCAGCGCGAGCGCAGGATACTGGACGTTGTACTGAATTGAAATATGTAAATGCATTCTTCCAGTGCCCAATGGTGAGATCTAGTGACATTGGATACAGCTATTGGATCAATGTGAATCATGCTTTTATGTCATTTTTTATAGTTTTAAAATCATCAAATGAGTGCTTCCACCCAGGGAATGTCAGACTCGTACTGACTAAAATCCACGGTATCCTTCAATAGCCTTTTACGTTCCGGGGTAATGAGATAAGTCCCGCGACCATATAAGCCCCGCAACCATGCTTTTATGACATTTTGTGAAACTACCAAGCCTTGAATGAAACAAGCGGACTTTATGTATTCGGGCCACCCTGTTAACTTGGAATTAAGTATGTATACTAAAATGCTTTATGTTCATAGGTAGGTATATCATTATTGCGTACGATATTATTTTATGGTACCTACCATAAAACACTTAATCCTTGTTATTTTAAGCTCATAAACAGTAATTTTGTAATGTTATGATAGTGATAATGAATATAATGTAAGCCCTTATCGGGCCCTCCTCTGGTGGTGGCAATACCTAACGAGGTTAGGTACACCGCTTAATTTTATGTGCGTTAAGTTGTCAGTCGGCTGCGGTAAAAGGTCGGCTAATTAATTACTAGGCTGGCTTACTAACAACATTCTTGTTAAATTAAACATAATTACACATATATTCTGCACGGACTTTAAGGAAAACTCTTCACTTATCATTCAAAATCCAAGTCAATTTTATGCAAGTAATCCAAAACTTGCGTCATTTCTCAGGGTGTTTCTTTTTCTTACAAACTACCAAGAATTCTGGAACATGAGACTCCGCACGTATTTCACATTTAATATCGCAATTATCCTTCCTCTGATCGTCACTTGCGTAATCTTGGATCTTGGGAGGCTTGTTGTGACGCACAAGTTAACAGGGGGATCGATTGTTTACCCTCAAGTGAAGTCAAACAAACATCGAGCCAGCCAGCCTGACTCTTGCGCATCCGTGACGTAAAACGACGAGCCTAAAGATAACACTACAACGTTTAAAAGGCAGCAAAAGTGTAGAGAGCATCAAACAAATTCAGAGCGTTTCAAAGCAAACACACGCACGATATAAAAAAAATACAATAATGGCGAAGTTTGTATTCTTTGTTGTTTTGACTGTCATATGTGCTGTTGGGTACGCCAAACATATACATCCGAAGAATACGGTTCACACGGACGAGGACAAAGCTAATGAGAGTGAAGTTATTGCTACTAGCTTCGATGGCATGCCAAATGTGAGTGCAGGTTTATTTTATATTCAATCTATTAGCTGTCCATTTGTGGAGGAGAAAGAAGTCTCTCTCTCTCTTAGGCCCGTAATCCACCGCTTTGGTGGATACCGGGCCTTGATGTCCCCAAAAATTTTCAAAAATGTGATGGTTTCTTGATGGCAGCTCGTTAACGCTGCCACAGAATCTGTTGTTATAGAATCAGCAAGATCTTTTCTTGATATTATTTGTTTCTCACATTCATCAAGGCCTGGCCTTTTTTCAATAAGTTAGAATCAACTTCCAGTCAAACCTGATGCATTCAGCTGAATACCTGTACCTGAATAGCTGTATACCAAGCATGCAATTGTAGTTGTGGAGAACTGCAGGCGTCCAATAATAGAAGAGGGTCATATAGATGTTAATAAGGTCAATTGACTTCATTTATATATTTGACCCTCCCCGAACACGAATCCATATTTTAAAAGTATATTTGTTTTGTATTGTGAGTAGTTCAGTTACCTTCCTATCTTTTGAAATTTTCGATAACAGAACAGTGGATAACTTGTCCTTTATAGATAACTTAAATTATCTTCAACCAATTCCAAGAATGATGGCCTTTATTATATTTGTGCCATTCATGTTGTTGTTTTTCTTGGCCAGTTTGTTTTGTATATTGTAATAATTCGCCTTTTTAGGCTTTGTACACATATATATTCACGATAAATTCGTTATAGTCATCAATTTGAAAACATCGATATATTTGGGAGAATGAAGAACAATTTTCATACATCGCCCGAAAATTCTAAAGATGTCACTCAATAATTTATTTTTATCAAAAGTACTCATGACAGTTTCACATTTCAGGAAGTCGTCCGCCATTTAAAGCTGCATCGCTTTGTGCCAGTCAATGACGCGCTGTTTTTCATGAGCAACCCTCCTTGCGCAGAGGGCTTCGAGCGCGATGTGCTGGGTGTCTGCCGCGAGGTGTGGTAGTAACATTAGGAAAAAAGACAAGCACAGCGTAACCTGTATGGAGTAAAGGACCTTCATCGCTTGATTGCCTTGAGTCACTGGAGAAATGGAGCTAGGATGAAGAAGGCAAGGGATATAGTGCCCGTTCATCTTTCCGAGCGACCTAAAATGTCTACCGCTATGTAGATGTCGGCTGTATGGAGTTACACTGTGATGCATGTGACCAGCAATCGAACAAATATAGAGCAAACATAACCATGTGATATTAAAGATAAGTTGACATTAAAATGATCTAAGTTTAGAGTGGATAAGATAGATTAAGAGATTATATTTTTTGTATATATAAAGCATAAATTATGATATTTAGTCTGGGTTTTACTTGGATTAAAATGAGCCTTAAATTTAATAAAGTGAGATTAAAAAGAAAGCAATAATTGTTATAAACCCAATATTTATTCACAAAACGATTGAAGAAACTTTTAATTAATAAATTAACTTGTACAAAAATTTACCTCAGGTAACATTTACAAGACTCGCACTAAGTTACGTCACAATTTACTGTTAATTTTTTTTTTGTCAAACTACTAGCTACAGTTACAGTGCGCTTAAAGTATCCTAAATAATTCACGGCAGACATTTTTCACGTTACTTATTATTCAATTTTGATATGATCGAGCTAGAACTCTTCCGATGGGGATGTCTACCTGTTATAAAAAGGAATTAATTATGTTTGTTAACGAATATCAGTTTATTAAGTTCCATCAGAGGTTCTTTACAAACTGTCTAAAATTAGGCAATTCTTTGCTTTGTCGATGTTACATATTCGTTTTGGCAATATGTGAATTTTTGAGTTTTTCTTTGTTGACATCAACAGTTACTGCTTAAAGAAGAAACAACGCTATCTTCTATCTTCATAACAAACTTGACACAAGATAGGTTTGGATAAATGTCTGATGATGATCTTATATAAGATGAAGATAAATATGATGTAAACCTGGCCAAGATTAAGATAACTTATCGGTATGTCCACCTCATATGATAGAGGTGGAGAGTGATGGAGTGGCCACGCCGCTGATCCACGAGCTGTGCTCCACAAAACTAAGTTAAATGAAACTTACCGAAATAAATTGGTATGGTCACATGAGCGACGCGGGCGGTAGCGTGACGGCGCCATGTCCCGACAGGGGTGAAGGCAGCGTGGCAACGCCGCGTATCCACGCCCCGCGCTCGCAGCAGAACGATTCCACATTGTTCAAGGCACGCATGTAGATCGTTGTCACTCCGCCTAAAACAGCAAAAAGGTGAATTAATCTGGCGATATTAAATGAGTAATATGTTAATGCACATCTATATCTATCTATACATATAATAAAATAGTAGGAAAGTCAAAACTGTACATTGAATATTTTTTTAAAAGAATACTTGGGGTGTGATCTACAATGGATACCGAAGCCAAAAATATACACACACCGGCAAAATTAGGGGAACACTAAAAAAAGGTCACATTTTTGTCAAAGCTTTCGTTGATTCGATCAGTTTTTACATTTTTTAGGTTCCTACCCTGATAATACACGGCATTAGGACACTTATTGACAGGTTTTAACAGTCCAACAGAAATTATACCCTTTTAAGTGTTTTTAGGCAGTCAGCACTTTTGAGTGTTTTTGTTCTGAAAGTTTGTTTTTGCAGATAATTTTTGCCCGAGCTCATGTTGTAGTGTCTTTACGGTGAGTTCACATTGTATTGCATACAAAATGAATGATTTGTCTGTAACAGAAGTCGCTAAAGCTGTGACAATGATCAAGGAAGGTCATTACTACCGCTCAGTTAGTCAAACATTGGGTGAATTAATATCCATGACCCAAAGTCATGTGCAATGGTGCAGACAGATTGGATCTTATGTAACGAGACTCAGACATGGCAAAAATTACGCAACAAGTCCCACAGACTACCTTTTTATAAAAATGCAAACTCTGAAAAATCGTTCTCTAAGGCTGCTCAGGCCCTAAATCTCTTAGAAGAAGTGCAAGACGTGTGTGTTAGTGATAAAACAGTGAGAAAAAGGTTAGATGAAGTTGATTTGAAGTAAAATGTGCCAGAATATCCTCCAAATTTTGTTGTAGATCATCGCAATGCAAGATTAGAGTTTGCTCGTCAGCAACAAGACTGGTGTTATCAATGGAGTAGAGTTTGGTTATTCAATGAAAGCCGTTTTTGTTTTTAATTTAATCAATGATGACTAAAAGGATGTGGAAATATCGAGGAGAACGTTTGAAGCACGCAAATTTTATCAATACAGTGTCATACATTGGAGGGTATGTTATGGTGTGGGGAGGCGTACCTTTGACAGCTCACACAGCTTTAATTATCAATCATGGCGGTTCTCTGACTGCACCCAGGTATGAAACAGAGATCTAAAAATCCTATGTAATGTTTTTTGTCTCATTCATAGGCCCAGATTTTGCTATAAGGTCTAAACAGTCATCAGAGAACGATTTTTCAGAGTTTGCATTCTTATAAAAAGGTAGTCTGTGGGACTCGTTGCGCGATTTTTGCCTTGTCTGAGTCTCTTTACATGAGATCCAATCTGTCCGTACCATTGCACATGACTTTGGATCATGGATATTAACTAACAGGATGTTCGACTAACTGAGCGGTAGTAATGACCTTCCTTGACCATTGTCACAGCTTTAGCGACTCCTGTTACAGCCAAATCACTCATTTTGTATGCAATACAATGTGAACTCACCACACAGACAACATATCATGACCTAGGGCAAAAATTAACTGCAAAAACGAACTTTCAGAACAAAAACACTCAAAAGCGCTGACTGCCTAAAAACACTTAAGAGGTTATAATTTCTGTTGGACTGTTAAAACCTGTCAAGAAGTGCCCTAAATGCCGTCTACTATCAGGTAGGAACCTAAATAATGTAAACACTGATCGAATTAACGAAAGCTTTGACAAAAATGCGACCTTTTTTTAGTGTTCCCCTAATTATGCCGGTGTGTGTAGTTTTTAGAATTTTTGTCTGTTTATCTGTTTGTCTGTTTATCTGTTTGTCTGTTTGTCTGTATGTATGTCCGGGATAAACTCAAAAAGTACTGGACGGATTTGAATGATTCTTTGTTGTATAGGTATTAAATCTGGTCAAAACATAGGCTATAAATTATTCTGGAAACTTGAAAACCTGGCGCAGAACCGCAACAGGCCAGCTAAACTATAAGAGATACAAAAATGGTGCGATAGCAAAAAGTGTTCCACGTGATGAGCATTTTCTGCTGAGAGAATAAAATTGAGGATCTGGAACACCTAATGTAGAACTCCAAGAGCCCAGCTACACTATAACATGTACAGGAATGACGTCTTAGCAAAGTTGTTCAGCCTGATGAGCACTCTCTGTTGACGTATAAAAATTGAAGATCTGGAACACCTAATGTGGAACTCCAAGAGCCCAGCTACACTGTAACATATAGGAATGACGTCTTTTTTTTTGCGTGGTAAAATCATCAAATGAGGCCTCCCACCCCCACTGTCAGACTTGTAATGACTAAAATCCACGGTGTCCTTCAATAGCCCTTTATGTTCCGGGGTCACGGTAAAGGAAATAAGTCCCGCGACCCCGTCAGGCTTTGGCTGAGAGGGGGGGCCCCGTCATTTTGCTGACGGTCTTTAGGCGCGCGTGGACCACGACGCGCCGTCGGCCCGGGCATGGTCCATGGTCGGACAGCGAGTTGTCGTCTACCCACTGTGGTTGGGGCGGAAAGAGGACGCTGTCCTCTCCCTCTCGCGGCCAGCCCCCTCCTTCACGAGCATAGCTGCTTCGCAGAAGGAAGTGACCGCTTTCCACTCCGTCTCGCCCCGCAGCATGGCCTCGATCAATGCCGGGCGCGACAGGTCTCCGCCTATCGCCGCCGTGAGGACACGTCGGTGCTCTACCCAAGCTGGGCATTCTTGCACCGTGTGCTCTACTGTGTCCTCCGGGCGATCTTCGCAGTGGTGACACCCAGGCGTTTCCTCCTTTCTCATCAGACTCAGGTACCTCCCGAAACTTCCGTGTCCGGTGAGGACCTGCGTCATGCGGTAGGTAAGGACGCCGTGACGTCTCTCCAGCCACTCCTCAAAGAGGGGTCTTACCGACGCTATTGCGGCGTGCCTGAGGAATGACGTCTTAGCGAAAGTTTTTCAGCTTGATGAGCACTATTTTTTATGTATAAAAAATTAAGATATGGAACACCCGATATGGAAATCAAAGCTATTACGTTAGTTAGTATAGTGAGTATTTTATAATTATACAAATTATAAAATAACATAAGCTGGGATTTCTTCCACGCAGTAAAGGCGGTAACAGTTTAGGACCGATTTGCGATGACGATATTATTGTACTCTACTGGCCAAAAGCCATTATTTTTTTTGCCGGGCTCTTGGAGTTGGGTAATAGACTTTTCAGATCTTAGATTTTGACGATCCCGTTGTCGCTGGCATAAGCAACAGGATACGCGTACGAAGTCGCGGGCAGAAGCTAGTTCAAAATATTTCAAGAGGTGCACGGGATCTACTTCCTAGTGACCCACCCCAGAAAACAGCATCACAGACTTTCTGTAACCTGCGGTTACGGCAATGAAATCCCACTGGTGGTAGTAGGCTACACTAGGTCCGCTTGCCTCGCGACGCGACGCGTTCCGTAGATGTGCACACATTCCAACTGATCTGGGTGAAATCACCCCATCTTAAGTATCAGATTTGTTTTGTGGACTAAGTTGAGGTTAATTGAAAACCCAGTGTTTGCTGAAATATTAGTAACTCTGAATGCAGTTAGTTCACGGGAAATAAACAACCCCCTTTCGTTCTAAAGTGACAAAAATACGAGGAGGCTGATTACTAATTCGTCAAGATTAGCTTTGGGTGATCTATCTATCTTGATAAATGGTCTTTTTAACCGACTTCAAAAAAAAGTATGTTCTCAGTTCGACCTGTATGTATGTATGTTGCGTCCGCGATTAACTCGCGTTTGCCTGAACCAATTTTGATGCGGTTTTTAGAAAAGTGTTCGTTACATTCTGGAGAAGGTACCTCGTGAAGTTGCCCACATAGATCCGTTTTTGTTGCTTACTATGATTGTAGATTTTCAGAGACGCCGATTATATTATGAAGATTTTTGTTGAATATCTAAACTAATAAAAAGGGAAAAATAAAAAAAACTTAAAAAAAAGGGAACCGACTTCAAAACCAAACACAAAAAAACTGTAAAATAACTTTTCTTTCGGAAGTCGGTGGCCATAGTCAATGAAATAAAAAACAAAGCCACCGACTTCAGAAATAAAAGTTATTTTACAGTTTTTTTGTGTTTGGTTTTGAAGTCGGTTCCCTTTTTTTTAAGGTTTTTTATTACTGCTTACTTTTTATCATTGAGCGATGCTAGCGGTTTAAATTTATACATACTTAGTGATTGAAAGATGATCATCTAATCTTTAAACATCCTCCTTTTCATAAAATAAATAAACTTTCAAGCAGAATTTTGTTACAATTACGTGGTTTCTAATAATATAATATGCTTTTCAGTAATATTGTTTAGATCTCATGTAAAACTATTTTCAGACTGTGTAGCGTCTAGCTGAGGTGTGTATTATCCAGAAAGAAGACATAATAATACCTAGATGTACAATCTAAATCACAATCAACCACTGCTATTCTTGGTGGTGGATTTGCATTATGTTTTTTTTCTAGTCTATTCTTTCTACGTTTTCGCCTGATGGAAAACGGTGAAGAGTCAAAGACCTCACACATGTTATGTCTTATGGGGTTATTTATTGCAGGTCTGCCCCACTCGATCACAGAATCTCCTCACGGGCGCCGAGGAAGCCACCCACAGTATCGGACATCACGAGGCGATATCCGACCACCGTGACATGCCGTCCGATCATGGACCATGCCCGGGTCGACTTCGTGCCGTATTTATTTAGCTCCCTTCAAGATGGTTGAGCTGATTGGTGCTGATACGTGTGTCATGTTCGTGAACGGGCGCTGTCAGTTGGGACTGGTCATCTCTTAGCTGCCACGGTTTTTATTTTAAATATTGATTCATTTATTTCTAAATTGTCTTTTTGCTTTTGTAATTCTAACTGTGGACACTTTTAACTTGCTACATCGTTCTCACATAATGTAACACCACAAAATGAATGATGTAACAAAGGACTTAATTTTTGGCGATCTAAAAAGAGTGTCCATGGAGTTTCTTGCCCGTTCTTCTCCATGGTGATCTACTTCTTGGAACGGGCATCTACGGTACTTTCACAGTTTTTATGTCTGTGACTGGGATTGTGGCACCATAACTTTGTAGTATTTAATTATATTTTTTATGTCTTTGACATTTCAAAAGTG
This sequence comes from Agrotis ipsilon, assembly GCA_028554685.1. Taxonomy (NCBI): domain Eukaryota; kingdom Metazoa; phylum Arthropoda; class Insecta; order Lepidoptera; family Noctuidae; genus Agrotis; species Agrotis ipsilon. The sequence continues at coordinate 4,540,953 of CM052968.1, forward strand.
CCCTATTGGTCTATTTGAAATAAATGCTTTTGATTTGATTTGATTTTACGCGTGCCTCAAAAAGCTGTCGTATTGCTGCAACGACGGTCTCCTGTTTAAAGGGCGAAAGACTGCCGGGGTCGCGGGACTGTCTCATCAGGTAACCGTGACTCTGGTACGTAAAGGGCTATTGATGGAACACCGTGGATTTTAGTTAGTACAAGTCTGATAGTCCCTTCCCTCTAGCCTTGCCCTAGGTAGAAGGACAGAATTGATGATTTTCGGTCGATTTGCCTGCCTGCTTCATAATAATTCGACTAGTTTTTAACCGACTTCAAACAAGAAGGAGGGATTCGACGGTATGTTTTTTTTCTGTGTATGTTACGCGATTACTCCGGCAATTGTGGACCGATTCTCAAAATTCTTTTTTTTTTCCGAAAGGAGATACTTTTGAGGTGGCCTCATAGTCACCAAGTCAGGATATGATGATTGGATCCTGGAGAAATCGAGGGCAACCCTCAAATTTTATAAGCCCAAACATAGTTTTTCGCAAATTTTATTACTACTACGTTTTGCAAGCGATGCGACTGCTGACTACGACTCACGGCTACCCAGCAACACAGTTGTTGCTAGGCAAATCGACCCGTGCAATTGCCCCACTACCGAGCAGCTATTATCGTTGAGATATTATTCTAGACAATGTCTGTTTAGTCTGGTTTTGAAAACTGATGGGTTGATGGTTATTTTTAAATCAGAATTTAACAGGAAAGTCTCTTGCTTAATGCAACTTACACATCAAAAAACCTTAGGCCATTACCGAACATGTTTCTTCTTAGAGGGTAACTCCCCATTTCCTTTTCCTGTGACAGTTTTGTCGTTTCTGTGGTTTTTTCGACGTCAATGTTTATTTAAGTTCTCTTCTAACACATTATGCGTATAGGAATATCCGTTGGCAAATATGAATAAGTCAATAATAAGTCGAAATGTTTTATCCTTTCTTTGAACGGGCTGTGTCACTTTCCTGGTTTTGGAAAAGATGACTTATACTCGATTCTTGTATTTAGACACTAATTGTTTAGCTGACTAATGGTTGATGAAATTTAAAAAAATGGGTTTCCATTGTTTTACTGTGAATGTAAGGTAGCCAAGCTGGAACTTGAAATGTTTTTATTGATCCATTGTTTTAAACGTTGACCTGCACTAGGTATTTTTCCCGTATCTGTGCGTTTACAAACATAAGTACTTTAGTTGGTCATATAAATATTTTTTCCGTGCGCAGATCGAACCCACGACAGTTCCGCAGCAGTTGATAACTCAGCCACTGCGCCATGCCGTTCCGTGTCTTCAAAATGCTAACAACATATTTAAAAATCGGCCAAGTGCGAGACGTACTCACGCACGAAGGGTTCCGTACCATTATCTAAAAACAAGTTTTTTGTATGGTTTTTAAGAAAAAACGTGTTTTAAAAAAATATCCCTTAAATGTTTGTTTTCTTTTAATTACTTATTTAAAGTTAAAATTAACTAAATATGCTATGATGACTTCAGGAGTCTATCTGTTGCCGCTATCAAAAACAAGCAAAAAACTCACGTTTGTTGTATTTGACCCCATAAATATTTCTTTATTCTTTTCTAGTATTCATTGTTATAGCGGCAACAGAAATACATCGTCTGTGAAAACTAAATATATTTCAAGTGTCTAACTAAATATCATGTTGCATGACATAAAGCCAGGTGACAAACGGACGGACAGAAATACAGACGGAGAGTGAAGTCTTAGTAATAGGGTTTCGTTTTACTCTTACAGTTACGGAACCCTAAAATTATATTATCTTTATACTAGGCGACAAGGAAAATAACGTATAGTTTACCTAAATTAATCTAGTTTGCTGACACTTCTCAATCGCATAGTCATCATTTTTCTGGTAGTTCTAAAGTATCATGTCTGACCTAGTTTAAAATACTGTTCGTTTTACCGAGAAATTATAATGTCTATGATTCTAAACTGCGATAAATATTTGTTAACAATAACAGTTGGTCGCGGGACTTATTTCTTTACCGTGGCCCCGGAACGTAAAGGGCTATTGAAGGACACCGTGGATTTTAGTCAGTACAAGTCTGACAGTCCCTCCCGCCCTGCCCGGTGTGGGAGGACTCATTTGATGATTTTACCACGATAAAAAAAAAGAAACAATAACAGTTGCGTAATTGCCTTTCATACAGAGGAGGCCAGTGTCCCAGCAGTGGAAACAGGCTGATAATTATGTAATGACAGAAATGTGGAAAGTACCAATGTCTGGTTAGACTTTCTTAACGGATGTGCCCGGAGATTACAAGCAAATGTTTCTGATCTCTCTTAACGACAAAAAAGGAAAATTTTTCTTGTGTACCTATTTGATCATTATGTTTTGCTGATTGTAATGAGGCTATTATCGTTAATGACCTGATAATGGCGCAATCCATCGATCATCATTACAATAAAACATGGACGAAAAAATGTTGTTTGTTATGAAGGTTTTTAATGACGGTTTAAAATGGTACGGACGGTTTAATTTGGGAATCTTGTTAAAAATTCACTGATTCAAGCGTTTTAACAACTTCTTTTGTTTTCTCCGCAGCCGAAATCGCGAGACGCGTGTAGTTTGTAGCCTAGTGATTATGACTTCATTATACATGGTCTTATGATACATGCATACAAGAACTCGTGAGGCTACGGACTGTGGAGGTTGCCAAAAATTATGGACCACCACTATCTATTATCCTTAAAGCTTCTATTCCGGCGAAATATGCGACGCTTTTCCCGCGCGTGTTGCTATCTCATTCCATTACCATCCTATTGTTCAGTAGCTGTTGAGTACGAGGCATGCGTCGGAAGTGCCGGTGGCTGGGTGCGCCGTTACAATATCATGTACATATTTTCTCTCTCTCTATTATCAGTCGTCTTTCAACAATACTAAACGACCTTGAGGCTGCCTATCTACAAGAACAGAGTGAAGCAGCTGCGGAGCGGAGAAATGGAGAAATAACCAATAAGATAGCGCCATTGAAGAGGAGCAGAGATTTAGTGCAACCCTATTGGTTAATATTTTTCCAGTTCTCCGCTCTGCAGCCTCGCTCCGCTCCTCTGGATTAGGCAGCCTTGATGCATTGTGTACCAAATGTATTTTTTTTAATAGCAAAATATCTCACGTACCAATTATGATGAGTTGTGTGCCGAGATAGGCGAGTGCGTGTCCATGTCTGGGCATGGACATCTCAGTCTCTTGTTTCCACTTGCGCAGTTTCCAGTCCCACACATCTATTGCACCGACGCTGTTTACTGTCTTTTCCTAAAATGTACAATGTTTATTCTATATTAAAGTTTTATCTTTTTCACGAAGGTCCCAATCTTTTTCAAAATCAGTAGGTACCTAGTTAAAGTATAGTTAGGCCTATGTTCAGCAGTGGACGTCATCTGGCTGATGATGATGATTATAAGGTACCTAGAACTTTCTATCTAGGAAATTAAACAGTCTAACAGAATTTACGACAGTGACTTTTAAAATACACTAATACCTTATCCGAAATCTTGCCAGCTCCTCCGACGATGTACAACTTATCGTTCATTGCAAACATCGTAGAGAAACATCTGGGAAACCGTAGACTGTGTATTTCTGTCCATCTGAATTCAGTCAAATAATAGAAGAAATATATTTCAAATTGGATTAGGGCTTTTAAGAGTATGTCTTTTAAAACGATCCTGGCCTGCAGTACATGACTGATAGAACGAGACCGTGTAACACATACCTAAAATATGGTTACAGTCATCATTACTTACTCGTTAGTCTTAGAATTATAGCATTCAACGATCTTGCAGACCGGCTTCTTCTTCTCGCCTGTCATGCCGCCAGCCACCCAGATGTACTCGCGGTACTTCGTGCAGGCTACTGCCATTCGACATACGCTCATCGAACGCACTTCACTCCAGGAACCAGTTTTAGGATCGAACTTTTCCACTGTACGGAGAACCCTGAAAAAGATAAGATTTAACTAAATCCGGCCATTTAAGGCATCGAAGATAATAATATATATTGTTTCACACCAAAGGTGTTTGTATTGCATGTATTTGCATAATATTTGAATAGAAAATGAAAAACTATGAACAATCGAGGAGTGAAACCTGGAAGTACAGCAGAAAAGAAGGGTTTTCCAGCAGTGGGTGATTGGGAGTTTAAATAAAGGAGTAGAAAATGAATACGTTTTTCTTTTGTTGTCATCGTATTCTGATTTCAGAAAGTTTTCCTTAAACTTTGGTTTTCAAATTGGTGCACACACAACTGGCACAGAGTGGCCACATTTTTGCAAGGCATTGCAGTTCCATCAGCAATATTTGCATACCTGCCCTTCTTATCTAGCCCTCCAATGGCATACATGGCCATGCGGTGCACGACCAGTCCGAAGTTCTTTCTAGGCGTCATGAGGCCGCTCTCGCTGTACCAGGATCGTGACACGGGTTCGAAGCTCCACACTGTGGATACCACCGCCGACTTGCCACGAATGTCGTCATCTCGGGGATCTGCACCGCCTGACAAACAGATATAGCATTAACTTTCACTGACGTGTTTGTGAAGATGTTAAGTGAATCAGAGTGAATGAGATGGTGCACCTGTTTAAGCGTAAACATCTGTACACTTTAATATCTTCTGTTCTGATGGCTAGCTTCCACTTAGTAACCGAAATTCAGTGTCTAGACTAAAGTTGGGGTCGCGGGACTAACGAATACCGTGACCCTAGAACGTGTAGTCTATTAAGGGACACCATGGATTTTAGTCAGTACAAGTCTGACAGTCCCTCTCGCCCTGCCCTGAGTGGAGGACTAATTTGATGATTTTGCCACGCTAAAAAAAAGACTAAAGTTGAGAGTTAAATGGAGTAAAAAAAACGTGCATTTACCGACAAGGTACACCCGACCCCTCAAGAAGCCGACCGAGTGATGATGTCTCGGCTCCGGGAGATCTCCCACATAGTCCCAAACGTTGGTCACTGGGTCGAACCTGAAACCACGTTAAAGATATTCTAAGTAATACGGAAAAAAATAACAAAATATATTGTATGAAGATATCTTGAAAAAGGCATAAGTTTATGTTAGTATCAATTTCTGTCTGGAATGAGATAATGATGGGAAATAGTATTTCTGCAGTAGATTTCTTTCTACCATCGACTATTTTTACTCGTTGGTCATTTAAAGTAGACGATAGCTTCTAGAAACAAAAACCTGAAATGAATGCCATTGAGTAAAATATGTAAAAACAAATTACCTATAGATATATTTTCCAGTGTTTCCACCAAATCCATAGGGGGTGAGGAGATCAATCCCTCCAAAAACGAGGACCGTTTCCCTGTCCCAGTTGAACAAGGACCCTTCAGCGATGTAGTTCTTGTTTGAAGGGCCCAGAATAGATGTCGACAATTTGTTCCTAAAATGAAAGTTATAGCAATTGATTACTTAGCTTCAGTAAACTAAAATAATAACGTCAGTTAATATACGACTGACTATACGAATACTTGACATATTAAACTTTGGGATTTGTTACGGTTGGCACGTGAAGTAGGTGAGAGAAGGACGTTTATCTCGGCTTTTTTGAGGTTTATTTATGTAAAATGACCTAGATTCGACCTTAAAAAGATAGATGGGAGAAACTGGATGAGGAAGGCGGTGGAAATGGTATTGTAGTGTAGTATGGAAGATACTTATTTAAGAGCCGTTGAGCAGTGGACTGCTTTAAGTCAAGTTTGGTCGAGATTCCTTGACCGATATAATAGGTTGATTTCTGTATTTTTATAAGTTCAGCAGTTCCGTCAATACAAAAATAGCTCACATGGTCTTCTTGGCAAGCGACTCCTTGGACTGGTTGAAGAGTGATATCGGCGGGCTGCCGATGTGGTTCTGCGACATGGGCGCATTGTTTCGCGGCGTCGCCTCCGACCGCGACGCGTTTGTCGCAGCTTGCGTACGAGGGCCTGTCGTGGGACTGTGGGTTGAACGAATCTTTACCATCATCTGCCCAGGCTTATAGAAACTATACATGGGTTCGGGGTGTCTTCTAGTCTAACCGCACGCGGTTGAGTTATCGGCTGATTTTATACCCCTTGCAAAAATTTGGCTTTAAAACATATTTCTACGAATGATAACTATATTGCAGTCAGACAAACTTCATGAGAGAACATTGCAAGTGGACTTTTTTCAGGCGTACTACCTAAATAATGAGAAAGAGTTATCTTGTTTGAATATGATATCTTAAATTACAACAGAAGACGATGAAACCTGCCTTCTAGAGCCTGCTAAAGCAGCGGTTGCAGCAGCTAGGTATGAGGCTGCAACACTATGCCTCTTCTCTGATCGTCGCATAGCGTACTGATTCTGCGAAAGCGTGGAAATTAATAAACTAGGCATCTGCCATAAATATTTATGTAAACTGAACGTCAGAAGTCAAATTAATTGTGAAAACAATTATTTTAACCGTCTGAAATAAATTTCAGCAAAATTTAAATTCAGGGTAATATGAAAAGAAATTGATTTAGTAGAACAAGAGAACTAAAATTAGAATTCACATTTTGTGCAACATTCTGAAAGCATTGCAGCTGTCAAGGGTTGCACATAGGGACTGTTTCATTATTAACCAATTAATGTTTTAAAGCCGCAAACTCGGATTTCAAAGAGCTTGCAGTGAAGGTATAAAGTCCAGTTCAAAGTTCTGCCACTGGCAGCGTTACCAATTTGCTATTGCAAGTCTGAACTTTTAGAACTTGTAGATTTAAAATTTACTTCACGTACTTTTTCAGTAAGGCTGGTTTCAATAGTCTCACTGCTGGACTCACTGTTGGTTGTGTTCAGGTCTTCAGCAGAATCCTTTTCTGGTGGATCGTACATATTATGTTCGTTTTTCGTCGATGGCTGCACGAAATTATGAAGATTATTGTCAGAAAGTATTTAAACATCGATACGCCTATTGTAAATTATTACTACACAATAAATTACACTGTCACATCTGATTGCTACTTTATTTCGTCAATATTATAAGTCAAAGCAAATTGATGGAGAGTAATTGGATCAGCACATTTCTACATATAGTTCTAAGCTTAATGATGTAAAAAAATTAGAAAAAATAATTATTATTTACATTATTAAGTCTACGAGTCCCTAAAGCGGCATTTACATTTTCCGATTTCAGGAATCGATATTCTGGATACAAAATCGTGTCCTAATGAGGATGCTACTCATCCTAAATGCGGTTACACTTTCCTGAATTCAGGATGTGCTAAATATCGAATCCTGAAATCGGACAATGTAATTGCTGCTATATTCGGGTGAAAAAACATTCGGAATTTAAAGGCATTTTGTATCTATTCAATAATAGATAAATAACTGTCTATTCCTGGTAGAATAGGAATAGAAATGACCATGTTACGAGTGCTTTGGGTAAATTCAGAGATTTGGTATCTCTGAATTCTTTGATTGCATTTTCAACTGAACTAATCATGACTGCTACTTCTGAATGTATTTCTAAGTAAGTACCTACAAAAAACATAAAAAAAACGTAAAAAATAAGAAAAATTACAAGTTCTTGTTGAATGGTGCACATGTGAATCTGTTGGATCTGTTTGCGGCGTTGTTGTTGAGCTAGCACCAACTGTTGCTTCTGCTGCTCTAGCTTTTTCCTTTGCTCCTTTAATCGTATGAAAAAAAAAACAAATTCAACACGTCCTTCATCCATCCTTATTAATTAAAGGACGACTATCAAAAACGAAACGGGACGGATTAGGTTTAGCACCAATTGTTATATCACACCCCAACTTCAGATTGAGAATATTGAGATAATTCAGATACTGAGAAATGCGAAAATGAAAAACCTGACAACATTTTGCTCTAACTGGGATTCGATTCCAAATTAAAGGAAGGGAAACTGCATCTTCATCTGCACAAACAATTTATCTTTCATATCGATGACTAGTTTCCTTTGAAATCGAACGCTATATTATTCAAAAGATACCTCAAATTGCTTTTGATGTTGACAAGCTAGTTCGGGAGATCTCATTCTGGGTTCCGTTACGGTGGGTATGGACATGTCCTGTTCCAGTGAATTTGGCGATCTGGCCGATGGACACACTGACTGGTGGCCTTCTTGTGTCTGCAATAGATGTCAGTAAAATAGGTCTACCCGTATTTGTAAATGATTTATGACCAAAATTAATAACTTCAGACCTTTCTCCGGTGCTCAAAGAATTCACTCATCGTCGGGAACGATTTCTCCTTATCACCAGTAAGTCCTTTCAGTGTGGCTGGTAGTGGAAACTCCATTTTAGGTCTCCGCATTTCAATTTTCTCGTTATCCATGCCTCTCATACTGCCTGACGATACAGAAATAGTACTTATTATAACAAATACTTGTTTTTTTGCCGATCTATAAACTGCAGGCGAGTTTAAACAGAAAGTGAGGATGAGATCATATTCAAGGGTAACATTCTTTAAAATTTCGTTTGAAAATTAATCTTCAGTTTATTTTTGCAAATGCTTCTAGGTGTGCGAGCTGTTAACCATCAAGAAAGTAAATACATAACAGACTAGTTTATTTGAGATACGTTATTATTTCACCAGCGCTTGTTCCGCGAATTCTATTTTCAATTCACTTTCACCTAAGCAATTTACGATGTCTAACACCTTAGAATTTAAAAGAGGATTTCCATCAAGACAGATGAATGCTTCACTGCAAGATATTGATGTTTCAAAAGACCTTACATTTTTTTTTACATGGTAAAATCATCATATGAGGCCTCCCACCCCGGGCAGGGCGGGAGGGACTGTCAGACTTGTACTGACTAAAATCCACGGTGTCCTTCAATAGCCCTTTATGTTCCGGGGTCACGGTGATGGTATAAGTCCCGCGACCCCGGCAGGCTTTAGCCCTCTGAGAGGGGGCCTCGTCATTATGCTGACGCTCTTAGAGGCGTGCGTGGAACACGACGCGCCGTCGACCCGGGCATGGTCCATGGTCGGACAGCGAGTTGCCCTTTACTCGCTGTCCGCATGCCCGCGCCTACGGTGGCCGGCGATCGCCTTCTGTCTTGCGAAAAGACCTTACACAATGGAAATAGGAGAGTAAACCTATTGGCAAACACCGAGTTCAAATCCTTTTTCATGGCGGCTCTAGAATAAAGCACAAAATTGTACTTTCTCAGACTATGGACTCAAATTCAGGGCTATGATCACAATTGGTCATGCGGATGACGAGTGCCGTGCAGACGGCGAGTAAAGGGTGACTCGCCGTCCGTTTATGGACCAGGTCGAACAGCACGTCGTGTTCTACGCGCGCCTCAAAGAGCTGCCAGCAATCTGATGGGTCCCTCGTTAGAGGGCCAAGGCGTGCCGGGGTTGCGGGACTGTCTCATCAGTTAACAATGACCGTAAAACACTGTGAATTTTAGTCAGTGCAAGTCTGACAGTCCCTCCCGTTCGTCCCATCTGGGTGAGAGGTCTCATTTGATGGTTCTACAACGAAAAAAGAAATGGTCACAGTCACACTAAATTTGGGGCCTAACAAGTAAGTAGACCATGAAGGAAACATACCCATGGACTACGTGTTTGTGTACATGTGTACCTGGTATGTTATCGTCGTTCCTCCTCGGCGGTTGCATCATCGCCATCTGCTGGTACATCTGTTCCTTGGGGACCATGAACTGCTCCAAATAATTCAGGAAATCCTTGTATGTAACATGATTCTACAACATGATAAAATTTTAGCATGCACCATTTGCTTTAAATTGAATCATCTGCTATTGCTATTTTAGTTTTGTTTGCAGAAATCAAGTATGTTGCACATACCATTAGTTGTTTATTTTCCTCCTTTGTATAACTACTTGGATCTTGTTGAGGTAAATGGCAAATAAAATAGAATAGGTACTGTGTGTGCCATTCCTATTAATTTTGTTTCAATTTCTACAAGTGATATTGCCGTACCTTTTCCTCGCCGATCCAGTTTCTTTCGGCGGGCTCCGATAGTCCGAGCACATCGATCCAATGGTAATAGTTCTTAGAATTGTTGCCATACCAATACTTAATTATAACGTAGCTGTGGATCATAATGTTGATAGGTTAACTTAAACTATGTCTAGAGTACTTTGTCTGAAAGGCCAGTATTACTATATTCAATGACTAAAACCTAGAATTTGTATTGTCATTCGTTCTAAAGGTTTAGTCAGATAGGAGAACAAGGAATAATGAGAAAGATAGAGATCTGAAGAGCAGATTATGTTTTAAATCTAATGCCAAAGTATAAAGTTGCATTTCTCGATTTAATTTGTATATTTGCTAGATATGAGACTAATAAAAAATTAAAACAGTTCCCCTTTTATTTGATTGTAAATAATTGAGTATTGAACTGTTAATGCTTATAGGAAAACTGATCAATGTTTAAAATAATTAGCTCGTAAGGAAAAAAACATGAAAACTAGTTGTTGATTTGTAATTCGTAACCAGTTTTATATCTGAAAACATTTTTTTAATGAGGTACTTGATGCAGACCAATAATAACTTTTTACATTTAATAAAAACCTTGTTTGTTGGTTTGGTTGAACCTGCTAATTTTAGAAACGAACTAAATTCGAATTGAAAAAATGTGTTGGATGGTCCACTTATCGAGGAAGGCTACAGGCTATGAAATATCACGCTTCGACCAATAGGAGCGATGAGAGAGGGGTGAAATCACAGGGTACAGTTAGTGCATAATAAACAGAAACAGTCAGTAATTAAATTATATTTACTTAAGGGAAATCACCAGTGACATTAGCCTCAGCAAAATAACGAACACTAATATTATTGATCTCATATGTTTCGAAGAATTTATTTGCGTTACAGTGATTTTCGAATTCTGCTGTAGTTTTAGCACTTAGCTTGTGTAAATAATTTCTAACCAACAGTTGTGGTTTGTTTGACCATAGACCAGTCAGCCATAATTTTTCTAAGATGTGTCATTCATCAATATAAATACATATAGGTACGCTTTTGGAACTAGCTGCTAATGTAGGTATGGTATGTATGTCGCTGTCTTAGAATTTTGCTTTCGTGACTTGACATAATGTTTCAGACCGTGTTTTTGTTAAGCATATGTTTTGTCTTTAACTTTGATAGCATATCTGTTGCTATAGTCTATTGCCAAACATTATTTTCGCTGGAACCTCAGTAGGTACTTAGCCCGTTTTCTAACCCATCTCCATTAATAACTACTCTGGCAATTTTGTATTAATTCTCAGAGCTACTCTCATTATTCATGTTATTTTATGTGTGGAGAGTGGTTTCACATATTCTACAGAATTTCTACAGATTCCTTAGATCTATACTGGTATATAATATATAATAATATTATAAAGCTGAAGAGTTTGTTTGATTAAACGCGTTAATCTCAGGAACTACTGCTTGGCATTCAAAAATTATTTTTGTCTTGGATAGTCTAACTACTAAAAAGTCACGCTACGATCAATAGGTGCTGAGCAGAGCGGGGGGGAAACCACGAGGCATAGCTATTATAAGAGAAAACTCACGCGAGTCCATCATCGACCATCTGTTGAACCTCAGGCTCGTTGACGATCTCGAGTACCTCAGCATTGTCAGGGTTCCTCTTGATGTCGACCAGCTGCCACGGGGAGATAAGGCCGAAGCGGACACAGCGCATGACGTCCACTGCAAACCGGCGGCGGGAGGACCAGTCGCCATATAACCAGCGAACACCGGCCATCAGGACCTCTATCTCGCTAAAAAGGGAAAATATAACATGGAGTCTAGAATTCCCGAAGGGTTGGGCAAACTGTTATGAAATCCACGTTTCGCCAGTCATGACTCATGCTTAAGTCCCAGTAATAGCGGGCGAGCGTATTGACATCAACTGGGCACAAATCCAAAGTTTATTCCCTTCCAGTAACACCCCGTACTGACACACTGTTAATGGTTGAAACAAATTCGTTATACCTTCTTTAATTCACATGGGATAATATTATTAATCCATGAAGATTTTACTATCAGCTAGAAACATTAGTTCGTTGTATGTTCTTGGCTGTTTCCGAGGAATTCATGAAACAAAAACTAAATAACACTTTGCATATCCTGTGAGTCTAAACTAGGACCTTGTTCAGCAGTCCAGGTAGGTGCTACAAATGCCTTTAACTCCAATAAGCAATAGGCTATACTTAGGCCCGTAATCTACCAAAGCGGAGAGGAGAAGAGATGTCAACTGAAGCTAAGCGGACAGGCGATGTGGATATCTGATTGGTTATTTAAACACATCTCCTCTCCTCTCCTATCTTTGGTGGATTACGGGCCTTATTTCACGTCAACTTTACATGTAATAGTCATCCGTCTGTTAGGTTAAAAATACTTATTACTCATAGATTATAAATAAGGTGCAGTGTACAGGTGCACTGTTTTAACGAAAAAACATGTAGATATCAAATTCCAAACACTCATAGTTTACAGGCACGATAGTTTATATTTATACTCATCACCTCAATGTTAGCGGTTTGTGTTTTTAAATTTCCACGTAATATACTTCGCATGCATTCGCAAGAAAATTAAAAAAGCAAAGGAATGGTTCAATCTGATGCATTACTTATAAATAGCTTTAGAAAATAATCTTGTTACTAGATACAGGTTCTAACATTTTCAAGTAGGTTATTTATCAAAGGTACTTGAATACAAGTAAAAGTAAGCTCACAAAGCCGGACTACTTTCACCGTGGCATACTGGATCAAAGACACCAGTGAGTGGATTGACATTCTTAATTCATGAAGGTTGACTACAATGGCCAGAACAAACTTCTCAAACGGAAATTAAACTGGTTTGGTTTTATGTTTTTGAAAGCTAATAATAATAATCAGGTCCTTTTAAATACCTAAGTGGGCTTGCAGTATCACTATTTTGATCCCTACTTACAAAGTTTTTGCTCAAATTTTGTTTAAAGCCCGCTATGATTACGTAGCTTATAAATGGCTATTCGAACATTACTTCTGTTGTGTTGAGTTCCTTGCATTCGTCACATCTCTTATGAAACGCCTAATTATCATGGCTCTTAGATTTTTGGTCAACTGAGGAGGAGAAACCACTGAGTGTAGAAGATGTGCTAAATGAACATGATGAGAAACTTGGAAGTAGCCGAAATGGCTTTCGTAAGTGCAATTTTCTCAAGATTGGACCGGTATTAGCTTTACTTAATATTATGGTAAGGTGTTTAAACAAGTGTCAACAAGAGCCGGTTTATACTAAGACTATCGTGGGTAAACTGTAGTTAAGTAAATACATGATTGAATCGTAAACGGCATGAAACAAGAACATATCTCAATCTCCACCCAGGTGCGGACGTGCAGTCTAACACGTTATACGTTCTAACGTATAACGTGTTCTGCTTGCCGGATTACTACCCTGGGATCTGGAGGCGACTGCCCTCCAGCACGTCTATGAGTGGCGTGTGGAGGCGCAGCGCCGGGGCGAGACCCCGCTGCCTCGAGAAGTCGAGGCGTGGCGGGAAGAGCTCCGGCGCGAGCTCAGGGTAGTATGGATTGGACGACTGTCGCAACCGACGGCCGGGCACGCCGCAATCGCGGCGGTAAGACCCCTCTTTGAGGAGTGGCTGGAGAGACGTCACGGCGTCCTGACCTATCGTATGACGCAGGTCCTCACCGGACACGGAAGTTTCGGGAGGTACCTGTGGCTGATGGGAAAGGAGGAAACGCCGGGGTGTCACCACTGCGAAGATCGCCCGGAGGACACAGTAGAGCATACGGTGCAAGACTGCCCAGCTTGGGGAGAGCACCGACGTGTCCTCACGGCGGCGATAGGCGGAGACCTCTCGCGCCCGGCATTGGTTTCGGCCATGCTGCGGAGCGAGACGGAGTGGGAAGCGGTCGCCGCCTTCTGCGAGGCAGTAATGCTCGTGAAGGAGGCGGCGGGCCGCGAGAGAGAGAGGACAGCGTCCTCCCTCCGCCCCAACCGCAGTGGTGTACGCCCACGGCGCCGTACGTCGCAAGACGATCTCCGGCCACCGTAGGCGCGGGCATGCGGACAGCGAGTAAAGGGCAACTCGCTGTCCGACCATGGACCATGCCCGGGTCGACGGCGCGTCGTGTTCCACGCGCGCCTCAAAGAGCTGTCAGCAAAAATGACGGGGCCCCCTCTCAGAGGGCCAAAGCCTGCCGGGATCGCGGGACTTATTTCTATTACCGTGACCCCGGAACATAAAGGGCTACTGAAGGACACCGTGGATTTTAGTCAGTACAAGTCTGACAGTACCTCCCACCCTGCCCGGGGTTGGAGGTCTCATTTGATGATTTTAACACGATAAAAAAAAAAACGTATAACGTGTTATACTGCATTCAAGCATTTACATGAAGTAACTTGATGTTGAATTACATTTACAATGTAATCTTGTCTCAATCAATAAAATACAAGTCAGATAGGCTTTCGCTTCGAGTAAAATACTCAGTCACGATGATAAGGGTAGATTAACCATGGGTACTTGCAATTTTTAATTTTTATTACAACGTTAGGAATTTTATTGAACAGGATCTGGCCTAATGTTTGAAGGCGTTTACCGCGAACTGCGCGGATCAAGATTAGAAGCTCTACCCACAATGTTCCGGGTCGGGGATGTCCGTTCTAAGTGATCTTAATACGTCACAGCATGCTGTAGATGTTAGGTACCGGATTTCAGATAACCGGCGTGACACAGGGTAATTTATAGTGATTGCAAATCGGAAAACTACCGATGCCCACACAATATAATACGTACGTCATTGATATTATAACTTTGCGACCAATTAGCATCAATGCATCACGATCCTTTAGTTTATCATATTTTTATCTTATCGTGTGTATCGTTCACAATGAAGTGCAGTTAGTCCAATTAGTAAATGTAATAACTTGTAAAATGATAACATTTATTGCTGGGTTTTTTTATGATTGTGTCGTGCATAGCAACCGGGCTATCGGGAATGTTAGCCGTGAAGATGGCAACGATGACAAAAAGCTTGTAACAGCAATGAAGCTAAATAGAGATGATAACAAAATACCTTGTAACAGAGATGTAGTTCGATTTAAGAAATATCATTAACTCGTCGGTTTCCAAATCGATAAAGTCTCTAGAGGCAACAAGAGGCAGGAAGAACTTCATCACACGCGGAACCTAAAAATAATTCAATGTTAGACACAACCTTGTAGTTAAATACTTCTGAAATGTTTTTGAAATAAACTTGTTCACCATTAAATCCATCACTGGTGTCATTCCCTTCTTTCTGGCTTGTCTAAATAACGCAAACGCTGTATCTTCAGTAAAAAGGTTCTCATTCACAATAAAAGACCAACATTGGTCTTCTAGATCTGTTGAAGGTATATTCTTGAAATTGAAATAGTCAGAATTTAAATCTTAGATTTTTTAATTTCAGAATTCTAGAAATACCTTTAATAGCAAGATATTGAGCAGCATAAAATAAATCTAAGATGTTCTCCCTGTTTAGAACTTTGTTACTTTCGTTACCGTTAAATATCATCCATTCGTAGATCGTTTGGAAAGCTTCAGGTGTGACGTTGGACTGTAAGTAAGAATTATGTAGATTAATTTTCGTTGCCATTATTCTAAATTATTCAGGGGTGGTGCAGCATTTATATTTATATTACTCATCGTTTCAGGAGCCAACTCCTTTCTAGTAATCTTATCCTTAACTCAGTTTATCCATTTTTCCTCTAGTATTCCTCTACTTTTACAACCATCCACGTGTATAAACAAAACATTCCTCGCCACTTATCGATGGATTGTCTTCTTCCTCGTGTCGATGATTCCTTTACATTGCATGTTTCGACCAAAACTCTGCCACATTGACGGCGTTGGTGGTGGCCTCGGATAGATCCCTTAGAGTGAAGGTGGAGTTACACAGAGTACAGTTGAGAAGCTGGGCCATCGTTTGCGATGAGGCACCGCAGTCGCACCTTTCTTCATCAGGGTACACCGGACCATATTGTGTTTACAGCGACCAAATATTTAAGAATATAATAACAATTGTCTTACAATAGGCAGCTCTATTTCTCTGTGCGGGTTCATGTCAAAGAAAGATGAGTACACTTGCAACACTATGTAGTGGCAGTGAAACTCCTCATCACCGATATGTATAACGGTATCAGTATTTCTGAAATCATTATGAAAACAAACGGTTAGACATTAAGTACGAGTTGCTGAGTTCTTTGCCTACCTAAGTACAAAATAATCAATAAGCATTATATAAAGAATATCACGAGCAGCTTTATCTGATTAAATATGTATACAATCGCATTAACAGTATATTGCATGCATTTACTACGTTCTAACAACATTTACGTTGGAGACATGACGTTGGGAATTTTTAGATGATAATGGAAATTCAAAAATAAATCCTTTGTCCGGTTTATCTATAGATACCTACTTGAAAAACAGCGATCGCTTTACTTAGTTACATTCTACAATCACACATTGTTTTAATCAAAATTGAAATGTGCCTCACATATAATTATGTATTCTGCGATAGAACTCTTGAAATAAGTCTTGTTTCTTAGGAAGCTGTACTCGCATCCAGTCAATAGGCTCTACTACAGCATACCCGAGACTGCCTAAATCTTTCCCCTGGTCTTCTTTAACACAGGGGGGCTTCTGTTTACCCGTCCGTTCACCGATTGTAGTATTCTTTACTACAATATTTGCGTTGATTGTTTCTCTAGGTTTAAATTGTATTTGTGGTTCAGAATCTATATCAGGGTCCTTATAAAAAAAGAAAGTAAAAGATTATCAGGAGATACCGATGAAATCAAAAGCAATTTGCCAAAATTTAAGGTAAATTTAACTTACATCGTTTTGTGACGTTTCATCATCAGGTTCGCCTGCTGCTTTCCCTTCAAATTTTACCTTTACCTTAGCTTGAGTAGGGTCTGCTAATAGTACCCCAACCGTGGATGATTGGAACACTACCTACGAAATCAAAACAGAAAATAAGTAACCATAAAACTTGACAAAATCAAAAAGTCAAGGAATTAATCGCTTACTTGATTTGATTGAACTTTCAGGTTACCGCTAGGAGTAGATTTGAAAGGGAAAGCAGCTTTTTGAAGGCCCAACTGGTCTGCGCTATCAATACTGAAAATAGGCAGAGAAGGGGATATTTAATGTACAATAAGACTTCGACCGGATAATATTAATAACTAGCGGCCTGTCCCGGCTTCGCACGGGTGAGACCCTATCTAAAACCCGGTCCCGATGGTTACAAACACAACAAAAAAAGAATTAACCGAATCGGTCCAGCCGTTTTCGAGTTACGAGCTTAGCAACACGTTTTGCGATGCATTTTTATTATATTATAGATATATATATATAAGAAGAAGATAGAAGTAGATAATTGTTAGTTCTTAATAATATTTTTAAACGTTCGTATGATAGATATTGTAATATTATTTACCTGGAATTGTCTGCGCAAGATGAAGGGTTTGGGTCGCTGTTTTTTTGAAAATTGCTAAGGTACTCGACGGCAAAGTTGCTCCCAAAAGATTCAGGAGTCATTTCCGATTTCTTCTTTGGCTTTCTGGTGATCATATTTAATGGTAAACGGATAAACGTAGTTGAAGATGCTATCATCATTATAAAACTCTAAGGCCCTTATTACCGCAGTCGTACACGCCCACGGCGTCGGACGTCGGCAGATGATCTCCGGCCACCGTAGGCGCGGGCATGCGGACAGCGAGTAAAGGGCAACACGCTGTCCGACCATGGACCATGCCCGGGTCGACGGCGCGTCGTGTTCTACGCGCGCACCGAAGAGCGTCAGCAAAATGACGGGGCCTCCTCACAGAGGGCCAAAGCCTGCCGGGGTCGCGGGACTTATTTCCATCACCGTGAACCCGGGACATAAAGGGGCCATTGAAGGACACCGTGGATTTTAGTCAGTACAAGTCTGACAGTAAAGAGGTGGGAGGACTCATTTGATGATTTTACCACGCAAAAAAAGGCCCGTATTACAGAAAGCACATCTAACCTCAAGTCTTACTTTGAAACTAGTTTCAACCAATCAAATGCCTTGAATCTAGTTTTAAGTAATGCTCGAGTATTGAGTGACGTTCTGTAATAAGGGCCTTAGTTTATTTTTAGTTAGCATGATTTTTTTTTAACTTACTTTCCTTTAAAGTTCCACGACATTAATGTTTCTGTATATTCTCTACAATGTTTTGTGTCAGCGTCGCCAGAGCTATTACAATATGATTCTTTGCGTTTCTTTTCTAGTTCTACCCTATTCTTGAAGTAGTCTAAATCTAGAAAGGTCAAAATTCATTTTAAATCAACGTGATATACGATAATCTTAGATATTTACTGAGTAGGTACTGAAGATATGGGTGAGGTACATATAATTATTATCGTTTGGTGCAATTTATTTAAACCTATTGTATATTAATTTTGTTTTACGGCAGAAAGGTAATCTGTCTCTATCTTATCAAAATTTCTCTATCTCTGAGGGTTTCAGACTTTTTACACTTATCGTCAATGTCTCAACTATCAGTCTGTGTTAACTTCAAGTATGTTCCAATAGTTGGTAATTAAAACTTTGATAGCGTGTCGTTTACATCATATACAAACGGCATACTATATGCTATATTATTTTCCTTCCTTATGCATAACCTGCTTTTTACAATGAAAACTAAAAAGATTTAATACTAACAAAAGGTCACTCACTGAAATCGCTTGAATGTGGAGTCAAGTTAGAGAGGGAACTGCTCCGGAATAGTTTTGGCTTTATAGTGATACAGTATTGTTCGAATATGCTTCTTGCTGGCCTGGATCTTCTTCTGTGGGGTGTAATAATGCTGGGGAAGAGCTATTTCTTTTACTTACAGATCTAATTTAAGGAGGTAACGTCCCGTCTAGTCTAAATAAATATATACAACTCAAAGGTGACTGACTGACATAGTGATCTATCAACGCACAGCCCAAACCACTGGATGGATCGGGCTGAAATTTGGCATGCAGGTAGATGTTATGACGTAGGCATCCGCTATGAAAAAAATTTGATCAATTCTACCCCTAAGGGGATAAAATAGTGGGATATAATAAAATTATTTTGTGTGTGTGTTATAAAGGTGCTGAATGATTTGGATTCCAATTGGACGTTGTAAGTGACATTCATGAAGGAAAGGACTGCGTGTCAGTTAGTAAAGTAAAATATTATAAACGAAAGAGGATTAAAACATAGTTAATCAAGTAACCAAGAAATAAAACATGTTAGTATTTATTCCTGGTTCTGCATGTTATCACGATAAAACGCACTTACTATGTCCATCTAAGTATAATATAGAGGACTCAGAAATTTATTACGAAGAGTCGACTAAGTTTTGAATTCTTCCACATTAAAATTTGTTGCGTATTACAATACCTAAGCGTACATTACAGTCAGTTTGTTGCTAAGAAGGCACTTTACCAGATCATAAACAGTTTACCGTCTCACCTCAAAAATATAAACATCTATTGAACGTTTGTCTGTTTTTTTAAAGACAAATGTTCAACAGATGTTTAACATTTTTCTGGTAAGACGGTTATGGTCTAGGTAGCAAAAATATGGACGGTAAATGGGTTTATTTTCTTTTGCCTTTTGCGTTGTAGCCAGGTTTTCCTCATAGTGACTCGTAAAATCGATACATTCTTTGCCTCTATACAATAAGTAGTTTCTTATCATAACAGGTAATTTCCTTTGATGGCACAAGGTGGGACAGAGGACAAGGAAAACTGTCATTTATTCCAATTACTTACGATATATTATGTGTAATAATTATAACTAGAAGATCAATCAGTGACAACAATGAGTACTTACTCTGGTGAGTTATGTTTGAGTGTAGTATTTCTTGCATTTGACACGACTTCTGAATCATTTATCTGAAGCGAAGCAAACGTAGAACAGTTGATTCAAAGAATTAAAAAACAAACAAGATGGTAGATCAGAAGTTCGTCTGTGTCACATTCATTGTATTGATTGTCGGTGTGAGTATTTACTGATACTTCTACTTACTTTTTCCAAACTAACACTTCTTAGCATTTCAGCTACAATAAACCGGTAATACAGAAACAAGAACCATATTGTAGATACTAATGTTTTTACGTTTATTAAAAATTCCCAAGACTCCTTTAAAATTTTTGACAGTTGATGTTCATGTCGTTTTAGAAGTCTTGTCAAGCTTGAAATAATTCCAAACATTGTTTTTTAATGTCATGACAACGTCGAGTGTCACTAGTTTTCCGAAGGAAGTTTCAATGGATGTCTAGTACAAGCAGTCCAGCGTTCAAACATGTCCAGCCAATATTAAGCGCCGTATTCACGTTCCATCTTGCTGTACGTCCCGCCAAGGTCATACACGATACACGAAGCAAAAACACCGTGATTATGACGTACTGGACGTACGTCAAGCCTATTCACGTTGTTTTTGCGTCGTGCATCGTGCATGACGTACAGCCGTGACAGATGGTGAATACGGCGCTTTAGGTAGATGCAGACCCTTATAAAGCTATTTTACATCTAAGCTTGCCTAGTCCCCACCCGCGGTGGTGGACGCCCACGGCGGCGGACGTCGCAAGATGATCTCCGGCCACCGTAGGCGCGGGCATGCGGGCGGCGAGTATAGGGCAACTCGCTGTTCGATCATGGACCATGCCCGGGTCGACGGTGCGTCGTGTTCCACACGCGCCTCAAAGAGCGTCAGCATAATGATTTGGCCCCCTCTCAGAGGGCTAAAGCCTGCCGGGGTCGCGGGATTTATACCATCACCGTGACCCCGGAAGATGGGAAGGGCTATTGAAGGACACCTTGGATTTTAGTCAGTACATGTCTGACAGTCCATCTCGCCCTGTCCGGGTTGGGAGGACTCATTTGGTGATTTTACCACGATAAAAAAAAAAACTTGCCTAGTTAACAAGGCAAGTTTTTTTTACAATATGGTTTTAAAACCACTAAAATAAGTATGTATGTACCGACAAGGGGGGTTACTTTGGCTGTTTTTTTTCAGCTAATTTACGAATTTGATCTGTGCTTTGTATTGGTATTATCCTTTTAGTGTTCTTATATGTTATAAAGAAGCTCGAGGATGTAATTGACAAGATGCGAATTGTATTTTAGAAATATGATAATTGTAACTTGGTTTTTTTAAGTTAAAGTTTGGGCCAAAGTTGTTCACAGGAAAGTGGTAACTTAACCCCATGAACTTTATGCCTGAAAAATCGCACTTACTGCTATTAGTGAGCAAAGAAACCATCAAGGGCGGAAAGATTGAATATCCAGGAAAAAATTAATGTATATTCATTTTACACTGCAACATTTTGGTTGAAAATCAGTAATTAATGGCATATCATATCCTATAAAAAAACATATTTTGGAATGCGTTTAACACAAATAAAGATTATGATTCTGATTCTTTTTATAGGTACTCTCATCGGCTTTTTTTTTATCGTGGTAAAATCATTAAATGAGTCCCACCCCGGGCAGGGCGGGAGGTACAATCAGACTGGTACTGACTAAAATCCACGGTGTTCTTCAGTAGCCCTTTATGTTCCGGGGTCACAGTAATGGAAATAAGTCTTGCGACCCCGGCAGGCTTTGGCCCGTCATTTGCTGACAGCTCTTTGAAGCGCGCGTGGAACACGACGCGCCGTCGACCCGGGCAACTCTCATCGGCTTACAATGATTTTTAGTGTCTTGTGTCCAATCAAATAACTGTAGACTTAAATACAATGTTCTGGAATTTTAAACTTTAAACTGCTTTCCTGAACCTAAGACCTGTCGATATACTTTTACAGAGTTGTGTGATGGCACTGCCTCAACCAAGTTCGAGTACAGAAGTTCCTGCTTCTGCTCCGTCAAGTGACTCTACAGAACCATGTCCACTAGGGAATGTCGTAGTGACTCCAGACAACTGCCCAGACGGCCAGCAAAGGGCGATCGATGGAGTATGCCGAGAAGTTTGGTAAAGAGTGTCAAATGCATTAGTAAAGGAGCTTGTATCTTCTCATTGTTTGTGTAATTATAATCTTATTTTCATAAATAGGTTTACTTTGTTAAAATACCGTTAATTTTAATCTCTAAATATTTGTACGCTGGAAACAGCAGAATATTCTGGACATAATATTGTATGCAACATCTTTAAAACAATATTTTGACAAATGAACGATTATTATTACTATTAGCGGCAAAAAATAACAATTTGAGAATATAAATATTGCAAGAAAGTCTTTGTTTTTTCATGATAATGCCATCCTTTAAACCAACGGTCGGTAACCTCTTGGTAGGCAAGGGCCATAAAGTGGAAAAATCAAGTAACGGCGGGCCGTAATTTTAATCCCATCAAAAACAATACTTGTCAAAAAAACCAAGTCTCGCAACTCAGTCGTTCTACGGTAAAAAGTTGTGAGATCCATGTAATACCAAGTCTTATCCATGTAATACTTAAGCGACTTCCTGTCTTAATACGTCCACTCCCTAAGAAATCTTTAATGTTTTATATAAATATATTGACTCGGCCATCGCATGAAAACACGTGTTAATTAAATTATTTAGTTAGTGCGATGACCAAGTCAATATATTTATATAAAACATTAAAGATTTAGTTTTTCGATTGGCGAAATATTTTAGTTTTTCCTTGATTCATACACCAAACACTACTTATATTCCAAATTTGAAGCTTCTATGTCTGCTAGAAGTGCCTTAGAATTTTGATGATCGGTGAGTCAGTCAGTCAGTCAGTGAGTGAGTGACAAAATTAAGAAACTTTGACCCGTTATAATTCTTAAACTACTGGTTCAAATTGAATGAAATTTGAAATATACCGTGTCTTTACAATGCCTGCATGGTTACTGAAAATTCAGTCTTCTAATTTTATCCACAACGAAGTTACAGGGGGTCGAAAATGGCCTGAATTGCTTCGAGAAAAGGATGGTACGGCCGCCCGTACCGCTTTTTTGCTCGACTTGGTGGGGGCACTGCCGTGCCCCCAGATGTTTGTTTGAAAAAATCTCTTTAGTTTACGAAAAAGTCGCGCGCCGCAACCGCAAGTAAGCGCCGCAATTGCGGAATGCTCGTACACTCGGAGCCAAGATTTGTAAAGTTTCCAATTGTGAGTTTTTTTTAGTATGCGTATCTTTCAGGGATTTATGTAAAGCGATAGGTTTAACCTTTAGACTTTAAAAAATAATACCCGTCAGCCAGCTTGTAAGATAAATAAAAGAACCTTGTTATCACTATTACAGTTCAAAATATGTAATGATAACTAAAAAAATTAAATATCACTCTTTGATTACACAATATGAAACATTTTACAAAATAATATTGTTCGATTATTCGTCTTGCCATAACCGGTGGCTTGCGATTGTAGAACTTGCCTCGCTAATTCGACGACGGGAACATTCGATTTTAGCATTACAAATATTAGATTCACAAATTTGTCATATGAGTGAATTTCCCGGGACCGAAAATTGCGTGGCATCAATGAAATCGGTACTAAAAAACATAGTTATAATGTTCTCAAATTTTTTTCCGGGTAAGTGAAATAGTAATCTATGTGTAGCACTAAATGTTTATTTAATTGGATTAATGGATATTCCAAAAAAAAATATTAAACCTCGAAATCTTTCATTGCCGTGTTTGTCCACACTTCACCTTGTTGTGTATTATTCCACATTGATAAAAATCTATTGGTTATTTATACTAAAACCTCGTTTTATTTGATAAATGAATAGTTAAAGTATTGCTACAGAATACATTTATTCATATATTTAAACAAAACAACGAATGGTTAATAAAAAGTCACTTGTCCCAGAACTACCCTTCATCGCCGTGTCCTAATCATGTTCAAGGATATTGTTTTACCTACAACTTTTTTCCCCCCTACCGGTATGCTAAATGTTGCATATTAGTGCTGCCTAAGTGCTCAACGTAGACGGAAGTACACACGTGCCTGCGTTTTCGCAACATAAATTTAAATAATCAATTTTTATGTTACTGGAAAATTTTTCTTTCATCGTCGTGGATAGATATGACTGATATTTGAATAAGTTTGTCTTCATGAGTAATCATTCGATAGAACACCATTCCTCGTATGTTCATTTGTGAGGTGCTTATTTCTTCGAATAATTAATAGATTTTTTGTTATTTATATTTTTTGCCTTGATTTTCATCGACGTGTTTTCATTGCCGTGGTTTCCGTGGCCTAAATTTGCTATGGAAATGAAAAAAAAGACATGGCAATTAAAAAAATTTCATTGCCATGCCTTGTAAAACAATTTAGTTTCATTGCCGTGGCCAGGTATTTCATTTCCGTGACTTGCATTTTCATCGCCATGGTATGATTAGGCAAAGAAAACATCTTTTGTCACCTGCGATTCAGGTAATACCGATTACTGACAGTACAAAACTCGTCAAGTTAACTCTAGATTGTTTCTCTCTGGTCTCTCTTTAGATTTGATTTGAAAGGTCCAGCCTGATGAAGTCTACGCTCCCACCTACTCGGTCCCATATTCAGAACCCCGAAATCAACTCGAGCTTTCTAATCGCTTTGCTTTCCCTGAGAACTTATTGACCGAGCAAACCTTAAACCTCATGTCTGAACGAGGTTTTTTTTTTTTTTTATCGTGGTAAAATCATCAAATGAGACCTCCAACCCCGGGCAGGGCGGGAGGTACTGTCAGACTTGTACTGACTAAAATCCACGGTGTCCTTGCGTTACTTACTTAGAATAATCAGTTTTATTGGTAAAAACTTTTACCTCTATTTTAAAACCTTTCAAATATAAACTTAGACGAGAATTACAATAATCTTATAATGTGAAATCACGATCATCGCAGTCTAATATATTATTTTCTAATTAAGTTTACCAATGCGTTACGTTACTTTAATTTATACTACTGTAATTTCTCAAAATATGCAACAATAATACCAATTTAAGCTCAATCTTTACAGTATAGGTTGAAATATGGTAGATAAACAAAAAAATATAAAGTTTTGTGCATCAAAATTATATTTAAGGTTTATAGCTCTTAACGTATTCAGAAAAAGAGGGACAAGTAACGCAGTTGTTGGCTACTACGTTACTTGTCCCTCTTTTTCTGAATACTTTTAAACGCTTTTAAGTTTCTTTATTCTGGATTAACGGTGTTTAATAGCGTTAGACATAGCTATGTATGTTTTGCCTCCGTCCTCTAACTTTTTTCCTATTTGTCTTAGGGATCTTTTCTTGTAGGTACTTGTTACATTTTCTTTTCAATTTCTCGTTTTCTTCCTTTTCATGCTTTCTTATTTTGTCTGTACTATGCAGATCTGTCTCGTCTTTACTCGTCTTCTTCCTCTTGACCTTGGAGAAACCGGTGTTCCTGATAGTGGTGTTGAAGCCGGTGTATTATCTAGTATAACTTGCCCTCTTTCCTGATGTTCTCGACGTGTCTTGTTTGCCACCATCCATTTAAGCTTTGCAGATTTATGTTCTCCTTTTGTCATATCCTTTACAAGTTTGTTAGTGGCATTATATCTTTGAAGATCTTTTTTTTTAGCCTCAGCATTTTAAAAGGTCCTGTTGATTTTTTCCCCTAAAACGCTGTTGTTTTTCTGCCGGTGTTAACGCCATTATATTGGAAATAAAATACTGTAACAAAATAACCTAATAAATAAGTAAATAAATGAACTGTAAAACAGATAAATACACTTCGAAAACTGTTTACTTTACAACTGCGTTACTGCACCTACAACTGCGTTACATCTGGAAGTAACGCAGTGTAGTGGTAACGCAGTTGTAAAAATAACGTGGTTTCTAACATTTGGTTCGTATGATAATAATTAAAAAATCATTTTAGATGGCATACAAATATTTGCTTATACTATTACAAAACGCATTAAAAAAACAATCAAATATCTAAAAAAACTCACCATTTGCTGTCGGTAACTCAGTGGTCGCACAATAAACACACGCGCCTCTCCGGCAACTCGAGCTTGATTTACACGGCCAGCGTTATAGCTACGAACACCCGCCTCACCCCGCCAGCAATTTATATTAAATCTAACGAACTCAGTCGAAAATGCACAAAAAAAAAAACGAATTTAAGAACTACTTTTGCTTGGTAACATAGTGTACTAACGTTTTCTTTCTTCAACAGGGACAAGACAAGAAAAAAATCGTAAATAATACACGGTCAAACAAAAAATAAAATTATTGGCACGTTCATAAAGTTCACCCTTACCTTAATTTCCGTAGATATTTTAATTTTATAGTACCGTGAAGAGTTTTAATGTAATGTCAATGTATTGAAGCGAAGTGCTTGCTGGGACAGCCGGATTTTGTATGAGATACGACTGACTTACCGAGAAAAGCAACTGAGTTACCGTCATTTACGTCAAATTATAACGTTTTTCATTAATGTTTATATCTTTTTAGAGAGATATTATTATTACGTTTCTACCAATAGCGATTTTATTTTAGTAATCATAGTATTTTTTAATGTAGTAGGCTCTGTTCTTGAGAAACCGATTATGGGCCCTGGAAAAAAATAATGGCCCGATTGATTCTTTCATTGCCATGCCACAGTTCTTTCATTGCCGTGGGCGCTTGTTTCATTGCCGTGCACGCATGTTTCATCGCCGTGGCACGAAATTTTTAAATCCTTATATCTCGTTAGTTTTTTAAGTTATCTGCTAGACATTAAGCAAGAATATATAAATTATCAAAAACTTTAATAAGAGCGTTTCTTTTTTTAAAAAAAGCTTAAGATTAAAAAAACCACAGAAATGAAGATTTTATAGGACCTGTTGAAATTCACTCATATTACTTTTAATACTTAGAAAGGAAGTTACGAAGCCACAATACACTTGAAAACGTCCGTAACCACACCCTTATGTACAATATTAATAAGTCGCAAAATTACTTATCACTGTGCAAACAAGTTAGTTGTTAAACATCGTTATTCAAGGAATGTATTGATTCCTTATCACAATTCCAGTAGTTTGGCAATTTACCTTAACTTTATCGTCAGTTACAGTATTTACATTAGGTACCTACGTATAAATACACATAATCTATTTGATAGTTTTCGCGAAATGTGGTTTTATTAAACCTACGTAACATAGTATGACAGTACTAATATAGATGGATGTACAAGAGGAGGAAGACAAAGGAAAAGATTGTGTGAGGAATGACTTGACAGAAAATGGAGTAAATGATACTATGACTTCTGACAGGGGAGAATGAAAGAAGAAAACGCGTTGTGCTGCCCCCAAAAATAAAGAAGGTGATAAGGAAAAGAATAAAAATGAGGGTTACGATGTAAATCATACCCAACCTATAGGTAGACACTTCGCTATTCCATAGTACCACAGTTACATTTCACTGGTTTCCAATCCCGAAATCCAAATCCAAATCCCGTCTAAAAGTCTAGAGCAGGGGTGGCCAACTTAATTGCAATTACAATAGTTATTAGTTGGTAACTACGTTGCGCACTCTAGTCTTGGATATAGATATAGGATAATAGTCGCGATTGACCGGTTGGCCACCCTTGATCTAGAGAGACTAATAGCTACTGAGAAATTTTATTCACAAGATTGCTTCATACTTTACTAGGAGATAGTATCTACTTTAGACCATCAGGCGATTGTGATCTTTAAATCAAAGAAACGAGCGATGAACTATCAAAAGGACTTACTTGCATATTGATGCAGAAAAGAAAATCCAACATCGTTTAATTGAAACACTGTTTAGGTAACTAAGGGATAGGCAAAATCTACAACAGGCACTATGTACCCCAGGCTCCTTCCAGCTTTGGTTAGAATTTCCAGCTTTCAGTAGAATACTCTTTGCCAGTTCTACACAAGCACAGCTGACTTTTCTAGAGAAATTCATTAATGATTTCAGTGTATAGGCACAGTAGGTAACCTTTCGCGGTAGGTCCTTTCGAGCAGTTCTCATAGCCTTTCATTCATCTTGTCATGACCAAAAAAAATCTAAACACCAGTCATTCATAGCTTATTTCCTTTATTCATTTTTTTTCCTTATCATTTACATTTTTAAATATTGTTACAAAAACAAAAATAATAAAAACATTTAAAAATATAAATAATAGTGGCCCGCCGGTATCGGGAACAGGGTCCAAGCTACCGGCAGTCAGGGCTCCAGAGTAAGGAACCTCCGAACAATGCGCGCCGTGTCCAGAAGAACTGCTCTCTGAATCTGGCCCTTGATCCAGCTGCCTAACGAGAGCCTCTTGAGATGTTGGTCGAGGCTCTTGGCGATTAAGCCATGGGCCGACACGACTATCGGCACAATGACTGCTGAATCCACATCCCACATATCGACAACCTCGCGAGCCAAATCAATATACTTGATTTGCTTATCTTTTTCATTCATAGCTTTATTATTATCTGCTGCAAGTATTCTAAGTATTTATTTTGGTCAAATGGCATGTTTGAAATCAAACTACAATGAACCTGGTCTGGGCATTATCATTGACGTTAGCAATGACCAGACACTTTATACAGTTTCAATGCGTTCAATAACGCGCCTTTCTTTTAAATAAAGCTTTAGTTAGGTACTAACTGCAGAACAAGGCTATTACATTCATACATTCACACATTGTGTGTAAATTGTCAACTGTCATGCTTTTATTTAAATGCTGGTAAAAGATCATCAATCTCCCGCCCTTTATTGTCAGACTCGTACTGATTAACATCCATGGTGATCCTTGAATAGCTCTTGACGTCTCAAGGTCACGGCTACCTATCTGAATCAGTGTCGCAATGGTCGTCAGTCATAGTGGCTGAATTCAGAGCGGCGTCGATGCACTCGGGAATCCAGAATCTGATGTAACATCTGAAATTAAAATTAGGCAGAGCTTTATATATATTTATTTATATATATATTTATTTATTTAGCATTTTGTACAGGAGACAGCCTCATGAATAATGACCGCATAACGTAATACAGAGTGAATTTATGTTATTAACTTTGTAACTGGGGCGACGAAAGTGAACAGGTTAATAAATCTTAACTAATCAGTCATGTATTTTAATTTGGCTCACGAGTTTGCCGAAGTGTGGAATGTGTATTCAGCGATCATTGTGCCGATAGTCGTGTCGGCCCATGGCTTAATTGCCAAGAGCCTCGACCTGGCTGTCTACACACCAAACCAACTCGGCTTTGGCGTGCCGCCGGGTAAGCCGCGCGGGCGGAAGCCACCGGCAAGCTTGTTTCAAAATAAGGCCGCCGGCCTTGCCAGCGGGTTCATGCCACCAGCTTTGTTCCTTTAAGCAGCTGGATCAAGGGCCTGATTCTGAACGCTGTTCTTCTGGACGCGGCGCGCATTGTTAGGAGGTTCCTTTCTCTGGACCTTGACTGCACCGGCAGAAAGGAACCTGCGAACAGGGTCCAAGCTACCGAGCTTGGACCCTGTTCGCAATGCCGGTGGGCCACGTTTGTTTATATTTTATGAGAATGAGGAAAAGGAATAGATAATTGTTGTGTTGTATCGCTATTTTTTTGCCCTCCCACTTGATAATCGAAAGTAACAATATATTTTAACGATTTTCCATGAATAATCTATAAATAATATTTTAATCTTTTATAAAAAAATAAACATTATTGGCGTCATTTGATTAAATGATAAGGTAACATATAGATTTTGCGTATAAAACAAGGAACAAACTAGTGATCTATACAGACTACAGTAGACTGTCACGTCTGGGTTGGAACATCAAGTGAATAAACGGGGAAAAATGTAAGTACCTAGGTTTATCATTTTATGTAACGTAACGGAATATTTACAAACAAACAGCAAACTATTTGTTTTTGGTGTCCGATACTGCAGCACTGTTGCAAGCACCATGATCAACGATCAAAATACCAAACATATGCCTAATGCGAGTTCGTTTTATGTTGACGCGATAGTAACGATTAACTCCGGTTTGCGCTCTTATTGGTTAAGAGTTCTTACGACCTTGGAGTGGACCAATGAGAGCGCAAAATGCGATAAACCGTACTAACGTACCTTAAACGTTATGTTTGATCAGGGATGAATTAGTTATCGGAAACTCGAAAGAAAATTTTATAAATAGGTACTTGTTTTGTATTCTTAATTTCATCTATTTTACGGACTTATGCACAAAGAAGTCCCTATTTAATGTAAGATATTTGTCAACATTAGATAAATTACGCGTCGTTCTTGCTGGTGAGAATGTGTGCGTGGTGTATGCGTCACCTCGTCACCTCTCCCTTTGAGGAGTCCTGATCCCGATCATTCGGTCAACATACGTACAGACATAGTGAAATTGTAAAGTACGCGGCTGCATAGAAATAACAATAATGTTGCTGCAACAAAGAACATTAAATCAAATCAACCTTTTGTTTCAGTTTCAGTATGGGTGACTCTCCTGACAATGCAACCACCAACACCAACGCAATACCAGATGTAACGTTCAGGAAAATGGTCACAGCCCCTGATAACTGTAAACCTCCTAAAGAAATAAACAACGATGGAGTGTGTCGAGAACCCTGGAAGGAGGAGAAGGAGGGAAAGAAAAAATGAACTGAAACTTATGTTTATAACAGTACTTTTGTTGTGGCCTAAGTTAAATGTTGTGATGTTATAAGGCTGTATTTTACTGCATTTCAAATACCTCTTGAGTTCCTACTGTCTTACTACTAGGCCATGCTAACTAAGCCGTAAGTCGTCGCCACCTGAACTGTCTAGGGCAGGTCGGGAGCACATCGCTATCTTTTGCTAACGGTTGCTATAATTCTGTTCTTACCAGGCAGCCGTTTTACCAGTAGTATTACCAGTATTCGGGATTTGGGTCTCTTTCTTTTTTGTGCACAAAATGCTACGTTATGCCTTGTGAGCGACGAGACATTTTTAACATTGCTAGTTAACGATAAAAACATGATTCTTCCAATGCCATCAGAATAATCACCGTCTTGTAGAAGATGAATATTGACAGCAGACTCTAGTATTGGTAAGGTCATTTTCAAAAGATACGCTAACTATTTCTTCTCTACATCCGTTACAGCCGTGGTATAAAAAATCCAATAGTACAATTAGTTATTAATACAATCTTCGTGTTATTAATCGTCATCAAAAATAACGGAAACCGATATGCACTTGTGTTTTGTTTATAGATACGGATTGAAAAAATACCGTCATCGACAGTCATTTGAAAAAATGTTGATACTCGTATAGTCGGATATTTTGATAGAAAAAGTGAACAGACTCCATATTCAGTGAGGTAGATATTGTGTGCACTGTGCATTTCTATTAAAAAACCGTGAAACAGATTAGTATAAAACTGCTTGCGGGCGTCGTCATCCAGTACCATCTTGTAGCAGCCGCGAGCGTGTGTGTTCATCAACCACAGAATTTTCGTATTTTCTTCAGTTATACAAGTGAGTAAATTACCATTAATTTTCATTTTTACAATGCTACTTTAGGGAACTCTGACAACAAATCGATTTTTGATATTCTAGACGATTGTCATATATTATTAATTTCAGTGCATTCGATCCCTTCACAGCCAGCGCGTGGATCTAAAAAAGCCACTTTAGTAGCGTTTTATTGCAATCAAATTCGCAAAATTGGATATTCTGTTCTAATGTTCAAGCAATAGAGTAGATAAAGGCTATTACTCGCTGATGCCAAAAGATGCACTTCAAATGGCTATAAGTTGGTAAGATGCAATTCAAATTATAAGTAATAGTTATAATTAATAGTCGACCAACTTATAAAACGTACTCGGATAACATATTTTCCTGAACAACACGAACATGTTTTTCAACTGCAAATGCAAGGCAACTTTAATTAGTTAAAATTAAATTCAGCGAATCAGTTTAGTTAGTTCGCATATGTATTTTGCATTGCTATTAGCAGATATAGCTAAAATGTCGTTCTTAGATCCGGAGTTCACGACATGTTTTATAGCTAACTAGCTTCTGCCCGCGACTTCGTACGCGGATCCTGTTCGTTTATGGCAGTGACAGCGGGGTCGTCAAAATCGAAGATATGAAACGTCTGATGTCCAATGTCAAGAGCCCGGGTAGAAAAATAAATGGGAGTTTTGGCCAGTAGAGTCAGATTTTTAATGATATACCATCGTCATTGAAAATCAGTTCTAAAATCATACCGCCTTCACCGCTTGGAGGCACTCCCAGCTTATGTTATTTTATAATTATACAGCGAATTAGCGATAGCTTTGATTTCCACATCAGATGTTTCTGATCTTTGATTTTTATAAGTCAACAGGAAATGCCCATCAGACCGAGCAACTTTGGCTAAGTCGTTATTACTATATGTGTTATGGTATAGCAGGGCTCTTGGAGTTCCACGTTCCTACAGGTGTTCCAGATCTTCAATTTTTATACGTCAACAGAGAGTGCTCATCAGGCTTTTTTTTCGTTGTAAAATCATCAAATGAGCCCTCCCAACCCGGCTAGGGTGGAAGGGACGGTCAGACTTGTACTGACTAAAATACACGGTGTCTTTCGGTAGCCCTTTGAGTACTGGAGTCGCGGTATACGTATGTTCCGCAACCCCGGGCAGGGCAGTCCTGCACCGTATGCTCCACCGTGTCCTCCGGGCGGTCCTCGCAGTGGTAACACCCGGGCGCTTCCTCCTTCTGTATGAGACACAGGTATCTGTCGAAGCATCCATGTCAGGTGAGGACCTGCGTCAAGTGGTAGGTGTGGACGCCGTGGAACTTATCCAGCCACTCTTCCAAGTGGGGTCTTACAGCCGCGACTGTGGCGTGCCCGGTGTTCATCAGGCTTAAGTTTTAATTTTGAAGACCTAGTACTTTTTGTTCAGATCCCTCATTCAATTTCGGTACTAAAACCTTCTTCGTGATCCTGTATGAACACCTTCTTCATGATTCTGTTCTCCTAGTACTTTTTGTTCAGATTCCTCATTCAATTTCGGTACTAAAACCTTCTTCGTGATCCTGTATGAACACCTTCTTCATGATTCTGTTCTCCTAGTACTTTTTGTTCAGATCCCTCATTCAATTTCGGTACTAAAACCTTCTTCGTGATTCTATATGAACACCTTCTTCATGATTATGTTCTCCTAGTACTTTTTGTTCAGATCCCTCATTCAATTTCGGTACTAAAACCTTCTTCGTGATCCTGTATGAACACCTTCTTCATGATTATGTTCTCCTAGTACTTTTTGTTCAGATCCCTCATTCAATTTCGGTACTAAAACCTTCTTAAACTGACGTTTCATGTCAAGTCACACGGGAACGCTGTCGAACGGGATAAAAAGTATCCTATGTCCGTCTCCTGGCTCGTAGCTATCTCCCTACCAATTTTCAGCCAAATATGTTCTGCCGTTCTTGAGTTATAAGTGGTGTAACTAACACGACTTTCTTTTATATATGCAGGCTGTTTCTTTTAATTTGGCCAAAAGGGAGAAATCCTGATCCATAAGAGATACGGGAAAACTTTCTTAGGAACCTTTAGCTATGTTTTGATGTTGACAATTTTGGCGGTTTTACTTTTTTGGTCAAGTGCGAGTTGTCCACAATAATGAGTGAAATAGGCCAATTTTTTTTAATGCCTATCGACTCTGTTTCATGTAAGGATCATATCATTGTACCGGAAGAAAAAACTCGGGACGGCGGAAGTTGGTCAAATTTAGCAAAATATTTTTTCATAAAAATTGTATGAACGAAAATATTTCCATTTTTTTTTATGATGTTTTTCGACTTAGTGTCATGTAAGGATCATTGCATTGTATGGGAAGGAAAATGTCTGGACAATGGAAGTTAGTCAAAAGTACAGTAATGTTTCTTCTTACAGCATAAAAACGTATTAGTAGTACTCAGTATTTCATTAGATTTGACCCACTTCTGTTGCCCTGACATTTTCCTTCCCATATAATGAAATGATCCTTTTTTTTTTGAATGATTCTTTTTTGTTGTATAGGTATTAAGTCTGGCGAACACAGGCTATAGTTTATTTTGGAAACTTGAACACCTGGCGCAGAACTGCAACAGACCAGCTAAACTATAAGAGATACAAAAATGGTGCGATAGCAAAAATTCTTCCACGTGATGAGCATTTTCTGCTGAGAGAATAAATTTAAACATCTGGAACAACTGATGTGGTACTCCAAGAGCCCAGCTACACTATAACATATACAGGAATGACGTCTTAGCAAAGTTGTTCAGCCTGATGAGCACTCTCTGTTGATATATAAAAATTGAAGATCTGGAACACCTGATGTATTTGGAACAGCTGATGTGGAAATCAAAGCTATCACTAATTTCACTGTATAAGGAGAACATCCACGCAGTGAAGGCGGTACCAGTTTAGGATTGATTTTAATTTTTTTTTTAACATCGATGACGATGAATATTTTAATAAAAATTTTACTCTACTGGACAAACTCTCATTATTTTTTTACCTGGGCTCTTGGAATTGGGTATCAGACTTTTCAGTTCTTCGATTTTGACGATCCCGTTGTCGCTGGCATAAACAAGAGGATCCGCGTACGAAGTTGCGGGCAGAAGCTAGTATATACATATATACTAGCTATTTTTTTCTATCACTTTGGTCTTGCATTCAATTGTGTTAAACATTGTGTTAAACAATGTTAAATTTCTACGCCACTTTTTAAGGGCACTTGGTTTTTGTGTCGGGGGTTTTATTTTACAATAATAAATATTTTATTAAAAATATCGTAAAGGAGTAGCTCTTCCTCCTCATTCTTTATTTTTTTTCTAAAATATACTGGGTGTAAATGGAAAAACAAAACAATATCAATCAAATACTTTTTCGTACCACTTGCTCAAAAAAGTGACATTCTATGCCACAAAAAGCGAACATAACAATAGTCATTTTTAATCTGTGAAAAACAAGGAAAGAATGTTGTACTGAATTTCATTCTCTCTCTAGGGAGAGAATGTGATTTAAATTTGGAATACTTAGATTACGGTAGACTCGATCGAAAGCTAACCAGAATAATAAAACATAAAAAAAAAAAAAATTCGAGTCGACAACATATATCCGCAAAATTCGGATTGTCGAGTATTTTGTAAATTTCTAATGATTTTCTGACCAGACAGATCGCAGCCGCCATTATTGACATCGGTTATCATGTTGAGTTTTTTTTTCTTTCTTTATTTTCGGCCTACGACTTACCGTGACACCTACCTACATTTAGTACCTTGATGTGTAGTATTTGGGACACACGTTTCACCCGAGCGAAGCCGGATTTTCATCTAGTTAAATAAAATTACGAAAACCGACGAGGCCGTATGAGGTGATAAAGCTGTCTTAGTCTTGGGTGAACTTAAATCCCTCGCTACACTCAGGACTCGTCTTAAATCTCTCGCTTCGCTCGTGATTTAAGTTTTTAACACCCTCGCTACGCTCGGGAGTAAACCTCGAGTCCTTCGTTACGCTCGCGATTTAATTCGCCACCCGCGACAGAAGACCCTGCTTTATCCCCTTGGTTAATAATCTACTATTCCACGACTCTCAGTTTCTGAAATAGTAGATTATTAACCAAGGGGATAAAGCAGGGTCTTCTGTCGCGGGTGGCGAATTAAATCGCGTGCGTAACGAAGGACTCGAGGTTTACTCCCGAGCGTAGCGAGGGTGTTAAAAACTTAAATCACGAGCGAAGCGAGGGATTTAAGACGAGTCCTGAGTGTAGCGAGGGATTTAAGTTCACCCAAGACTAAGACAGCTTTATCACCGAGGAAAATACTCTACTTTTCGTACCATTTGCGAAAAAAATAACACAGTAATAATATGAGATACGCATTTTAAACATTAATATTTGTAACATTAACTTATTTATAAAAATAAGTAAAAATAAACTTAACGTTTATGTATTTGAAGAATACAAAAACGCGGCATATTAAAAAAGCAAAGGCATCAAGCTCATACGGCCTCGTCGGTTTTCGTAATTTTATTTAACTAGATGAAAATCCGGCTTCGCTCGGGTGAAACGTGTGTCCCAAATACTACACATAAAGGTACTAAATGTAGGTGTCACGGTAAGTCATAGGCCGAAAATAAAGAAAGAAAAAAAAAACTCAACATGATAACCGATGTCAATAATGGCGGCTGCGATCTGTCTGGTCAGAAAATCATTAGAAATTTACAAAATACTCGACAATCCGAATTTTGCGGATATATGTTGTCGACTCGAAATCTTTATTTTTTTATGTTTTATTATTCTGGTTAGCTTTCGATCGAGTCTACCGTAATCTAAGTATTCCAAATTTAAATCACATTCTCTCCCTAGAGAGAGAATGAAATTCAGTACAACATTCTTTCCCTGTTTTTCACAGATTAAAAATGACTATTGTTATGTTCGCTTTTTGTGGCATACATGTCACTTTTTTGAGCAAGTGGTACGAAATAGTAACAAACTCAACTAACGTATTTATATACATATATTACAGAATGGCCGACTCCAGCCGCAACTCAGCGAAGACTATATCCAAGTCTTCAGAAGGACTCTACAGTTTCTACAATAAGTCGTCCGGGAGAATAGAACAAAGACTTTGCGAGGTCCCCGGCGATTGCACCAAGCCCGTGCATTTAGGACCAGAAATCGCCCCGCAGCCGACGGTGCCGACAGTCATACCCAGGAAGGATGGAACCAAAGCTATGATATTATAAAGTGTATTGAAGATATTCACGAAAGTTATAGACATGAAGTCGAGACAGTTTACACACCTGAATGTCTAATAAAGTGTTAAATATTGTAATTTGTTTTTTTTGAGTTGAATTCTAACGTCAAAAAAGGTCACTTTGACCTTTTTTTATCGTGGTAAAATCATCAAATGAGTCCTCCCACCACATTTCTGTCAGACTTGTACTGACTAAAATCCACGGTGTCCTTCAGTAGTCCTTTATTTTCCGGGGTCACGGTACTGAAATAAGTCCCGCAACCACTTAAGGTGACCTGGATGTAACTCGTCTTAGTACTAGCGACCCGTCCCACCTCCGCACGAATACAATCTCTACTGTATTATGCATGTTACATTTATAAACCTTCCTCTTGAATCAATCTATCTTTTATAAAACCTGCATCAAAATCCGTTGCGTAGTTTTAAAGATAAGCATACATAGGGACAGACAGAGGGAAGCTTCTTTGTTTCATACTATGTAGTGATGGGTCGTTCTAATAACAGCGTTACCGTAACCAGTCAGGTAGTTTTTCACGGAAATGTGTGATTAAAAAAAACTTTTCATTAAATTTTGTACAACATTATACTGAAGTAAGTATAATAAGTAAGTTGTAATATTATGAAAACAGAAGTGATATAATAAGAACTTAACTTACTACCAGGACTTGGGTCTTTTTCTTTTTGTGTACAATATGCTACATTCCATTGCCGTTTGAGCAGACGCCAAGAGGCAGGCCGGGCAGTGCACAGGTGGGACGTCTGCAAATCAGTGAACGACTAGACATTTTTAACATTGCTAGTTAGCGATAAAAAACATGATTCTTCCAATGCCATCAGAATAATCGTCGTCTTGTAGAAGATGAATATTGACAGCAGACTCTAGTATTGGTGAGGTCATTTTCAAAAGATACGCTAACTATTTCTTCTCCACGTCCTTAACTGCCATGTAGTCCAGTCATTAAAGCCAAAACCCGAAAATAATTAGTAACTTGCTGAAATTTTAAGGGGTTTTTAAAGAAGGTAAATTAACTTACCGGGTGATTTTGCAGCGTTCTGTGTACGGAAAGGGTTGAAAAGGGGTGAAAAGTGTTTTTCGTTAATAACATTGCCAAAAAAATTAGTAACACGCTGCAAATTTGGAATTAGGTTGTTCTTACCGTTCTATAACGTGTATCAAATTTGCAGCGTTTTGCAACATACGGAACATTGTTTATTTTTAAAAAACAATGCAATTTGTTAATAACAAGGGTAAAAAAATTAGTAACACGCTGCAAATTTGGAATTAGGTTGTTCTTACCAGTTTGTAACGTGTATCAAATTTGCAGCGTTTTGCAACATACGGAACATTGTATATAATTAAAAAACAATGATTTTTTTAAATAAAAGGGGTGGAAAATATTAGTAACTCGCTGTAAATTTGTAATTAGATTGTTTTTACCGTTTTGTAACGTATATCAAAGGACATTGGGAAACCGATGTATGAAATCTGGGCCCACTCTCAATAGTAACATGTGACACACCGTTGGATAGGGCTTTCAAAGCGGAATATTAGTTACTAACAAACATATGGTCTAACGTTAGTACTTTTTAAGATACGACGTGTTAAAGTCGTCTCGGTAAAACATTTTTTCGTAATTTTAATAATAATCAATGTTCCGTATGTTGCAAAACGCTGCAAAATCACCCGGTAACTTATTTTACCTTCTTTAAGAACCCCTTAAAATTTCAGCAAGTTACTAATTATTTTCGGGTTTTGGCTTTAATGACTGGACTAATGGTATAAAAATAATTATTAATACAATCTTCGTTCTATTAATCTGCATCAAAAATAACGGAAACCGATATGCACTTGTCTTGTTTATAGATACGGATTGAAAATATACCTTCTTCGACAGTCATTTGAAGAGTTATTGATACTCGTATAATCGGACATTTTGATAGAAAAGGAGTTTTTTTGCGAATAGAGTCCATAATCAGTGAGTTAGGTATGTGGTACCGTCTATTAAAAAACCGTGAAATAATTTTTATAAGACTATTTTCGGGCCGTCTGTTTCGCATCCAGTATCATCTTGTATCAGTTGCGAGCGTGTGTGTATCCATCACAGAATTTCCCTATCTTCTTTAGTTACAATGTGAGTAAATGAACTTTTATATTTTTATTTTTACAATGCTGATTTTATACACATATACATTACACAATGGTTGTCCTATATTGTCTATTAATTTCAGTGCATTTGATCTCTTTAAAGCAAGCTTGCGGGTCGAAAAAGGGCAACTGTAGTAGCATTATAACTATGCATTGCAATAAAATCCGCATAATGGAGTAATTTATTCTAATGTTCAAGCAATAGAATAGAAAACTGATAAAAAATAATCTAATTTTCAACATTGCTATTAGTAAATTATATTGCTAAAGTATGTTTTTTCAAATCGCCTCGCTTAAAAATATCCGGAGTTAATAGCTAATCTGAAATCCATCTTTTAACATCAGCAATTTTTACATCGGAAACCTTTAAATAATATAATGTTCTCCGATTTCTCGATACGTCTAGACCGATTTACAAAAAAAAACTTCTTTTGTTAGAAGGGATATACTACACAGATGGTTATCAAGTCAGAAGAAAAACCAAGGTTTGAAAAAAAAACATAAAATGTATAAAATAGCTTTTCATAAGTGGTTTCATTTTAATTTTTAAATAAATTTTCCAACAGCGTTTACGGAATCGAGTCTAGATTTTTTAGAGATTAAACTTAGCCTACATCAAATTCAACAACTATAATTCAGTTCCGATAAAGCTATAGCATTTCAATTGCATAAACATAATTTATCACTGCTACTACTATGCCGTGCCGTACTTAACCTTCCGCGTGACGCTGGTCCTCACCGGACACGGCTGTTTCGGGAGGTACCTGTGTCTAATGAGGAAGGAGGAAACGTCTGGGTGTCACCACTGCGTAGATCGCCCGGAGGACACAGTCGAGCATACGATGCAGGATTGCCCCGCTTGGGCGGAGCGCAGACGTGTCCTCACGGCGGCGATAGGCGGAGACCTCTCGCGCCCAGCACTGGTCGCCATGCTGCGGGGCGAAACGGAGTGGGAAGCGGTCGCCTTCTTCTGCGAAGCAGTCATGCTCGCGAAGGAGGAGGCGCGTCGTGCGAGAGAGAGGACAATGTCCCCCCTCCGCCCCACCCGCGGTGGTGGACGCCCACGGCGTCGGACGTCGCATGACGATCTCCGGTCACCGTAGGCGCGGGCATGCGGGTGGCGAGGCAACTCGCTGTCCGACCATGGACCATGCCCATGTCGACGGCGCGTCGTGTTCCACGCGCGCCTCAAAGAGCTGTCAGCAAAATGACGGGGCTCCCTCTCAGAGTGCTAAAGCCTGCCGGGGTCGCGGGACTTATACCATCACCGTGACCCCGGAACAAAAAGGGGTATTGAAGGACTCCGTGGATTTTAGTCAGTACAAGTCAAGTCTGACTGTCCCTTCCGCCCTGCCCGGGGTGGGAGTACTCATTTGATGATTTTACCACGATAAAAAAAAAAAAAATGCCGTGCCGTACTAATTTTGTTATTAGTAGATATAATTCACTCCCATTTTTAACCGACTTCAAAAAGAAGGAGGTTATCAATTCGACGGTATGTTTTTTTTTTTTTTTTTATGTGTTTGTTACGCGATTACTCCGGCGATTGTGAACCGATTTTCAAAATTCTTTTTTTATTCGAAAGGAGATGCTTTCGGAGTGGTCCCATATTCACCAAGTCAAGATCTGATGATTAGATCCTGGAGAAATTGAGGGCAACCCTCAAATTTTATAGGCCCACATATAGTTTTTCGCAAATATTATGAAGTAATTTAAGTACTGGCGTATGGTAATCATAATCTCATGTAGCTGAGCTGATGATGGAAGGTACAACTCCTTAACTGTAAGGAGTAGGCATCGACTGATTTAGTTTGTGTTCGCTTATCTCCGGAACTACAAGTCCGATTTAAGTCATCTTTTTTTTTGTTATACTAGGTATCGTTCAACTGAGGGAACACTGCAAGTTTCATCAAAATCGGTTCAGTAGTTTTTGAGATAGGGAATTTTATTAGCTAATTTTGTACATGAGCGATGTTAATAACGGTGCTACGGATTACAAAATTCTAGTGCACATGTAAGAAAATTATGTACCTATTTGACAAGAATTTGGGTTGAATATTTAAACTAAAAAGAGTAAAATAAAAGCTTCTTTAAAAAAAAAATTAACCGCCTTCAAAACCAACCACTAAAAAAGAGTAAAATAACCTACAAAATAACTTTTCTTTCGGAAGTCGGTGGCAAAAAAGACAATGAAAAAAAAAAACCACCGACTTCCGAAAGAAAAGTTACTTTGTAGGTTATTTTACTCTTTTTTAGTGGTTGGTTTTGAAGGCGGTTAAATTTTTTTTAAAAAAGCTAATATCTATTATCTATTATTACATATAATAAAATAGTAGGAAAGTCAAAACTGTACATTGAATATTTTTTTAAAAGAATACTTGGGGTGTGATCTACAATCGATACCGAAGCAAAAAATATAGTTTTTAGAATTTTTGTCTGTTTATCTGTTTGTCTGTATGTATGTCCGGGATAAACTCAAAAAGTACTGGACGGATTTGAATGATTCTTTTTTTGTTGTATAGGTATTAAGTCTGGTCAAAACATAGGCTATAATTTATTTTGAAAACTTGAACAACTGGCGCAGAACCGCAACAGACCAGCTAAACTATAAGAGATACAAAAATGGTGCGATAGCAAAAATTGTTCCACGTGATGAGCATTTTCTGCTGAGAGAATTAGTTTGAAGATCTGGAACACCTGATGTGGAACTCCAAGAGCCCAGCTACACTATAACAAATACAGGAATAACGTGTCAGCAAAGTTGTTCGGCCTGATGAGCACTCTCTGTGGACATATAAAAATTGAAGATCTGGAACACCTGATGTGGAACTCCAAGAGCCCAGCTACACTATAACATATACAGGAATGAGGTCTTAGCAAGAGTTGTTCAGCGTGATGAGCACTCTCTGTTGACGTATAAAAATTGAAGATCTAGAACACCAAAAGGGAACTCCAAGAGCCCAGCTACCCCGCGGTGGTGGACGCCCATGGCGTCTTACGTCACAAGACGATCTCCGGCCACCGTAGGCGCGGGCATGCCGGCGGAGAGTAAAGGGCAACTCGCCGGCCGACCATGGACGGCGCGTCGTGTTCCACGCGCGCCTTAAAGAGCGTCAGCATAATGAAGGGGCCTCCTCTCAGAGGGCTAAAGCCTGCCGGGGTCACGGGACTTATACCATCACCGTTACCCCGGAACATAAAGGGCTATTGAAGGACACCGTGGATTTTAGTCAGTACAAGTCTGACAGTCCCTCCCGCCCTGTCCGGGGTGGGAGGACTCATTTGATGATTTACCACGAAAAAAAAGAGCCTTGAAAAACGTTTAATTGAAAAAAAAATGATCAATCTTTAAGGCGATGACTGTATTTGAAGCTTAAGTTAACCTTTTCTTCTTTGAATTCATGCTTATTTTTGTTCAACTCAACGCCCAGTTGAAAAATTCAACCTGTATAGGAATGACGTCTTAGAAAGAGCTGTTCAGCCTAATGAGCATTATCTATTGATGTATTAAAATGTAAGATTTGGAACACCTGATGTGGAAATCAAAGCTATCACTAATTTCACAGACTGATTTTCGATGACGATTAATATATTAATACAATTTTTATTCTACTGGCCTCCCATGAATTTTTTACCCGGGCTCTTGGAGTTGGGTATCAGACTTTTCAGATCTTCGATTTTGCCGACCCCATTGTCGCTGGCATAAGCAACAAGATCCGCGTACGAAGTCGCGGGCAGAAGCTAGTATTTTATAAAAAAATATTTTTGTATTAAAAATATCGTAATAGCTCTTCTTTCTCACATTTTTTTTTTTCTATATTTGACTAGGTCTGAATAGTGAATAGTCATTTGGCGTGAAAAATCCTGTTTTCTAAATCATGACTCTCAGTTTCTGGAATAGTTACAAATTCAACTAACGTACTTATATATATTACAGAATGGCCGACTCCAGCCGCAACTCAGCACAAGCCAACACTTCAGACGGAGACAACAACACCGTGGAACAGCCGTTCGTGAAAGTCCAACACGGCGTAGCCACGGCCCCCCCCAATAAAAAGGCCGGCGGCGCCGATGGTAGATGGCAGGATGAGGATCATGATGGATAGCTTCACTATTGTAAATTATGTGAACGTTATAATAACATGACGTCGAGACAGTTTACACAATTTAATGTCCAATAAAATAATATATATTGTAATCTTTTTTATTTTGAGTTCCATTGGAATGTAAGGTGACCTAAAATTAAAGCCGTTTTAGTATATTATTACTGACTAGCTTCTGCCCACGACTTCGTACGCGGATCCTGTTGCTTATGCCAGCGACAACGGGGTCGTCAAAATCACAAATCCAAGAGCCCGGTTAAAAAATTAATGGGAGTTTGGCTAGTAAAGTATATTTATCATATACTAGCTGTACCCGCGACGTCGTTCGCGTGGATGTCGGAACTTAACAATGTATTTTTTATCAAATTGAGAAAGTTTCATACAATCTTTCATCACCTATTTTATCCCCCTGGGGGTAGAATTGATCAAAATCCTTTCCTAGCGGATGCCTACGCTATAACATCTACCTGCATGCCAAATTTCAGCCCGAGAAAATATCAACGCACAGCCGCCGGCTGTGCGTTGATAGATCACTATGTCAGTCAGACACATTTGAGTTATATTTTTTATACATTAATAGATAATGCTCATCAGGTTGAACAACTCTTGCTAAGAGGTCATTCCTATATAGGAATGACGTACGTATAACATAATATATATGTTATAGTGTAGCTGGGCTCCTGGAGTTCCAGGTCAGGTGTTTCAGATCTTCAAATTTATTCTCTCAGCAGAAAATGCTCATCACGCGCAGGTTGGCAGGCTTTGGCCCTCGGCGAGTCCGACTCGCACTTAGCGGGTTTTATATACACAAGCACCCAGATCCGGAACCTGTAAATCATAGAAACCAATATAATTTCTGTGCTGCGCTGCGTGCGCGCGTGCTGCATGCACCCCATCACTCAGCCACTACACCAATTGATCCAAAATCCCTCCATTCTACAATGTAGGCTTAGGTGGTCTCTACAATTTTCTCATCTGATTGACGAAAGCTTGGACGACGATGAGTTTATTGTTAGACGTCGAAGAGATTCAATCCAGATGTTGCTCTTGAAATAAGTTTTTAGTAAATTGAGAACAGAAATAGTACATTTTGATGCAAGTGGGGAAAGTTTGTTATTATATTGCATTCGAGGCGAAATTCCCAGCCTAGCCGTGATCGAGGTTGTTATGGAGCTGAGAACAGCAATAACAAACGTGTATCGAAAGAAAATAATAGACCCTTCTCTCTCTCACTCTCTCTATCAAATAAATGCAACAGAAAGTTTTAAAAATAAATGTAATGTCTTACCACTTCCACTGTAATGACATCACTATCTAGAAGATTGGAAGTTAGGCTGATGCATACAAGACCAATATTGTCTTAGTACATACAAAAGACCTTCAATCAGTCATAAGTATCAGTATGAAACAGTAATGTATTAATGCGATGCGCATCGTAAAGATGATTTTTAAGGAAAGACAAATTTCAGATTGCAAGTCAAGTGGGATTCGAACCCGCGTCTTCTGGATAGGTACTCCAGACGCCTTAACCAACTAGGCCATTGCACACACACTTGCTAGCCTATCCAGAAGACGCGGGTTCGAATTCCACTTGCAATCTGAAATTTTTCTTTCCTCAAGGAACAGTAATGATTTAAAATTTAAATTTTAGGTCACATTACATTCCAATGGAACTCAAAATAAAAGAAATATTACAATGTTTATTATTTTATTCGACATTAAATTATGTAAACTGTCTCGACGTCATTTTATTATAACGTTTACATAATTTACAATAGTGAAGCTTTTTGATCATGTTCCGGATCCTGCCAACCATCCTTGTTGCCGCCGTCCTGGCTATTGGGGGGGACCGTGGCTAAGTCCATTTTGAACTTCTCGGACGACTGTTTCACGGTGTTGTTGTGTCCGTCTGAAGTCTTGGCTTTAGCC
This sequence comes from Agrotis ipsilon, assembly GCA_028554685.1. NCBI lineage: Eukaryota > Metazoa > Arthropoda > Insecta > Lepidoptera > Noctuidae > Agrotis > Agrotis ipsilon. The sequence continues at coordinate 4,585,839 of CM052968.1, forward strand.
TGTGCTGAGTTGCGGCTGGAGTCGGCCATTCTGTAATATATATAAGTACGTTAGTTGAGTTTATTACTATTCCAGAAACTGAGAGTCATGGAAAAGTATTTGTTTAATATATTGTTTTTGCATGTTAGAGATGCGCAAAATGTGTCACTAAAAAGAAATGAATGAAGTATATCTTTTCACTTGATGAACTACTCCACTCCACTTCCACTCATTTAGTTCAGTACTTCATATAGTTCAGCTTATCAGAACGAGTTCCTAACTGAATGGTATTTGAGCCGTTTGGGGTTGAAACTCTGGGCCATGGGGTTCGAGTGCCAAGTTTTAAAGTTATCACCAAGCGTTTAGTCCACTCTTCAGGTAACCAGAGGGCTGGCCTATTCCTTGGCCAACGAATAAGCATTGCCATACAACGTGGCAATGCTGCCAGCGTTCTGGGCACTGTTCCCGTTGACAGCGTGCGATGTGGACGTATTCTTTGACGCCCTATGAATGTTTTCTCTTTTATTTATTTATTTATTATTATTTTTCCTGTATATATGACCAGTACGTGTTTATTTATAGTTTGTAAATTAATTTGAAAAATTGGTAAATAAGAATTAAATATACCCTGTTTTACAACTTATAACTGCTCACTGCTCTCGAAACGGTGAAGGAAAACATCGTGAGGAAACCGGCATGTCCTAGAACCAAAAATTCGAAGACATGTGTCATCTACCAATCCGCACTGGGCCCGCGTGGTAGATTATGGCCCACTCCCTCTCTCAGAGAGGAGGCCTGTGTCTCAGCAGTGGGAACATTATAGGCTGATGATGATGATGATGATGATGACAACTTATAAACATGGCTCAAGAGGGAAAAGAGTTGACGTGAATATGATGATGATACATATAGGTATATTATATGTATTGAATTATTATTTTTTAATCTCTATTGACATTTGGTTTTAAAATTACTTAATATTTATATTTATAATACTTATGTTTCTAAATTTAAATAGAACATGACTGTAATTATTCATTTTAATTAAACTGCCAATCAAGAAAACCATACTGCAATAATACTGTAAAATGCATGAATTTTTATGATATAATAATAAGTTCAGTTTTAAATAATATAATTTGCAACGTTTGTAAAAGGCGGCTAAGTCATAAGTTCCTACTAACATAAGATGACACCAACATTGTAAACACATAAGCGCCGTATTCACCATCTGTCACGGCTGTACGTCATGCACAGTGACGGATTAAGACTACTTGATGCCCTAAGCATTTGAAGCCTTTGGTGCCCCCCTCCACGGGTTTTTTTCGTGATTAATTACATCAAATGTACCGCCCGGGCCGGGACGAGAGGTACTGTCAGACTTGTAGTGACTAAAATCCACGGTAAACCTTCAATAGCCCTTTACGTTCCAGGATTACGGTTACTTGATGAGATAGTCCCGCGACCCCGGCAGTCTTTGGCCCTCTAAAGGGCCCCCTTAGAGGGCCAAAATTCCAGTCAGTTTGCTGACAGCTCTTTGAGGTGCGCGTGGAACACGACGCGACGTCGACCCGGAAACGGTCCATGATCGGATGGCGAGTCACCCATTACTCGCCAGCCGTATACATATATCCGCGCCTACGGTGCCGGAAATCGCATAGCGACGTCCGTTGCCGTGAGCGTAACGTATGTACCTATTCATTGGTGATAAGGAAGGTATTATGTAGGGAAGTACTTTGTTCAGGTGGCCTACTATGATGTCTCAAATCGTGAATAGTTACAGTCAGGGAATGAGATGGCGCTAGACGACTTGTATAGCTCTGTTTATTTCCCACAACCTAAAGAGTCACGCTTTAAGAGTTCATGGTAGCACCAGTAGGTAAAACAGAGTCTAAGGAGATTTTTTTTTTGCATCTTTGTTGTATTGTGCAATAAATAAGAAAATCAGGCCCATGCACGGTGGAATAGCGAGCGAAGCGAGCTAGAAAATTTAACCAGTTTTAGTAAGTTTAAGTGACGTGAGACGTGATGCTCATGGGGGCACCAGAAGAAGCACAATAAAATCCGTCCTTAGGATTTTTTGTTTTCCTTCTGGTGCCCCCCCAGACGTGATGTCCTAGGCAATTGCTTAATTTGATTAAGGGTTAATCCGTCACTGGTCATGCACGATGCACGACGCAAAAACAACGTGAATAGGCTTGACGTACGTCATAATCACGGTGTTTTTGCGTCGTGCATCGTGTATGACCTTGGCGGGGCGTACAGCAAGATGGAACGTGAATAAGGCGCTTAGTTCGCAAATAAACGCTTTGACTTTGACTTTTGACTTTGTGTATTTTTTTTAAACCTTGGTTTTATTCCTGACCTGATTACGATCTGTGAAGTATTATATCCCTCTAACAAAAGAAGTTTTCTTTTTTTAAATCGGTCTAGACGTTTTCGAGGAATCGGAGAACATATTAATAAAAAAGATTCCAACAAATTCAGAATATTCTCCTTTTTCGAAGTCGTAAAAAATTGCTAAAGTTAAAAGATGGATTTCAGATTAGCTATTAACTCCAGGTACTTTTAAGTGAGGCCATTTGAAAACACATACTTTAGCAATATTTACTAATAGCAATGTTGAAAATTAGATTTTTTTTATCAGTTTTCTATTCTATTGCTTGAACATTAGAATAAATTACACCATTATGCGGATTTTGTTGCAATGCATAATTATAATGCTACTAAAGTTGCCCTTTTTCGACACGCAGGCTTGCTTTAAATATACCAAATAAACTGAAATTAATAGACAATATACGACAATCATTGTTAAAAGAATACCTATGTGTAAAATCAGCATTGTAAAAATAAAAATTAAAGGACATTTACTCACATTGTAACTGAAGAAGATAGGGAAATTATTTAGTTGACTAAAACACACGCTCGCAACTGATCCAAGATGCAACTGATACAAGATGATACTGAATATTCATAAAACTGTTGTTTTATACAAATTATTTCACGGTTTTTTAATAGACGTGTATTAGTGATGTTGCGAATGTCAGATTTTTGAAATTCGCGAATACGAATGCGGACGCGAATATTCAATTTCAATATTCGCGAATGCGAATGCGCCTATTGACTTTGATACAAAACGCACGCAAAATGATAGATAGCTTAGATCAGACATTTCATGTCATATTTAAACCAAACATTGGCAAGTCGATATAGTTGAATGAATGTAATTTCATTCATTCAACACATACAATTTATTCTTAATCTTAATTCGCCGAGTCGTTGCAGCGTACAGACGTGCTCGCTAGCAATATTTAATTAATACTTTTATAATTGTGACCTACTTGCGTAATACATGTGAACAATGTTGCTTATTGTGTAGTTTATTGAATTATGGACACGAAATAGTGAACTTTATAAAAACAACAAAATGGATAACAGCCCCTCTAGTCCCAAAGGACCAGTGCATTCCACCGCCTCGCCTTCGCAGTCGTCGTCGCAAATCCGAGCCCCCAGGTCAGACACAGCCGAGTTCATCGTATCTACACCTGAAATTCAGAGATGGATGGCAAGCATCGAGCAGCACCTCAATGAAGTTTGCTCTATTGCCACGGATGGCAAATTAAACTCAGAGCAGAAAATGAAGATCTCAAATCTGTGCCGTAAAATAGGTTCTGGTACATCGCAGATGGCGGTCCTATATCAGTCTATCAAGCAAAAAACCATTTACGCAGAACAAGAACTAAATATTCTTCACGAACAGCGCAGCCTGTCGGATCATATTTCAGATCTCAAGCAGTCGATGTTGCAGAGCACTAATAGTTCTACGGGGAATACTTCTTTTGCCGATATGGTAAAACGAGGCACTAAAGACTTTCTCCGACCTAATAACTTGACCTCAATTGCCATTTATCCCAATGATACTCTGAAAACAAGTGACGAAACGAAGGAACTTGTGCAAAAAATCATTCGTCCCGAGCAAATGAAGCTGCACGTACGTGGTGTGAGAAAAATAAAAAATGGAGGCGTTATCATCAGTACCGAGACAAAGCAAGACGCCGATAAATTGAAGAACGCAGTTCAGCTCTCTACATCTGGACTAACTGCTGACGAAACGAATAAACGCAAACCCCGGATCGTGATTGTAGGTGTGCCGAATTCGATGACAGAAAATGAGGTCTTCAGCTGTTTATATGAACAAAATATAGTGGACACGTTACCCGACTTGGAAATGGAATCCTTCTTGGCCGAGACAAAATTAAGCCATAAATCTGGTAAAAAAGACGCTGCCACTTGCAATTACATAATTGAAGTTTCAGCCAACATACGGAAAGCTCTCATCGTTCGATCACGAGTTTTCATCAATTGGTCGTCCTGTCCCGTCAGGGACTTTACATTAGTAACGAGGTGTTACAAATGCCAACAGTATGGCCATGTAGCGAAATCATGCAGAGATGTGAATTCTACGTGCGGGCACTGTGCGGAAACAGGTCATATGATGACCGAATGCGCGAAGAAATCTGAAAACCCCAAATGCGCGACTTGTTCACGTTTTAAAAAACCCAACGCCCACAAGACAGGAGACTCTGAATGCCCAGCTAGGAAAATAGCAGAACACAGACTTATTAATTCAATTAATTATGAAAGTACCTAGTGCGTCATACTCAAAAGCCAGACTTTCGTATGTTTTTGTATAAACTCGTAAATTAATAAATACAAGACCACTGTGCATTGCGTTGTCCTACTTTCCATCAATTTTTCGCTGCATGTGCAAATTATAGGACTATAGACATTCCATGACAATGATTTTTGTGTGTATGATAATTCTGCTGACAATTTCATAACAGTGAAATTACATATTAGTTTTAGTACCTATATTACATGTATAAGGCACTTATTTTGTTGTTGTCTCGATTATGATAGAGTTTAGGTTAATTAATTATAATAAACATTTATGAATTATTGTGCACTATTTTAAAGTTATGTTAAATATTGTTAGAAATCTTTTGTCCGAGTAGTTTTTACAGATACTACTGCTAATATCGCCTGTGATACAGGTATTAATTTAACCTAGTACAGGCATCGAACTTTTTAGTCCTAAAATTATTTTATAGACATTTTTATTGTATTGTGTACCAATTTAAATGCTGAATAAATATTATTATTATTATTTTCGGATAGAGTTTTCTCTTCTCAGTCCTTAGACTGGATTTTTACTACATTTACGGGTCGAAACCAAAGCAAATGCAGCGTGTGGTGTGTAATTTATATGTTTTCATGGGGTCCTATTTCATTTTCTTCTATCTGCATGAATTTCCTAACAATTCTGCATGTGTTTAATATAGCTGCTTTTTGGAGTGTTATGTAAAGTGTTTCTTTTAGGTCTAATAATTTTAAGCTATGGAGGAGATGATTAGGGATTACGCCTGTTGTGGAAATAACAATTGGAACTACATAAACCTTTTCTTGTCGCCAAATTCTTGTGACTTCTTCTTTGAGCTCTGCGTACTTGCTAATTTTTTCAGTGATCGTCTTCTGTAGGTTGTGTGTGTTGGGGACTGCAATGTCTATCAGGTAAGTAATATTATTTATTTTATCTTGTAGAATTATATCTGGTCGGTTATAATGGATTGTCCTATCGGTAAGAATGCCGCGGTCATAGAAAAGTTTATGTGTGGTGTTTTCTAGAGTAGGTTTTGGTGTGTAATTGTAGTAAGGAGTGTTTGCGTCTTGAATGAGTGCGTGTTTGAGTGCTAGTTTTTGGTGAACGACATTGGCAACCTGGTTGTGCCTGTGAGTGTAGTCGGTCTGTGTGAGAGTTGTGCATGCGCCTGTGATGTGTTGAATGGTTTCTGGATGTGTGTTGCATTTGCGACATTTGTCGTTATTTACTGTCGGATCTTTGATTATATATTTCCTGTAGTTTTTTGTGTTTATGATCTGGTCTTGAATAGCTATTATAAATCCTTCTGTTTCTGGGAATAAGTTGCCTATTTTCAGCCACTTATTTGAAGCTAACTTATTTATATGGGATTGTTCTAAGTCATGAGGGTGCCGACCGTGGAGTACTTTCTTCTTCCAGTCGTCAATTTTTTGTGTTTGTGGGTTTTCACTGATTGTGTTTTGGGTTTCAATCTGATTGCTTAGATTAAGTGGAGTGTAGTTAAGGTCATTCGTAACGATGGCTTTATGAATATTGCTAGTATGGGATTTTGTATGGAAGAATGATTTTAATCGACTAACTTGTTTCCGCCATAGGTGCTGGATATCTATTAGGCCTCTCCCTCCATGTTCTCTTTTTATCGTTAGTCTCTCTATGGCGGATTTAGGGTGTAGGTTGTTGTGTTTCGTGAGTGTTGTACGTGTAGTTCGCTCTAGTTGTTCTGCGTCAGTTTTGGACCATTTTATAACTCCGAATGAGTACGTTAATATGGGAATGGCATAGGTGTTAATGGCTTTGATGAGATGTTTACTTGAAAGTTGAGTTTTACAAACGGCGTTCAGTCTTCTCTTGTATTCCGTAATAAGAGAATTTTTAATTCGTACGTGGTCAAGACCTTTAAGTTGGACATATCCTAAATATTTGTATAAGTCAGTCGGTTCCATTGCTGTAATGGCCTCCGTTTCATTCACTACATAGTCGCCTGGCCTTACTTTACCTCTTACAATGTGAAGTGTTTTACATTTATCTAAACCAAAATGCATATTAATATCGTTACTGAATTCTGTTGTTATATCTATTAATTTCTTCATATCCTTTTCTGTTTTTGCATATAATTTGATGTCGTCCATGTAGATGAGATGCGATATTGTAGTTACGTCTGTATTATGTTTGAGATAATATCCGGCCCCGCAGCTCTGCAGTAAATGAGATAGAGGGTTTAGAGCGAGACAGAACCACAGTGGGCTCAGGGAGTCACCTTGGTAGATGCCTTTTCTGATTGAAATTTGTCGCGTGGTGACTGTATTTTGGTTACAATTTATTTGTAGTGTTGTTTTCCATTGTAACATTATGCGGCGTAAGAAATCGATTACTTTTGGATTTATTCTATAAATTTCTAATATTTTTAATAACCATGAATGAGGGACACTGTCAAAAGCTTTTTTATAATCAATATAGGTGCAATGTAAATTTCTATTTTTAGAGGTGGCGTGTTTATGTATAGTGGAATCAATTATCAGCTGTTCTTTACATCCCATGTGGCCCTGTCTACATCCCTTCTGTTCTTCTGCTATTATATTGTGGTGTTTAATATGCGACTGAATTTTCTTTGTGATTGCAGATGTCAATATTTTGTAAATTGTGGGTAGGCATGTAATTGGTCGGTATTGGGAAGGCTGGGGTGATTTTTTTGTTTTAGGGAGCATGTAAGTAATTCCTGTTGCAATGAATTCGGGAGTGTTTTGTTGTCCAGTTATTATATCTGTTAAGCTTTTTGCTAAGGGTTTGTGTAGAGATGTTAATTTTTTGTACCAAAAATTATGAATTTTGTCTATACCAGGTGATTTCCAATTATGTAATCTAGCTGTAATGATTGTAATGTCTAACTCTGTTACTTCTTCGAATTCCATCTCTTCAATATCTCTCCATTTTGCTTCCTCTTGACCTATCCAAGATGCTTTGTCGTTATGTTGTTTTTGATCTTCCCAGATTCCCGCCCAATATGCTTCTAGTTGTTCTTTTGTAGGTAGATTAGGTGTATGTGTGCTATGATCATCAGTTGTGTGTGTTAGTGGTTTATGTAAATTTTTATAAAACATTTTCTCGTTTGTAGCAAAAGTGGCGTTATCATTTTTGCGTTGCAGTGCTTTTTTGTACCTTTTGAGTCTATGAACTTTGAGTGCTAATTTTTGTTTTAAGGTGTCTAGAAATTCTTCTGGTCTTGTGTTACTCCTTTCGTGTCTGGTGTGCGTGGAATTGTTCCTAAATATTTCTTCAACTTTTTTGACTAACTTATGAGATCTACACCCGTTAATATATTGAGTGAGTCTGCCTATGTTTGCCCTTAATTTTTCAATGTCTTTTTCTAGCCTCTGTTGCCATGCTGGATTCATGTTTTGTCTGGTTTTTGTAGGTCTTACATGATTTGTGATTTTAAAGTTGAGTTCTTCAGATACTACTACCGCTGTGCAGTATATAAGTAAATGTATGTCTATGAGTTGCGTGTCATCAGATATATATTGTGTGAGTATATTTTCATTAAATAAATTGACTAGACGGAATAAGTTAGGTGTGTATTTAAGTTTAGGTAGTCTTGGTCGCGCTGCGGGATCCATCCCAGAATATAATGTTTATTATTATTATTATTATTCAACAAGTTTAGACTGGAGCTGTTTTATTTAATACACCGGAACAGGCAGGGACAAAGAACTTATAAAAATAAATTTAATTTTTGTTTTTCTCTTTATTGCTAATATGCAGAGGAGTGCTTTTTTTTAATATAACTTGGCGGTAGTACTCATTTGATGATTTTATCGTGATAAAAAGGAATGTTGCCCTTTTTGTTGCGATTCTGTTAATATTTTAATACAATTGGACTAACACAACTATTTCTATTTAGTTGTCTATTTCAAGACTATTCCGTTACATATAGTTTCTAGATTAAAAAAATAAATAATACATTTTTACCAAATAAAACTTTTTTTTTCTTTCTTTCATTCAAATCATAGTAGTAAATTAAGAAAAAAAAACTTTTTTAGAAATATTCGCAAACATTCGCATCGATTTATGCGGATGCGAATGCGAATATTCGCAACATCTCTAACGTTTATATTGCACACCTCATTGAATATGGACTCGTTCGAAAAATATATTTTTCGTATCACTTGCTCAAAAAAGTGAGATTCTATGCCACAAAAACCGAACATAACAATAGTCATTTTTAATCTGTTAAAAACAGGGAAAGAAAGTTGTACTGAATTTCATTCTCTCCCTAGGGAGAGAATGTGATTTAAATTTGGAATACTTAGATACCGTTTATATTGAACTACATCTGTGTTTACACAATTTAGTTTGTATCCTATAAAGCATTATACAACTTTTTGAAAAAAGAATACTCATTACTCAAACCGACGAGGCCGTATGAGCTTGATGTCTTTGCTTTTTTAATTTGCCGCGTTTTTGTTTTCTTCAAATACATAAACGTTGAGTTTATTTTTACTTATTTTTATAAATAAGTTAAAGTTAGATATTAATGTTTAAAATGCGTATCTCATATTATTACTGTGTAATTTTTTTCGCAAATGGTACAAAAAGTAGAGTATTTTCCTCGGTGATAAAGCTGTCTTAGTCTTGGGTGAACTTAAATCCCTCGCTTTACTCCCTCGCTACGCTCGGGAGTAAACCTCGAGTCCTTCGTTACGCTCGCGATTTAATTCGCCACCCGCGACAGAAGACCCTGCTTTATCCCCTTGGTTAATAATCTACTATATTCTATCTATATGTCCAACTATATCAGGGTGGATCTCCGTGGACATTCAACATGACTTTCGTCTTGTCCATGTTCATTTTAAGGCCGACCCGTTGGGAAACGATACTGAGGTTAGGTTAGAGGCGAGGTAGGAACCACCCAGGGCAGTGCGGGAGGAACTTTCAGACTTGTACTGACTAAAATTCACGGTGTCCTTAAATAGCCCTTTACGTTTCAGGGTCACGGTAATTTGATAAGTCCCGCCACCCCGGCATGCTTTGGCCCTCTAAATGGGAGCCCCATCATCTTGCTGACACTCTTTGAGGCGCGCGTGGAACACAACGCGCTGTCAACCCGGGCACGGCCCATGGTCGGACAGCAAGTCGCCCGTTACTTGCCGCCCGCATGCCCGCGCCTACGATGGTCCGTAGGCCCGGTCGACGATCGTCTGCCGACGTCTGTCACCGTGGGCGTCTACCACTGCGGTTAGGACGGAGGGAGGAAATTGTCCTCTCCCTCACGCCTCCTTCTTTGCGAGCATGACTGCTTCGCAGAAGGAGGCGACTGCTTCCCACTCCGTCTCGCCCTGCAGGATGGCCGCGACTAATGCCAGGCGCGAGAGGTCTCCGCCTATGGCAGCGAGGCCAACGAGGCATAGGACACGGCGGTGCTTTGCCTAAGCGGGGCAGTCCTGCACCATATGCTACTGTGTCCTCCGGGCGATCCTTGCAGTGGTGACACCCAGGCGTTTCCTCCTTTCCCATCCGGCACGGTACCTCCAGAAACTTCCGTGTCCGCTGAGGAGCTACTCCTTAAAAAGAGGTCTTACCGCTGCGAGGGTGCGGGACACTTCAGGGGATAGTCGTCTCGTCGAAGCGAAAGCGAATCATGATAGTAGTTTTCGTATCGGTGAAAAGTCATGTTCGAAAGTTTCGCTAACTGATTTTCTCTAAAATAACTGTAAAAAAACCCAATGGCATATCAGTTATTAATACAATCTTCGCGTTATCACTCTGTATCACAAGATTACCGAATTAGTCACGGAAACTAATATGCACAGCAATTTGTTCAGGTGTGCTTGGAGATAAATAAAGATAGGGATTGATATAATGGCGTCATCAACAGTTATTGGAAAAATATCGATACATACTAAGTATCGTATCGTTTCGAGGGAGAAAACGTACGTTTCGAGGGGAGTCTATCAGCGTATGAATCAGCCCGGTCGAATCGCGTTATTGAGTGTGCACGTCAAGTAGAACCTTTTGAAATGTTTGTATAAAACTGCTTGCCGGCCGACTGTTCGCATCAGTCCCGTCTGTCTTTAGTCGCGAGCGTGTGTGTTAATTAACCTCAGAATTTTTGTATCTACTCCACTCAATGTGAGTACATTTAGTTTTATATGTGTTTTCAATGATGATGCTACAGAGATTTTTGGAATTTTATTATAACTTAAGGTTACGTAGTCAAATATAATAAAATTTCAAGCTTAGTATTTAATTCAAATTGTGTTTAATATAGTTATTTTTAGTACTGCCACTATTGACAATAATTTACATAGGTAAATTCCAATACAATCTTGAGTGTTTACCTCATTCTCAGCTATGGTGTTTATTTGACCTTGTCTTTTACTTTATATCGTAAGTAGATATCTACTAAGTGCCATAATCACAATGCTTACCTATGTACCCATTTAAATATATTATTTTTTGCTATTCTCAACGATTGTAGTGTATTACCAAGTTCAGTTCACTGGATCCCTGCAAGGTCAGTGTGGACTGAGCATGCTCGGTGATCGTGACGGCATGTTTTTTTGCTGATCTGGAATCACTCTATTGGCATCCGAATAAAACCATAACAAGTTTTAACAATAACAAAACCTTTTCAACAAAAAAATTAACCGACGAAACATCGAACTAAAGAGCATACAGTTTCATCAAGATGAGTTAAATGAGCCCAAACACGACAATAGCTGATGTTAACCGTTGAGGACCTCTTAAAACTGACTTCACAATATTAGTAACAGGGATTTGGATTTGATTCGATGATGGGGATGCCATCATTTTATCATCTTCCGATCTTTGTTATATAGTGATATCCTCAGAGCAACATACGTTTACGTATTTGCAACAGAATCCGTTTACATCTGAAAATTATTAAGGAAAATGACATAATTATTTTCTTGCCAAATGAGGCCGATTCAAATGGTACCAATTTTGACGTATAGATACTCTTTACAATAAAAAAAGAAAATGAGAAATAGGACCACGCTAGGAAAAGTTATGCGCCTGTATACGTGCCGAATTTAGAACCTCCTCCTTTTTTTTTGTCGGTTCTAACAGCTTCGATGATGTGGTGCCCGGCTTAACTCGTGTATTTTCTTTGAATAGAGATTCTGCTCCAATATTCTTACAAAATAAGTTAGTTCTAAAATGGACTCGAAGTCATTTGTCTCGTACAACCATGTTTTCGTTAACCAAATACATAAAATCTAAACTCGTTAATCAACAACTCATTGATTCTGGAATAGTAACTAACTAAACTAATGTACTTATATTACAGAATGGCCGACTCCAACCGCATCGTATTCCCTGACGAGGTCGAGGAGGCGAAGGCGAACGCCTTAGCCGCAGCAGAGACCGAGGATAAGACATCGGGCGGAGACAAGAATACCGTCGAAGTGACGCCCAAGGAAATCAGTGGCATCACCATGAGGAACGTAGCCGTAACCCCCAACAACTGCCCCCCTGGTCAAAAGAGGGGCCCTGACGGTGTCTGCCGCGAAGTTTTCGACTAATCCCTGAGTTTAAAATGAGATAATTTAGTGTTAATTGTTTTTGGGACGTTTGTGCACGTTATAGTGTCGTCGAGTCACTTTACGCAGCTAGAAGTCTAAGAACCGGTAACGTGTAAACAGCTCTTTAGATTTAAGAACTATAAATTTACACCCTTCTAAGGATACAAAGTAAATTTTATCGTAGCAGTATTAATGATGTCGAATCGGATGATGTATTTATGTTTTTAATTGAACCATTGAGTGTTGCGTTTTTATTTGAAGACGATTAAATTTTAGTTTACGAGTAAACGATTAACTTTTTTATTTTGAGTTCAAATTCGAACGCAGTTTGAGCTAAAATTAACCTCGTTTTTTTATAATGATATACTAATGATAGGTAGGTAGTATAAAGTGTTTCTTTTAAATGGGCCAAAAGGGAGAAATCTGCATCCATAAGTGATACGAGAAAACTTTCTTAGGAACCTTTAGCTCTTTTTTGATACTGATAATTTTGGCGTTTTCATCATAAAAAAATTGCTATTTTGTTTTCGTTCATACAATTTGTATGAAAAAATATTTTGCTTTTGACCAACTTCCGCCGTCCCGATTTTTTTCTTGCGATACAATGAAATGATCCTTACACGAAACAGAGTCGAACAGCGTTAAAAAAAAATTTGGTAAATTTCACTCATTTCTGTGGACAGCTAATACTTGACCAAAAAAATAAAAACGCCAAAATTATCAGTATCAAAAAAGAGCTAAAGGTTCCTAAGAAAGTTTTCCCGTATCTCCTATGGATGCAGATTTCTCCCTTTTGGCCAATTTAAAAGAAACATCCTGTATAGTAATGACTGGTGATCATATAACTAATTGTACACGTTAGGCGATCTGGATGCTTTAATGCAATAGTGCATGTCGTGGATTCTCTAGATACTTATAGTAGGTACTAGTTGATACCAACAGTTTCACCTGCGTACAATTATTTCAAAAGGAATGATCAGAACTATTTGGATCTTCTGCACACAAGCAAAAAGTAGCGCCATCTATGATATGAACTACGTTCAACTACTACGTTGCTTAAATCGACGACGTGACAGAGTTGAGTTGACTGAGTTGCTTTGGCCCGGAACTGACAGCTGGGGGTCAAAAAACTAGTGACATTTTCGTAGATGGATGGGCCGATACTGCGTGTGTCGAAAATTGTCTCAAGGGAACTTAATATTGGAATAAGACATGTCTTATTGTAAGTATTATCTCAGACTATATCTATCTGTGTACGATTAATTTGTACTTACCATAACTAGTTACCACATCCAGATTTCCTTAGTCGTTTTGACGTGATTGAGTTACAAATCTATAAAACAATGTTAATTAACTACAACTAATTATGTAGTATTTACCTAATTAAAACAAAAGTTGTTTCCCCCTATCTGTACTCTTCTAGCACAAGTTTTCAGAGTTTGAGACGTAAAGTAAACTGGAACTTTGACATTTTCCTTCTTCGCACACCAGAGGCGCTGTTCCATTTTTTCATGTAATAAACGCTGTAAATACTGGAAAGATTCTGTAAAGTAAAATAGTGAAAACTCGTGCTAGGGGTACAGTATATTTAAATCTTTCAAACTACTGAGATCATAATACGGATTATAGATTGAAATTATTTGAATTAAGGTTTTACCTATATCTAGACTGTATTATAAAGCAAAACAGTTTGTTTGTTTGAATGCGCTTATCTCAGGAACTGCTGGTTCGAATTGAATAAATATTTTTGTGTTGGATAGTCTATTTGTGGAGGAAAACAATAATACAGGGCGTTTCTTTTAAATTGGCCAAAAGGGAGGAAACTGCATCCATAAGAGATACGGGAAAACTTTCTTAGGAACCTTTAGCTCTTTTTTATATACAGGGTGTCTAGTATATAATGGATAACCTTGGAATGGGTAATACTAGAACAAAAGGCTATTAAAAAAAATACAAATAAAAACAATACCAAGTAGTGCCCAAGATATGTCACTTTTAAGAATATTGATAATTTTTGATAACTTATTTAACATTCTTGCACACCACGGCCACAAATTGATGAATTCCATTGGGTTTTTTAATGTTAAAATAATTTACAAGCTAATGGATAAACAAAAAATAGTATCACTGCTATTACACAGCTTTAAAAAAATGAACTTGAATTACTACTTTAATGAAAAAAATTTGAAATTGCATGAAAAAAGCGTATCGCAACATAGGTAACCAATAATTTTAAAATTATGTGCATTACATTAATGTAAGAAAGTAAGTAACACAGCTTAATAAAAAAAACGTTTGGTAAAGGTTTAGAAATTCGTAACCATAATAGGGGGTTGGGAGGGGGTGGGGGGTAGCGGGGGAGGCGGAGGCATGCACCTCCCACCACTTTCGCCTGCCGGAAAAGCATAGTTTTTTTTAAATTAATTGTTTAAAATCGCATTTTGAGGTTATGTTTTTATAATTTTTTTGTTAAAATGAACTTATTTATGAGGGAACAGAGTGCGGGAGGGTAGTAAATTCCCTCCCCTATGCCACTCACCTCTTTTGAAGCCCAGTAGACGGAGCCCCGCTAGGCGGGGCTCCTACTTCTGGGTGGTTTACAAAAAAATCGAAAAAAAACCGAGTCGGGATGCCCCAAGTCCCGAGCTCGCTCCGCTCGCTCTATTAACATTGACATCCTCCAGAATTGCCGGACCTCCACTAAGCCCCGAGCTCGTAGACGGCCCAGTTTCTGGGTCGCGCCACTTCCACTACTTTCTACTAATCAGTGCAATCAGTGTCCAGTAACTACGCCGAGGTCGTACAGTGAAGCAATTCGATCAGAATCCAAAAATAAAGCCAAAGTCTTAAAAAAACGCAAATCAAAACACATGAGCACATTAACAATAACTCGAAAGCAACGGAATGACGCCCAACGTATTTGACAAAATCTACACATAAGATGACAGTTTACGTTTTGTTTCACGTGTTAAAATATACAGGGTGAATTTTTTAACTGGACGTGGATGGCTATTTTCGAAACTATGAAGAATATCGAAAAACGTTGAAAGGAGTCTCGAGGCCGATTTTGGCGAAAACTAAAACTACATCATTGGATTTTTGAAAAATCTAAAATCCTGGCCAGGAATCGAACC
Organism: Agrotis ipsilon; assembly: GCA_028554685.1. Taxonomy (NCBI): domain Eukaryota; kingdom Metazoa; phylum Arthropoda; class Insecta; order Lepidoptera; family Noctuidae; genus Agrotis; species Agrotis ipsilon. The sequence continues at coordinate 4,601,153 of CM052968.1, forward strand.
CGCTGATTTTGAAAAAAAAATCACAGCCTGTATTATTACACCGTTCGATAGTGTTGCTAATAAGGCAAATTCTGGGAAGTAATCATATACGGCAATCTTTATCCTCGACATTAGAGTCCTTCAAATTCAGTCCTTCCCTTTATGTTCCGGGGTCACGGTAATGAGATAAGTCCCGCGACCCCAGCAGGCTTTGGCCCTCTAGAGGGGGCCCCGTAATCATGCTGACGCTCTTTGAGGCGCGCGTAGAACACAACGCGCCGTCGACCCGCATGGTCCATGGTCGGACAGCGAGTTGCAACTCAGTCTCGCCCTGCAGCATGGCCTCGACCAATGCCGGGCGCGAGAGGTATACTTTACCTACCTAAAGGGTAAATACACTAAGGCAGTGGTCCGACCGGCCCGGCGGAAGAAAACGAGTAACTATTATATCGGCGATTTTCTGTCTCAAGAAACGCACAATAAATGTAGGTACAGTCAACGTCAAAAGCTGCTGACCACATTCCGATTTTCAAAATCGCAGTACACCGAATTATTACGTATTAGGCTGCGTTTCCACCAGAGATGTGCCGAGGAAATGTGTCGTGCGAGGATGTTTAGCTGTGCTGTGAAATTGTGTGGGCGTTTCCACCAAAGCTGTGCGATGAAAACGTGCCTACGAGGATGTGTAGCGGAGCTGTGAAAATGCGCATTAATGTGTGGTGCGAGGATCCGTCTATGGACTGGCTGGTACAGTATGCGCAAACCTCGCAACACATTTCTCAACACACATTCCTTGCAACACATCCCTCGCACACATCCCTCGCACACATCCCTCGCACACATCCCTCGTACACATCCCACGCAACACATCCCTCACACACATCCCTCGTACACATCCCTCGCACACATCCCTCATAGACATCCCTCATACACATCCCTCGCGTGTTTTGTATGTGCAAAAATCAAGCTCCGCTGAGCCGTTTTTATCAGAGCTGTGCTGACCGAGGCGAGTTAAATGAAGCGATTCTATTGGTTCTTTACAAACACATTCCTCGCTACACATCCTCGCACATCTCTGGTGGAAACGCAGCCTTATTACGGAGTAAAGAGATTTTGAAAATTTGAATGTGGTTAGCAACTTTTGATGGTGACTGTACATTCCGTGTAAACAAAAGAGATGCATATATTAATAGTTGCTCTCTGACTGTTCACACTACCGGCGACGACTCGCTTTACTAGTTTTGTCGCTGAGCGATGAGCTTTCAAAAATAAACTCGCTCAGCGAAACTCGTTCAGCGATGCTCGTTCGGCTCGCTTGAACATTTCTTCACTTACAGAGGACTGCGGCCGCGGGCGAGTGTGAGGGCGCGAGTAATCGCTCATCGCACTTGCACACTCGCTTACAGCCCGGCGACAAAGCTATCGAAACTACACTCGCTTCCCGCTGCTCGCCAACTCTTTTTAAGTGTCTAGCAAAGGTGTCTAGTTCTTCTCGTTGCTCGTTCATCGTCGCCGGTTGGACCACTGCCTAAAGCCATTTTTTAAAATTACTTCATATCAAATTTCGATAAGTATGGAGCTTGATTTCCAGTCCACTGTTCATTGTCTCGATCACCGCAAAAGTCACAGGCTTTAGTTCGTCTAGAAAATTTTATCCTGCGTCATCGCCACCTGAATTTAGGTCAGATGCAGATCGCATCGCCACCTCTTTTATGCTGGCCTTGGAATGAAAGAGACTTTTGCCCAGTGATTGTTGTGCATGGGCTGATGTGATCCAATCCTGTTTTATCTGGCAGCCGTTTTAACAGCATTATCTATGGTTTTGCGTCTTATTTTAGCGCAGCAGCGTACCTAGTATTTGCTACGTCTTTTGTTCAGGTGGAACTTCTGCGAATTGGTGAGCGAGAACAAAGATTGTGAAGTCGAAGGTAAACCTATGTCATGCTCGAAAAATTTCGGTGTTTTTTTTTGTACTGATAGCTGTAAAAAAAACAAAAGTACAATCAGTTATTTATAACAATCTTCGTATGATACACCGATTGTCACAAGTCACGGAAACTAATAAATTCTATTCAGGTGTATTTGAAATATAAAGATTAAAATAGGAATGTTAAAATACCATCATCGCACTTTTTTCACTAAGTGAATCTATTTTTGGGTTTTTGGTGAGTGAAAAGCGCAGTGTGCGTTTTATAAAATCCTGTGAAATAGTTGGTAGAAAACTTCTTGCCGGCTGGCTGTATCATCAGTCCCGTCTTGCATCTAGTCGCGAGCGAGTGCGTTAATCAACCACAGCATTTTCACGTCTACGTCAGTTACGTAAGTACAGAACATTTAGTTTTCATACCTATTTATTTTTACAATGATGCTATAGGGAATTTAGAATTATACTACAATCCTACGAATGTTTCACGCGCGACTCAAAGAGTGTTAGTAAAATGACAGAGCCCCCCTCTAGAGGGCCAAAGCCTTCCAGGGTCGCGGGACCTTGGAATTTCCGTGACCCCGGAACGTATAGGGCTATTGAAGGACACCGTGGATTTTAGTCAGTACGAGTCTGATAGTCCCCGCTGCTCTGCCCCGCTGAGAGGACTTCTTAGAAGATTTGACCACGATATAATAGTTTTCATTTTTGTTGTGTTTACTTAACTGCAATTTAATTGCAGATCAGATTTCAATGCAATTTTTATTTTTCTGTAATACTCAAAGCTAAACGCATGTGTCAGTCTATTTTGGTGCTTGTTCTTAATAATAAAAGCTTTAAAAAAAAAACATAACCGCCTTCAAAACAACCGCTAAAACGGGTAAAATAACCTATCAAAAATAGTAGATTGTTGTACAAGGGTGGAAAGAAATCAATTTCCATACGAGGTATTTAGACGCACGAGCGAAGCGAGGGCGGCTATAGTCCGAGTGGGAATACACTCTACTTTTCATTTCAAATATAAGGAAAGTAAAAAATAGTCTTTTTTAATTTAAATTTCAAATATGGAACACACCGCCCGCGTCACCGCCGCGGGCCATCCCACTTTATTAGGTATTTTTTTTTAAATTCACATTGGCCGTAAACACTTACAAGACCGCAGCATATTTTTTTAATCGATATTTTTCTTAATTATGTAATAGTTTTAAATGATACTAGTGCGGTAAGTTGGTTTTTACAAACGAGTTGACGAATGTAGGCCCGACAATATGGCGCCACATGCACGTGGTGAAAATTAGAACTACATCTTTCGTCTCATTTACTCTTTAGTATTAAAGTGAGACAACGTATTTAGCAAAAGCGCTTCCAAGGAGGTTCGATCAGTCAGGTTATTTATTCTCATAATGTGAAACTCTTTGGTGGGTTTTTGTTTTGGAAATTAAAAAAAAAACCGTAAAGAAAACGCACGCTCCGTTTTATGGTGCGTAATTTTTAACTTTCGAACAATGTATACAGGCTTTGTAAATGCATTTTACGAGCAAATGTGTTGAAAAAAAAATTATAGCCGACTAAATAACCAATTTTAGTTCTATTTTTAAAATTCATTCCCGCCCTAGGGAGGGAAGCATCGTTTTCGACCCGCTGCTCTGATCAAACAACACTTACTTTCCGAGTATGAGAAATGAAAAAGCGTTTCTTTTATTTTTTATTTCATTGTCTTTTTTGCCACCGACTTCCGAAAGAAAAGTTATTTTGTAGGTTATTTTACCCTTTTTATAGTATAGTGGTTGTTTTTGAAGGCTTTTACCTTTTTTTTTTGAAAAATCTCTTATAAAATAAGAGATTTTTCTATTTAGTTTAATTATTTAACCCAATCTTGCCAAATACATCTTTTTCTTACATGTGCACTAGAATTTTGTAATCGGTACATACACCGGTAATAACATCGCTGATGTACACAATTAGATAATAAACTCCCTATCTCAAAAACTACTGAACCGATTTTGATGAAACTTGAACGTAAGGTCGCGGGACCTATTTCCTTCACCGTGACCCCGGAACATAAAGGGCTATTGAAGGACACCGTGAATTTTAGTCAGTACAAGTCTGACAGTCCCTTCGGCCCTGCCCGGGGTGGGAGGACTCATTTAATGATTTTACCACGATAAAAAAAAAAGTTGAACGTATAACAAAAAAAGAATGACTTAAATTGGACTTGTAGTTCCGGAGTTATGCGATCACAAACTAAATCAGTCGATGCCTACTCCTTAATGTTAAGGAGTTGTACCTTCCATCATCAGCTCAGCTACATGAGATGATGATTACCATACGCAAATACGTAAATTTCTTCATAAAATTTGCGAAAAACGATGTGTGGGCCTATAAAATTTGAGGGTTTCCCTCGATCTCTCCAGGATCAAATCATCAGATCCTCACTTGATGAATATGGGACCACTCCAGAATCTCCTTTCGAACAAAAAACGAATTTTGAAAATCGGTCCACAATTGCCGGAGAAATCGGGTAACAAATATACACAAAAAAAAACATACTGTCGAATTGATAACCTTTCTTTTTTGAAGTCGGTTAAAAGGAGTCGAGAACCCTCCTATCTCTCGCATAATAATATTTTGTTGAAAATAATTCTTTTCATTATGACATCTGATCTGAAGTATGATTATTAATTCGAGTCAGTAAAATGACGGTAAAATGACATTAGAAAATATGTACTCCTCAGGCTTCATAGAAAAAAAACCCAACTCCGGCAGAAACGAGTTGTATCTCAAATTAACAATAGTGTAGTGTAATAAAATGAGGGTAGCAATTAAACGAGTGACTGTAAATTACAATTTTAAGTGTCAAAATTAATTAATTTGGGTTATATAACAACTACAACAGAACAGTATCTAACAAACATTAATTTGAGTTACTTAAAATACAAAATGAGCAGCTTCATAATATTTGAGCGACTTAATATTTGTTTGAGTGTCAACGTTACGTCCTGCATTATTTTCAATATTTGGCAAATGTATTTTTTATACTGAGCGGCATTTTATCATAAATGAAGTGTTTCGAATACAAAAACCACTTTGAAAAATACACTAATGAGCAGAGTACAAATCGCTCTTGCATCCTATGTCAAATAACTGATCACTACCTGTCATGCTGGCTCGACGGTGCCCCGCTTCGCGGGGCTCCTATTTCTGCGTGCAAGGTTTAAAGTGACCTAACACGAAGAGAACCTAACCTGTCCGTGTCGGGGTGTCCTAAGTCCCGAAGAAGAATTGAAGTTGCCACTTTCAAATTGACAATTTTCAAGGAAAAAATGGAACAGCGTGTGAAGAAGGAATTATTTTTTTCCTTGAAAATTTACTTTACGTCTCATTTACTGAAAACTCGTGCTAAGGGTACTGTGTTGGTTGGAGAGACGCCATGGCGTCCTTACCTACCGCATGACGCAGGTCCTCACCGGACACGGAAGTTTCGGGAGGTACCTGTGTCTGATGGGTAAGGAAGAGACGCCCGGGTGTCACCACTGCGCGGATCGCCCTGAGGACACGGTGGAGCACACGGTGCAGGACTGCCCCGCTTGGGCGGGGCCCCGCCGTGTCCTCACAGCGACGATAGGCAGGGACCTCTCGCGCCCGGCATTGGTTGCGGCCATGCTGCGGAGCGAGACGGAGTGGGAGGCGGTCGCCTCCTTCTGCGAAGCAGTCATGCTCGTAAAGGAGGAGGCGGGCCGCGAGAGGGAGAGGATAGCGTCCTCCCTCCATCCCAGCCGCAGTGGTGAACGCCCACGGCGTCGGACGTCGCGAGGCGATCTCCGGCCACCGTAGGCGCGGGCATGCGGGCAGTGAGTAAAGGGCAACTCGCTGCCCGACCATGGACCATGCCCGGGTCGACGGCGCGTTGTGTTCCACGCGCGCCTCAAGGAGCGTCAGCAAATGACGGGGCCCCCTCACAGAGGGCCAAAGCCTGCCGGGGTCGCGGGATTTATTTCCTTACCGTGACCCCGGAACATAAAGGGCTATTGAAGAACACCGTGGATTTTAGTCAGTAGAAGTCTGACAGTACCTCCCGCCCTGCCCGGGGTTGGAGGTCTCATTTGATGATTTTACCACGTTAAAAAAAAAAAAAAAAAAAAAAAGGGTACTGTGTATCACACGAAGATTGTAATAATAACTGACGAAACGTTAAGGCTGTGTTTCCACTGACGCGGAGCGGGGCGGAGAGGAGCTTAGCGGTGCACGAATTGACCAATCACTATGCTCTAAATCTCCGCTCCGCTTCAATGGAAACAGCACGAGCGTGGTGGAACAGAGCTGAGCGGATATTCATAATAAAAAAATACAGCGAAGCGATGCGGTGCGGAGGACAACGAACATTGCGGTGCAGAGCGAAGGACAGCGGGTTGGTGCTGTGTGGAGTACAGCGGAGTGGTACGGAGTGGGGCGGTACGTGTGTATTCAAGCCATGTGATTGATGAATCACGGCACAGCTCGTCATCGCTTTGCTCCGCTCCGCTTAAGTCCAACCGCAGCCTTAACTGAAGTGGAGCGGTGTGGAGTGGAATGGAGTGGAGCGGAGTGGACAGTCCACTTTTCACCGCTCCTCTCCGACCGCGTCAGTGGATACGCAGCCTAACAGTATAATCCTACTGTGATCACAAAGTAGGTAGATGAATAATCATTCATCTTCCCACTTTTAAACATTACTAGGAACCATGTAAAGCCTATTTAGTTGAGATTTTTTTTTATAATACTACTACCGATATATTTTTCACACATCCGAACACAAACAAACAGTACAACTGGGAGGGGTGACATTCGAATCTAACCGAACTTTGATAGACACATATGGCAAAACCACAAGTTAATGCTTTGTAGACTATGCAACCCTAAAATATTAATAACTAGCGGCCCGTCCCGGCTTTGCACGGTTGGAGGACTCGGTCTAAAACCCGGTCCCGATGGTTACAAACACAACAAAAAGAGAATTATCCGAATCGGTCAAGCCGTTTGCATGTTATGTCGTGACAACGGAAAACGGGTTTCATTTTTATATAATTACTAGCGGCCCGTCCCGGCTTCGCACGGGATGAAGACCCGGTCTAAAACCCGGTCCCGAAGGTTACAAACACAACAACAAAAAAAATCTCCCGAATCGGTCCAGCCGTTTTCAAGTTATGTCGTGACAACGGAAAACGGGTTTCATTTTTATATATATAGATAGATATAATAATATAGATTTGTCCTTAATAAACTTGTTTCCGTAAACGGTTTTTCTTATATTATTTTGTTTTCCAGAATGGCCGACTCCAGCCGCTACTCAGCAAATACAAGGAACAAGGCTTTGGGCGGAGACTCCAACACCATCGAAAAGCCGCCCAAGGAAATCGATATCGATGTTCGAAGCGTTGCCGGGGCTCCCCCCAACTGCCACTCGTGCGAAGCAGGCCAAGAAGAGTGTAAGGACGATAAATGCTGCACACATCATATGAAGTAGTCACGTCTCAAATCTCACAATCAGTTGTCGCAGCTAGATGTCTTAAAACCCGTAACGTGTAAACAGCTCTGTAATTTCTATCTTTATTTGCACATTTTTAAGAAAATAACGTAATTATGTTGTAGCAGTAGTACAGACGCCAGCAGGTCAACTTACTACAATCTGTCAAAATTTTCCATTCAAATATTAACCGTCCACTATTGTGATAAGGTTGAAAACTATTAAAGGAATTTGACGGATCGAGGTAGGTTGATGTGCTGGCGTTTGTAGGTGCACCCGATTTGACATCATTAATAGAATGATGTCAAAACGAATGATACCTATATGATTGTTGTGCTGTGTTATTTGACAACGATTAAATGTTAAATTGCAAGTAAATGATTATCGTTTTTTTTATTTCAGTTAGGTATGTACATTCGTTATGAGACTTATAATTGACCCCGTTTACACTTTGTATATTACAACTAGCTTCTGCCCGCGACTTCGTACGCGGATGTTGTTGCTTATGCCAGCGACAATGGGGTCGGCAAAATCGAAGATCTGAAAAGTCTGATACCCAACTCCAAGAGCCCGGGTAAAAAATTCATGGGACTTTGGCCAGTAAAATAAAAATTGTATTAATATATCGTCATCGAAAATCAGTCTGTGAAATTAGTGATAGCTTTGATTTCCACATCAGGTGTTCCAAATCTTATATTTTCATACATCAATAGATAATGCTCATTAGGCTGAACAGCTCTTTCTAAGACGTCATTCCTATACAGGTTGAATTTTTCAACTGGGCGTTGAGTTGAACAAAAAAAAGCATGATTTCAAAAAAAAAAACGTTAACTTAAGTTTCGAATACAGTCATCGCCTTGAAGATTGATCAGTTTTTTTTCAATTATACGTTTTTCTTAAGTTTGCCATATATGATTACTTCCTAGAATTGTTGAAAGGAGTCTTCAACATTTTTCGATATTCCTCATAGTTTCGAAGATAGCCATCTTTCTTTTTGGTGGTAAATCATCAAATGAGTCCTCCCACCCCGGGCAGGGCGGGAGGGACTGTCAGACTTGTACTGACTAAAATCCTCGGTGTCCTTCAATAGCCCTTTATGTTCCGGGGTAACGGTGATGGTATATGTCCCGCGACCACGGCAGGCTTTAGCCCTCTGAGAGAGGGCTCGTCATTATGCTGACGCTCTTTAAGGCGCGCGTGGAACACGCCGCGCCGTCCATGGTCGGACGGCGAGTTGCCCTTTACTCGCCGCCCGCATGCCCGCGCCTTCGGTGGCCGGAGATCGTCTTGTGACGCCCGTCGCCGTGGGTGTCCACCACCGCGGGGTAGCTGGGCTCTTGGAGTTCCACATTAGGTGATCTAGATCTTCAATTTTTATACGTCAACAGAGAGTGCTCATCACGCTGAACAACTCTTGCTAAGACGTCATCCCTGTATATGTTAAAGTGTAGCTGGGCTCTTGGAGTTCCACATTAGGTGATCTAGATCTTCAATTTTTATACGTCAACAGAGAGTGCTCATCACGCTGTACAACTCTTGCTAAGACGTCATTCCTGTATATGTTAAAGTGTAGCTGGGCTCTTGGAGTTCCACATCAGGTGTTCCAGATCTTCAAATTTATTCTCGCAGCAGAAAATGCTCATCACGTGGAACAATTTTTGCTATCGCACCATTTTTGTATCTGTTATAGTTTAGCTGGTCTGTTGCGGTTCTGCGCCAGTTGTTCAAGTTTCCAAAATAAATTATAGCCTATGTGTTGGCCAGACGTTATACCTATACAACAAAAAAAGAATCATTCAAATCCGTCCAGTACTTTTTGAGTTTATCCCGGACATACATACAGACAAACAGACAAAAATTCGAAAAGGCAACTATCCGTCCGACCATGGACCATGCCCGGGTCGACGGCGCGTTGTGTTCCACACGCGGCTCAAAGAGCGTCAGCATAATGACGGGGCCCCCTCTCAGAGGGCTAAAGCCTGCCGGGGTCGCGGGACTTAAACCATCACCGTGACCCCGGAACATAAAGGACTATTGAAGGACACCGTGGATTTTAGTCAGTACAAGTCTGATAGTCCCCCCCGCTCTGCCCGGGGTGGGAGGACTCATTTGATGATTTTACCACGAAAAAAAAAGAGCCCAGCTACACTATAATATGAATTTTTCAACTGGGCGTGGATGGATGGCTATCTTCGAAACTTTGAGGAATATCGAAAAATGTTGAAAGGGGTTTCGAAGGCGATTTTGACGAAAACTAAAACTGCATCATTGGATTTTAGAAAAATTAATAATCCTGGTCAGGAATCGAACCCGCTGATTTTGGAATAAAAATTGTTCATGAATTTCTTCAGGTTTTTGTGGGAGATGAAAATGAAAAACGACTAGCTTTTCAGATAATTTTACATAGATAATGATGTGGACTGTCAGTAGTAGTACATTAAAAATTATAACAATAAAAAGGTTGGATATGATGAAACTTGTAGGCGTTCGGCGCAAACATGCCCCCGGGCGTTGAAAGCCTGTCTTTCAACCAGAATAGTCAGACTCGGGGTCAATGGGTAGCGGACAAATCTTGCTAAAGGATCTGCGGAGCAGGCCACTCGAAATTCTTACATCCGCAACCCTGATCACACCGTCCGGACCTGGATAGGTAGCGACAATCCGACCCATTTTCCACTTTAGAGGCGGCATATTATCATCCTTTAGAAGTACCAGGGAGTTCAACTTCAGAGAACCCTTAGATGTGCGCCATTTTGTCCTGAGTTGGAGTTCCGATATATATTCTTTGCTCCATCGTTTCCAAAAATGCTGGCGAAGCTGTTCAATTCGTTGAAATCGGGATAAAGAACTAGTGGAGTGGTTGTGGTAATGAGGTGTTGGCAAAGATGTTAACGGACGTCCAATTAAAAAATGTCCGGGTGTCAATGGTGTCAAGTCTTCAGGATTCGATGAAAGTGGCGTCAGTGGTCTGGAGTTCAGAATTGCTTCTATTTGCACTAGCGTAGTATAAAGCTCTTCATAAGTTAAGTTACAAAGGCCCAACACCCTGACTAAATGATGCTTTGTTGACTTGACACCAGCTTCCGCAAGTCCAGCAAAATGAGGAGAGTATGCAGGGATGAAGTTAAAAGTTATTCCCTCCCCTAGCCATTTCCTCGGACAACGAGTCACAATTAGCCTTAAGGAATTTAGATAAATCATTGTATGCACCAACGAACGACGTGCCATTATCAAAAAATATATTGATAGGTTTACCCCTACGCGAGATAAATCTTTTTAACGCCATGATGAAAGTGTTGCTGGTTAAATCACCGACCAATTCAAGGTGAATAGATTTTGTTGTAAAACAAACAAAAATAGCAATATAAACTTTAACCAACTTACAACCGCGACCCTGCCGAGTAGCAGACTGGATTGGACCCGCGTAGTCCAAGCCAATATTTTCAAATGGGAAACCTGCTTGAAGTCGCTGCCGTGGTAAATTACCCATGATCGGTGTTACAGTTTGACCTTTGAGACGACAGCAACGAACACACTTACGGTAGCACGACCTGGCCAAGTTCCGACCTCGTATGGGCCAATATGTGTCCCGTATGGAAGCTAACAGTAATTGAGGACCAGGGTGGAACAACCGCTTGTGCTCATGCTCAAATAATAACTTTGTAAAATGATGATTTGATTGTAAGAGAATTGGACATTTCTTATTATATGGTAAATCCGAGTTTATTAATCTCCCTCCAACGCGTAATATTTTATGGTCATCCATGAAAACGTTGAATGTCAATAAAGGACTTTTCTTAGGTAATTCTTTATTGTAAAGCAGCAACTTGTATTCGATAAATGATTCGTTTTGACATGTGCGAATGATTAAATTTAAAGAATTCCTAAGTTCATCATTACTAAAGGGACCATAAACATGCTGTTTTTTACAGGCAAAAATAAAACGTAACAAATATGCTACAGTACGTTGAAGCCTTAAAAAACTCGAGAATCGGCTAAAGTTGATAAATTTATTTGATACATTCTCGCTAATAGTACCATGCAAAGATACATTTGCCTTAATTTCCGGCAATATTTCATCAGTAGAATGAGTAAATCTAGAAGGCCAACACGATATATCATTCTTCAAAAAACTTGGACCAGACCACCAATCATCTAAAGAAGACAAAAGATTAATGTCTACTCCTCGAGAGACATAATCAGCGGGGTTCTGATCAGTTGGGACATGTCTCCACTCGCAGTTGCCAGTCTTCTCTAAAATTTCCGCGATTCTGTTACGAACAAAAGGCTGAAGTTTGTTAGGCAACATTTTAAGCCATCCTAGGACGACAGTGGAGTCTGTCCAAAAGAATGTACGCGGCCTAGTGTTCAAGCGTAATGAATTTATCACCTTTTCGTAAATTCGAACACCAACCAGAGCACCACAAAGCTCAAGTCTAGGAATAGTGGTTGCTTTCAGAGGGGCAACACGACTCTTTGCTAACAATAAGCGTACCAACACTTGATGATCTTTACTAACACTGCGAACGTATACGCATGCTCCGCTCGTTCGGACGCATCAGTAAAAACATGAAGCTCTAAAAGTTCCATTGAATCAATTAAAACACGACGCGGAATATTAATTTCATTTAATTTTGGTAGTTTAATTACTAGTTCAGTCCAAACTTTCCTAATGTCCGGCGATAGCTGCTCATCCCATGAGAGTTTGTGTAACCATAGTTTTTGCAGTAACATCTTCATCACTATTATGCATGGGGCTAAAAGCCCCAATGGGTCAAAGATTTGTGATATAATTGAGAGCATGTCACGTTTTGTATCGCCACAAACAATTGGTAGACTAATGGGAAAACAGAGTTGATCTTGTTGTGATTTCCAACCGAGACCTAAGATTTTGGTAGACTCAGATCCGCCAATATTCAAGTCGAGTGAAGATTGGAGACAGTCAACACCATTAATCAAACGCATATCATTTGACTTCCACTTTCTTAAGTGCATTCCCGCTGAAGCAAGAGTAGAAGTCACTATATCACGCAAATCTCTGACTTCATTGAGATCATCTACTCCTGTTAACAAATCGTCGACGTAAAAATCATGTAGAATGACCTCAGCAGCCTTTTTATCAACGCACTCTAAGCCTAACTGTTTGATGCACCTCGTTGCAAGGAACGGAGCGCTGGCTATGCCGTACGTGACGGTATTAAGCTGGTACGATTGTAACTCAATGAGCGGGTCATCGCGCCAAATGATTTGTTGAAGATGTCTGTCAAAGGGATGAACCACTATCTGACGATACATTTTCTCCACGTCGGCAGCAATAATGTATTTATGCTGTCGAAAACGTATTGAAATCAAAAGAAGATCATCTTGTACTACAGGTAGAAGTTATGCTGCTGGCATTAAAAACAACTCTTAGTTTAGTGGTGACACTACTCTCACGCAAAACTCCGTGATGTGGGAGGTAATGAGCGGAATGTTCAATGTTTTTACATTTCGACATATGACCTAGACTTTCGTACTCCGCCATGAAATCTTTATACATCTTAGACAGTTTTGGCTGACTTTTAAGTCTACGCTCTAAAGAAGAAAAACAATGTTTAGCTCTCAAAAGGGATTCACCTAACAAATCCGTAGAACATTTCAGTGGAATTCGAACACAAAATTGTCCGTTCTCCAAACGTGTAGATAGTATTATTTATAAAATGCTCCTCGCATAGTTTTTCTTCTTGCGAATACGCTGAAGTAGTACAGACCTCTTCTAATTTCCAGAACCTTGTGAGAAGATTATCTATATCTATGCTATCATTTAATGCATCATTGCCGTCAGAAACAATCTTTGTAAAATTACATTTTACCATTTTTGATAGCGTCGATGTATAGCTAACTTTGGTTGGGCCCGAAACCAGCCATCCCAGTTGAGTTTCGCAAAGAATAGGTTGTCCAGCCCCTAATTTAATTCTTTGGGGTCCCAGTAAGTCCCAAAAGATGTCAGCACCTAGTAACACATCTATTGGAACGGGAGTATAAAAGTTAGGGTCAGCCAGACAAATATTGGATGGAATTTTCAGTTTTATTATATCTACATGTTGTCTACTCGGAATATTATCGGTAATTGAAGGTAGGACAAAACAATTATGTTAATGGAAAAATCATCATCCAAAGATTTCATTAAGACCGGACACATTTTACTGATATGTGAAGATGAATTATTAATACCTAATATGGAATTGTTCACATTTGTCGCAGTCAAACCTAATTGGTGATGTAGTCTTTCCGTCATGAGACATGACGTGCTGCCGCTATCAAGAACAGCACGTGTAACGTGTTCCTGACCGTTTTTACCTATAACCTTAATTAACGCCGTGGACATCAATACGTCCCCACGCTCAACACTCGCAGACAGAGATAAACCTGCGCTAGATGTTGATGGGGCAGGAGCAATGGTCGCATTATCACTGTTAGCGGAAGTAGTAGCCACATCTGACTTCTTCGAATAATCTGCAACTGACTGGAATGGACTGGAATGGACTGGAATGGACTGGAATGGACTGGAATGGACTGGAATGGACTGGAATGGACTGGAATGGACTGGAATGGACTGGAATGGACTGGAATGGACTGGAATGGACTGGAATGGACTGGAATGGACTGGAATGGACTGGAATGGACTGGAATGGACTGGAATGGACTGGAATGGACTGGAATGGACTGGAATGGACTGGAATGGACTGGAATGGACTGGAATGGACTGGAATGGACTGGAATGGACTGGAATGGACTGGAATGGACTGGAATGGACTGGAATGGACTGGAATGGACTGGAATGGACTGGAATGGACTGGAATGGACTGGAATGGACTGGAATGGACTGGAATGGACTGGAATGGACTGGAATGGACTGGAATGGACTGGAATGGACTGGAATGGACTGGAATGGACTGGAATGGACTGGAATGGACTGGAATGGACTGGAATGGACTGGAATGGACTGGAATGGACTGGAATGGACTGGAATGGACTGGAATGGACTGGAATGGACTGGAATGGACTGGAATGGACTGGAATGGACTGGAATGGACTGGAATGGACTGGAATGGACTGGAATGGACTGGAATGGACTGGAATGGACTGGAATGGACTGGAATGGACTGGAATGGACTGGAATGGACTGGAATGGACTGGAATGGACTGGAATGGACTGGAATGGACTGGAATGGACTGGAATGGACTGGAATGGACTGGAATGGACTGGAATGGACTGGAATGGACTGGAATGGACTGGAATGGACTGGAATGGACTGGAATGGACTGGAATGGACTGGAATGGACTGGAATGGACTGGAATGGACTGGAATGGACTGGAATGGACTGGAATGGACTGGAATGGACTGGAATGGACTGGAATGGACTGGAATGGACTGGAATGGACTGGAATGGACTGGAATGGACTGGAATGGACTGGAATGGACTGGAATGGACTGGAATGGACTGGAATGGACTGGAATGGACTGGAATGGACTGGAATGGACTGGAATGGACTGGAATGGACTGGAATGGACTGGAATGGAATGGACTGGAATGGACTGGAATGGACTGGAATGGACTGGAATGGACTGGAATGGACTGGAATGGACTGGAATGGACTGGAATGGACTGGAATGGACTGGAATGGACTGGAATGGACTGGAATGGACTGGAATGGAGCGGAGCGAAGTAGAGCGGAGGGGAGTGGAGTGGACGGGAGTGGAGCGGAGTGGAGCGGAGTGGAGCGGAGTGGAGCGGAGTGGAGCGGAGTGGAGCGGAGGGGAGTGCAGTGCATAGAGCGGGCATTAGGAAAACAGTCCTAAATAAACCTGGAATAGAAGTGTCAAATATTCTTGATAAATCTACGAAAATTCTAAATGGGTTTATATGAAAAACGTGGTCTGAAGCGCTTAGAACTAAAAAATACATTGTTCAATTCCGACATCCACGCGAACGAAGTCGCGGGCACAGCTAGTATTAAATAATGCTGTAATATGGTGTTCAATTAATAGATGTTTGTTATCAAACCGATCACAGAGTAATTTCCAAGCGACTGAATAATTTGCAGCAGAAAATTGAATTGAGTTTATCACCACTGCTGCCGAACCTTCCAGTGATGACCTCAAGTAATGAAATTTATTGATGTCGTTTATGTCATCATTGGAATGAATAAGGCTGACAAATGTATCGTGAAATTCCAACCAATTTACGTAGGAACCGCTGAATTTTGGTAATTGAATAGTCGGCAACTTAACAAAGCTGTGAGTATTAGAACGTGAACCCACCTCAGCATCAGGCGAATCCTTTTTCTTATAATCATCAAGCAATTTCCGAGCTTCTGCTATGGTTTTATAATAAATAGACTCAAACTCGCTTCGTTCTAATAATTGACCGTCCAAATTATCAGTGCTACACTCCAGTGCTAATTGCACCTCGTCATATTGACCATACAATGACTCAAGCCTATTCAAACGCAACTGTAACTCGCTAATCTCAGAAGAACCTATGGAAGGTGTCAACGAATTTAAATAATTCAAGAATACCGTTACTCTTCCCTTGAAACTCGCCCTTTTTCTAACGAGCTCCCTATCCTCTGGCATTGCGGAAGTTGGTGCAGACAATCTGGAATGTATACAACACAAATCGGTACATAAACTTAAGCAAGTGCTTAATACAACGTAATATTGAACCTAACGGCTAATGTGATTACATGTATAACTGACTCAGTAACTGTTACCTACCTAATAAAGTAATAATAATGCAGCTATATAGCCACTCTTTAAGGGTAGAATAACTGTGATTAACACACTAAAGTCTGATCAATTACAACAACTTGTAAGCACTGTTAGGGTTTTGCAAATTCAAGTTTTACAATGACTAGTTTAGCCTCTGTACTAAACTGATTATCAAATGCAAATTAAAACTAATACAACCTGATAATAGAGTGTTGGGTGAAAATATAATGATTGAGATTTTCCAGACCACAAATCTTCACGAAATTCTCAAGTTTTTAATATTTTTTATTTTTAATCCAGGCTCTTCAGGACCATGTTCATGAATTTCTTCAGGTTTTTGTGGGAGATGAAAATGAAAAACGACTAGCTTTTCAGATAATTTTACATAGATAATGATGTGGACTGTCAGTAGTAGTACATTAAAAATTATAACAATAAAAAGGTTGGATATGATGAAACTTGTAGGCGTTCGGCGCAAACAAAAATCACAGCCTGTATCACACCCTTCGATAGTGTCGCTAATGAGGATCAATTTCTAGGAAGTAATCATATACGGCAAACTTAAGGAAATAGCTGATTTTCATGAAAAAAATTATAAAATTTCATTTTTTTTCAATAATTCACTGGATTTGACAACTCAACAATCCCACTTTATTCAGCAATATGAAATTATTGAGTTGAACAAAAATAAGCATGATTTCAAAGAAGAAAATGTTAACTTAAGTTTCGAATACAGTCCATCATCGCCTTGAAGATTCATCAGTTTTTTTTCAATTATACGTTTTTCTTAAGTTTGCCGTATATGATTACTTCCCAGAAATGTTGGCTATAGTCCGAGTGGGAATACACTCTACTTTTCATTTCAAATATAAGGAGTCTTCAACATTTTTCGATATTCCTCATAGTTTAAATAGAAACTCGGTTGGGCAGCGTTCGGGAAACTACGCAGTGTCTTTTCGTCCGATATACCTCAGTGCCTCAAGACGAAAGTCTTCAACCAATGTGTGTTACCAGTGATGACTTACGGCACCGAAACTTGGTCTTTCACTATCGGCCTCATCTCAAAGCTCAAAGTCGCTCAGCGAGCTATGGAGAGGGCTATGCTCGGTGTTTCTCTGCGTGATCGAATCCGAAATGAGGAGATCCGTAGAAGAACTAAAGTCACCGACATAGCCCACCGGATTAGCAAGCTGAAGTGGCAATGGGCAGGCCATATTGCTCGCAGAGCGGATGGCAGATGGAGTCGAAAAGTGCTAGAGTGGAGACCACGGACTAGCAAGCGCAGCGTAGGACGTCCACCAACAAGGTGGACAGACGACCTTATGAAGGTCGCCGGAAGACGCTGGATACAGGTCGCTTCCAACCGGTACTTGTGGCGATCAAAAGGGGAGGCCTATGTTCAGCAGTGGACGTCCTATGGCTGAGATGATGATGATGAAAAAGATAACGTCTTAGAAAGAGCTGTTTAGCCTGACGAGCATTATCTATTGATGTATTAAAATGTAAGATCTGGAACACCTGATGTGGAAATCAAAGCTATCACTAATTTAATTTCATTTCATGGACTGATTTTCGATGACAATTAATATATTAATACAATTTTCATTCTACTGGCCAAACTCCCATGAATTTTTTACCCAGGCTCTTGGAGTTGGGTATTAGACTTTTCAGATCTTCGATTTTGCCGACCCCATTGTCGCTGGCATAAGCAACAAGATCCGCGTACGAAGTCGCGGCAGAAACTAGTAAAGATTAAAATAGGAATGATAAAATACCATCATCGCACTTTTTTCACTAAGTGAATCTATTTTTGGGTTTTTGGTGAGTCAAAAGCGCAGTGTGCGTTTTATAAAACCCTGTGAAATAGTTGGTAGAAAACTTCTTGCCGGCTGGCTGTATCATCAGTCCCGTCTTGCATCTAGTCGCGAGCGAGTGCGTTAATCAACCACAGCATTTTCACGTCTACGTCAGTTACGTAAGTACAGAACATTTAGTTTTCATACCTATTTATTTTTACAATGATGCTATAGGGAATTTAGAATTATACTACAATCCTACGAATGTTTCACGCGCGACTCAAAGAGTGTTAGTAAAATGACAGAGCCCCTCTCTAGAGGGCCAAAGCCTTCCAGGGTCGCGGGACCTTGGAATTTCCGTGACCCCGGAACGTATAGGTCTATTGAAGGACACCGTGGATTTTAGTCAGTACGAGTCTGACAGTCCCCGCTGCTCTGCCCCGCTGAGAGGACTTTTTAGAAGATTTGACCACGATATAATAAAGTTTTCATTTTTGTTGCGTTTACTTAACTGCAATTTAATTGCAGATCAGATTTCAATGCAATTTTATTTTTCTGTAATACCTACTCAAAGCTAAACGCATGTGCCAGTCTATTTTGGTGCTTGTTCTTAATAATAATAAAAGCTTTAAAAAAGAATAACCGTAAGAAAAAACATAACCGCCTTCAAAACAACCGCTAAAAAGGGTAAAATAACCTATCAAAAA
Organism: Agrotis ipsilon; assembly: GCA_028554685.1. NCBI lineage: Eukaryota > Metazoa > Arthropoda > Insecta > Lepidoptera > Noctuidae > Agrotis > Agrotis ipsilon. Next base: position 4,619,818 of record CM052968.1, read on the forward strand.
TAGTAGATTGTTATACAAATACAAATCAATTCCCATACGAGGTATTTAGACGCACGAGCGAAGCGAGGGCGGCTATAGTCCGAGTGGGAATACACTCTACTTTTCATTTCAAATATAAGGAAAGTAAAAAATAGTCTTTATACTACACCTGCTTGGAAAGTACCTTGTTACTTTATCAAATTTACGGTAGAAAGTACGTCATTGCATATCGACCAAATATGCGGGGAGAAAACGCATCTGAGCGGGAGAGAAATGTGTATGAAAATCCATTTCTAACGTGTTTTTTCTTTTTTAAGTTTGGGTAAAACTATGCGCCGGTAACCTAAATATCAAAAGCCAAAAAGTATTTACAGTGAGTTTTTATCTCCAAGTTCGCAAAATGACACTGGCCACTAGCTGTGTGTTGGATGGTGTCGGGCTGGCAGTGCGACCCTGCGGCGGCAGGATAAACAATTTGAAAAAAGAACATGTGAAAATTGCAGACGCCATTGGCGCCATTTTCAATTTGTGTGGATTCAGTTTTCGTAGAAAGTAATTTATTTTCCTCGTAGGTGTAGTATAAAGCACTATGTATCACTCGAGAGAAAGTGCGATTCCCGATCTCGGGTATTTTAAAGTCCTCGGCTGCGCCTCGGCCTTTAAACGACACCCTCGATGGTAATAGGTCACTTTCTCCTCTCGGTGAACAATGTACTATTTTTAATTTAAATTTCAAATATGGAACACACCGCCCGCGTCACCGCCGCGGGCCATCCCACTTTAATAGGTATTTTTTTTAATTCACATTGGCCGTAAACACTTACAAAACCGCTATATTTTTTTAATCGATATTTTTCTTAATTATGTAATAGTTATTTATGATACTAGTGCGGTAAGTTGGTTTTTACAAACGAGTTGAAGTTGAGGGCCTACCATAGTCACGAGTTTGTAAATACCAATTTCTACACGTGTGTCATACAATGTTTTTCAACACATTTTTCCATATTAATATCAGATTCCTAGCTCGAACTCAGATAAGTCGCAACAATTTTTGAAGTTCCTAATATGAAAATGGCGCGACTTTGAAAATGGCGCCACATGCACGTGGTGAAAATTAGAACTACATCTTTCGTCTCATTTACTCTTTAGTATTAAAGTGAGACAACGTATTGAGCAAAAGCGCTTCCAAGGAGGTTCGATCAGTCAGGTTATTTATTCTCATAATGTGAAACTCTTTAGTGGGGTTTTTTTTTTTTGGAAAATAAAAAAAAAAAACCGTAAAGAAAATGCACGCTCCGTTGTATGATGCGTAATTTTTAACTTTCGAACAATGTATACAGGCTTTGTGTCCTTGAGTTATGAGTCGAGCCCCACGGTAACTGACAAATGCTTGCACTGACTGGACAGGTCCACTCAAATTTGTGTGGTTCTTTCATCAAAAGACCATTTCAGACCCGGCCTGCATGATCCTCGTATAACCTTTTCTGCATTTATAATGTCTGGACTTTAAAAGAGACAGTGACCTCTGAGTTTGTTTCGGCTGTTTCTTCTCAGAGTAGTCAGGTACGAAACACCGGCATCTTCTAGTTTTATGAAAAGACGTGTAAAAGTGTTGATATAACCTACTTGCATAAATAAACATCATTTCATTTCATTTCATTTGTAAATGCATTTTACGAGCAAATGTGTTGAAAAAAAAATTATAGCCGACTAAATAACCAATTTTAGTTCTATTTTTAAAATTCATTCCCGCCCTAGGGAGGGAAGCATCGTTTTCGACCCGCTGCTCTGATCAAACAACACTACTTTCCGAGTATGAGAAATGAAAAAGCGTTTCTTTTATTTTTTATTTCATTGTCTTTTTTGCCACCGACTTCCGAAAGAAAAGTTATTTTGTAGGTTATTTTACCCTTTTTAGTGGTTGTTTTTGAAGGCTTTTACCTTTTTTTTAAAAAAAATCTCTTATTTTACTCTATTTAGTTTAATTATTCAACCCAGAATCTTGTCAAATACATCTTTTTCTTACATGAGCACTAGAATTTTGTAATCGGTATATACACCGGTAATAACATCGCTCATGTACACAATTAGATAATAAACTCCCTATCTCAAAAACTACTGAACCGATTTTGATGAAACTTGCAGTATTCGCTAAGTTGAACATATAGGTCGCGGACCTATTTCCATCACCGTGACCCCGGAACATAAAGGACTATTGAAGGACACCGTGAATTTTAGACAGTACAAGTCTGACAGTCCCTTCGGCCCTGCCCGGGGTGGGAGGACTCATTTAATGATTTTACCACGATAAAAAAAAAGTTGAACGTATAACAAAAAAAGAATGACTTTAATTGGACTTGTAGTCCGGAGTTATGCGATCACAAACTAAATCAGTCGATGCCTACTCCTTAATGTAAAGGAGTTGTACCTTCCATCATCAGCTCAGCTACATGAGATGATGATTACCATACGCAAATACTTAAATTACTTCATAAAATTTGCGAAAAACGATGTGTGGGCCTATAGAGGGTTTCCCTCGATTTCTCCAGGATCAAATCATCAGATCCTCACTTGGTGAATACGGGACCACTCCAGAATCTCCTTTCGAACAAAAAACGAATTTTGAAAATCGGTCCACAATTGCCGGAGAAATCGGGTAACAAATATACACAAAAAAAACATACTGTCGAATTGATAACCTTTCTTTTTTGAAGTCGGTTAAAAGGAGCCGAGAACCCTCCTATCTCTCGCATAATAATATTTTTTTGAAAATAATTCTTTTCATTATGACATCTGATCTAAAGTATGATTATCAATTCGAGTCAGTAAAATGACGGTAAAATGACATTAGAAAATATGTACTGCTCAGGCTTCATAGAAAAAAAAACCCAACTCCGGCAGAAACGAGTTGTATCTCAAATTAACAATAGTGTAGTGTAATAAAATGAGGGTAGCAATTAAACGAGTGACTGTAAATTACAATTTTAAGTGTCAAAATTAATTAATTTGGGTTATATAACAACTACAACAGAACAGTATCTAACAAACATTAATTTGAGTTACTTAAAATACAAAATGAGCAGATTCATAATATTTGAGCGACTTAATATTTGTTTGAGTCAACGTTACGTCCTGCATTATTTTCAATATTTGGCAAATGTATTTTATACAATTCCCCCTCAAAAAAGCTACTTTTACTCACGGAAAACAGTGCGTAAAAGTAGTCTTTTACGCACTGTTTTGGTGTTTGAATTTAGAACACTTTAGTACATTCGACAACGACCGCGATGCTGGACAACCCCCTTGCTAATATGAAAATTACTCTTAATTCAAATCATTGTTCCGATTTTAATGTCAGCTTGTTGGCGCAGTGACCGAGCGATTGAACTACTTCGCACCCACGTGTGTGTGGAGCAGACTTATTAAAAAAAACTTTTTTTTGTTTCGTTGAATATCTGTTATCGCTCAAATCTTTCTTTTTCTCGTAGTCATTGTATAAAGTATCGTTTGCAACTCTTGAATAAAACGGATTTAAATCGAGGGCCTGAATCACTCGCGTCGCTCAGGATTTAAATACTTGAATCACTCCCTACGGTCGTGATTCACTCATTAAAATCCTTCGCTTGCTCTTGATTCATATAATGGCCCTCGCTTTAAATCCGCTCTTTATTCACTAGTTGCAAAATATACTTCTCTCACTATTTTTCTATCTACGACCGCGATGCTGGACAACCCCCTTGCTAATATGAAAATTACTCTTAATTCAAATCATTGTTCCGATTTTAATGTCAGCTTGTTGGCGCAGTGACCGAGCGATTGAACTACTTCGCACCCACGTGTGTGTGGAGCAGACTTATTAAAAAAAACTTTTTTTTGTTTCGTTGAATATCTTTTATCGCTCAAATCTTTCTTTTTCTCGTAGTCATGGTATAAAGTATCGTTTGCAACTCTTGAATAAAACGGATTTAAATCGAGGGCCTGAATCACTCGCGTCGCTCAGGATTTAAATACTTGAATCACTCGCTTCGCTCGTGATTCAATCATCATGAAACCCTACGGTCGTGATTCAGTCATTAAAATCCTTCGCTTGCTCTTGATTCATATAATGGCCCTCGCTTTAAATCCGCTCTTTATTCAATCGTTGCAAAATATACTATTTTATACTGAGCGGCATTTTATCATAAATGAAGTGTTTCGAATACAAACACCACTTCGAAAAATACACTTATGAGCAGAGTACAAATCGCTCTTGCATCCTAGGTCAAATAACTGATCACTACCTGTCATGCTGGCTCGACGGTGCCCCGCTTCGCGGGGCTCCTATTTCTGCGTGCAAGGCTTAAAGTGACCTAACACGAAGAGAACCTAACCTGTCCGTTTCGGGGTGTCCTAAGTCCCGAAGAAGAATTGAAGTTGCCACTTTCAAATTGACAATTTTCGAGGAAAAAATGGAACAGCGTGTGCGAAGAAGGAAATATTTTTTTCCTTGAAAATTTACTTTACGTCTCATTTACTGAAAACTCGTGCTAAGGGTACTGTGTATCACACGAAGATTGTAATAATAACTGACGAAACGTTAAGGCTGTGTTTCCACTGACGCGGAGCGGGGCGGAGAGGAGCTTAGCGGTGCACGAATTGACCAATCACTATGCTCGAAATCTCCTCTCCGCTTCAATGGAAAAAGCACGAGCGTGGTGGAACAGAGCTGAGCGGATATTCATAATAAAAAAATACAGCGAAGCGATGCGGTGCGGAGGACAACGAACATTACGGTGCAGAGCGAAGGACAGCGGGTTGGTGCTGTGTGGAGTATAGCGGAGTGGTACGGAGTGGGGCGGTACGTGTGTATTCAAGCCATGTGATTGATGAATCACGGCACAGCTCGTCATCGCTTTGCTCCGCTCCGCTTAAGTCCAACCGCAGCCTTAACTGAAGTGGAGCGGTGTGGAGTGGAATGGAGTGGAGCGGAGTGGACAGTCCACTTTTCACCGCTCCTCTCCGCGTCAGTGGATACGCAGCCTAACAGTATAATCATACTGTGATCACAAAGTAGGTAAAATAGATGAATAATCATTCATCTTCCCACTTTTAAACATTACTAGGAACCATGTAAAGCCTATTTAGTTGAGATTTTTTTTTATAATACTACTACCGATATATTTTTCACACATCCGAACACAAACAAACAGTACAACCGGGAGGGGTGACATTCGAATCTAACCGAACTTTGATAGACACATATTGCGAAACCACAAGTTAATGCTTTGTAGACTACGCAACCCTAAAATATTAATAACTAGCGGCCCGTCCCAGCTTCGCACGGTTTGAGGACTCGGTCTAAAACCCGGTCCCGATGGTTACAAACACAACAAAAAGAGAATTATCCGAATCGGTCAAGCCGTTTGCATGTTATGTCGTGACAACGGAAAACGGGTTTCATTTTTATATACAACAACGTCTAACGTTAAAAGCGCAAAACCTCTCGTGGGGTAACTCAGCACATGTTACTGAACAATGTTTGTTATAAAACTTTTGGAAATTCGCAAAAAAAAAATTGTTTTTTCATACAAAATGAGAAATTGATCGAGCCCGGATCGGATATAAAAAACTATTTGTTTTTTCGCGAATTTTCTAAAGTTTTATATTTTTACATTGTTCAATAGCATTGGCTGAGTTACCTCACGAGAGGTTTTCCGCTTTTAACGTTACACGTTGTATAGATTTGTCCTTAATAAACTTGTTTTCGTAAACGATTTTTCTTATATTATTTTGTTTTCCAGAATGGCCGACTCCAGCCGCTTCTCAGCAAATACAAGGAACAAGACTTTGGGCGGAGACTGCAACACCATCGAAACGCCGCCCACGGAAATGTACGATGTTGTCACCGCTCCCCCCAACCGTCCCCCGTGCCCCAAAGGCCAAGTAGAGTGTACGGACGGTGTATGCCGCGATCATATGCAGTAATCACGTCTCAAATCTCACAATCAGTTGTCGCAGCTAGATGTCTTAAAACCCGTAACGTGTAAACAGCTCTTTAATTTCTATCATAACGTAATTATGTTGTAGAAGTAATACAGACGCCAGCAGGTCAACTTACTACAATCTGTCAAAATTTTCCATTCAAATATTAACCGTCCACTATTGTGATAAGGTTGAAAACTATTAAAGGAATTTGACGGATCGAGGTAGGTTGATGTGCTGGCGTTTGTAGGTGCACCCGATTTGACATCATTAATAGAATGTTTTCAAAACGAATGATACCTATATGATTGTTGTGCTGTGTTATTTGACAACGATTAAATGTTAAATTGCAAGTAAATGATTATCGTTTTTTTTTATTTCAGTTAGGTATGTACATTCGTTACGAGACTTATAATTGACCCCGTTTACACTTTGTATATTACAATGACATACTAATGACTGGAGCTATTTTGTATGAGATCTTGAAAGTGTAATGCAATGCAATAGCGCGTGTCTCTAGATACTGATTCACAATGGACAATAGCGATGTGTTACCGTAAAATATTTTCGAGTCTATTTAGGTATATTTTAAAGTGTGTGTGAGTCATAAGTTTATCTCGAGCATAAAATCATGTTCTTAGTTGTTCAAGGTTAACACAGGAGCTTATTAAAATCAAATCATTTAGGTATTTCAACTTGGCCAATTACATGCACTTTTGAATTGTCAAAAGACATAAGATTAATCTAATACAAAAATTGAGTTGCAAAAAACAAGAAAAGAAAGTGTATAAAAACGCGGGAAAAAATAGTTATGGTGCTACAGTCCCAGTCATATAAGTCAGGGCGTATAAATCATAAGACATAACGACTGTGAAATTACCGTAGGTGCTCATTCCAATGCGTAAATCTGTATGGAGAGGAATGGGCAAGAAACTCCAAGGACACTCTTTTTAATTGCCAAAATGATTACAAAAACCTTTGTTACATCATTCAATTCTTCTATTCCTAGTTCTGATCAAACTACTTGAATTTGGTGCGTTGTTCCTAAAGATGGACGAATATTGTACGCGTTGACCATCCGTTAAATTCTTATTATCATGAACTTTAATTTTAAAACATTGATAAAAAAGCGGCCACGTATCTGGCTGTCCGGAGAATTTTATTAAATCTAACGAAGGTAAGCGAATATTGTTCTGTGAATCTGCGGGTTTATTGACCCGGCGAGTTTCTAATAAACTCGTACGCGTATATTGAACAAAAGGGAATAACGATTCAAAAGCGCTCCAATTACTGTAATTTAATTCAGAATCAGGATCTTCTTCCAGCAAAAGACTGTTATGCTGATCACATAATTCGTTAAAACTATTATATAATCTATCGATATTCGAAGAAGCGGCTAGGAACTCTTGATCTCCTAGTACCTACTTAAAAAATATCTTTTCACACCACTTGCTCGTAAATGTCAAATTATGACCGGCCTGTTGGTCTAGTGGTTAGTAAACCTGACTGCTATGCCGGAGGTCGTGGGTTCGATTCCCACCCAGGACAAATGTTTGTGTGATGAGCATGATCATTTGTTCTGTGTCTGGGTGTAAATTATCTATAATATTTATGTATTTAGAGTTATATAAGTATGTTTATCAGTTGTCTAGTACCCATAACACAAGTTTGGGACTAGATGGCGTTGTGTGATAGTTGTGGATTATTATTATTATTATTTTTGTTTTAAACGTTGATGTTTCTCCGGTTATCCGGGAAGTCCTGATGGCACGAGCCTAAGCCATGTGTTCATCAGGTGGGTTGATTATTAAAGAATTTTCAAATGATCGAGTGCGGTGTCGCACAGAAGGTTGTATGGAAGATGGTACCGAATTTAGGTTTTGATGTGGATTTTCTGGCTCACATTGTAGAAACTTTCTGACGAGTCTGCATGTGTTCAGAATGACCGCCTTCTGCAGCAGGTGATATGTGTTTGCGGGTAAATTAAGAGAATTAAGGGATTGGTGAAGTTGCTTTGGTATTACTCCTGTTGTGGATAGCACTATTGGTACTATGGTAACTTTTTGCAAATGCCAAAGTCGGGCTATTTCATCTTTAAGTTCGATGTATTTGGTTAATTTCTCTGCTATTGTAGTCTGTAAGTTATGTGTATTTGGTACAGCAATGTCAATTAAATATCCGGTTTTATTTATCTTATCTATAAGCGTTATATCTGGCCGATTAAAGTGAATTGTCCTATCAGTGAAAATGCCGCGGTCATAGTACAGTTTTGTCGAGAGATTTTCTAATGCAGCTTCAGGATTGTATTTGTAATATGGTACAACTGAATCTATGAATTTATACTGGTGAGATAGTTTTTGGTGTATGATGTTGGCTACTTGATCGTGTCTGTGTTTATAGTCGGTTTGGGCTATGTTATATGTTGGATTGTTTCTGGGGAACTATTGCATTTCCTACATGTGTCATTATTTAAATTTTTTATGATATACTTTCTGTAATTTTTGGTCTCTATTACCTGATCTTGGATAGCTAGCATAAACCCCTCAGTCTCAGGGAAAAGTTCGCCTCAATTTAGCCACGCGTTCGACGCTTCTTTGTCGACATTTATGTGGCATAAGTCTTGGCGATGTCTTCTGTGGAGAGATTTCTGGGTCCATTCTAAGAGTTTGGTTTTGTCGTCAGTTAATTTTTCGTTTCTTTGTTCGGATGCATCTTTTAAGTTTAGCGGTGTTAAGTGTTGGTCAGTATGATATTATTATTATATTATATTCGCTTCCGCCTAGTATTAGAGAGTTAAATTCAATTTCTTCTTTCAAAAATAGAGTCAAAGAGTCATTATCTTTCCTCTCAAAATTAAATTGGTAATTTCTTTAACATAATTTTTGTATTTATATAAGTACTTATATATTATTTATAATTTATATGTGTACTAATATTTTATTAAGTTAAGACATTCATTTTTTATCTCTTTTTTATTTTCTTGTTCTCACACACTACTGTCTACATTTCTTTTTTTCACTCTTCCTATCGCAGGTCTGCTGGTAGAAATTTCTTTTGAAATAAGCAGTACCTTTGTACTATTAGTTTAAGTATGTTCTTTTACTTTATTTTGTGTGTACATAAATGATTAAATAAATAAATAAATAAATTATTATATGTCAGGCAAATCGTACTGTAAAGCAAGTCATTGTTCCCACTCGCTCGAACCGGGCAATAATATTGTACTGAATTTCATTATTCCCGTGGGAATAATGTGATTTGAATTTGGAACCTCAAATAAAACCGTAGTTACCTATGAAAACTTTACCCAAGGAGTTGGATCAGTAATGGTGGCCGCTGGCCGCAACAGCTGATCGCTTGCAGTGATGCCAACTTCACGTTCGAAGGTTGTCGTACCACATCAAATTTCAAAAATCGAATTCATTTCCTCGCAGTAGGTGTGAAAAGCAGAGTACGCTCCTCGGGAGTAAGGCTGCCTAGTCTTGGGCTAACTTGAATCCCTCGCTACACTAAGGATTCTTAACTTAATTCCCTCGTTTCACTCGGGAGTTAACACTTGAACCTCAGGGCCGCGCCGCCCCTGTGTGCGATGTGTGCGGCGCACACAGGCGCCAGGGCTTTAGGGGCGCCGGATGAAATGCCAAAGCCAATTAATGAAATTATTTTTTCAAGTAACATTTTTGTTACATTATACCTCACCTCAGTATCGATAAGTAATTAGATACCTACAAGTCTCCCAAGACATGAGCACTATTTGAATTGACCCACTGTTTATATTTCGGGTAATGAGTTTATACGAACTTCAAGCGCTGCGTCTACGTTTTAAAATCAAAAGGAGCGCCGCAGCCAAATACAATAGCTGACTATTATTATGTAGTACAAAGCCGAGCCGTAGGTTATGAGTTTATATTAACGCAACTTGATACGACTGGAGACAGCAGACTTGCCAAGTCCACGATATTAACCGCGAAAAAATAAGTATAAACAATTAGATACATTTTATCCAAAGTGGGTGCTAGGTGCGCATTGAATGAACGTCCCGTGCTATAAATTATATAAAAAATAGGTAAGTTTAATTTCTAACACTAATGACAACATTTAAAGTGTTTTCACGATAAGTGGTACATTGGTAGTGTACAAGAAAATAAAAGAAATTATCTGGATACGACGTGACGATAATTATACATGATAAAAAACACTAAAAATACTAGTAAAAAAATTACGGTTCTACGTCTACTTCCAAGGATTTGGGAATCATTGAAGTGTTTTGAACTGATGAAGGTGTTAAAACTGATCAAAAAAATGTTTTAAGCGGGGGTATGTTCTTTTTATGTAATTTCTTAAACAATATGCTACAATAGCCCTGATGTTCCTTCTGCGATTTAAATAAAATAAATAAAGCAATAAATCTGTCATAATTTTTAAAAATATACAATCAATATTAATATAGACGACACGATTGGTGCAGTGGCTGAGCGAGGGATCGGCTGTTGCGCTGCGTGTCACGGGTTCGATTACCGCACGGAACAGTATTTTGTGTATTGTGTATGTTTTCTCAAATTACTGTTACTGTAAAAATATACTTGTATTAGTTATAAAATTGGGCGTTACGTTGCGGAAATCCGTGACATCAAAATTAGGAAAATATTTAAAATATTAGGGGTGGGGGAGGGGGGGGAATTCTGCGGTCAACAGCTACTGTAAAATAAAACTGAGGAAAACATTATTTTTCAAAAAATAAAAATGTCAAACCCAGGCAAAAAAGAGGCGCTTCCAAAATTTTGCACACAGGCGCTGCTAGGGCTCGGCGCGGCCCTGTTGAACCTCCTCGCTGCGCTACGGAGGTTCACCCCCAGAATCCTTAGTGTCGCTTCGGGATTCAATACGCCCGTGACGTAAGGCAATGCTTTACTTCCTTGGTGCGTAATCTACTATTATTTTCATCATCTCATTCAATCATGACTGACTGACTGACATTTTAAAATCTTCAAAGGATTCTTCTTTTCTTATTCACTTCCATCTTTTCGTATCCATCCCAACAGTATACCTCCTACCTACCGGCTTCTTACTATACTTATTCAGAATCATTTAGTATATTATTACCCTTAAAGGCTTCACATAATAATATTAGGCTTGTTAGCGTGTGTTTAAAAATATACAAAATCAAAGGTTCTACCGGAATCGGTTATTCTAAAAGACGAGTTAATTTCCTACTTTTATTTATTATTAATTTCTACTACGTTGTGCAGCTAAACGAAGGCGGATGATAATATTGTCTGTGTCGCAGAAGAGTCGCTGTCTAACAAACATGTCACTTGGATGAGCTGTCCAGGGTCGTGGCACAGGTCCCGTAGAGCACTTCAAGAGGAGCTTGGAACTTCAGCGTTGATGGCGACTGCAGCCAAGTATTAAAGCAATCACCTAAATAATAAAAGCGACCGAATTGATATTATTTTTATCTGAACTAAAGTTTTTATCAACAAATTTGCACGCTTTCAATTTTTTTTTTGTGAAAAAAGCTTAGACATATTCAAAAAATCGTGATGACAAATAAAACCCACTTTGTTTTACTAATAATTAACGATCATTTACTTTAAAATATTCATATAATTACATAATAATGACCTAACTTTGTCTGTGATAATTAAAACATAGGGTCTAAGTTAAAAAATTAAATATTATTTCATTCTATAACCCTGACATCGTAAAATATTGTTGATATTTGCCTACAAAAATTATAAATAACCGAGGGTTGCGTAAGTTTTAACAAATGGAGCATCACTTTCGCAGGAATTCCTGAAAAAGAAAAAGAACAACGTTATCACAAGTTACCTACCAGACGGATCACTAGCTACCACAAGGTATGGAATACACTTAGGAGACATGAGGAAGTGATGCTACAACAGTAAGATGATGACTTATTTTCAAGCGCTCGCGGAGTAACTAGAGATGCCAGCCAGACTGATAGTAGACCTAGACACTGTGCAAACGACTGTATGACTGGACTGAATCCTAGTTTATACAACAATTGTTTTAATTTTATCGCATTCTAACGTTATAGGGCCGTCCTTCACCGTGTTACAATAACGCAATCTCAACATTATTTTCTTTGTTAGAAAACATATTATATTTGAAATAGCGATACTGCGTTATTCATTTTCTCTCTTTAATACTGAATGGCTGTTAACATTAAGGATATTGGTATTAGATTTTGAAACTATGTATTTACTTCTAAACTTTACTCTATTAAAGTTAAATTATACTAAAAACGGTTCTTAGAGTCAGCTATTTACTTAGATTGGCCGTATTTATCCATATTTTCATTTTTATTGCGTTCCGTGTTTGTGAGTATTTTTCAGTTGTTTGAAAATATGTAGGTGTTTACCTATACCTACGTCTGTTGTATGCAGCAGGTGTAATACAAATATTTTACATCTTTAAATCTATTATTCTTTATACTTGCCTTTTATTTACTTATCTTGTTTGAACTTTTACTACCTATTTGAAATGTCTAAGTAAAACTCTTCCAAAGAGTTCGTTTACGTATGATGAGCATAGTCCGGTTAAAATAGACATTTATAAGAACAAATACTGCGAAACAAATTAATTTTGGTAGAAACCTTGGGTACACTAGTAGAAATAACTCGCCAAAAATCCTCGTCAAAAGGATAAAATACTTACGTTTTCAAAAAAAACCGAATATCTGCTGGTGTACCTTACATCTCTACTACAATTCAGCTGTGACAGAGTTAATGTAATTTGATCACTATTTTCATAACTAATTTGACCGGACTAATAATAACTAAAAATCAGGAATGTATAATTGGTTATGATAAATTAAAAAATCAACTACTACAGCAGCGTTACAAAAATGGCGATATAATGTGTCTGCGTGCCAATTAGTAAGAAAATAATACAAACTAAAATGATAGTGGACATAAAAAATATTTAATTTTATTTTTAGGTATATCTACATACTTGTCACTATATACAAATAAAATTCAAAGTAAATAAAAAATAACAAACATAAAGCGAATAAAATTATAGTTTGATACATTAACGTAACTCTAATAAAATTTGTGCGTGATTTTGGAAATAATTTCACCATGTGAACCAAAGTTTTATAGTTTAGCGGTAATTGTCATGCAGAAGTCCTACATCATGCTGAAGCATGTCTAGATGCGACACTCTCGTGACACTACACCTACAACACGTCCTTCATACTGGAGAGAACACAACACATAATACTTGTCTATCGAATGCACCACCAGTTACCGAAGGTATACACATGGCTTGCTTCAAACTCATCTCATGAAGGAAACAACATCCATACACAAACTACCGGCGCCTACGATGCACTAACTAAACTCGCGAGTACTTACTCGTCCTCCCATGGACATATGTCGTTCCGCTGCTTACGTTCAACGATGCCGCTTTTATTATCACGCTTAACAATATTTGTTTCTGAGACCGACGTCAGTTCGTCTTTATGAGCAATATGTTTCGTCGCGTCCGCGTCGGACGCCGCCTTGGAATCTCCCGAGACCCTTTGCAGTGGCGCCGAAGGCACTTTGTCTACGTTGTCGTCGTCGACCCCGATATCCTCGCACACGGCGAGCGGCGCCACCGAGGCCCGCGCGCTCGGCGCCAGCGAGCACGACGGCTCCGGCGCCTCGTGCTCGGTGCGCTCCGGCGAGAGAGCGCTCTGCGGCTCCACTTCGCGGACAGAGCTCGTCGCGGCATCCTCACTCTCCGACAAGTTCCCCGGAAGATCGCCGATTTTGCTACTCGTATCTCTACTTGAGGCCGGACTGGTTTCTTTTATCGTTGACGATTCTCGGGACAGCACACGTTGCACCGACACGACGTCGTCTTCGGACGATTTCGTACGGTCGGAATCCCTAGAGTCCGACACGGCGCAGGAAGCGGACGATTCGTCATAGGAGTCTACTGAAGGAGCGCAGACGATAGACTCCAGCACAGACCGAATTTTGACGGTTTCATGTGGCGCCTCCTCTCGCAAACTTTCACAACCTGGATCGGGCGGCTTCGGCTCGAGTCCTTCGGAGAAGGTCGCCGATCGATCCTCCCCGATCTTGCACATGGGCCGCATCGGCTCCGTGGGCGTCGCATCCGCCGACGCGAAGACTGAGGAGGGCTCGTCGGAGTGCGCGAGCGAACGCGTCGTTTCCTCGGGCGAGCCGGTACCGGGCGGCGAGTATGCGGATTCATCGTCGGGCGCGGAGCTGACGCTGATGGTGGGTGTGGGGTGCGGCGGCGGCACGATGGCGCGAGGCGCAGGAGGGGGCGCGGGGCGCGGCGGGCGCGGCGAGTGCGGCGGCGAGGCCAGCGGCGCCAAGTGGCGCGGCTCCACCGCAGACAGACGCCGCAGCGGCGGCGGCGCTCCTCGCAGCCCGCCGTCCAACGTGCTCTGCTGCGGCAGGCGGCGCGTGCGCTCGCTCACCACAGCAGCGCTCACGTCTGACGACGAACTGCCCGAGTCCGCCGCCGAATCCTGCCGCCGCCTGCTGGAACTGCCGTACACTACCTCCCGGGATGAACACTCCCATGGCAGGACATCAGCAGTATCGTCGTCGAGAGGATCTCTGTAATATTTTTTGTTTTCATTAAAATTAAAGTAAATTCATAGAGTTCAGATTTTGTTTTGACAATAAAAAATAATGGCCACTTATACGTAAACGAAAATTGTTCTAAGTAAGTATAGTCGAAATCAAAATTAGTTAAGCAATTTCTAAAAGCAATAGCCTGACGCTTCACGTTGACTTACGACCTTTTATTATTAGTTGTTAATACTATACAAATCAAAGAAATTATGGTATGGTTCATAATTTCAACCATAATTCTATAAGTTATGCTGACGCAGTGGTTAACGTGCTCGGATAATTCGTTCACTGGCGAAGTAATAGATCCTCACTTTTTGCTAAACTTTTACTTTATTTAATATTTTTTAATAATTGCTTTATTCTTTTTGTTATTTTTAATCCATTTTTTTGTAGAAATTTGAAAAATAAAATTGTTTTTTTCTTAATAATTACTAATACTAGTCATTAGTGATGCGTGTCGTCCGTTATCATCATTTAAGTATAATAAAGTTTTGTGGGTAGATCGAAGAAAACAAAGCAAAAGTTACAAAAGTAAATTATTTCGATTTGTGAGGTAGACATAACTATGTTAGTTCGTTTTGAGTCATAATAGAACGTTGTTGATTCCTGGTTATTTTGTGTGAAATATTATCAGTGAGAATAATATAATCATTGAGGGCGAATATTATAGCCCCACACACTAAATCCGGTTTAATATCAAATTAAACCGGACTAAGTGTGAGTATTAACATTTAATTTTTGATTATTATTTCACATTTTGATATTCTTATTTATTATAATAGTTTTTTCTTTTAGTAAAATAAATTAACAGTTGTATTTTGCATAGGTAAAGATAATAATAGTATTCCATGTTTTGTTCTAGTGAAATACTGTAAGTCAAGGATATGAGATATGAGGAACGACAAGCGCTATAAGCTTGTCCATCGCCGACGGTTGTCAGACATAATATTATGGTGAATGAATACGAAGAAAATGGCTTCCCCGAATGAGTAACTAATTCAACACGAAATGAAGTTCAGTTTCATCGTGCACTCAAGACTCAAAACTTACACCGAATATCAGCTAAAAACCGTTTGTTTTATAGGAATAAAACAAACTTTTAAAAGCACGACCATATTTTTTATATAAGATTTGAGGCTAAGTTTCAATCATTCTTTTCGTAAAGAAAACGAAAATTAAATTAATGTCGTCAATACGGTATTTTTATGAAGAGCGGTTATTATTTTCATGGTTTTATTTCAGTAATAGAACATTTATTTCCATATTATATTTTTTTTGCTAAATCGCACTTAGTGGAATGCAAAAAGCTTGATTTACTAAAAACAAACATTTTGCCACCACCGCCCCGGAACGCAAAGAGCAACTGGCCCTTTGTGTTCCAGGACCGCGGTGTCTACACAGTCACAGCTGTAGCAGTATTTTTTGATGTGGAACTAATATTATTTGCGTGGTTCCATTTCAGTAAAAGAACATTGATCCTTAGGTAAATAACTTTTTTTTGGTAATTTGCATTTGGTGGAGTGGATAAAATAATTAATATTTATTATCTAAAAACAACCTGTTTCTGCACCGTAGCCTGCGTAGCTTTGCGTTCCAGGACCGCGGTGCCATAGGACGTTTGTTTGAAATAGTAACAAGGCAACACGGCCTTAGAACGCATAGAGAAATTGTTCTGCTGACTATTTTATTACTATTTCAAATGGTTTTAATGATCATATCTTTAATAGTTTATTTTTTAACATAAAGGCAAAATTATACATTAATTTTCTTATGTGATAACATACTAAAATGGCCGCACTTTAAAAAAAACCCTGTATTTTCCTAAATATAATCAAACGTTATTAAGTCTTACAATAAAATAATAAATTAAATTGGATAATATTTTATTAATTCATTTAGAATTTTTTAATTAACTTATTTTATTACTGATCTGTTGGTTTAAGCTATTGTTTAGTTTTTTTTTATCATGATATTATTAATCAGTAACTTGTTAGTTTATCATGTTAATTTATATTTTTTTCATGCCTATTATTTATTAAATAAAAAAGTTAAATATTAGTTTTATGTGTTTATGTTTTTTTTTTTGGTCTTGGTGGAAATAAAATAGTCATGCTATATTAAAATGTTTATTTGTTTTATTTTTTTATGTAATTAACAAACTTCTATTATATTTGTGATATCGCATTTATACGATCTGACAATTTCTCAGTCAACAGTCAACTCATTTGATGAACTTCAACATGACATTGCAATAATATTCGTTCTTGCCTCAATATTGATATTCGTCAAGATTTTAAGAATACATAAATATATCGCTATCTATATAATCACACGTCACTAATCAACAACCACGATCGAACGACAACTTGATTTCGATCAAGTTAAATATTCTAAAACTTATGGCCTACCTCACATAAATTGTGAACAAACGATTATAATAATATTTCTGTCCCATTACAGTATTAAACAATTGAGTAAAACTTACAAAAAGAATTTCACTGCGAGAGGATCGAACTCGCGCCTCGCTGTTCATCGCTTATAGTGCAGGCCGCAGAAGGAATTTCGTTTGCAAAATATGAGGACCGCAATCTGATTAATGAAGTATGTAAATGGTTTCTAGGACTATTTAAAAATGCATGTTGCCAGTGTCTGGAGCAGTCCAGAAATTTGTAAAATACTACCGCATTACACGTAGTAAAATCCTTCCCTTAAAACTTAATCACCCCTTTTTACCAATTTAGGGGGCGATTTTTGAAAAACCCAAAAACACGTGTTTTATTATTTATGATCTAATTTCCATATACCGGGTTTCAAAGTTATCAGATAGCGCGTTATGATTTTCCTATACAAACTATAACATCGTCTAGAGTATCATTGGAGGGTAGTTTTGAAAAACTAATAATGTCCATTGTCACCTCCTTAAAGGTGAAATCCTTTCTTGGTGCTCACTGATAAATTGCAACTACCATCCAAAATGCAGGTTACACTTTAAGCGCTTTAAAATCCTTCCCTTTAAACTTGAATACCCCTTTTCACTAACATTGGGGGAGATTTTTGAAAAATCCAAAAACACGTGTTTGATAATCTTTTTTCTTATACAAATACTGATTTTCAAAGTAATCGGATCACGCGTTATAATTTTCCATACAAACTTTTACATCGATTAGATCACTAATGGAGGGTAGTTTTAAAAAATTAAAAGTGCCAATCTATTTTATTTACTTGTTTTCTTATTCATGACTAGTTTCAAATGTATAAACCCAAGGAATAGGATTTTTCATACAGTAGTTTTCACCCCTTTTCAAACCTTTAGAGGACGATTTTCACAAAATCCCGTCTTTATGCCCCTCTAAATGGTAGACTGCAACTATTGTCCAAAACCCAAGTTTCTACGTTTAGCGATTTCGGCTGTAGGCGAGTCGTACGACCATACCCTGTTCTTTTAAATATATAGATAATTATGTATTTATATGTTCTTGTACTATATTTTCCAATCAGTCTATCAAGCTCTCTTCATAATAAAGTATAATCAGTATGTAATTCCATATCATATGAAATTTATTCAGATCAAAACCCACAAATATCAACGTTTTATTGATCTGAGACCAAAGTGCGGTTTTTTTTTTTGGACCACGATAATTGTTGGCAACATCGAAAATATATATCTTGACAATCCTAAAAATATATTAAAAAACTCAAAACTCGGTCCTCATATTTTGCATACGGATGTCTTCTACGCCGCCTGGTCTAGTGAGACGCTAACCATTAGGCCAACTGGTCAAACATAATTATATTCTTTGAAATTATGAATCTTATACAATCAGTAGCTGATAATGCATGTGTCTCTCAAAAATAGAAGGTCGTAAGTCCAACTAAACGTCAAGCTATTGCCTTGTAATTGCTCCAAACCGCTTTTGAGTCTCTACTATACATATAATATATCAAAGATATTTTTGAGGAACGAAAAATTGAGCTGGGAGCAGGGTTCGATCCTGCGACTTCTGGATAGGTACTCCAGATGCCTTTTACCAATTAGGCCATTGCAACCACTACACTCGAAAGTAGTAGTTTGAAACATTAGCAATAGATGGCGCAACTTGTAAACAGCGTTCATAAAACAAGCGAACGAGTGTAGTGTAGTACAAAAATATCTTTGCGAAGACGCAGGCGTTATTGCGTATAAAAATATAACTTTTTTTTAAAGTATGATACATGGTATTGAAATTTCGATTTAGATTAGCAGTTAAGATTTAGTTGAATTACCTGAAGGTGGTAAGGTCGCAGAGGTTGGACTGCGAGTGGCTGTGACTGGGCTGGTCGGGAGGCCGCGGCGGCTGCGCGGCGCACACGGCCAGCTCGTGCGCCGAGCCCGACAGCGAGCGGTCCGAGCCGCGCCGCCGGGACAGGGCTGCGCCGCTCGAAGTGCCCGGTTTCTTCTTCACTTGACCTCCGAAGTTGAAGAATCTGAGCAGCAAAAGTTGCAATAAAGAACCCTGCTCGGCAAATGCGATCTAAGCAACATGAACAATGGTGGTCTGACGTGAAATGATGTGAATTTGTGAGAAAACAAAATTGAAAATCAAAAATGCATGCTGTGGGACCTAGTTGGGGTGGACGGCACATCTGTAAAATATTTAACTACAAGTACTGGTGCTCACTTTTGAACCTCGTCTGTAACAAGCCCAACTAACTTAGCCTTCTTCTGGTGCACGTTCCTGCCCTCAGTGAGAAGTCGCTGGAAGTGGTCTGACCGGATGAAGCGCGGATAGCAGTCCTTCTTGAGCAGCAGGCCGTACACGTGCTCCGCGGCGTGGTCGAGCGCGTACCGGGAGCCGCTGCGCAGGCCCTCCTGCACGCGCTCCGCCGTCGCGCCGTCGATGTTGATCTCGCACGGCGCGCCGGGCTTCAGGAATTCTCTGGGGTTAACGGTTACAATTATTTTAGGTAAATTAGAAGATTATGAAGCCCAGTATGCTATAACCCAACGTTACACCTGATCTCGTGAAGACCGGAGTATTCTTCGTTATACTTAATTCACTCGTTATCTACATTAATATTAATCCAGGTATAATAAATTGAGTATTTGAAAAAAAGAGTCTGGGAATGACTGTTTGACTATGTACCTAGATTATAAATAAGGCCATCGTACCATACTTTACATAATGCCCGGCTGATATAAGTTTTTAGACTGACATGGTAACTACAATTATTATTTAGTTTTAAAACGGGATAAATTAATAAAATAAATAAATATTCCACAACTATCACACAACACTATCTAGTCCGAAGCTAAGCAAAGCTTGTGTTATGGGTACCTACTAGACAACTGATAAACATACTGATATATTTCCAAATACATAAATATTATAGATAAATTGCACCCAGACACAGAACAAATGATAGTGCTCATCACACAAATATTTGTCCTGGGTGGGAATCGAACCCACGACCCCCGGCATAGCAGTCAGGGTCACTAACCATTAAACCAACAGGCCAGACACTAGACCAACAGTGTCAAAGGCTTTAGATAATTTATGAAATATGATACTCGTATTGTAAAAAGAAACATACTCAACGATTTCCTCAAGCTTCTTCGGTATCTGCTTGGTACTGCTACGACGCAGGTCCATTACGGCGAGCCAGAACCTGATGTTCTCGTGTGAGTACTCCTTGCGTAGGAAGCTGGTGAACTCCTGCAGCCCCGTAGGGTCTGACACCAACTCGTCGATGGACACCGCCCAGCGCTGCACTCGCCGCTCACCTGGCACCTCCACACTAACCGGGAAAACGAATATGATTGCGTAACAGTGCGCTCAAATGTGAAAAATCAAAAAAAAAAACAATTTAGAAAAAAAATATCACTACTTTAAATGAGTGGTAAACTCTGTTGGAAGATAACTAGTTTCATATTTGTTCAACTTTAAGATAATGAAATACTGAAATGTAAAGAAATGAGGCATGTAAGGTATAGTGTCTACTTTGTACAGGCGTAGTACTAAACTCACAGAGGCTGGTTAATTTGCCAGAATAGGGTGTCGTCGGTGACCCAAGGGTTGGAGGGCTGCGGCTGGGTGAGCCAGGGATCGTAGGGAGTGAAGGTCTCCGAGTAGGCGATGAAGGCCTCAAGGGCAATTGAAGTCTTCACTCTCGTACGGTCCAGACTCGCTTTTAGATGCTCAATCTAGAAGTAGAAAGTTAATAAGAAGAATTTTAGTCAAGTCTAAATAAAGTGGGGATGCTACAAGAGAAAGTGTATTTAGTCTACGTTACAGCGGATTCTATAGAGTTGGAAGCATGGAATTATGGAAAAGAAATCGGTTATAAAGTAGTAAATCATTTGACCGTACCTCTCGTGTAACCTGGTATACAGAGCGCTTCTTAACGCGGTGGTGGCGCGCGCGCACGGGCACGGGGCACGGCTCCAGCGCGCTCACCACGCCGGGCGGCGGCCGCGCCACGCGCCAGTACGCGCGCTCCTGACTGTCACTCACTATCTTGTCACCTTTCTTCCTCTCCTTCGCTAAACGAACCTGGGGAGGTGGACAAGATATTATATGGTTGAAAGATTTAGATATGAAATCTTGTCAAATAATTTGGAATCCCTTTACGGCCTAATTCATGTTGGTTACGTTTGCATTGCTTCACAAATTATAAATGTTATACTACATGTATGAATAACAACCGTATCATATAATTCGTACTCTTAGTTAGTTGTTGTTGATTTTTCTGAAACTTCGACAGTGTTCTATTGCATATTTATTCTCATTAGACGCCTTTATGTGAGATAGACCGGAGAAAACCAGACAAAGAGAAGAGTGGAAGATTATGAGGCCTTTGCCCAGCAGTGGGACAACATGGGATACAAAAAAAAAGGTAATACGAGTCTGCATTTCCATTAGAACCGACAGACGGCTCTAGAGAATAGTCACAGCATCTCTGGTTTGTTTTCGAAAGGGGGTTCTTGTTGAGAAACATGTGAATATTATTTTTCATTTCTCATACTACGAAGTAGTGTTTGTTTGATCAGAGCAGCGGGTCGAAAACGATGCTTCCCTCCCTAGGGCGGGAATGAATTTTAAAAATATAACTAAAATTGGTTATTTAGTCGGCTATAATTTTTTTTACATAATTAAGAAAAATATCGATTAAAAAAAATGCTGCGGTCTTGTGAGTGTATACCTACGGCCAATGTGAATTAAAAAAAATACCTATTAAAGTGGGACGGCCTGCGGCGGTGACGCGGGCGGTGTGTTCCATATTTGAAATTCAAATTAAAAAAAGACTAATAAATAGGTACTACTCATGTTATTACTATCAATAAATATTTTAGAAAAACTACTATTTTTTACTTTCCTTATATTTGAAATGAAAAGTAGAGTTTTTAACCCTACATTGCATTCTGTACCATATCTGGCACAAACGAAATAATTAAGTCTACTGTTCCTTTAAAGACATTTAGCGTAATCTATCGATCGTCGGCATAATCTTTACATACTTAGCAACGGTTTATGAATGCCAAGTGTCACCATATGGTGTTAGGTATCGATTCATATTATGATTCGTACAGAAATTGAAAGATCGACGCGAACTCGTGGTTTACGTAAGTAGAAAATTCATAAAAAAATAGTTTTTTTTAATAATTGGAAGCGAAAAAAATACGTTTATATTGGAAATAGTGTATATTAAATGAAGATTAGTTATTTATTTGAAATATTACAGTTTTATGTACTAGAATATCAACTTATTTAAATGTTCCAAATATGGTACACCATGCAGTAGTTAACTTCTCACATATTGTTTCGGTTGGATTTTATTACTGATTATGGCGAATAAGGTATTGTCTAACGAGTTGATTGAGTAGTATTCAGATATACCAACAGGGAGTGAAGATGGTCGTTACTTTTCGAGTGCGGAAAGTGATGATGAGTTAGCAAAAATGAGGTAAAACTTGCATCAAATGAATGAAGATAGTCACTTTGAAAATTATATTGAGCCTATCAGGTATCAGCCATTTTCTTATACTAATTGTGGTGCTACTCTCGCTGAAAATGTTAATGAAGAGTCAACAAATCCTCCAGCCAGCATTTCAGGGCCAAATTCAAAAATTCGTCATCACGCCAAAGTAGAAGTTCTTTTGCTATGGCAGTTAGAAGAAATCGAATTTCGAATAATGTAACTACTAATAAAATAAAGAAATGAAATTTAATTTGTAAAAAGAAATCTTTACAGGCTGATTATCCCCAATTTTCAGCAAATACAAATTTAGATCCACCAATCACAAATTCGGATACCCCATTGCAATATTTTTTTGATGATGACCACATAGTTGAAGAATACATAAACTCAGTATCCAAAAAGACCCAACTAAACCGTTATATATCACCACATACGAATTAAAAAAGTTTTTCCTATATGTTTGCTCATGAGCACTTTTCTGGAACGAGAAGAGACAATGCTGTAGGTATCCACAGTCATCTGCCTAACCTTTTCCCAACTGTATTGGGGTCGGCTTCCAGTCAAACCAGATTCAGCTGGATATCAGTATTTTACATGGAGCGACTGCCTGTCGGACCTCCACAACCCAGTAACTGGGCAATACCATACCCCATGGTAAGACTGGTTGTCAGACTTTAGAGCTTCTGACTAACAGTAACGACTGTCAAAGATCTTACGGCTTTACGTGCTTTCCGAGGCACGGAGGAAACTCGCTATAACAGATGGTCACCCATCCACAGACCAACCTCGACAAGCGCGGCTTATCCCGGAAGATCGACCTGTGCGGCTGTAATTATTTAGCCACGAGCTCCTCATACCTCCTTTTCCCTTATTCTATGTAGGTATCCACAGTATAAGGGAAAAACATAAATATTTTTACGAAAAGTGTCGATTCGATTTGTGTTTGAGCAAAGACAACAATTGTTTTAATAAATTTCATTCATAAGTATAGCTATTTTTAATGTAAAACTAAATATAAACTTATGTTCATTGTTCCTAATTAAGCGCCAAATACTAGTGTTAATGCATACTATACCACATATGGAACAGAATTTAAAAACTAAATATCTAAAAAATCTATGAATTCTTATGATTTTTATTATCATTTATTATGTCTAGACACTATATAGAACCACATATATTTTTTTGATGCGATTTAAAAAAATCATGCATTGTAGGGTTAAGACGGGTGAAAGTCATCAATTCCCACTCGGACTATAGCCACATAGCCGCCCTCGCTTCGCTCGTGCTTCTAAATACCTCGTATGGGAATTGATTTCTTTCCACTCTTGTATAACAATCTGCTATATTATGTCTCAGTTGTAGGTATCTTTTATGTTGCGTATTGGTGGCAAAAATAACGTAAAATACCTGCTCCTCCGCCTGCATAGTGATGAAATCCCATTTGGCAGCGAGGTTCTTTTTGAGATTGGCGAGGGCCTCCTGCTCGTAATCTTCGAGGCCATGTCTCTGCTTGTTGCGTAGTGTCCGCTTCACCAGATAGATGGCGTATTCGACGTTGTCCGGGCCCAGTGTGGGCGCGCTCGAGCTGCCGGCTACTCGAGGCGCTTGCCATGGCCAATAGTATGGACTCTGCCGGGAAACAATCACACTTAGGACTAGCCAAAGAGGAAAGGCTTCTGGTTTCTGTTCATTGAACTAAACATAAAATTCTCTAAAAATTAGGTGGTTTGGCTTGAACCTAAGTAACAAGTTCAGTGATAAATGCCGTTGACTTAATAGCATTTCCACGTACCTACGTTTTGGTATCTACTGGGACTGTCATTTTTGTTACCGTTCAGGTTCAAGTTAATTATTTATTTATTCATATGACAAGTTTCCTTTGCCACAACCATTTAATTAATCGTTGCTGAATCGAGAAAACTATTGGTTATACCAGGGTTTCGCAAACTGTGCGTCGCAGCGCCCTGGTGCGTCTTAGAGAGTACAGAGGGACGCCGTGAGACGTTGGTGTTGGGGTTGACCATTCTTCGGTTTGATATTGCGTGGCACCAAGATTCTATATGTAGGTGTATGTATTCAACAGAAAAAAGAGGATTGTCTCATTGATCTCTTTTGCAGCAACCCAGATTCAAGTGCTCTGATTTCATGGAGTTAGGAACCAGGTATTATTGTTTTTTTATTCACCTGATATCAACTAGGTAGGGCGCTGAGACACAAAATTCTAAACCTGTATTGGCGCCGTGAGCTGACAATGTTTGTGAACTCCTGGGTTATACAGTTTAATATAATTTTCACAAAATACTTACTTGAAATCTATAAAGAGAAGAATCGTCCTTCAAGACAAGGTTTTTCAAATCGTTGACAGGAAAGTAGTAACCGTATTGGCAGAGTTGATTCGCTAAATTTATTGCTTCAACTGTAAATCAGAGAACCTTTAGTTACTTAAATCTTATCTAGGTGTAATGAACACTGGTGTAGTACATCAAAGGCGCGATAGCTGCATGATTAAAGCATGATATAGAGAGCGCTCCTTGTTGTATCAGTTACGTCGATACGAAAACCTTACCAACTTCAAACATTTAATGAGCCCTCTCCCGCTCCCACAGGGCTCAGGCTCGTATAAATGTAGCTACGAATACTTCTACAATTCTACATTTGGTAAGTTTTCTTAACCGACACTGTTCCATCAACAGCTCACCAACAAACATGGGAGCGGCCTTCAAGCAAGACAAGGCTATGTAAGTAAACAAATATCATCAGCAGTACATTTAACATGCTTGTAATTTCTTGTTTACATACATGACTCTAACATTGTGTGTTTTCGCTCGTTATCGCTAGAGTCTACAACCATGGTGCGCCTGCGAACCCAGGCCAGCATGGGCCCGGTGCCGACGATGATACATTCACACTCACCGTTGGTGCCATCTTCAAAATCAAACCGATCCATTAACCATTCGACAACATCATAACCTGGAAAGGAATAAGTAAATGTTATTAGTTTTCCTGCCAATATTATAGTCTTCTGCAAATTATCTTATTTTATATCGATAGGCCTGTATTTGATCACTATCTCGTCTGAAAGTAAGCCTTGATGACCTGGGGCCTAAGTCTACTAATTTATAAACGTTACAATGGTCTCTCAATGGTGTGTTTTTGACAGTTTTTGTATGGCAAATCTGTCAAAAACTTACCATTGAGAGACCATTGTGACGTATATAAAATAGTAGACTTAGGCCCCTGGTCGACAGTGAAGCACGCTTGCCTAGAAGACACCTATTCTTTACTTAAAGACCCCAAGGAATACAGTTTCCTACCTACCTTACTCGTACTACGAATTATTTGATTTGCACAAAAGTTTATGTGAATCCGTTTATTTTGACCTAATGAGTGAATGGTGGTCCCCAAATCAGCCAAACCTGTATCTTGGGCAACTGTCAAACATTATGAGAGGTTAATCATGAAGTCAATTATCAAATTATTCAAATTGAACATCACGCATTATCAAATAAGGCAGCTGCATGCGGAAAGGGCAAAGGTTCAATTAATTATGAAATTATTTGAAATGATGAATGATGTAGAAAGTTATCAAGCAAATATTTTTTATCGTAGTTATGTGTTAATGTTTACTTAATATCTTTGTGGTAAACGGGCAATATTATATACAAGCTAACATAATTATTTCGCAAAATGTAATGTTTTAAATATATCTTACCCATAAAGGCAGACGGAATGAAAGTGAGAAAGAGTTTTTGGCTTCTTACTGGTATCCCCGTTTCTGTATTTTGCATTTCTTTGATCAACATTTCCATCTGTAATTGAAAGTTTCGTATATTAGAGTAAGTGATCAGTGAATGCGACAATCGATTTAGAACTGTTAGACAACGATAGAATCGCTATTGAACTTATTAATAATAGGGAATAGATATAGTATAGCATAAACTACATATAAAAACAAAACATACTACACACGTCCTCGGGTCGGCACATTTGATCCTGCAGTATAATTATACATATTACTTTGAATAACAAAGTCATTCCCATAAAAACTACACATGATATTCGTTTCTCAATCTCTCAATCAGTTTACGATATCAAATGGCAAAGCTGGAGTCGCCGTTCGGGTCACTTTAGCAGAATTCGCCGACCGACTGAGCTGAATAAAGGATGATTCACACTACACCGAGCCGTGTCCAGACAGAGCTTCGTCCGGGCACCGGACAGGGCACGGTCGAACATTGTGGTGTACTTTTTGTATGAAGTGATTCATAGTTGGGGCCGGACGGGCCACATTAGGGGCACGGACGAGGCACGTGCCACGGTTAAGCATGAATCATTCTTAATGCCGACCAAAACATATGTGTATCAGGCCTTACGATATGACTGTAGATTCTAGTCGGTGAATATTGTTTTAATTTTTGTATGGTGATTCATCTGGAAGCACCCTTAGACAGGTGAAACACCACACAAAAAGACTACTCCTAAGATACTACGTTACTATAGATATGTGGGATAACCATCAAACATGGGCTCGCGCACCTCATGGGATTACCCATTTTTTTTGTCATGATAAAATCATCAAATGAGTCCTCCTACTGGACTGGACGAGGGGACTGGCAGACTTGAACTGACTAAAATCCACGGTGATCATACAATAGCCCTTTATGTTCCAGGGTTACCTGATGAGACTGTAACGCAACCCCGGCAGGATGGACCATACATTAAGTTTCATACAAGCTTTTATCCCATACAACAGGTGTTCCCAAACAGGTCACAAAGAGTGCCCACGAGACACTTGCGTTGGTCACTCGATGGATGGATCGAATTTGAGTGGATCCATGATTCTTTTGCCAGAAAGAAGGTAGTATCATTCTCTTACAGCCACCCGATGTCAATGTCGATGACGGAGCTGAGGCTTCGAGACAAACAACTTATACATGGTGCGCTGGTTAATCGAAAAAGTTTGGGAAATTCAGCTCTAAAGAGACCACTCTTCGTTACATAGGATCACTTTAGTCACAGATTACAAGACTTTAGTATTTCACCAGTGTAGAACCAACCCATAGTTTAAGTACCTATGGTTATTGTTGTAAACAGTCGTTAGTGAACCAAATAAATAAACTGTGATTTCATCGATAGAAAACCTAAACTCAAACCGGGTTCTGTCTATGAAATCAAGGAAAAACTCAGAATACACGGAAACTTCTGATTTCGCTGAAGTACTTATTTAAATTGATTAATCAAAACATAATATAGTGCGGTCTACATACAAGTGTGTAACTCACTCTAGGCTAAGAGTGCAGACCGCTTAGCTATTAGCACTACTGAGATAATAAACGCAATGCTTATTTGTCTGATTAGCACCGACTGCAAAACATTCCTACTATATAAACAAGCACCAACCGAGATGATATCAACATTTATAATGTTCGATTTATATCGGATTTACGAATGGCTTAGCCTGCACTTCAAAATTGATTATGCAACAAAAGCTAAATCTGTGGCAAGATTTAAAGCACCGCTCGTTGATGACGTCATTCGCGTCCTTTTAGGTCAACGTGCACTTGAGCTGGTCTGTAGGGGCGTCGAGGGCTGTCCACGTCGCAAGAGGCTGACCCTGTGGTGAATGCCGCCCGAGAGGAGCCGAGAGCTCTCGACGTTCTCGAGGGGCGGCCCCCATCGGGGACAAAGCCAATGCAGCCACGCTCCACTCCATTTAATGTGATCGAGAGCGCTTATTGCCTGAGATTGATTTTATTTCCACGTAATTTCAGCACGATGGAAGAGATACGGCAGGAATTTGCTACTAAAACGCAAAAGTTTAAGTCATAATTTTATTGATATTCATTTCAACGTTGATGAACGTTGAAATTAGTCTGCTATTTCTGAGGCTTAAATACGACTTAGAAATAACTTGATTTATGAGGCTTTAACTTGTGAGAAAGAGATACAAAGCTAAGAATACATTGCTTTTCAAATTCACGTAAATACCCCATAATAATAAAATGACTCAAAACTACGTAT
Source organism: Agrotis ipsilon (assembly GCA_028554685.1). Taxonomy (NCBI): domain Eukaryota; kingdom Metazoa; phylum Arthropoda; class Insecta; order Lepidoptera; family Noctuidae; genus Agrotis; species Agrotis ipsilon. Next base: position 4,648,362 of record CM052968.1, read on the forward strand.
GTACTCTTCGCTTGATGCTGACGCACCAAGAAAAACGCCGAGTAAGCAAATTGTACATTTGACTGCTCGGCCTCTTATGTAAGCATCGGGCTGGGAACGTGTCATCATTTTAATAATATCGTCCAATAGGTACCCACGTGATGTCATGCAAAGGTGAATGCAATGTCAAATTATAGTTAAAAATCATAACCGAAATTGTACATAATACGTATCTACATGATCAGCTCAATTTCTGTCCACTTTAATTTTCCGTAATGAATATAGTGTTTGTTTGATACGGATCATCTCGACGAAGGACACGGGCAATCAGTTGACAAAATATTTGTTATGGAGACTGTGTGACAGGGGTGGACGTTGATTTGCCCGTTCGTCCTCGAAGATGGGAGCTGGATGGCTAAGTGGGTGACGTCACGGGTGCGATCGATTCCCCGGCGCCGGGGAGGAGCGAGGGCGAGAGTGGTGGGGGGAGGGGTGGTTGAGGAAGGGCGGGGGGGTCACATCTTGCAAGCCCGAGCGTCTTCGTCGCCACCTCGGCCACCTTCGCCACAGTTTTACGTACGATTCATTACATCTACAGATTGTTTGCGACCTACGTGTTGTAGGTCAAAAGAGAAGCTTTACCTAACAAGTAGCAAGTAAGTAGAAACCTCAAAATAGATTTGTTTACTGATAAATTGATGTACTTCATCTTGTGTGCTTGGAGCATAAGGGTAAAACTGAAGATCAAAATAGTTATTGTACTTGCACGATTTTTGAGTTCACACCCAACAATGTCTAAACATCTTCTTCATTAATCTGTATATTTTCATTTTTTATATAATTATTTATAGTAAGAAATGAGCCACCACCTAACATAAAAATAGAGCACAAATACGCTAATGCATTAAGGGTTAGGGCCGGGCGGCGAGCTCAATGGGTAGGCGGGCGGGCTGAGGGCGGGCGGCCTGAACCTTTTGCATTTTCGCTGAGTCTCGTTCAATTAATAAAATATTTTCACCCGCCAGAACAAAATCCCTAATAAAAACGAACGATGAACAAAAAGGGTCACCCAGAAGGGACTAACAAAGTAGGAAAATAAAACGTTTTTGCCCAACGTGTTTTGTGTAGGAAACTGACTACTCCTCATGATGGCACATCAATGTAATTTCGAGTCCTTACATGATATACAAAATTATCAGAGCTCTATGTGTTAAAGTTTCTTTAATCTGGTTATAAAACCATTACTAATAAATACGCATCACAGTAAATAAATAGCAATTTAAGCTTTGAACTTTTCAGTGACGTCACCCCTCTTATTCCATAAAGGGGTGGAAAAGAGTTTAAGCATTTAACACTTCGACGAAACCATACTAACGACGAATAATAAGATTGTTGGAAACAACCAGTTGTTTATTATTGAACCCTCTATTGTCAGGGGCGTCCCGGCGCCGTGACAAAGAGTAATGGCGCGTGTGGGCTCCATTACAATCGTCTATACACGTAGTTAGCTTGTAAATCAAAGTTATTAGCACGAATAATTACTATTGTTCCTAAAAATGAGCACATTATTGTCAACTAAGTATAAGGAAATACTTTCTATTTATTCCGCAGGTTAGGAAACTATAGTAGTCAATAACACAGTTTCAGTATTCAACATTGATATTGATTCAAAGGTATAGAACGTTTCAGCTGAAGTTTCCGTGATGTCTTATGTTTGATGCGTTACGCGTTATATTATTTCATAAACCGATCATCTGTCTGAATATTGCCGAAAGTGCTTAAAGTATCAGTATTTGTAAATATTGCACGTTCGCACTTTGTCGATCTGACTGAAAATATTTTAATCATACAGTTCAAAATACTGATATACAAGGAGTATCTCGTGATGATCTATTCATTTTTGTATTAATAAAATCTTAAACATTGAAGGTTTCTACTATTATTTACACGTATTATCTGTTCTGTCGGGACTCGGGCTACCGTCTGTTATCTTATGAACAGTATCGTGTAGCGAGCGTCAAGCTATGACCACTTCGTCGGAAGCAAGCCCTATCGATTTTCAGCCAGCAGCAGTAGGCTCGGCGCCCGGTGGCGGCGCCTGCCGACGATTGCGTTAAAAATAAACGGAATACACTGCCTGCTGCCTACCTCCGCGCTGCATAATGTAACAACTGTTGTTACTCACCGAGCACATAATAACTACCGTTATTTCGGACCGGTATTGCTTCCGTATATCGTGGACAGGTAAATCGTAAAAAGAATGTAAGTGTAAACTTATTTGGCTTGGGAATTTTAAAGCGAGGCATGTATGAAAATAAAAAAAAAACATAATTTACAGAAAAATTATCATGTAAAGTGGTACCAACCTTATCGAAGGCGAGGGGTCGGTGTCTAGGCACATCAGCGAGTTCCATGGCGTCGGTGGGGCGGAGCAGGGGGAGCGGGCGCGGGGGGTGCGCGCGCGCCGCTAGCCGACCTCCATGGGCGTCTGCCGTCGGGGCCGCATGCCGCTCGCGCCCGCGCTGCGCCCCCGACACCTGCCCAACACACGCCGGCACCGCGACTCGTTAGACACAGCCACTGACAACCATCACTCAGCCAGGAGGACTAACAACACACTCATAGCCAAATGAAACTAGCTTTCTCCGAGCGGCCGCGAGCACGACACTGTCCGCCACAGCCCGGCCGTTCGATTGATGAGATCAGACCGTTAAAATGTATAAATGCATCGATCACTTACATTTAATTATGTACGTGCGCTCGTTAGGCGAGGCAGTAAGCATAGCTGCAGATGTATAATCGTGTAACTACACTACACTCATGCTAATCATGATTATACTAGAGGAATTCAAGCCATTAATCGGAACCTTGGGTGTACTCGCTTATAATATTTTCCTTACTTGATAGATTGTAATTAGCTTCATTGCTATTATTATACGTTGGAAATAAACAAAGATCAAGTCTGAAGAGTTAACAGCATTAACTTGATAGATATCTGTGTTACTAACTACTGTGCATATTGTGATGGTAGTGATAAACAAATATTGCTGACTTTGTGGTCGAGAAAGTTGTAAGAATTATTGTCAAACTATGTCTAAAGAGAATCAGCTATTGAGGATTTTTCCATCAAATTCTAGGTCGCGGGTAAAGCAGCAGGCAATAATAATTAAGAGATAATTGAACTGCTCATCTTATTCTGACAACAGAATTGTGTTTTTAAGACATTTGAGAGTAAATGATGAACTCATACGAACAAAGGTTGAGCGTGACCAAGTCTTAGTGGTCCTCACATAATGTCCCTCATTTTCCTCCACTCATATTTTTGTGCATTCCTTCACCGCTCATACTTCACTCCTATAATTAAACCAGTGTTTATTTAACAGTGGGCACATACCTACTCATGTCGGGCATGTCGGTATGTGACCAAATTAGATGTGTACCTAGTACATACACGCGGAAAAATTATAAGCCATGGTCAAGTGCGTGTTTACGACACACCGGCTAAAGTTAGCTAACGGACATGGAGTCATGTTTGCGTGCTTCAAGTGCTCTAATTGTATCCAACCTCATTAGTGGCCAGATATAAAACTAATGAGTCAACGCTTGAAATATTGTTTGACGACTGACAGGTTGATGTGTCCGGTTGTAGGTACGTAATCGAAGAGTTTCCTTGTTTTTTGGTGCAAATGATTACTGCTGGTTCAAAAACATATTTGTATGCTTTTCCTCAACGGAATTCGTGTCGAACTGTCAACACGAAGTTTGTGATTTAATGCATGTAAACTCTTTGGTTAGTTGGCGCCATTTTTGCATTTCATCTGCTACTGCATTTTGTTTGGTTGTTACTGAGTTTAAATCTTTTCTTACAAATTCCTTAAAGACTACTATTCTGTTTCCGTATCTTTAATTTGTCTACTTCTATCTTGTCTAGTTTTAAATTCGATAAAACCTGATTAATCTTAAAATCAGAAGGGTCAGTGTTGATTGCATGAGTTATAATTTGATTTTCTTAAACAGTCTCTAACGTACTTTCCAATATGTGCAACTACCTTACGCAGTCACATCGCTATACTCACGTATTATGAAGCCAAAATAAACAAAGTATGGTACCTTGACAAGCCATGCTGGTGAATTCACGAACTCGTCTAAACTCATCTGATCGTTTCTCTGAAAAGTTATATTGCCATGTATTTATAGTACAACTAGCGGTTTATTGTTACAGTTCCAGCAATGTATTGACACGATTCTGTTCGGGATTTAACTGTCAGTTTCCATTTAATAGAAACTATTCAAAGTTTTCTGTTCTTAGAAGTGCTAATTGATGGTTAATTTAAGGAGAACTTATCAATACAAATATTCGTACGATGTAGGAGCACTTATCACAATTGACCGTTATAACATTTAGAAATAAAGTCATTGAATTAAATAGAAAAAAAAAATCACTAACCTCATCCAACAATTGAGATCATAAATATGTGGCGCATCGTGCGTCACTGTGATAGAGCTCATTGATCGCATCTAAACACACGTGCCCACAAGCTCGCACCTCGGCCATGTCGTAAACATGTGCACTGATGTTTATACGCGATCGAGTTAAACGATTGACATAAATATAGATCTGTGACGGCTGAGTGCGCCTCCACTCGCAGCGTTCGACAACTCGCTATTGTTTAGCAACCGACAGACGCCGACTGACTCACAATATCTTCTGATAAAACAGATAACGCTGCGTCCGTTAAATCTCTCCTCAAGTCGTAAATTTTAGAGTCACAGGGGAATTTTGGGAGGCTTAAGCACCTTTAGATAAGTGAGATAAGTGCCGACGTCGTTCGCGAGAGGCTCCCCGCATGAATAATAACTACAGCGCACATTTTCACACAGTTTTCATTATGACGTTTACGTTGTGTTGGAAATCATGGCCTTGTTTATTATTTATTCCTCCTAGCGTACTCAGCTAAAGCTAGTCGATTAATATTAACTGCTACTTATTCAAACTCGTCTTGAGGGTTAGCAGTAATTACGTGTTTGTCAATAATAATAATTAAAACCATTCATTGGTATGATGACAGGACTAGACGGCATGATTGGCGCAGTGGTTGATTCATAGACTGTTGCGCAGCGTATCGCTGGTTTGATTCCCGCGGCGAACAACCATTTGGTTTTTTTGAGTCAGTACCAGATGTTCAAGTAGATGCGAGTTTCAATATTTGTAAACAAAACGTACCTAGACTATCTTTTTCTTGATTTTGCTTCGATTAGTCATTATACACATAGGTATATAGGTAGGTACCTAATTAGAATAATTTCGGTTGGTTAATCAGAAGTTTAGTTATGTCAAAGAATATATAATGTTTTCTTTACAGGGCCTATACTTACAATACCTACCTAGATCTTTTGTTTTTTTGGGTTTGAAAAATCAAATTGTAGAGTGCTCCCGCCCTCGGTGGAGCAGATGGGACGGTCAGATTACCACTAAGTCCACCTTATTCTTTAGTTCCCTTTGGTATCCTTGTTATAGTTACTCGCAAATTTACTTTAGGTTAAATTGATACCTATACCTACGCGACGCTGCGCGCACATTTCAATAGAAAGCCTCAAAGTCTAACTTATTATTTACCAAGAACTCGAAAAGATTCACATTTCCAGATTTCCCAGCATCCTTGCGTCACGTCGCGTCTCATTGCGTCTCCGTGTGAACTGACCATTAGATTTAAGGTATAGGTAGGTAGGTAGGTAAGCATAACATATGTGTAGGTATTATATTACTGGCTCCATGTCTATGGAACAGAGGGTCATAATCACGTTCCCCATACGAATATGGTTCGGCAGTATTACTGCACATTAAATAAAAACCCACCTTATAGGGAGCTGTCGGAATTGCGTCAGTACCTAGCCCTGGCTTTTAAGGAGCGATGTTCATTGTACAGGCACTTATGTAAGTGTCTTTCAAGGAACAATAAATAGCAGTAATTGCGAACCTCGTGAATACCGCGATTGTTACTACGGTAAATTAGCAATTCTAATCTCTCTCTAAGGACATATCTCTGCGTAGAGCACTACCACAGCATCGAAACAATAGTTTTGTTAAGGTGCATCGTTTTTACTGTACTTTATGGCTACAACATTTCCAGCCGGCTCAAAAACATTGTCAACATTTGCCCTCAAAAAATTTTTGTTGTAATAATCTCCAAGGGCGGATCTACCTAACTAAGGGTTTTTTGGGCTGCAACCCATCAAGGCCCCGTGAAAATAAAGGGCCCCCAGCCACCACTGAAAACAATTAAAATCAGGGGTGTAAGTAGTTACCTCCGTATCACTGATGCACGGCATATGTGTGGATATAATTAGCAAAAAATTTACTCATCGTGGACTAAAAATTTTTTTTGAGTCACCACTATCGTGCTTTCCTCAATTGCCAAATTAATATTTTTGTTATATCATTTCGCTTTCAACATTGCACCACGGTTAACGTTAGAGAGACACTACCACGGTCCATGTTTTTTCTGGACTTGCAAAATTCTCTAATACGTTCCCTCCCTAATGTTTCCGGCCAAACCCAATTTCAGGACAAACTATGTAGTTTGGCCTAGGCTTAACTTGTTTTTTACGAGCTCAACTCATGGCGGGGTCTGATAGATCTTTCTTCCTGTAGGTATCATGCATGGTTATCGTTTTAGGCTGACGAAAACATACTTAGCTGATGCAATGTTGGTGTACTCTGGGTATACCTCCGCCTAACCCTTCGATAATTGCAGGCGTGATATTGTGTTAAACGTTCTAACATTTATCAGGGTGAGTCAATCAGTATGCGATATATTATGAAAAGTGAAAATAGAAAGTAAAAGTGCAACCACGCTTCATTACACAGGCTGATACAGTTGAGTAAGTCAAGTTAAACAAATAACGTGAATTCTAAAGCATCGTCATGCTCAACCTTTAGCCAACTATGTTGAGGTCGACTTCCATTCGATCCTGATGCAGCTGTATTTTATTAATTTACATGGAGCAACTCCACAACCCCAATACCTGTACCCTCAGCACGAGTTTTCAGTAAATGAGACGTAAAGTAAACTGGAACTTTGACACTTTCAAATTGCCAATTTTCAAGGAAAAAATGGAACAGCGCCTCTGGTGTGCGAAGAAGGAACTAATTTTAATTTTAACTCGTGCAAAGGGTACAGGGCAATATGGATACTTTTGGTAAAGCTGGTTGGCAGACTTTCGAGCTTTTGACTAATAGTTAAGACTGATTGTCAAAGATCTACAAATGACAGTCAGAACCAACAGTTTTATGTGGCACTTTCTAAGTCACGGAAGAAACTCGCTATGATAGATAATAGACTTGTACAGATCTAAATCGACATAAGCAGCTTTACCTTAGCAAACTATAATACCTGTACGGTTGTTCTTATTTACAGAAGGGACTGTCAGACTAGAGTCAACGGTGATCCTACAATACCTCTTTACGTTCCAGGGTAACAGATACCTGAGAAGACCACTAACGGGCGCCCCACGCTAACACCTTTAGTTAAGTCTTACGGTAAAAGGAAATTGTCTTATTTGTAGGCTTTACAGCTGTAGATTGTAATAAGGCAAATTTGACAGAGACCTACTGCGCGGGGCTCCTCTTTCAGCTGCAGTCTGTAGGGCTTAAAGCACCTGTTACAATGACCCATGATGATTAGACTAAATGGTAGATATTCTGAACTTTGCATTAACTATGTCAAACTATTATCATATGAATAAAAGTTAGGTAGGTACCCTGTGACAATTTATGCCAAACAATATTATGCCCAGACGGGGATTTTCTTTAATCGCACTGAGTTTGACTGTCAAAGGCAAAATTCATTTGAAAAAGTCTAAGCTGTAATAATACCTAATTAAAAGCAATTTGTACCAGAATATAAAGTAAAAATGAATTTCTTTGCTAAATATTTATAGATGTGATAAAAAGTCCCATAAAACCAAAAGGCGTGAATTTAAAAACGGTTTCTGGTGTCTGATCACCGGAAATCTCAAGTGAGACTCGTAAAAAAGCATGTTATTAACCAGATAATAAATCAGTTATTTGCAAATACATGCGAGTGCCCACTGGCTGGTGGTTACGGGGCCACCATTCAACTGATGTTTATTCAGGCAATGTTTACGTATGGGTAAATCAGGCGCGTGCCTGGGAAACCGTAAATAATCCTAATAAACACTTTCTTTTAATGTGTATTACACTCAATGTTTGAGAAATGAGTCTGAAAACAGATAGGCAGATGAGCAACTTCACTGAGATTCGTTGGATTTCTTATCCGAAAACCGATTCATATAGTAGGGCAACATCCATTCAAATATAACACTCCAAACCAGTCAAACCTAGAAGATTTTGAAATAAATGAGGTGTTAAAGTGAAATGTAACTCATCGAATACTCATTCTTTCATTGATTTCATTTGGTTTCATTTTTCAATTACTCTTACTTGATAAAAATAATCAAGCATTTCTACACCTTGTACCTGCCTACAATCAGTAATCTATCAATACATCAACACACCTCTACTTGACATTGCACAAAGCACATTAAATGCACACGTAAACAAATGAGTTTAAGGCTGGACCGGGGCCATCTACCGTCCATGAATGCATTTCATCTCAATATACTGAAGCAATATAAATAAATATCCACTTAGCGACATACCACCTATGGATGTGGACACCGAATATATACACAGTGAACGACCAGTGATCGACAATGAGAACTAAAACCTCGCATGTAGTCGTTACATCCATACTTCAGACAGCAACACTTAAGCAATATGAGTGTAGTTGATGATACAGAGAAGAAAGGAACAATAGCACACACAGTAGATAGTAAGTAGTGGTAGGTACCTCGCATCGGGGAGGCGTGCCAACGATCCCGCACAGCGACACGCGCCGCACGAGAGGGACGTCTCTTCCCATGGACACTTTCGCACATCTCTACACCCGGCCCCGGGCGACGAGTTACCACTCAATTAACACTGATTACCGCTAACTCGACCTCTGTGTGTCTCCATTGTGTGCATCTCTTCAACTGCCTTTGGAATAATAAGCAGCTGTATCTCTATTCACTAAGACTAACATCTTAACACTCTAGGCCTTAATCGATAATTACTACTACCTACTTGATCCTGAACCTCTATTGCCAGACTAAAACTCACAATTGACTTTGCAAGGACAAAGCTAGTTTCATTTATATACAAAACATGGAAACCTAACAGAATATTAACAGCGAGTATAAACAGTGGCAACAATCAGTGTGAAGAAAATCAGCGTTCCGTAACAGTTTCTTGTGCCGTAACGTAGTGGCTGTGGCGCGCTCGCTCCACGAGATCGACCGATAGTCCATTATGTAACACCCATCTAAGGTCCGCTACTTAAGCACTAACTTGAATACTTAACTAGCAACTTGAAACATATTGCGCTTATGATATTAGGTCTAGCAATGCTCTACTACATTAAAACTAAGATAAGCAAAAATAAAACTAACCGATAGAACATCGGAGCAGTCAGCTGCGCAACACACGACCGTTGGTTACGGGTGCACTCCGGGGTAGAAACGAATAGCAGAGTCCAGATACTCTCAGGGTTACTGCGTCCTCAGGTACAGTCCGCAAGGATTTTATGACAACTGTTTTCGCAGTCGGCAACGTTACCTACGTATCGTCATGAACCAGGCGGCGGGCGGGTGGCGCGCGGGGCGCGAGGCAAGGCGCGCGCGGCGCCCGAGCCCGACGCCGATTCCTGTGGACGAGCGCGGCGCAGCACAACGGGGACACGCGGGCGACCGGGCGAGCCGAACTGTGCGGAGCGGCGGCGTGGCGCGGTGTGCGGGGCCGTCGGGCGCGGTCGGTCGCGGTCAGCGGTCGCGGCGCGGCGCGGCCATGGCGGCGGCGCGGCAGGCGGCGACGACTCGCGCACTGCCGCCGCCGGGCCGCGCCCGCCGCTCCCGGGCCCGCGCACGCGCCCCAGCGCCGCCCCCGCCCGCCCAGCGAGCCAAATTGATCAGCCGGATCCTCGATTGCAATGAAATTTATGACAGGTCGTGGATCTATTATCGACGTGATACCACCCGAGCCGCGGATAATAATTAGAGCCAGCACGATAAACGCATAGATTTCTGATCGGAAGTGGATAACGCCCGGTCAAACGGATATGATATACTCGTAATTGGCCAGTTTCGCATGAGATGCGTCTTCTGATACCAAATGGAGGTAGGAAGGTAATAAATTTTACGTTGAGGATTCTACCGCCAGCGGCACTCTACCAGCTCTACTCATAGTAATAAGCTTAGATTAAAAAACTAAGGGCATAAGTTTAAACAGAACACCATTTTCACCGCAATGATACTATTTTATTATATCAATTTCAGCTTTAGTCCCCATATAAATACGAAAAGATGAACAGAGATGAGAACACGTCGAGAAAATACAGCTGAAAAAAGGAAAATCTTTGAACACGCAGATAGAAAGAATGGATACATTTTTGTTGAAAGAAAACTATCCGCAGTGAATTTATTGATATTTAATTTTCTCTTAAAAATACCCACATATTTAGTGTAAAATTTGACTGCAAACATTGTCCTATAAATGTATACAGAGTGTTTCTTTTAAATGGGCCAAAAGGGTGAAATCTGCATCCATAAGAGATACGAGAAAACTTTCTTAGGAACCTTTAGCTCTTTTTTGATACTGAAAATTTTGGCCTTTTTTATTTTTTTGGTCAACTGTGAGCTGTCCACAGAAATGAGTGAAATTGACCAAAAATGTTTTTAATGCTGTTCGACTCAGTTTCGTGTAAGGATCATTTCATTGTATCGGAAGAAAAAAATCGGGACGAACGGCATTAAACAAAATTTTGATCAATTTCACTCATTTCTGTGGACAGCTCACACTTGACCAAAAAAATAAAAACGCCAAAATTATCAGTATCAAAAAAGAGCTAAAGGTTCCTAAGAAAGTTTTCCCGTATTTCTTATGGATGCAGATTGCAGATATCTCCCTTTTGGCCAATTTAAAAGAAACACCCTGTATACTTTAAAACTTATCATATAGTATGAACAGGTATATTTCAGAAATCCCCACTACAGGTCCCCACCAAGTGTTGTTTCTAAATTATTAGAAAAAGAACCGCAAACAATTTAACTCACGGACGTCATCAATGGCACCCCGAGATTCAGTTACTGGTTCCTTTAACCCTTTTCGACAGAAATAGTAGCACCGTGCTGCGTGTTTCCAATGCCCGTCGAGGCACCTATGTTCCTGTGAAATATTCGCTCAAGACTAAGTATGGATTGTTACTTTTTCCAGAAATTCTTTTCAGAAAGTGACTTTAATAAAATAATCAGTTACACATCGCACCCTTCCTGGAAGAAAGCGGTAAGTGAAATCGGACAACTTTTCAGGAGCTTAAAAAAACGTGTTCAACTTTGTAAAAAAAATCCCAGGAAAACCTTTTATAGATCAAAAGATGGCATTTAGCAGCGGCCAGATGATAGAGTTTCCGATTTTTTATTGTATTATATATACTGCGAGATAAAATTGAATTATACGGTTACTCAAATAATCACCGAAACTGTTACAAAAAATGCCGGTGTAACAATGGATACCGCTTTGTTATCATCTTTGGTGTGCCCGCATTGGCTGCGTTAAGTGTAGTAATTCCATTATGCATGCTCCAATTTTAGGCTAGTCCGAAAGTGTAAGTATCACTTACATACTTTATGCGTGCGAAAGTATCTACGTTTTGCTGGAGTATTTGAATAAACTTGATTTTTATTGGAAAAACTATTCAAATAATGAAGTGTATCATCGTAAACATCTATTTTACTGGGCAAGGTTTGTCATTTATAAAAATTGTATGTCAATACTATGTATATCTATAATAATTAAAGAAAAGTTTTAGCTGCTGCGTTTTAATCTTATTAATCGATTTATATTATGTTTATACGTGTGCAAAGATAAAATGTGCTGTAGAATCCTTTGGTATGTAAAATAAAGTGCCTAAAAGCTAAATAAACGGAAATCTTCTATCAATTACCAAAACACAGAAAAATACCTTTGTTATTGTTAAAACATTTTGGCTCTCATCTATTAACGAATTTTAATGAAGTTACAGTATTTGTTGACTTCCATCAGTACCGTATGACCGCTAACCTAATAGAATTCAGGCTCATCCGAAGGAAAAATAAGTAAAACCTGGTATTATATACTAAAGAAGCTTTGTTCTAAATCTACACCAGGTTTCCGCGGCGTAGGTGAGTATTGGTAAAACAAAGGCCGTATCAACTTATGTTTTCGTGTGCAGTTTAAGGTCATGAAAGTCCACACACGCTTGTGAAGCTTCCCAAAGGCGGCGGCTGCTTTAGCAACCCGTGCTGGAATTTCAGACGCCAGTCGATTGTCGTTGGATACTTGAATTCCGAGATATTTAAAATGCGGTACCTCTTCCAATGATACAGAATTCAACATAAACGTTGAGCTGACATCGTCACGTCCCCATGATGGTTGTTTTAGAACTTGGGTTTTCTTTAAACTTATTACTAGACAAATCTAGAACAGGAAGCCTGAAGGTTATTAAGAAAGTCTTTGAGAGCTTTCACACGGACAACTGACAGGCATAAACCATTAGGATAGATAGATAGATAGATTATATTTTTTTGTACACAAAAATTATAAACAAAATTATTATACAAATTGCTAATTCTATGGTTACAATAGCAGTCTTATCTCTAATAGCGATATCTTCCAGACAACCAGAGTGCGTCAGGCAAGGGAACCCTAGACGTCTTAATATTCGCCAGTTCACCCTGAAGCGTAAGATGTCGAAGACACTTTTATCAGTGTGAATATTGAGTTGAATCTGTCAAAGACTATACTGTAGTGCATCATTTAGCAGAGCCGAGAAATAAAGAAAAATAACGTGGGAGCCATGACACAGCCTTGCTTCATATCGCTTGATAAATTAATTAGGTCTGAGAAATCCTTTTCTTGTTGTACACTCGCCGTCATACCTTCGTGAAACTGACGAATCATGTTGACAAATTTATCAGGACATCCAGCCTTTTTCAACACACCAAAGAGGAGCGTGCGGCACGCTGTTAACGAAACACATGTACAGAGGGCGGTTTTATTCAAGGTTTTTCTCTTGAATTTGTTTCACTTTGAAAATGCCGTCAGCAGTTCCTCTGCTAGATCTAAAATCGCACTGCGTCTCTAGAAGTATCTCTTCCACGAGGTTTGATAAGCGGCTATTGATGTTATGAGTCAGTACCTTCCCAGTAGAAGACAGGAGATAGATGTCTCTGTAAGAACCATGGTCCAATAATTCACCTTTACCCTTGTAAGTTTTGCAAATGGAGGAATCGCATTCTTCCAGTCTTGGGGTACAATTTCGTCTTCCCATACCTTGAGCACTAAGTCGAAGAGCCTACTTTGTATTTGTAAACCTCTTATGGTAAACAGTCGGCTCCTGGTGTTTTACCGTTCTTCAATCTTGTGACGGCTGACATGAATTCACCATAGTTTGATGGATCAGCTAAGTCTCTCCTTAATGAGACATTCAAGATTGATATTGGTGCTATTTTTCTTGATTTGGGTACGAAAATTGTTTTCAAGCCTTCGAAAAAACTGCCTGTTTGGTATGCGTCAGCACAGAGTTGCATGTTTTTGCTCTACCCAGCCACCATTGATTTTTAAGTCACGGTTCTTGATTTTAAATTCGTGTTTCGTCTATCGGTGTTTGATAAAGATCTCAGTTTTAGTTTGTGGCTTTCAAGAAATGCTTTGATTTCCTTCTCTATATAAGTCATCGAACCAGTTCTGGTTTTTCTTTAGTGGTTTTGGTGTAGTACATGACACGCTTTCATGAAGATGTTTGGCATATAAACACCACGCTTCATCAACATTGTCTGAAGCATTTTCTACCTTGGCGTAGAAACAACACAAACACTGGTTTCTTATGCGCTGCGCGTCGAGGAGCTTTTATTACCAGACGCATCTTTGGTCTAATAAGTCAATAGTCTGACCAGCACTCCGCAACCCACATAGCTCTTGTTATCAAGACGTGGTTCAGGTGTTTTTTTACATACAATAATCAATAAGGGGCCATTGTTTGGATCTAGGGTGAATCCACGAGGTCTTATATTTTTGTGCTAGGTGAAAGATGGTATTGTCAGGCACAGGTCAAACTCTGTGCACAGAGTGTGAAGCTCCAAGCTATTAACATTGCAGTTCCCAACTCCATGCCGACCAAGGACACCATGCCATGCTCCGTAATCAGTACCAACACGTGTACGTATACCCCACACAGTAGGGCAATTTTGTCTTGAGGTGGAATTGCCGTAAGAACGCAAAGCAGGTCCCGATAGAATTTTGCTTTATTATCATCATTGACTGTTTAGGTTGGTGCGTAGATGCTGATGCCAGTTAATGATAATTTATATATCCACCTCGGATATATAAATTATCATTAACTGGCAAGCGCAAGCTCACTATGCGATCACTGATTCCTTTCGGAAGTTGTGTTAAGAATGTCGTAATTTTGTTACGCATGCCAATACCGCTAGCTGCTTGCTCTTCTGCTAGTTTTCCAATCGAATAATATGTACCCATTTGCTCCCATCTGCTCCCAAAGATTTCCGCTACCACTAAGTTGGGTCTCACTTATAGCCGTGATATCCATGTTGTATCTTGAGAATTCCTTTGCAACGATGACAGTCTTCCTCTTGGAACACAGGTTAGAGTCATTATCTAAGAGTGTACGTACATTCCGTGCTCCTGTTAAAAGTTTTTAGAGGTATCCTTATTAGCCTCTTGCAAACGTAAGGAAGTAAGTGCAGCTACGCGTCAGGTATTTCGGACAACTCCTTGTAGAAACTACGTAACGATATATAACGCTAAACAGTCCCGCAACAAGTTTCGTGCAATAAGTAAGTAAGTGGAGTTGCAAGACACGCCTTCGCAATAGTAGCCAAGAATAAATGCGTATGTTTATTTACTTTTATAAAATTATTTTAATTCTTCGTGTTAGTTATGGGTATGTGTGTTTATGGTTTTACACCCAGGGAAAATTGTAAAATAAATAAATGTATGTATGTATACATCTTTATAAGCATGGAAAATTATTTTATTTTTTGTCGCAAAAATACACATTTTTTGTGACAGTACACTTATTTTTGGGGCTAGTTTCATGAAAATTTGTGAGAAGGTGTATTAGAGAACGCTTGATTTTTTGCAGTAATAAAAAAAAATTGACGCAAGTTGAGTTACGCGATTCTTCCAGGGGCCTAAGTCTACTAATTTATAAACGTTACAATGGTCTCTCAATGGTGTGTTTTTGACAGTTTTTGTATGGCAAATCTGTCAAAAACTTACCATTGAGAGACCATTGTGACGTATATAAATTAGTAGACTTAGGCCCCTGGAGGGGTGCGACATGGGTTCCTTGATAGCTTAGGGACTGTTAGCACGACTTCTGAACGTCATCAAAACTGGGATGGGTTTGATTCCCAGGCTATACATAATGCGGTTGAAAACTACTATCATACTTACACTACCACTACTATCATACATATTACATACGACTAGGTATATCATAATTTTTATCTTTAGAAATAGGCCTGTCTCTAGATCCAAATAACGCCAAAAGGCGAATGACACGCCGATATTTACCGATTTGAAGGGATAAAGACAAGATGCCAAAAAAATGTGATTTAGGAATTCATTTTCTGGGAAACTTGACGACACGATTGGCGCAGTCGCCGAACGATCGACTACTGCCCAGCATGTCGCGGGTTCAATCCCCGCACGGAACACAAATATTTGTGTGATCAGCAAGTACCTAGTTGATGAGTAGAGATGGATCGGGGTGTTTTTGTATGTGAATTTCTGTTTGTAAACGCACCCACAATACAGGAAGAAATTCCTAGTGTTAGGCAAAGTTCATAGCTAGTTTAGGTAGACCCACAGCAAGGGCGGATCCAGCTTTTACATCAGGGGGGGTCACCATGGCGCAGACAGCTTGTCTCTGTAGCTAGCTATACTTTTTTTTATCGTGGTAAAATCATCAAATGAGTCCTCCCACTCAGGGCAGAGCGGGCGGGACTGTCAGACTTGTAGGGGAGACCGAGGGCATTTGAAACAAAGGTGATTTGAAACAGTACAGATTTCTTGGAACTCAAAACCGTTAGCGAGCTGGCAACGTCGCTTTACACCAACTTCCCTTCTCCCGCGAACATGTCAGTGCGCGTCCGTCGCGTCAGTCGCGCCACAGTATATAATAATCATACAGTAGCGTAACTCGGCCGCCAGACAGATTTAAATACCTACAGCCGCGCGGTACGTAAACATGCGTTAGGGCTACCCGTCTACAACATTTTAATAACATTTGCCTTTGCGTACTTTCTGTTTCTATTTTAGTTTTGTGATTGTAAATATACTTTTTAAATGAAATACTTTGTATAATGAATAGGAAGTGTTCAATAAAAATGCGTGTTGTTTTTTGATTGGTAGATTTCATTTAAAAAATCATGTTTTTGTTTGAAAAACAAATCGGGCTTAAAAAAGTCCGATATATTATAGAAGTATTTGAAACCGAAAAATATTTGCGCCACGACTGAGTCGTACGAAATGCTTTATTGTTAAATTTTAAAGTATAATAAATCCGCATTCTAATATAAAGCTTAATTAAACTACTCCTCTTATTAGATATGTACTCGAACTGATTTTTAGAGATAAAAACACTCGGTTATTGTTAAAAAACCAACACACCGTCCGCTCGACACTCCGGTACAGCCGTGACTGTCTGCACCCCGAGCGCGCCCCGACATCGAGGCGCGTAGGTATAGCTCGCTTTTCGTCCGTTTCTATGAAGTTGGAGTACTGTATGATTATATTACCGTGGTCGCGCGGTTGTGGAGTTTTGTGTGCTAAGTGACAAAAATCGTGAAAAGTAAGTTTTTAACGTATTTTTACGATGCCTATATTTTGTTAAGGGTTTTGTATTTTGGTTTAGGTTATATATGTTTCGAAAGCTCATTAAGTAATGATTTATTATATATATTTAGTACAATTGATTTCTGTGTATTTTCTTCTTAATCATAGATTTAATAAAACTTGGGAGGTTTTTTCTTACTGAGGAGATTTGAAACAGGCTGTTTCAACTCTCCTCGTTTTCAATTTTATATGAATTTTATTTTTGTTGTTTTAATTAGGTAATTTTGTTTCAGCATGCCTACTGATTATAAACGAAAGACTGATAGGGGTATGGCAAGTCGCGAAATATATGATCTCGCAGCAGAAGAAGTAACCTTGCGACATAAAAGTCTCCGTGACGCGGCTTCGAGTTATAATCTGAACCATACCTCCCTCTTCAGATATATTAAGAAAAAAACTGCTTATGAAGCTAACGAAACTGCGAATGCGCCAACGGTTGGATACCCAGAAAAGACTGTTTTTACAGCTTCAGAAGAAAAAGTACTGTGTGACTATCTTTTAAACTGTGCTGCTGCTAACTTTGGCCTAAGAACTAAGGAAGCCAGAACTTTTGCCTATAGCTTGGCTGTTAAATATAATAAAAAAATTCCTTCTTCTTGGACTGAGCATGAAATGGCTGGAGAGGTTTGGCTTCGATCTTTTATGAAGCGTCATCCGGTTCTTTCTCTAAGACTACCTCAACCTACAAGTATCGCTCGAGCTACAAGTTTTAATAGAACCAACGTGCAACTTTTTTTCCAAAATTATACCTCAGTAGTTGACAAAAACAAGTTGCAAGCAAAGGATATATGGAACGTTGACGAATCGGGCATCACGACTGTTCAGAAACCGGACCGCGTCATTGCTCGACGAGGACAGAAACAAGTGAGTGCCATGACTTCCGCAGAGAGGGGAACATTAGTTACTATAGCACTAGCAGGAAATGCCCTTGGGAACCACATACCTCCAATGTTTATCTTTCCGCGAAAAAGATTTAATGATCACTTTATACGTGATGGACCTATTGGATCAATTGGTACTGCGAATGGGTCAGGGTGGATGCAAGAAGAAGACTTCTATATATTTCTTACATTTTTCAAAGACCAAGTTAGGCCATCTAAAGAAAATAAGGTCCTATTGTTATTAGATAACCACGCATCACACACTGCTGTTAAAAATATCGAGCTCTGCAAGGAAAATGGCATTATTCTATTAACTTTTCCACCTCACTGCACCCATAAGTTGCAGCCAATGGACAGAGCCGTTTTTGGACCGGTGAAAAAAGCAGTTAACACAGCTTGCGATGATTGGATGCGGTCTAATCCAGGAAAAGTAATGACCATCTATGATATTCCTGGGATAGTAAAAACTTCGTTTGATACAGCCGTTACACCGCGCAATATATCTTCCGGATTCATCCATACCGGACTTTGGCCAGTTAACACTAATATATTCCAGGACGCTGATTATCTTCCCAGTCAGGTTACTGATCGACCTTTGGCAACTTCCATTAGTCCTGGTCCATCCAGCTCTAGCTTGGTCGGCATTTCAAGAAGTGAAGAACCCGTGCCATGTTCTACCCTTGCAGACTGTATTTTACACGATTTCCGTACACCAAGTCCATCAATCTTAAATTTACCGGCTACTCCTCCTCTATCCAGCTACGATACAGAAGACGTACCTAAGCCTGCAGAAAACCCTCGTAAAAATTCACCTGATCTGGCGATATCTGAACCCGTTGTTCCCTCCACAGTCTTTACATCTGATGTAATACCTGTAGCATCAACATCACGAGACACTTCAGTTACTATGACAGAAATTCCATTCTCACCTGACACTCTTCGACCCTTGCCAAAGGCTCCACCCAGGAAAGGAAATCAAACAAATAGACGCAAAGTGAAATCTGCTATCTTAACCGACACTCCCGTAAAGGATGAACTAGCTGCTATCGAAGCAGTTAGAATGGCTAAGAAAAAAGTGAAAAAACCTAACTTTGAAGAAACCAAAAAAAGGAGTTCAAAACCAAATACTAAAACTAAGAAGACCAAGGTTGGCAAGAAACAAAGAAGAAATGAAGACAGTGAAGAAGAAGAGGAATGTATTTGCCTTTGTTGTTTTGAGCCTTATTCTAATAGCAAAGCCAAAGAAAAATGGGTGCAATGTCTGGAGTGCAAAAACTGGGCTCATGAAGCTTGCACTGGTGGGGAACTTTCTTATGTTTGCCACAACTGCTTGTCAGATTGATATTATTTAGTTTCGTAATATTTTTATTTTTCTCATTTGTGTGATCGTTGTATTGTTATTTAAATATTCCAAGAAATACTGATTAATCAAGACTGATTGTAATAGTTAAGGAACGACTAAAAGTTAATAAGTATTTTATGTTAAAGGCTTATAACTTCTATTAATATATAGGTAATGTTATATAAGAATGTACAACATTTTTGTTTATCTGGTCATTATGTTGATTGATGGTCATTGTGATAGGTATTTTAACTACTTTAGGAGTTGATTATTCGTAGACTTGTAGTTACCTCCTTAACTGAAAATTATATCAGTATAAAATATTGATAAAAAAAAATTTTTCTTAATTGAAAAGTTTTATTACAATAAATACCTTTATATTATAGCTTCACTTTTATTATTATATCCCTCAACACTTCTTCAAAATAATATGTTTCAACTCTCCTCGACCCCTGTTTCATCTTACCTCGATATGAGGGGAGTTGAAACAAATTGACTTGTTACGGTTAAGTCGATTTTTCACCGCAATATTTATCACTTAACATTTATTTATGTTAATCATTCGCAAGTGTATAGAATAACCTATCGATTGGTACTAGTATCATATGATTTCTGTCTACAGTGTTTGGTGTATGAAACAAAATGTCAAAATTGTTTCAAAACCCCTCGGTCTCCCCTACTGACTAAAAGCCCTTTATGTTCCGGGGTCACGGTAATGATATAAGTCCCGCGACCCCGGCAGGCTTCGACCCCCTGAAGGGGGAGCCCGTCACCATGCTGACACTCTTTAGGGGGCGCGTGGAACACAACGTGCCGTCGACCATGGTCATGGTCCATGGTCGGTCAGCGAGTAGCCCATTACCTCCTTGCCCGTGCCTATGGTGGCCAGAGACCGTCTGCCGACGTCCATCACCGTGGGCGTCTACCACTGCAGCTGGGGTGGAGGGAGGACGCTGTCCTTTCCGTCACGCAGCCCGTCTCCTCCTTCGCGAGCATGACTGCTTCGCAGAAAGAGGCCAATGCCGGGCACAAGACGTCGCCGCCTATCGACGTCGTGAGGACACGGCGGCGCGGCGTTGCTCTGCCCGAGCGAGGCAGTCCTACACAGTATGCTCCACCGTGTCCTCCGGCGATCCTCGCAGTGGTGACACCCAGGCGTTTCTTCCTTCCCCATCCGACACAGGTACCTCCCGAAACTTTCGTGTCCGGTGAGGACCTACGTCATGCGCTAGGTCAAGACGTCGCTCGTGACGCCTGTTTAGCCACTCCTCAAAACGGGGTCTTACCTCCGCGTTTGCGACGTGCCTGAGATATACTTAATATTTTATAGAAACGCAAAAGCGTGTTTTTCACGCTGAAACCGCTAAACGAATAAGATTTCATGGGGTCGATTGCATTGGTCCTCCATTGCACCAAAGTTACGTGGTCGCGGACGGAGTTACCAGAAAATCTAGTAAATAATACTATTTGTAATCAATAGTTACTTGTTATGCAAGGCTACAAAGTTGTTTTTGGCGCGAGGAGGTACTTGAATTAAAAACTAAGCAAGGGAAGGGTTCTTCGCTCGCGGTTTAAAATATAGAGTCCTGAGCGTAGCGAAGTTTTCAAAAGTACCAGAGGCCAACGACGATAAAGTTATTCTGCGTCTCGTACCTTTGAAAACTTCGCTACGATCGCTCAGGATTCTATATTTGAACCACTCGCAATTGCAGAAGCCACCTATGACCCAGCCTGCCGCCCAGGGGGGGGTCATGACCCCCATGACCCCCCCCCCCCTGGATCCGCCACTGGCCCACAGATTTACCTATTTTTAGCTGTTATCGTTTTTTCTTTTTCCAGTTATAGGTACCATTTGCTGCTGAATACTTTCCAGCCCTCAAGAGTTAAATCAATGAAGTCTCATGATCTTATTTCCACAAAAACAAACAATGACCTGTGTCGATGCTCACTGTAGAAGTATAGATATTCCCGAAAAACGTTTGGCACGGCACGCGGTGATTGAGATATCGACTGCAGCGCAGTGTGTAACTGGTGCAATCCCCGCACAAAACAAATATTTGTATGACCTGGAGGGGTATTACGTCTTAAAACCAGGCTTGTTCTCGCTTTACGATTTTTATAAATCTGTCACTTTCACTCGCCGGTATACCCCCCCCCCCCCTTCGGGTAGTTCTCCGGGTCTGGGTATTAGTAAAAGAAAAGAAGAAAAAAGAAAGAAAAAACATTTATTTGGCGCAAGGGGACCACGATAGACACACACATTCAAAAAAAGTAAATAAAAAAATACGTACAGAAAAAAACAAAACAGTAAGTATAAAAAAAAAAAAACCTATGTTAAACACAATAAAAAACAAAAGAAATTAAAAGAATTGTTTCTGTTAGTGTATGTTAGTTTCTGTTTGTAAACGCACCCACGGCGAGTATTTGGAAACTATACCTTCAACCAACGCTCATGACGTCAGAGATCGTGTTGCCGTCGGTCATATTTTCAAATCCAGAAACAAAGAATTAACTCAATAAAGTGTACCTTTACCAAACATTTGTGACGTCACTGGCCGAGTTGACATGGGCTATACTTTCAGATTTATGATTTCGCGCGTAGGTATTTTAAAACATACCCGACCGCAACGAAGTAATCGTTCGGTATTCTTTTGTCACGTTACTATTCCAATCGGGATTTGACCCCGTGTGTACGAAACTGGGCAATGAGAAAAAAAAAACCGTTAAAACGACTAGGGACACCCCGACACGGACAGGTTAGGTTTGAAGGATTTTTTTTTAAACCACCCAGAAGTAGTAGAAACGTCGCCGGAGCACTCCGGCGACGTTTTCTGACATTTTACTAGATTTAGCTTAGTGTCAAATGAAAAGTTATTTTTTTCATTTCGCTGAACCAATTTAGGAATTTGTTCTGATCACCTGCTTCGGCAAATGATAAAATCGTGTTGTTATTCTAACATCCTCCGTGATTTGATCAAATCCCTTAGGGATGTGGCCAAAACTCTGTGTTTATCATATCCCTGCGACAGAGTCAGTAAAACGGATATACATTACAGTATAGTAAAATGGAATGTCCTACATGAAACTATACCCCAGCAAAATGTTGGGATCGGGTATATTTTGAAATCCCTAACGCCCGTGTTAGGGATTTCAATCAAATCTGTATATATTTTTAACGTATACCTGAACTCAACACTACAAAGCGTTGGCTGAAGGTATAGTTTTCAAATACGCACCTACGACACAGGAGAAATTCCTGGAGTATCATTTTTATTTTATGAAGACCGTGACCTCCATCTTGTCTGTACCTACATCGATGGCAAACTAGCTTGTTTTTTTTCCCCTGTAGGTATTTGTGGTGCCAACAGGTTCCTGCAAAAAGTCACTGGCTGTGCAGTAGGGTATCCGGTATTTTTCATAGGCCACTGCTGGGCAAAAGCTCCCCCGAGTGTTTCCGAGAGCTCCTGTTCTGCACCAACTCAAACCAACCCTCACGGTATGCGTCACTTTTCTGGTCGGAACCGCCGCCGTCCACCTTCAGGCCCACTGTGAAACATTCTACGAACAGAACTTCGACATTCTAGAACAGGTCCATTTGATTTTATACATTAAATCCTGCCGCTGGTTATGAACCTTTTTTTTTTTTACTTGGTAAAGTCATCAGATGAGGCCTCCCACCCCGGTCAGGGCGGGAGGGACTGTCGGACATGTACTGACTAAAATCCAGTGTCCTTCAATAGCCCTTTATGTTCCGGGGTCACGGTGATGGTATAAGACCAGCGACCTGGTTATGACCCTGGAACCTAATGAGAAACTCAAGAAACAGGGTAGAGACCACAGTTTTAATCAGTAAGCTGCAACACCACCCAGGGATGGTTGGACTGATTTTTCCACCCAAAAAAGATTCAACTGCCGACCAGTCGATTTCGGCCACGTCTTCGGTGCGTCCACACAGGGCGAGCAGCCTCACGAGGAATTTGCCGCGCGAAGAAACTGATTCGCGAGGCTGCTTGCTCTGTGTGGACGCTTCTAACGTTTCTCGACCGAGGCATGAAACAATAAACGCAAGCGGGGCGTCAAGAGTGAGCGCAGCAGACGAATGAGGCATCTTTGAGCAAAACAAAAGCCTACACTGGATGGCTCGGGCGCTCGGTCGCTCGACGGCGGCAGCGCGCGCGTTTGCCTCGGCCGAGTCACGTCCACACGTCTAACCGAGCTGCTTCGCGCAGCAAATGTCTAGCTTTATCGTGTTGCTCTTTCATGCTCTCCAGTGACTTGCGTACCAGCAAGTGAGAGCAACTTGAGTAAAATGCAAAATAAAATTAGGTATGTGATTTAAAGAAATACCGTGTCATTTACAAAGTTAAAAGCAGCAGTTTATTGCAGTAATATGTCTTGTGATTACTACTAATTGTCGTACAATTTACATTGCACTGACATGTCCCAACGACGCCATTAATTACGACGCTTGACAGTTTTGTGGACGCACGGACTGACATGTTAGCAATTATGACGGTAAACACTACTCTACCATGATACAATACCGTGTGCTGTTAAGTACTTCTTGCTTTTGTACATGATAAGTACCTATGTAATTTTACGATCTATGTGGCTTGTTTATTTTGTTATTACATACAAATGAGCTGATGACCTTGAAACGGTAGAGTAGATTTTGATCAAACTAATTCATATATTCACCCTTTTTATATTCCACCTGCTGGGTCACAGGCCACCTCTCTATGGGAGTGGCTGTAATCCACCAAGTGGACAGTGAGAGATGATAGGATGTCTTCGAATTTATGGTTCTAGGACAAGCCGATTATTTCACGATGTTTTCTTTCACCGTTTTTGAGAACAGTGGTGATGAAATAAATTACAATCAACCTGGCTTGGTACGAACCCGAAGACCTAAAACTGTTAAGTAGAGGTCCGTATTCAAGTCGGTTCATCCGTTTGAAGAGCTAAGGTGCCACTGACAAACAAGCAATTATTTTTTACTTCTGTTAGAGGTATTGTAAAACCGACAGCCTTCTTTTAATCCAAGGTTGTAGGAATGTTCAATAACGTGGTCTTTAGAACCATGAGTACGACCCTCCTTTCGCTCCACCTTGAGTGGGAGGAGTAATTTGATGACTTGAACACATAAGAGATTATTTTAAAAACAGCGATATGCTTATAGTTTTCTTAGATTATTCGGTCATGTTGAGAGGATGACTGAAAGGCGACTAACAGAAGCAATTTTATGAGGCAAAGGGAACTCCGAGAGGGGACGCCTTAGGAAGACCTACACTGACCTTATAGGGAGGAGGAGTATTTGCGAAAGGAGTATTTTTTTTTTCTCTCTGTAATTTCTGCCTAACCCCATGGGAAGACGGCGTGAGTTTATGTTATGTAATGTTATGTTAATCAAGACAAGACCATACTTCCTGGCTTCTCTCGTGAAGGTAGTCGAGGCATGAGCTCCTCGTCACGCGATCTCGCCGTTTGCAACTCCCGAGCTATTTGATCGATACGGTCAAGTCATTTGGCGCTAACTGCTCACCGCGATTTATATCCAAGTCTTTATCGCTAAGTAGTTTGTAACACGCGAATCTACTTTCTGGCTGACAGAGCTCTTTAATTAAGAAACGTGGGCAATGGCCCTGTAAGAATTTTTACTGTGTCGTGGGTGCATTTAAAAACATAGAAATACACTAACAACCAGACCTGGGACAACTACTTGTAAGTCATACAAATATTTGTTCCGAGCGTGGATCTAGCCCGAGATGCGCTGCGCAGTCAAATTTCGGAGACATAATCTTTTAGTATTGGGATCGCGCATAAATAAGACAGATATTCTTTTTATCGTGGTAAAATCATTAAAGGAGTTGGCACTCTGACAGGCCCCGTCATTATGCTGACGCTCTATGAGGCGCGCGGCGTGGAACACAATGCGCCGTCGACCCGGGCGTGGTCCATGGTCGGACGGCGAGTTGCCTTACATTCGCCGCCCGCATGCCCGCCCCTACGGAGATCGTCCTGCGACGTCCGACGCCTAGGGCGTCCATCACCGCGGGTGGGGCGGAGGGGGGACATTGTCCTCTCTCTCACGCGGCGCGCCTCCTCCTTCGCGAGCAAGACTGCTTCGCAGGAAGGAGGCGACCGCTTCCCACACCGTCTCGCCCCGCAGCATGGCCGCGACCAATACCGGCCGCGAGAGGTCTCCGCCTATCGCCGCCGTGAGGACACGTCGGTGCTCCGCCCAAGCGGGGCAATTCTGTACCGTATGCTCGACTGTGTCCTCCGGGCGATCTTTGCAGTGGTGATACCCAGGCGTTTCCTCCTTCCTCATTAGTCACAGGTACCTCCCGAAACATCCGTGTCCGGTGAGGACCTGCGTCACCGCAGAAGGTTACGACGCCGATAAGATAGATATAGAGGGTAATCTTCGGAACTACTTTTCTGAACCAGACTCTCACTTATGTGAGACACTCGTCAGATAAAAGTCAAGTTCGCATTTACCAGTGAGGCCCCTGAATGCGCGATGCCCCTACGGCAAGTCTAGGTACTATAACCTAACCTAACTAAATTAGATCAGATAGTTCTGTCATCCACACAAAGAGCCAGAGAAAGCTATCCCTGAAACAATTTTTGAACCAACAGAAAATTTTCGGCAAGGTACTCTTCCGACCATGGAAACAAAGGACCACTGAAGAAACGGGGTATTTCCTAGTCACTCCAACATACCAGTATTCTTCACCCAGAGCGAAGGTGTAATGTTGACAAGAAATCAAGTTACGAATCTTTACTAATGTAAAGTAAATGTTATTCTATTTATCGAGGAAGGCTATAGGCTATATGACATCACAATACGATAAACAGAAGCTGAGCAGTGGGTCAAAATCAACTTTAACATTATAGCAACAAATCTGTTTTTAGTAAAGTACAAAATAACCCACAAAATACCCAGACATGAACCAAAATGAACTTACTTCCATGACAATAGGGTATATTTTATATTAACATAAATCAAAAGAAAGTGCTGACTATAATGACTTGAAGAAGACATGGCAAAGATAGACTGGGAATAGATAAGATTATTTTGTAGAAACTATGTGACTAACTATAATGAGAAGTGTATTGTGGTTTATATCCTGCCATTGCCTAACCTTAAATCATTTGACTTAATAAAAAAAACCTTTCATTATGGCCTACTACAGCGCTAACAAGCATGCAAAACTGCTATTGGTAATCAACTGGCTGCGATGCTACGTATAAAATATGTGCGATTCTTCAACAGTTCAGGCACCATTTATCCTTCACAAGTCTTTCAAAGCCTAGGTCTCATAAATTATAAGAAATCATAAAATTCAAATAGTATATTCTTATTACTGAGTTAACATATTGCTGTGTACTTATGCGCAACAATAGATAATAAACATACACAATATACAATAAACATATCACTTTACAACAATGTTTGAACAAACTTCAAAATAATACTTCATACTGCCACTTTAAAACAACATGGAATGCTCAACTACTCTGAATAGGGTTATTTTAAGCCAAACTTATCTAAAAATGAAGTGGCAATTGACAACAATATTGTCTTTCAATAATCAACTTTAACACTTACAGATAAGGATTAAAATTCAATGCAATAAATAATTTGGACAGACAATGATAATTCAGCCTTACATTGTATGGAGCTGATTTAATTTGTACAATATCATATTATCAACACTCCTACAGAACAATGAGGATGAGTGTTAGCATACATAGTATACATAGAAATAAATAAAACTGTGACGCTAAGCGAGAAATAGCTTAAGTACTAGAGAAATAATATCAAAAGTATGAGAGTACCCTTGCCCGATAGCTAAGAAATGGATCTTAGTTTTGCGCTCGCGACTTGTCTGATTTGATGAACTTGTCGAGGTCTGCGTCGCTGGCGGGGTCGACTTGCGACAGCTGTCGGAAACTCTCGTCGTCCACGAAACAGATCTCATGACCATCGGGGTCCGCTAGGATGATGACTCTGACAGTGGCCTTGCCTGGTGTGTCTAGCGAGATGAGCGGGGTCAGGATGGTGCCCTTCGCCGCCTGGATCTTCTGGTCAATGATGGGCTGCTCCTCGAAGGGGCACGAGAACGCGATGCGGCCGTATGCCTTTGCCCGGTTTACTGGCTCACCTGGAATAGCATTATTTGAATATTAGTATTCGAAAGTTGTAGGAGTTGCGCAAATATTTTATTCAAAGTCTCAGATTATTTTACTGCCTGCCCGTGATCAGAATATCAATACAAACTGGTCATATGACCCAAGAATGAGACAACCAGTTATAAAATTTTGGGGAGAGTGATTATCAAGGCTTTTTTTCAATATCTTTGTTTACCAAACACGTAATTATCTCTAATATAAAAATGTGTTGCTAAGCTCATAACTCGAAAACGGCTGGACCGACTGGTTTGTAACAATCGGGACCGGGTTTTAGAGGACTTCCACCCGTGCGAAGTCGGGGCGGGCCGCTAGTGTTTAATAAAAAGTTGGAAACTTTAGACGTATCGGACTTTAGGCCTGATAATACAATTTTCTACATATTTGAAAATCTGCTAGGACTTATGTGACTTAAATCAGGTAGGATGCTTATAAACGAGTAGGTTTGTAGGTACATTTGTTTCGCGACACTACGTTTTACAAAGTCGACAGAAGTAGTCAACATTGATAACAGACTCCATATGTAAATACTTGAATATCAATTACCTGCCACATGTAAGATTTTATCAATCTCTACGTGTGTAAGTGGCAAGTGCTAAAGTACCAAATTATACGTCAATTTCTAATCTTTTCCTTTGTCAGAATCGTGGCAATGGAAAACTAGATATCACATGGCAGCCACGCTTCGCGAGAGTGGTGCTAGGTGCATCGCCACAACTAGATTAGTAGGTACTACTTCTCTTGACATCTAGTCATGTTGTCTATACATTATGCCTGATAAAACGCCTAAAGATAGTGTCAATTTAAAAAAGGAACGCATGGTAGAGCCGTGATACATATGTTTTACAATGTCATGATGACCGAACTGGTATATTAGGTTATTGGTTAGAAGAAACACGCATATGAATATAGTCACATACATCCACGGCGGCTGAAACTTTCAGCTTTGGTAGTATTTGAGCATTATTTTTCCACCCATATCAAGTCTTATTATGCAGCAATTGGTATGGGTGTGGTGTTCACACAATGTGCTTTCCATTACCAACTGGAAAGTACAATTTGCGAAAACAAAACCATCACGCAATGCAAAACCGCGGAAGTATGTGACTATCGCATCGCGGATGTAGTGGCCCAGTGGTATGGGCCCCGAGCTGTAGGTCGTAGGTTAGAACCAAGCTAGGCACATTACTTTGTGTAATTTGTTTCATCACCACTGCTCTCAAAACGGTGAAGGGAACATCGTGAATAAACAGGCATGTCGTAGAACCAAAAACATGTAGACATGTGACATATACCAACCCTCACTGTGCCCGCGTAGCCCACTCCCTCTCACAAAGAGGAATTGTATGTCCTAGCAGTTGTAACATATTTTATAGGCTGATGATGATATAACTATAGTCACATGCGCTGGAAGGATTCTTATTAGAATGTCAGCTTAGTATGTACACCAGTAAAGTTTAAAAAAAAATATCGTCGAGAAAGCAATCGAATTATTTACAGAATTTTATTTTATCAGTCTCATGCAAAATATGAATATGTAAACATAAGTTATGAACGTATAACTAACCACACCACATAAGAACGGTTATAAAATAGTTAATCATGTTTTGTTCCGCTATTACACATATTTAATATGTGTAATAGGGAAACAAAAGTTGATTACCTACACATAATTTATTCTGAGAAAACACGTAGTAACCAACGATAGTGTTACAGTAAAATAAAACGTATTAACTACAAAGTACTTACCAATATCAACTAACTCCAGTTTAGCTTGTTGGTCTCCGAAGCCAAGTGTGACTGTCTTGGTGGTCTTCTCGAAGATCTTCAGGCTTAGTAAGCCGTTCCAGTAGTTGATGGATTTCTCCAAGTTTGAGCTGGCAAGAGATACCTTAACCACTGGATCTGTGGATGACAATTTATCCATAAAAAATATTGTTTTCTTGTATCCTAGCATACATTCGTTTTAGTGCTTGTAGGTATACGTTTGTTTACGATGGTTTTACACTAATGCACTTAACAAAGTCAATTGGGGTGAATTGCAGAATGTTTTCTTTTTAATAAACGCAAATATGCGTAACCGATTGAAACAAAGATGATTATTTTTTAATGCCTTTTCTACACTAGCAATGTCTATTGTTTCATAAATGCCTTTACAATTATACATACATTTAAACTCACACAAACATCGGGACCGAACAACCTGTATCAATCATACACATATTTGCTCCATGCGGGAATCGAACCCGCGAGCAGCGAAGCAGTCGATCGTTCTGCCAAATTAAAGAAAATAACGATACATTTTTGTTTCAGTATGCCAAGATGGAAAAGAAAACATCTTGAGGAAACCGGCAAGTCGTAGAACCAAAAATTCGAAGACATGACTGTGAAATCTATCAACCTGCATCGGGCCCGTGTGGAGGATTATGGCCCATTCCCTCTCACTGAGAGGAAGGCTGTGTCCTAGCATTGGAAATATTTATAGGCTGATAATGGTAATAGTAAATGGATTTATTTTAATTATGTGAGTACGAGTATGGGCAATAGAACGCATTATTTTTTGGAACATTGCAAGTTTAAAGATATTCATAAATGGGAGATTTATTTTCTTTTTAAATAGTTCAACTAAACTACAAAACTACATTTATACCATTCCCCCTCGAAAAAGCTACTTTTACTCACGGAAAACAGTGCGTAAAAGTAGTCTTTTACGCACTGTTTTGGTGTTTGAATTTAGAACACTTTAGTACATTCGACATCGACCGCGATGCTGGACAACCCCCTTGCTAATATGAAAATTACCCATAATTCAAACCATTGCTCCGATTTTAACGTCAGCTTGTTGGCGCAGTGACCGAGCGATTGGACTACTTTGCACCCACGTGTGTGTGGAGCAGACTTAGGTATTAAAAAATACTTTATTTTGTTTCGTTGAATATCTTTTATCGCTCAAATCTTTCTTTTTCTCGTAGTCATGGTATAAAGTATCGTTTGCAACTCTTGAATAAAACGGATTTAAATCGAGGGCCTGAATCACTCGCGTCGCTCAGGATTTAAATACTTGAATCACTCGCTTCGCTCGTGATTCAATCATCATGAATCACTCCCTACGGTCGTGATTCAGTCATTTAAATCCTTCGCTTGCTCTTTATTCATATAATGGCCCTCGCTTTAAATCCGCTCTTTATTCAATCGTTGCAAAATATACTATTGTTTTAAATAAGGTAGCCAGCAGCGTTACTAATATTAGATTCTTTATGACATTATGCAGTTTAGTCAAGGCAAGATTCGACCGACTCCTAAGTTTCTTGTCTGAATTCGCTTCTACTTGGACGATGTTATTACCGGTAATCCGTAGGGATTACAAAATTCTAGTGCACATGAAAGAAAATTATGTATTTGACAAGAATTTAGGTTGAATTATGAATTGATCAATTAATGAAAAACAGAGCCACCTACTTTCCGAAGATAAGTTGTTTTACACTTTTGTGTGGTAGTTTTTAGTCGGTTATTATTGTTTTGAAAAAGTTTTGTGTTATATATCTTTATATACTGGCAACACTTTATAAATTCGGTTGGAACTTCATAAAGAAAATTGTTTTGGCGTGAAACATTCCATTCGTCATCACAGCGTCTCTTGAGAAATCATGCGGCCATCACATGATACGCATTCAATGCCTAGTTACTGCCGGTACCTAGTTTATCCATGAAACAATCATATTATCACATGATAAAAACATCTCAGACAGTGATGTTTTGGCAGATAACTCCCTTATCTCATAATTATCATTGATGACGATCATTCTCCTATTGTATGGTAAACAAGACTAGCTAAAACATGTCCAAACATGTGTATACTTGTAGGCACTTGTAGTAGGGTTGTCATCCGTGCGGGTTTCCCCATGTTTAAACACCGGCCAACGGGCCAATTTAATTTTAACTTAGTTAAAGTTGACAAACTTACATTTGCAGTTGAAAAACATGTTCTCCGATACATTTTGTTTAGGAAAATATGTTATCCAAGTACGTTTTATAAGTTGGTCGACTATTACTCGTTACCTTGTAAAGCCTACTTAGCCATGATAATTTTCCTTTAAACTACGTTATATATACTACTATTGTGAATTTTTCACACCCCCAAACATAACCGTTTAGCTGGTAGAGGGTGGGACACGCGAGTCGAGCAATAATTTAGCACTTTAAAGCTTAATATTTCACAAACGAATCTTTTTATCAAAAAAATGTTAATGGTAACTATCAATATTTTATACTAGAAAAAAAACATCCCCACTTTACGTGTACAGGAGGTACCCTAAAAAAATATTTTACGAGATTTTATTTTACCACTTTTTCGGCACAACAAATCCGTATATTTACACCAAATTACAGCTTTCTGGAAACGGGACGGACGGACATGGCGAAACTATAAGGGTTCCTTGTTGACTACGGAACCCTAAAAAACTGATGACATGTCCGTGTTCTGGACTCTAAAATCCAGGGGTTTTCAGGCGTTCTGTCCTGGTTTGCAGATTTTAGAAATGGCAACCCTATTGTAGTATATCCCCCTGGAAAATCATGTGATTCTGCATGAATTTTCATTTTTTTTTTGCATTCATTCGATTAGCTTCAACCACGAGCCGGAAGTACTCTACTTTTTTCTTGTACTCACGGCTACACATCAAGCTATTCAAAACCAGTTTCTCTTGGTCTCACTGTGTACGATTTTTACACACAATAAACGGTCAGCTAATACTGGTTTTGTATAACTTGATGTGTGGCCGTGTGTACAAGTACCTGGTGTTCTTTTTTCTCATCATCCGCTGTCAAGTCTTTTTTAAAAGGTCGGCTTCTAGTCTTATCGGATGCAGCTGAATAGGTACTGTGCTTTTCATCTTTCTTTGAATAACTACTTAATTTAAAATGATAACCTCCTTTGTAACTTTCAAGAACTTATGGGTAACATCGTGTTACTGAAGTGGGCAACCTGACAGTAGAAACTTTTTGACGCACGACATAAAACATGACAATTACAGACGCGCATACATTTTCTGGTATAACTGTATTGATTCGAATATCACCATCATCATGATATGACTTTTTTCCTTTTTTAACAGGAGATAAATCCATACGGATGTAGATAGTTAAGTATACAAGACCATTTCAATACAAGTCAAACCACTATATAATTTTTAACCGACTTCAAAAAGAAGGAGGTTATCAATTCGAAGGTATGTTTTTATTTTTTTGTTCATAAGTGCTCATTGAAAAATGCATGAAGGTCTTCAAGAATATGAGAGCCAGTAATCACATCGCCATAATATAGGTAGGTAATGTTCTATTGATTGACGATTATTTCCATATTGTAATAAATACCAATACTTAGGCCACCCAAACTTTCAAACTTGCGTTGTTGACTCTGTTCCAAATATTTTACTAGGTATGAGAAAAAGAAAAAGTTTTCAATCTCTAAGCCTAATTATTGAAACTCACCTCTGTCAACAGGTTGTGGTTTGTCAACAATGAAGAACTTGTAGCCACCGGGAGCTTCCACATACTTCTGTCCATTTTTTTCCTTTATGGGCCAATTGTTGGCAGCGGCCCTCTTGAGACTCTCGCTGGACTGGACTGTTAGACCAATAAAGTCATTGCCTGTTTCATAGTGTGTGATACCATAGTTGTATGTCAGTTCAACTACAAAGTGTGAGTCTTCTGGTCCGTAACCAACCATGGTCTTGCTCCATCTGTTTGCATATGGCCTAAAAAGAACAACAGTTATAGTCTTTTTGAAGCCTTGTAAAACATTGTCTGTTGTAGTACAACAAGTTAAACAGCTTTTGAACTGTCTAAAAAAGTGTGACTACAAAACGACCCTTACATCAATGTCAATTAATGTCATTTTGCAGTTAACAGTTTTAGACAAGATGTTTAACTTTAACTAAGACAACAGATGTTTAACTTTTTGTAGTAAGACCATGTATATGGGTATTCAAAATTTGCCTATAATTTTTTTAATCTCTTTGGAACTTACCCATTGCAGGCAGCTTCACATCCCTCACTGAACTCCTCATGTCTCAGGACCTGAAAAATAAAGTGACTATTGAAAACTGCTTCAACAAACTAAAAGTTAAACATGTCCATCACGTTTTTATTATTCCTAAATAATCCAAGACAGATCCATTTTGTTTTTTCTAACAGACTTTAATTTTTTTTTTTTCATGAAATCCAGCCAAGCAAGGGTATCCCCTAGTTTCTGATTTGCCACCACTGCGAACTGGCCAGTATTTATTATCCTCAATAATAGTGGCACCAAAATATTTTGTATAGGAAGTACCTACAGTAATTTGATTGCCCTTTTACTGTCATAGCCTCTTTATTTTACGTGACATCAATTATATTTAAGTATTTTATTTAGTTGAGGCTAGTATGTTACATATAAATACATACATATCAGCCTAAACCAATTAATCATTTTAACTTAATAGTTCCATTTTTTGATACAGTTATAACAATTTAAGAAACACCATGACTCAATTGTGACCTATAACTGGAAAAGGGTTTTAACATGTTTTAATCTTTTAAGGTTCTGTACCCAAAGGGTATCCAACAAGACCCTATTGATTTGAATCCACTGTCCACAAAAAAAACACCAAAGAGTTTCACATTATGAGACTATCCTGACTGATCGAACCTCCTTGGAAGCGCTTTTGCTCAATACGTTGTCTCACTTTAGTACTAAAGAGTAAATGAGACGAAAGATGTAGTTCTAATTTTCACCACGTGTATGTGGCGCCATTTTCATAGTCGCACCATTTTCATATTAGGAACTTCAAAAATTGTTGCGACTAATCTGAGTTTGAGCGAGGAATCTGATATTAATATGGAAAAATGTGTTGAAAAGCATTGTATGACACACGTGCAGAAATTGGTATTTACAAACTCGTGACTATGGTAGGCCCTCAACTTCCTTTCGGGCCTACATTCGTCAACTCGTTTGTAAAAACCAACTTACCGCACTAGTATCTTAAATAACTATTACAGTTTTTTTTTTTGTGTTTTTACCTGGTTCTTGTAAATACATTTTTAATAATTATATTAGTTAAAATTATTTACCATGGCTTTCCATACATTTCCCCTATAGACTACAGACCACTGTGAAATGTATTTATTTATACCAAAATTTATTTATCATACTGGCTTTTGGTTTAGTAGATCATTAAACATTTTTTTTTTCTTGGTCTCTAAAATCCAATTGATTACTGAACAAGAGGTTCTGAGACAAATCCTTAGTCAGGCACTGCTATAGGGTTTTACCTACTCAACTTCTCAGGTACTGTCACGGAGTCTAGGATCTTCCCGAATTAATGGTGATATGATTGCTTCCTATTACATGGAATTCAATTATAACTGGCCAAATGTGGGTGTAATATTAGTTATTCCTCTGCATAAAGCCAAGTGTGATGTTATAATTATTTTGTACTGCGTAAGTCAGCGGTCGTCAACTCGCGGGTCACGATCTTCCTCCTACCGGCCCGTGATTGTTATTAAAACTGAACATATCGTTTCAACCTAATTATATTTTTTCGTTCCATTTTTTTTTAATGTATAATTGCAGCCCGCCATACTTGATATTGCCCATTTGTGACCTTTGTTCTCCAAAAGGTTGCCAACTGCTGGTGTAAGTAAATAAACATTAGAACAGCCATACTCAAGCTTTCCAAAGGGTTCCACCACCAAAAAAGTTTGAGAACCGCTGCATTAGAATACCCAGGTGAGTATTCATTAGGTAATGAGGCACTATATTATTGAGAATTATAGACTATTCTGTGCCAATGGTACATTAAAGGCTGATTAGTAGTTATTCTGTCTGACACATGGCATTTTCTAATTAAATTATACAATTACTTTGCTATGGACACTGTTACATGTTTAACTTAAAACTTTATTTTATAACTATTCTATAGGAAACTCAATAGATTATATTTTGTGGTAGATATTTCTAAGAAATAAGCAGTACCTTTGAATTCATTATTAGGTATAAAAATATGTATTATCTTTGTGTCATTTATTTTGCATACAGTCAGCAAAAGAATAGGTATGAAGACAGCTATTTTTAAATAGTTTTCTAAAATAGTGCTATGTGTATACAGCCTAAATGCATGCCATTGAGTACACAATACATATAACAGCTTAAAACTTGCCTCCCGCATATCTCTTGTTAAATAAATATTATAATTCATTATTTCAAATAAACATCATAAATTATAGGATTTTTATTTATTTTTATTTGAACATTTTATGAACTTGACACATTGCAGTTGAAACACAACCAAGACATTCCCCCTTCT
Source organism: Agrotis ipsilon (assembly GCA_028554685.1). Lineage (NCBI taxonomy): Eukaryota > Metazoa > Arthropoda > Insecta > Lepidoptera > Noctuidae > Agrotis > Agrotis ipsilon. The sequence goes on from CM052968.1 coordinate 4,684,122, forward strand.
ATGAAGTTCCTGTTTGATCAATATTTAACTAATTTTCACCCACAGGTTGTCAAATTAATAACTTTTTTTTTTTTTAACACCCTTCAATTTAAAGTCTTCAACAATGACTTAGAATTCCAATAATTAACATCCACTAGTGAAAATTAATTGTTTTAATAATTAAAATAATGAACATGATTTCTTAACTTAGGCCAAGTTAAGAATCAACTTTGTGATTTCAAAAAGCAGGATGGTGTAAAGATAAAATATTAGAAATGTTGGTTTAATTCATCATCTGAAACAATTACATACTGTGATTTTGTCCAGTCATTACCTACACTCAAGTTTAAGTGTATAGTTTACAGCAAATACAAATAATGAGTCTTAAAATTGCCGGCGTGGTTTAATAGATGTAATTGGAGTGACTACCTAGTTAGCCTTGGTCACAGCAATTTATAATAATCTTGAAACTAGTACTTAGTTTTGGTTAGTGGTAGCAACGCTTTGTTTTTTTCTATCAATGTGTCGTTATTTTCCCCTTTGCTATTCCCATGATAATAATTTAATTTCTTACCTTCATTCCCAAGATTTCTCTGTAGAATTTAGCCGTCAGAGTTCTGTCGGCGACTTTAAATACAAAATGTAGAGCACGGCCGTGAATCATCTTGAGTTTCTTAAAAAATACTGAGATTACCAAAGAATAATGTACGTAAATATTATATATTACTACTACAAACGAAGATAGAAATTATTTATTATTAAAAAAGTTTTTTTAATTACGAAAACAAGTACAAGACACCCAGCATCTAGCCACGCACTGTCACTAATGTCAAACCAGCACGCAATGACAGCAAGCCAAATATTGAAACGTCAACTTGATTGACATTCGAAACGACGAAGCTGGCTGCACCAGAGTTGCCAACTATTTCATCATCACTATTTATCAATATGCTAACCAATAAATGATAAAGTTGTAATGATGTAAGTTTTCACGTTGACGGTGACATCCTATGCTATCTAATCTAATCAACACCTTACCTTGCACCTTACTAAGGTGTCTGTCTAACTGAAAAGATGTAAATAAACCGTTTTTACTTTTCGTGGATAAGTGGATTACGTCATTTTTAGAATAGGTTTTGTAATGACGTTAATCAGGCAAAAGGACATAATTATGGTTTCGGTATTGGTGACCACTGCACCATAAATCGTTCATGTTTGAGGATAGGACTATAATGTTACAAACATACGATTAATGATTAAGGAAATATTTACTCAATCGGCTGAACTGCATTAGAGTAGCTTTTAATTTAGTATCAATATTAAAATGTATTGAATTTTATTAATAGAAGATAATTAAGTATGTAAATTGGCAACACCAATTTGTGCACTAAAACTCCTGTCTTGCACTGTAAACTGTATATTATCTGATGGACGGTATCATGGTTGCATCTCTAATTCAAACTCAATATCTTCAGAACTAAGGGAGATTATAACAGAACATTACATAAACCTACCTATAAGCACAAGTCTCAACGAAGATTAGACATCTGCGCGAGACATATATAAAAGTGCACAAGCGTCTGCGCAGGCACAGGTCCACTCTTTGTTCCTTTACTTTTATAATCCGTTGGGACAGCAATCCGACACTACCAGAGAGAGATTAGGTGCAGGACGGCTTAACGTGGTCACGGGTGCGTTATACCGCTAATTTCCAAACTCCGGGCTGCTGTTACTAAGAAATTCACACAGAAAAACACAATAGTACTTTTTGGCCGACCCGGGAATCGAACGAATCGAAGAAGATAAAGATAAATAGCTTACAGATAGGTACAGCAAGTAGTTAGGTAAAGTAGGTACGCATCAGTTATGTAGGTACTTAGGTATTGCGGCCTAGTTTATCCTACGAAGGCGAAGGCTTTATGATAGATATCGTAGTCGCGATAAAATCTAATTGACGTGATCCAGTTAGCCTAAACTGGATCGCGTTAAAATTTCATGGCAGGCTACCGGTTAAGAGTTAATGGTAAGGCCTCAGGTCCAACGCAAGGGACCCGAGGGATTTAGACTAGTGACTATTTTGCATGTTTTTTCTTTAAAAAAAAAATATTGCCCAAACCTGAACGGTAGGGTATTTTGTCACTTATCATGGCCTTTTTTTTTCTCATCATCAATCATTAAATGAGTCCTCCAACCCCGGGCAGGGCTGGAGGGACTGTCAGACTTGTACTGACTAAAATCCACGGTGTCCTTCAGTAGCCCTTTATGTTCCGGGGTCACGGTAATAGAAATAAATCCCGCGACCCCGGCAGGCACTTATCATGGCCTAAAATAAAGTCAGTTAAGAAAGGTTGCGTACCTACTGATTTACTTCTTCGCCGCGTAGAAGATTCCTTTATATAAGTTTGAATTCTATATAAGTTTCGACGAAAACTCTGCTATATACATTTACGGCGTTGGTGGTGCAGTTCCCTTACAGTGCAGGTGGAGTTACACAAAGTACAAATAAGGATGTGGGTCATCGTTTGATTACTGATTTACTATTGTTTTATTCAGACGATAGCTGGTATATTGAACGTATATTGAAGTACGAATCACGTCCTTGTACTTAGGATTATTACCTTTATCGATTTGGGATTTTATTAATTGGTCAATCGAATTTATAAGCCGGTATTCTACGAGATAGATGACAACCTATCTATAGGTACCTTTCAAGTTATATAAGTTATATTATCATAATGAGCGATTAGATTGCTGCGCGGGTTGTCGCGGGTTCGATTTCCGCACGTAACAAAATTGGGTGTAGCTGGGTGTTGTTTATGTGATTTTCTATGTTTATAAACGCAACCACGACACAAGAGAAAGTACTAAGGTGGAGCAACGTTTAAAAAAATAATAGGTATAATTTTTAAGCTCTATATACAAAACTTTTCACGAAGTTAGATACCTCAGAATAAACAAATGGGTAGGTACTCGTAGATACTTACAAAATTAGGAAATCTTTTAGCCGAGGACAGTGGTAGAATATTGCTATACTGTTATAACTGTGTTTCTTAATAACGATTGTTTTAGGAATAACAAAGCAGACGACGCAGCTTCGGGTATCCAGTATCCCACAGAAGCCAGCGTTCACTAATAATTTAATCCTTAATGAAAATAAATCCAGGTATTATGGTTGCAGCTGATTTAATTGAACAACTTTCGCTGTAAGTCTGCGGCCTCCTACCGCTGAAAAAGACTCTCCATTAATAAAAAAAAAACCCGGTAGACCTCACAGAAGATGGCGGGACTATTTGTATATTACCAACAATCACTTGCATACAGCAGTTAGGAACTCAGAAAGATTTAATTGAGAGGGTAGTTAATATTCAGTAGAGCCTGAACATTAACAAATTGTAACGTTATTTGAACCGCGTGTTCCGCGTGAACCGCATGAGTTCGATGAGGTTTCGGAGCAAAAGTTATCATTCCTCAATTAAGTAGGTACTGCAGTTCATGGACAACTACAAAACTCCTCTTGTTATTAAGCAATCCATTGGAATTTTGGATCCTAAATTTTCCAATGCATAGCTCGTAAGTGGAAACGGACAGTACCGGCGTTAGGGTAAGGCGCGGTTAGGCGACCGCCCAGGGCGCCAAATACGTAGGGGCGCCGCAGGCCTACTTTCTAACGAACCTATAAATTTTTTTTTCCGGAGAAATTATTTTCTCCGGAAAAAAAAATTGATCAATATTTGAACTGTATTTTGGACACTACATAATTTCAGTCCATGAACGATGCACAGCTCAACGAGTATTCCGTATATGATTACTTCCCAGAATTTGATCCTTATTAGCAACACTATCGAACGGTGTACATTTTACACAGGGTGTGATTTTTTTTTACAAAATCAGCGGGTTCGATTCCTCGCCACGATTTTTGATTTTTCTAAAATCCAATGATGCAGTTTTAGTTTTCGTCAAAATCGGCCTCGAGACTCCTTTCAACGTTTTTCGATATTCCTCATAGTTTCGAAAGTAGCCATCCACGCCCAGTTGAAAAATTCACCCTGTATAGTAACGGTTGCTAGTGGGGAGAGGAAAGCGTAAGCTCATCAAGCAAGCTCAAAAAATACCTACGGTCGACAATATCGCGATCTAGTTTCACAAACTTACATTGTAATTGCAAAAACCCCATTTTGATAATTTAATAAAAGAGTTCGCCGATGGAAAGGCCAGAAAGGTACAATTTTATTAGTTTTTTTTAAGAAATGGTTATTTCTTTTAATAAATGGTAATTTCAATAAATCCTTTTCCTTTTTTCATATGAGCTTATATTCAGGCACGTCGCAATCGCCTCGCCCTTCTTTGAGGAGTGGCTGGATAGGTGTCACGACATCCTGACCTACCATATGACGCAGGTCCTCACCGGACACGGAAGTTTCGGGAGGTACCTGTGTCTGATGAGGAAGAAGGAAACGCCTGGGTGTCACCACTGCGAGGATCGCTCGGAGGACACAGTAGAGCATACGTTGCAGGACTGCCCCACTTGGGCAGAGCACTGATGTGTGCTCACGGCGGCGATAGGCGGAGACCTCTCGCACCAGGCTTTGGTCGCTGCCATGCTACGGGGCGAGACGGAGTAGGAAGCGGTCGCCTCTTGTGACGCAGTCATGCTCGCGAAGGAGGAGGCGGGCCGCGTAAGGAAGACTATAGCGTCCTCCTTCCACTCCAACCGCAGTGGTAGAGGCCCACGGTGTCGGACGTCGGCAGACAATCTCCGACCACCGTAGGCGCGCGCTTGCGGGCAGCGAGTAAAGAGCAACTCGCTGTCCGACCACGGACCATGCCCGGGTCAACAGCGCGTTGTGTTCCACGCGCGCCTCAATGAGCGTCAGCACAATGACGGGGCCCCCCTCTAGAGGGCCAGAGCTTGCTGGGGTCGCGGGACTTATCTCATTACCTTGATCCCGGAACATAAAGGGCTATTGAAGGACATCGTGGATTTTAGTCAGTACAAGTCTGACAGTCCCTCCCACCCTGTCCGAGGCGGGAGGACTCAGTTGATGATTACCACGCTATAAAAAAATGGGTTTTTATTGCAGGTAGGGGGCGCCGTAGAGAATCTCGCCCAAGGGCGCTGGCAGTGCTAAAACCGGCACTGGAAACGGAGCCGGTCGGTTTGAAGAGATAGGATCTTTTGTTTGGGAAATTAGGATACTTCTATCTTATTCCCTAAAACAATTTAATCAAAATCCATTATTCAATCATTCACATAAAAACTACATATAATTTCATACAGAAATACGGTTAAATATATTTTCTCTTATGTCTAATACTACATCCATAATTTCGTGGGTAGGTTTTTATTTTTTTTTTACATTTTCCACATAATATGCAATAAATATATCTTATATAAATCTCGTACATAACACGTATTAGTATGTATCTATGGTTTCAGCTACTTTCTGTAAATATTTTATTTTTGATTTTTTAAATCTGATTATTTTTCTCAGGTATTCCGTTAATTCAGGATATGATTGAAAAAGACGATCTCTTATCTTTGTTGTTATAAGAACTAGGTATATAAGTTGCAAAATGTAGATCTATACATATAACAATGTACTTACATTATGACTTAAAGACTTTTAGATACGATGACAAACAGAAAGCAATTAAATATGATAATCATATTTTAACGACGGTTAGTGCCACTACTCACACAATCGTTAACAATCTTGAAAAATAACTACTTAAAATAAATAGTAGAAAGGAACGCTACAGATTTAATAAAGATGGTCGGTTGGCATCTAACCATTGTTAAAATAACTTATTAAGTACAAGTTAAATAAACATTTAGTAAATAGAAACCCACTATAAAGTTGGCTTAGATAAGTAACATTGTAACTGACTAGATCAATTTCACAGGACACATGCATTTTATGCATGACATTAACATTATACGAAACACAAAGTAAAAATTAATAAACGCAGTTTAACAAAATAATTCGAACTTACATTAGATAACTATTCTGTTCAAATCAGCTATTTCGTTAATTTACCGTAATTAAATAGTTATAAGAAGGAATAAATAAATAAACTTAAAAGTACGCAACCCAGATGAAACCCTCAGAATTTGATACTCTAACAATTGACCATGTCTCCAACACTCCAATAAAAAGCTAACATAACTGCTACAACAAAAAATAAACAAAGTTTGTGTTCTTTAATTTCTAAATACTTACCATGAATAGGCTCATGTGAAGTTACTTTATGAAAATACTAATAGCTTTAAAAAAATAAATGCCATAGACAGCGGCACACCTCAAGTAGACACAGTCAGTTTAATTAAAGCCGTAGATACATTTTTAGCAGCATTTCCAGTTAAGAATGTTCTAGAGATGTCTTGTTGGGGTTTGAAATAACAACCAATTAATGTTACAAATGAAATAAAAATTACCTAGATGACAATTAGTATAATGACATGAATGTTACTTAGCTCAAAATTTCGTTTTACGTAGCGAAATTCTCAATTCGGAGTTGATAGAAATACATCAATTCCACAATGATAGAATACTTAGTACATGATAAATAATGTAACGTAACGTGTTCGGTGTCGGGTGCGCGTTTAGTTAGGCTTCTCCTTTTCTTTGTCACTGCCATCTTTTTCCTTTTCCTTTTCCTTATCTTTGTCTTTCTTCTCTTGCAGCTGTTGTAAGTGCGCCGGCAAAGCTTTCAAAATTGCGTGAACCTTTGGATTAATAACAAAATTGTATTAATAATTAAAAAAAGAGCAGTTATTAAATAAAAAGCTAAACTATTCAGATGTTTTCATTGTCTTTTTTTTTTTGGAATACTTGTCTCGTTTTAGGTAGGGCCAAATATCGAACCTTGGGGTATGCCGAATACGCAGCACCAATTTCATACTTGTCTCAATATTAATCTACATTCATCAATACACCCAGGTATGCCTACATGATGAAACATATGAACTCATGTTCCCGCGAATGATGCTGAAAGAATAACTTGTCTTTAATCATGTTCAATCGTATCAAACGCCTACCTCCTCAGCAACGGCCATGAGCACGAACTCAAACTGCTGCTTGGTGGCAACAGTGCGAGTGCGTTGGTCTCGGATGTGCTCCAGAGTAGCGGCGATGTCGATCTCCTTGGCGCCTTTGGCCATGCGGTTCAGAACCATGTCGATGAGGCAGTAGGTGCCCGAGCGTCCGGCTCCATCACTGGAAAACGATGGATTTTGATCAGGTTTTATTGGAACTAGTAACGCCAAATATTGCGTAGTAGTTACATATCACATTAACATCTGGAAATCTGAATCTGGAAAATGAGGAGTACAGTAAAACCTATTTTTACTTATAATATCGTTGAGTAGAAGAATGATGATAGTAGAGCGTGTTATTGAATTTTTGTACTGTACCTAGACTTATTAAAAGTCATAATTGCTCAAGAGTTATTTAATCGGTCAATCAAGTATTTAATCTAATGTTATCTTCAATAGGTACTGCTTCAGTAAAATCTAATCACGATTAAGATCTCTTTGTTTAATATCACGTGAGAACGCGATATGCAAACAATTTGATTTATCTAGTATCAAATTAGTCCAGACTAGAAACAGTTGCCTACGTCATCAGGAATTATCTGATTACACGCACAAAATGTATCTATGTTATATAGGTGATACAGCTTACTGTTATCGAAGATCGTTATCGAAAATAAGTCCGCGGTTCAAGTTTCAAGGTTGCCTATGTTTTTAATAATGGAAAAGAATGTACCTGCAGTGGACAACGATAGGGCATGATCTTCCTCTGTACGACTTGTTCACTTTTCTGAAAATATTACATTTTATTTATATTATTTTTATTAAATCAAAATCCAAGCATTTAATTTTTAAACACTACAAAATTATGTAGTTGCAGACCCAGTCGCAAGACACAAAAAACTGTGAAAGAATGGTGCCCATTCCAATCTCTATGGCAAAGAACGGGCAAGAAACTCCATGGACACTTTTTAGATCGTCAATAATAATACAGAACCTTTGTTGTAGCAAAGGTTTAAAAGAAATAATATATAACCGTTTTTTATTAAAGTTAAAAAATCATAATGCCTTAAAATTTTAAAAGTAAAATTATACTTTTTTTAAGATTTATTCGGCATTTGTAAACTTTTTCTTGTGAAACCAGCTAGTATTTTTAAATTTTTGAAAGAAAAAGGTAAAAAAATGTAAAATCCATACCATGCAGGTCGCAAACCGTTTTTGTACAAAAATAATTCTCTAATAAAAAAACATTTAAAGCTATTACCAGGAATGCTCCGTCTTTAATGTAATGAGGCTAGGCTCACCTCCTGAATTCCAATAATGCCTTGGTCGATGATGGCACGCCGTTCTCAGGCCAGGAGAGGAAGTGGAACTGGGTGACAGTTCGGGTCTCGCCGGTACGTTGGTTCTTTAGGTAGAAGCTTCGCACCAGGTAGTCGTCACACCATATGTGCTCGCTTACCAGGTGCACCTGAAAAACGCAGCGTTGTATTCAAGCATTTAATATTTAACCATCAAAAACCTAGGTCTAAGATCTACGAAAAGGTGTATTTGTGTTTTTGTAGGTACTTGTTATCTCCCCAAGTTTTGTTTCAGTGTTTTATCATCCATCTTTGCTGTTCTTGGTAAGTGGAAGCAGTAGGTACTTGTCACTTGTTTAGTTAGATGATGTACGTGTTGGTGCCGCCATCTTGCCATGTTTTTCCTATACAATTTTCCAAACTTTTACCAAAACTTCTCCAATGATATTTTAATTAAAAAGCCAAAAGATAGCTCTGCCTACTGCCCACTTCCTATGGTGTGACTATGCCACTAGAAACGAACCTCATAGATATGGTAAAGTTCAGATCCCTCTTCAGGCCAGTAGCGGTGGCAAAGCTGTTGTCCGTTTTCAGTGAGTCGCGTGAGCATGACCATGACGACGCTGCCCTGCTCCCACACCATCTGCCAGAAGTCGGGCGCCGTGTGCGCCATCGGGCCGGCGGCGGCGATGTACGCGGGGTTGCGGGGGTCGTGGTCCGTCTGGGGAAGTCAGGAATCCCAAATGAGAGGAGATAGGAGACTTGCTCAAGATGCACTTGTCCCTACAATGGGATACCTAAAAGACTTTCAAGTCTTTTAAGGTCGAAAAACAGCGTCTAAGAAATTATTGAGTCTAGGCCAAAGAAAATAAAATATACAGGAACAAGACTTACAATAGTCGAAGCATTGATGTAGTCAGATCCGAGATGGTTAGAGAGCGTGTTGAGTGTGACCCGGGAGTGGTCGTAGGGCAGCACGTCAGCGTATCGGTTCTTGCCGGTGTTGTCGGGCTTCAGGGCTGCAGTGGTGGCGCAGGGCTCCGCTTCGTATGCGCACAAGGCGCGCCATTCTTGCTCCAATCGGTCCTTGTTACGCAGATGGTCTTCCATGTAAGCCTGTCGATGAAGTTAATTACAGAATGGTTTCCATTTTATTTTCAACCTTATTTTATAAGAGGTAAAATTACTGATGTTATTCGGATCAAGTGCTTACTAAACGTGATGGACGGTAATAAAATAAAGTTACCTACTCGTAAATCAATTAAATGTTATTTATTCTTGCTTCAATCTAAGTTTTTCAAATAAATTGTTCGTGCGGTTGAAAGATTTCTTAATAAAGGCACTAAAGTGTTATTAAAACTTGTTACCAAAACAATGTGTCCGGTAGAGATGTCCATGTTAGTAAGAGCTGGTTCTTCACTCCTGAAATAAAACAAGTATCTATGTTTATATACCTTCCACCTAAGTCTTTCAAACAATATTTTTATGTTTAATAATTCTAAAAAAGATTCTCCAAAAGATTTAACTTGCTAACTTCGAAGTTCTTACCATGATGAAGTGCTGGATCGAGTGGAGGGAGAGTTGCCCTCGGCTGGTTCCTTGGAAAGCGATGTGATGCGCTGCGGGGGCTCGGTGGAGTGCGTGGGGGCGGCGGCAGGCTGCTGGCCCGTCCACTTGCCGGACATGCGCGCTCGGCACAACTCCTGGAAATTGAAAAGTGGCATAGTCAGATCCAAATAAAAAAGACGTAAATTAAGTAACACAGTTTTGCACTACCTTACCTGATAGTCCCTAGTAGCTTCAGCGTCGATCTCAGCTGCAGAGGACAAACCGTTCATTTTCCTCTTATTACTCATGTCTCGTCTTAATAGCACTGCGAACACAACAGCTCCGACCACCAGGACCATCAGACTCCCAATGAGCGCCGACAGAACCGGCACATCCAGGCCAAGAATTTGTTCTGATGGTTCTAAGTGGTGACTCACTGGACGCTTGCTCTGTAATCATAGATAATAGGTAAACCATGACGCTAAGAAAACGCTAGGGTCCCAATTCAGGTGAAAATATTGTATGAAAGCTTACTCTATCGCCAATGCCAGTAGACGTTATTTGTGCTCCAGTTTCGCGACGTAAATCTTCTTTTATTTCATCTGAAAATTAAATCAGATTATTACAATGTTGTAACTGTTAGGTTTCAGATAGAAGGAAGTCAAAAAGTAAAGAAAGACCTGCAGTGCCATCTTACCAACGTGACGCGCTACGGCCATTGCGTCATACCCTTTGTTATTCTTCTCAACTTTGAAAGTAACTTCACTTGGATCGACTCTGAAACAAACATTTGTTATTGTTCGAATAGAAAATCTGAACATGCAATAGTTATAAAATAAAATAGATGAAAAAGTAAAAACTATAGATTTTAAAGTAGTCTTTGTTAAAGTTACCGGGGGTTCGTAAAAGTGTTTTTCTCTAAACCAAGCTTTTCTTCTAGTCTTGAAATAAATGAGATGCCTTTCTCCCAGTCAGTTAGGAACCTGAGGCAAACCGATTATGACATCAATGGGAAAGTACCTTTACAATTATTTTTTGTTTTTTATTAGAGCAATGTGGACATTCTCACCTGTTTTTGAACAAGACGTAAGCATAAGATGGATCATAATCATAATCATTGTGATCGTGGTCACCAGGCTTTTCTTCTTTCTCTACGGGCTGTACACCATGTGCTGGAACATAAAATCAAACTGATGCTGAAAATAGGGCGATAAAATTACAAAGGACTTTTGACAACACCGATATAGAATTCAGACATGCATAGTTGTTCGTTGACTCAATACAAATATCAATTGCAAAGGAATAAATAGCAAATTGAGTTGAACAGAGACAAAATATACAAACACTCAGTTATGGTTATTAAGCAGGAACGAACAGGTTGAAGAAAAACATTTTTCTTACAGAGGTATGAAGCGCATAATACGAAATAATTTTCACGGTAGAAGGAAATGTATGCATAGATGATTATAAAACATATATTTAAAAACATTGAAGCTGACATAATGACAACATAAATGACATACAGGGCTCATAGAACTATAACCCAAAATCAAAACATCGAAGAGTACAAAGGAAACGCCTTAAAATAAAACATTTATAGGTCATCCATCACACATAGGCAACACGTCGCATAGAGGACTATGGCAGCCCATGGATGCTTCAGTCCAGTCCACAATAAATTAAAATGTGCTGAGGGAAACATTTAGTGCGGTGTTCTATACAAGACGTGGAAGTGCGAATAGTAAAAAAATATACTTTAATTGAGATGCAGCTCTAGCCTGTAGCCTGACTCTATTCGAGGGAACATCGATAAGTATCTAAAACAATTAACTCAGGCCGCTGTGACACTAACCTGTCACTGATTTATTGTGGTACAAAATCTTTAATGTTTTTGCGTCCAGGCGCGGCCCAGGCTTTTTAACATCGTCTCTTTCCCTACGCTTAAAGCCCCATTCGTTATTAAGCAAATCTTGAATATCCTCGGGGTATAATTTGGGACTTTCACCTGAAACATCGTCGGTAATGTAACACCCTCGGTCTGGTATTCAGAGTTTCTTATACGAGTCGAAGTTCTTGATATCAAGGGGCCTAAGTGAAAAAATAGCCAAGAACTAAAATAACATATTGGTTAACTGAGAAGTACAAACAAGAAAAATTAATTGAAAATGTTAGTACGCCAATACTTCAACAGAATGAGTGAGATAATGTTGCAGTTGTACCTACAATGCAAACGAAGCAGAAAGCAACACAAATTGCCGTCTTTACACGCAGAATACTCTATGTTGTGAAGTAATGCGGTACATGCGACTCACCTTGCAACTCGTCTGCCCTGAGTGGCCCTCCCTCAGCATAAAGAGCACCTTGCGGCTTTTGTTTGGAATCAATAACATCTCGCCAGTAGTTCATGAAATATTCCTCCATTTGTTTCGAATGTTTAGCATCTAGCGCGGGCGAATTATCTGCAGCGTTATATTATAGCATAAATAAATAATATGAATAATGAAGCAAATATTTCATACAAACATTTGTATTACCTTTGATATGATAAGGGTCTAGTTCGCCACTGCCAGCATCTATGGGAAATTCTTCTATTCCGTCTTCATCGATATAGACTCTTGGTTCAGGTAATTCACCTGGATTCTCGTACTCAAATGGAAAGTGTTTCTCAGCAAAACTCTGTTTATAATTCTTCCAAGCATTAGACCGAACTTCTTCATCTAGCGGAGAGAATCTATTACTAGTGATATACTCCGCAGTGAATGGAGGAGCTTTAGTTTTGTATTTACGGAAGTGTGCTCCCACGCGCTCCTCGTCGTCAGCGTACGCCATGTTAGGTTCATTTTCACCAAGAATGTCTGCCACGGATTTTTTTTGTTTATCAATTAAAACCCTTGGTACAGAGTTTGCGATATTGTTTTGTTTTCTTTCTTTTTGGGCTAAGATTCGCTCCCTAAATCCTGAAAATGGTAGAATTATGGGGGATTCCTCGTTGCCACCCATTAGCATCAAATCGCGTATTTTGTCACTCGGTGTTTCACCATCCGCTGCTTCGTCAACTTAAATGAAAAATAAAACGATATCATTTATTTATCTATAAGTATCATTAAATAAACATACACAAAATTACATTATTTTATTACCTTTGGGTATATAGGGGGTTGGGTCGTCATCCGGTGTCAGTGGAGGACTATATACCTCGTTAGCAAAGTTCGAGTCTGAGATTGGTGAATTAGGCATAAAGCGCACATATGCTGTCTCATCTGGTTCGATCTGTATTTTAACATTGTTAAGGACGGTATTATTAATCAAGACATTACCATAGAATCTAAAATATTAGCAACTGGACTACAACTTACTTCTTCGGCGTTTTCTTCGGGGTTTTCGTCAGTGTCGGTACTTAATTTAGGATCAGCAAAGTGGTCACATATTTTTGTATTAACTGTAGCTGGATCACTGTAAATGAAATTGATAATTATTTTTGCGCAAATGAAATTTTGAAAAAAAAATTAGAAAGATATAATTGAGAAAAGAGCAAATTTTCTAAATTCCCGCTCACCCAGCAGAATTAAATATCAGACATGAAGTTCATGGTCATACTTAGTTATGAAGTTTCAAGTACGAATGTGTGCAAAAACACTACGCTATTCTTTTCATGGTCAATAGGCCGTAGCCATCTCATGGGGAACGATCCAAAACAGAGTATTCTTTGGGTATTTTTGTTTCCATAAGAAGCAGGTGAACTCAAAGTAGTAATAAATAAAGTGTGAAACAACTAACAGGTCCTGTCGCAGTGTGTAGAGCATGGCCTGAAGCACGCACTGCGTGTACGCATGTTCCCAGCGGTAGCCGCGCGACGCCAGCCGCTGCAGCTCGCCTTCGAACCACTGTAGCTGCTCTGAGCTCATGTCATACCTGAATAGGAATGAAGATTTATTGGCTTCTTTAGAAAGATAACAAAAAAAAAACAATAATGGCTCATTTACACGCATGATACTCATCATTTTTAAAAATTTTGCCTTCGTGGGTGGACGTTCAAATTGCATAGCTGACGACTTCATAAAAATAATGACTGTCAAAGATTACTTACTGATAGAGTGATCCCTCCTCCACTTCCTTCTCGTACACTGGTATACATTTACCAAAGGCGAAATCTATGGAAGAGAGTTGGCACTTCTGAATAACTATAATATAATATTTTCATAGAATAAAAATTTTACTTATCTTGATATTCGAAGCAACTATAGGATAGATAGCATTCTTTAAAATAAAAGACTTTTGTCAAATTCTTGTTATGGTACTGATAAACTTGGGCAAACACTTGTGATGAACATGCTTGCGAATGTTACATTACAGAAAATTAACGAAAGCATATTAGCGAACATTCTAACGAGCGTTTTGTTAACTATCGACTAAAGCGTTCTCTAGAAAGATTGTGGAAATGTTTGTAGCGATGTTTAGCTTTTATGTTTGGGTCTGTTAGTGATTCAGTTTAAAAAACATTAAAAACGGCGAATGCTCAATGTTCTGACAAGTGAATCTATCAGCACCTTCAGGAAACCTACCGTAGCTATTCAGCTACTACTTACTGTTTTAAAGAAAATTGTCAAAATTTTTTCAATGACAAATTAACTTACCGTCGTAACACCATTCCACCCCTTCCACGCATAATGATGCGCTAAATAAGCAACCTGCGCAATAAAATATTTCCAGTATTAGTAAGAGAAATTAAAACAATAATATTATGCCCTCATCGTTGTCAAATCAACAAAGAAAAAAATTCTATTGTGGTCTGGATTTTAACCTGGGACGACTATCTGATCCAGGAGGTACATCAGAAACCTGCCAACCGAACTATAACTATGTCGGTATGTATATTATGTTTTCTTCACCTTTAATTGAATGAAATTGTTATTTATTTGCAAATAGTAAAAAAAGTGTTTCTGTGTGTGCAGATATACCTACAATGTACTCTTATTACATCCATCCAGTAGCTAGTGGTTCTAGCTTCCTTCTAAATCATGTTGTGTTATAAATGTTATAATGTCAATGGCATCAGTCAGCATTAGCTTTACGAGATGCTATTTTCCTTCTAGTGCATATAATATTTCGCAAAATAGCTAGAAGGGTGCCCAAACTAGTTTTGATACGCCATTGCATGTGTCTTATATTGAAGCATTGAACTTTTGTGAACATATAAACAGCATCTCCTCAAACAATATTCTGTTTTATTCTAAAACATCTGCTGTATTGAAAGGATACAACAATGTAGACCAATGCGGGTCCTAAGAATAAGAAGACTATAAAATGACGTGTTCGTAAGAAAATATAAAATTCTATTCTGCAATTCTACAGTTTCATCTGCTTTGAATGGTTTACCCGGTTTAACAATAAGCTCTTTTCAAAGGTGCTGTAACACAGACCGTTTACGTTTTGTACATATGTAAGATTTGCACACTTTATCTATACTAGAATACTCTGTAGATCTCTCGGTATTTTATTACAACGATCGAGCAAGTAAATATAAAAGAATTGTACTGGGATCTAGACGTTGTGTCGTTCTAAGTCCACCCAGAGATAGTATCGACCAGAAATGGGATCAGAGATTGTACATCCAAGGTTTAAATGATTTCTGTTCTGTGTTTGTGTTTTGAATACTTATTGTGAATTGTGTTGATAGTAGGAGCTAGATAGATAAACAATATTCGGGAAACGCCGAAAGGAAGAGATTATCAAGAAAGTTCACATAACAGCATCATCAATTGAATAAGGGGTTCCTATTTAATGCATCATTCTGGAGTTATTCAAATGGATCTGTAAAGCATCATTCATGCAAATCAAGATTATTATTATTACTAGCTTCTGCCCGCGACTTCGTACGCGGATCCTGTTGCTTATGCCAGCGACAGCGGGATCGTCAAAATCAAAGATCTGAAAATTCTGACACCCAACTCCAAGAGTCCGAGTAAAAAATTAATGGGAAATTGGCCAGTAGAGTAAAATTTTTGTTAATATATTCATCGCTAGAGCAGTGGTGGCCAAGTGGTATCGGTCCCAACTTACGTGTTGTAGGTGGTGTGTTCGAACTCAGCCAGGCACGTTACTTTGTGTAATTTATTTCATCACCACTGCCCTTAAAACGGTTAAGGAAAACATCGTAAGGAAACCGACATGTCCTAGAACCAAAAATTCGAAGACATGTGACATCTACCAAACCGCACTGGGCCCGCGTGGTGGATTATGGCCCACTCCCTCTCTCAGAAAGGAGGCTTGTGTCCCAGCAGTGGGAACATTATAGGCTGATAATGATGATTCATCGTTAACGAAAATCAGTCCTAAACTGTTACCGCCTTCACTGCGTGGAGGTAATCCCAGATACTTTTCACGTGGTAAAATCATCAAATGAGTCCTCCCACCCCTTAGTGTCAGACTTGTACTGACTAAAATCCACGATATCCTTCAATAGCCCTTTATGTTCCGGGGTCACGGTCATGGAATAAGTCCCGCGACCCCGGCAGGCTTTGGCCCTCTGAGAGGGGCCCTGTCATTATGCTGACACTCTTTGAGGCGCGCGTGGAACACGACGCGCCGTCGACCCGGGCATGGTCTATGATAGGACAGCGAGTTGCCCTTTACTCGCCGCCCGCATGCCCGCGCATGCCGTCGCCGTGGGCGTAAAACACCGCGAGTGGGGCGGAGCGAGGAGATTGTCCTCTCTCTCACGTGGCCCGCCTCCTCCTTCGCGAGCATGATTACTTCACAGCAGGGGGCGACCGCTTCCCACTCCGTCTCGCCCCGCAGCATGGCATTCGTCTCCGCCTATCGCCGCTGTGAAGACACGTCGGTGCTCCGGCCAAGCGGGGCAATCCTGCGCCGTATGCTCGACTGTGTCCTCCAGGGTTTCCTCCTTTCTCATAAGACACAGGTACCTCCCGAAACATCCGTGTCCATCCGTAACCTGCGTCACGCGGAAGGTTAGGACGCCGTAACGCCTATACACCACTCCTCAAAGAGGGGTCTTACTACGGTAATCCCAGCTAATGTTATTTTATAAATATACAGTGAAATTAGTGATAGCATCAGGTGTTCCAGATTTTCAATATTTATACATCAACAAAAAGTGCTCATCAGGCAGAATGATTTTGCTAAGACCTCATCCCTGTATATGTTATAGGTAGTGCTGGGGTCTCGGTGTTCTAAATCAGGTGTTCGAGATCTTCAATTTTTATACGTCAACAGAGAGTGCTCATCAGGCTGAAAAACTCTTGCTAAGACGTCATTCCTTTATATGTAATAGTATAGTAGGGCTCTTGGAATTCCACATCAGCTGTTCCAGATCTTCAAATTTTTATACGACAACAGAGAGTGCTCATCAGGTTGAACAACTTTTGCTAAGATGTTATTCCTATATATGTTATAGTGTGGCTGGGCTCTTGGAGTTCCACATCAGCTGTTCCAGATCTTCAAATTTTATACGATAACAGAGAGTGCCCATCAGGCTGAACAACTCTTGCTAAAACGTTATTCCTATATATGTTAAAGAGACAGTGACCTCTGAGTTTGTTTCGGATGTTTCTTCTCAGAGTAGTCAGGTACGAAACACCGGCCTCATCTAGCTTTAAAAATATATGACGTGTAAAAGTGTTTTATAACAACCAACTTGCAAAATAAACATCATTTATCATTTATCGTTATAGTTCAGCTGGGCTGTTGAAGTTCCACATCAGGTGTTCCAGATCTTCAAATTTATTATCTTAGCAGAAAATGCTTATCACGTAAAACAATTTTTGCTATGGTACCATTTTTGTATCTCTTATAGTTTAACTGGTCTGTTGCGGTTCTGCGCCAGGTGTTCAAGTTTCCAAAATAAATTATAGCCTAAGTGTTGGCCAGACTTAATACCTATACAACAAAAAAAGAATCATTCAAATCCGTCCAGTAGTTCCGAAGATTAGCGTGTACAAACAAACAGACAAACAGACAAACAGACAAACAGACAAACAGACACACAGACAAACAGACAAACAGACAGATTTTTTTTTTACGTTTCGTGCTCTATTACTGTTTCTGAATCCCCCTCAATTATTATTTTTTTAATTTATTCAATGTACAGACACAGTTTTTTTACTGTTTTATTATATGTATAGATTATCCATATATCCAGGATCGTTTAAGTGAACTTTATGCTTAAGGTTTGACAACAATATTTGCGTCTTTCCTTCGTAGATAGATGCAGATAGCAGATTCAATGAAAAATGTGGATGACAAGTGTTGTGGCACAGTTTGAGAGAGGCCCATCGGCCTACATCTTGGAGTGGAACAGCCTATTTTTATAAACAGTAGTATAGGCAGTGGCCTATTTTATAGTTTAATGTCAATCACACTCGTTCGACCTATTTACAGCTTAATCTTACCTATGTTTCCATCGGCATGCGAGGGCGCCAGCGTGCAGAGCAGCGCCAGCGCCCAAAAAGCCTGTCGTATTGACAGGCGGCACATCACATCTGTGAACAATAAACATATAGTTATATGTAGAGCTGAGTAATGTATATTCTGAAATGTTTTACAAACCGTTTTTTTGTACTTGTTGAAATCATCAAACGAGTCCTCCCACCCAGTGCAGAGCGGGAGGAACTGTCAGACTTGTAGAGTAAAGGGAGATAATTTGGTGAGACAGACAGTCTCAGTAATAGAGTCTTTAAAGTCTGCAATAGTTCACCACTAAAGAGGACAAGATATACACATCATTTCGCATTACTGCATGCATAGGTAACGTTTTGAGAGACTTTTAAAACTCTATCACTGAGTTGCCTGTCTCAACGAATAATCTCCCTTTACTGACTATAATCCACGGGTGTCCTTCAATAACCCATTTCAATATAAATTATGCTCCAGTAGCTCGTTCCTCCCACAACCGTAGTTCCACTAGTCTAGGACTTGTATTTATTCCTGTGTCGTGAGTCGTTTTACAATCATTCACACAAAACAAACAACCAGCTATACAAATATTTATTCCTCGCAGCAATAGAACTCGTAACATACAGCTTACAGTGACTAACTGAATCTAGCTGCTGTTAATGGGTGCAGCGTAATGTTAGCGCAGCATGTCTTCGTTTAGAAGGCAATCGCCTAGCCGGCCGTTCGCCTACATAAACATCTTTATGTAGATACTATTGTAGTATTCTGGCGCACAAAGGCCTTAAAGTAACGACTAAAGTTAAAACCTGACCCTTCTCGTTCCCTTGACAAACAACGAAAAGCGATTAGGGTAAAATCCTCTTTGTGTCGTAGTTGTAAGTAATGGCCTCACTACTGTCCAAAAGGAATGCTAAAACATGATGACGTAGCTGAAATATACAGAGTAATTTATATCGTAACATCGCAAAGTACTATGACACGAAGAATACGAATTACTACATTTAAAAAAGTATCACAACAATCCCTCCGTACCGTACTATGCCCAAACCTGACGACACGGTTGGCCCAGCGGCTCAGTGGCTGAGCGATGACTGCTGCGCAGCGTGTCGCGGATTCGATTTCCGCACGGAACAAATATTTGTATGATCTGCAAGTAGTTGTTCCGGGTCTGGGTATTTATGCATGTGAGTTTCTATATTTGTAAACGCACCCACGACACAGGAGAAGTTCCTAGTAACACACTAGGAACTTCTGTGTCGTGGGTGTGACAACGTTTTATAAAAAGAAAAAAAAACTGTAACTTCTAAACCAGTCAGCTATCAAAATCATCAGAAAAGCGCCGAGAATGAATCAAGTCCTGGAGAATAAAGTATCTATTACAACCCTTTTATATTAGGAAATCAATTGAAATTCTTTCTACAAATATAAAAAAAACTAAGTCTTTGTCAGAATACTTGAGACCTACCCGAATTCCCTACGAGTGAGATTTACGAATGGATAAAATGGGAGCTTAGCTTAAAAAACACATTCACACAAACCTATTTTTAATAAACTCGCGTAAAATGATAAAAAATATAATAATAATTGCAAACTAAGTTTCGTGAGATACTACTCAGAAAGTTATTGGAGTAGAAAAAAACTGCGAGAATGACGGAGCAATATGTCCCTCTGTAGTGTTAGGAGCAGAAACTTCGATCGGCGGCAGCTCAGAGGCATAGGTATGACGTGATATGTACGTCTAGTAACATAGGACGTTCTTATAAATTGCTGACACGTAACTAGCTGTATCAGGCTGTTGAACTTTACAGTTGCAATAACGGGTACACTACGATAATACGAAAAACTATTGCAATTTTAAAAAGATACTGTAATTTTTAGGTATTATAGTATATTAGGAGTCTTTAAAATCGGAAAGACGAAATTCAGAATAAAATATTTCGGAGAATTTGGATGTTCCCGCAATAACGTTGTAACCGGTTGTGTTGTTTAGCTTACGAAGTCGCTATAGTTGACACTAGGGAATATGTGACTAGGGTGTTAGTAATATTGTGTACTTATCTCACTATGTGTTGTGCCCTGACAGGGTCTACAACGGATCTTAGCTCTAAGCTCTTTGTAACATCTTTGTGCCTTGTAGAATGCAAATAAATGAATAGTGTGACTAGCCTTTGAGCCGACCGTATAGTTTCAAAAGACCAAGGATATTTTTCTTTTTCATACCGGTGGTTGATCAATTAGATTTATAAATGATTGATAACAATCTATAACGCAGTTTTTATATGCTTATCTAGCTTACTTGACGAGCGAGATAATTCATTCAAAATAGGCTTAGAACCACCTTTTTACTCATAACATCATTGCTTACAACATTATAGCTTTTTGAATGTCAGAAAAGGTCCTGCCCCATGTCTATTTTTATCGTTTAGCAAACAAAACACATCGACCTCCGCTTTTTAAGTCATCCTTTACACACAGATGACAATTTTCCTTCAACAAAAGACAAAATACGCGGTGTCCCCGTAATCTGAGCGACAGACCTCCGGGCCATCTATCTTTGTTTGTTGCCTGACGACATACATCCCTCACCTCAGAGCGAATTAATTGCGAAGGGACGGGAGACAGGCCCGTAGGCGTCTGGCGTCTGTAACACCGATGGCGATGGCCACTTTGAGGTCCTGTTCGTAGAATTAAAACCAAAATTATTTATCCACTTGCTAAACTTGAAAATAAGTCGGATTATTTGAAGGAAACTCAAGCATATTACGTTGTAAGCTCAGTTTTAATTTTTATTGATTGGATAAGAATTTGCAGGAAAAATATTTTTAAGTTTAAGAGGAAGGCATTTTGAAAATATTAATGGAAGCAATATTATGTTATTCTATCTTGGCTGTTTGGATGAATGAAAATCCTCCAATAAGCAACGTCAGAGTCACTTTAAAACTAATACCAAATGACCGTGAAATGACCAGATACAGAAATGTCACATTAGATACTAAACAAATTACTACCTCAGGTTATCAATCGGTTATCTATGGCTCAAAGGGGTTAAATAAGATAATTTTCCATTTAAAAGGTTATATTATCATAATCATTAAATAACATTTATGAACCATAGAATGTATAAAAATTATAAATAGTGAAAAATATTCATTTATTTACAGTAGAATAAACAAGTACGTCAACTGAGAATTTCGTAGCACTTTGCTACGAAGTTTACGGTTTGTCGTAGCACCTCCATTATTCAGAAATTAGAACGATTATGGATCTTATTTCAGTAAATCTATCCAAAGAAAGATGATGCCTGTACCATATAATAAGATTCGGTAGTATATAAAGATGTCCTATTTGGATAAATTGTAGTGGTATCAAAACAAATTCTCACAAAAACTGCTACTGCGTAGCGACAGCATTATGAATGAAACATGATTATATTAATTACAAAAATGATATGTTTCTACATATACGATCTTGATCTAACATGGGTAATAAAAACACATTAATTCTAATCAAACACTTCGTTGAAATTCAATCTCGATCAGCGCTTACCTACTATTTTTCCAAGAGACGAGAAATATCTCGATTTTCCTTTGTGAGTGGTAATTTATTCGTAGCTTCCGATTTATAACCGAAGCGTGTTTACATTGCTACAAGTTGGATGTGTTTCTTCGATTCGGTATTGAGTTATGACGTCGGCTACCGAGGGCGTATGCTTGCCCGGGGCGTGGGCCGCAAACCGCTAGTGTTGGCTCAAGCTACGAGTCTGATCTTAACAGTAAAATATTCATTTTAATGATGCCTTAAAATGGAAACAGGTTCAAATAATTTATTGAAAACAAATATTAATAATTCATTAGTATTCGAGAAACAATCTTGTTAATGAAAAGTGTTGTCTTATTCGCCATTTCATATTCCAGAAAATTAAATAGCAACATGAACTAAAATTTAAGATTTTCACAAAGAGATAAATACATCATGTCTGATTCAAGACTATGTATAAGTATGTTAGTAAAAGGGTTGTTAATTGGTGTTGTCCCGTTACAAGGATAGTTTTTAAAAATGTCCACAATATAGCGAACAGAGGAATAAACGACCAGTCTACAACAATTAATTTAAAGGCATTGTTTGAGAGTCAATTACAAATAATTATAGTCGCCGCGTGGCATTCATTCAAGCTGCAATGTGAGCGAGGGAGCGTCGAGCTGTGCAGGTGACAGGCGTCCCTGCTGGAAACTAATTTAATAGCTACCTACTGGAAGCTAGCTAGCTATACGTAACTATATATCCAACCTAACAGAAGTTGTGTAGGTGTTAGTAAAGCTACCAAGCTTTAGCTTCGTAAAATCATCAAATGAGTCCTCCCACCCGGGGCAGAGCGGGAGTCTGTCAGACTTGTACTAACTAAAATCCACGGCTTCCTTCATTATATACAGCCCTCTACATTCCGGGGTCACGGTAATTCGTTAGTCCCGGGACCCCGTCAGGCTTTAGCCGTCTAAAGGGGGACAAGCCTGGTAGTTAAAAACAGTATCTATTTTAATGCATATATAGAGGTTATTATCAAAGTACACGAGTTCTGCTATGTTATGTAGATTATTACCAGCCTAACCTAACCTAAATATAGTCAGCTATGACGCCAAGGGACTGAACGTCCAACTCCATACAAAATAGAACTGCGAAATATTTACTTAAACAAAGATTGAAACAAAAACAGTCAAGCCTAAACTGGGAATAATTGATTGTCCCCGATTTAGATTCTGTTGACGTAGTAATTACGAAAACCTTATTAAAAATAGATTTTATTTTACGAAAATAGGAAAAGTTGTTGTTGAATGTTATTTATATCAAAGTAGATATCGATGTAGGGACGATCTTTTAACATTTTTCCCCTGACTCTGTTTAAACTTTGTAAATTGAGCCAGAAGTTGGGTACAATAAGGCTGTAGGTACTTAATTCACGGTTCATCAACAACCATTTATTTGGAATTTTAATTTTTTATAATTAAACTTTATTTCACTTAATTTATTCAGTAAATTATCCTATTATAATACCTACAAAGAAAACTTTTGCTCTTGAAATTATTTACCTACAGTTGTTACAACGGAATAAATAGGTTTACTTTCAGTGAGTAAATAAATAAATTAAGTTGTTTAAGCCCGCAGTTGAGTAATTCCACAGATACGTCATATCGGAATAAAAAATATCCCCTGTGTGAATTCATGTTATAAACTATCCATTCAGTGTAGTTTTTCTGCCAAAGAGTAATAAACATCCATACACCCTCACACAATTTCGCATTTATAGAAGCAGTACCGGCGTTAGGGTAAGGCGCGGTTAGGCGACCGCCCAGGGCGCCAAATACCAAGGGGCGCCGCAGGCCTACTTTCTGATGAACCTATAATTTCTCCGGAAAAAAAATTGAGCTTGAATTTTTCAACTGTCTTTTGGACACTACTATCATTTCAGTCCATGAAAGACGCACAGCTCAACGAGTATTCAGAATATCGGTCTTTTTTGTACAATATGAAAAAGTTTCCGGAAAAACCCGAGCTTCTAAAACTCTGTGGAGATCTCGTATTAAAATTAACTGTAGACTCTAAATCCGGTATAGATGGGTGTAAGTATGTTATGTGATGAGCTCATAAGCCTGAAATCTTTTTTTCCAGATCAGAATGTGGCTCCCCTGGTTTCTTTTAATTTTATAAAAGCTCGCGAAACAGAAGGAATCTATCCAAATGTACGGATAGCTCTGCTTATATTATTGTAACGGTTGCTAGTGGGGAGAGGAAAGCGTAAGCTTTTGCTTTTTTTTTTTTCTCTATGAGGCGCGCGTGGAACACGACGCGCCGTCGACCCGGACATGGTCCATGGTCGGACAGCGAGTTGCCCTTTACTCGCTGTCCGCATGCCCGCGCCTACGGTGGCCGGAGGTCGTCTGCCGACGTCCGACCCCGTGGGCGTCTACCACTGCGGTTGGGGCGGAGGGAGGACGCTGTCCTCTCCCTCTCGCGATCCGCCTCCTCCTCCACGAGCATTACTGCTTCGCAGAAGGAGGCGACCACTTCCCACTCCATCTCGCCCCGCAGCATGGCCTCGACCAATGCCGGGCGCGAGAGTCTCCGCCTATCGCCTCCCTGAGAACACGTCGGTGCTCTACCCAAGCTGGGCAGTCTTGCACCGTATGCTCTACGGTGTCCTCCGGGCGATCTTTACAGTGGTGACACCCAGGCGTATCCTCCCTCCCTATCCGACACAGGTACCTCCCGAAACTTCCTGAAGAGGGGTCTTATCTCTGAGTCTCCTCTTTGAGGAGTCGCTGGACAGGCGTCACGACATCCTGACCTACTGCATGACGCAGGTCCTCACCGGACACGGAAGTTTCGGGAGGTACCTGTGTCTGATGAGGAAGGAGGCAATGCTTGGTGTCAGCACTGCGGGAATCGCGCGGAGGACACAGTAGAGCATACGGTGCACAGTCGTGCACCGACGTGTCGTCACGGCGGCGATAGGCGGAGAGCTCTCGCACCCGGCATTGGTCGCTGCCATGCTGCGGGGCGAGACGGAGTGGAAAGCGGTCGCCTCCTTCTGTGACGCAGTCATGCTCGCGTAGGAGGAGGCGGGCGGCGTGAAGGAGACGATAGCGTCCTCCCTCCACCCCAGCCGCAGTGGTAGACGCCCACGGTGTCGGACGTCGGCAGACGATCTCCGGCCACCGTAGGCGCGGGCTTGCGGGCAGCGAGTAAAGGGCAACTCGCTGTCCGACCACGGACCATGCCCGGGTCAACAGGGCGTTGTGTTCCACGCGCGCCTCAAAGAGCGTCAGAGGGAGAGAGAGCGTCTGGCCTCTAGAGGGCCAGAGCCTGCCGGGGTCGCGGGACTTATCTCATTACCGTGATCCCGGAACATAAAGGGCTATTGAAGGACACCATGGATTTTTGCCAGTACAAGTCTGAAAGTCCCTCCCGCCCTGCCCGAGGTGGGAGGACTCATTTGATGAAGTTACCACGCTTAAAAAAAATGAGTTTGCATTGCAGTTAGGGGGCGCCGTAGAAAATCTCGCCCAAGGGCGCTGGTAGTGCTAAAACCGGCACTGTATAGAAGGAGTAAACTTATTGGTAGAAGTCAATAAATTCAATTGGATCCGATTTCAAAGAGTGTAATAAACTATAAAGTCAAAGTTGAAACGTGCTAAAGTAAACAGAGAATTCGATCCGCAGCACCGCCTCGTATTGCCGGACGGGAACTATCGGCAAATGCCAAATGCAATATACACTGAGTGCTACCACCCTTACGACTGCTATTTATTTAGAGACACATGTATTTTCTTCTCCTAAAAGGGATATTGCGTTATGACTTGATCACATCAATAGCGGCCCACTTATTTAGTTATTGCGAGACGCCTACCTTCCCTTTTCTACGTTTGATTTCTAGCCGAATAAATTGTTGGATGAAAATCTCATATTTCTCGCTCTGAGCCGTGAAAGTAGGTTATTTATAATTCATATACCCGGCGTGTAACTAGAAACTTGAATTTTATTTTTTAAAAATGTTGTAGTGTCTGTGCTCGCATCATACTTACATATCTTTATTATAATTCTATACGCGAGGCCTGGTAATTGGCTGTCTGATGCCTAATACCCCTTTTTTGATATGTTTTTGTTAGCTGTAAGTCCTCCATGAAATAAATAAATAAATAAAGGCAATAAAGGTATCCAAGAAATTTAGAGGCAAGACGCATAAACATCCGTCTATTGAATATGCGAAATAACGTGCTCTGAAAACAATATCAGCATTATTTAAGCAAGCTGTCAAGGTAAATGCATTACTAGATACAGAAAACTGCAGTATCCAAATGAAAGTACGAACATACTAGTGACACAAGTACACATAGTAAGAATAATCCTGGTAGATTGGATTGAAAGAGTTGAATTAAATTACCAGGTGGGAAAGGTCATGCGTGGGCCGGCTGAATAGAGTAAAAGTACGGTCGGGCTCCTGAAAACTTTACTAATCCGATGATAGTAGAATGAAATATAAAATCACGTGTTTCTACATAACAACGTGGTTCTAGGATTATTTAATGTAGATATGGAATAGGTGTTCTGAACAAAGTGAGAAAGGGAGATGGAAGTATAGAATTCATATGTATTATATTTTTTTTTAAACTATAATAATTATACAGAGTAAATATCATATTTTGTCTGTAATGAATTAACTAAAAAACGGTTGGACCTCTTTTATTAACTTAAATCTAAGGATGAGATGCCTTGGGGTTTTTGTTCAAGTTTGCCTTAGACGCCGAGAACCAAACATAAGATGCAAACGACTATTCGAAAATTTTCAAGAATAAAATACTCATAAGGACACAAAATGAAAAGATTTTTTCAAAATTATTTTGTCTATAGAAAACTACAATACCAGTAAATCTCTATTTTATATTTAAATTGCTAATTGTGTAAAAAGGAAAAAAAAAACAGCTTTCACAACACAAAATAATTTTCATTTCAATGAAATCAGGGTATAATACATGAAGATTTAATGACTGTGCTAAGTGCCTGTCGGAATGCAAAAAGATAAAAACAAACTTACATTTGCTGTTGAAAAACATGCTTTCCCAAACATTATGTTTAGAAAACTATGCTATCCAAGTATGTTATTTTTAATAGTTGGTTAAACTATTACTTATTCGATAGCGAATCAGTCAAACATATTTTTATTGAAATAAAACAGCGTCAAGGTGGACAGACGACCTGATGAAAATCACAGTCCTATTGGAAATCTATGAGGGATGCCTATGTTCAGCAGTGGACTTCCTACGGCTGATATGGTATCTAATGATGAAAAGAGTGTCTAGCAAAGAGTAAGCCTAACAACTTGTACGAGTAACTAAACAACATAATCACGGAATTTCCATTGTTTCAAAATCCTCACACGCTTTCCGCTGAACAGGGTGATCCAAAGACCTAATATTACTCGACATTACTTTTCTTACCGACTTTTCTTAGAGTTTTCTTACCTCCGATTCAGCGCAGAAAAGCTGCGGCGCCATGAACATAGGTAAGTATAAATTATTGAGAAGTTTTAAATCGATAGCAAGAGTTGCAGACTAATAGAATATTAATTAGTATAATTGCAGACTTATTCTGAAGGCTGAAAAGTGCCCATGTGGCATGCATGAGTGAAAATCGGTAACTGAATGGGTAGGTAGGATTGAGTGAATTATTCATACTTAGGTATTACGGTTTTGTTCATATAACAACATGTTCACAATACATTAACACCGCTATAGACATGTGATGCCTTAATTATATGTTTACATTGTATGATTGATGAAATCACCAATCAGGCATAAATATAGGTAGTTATAGATACTGTGTTTATAAATAAGCAGACACAATTTGCTTTCAATCGGCAAAATTGTTACAAGACTTTTTTTCCATTATTAAAAAGTTTTAAAGATATGGGTAAGTTTTTTAAAGAACAATATTGAACATTAACAATGTTTTAATAGGTAGATATGAGAATTTGCTTCTCCCTTGATTATATTATAATATGGTGATAACATTGCAGGTGTTAAAAACTCTTCGTTTATTGCATTTTAAAAGTTTATTGTTGAAAGACTCCATTAAACAACACTTTCATTAATTAAGTTAATAAACAGGGCTTTTAACGCCCCCACTTTATCTAATTTGAGAAGATTTACAAAAATAAACAGACACACCTCATTTAAAATAAACACCAGAACCTACATTTTCACCTAAAAATAGGTACAAATATGAAAAATGGCTTTTGAGGTGGAATACTCACCTTCATATGTGAGTATTACCTATTGATGTTAAGAATTCTAAATGCTAATGGCTCCCATTTGCTGGCTACGCGACTAATACCATCTTCAATGTTTACCACGAATAAGTTTGGGTTTAGAAATGTAATTCCACAAACAATTTGTTTAATATCAACCGCAAACGCTTGGGAATAAAAGCTAAAATTGCCCAATTCGTAGATACAACGTTCTATAGTTTGTTATGTCGGATCCACTGACGTAGGCACTCATGCCCTTTACCTCCCACGCGAATTGTATCTTGATACCATTTTTATTACTGAATTTATTGAACATCAACTGTAATTATCGTTATTAGATAGCTTTCTAATGAAGATTTCCGCAAAATTAGCATATTTCACTAATTACCGGATGAGTGACATTGCAGCAAGGGGCTGCTTCGGTTACATTGACACTTTATCGATTGTGGAAGCTAAAATTAAACATGGAGACGAACACCAGTAATTTGGGTACACGTTCTAGAACTCACTTAGGCCTTTAGTTTATAAACAAACACTCACAGTTTTAATGAATTGTTATGTGAACTTGTGTAACAGGTTTCCCGTTAATATGCAGATATGGCGTCGACGACTGAAAACATGTAGGCAAACTGAAAGGGCGGGTTGTGAGAGCTAGGCTAGGTGTAATGATTGTTCTACGCACCGTTTAGAGCCGCCGATAACACTGGAACATGTTCGAGATACAGCTGATACACTTAGCTCCCTCAGTGTGGACACTGAGGCACAGTGGGAGCGAGCGTCGGCGGTGCGAAGCCGCCAGCTGTGTGCCGCGAGGAGCCTGCGCACTCCGCTCTATCGATCCTGCGCCCGTCCATTCACGTGCGGCCACTTCGCCGCCTACATAACGACGCACCAACTCGCTGTTACACACCAATCATCATTAGATAACGCGATATTAGCACTGGACTCTCCGACCTGAACACTTCAACCACTTCACTCCAACTACAATTAAGACTTTATCGATAAAGCTTTCATGAAAAAGCTAGTTTTCGATTCTCTCAACTATTACGTAACAATATGTCGTTTCAGTCTAGATCCAGCTTAGCTAGCTAGCTATGCAGTTAGACTACGTACAATTTAATCGAAGTATCACGTTTGAGTAAGTACGAGCATGTTAGGCGGCATCGCCCACGCTAAGTTATCGGCACCACCCTGCATGTAAATGACGTAGTTACGATAACACGGCTTCGGGCCGCGCCAATGTAGCTCTAACTCCTACCACTACAATAGACATAATTAATTTATGTGCCGTTTATTTGTCGCTACTCGTAGGACTTCGGTTACCTCTATCAGGTAGGTAGTCAATAATTAAGTTCCATAATAAGTAAATACTAAAGTAAAGACGAAAACGCTAATGAGTAGGTACAGGTATCCAGTCCATTTATTCAATATTGAGTACGAAATTTTCTTTCTTTTCCCATTCTTTGGAAGGATCAGAACTTTTAATAAATCTTAGGTCTCTATTTGATTTTGCCACCTTAACTGTGAATTATTTGCTAAAAAATAAACTGTAGCTATATTCTATACCTCCTCTCTACGTTTATATAAAGTTAGTACATAGAAACAGATAGGTACCTATACAAACAGACGAGCTAGTCTTCGCTAAGCTATGTAGAGCAGATAACATAGATATGTACCGAGCAGCTTCAACGCTGTGACATGCATACGTAATTCGCCGACACACTTCCACATGGTCATGGGATCGTCAGACGCAGACCACATAGTAATAACCGCCAAGACATTAGACAACTAAGGGCAAAAGTTAATGGAATTGCTCTCTTTAGAACATATTTTGCTTTAATGTTGAAAGTAGACTCATTATCACGTTTTCGTTGGCAAGGGAACAACATTATTTAGCGAATAAAAATGGCTCCAGTTTATCATTAATAGAGGATTGTTCTAAACATTAGTAATTTGAAAAATAATGATACTGTTACGGTTAACACAACTTGAATATAAATATCACTTTGACATCCCTCGTCAACAATTAGCATATGGATGAGAAAAATTAAGAGATACCTGAATTATGCTCTTCGTTCTGTTCTGAATTACCATTTGATTGAATTAGAGATTCCCGGCGCAATACACATTACCATCATTTGCATGTTCTACAGGGTGTTTCTGGAAGTATCTACATATGGATCAAATCGTATAGTGGCAGGTAAGTGGCAGTGGCAGATATTCATTATTTCCAATAATTCTAACTCGAGTCCTTAAAAATTATGACGATACTTTTTTCTTCAGTCATTTATTAAAGGTGTTGATATTTATTCAATTTTTGAACGATGCAAGGTCAACACTAGCTAGTGTAACTAAGTTTTCTTTTTGCTAGACGCCAAGCCACCGAAACCTTTACACTATGTATGTACAAACACGTGTTTTCTTATTGAAAACATGTTTTCTATCTTCGTAAAAGTAATTCCGACAAGTAAGGCCTACTTTTGTTCGGCGCAACGTCTTGAAAATAAAATGTATTGGTAGCCCTGATATTTTTCTTTCGAGCAATATAAGCAAACTGGTTAAAAAATAAAAATCGTTCATGATCATAACAGTACTCTCGTACCGCAAAAAAAATCGTCGATATACTTACTTATGACTTAAAGAACTTTGGAAAAGACCTTGCCATTGCTGTCCGTTTTGATCCATAGATCCAGTAGGGACATCCTGTATAGCTGCAATGTTATAGACAAGAATTTAATTTAAAACATGAATAAGAAAGGAATGTCTGCAACTACTGCAAGTCAGCTCGCAATTACCTATAATATTCAGATTTACCGGGTTGAAGAATTGCTTCAAATCTCGGGGGAATGTTTTTTACTCTTGAGTTGATTTACCGTAACAAAATACACGTATATATTAAAGTTTAGCTAATAAGTCGTACACAACAAGAATTAGAAGTTGATTTGATAGATGCTTATTAAATGTTCCTCGCAAACATTCTAGCTTCAACTTACCTACTACAGCAACTGTAGAAAATTCTAGGAAAGCTTAACACTCCGCTCCGAGATTCGCAATATCGTCTGCATCTCGGTATGTTAGGTATAAGTAGGTACATACATCAAATATGTACCTACGCAATTTACTTTAGGTGCCTACCTACCGTACATCAGTCCGTAGATTTACCGACATCGTGAGGTGGAATGCACATATAAAATCTTACGAGTATTTTTCAGTGAAGCTATCAGAAATGAGAGGTTAAAAGTAATGGTACGGTCTAAAATATGTCTACGTACCTCAGCTTGAAGATGTTATAAGCGATTGCAATTTAGCGCTATGAGATAGATGATTTGTGGTTTGTATTTTAAAAGAAAGTATAACTAATTATTTTCGGCATGTATTTAATGCGGCAACTAAGTAAAATGAAAATAGGTTATAAAAAATAATAGAATGGGTACCATTTATAATGGGTTGGCAGCTAATAAGGGGTATCGTAATAAGTGAAAGGTAGCATATTAATATATCAGTTATAAGCTCCGTTTTAAATTAAACTAGCATCGAGTTTTTCTTTTGGGAACTGAATTAATATCTAAGCGAAAACTTAATGATGAAAATAAAATAGAAAATGGGCATTCATAAATAATACAAATCAGATTCTATTTAAAATTATTTGTATGAAGAATACATATAAACTAGCTTATATTATACATATATTGTGCGACTTTTTAATAGCTTTAAATAAACTCTAAAATGGCATGAAGAAAAAATATTTTCATTTCTCATACTCGGAAAGTAGTGTTTGTTTGATCAGAGCAGTGGGTCGAAAACGATGCTTCCCTCCCTTGGGCGGGAAAGACTCATAGTAATTGCTTCCCTCCCTAGGGCGGGAATGAATTTTAAAAATAGAACTTAAATTGGTTATTTAGTCGGCTATAATTTTCTATACTATTAATTTCGTTAGACTCGATTGAAAGCTAACCTGAATAATAAAACATTAAAAAATAATGATTTCGAATCGACAACATATATCCGCAAAATTCAGATTGTCGAGTATTTTGCAAATTTCTAATGATTTTCTGACCAGACAGATCGCAGCCGCCATTTTTGACATCGGATGACATGTTGAGAAGTTTTTATTTTTTCTCTTTATTTTCGGCCAGTGTCATGTGGTGTATTATGTAGTTACTAAACCTCCTTAGAAAAACCTATAAACTGAAACCGTGCCTCGACAAGTTTAGTGCGGCGGGAAGAGTTCCGGCGCGATCTCGGGGCGATAATATAGAGGGAGCGATTGCCGCAACAGAGGTCCGGGCAAGCCGGATTTCCATCTATATTACATAATTAAGAAAAATATCGATTAAAAAAAAATGCTGCGGTCTTGTGAGTGTATATATACGGCCAATTTGAATTAAGAAAAAAAAAACTATTAAAGCGGGATGGCCAGCGGCGGTGACGCGGGCGGTGTGTTCCATATTTGAAATTTAAATTAAAAAAGACTATTAAATAGGTACTACTCATTTTGTTACTATCAATAAATATTTTAGAAAAAATACTATTTTTTACTTTCCTTATATTTGAAATGAAAAGTAGAGTGTTTAACACGGGTGAAAGTCATCAATTCCCACTCGGACTATAGCCGCCCTCGCTTCGCTCGTGCGTCTAAATACCTCGTACGGGAATTGATTTCTTTCCACCCTTGTATAACAATCTACTATTTGCGGCTTTTATTTTCAAAGTTATAGGTGAATAAATTGCAATTTGTTATTTGTTTGTTACTTTGTTTTTCAAAAGAAACAAATTCTAACTGGGTTATGAAATGGTCGACGGAGCCCCGCTTCGCGGGGCTCCTACTTCTGGGTGGTTTAAAAAAAAAAAACCACGAAGAGGATGGCTCTCCTCTTCTAACCTAAATTGTCCGAGTCGGGGTGCCAGCAAGTCCCGAGCTCGCTTCGCTCGCTCTTAAAAGCTGCATCCGACCATCGCATCTTCCGC
The DNA here is from genome assembly GCA_028554685.1 of Agrotis ipsilon. Lineage (NCBI taxonomy): Eukaryota > Metazoa > Arthropoda > Insecta > Lepidoptera > Noctuidae > Agrotis > Agrotis ipsilon. The sequence continues at coordinate 4,717,165 of CM052968.1, forward strand.
CGTTTTCACGAAATTATAATAAAAAAATATTAATAATTAACTCTTATTCCTTTTTATTGTATTCCTTTTAACATTTAGAGCTGTCCGCAAAGCGATGCCTGAAACTGGGTTTTTAGGCGGCACGAAATAGTTGGTAATATATTATCTTTGCCACCCTACTAACATTATTAGTCGCCAAGTCATTATATATAGCTCCTCGCCTAATATTTCAATTGACTGGTATAGTTTATTTGCCACCCAAACGCAGCTGCTAGTTTTTAGTTTTTATAACACCCTTAATTTTGAACCTTAAATAATATAATAGTCGCGACAATATTAAATCGCTGGCAAGTTATTTTATTTGTTGCAAACATTTAGTCGACTTTTAAGTTATTAGTCACTCGGAAAATAATAAGCTATTATTTTCCCCACACAATGGAAAACATCATACCTTTATCATACTGGTATATTCAAGAAAAGACAGGAAGAAGACTATAAACTTTATGTCAAAGATCTACAAGGTGTTCTCCAAAATAATTTTGGAAAGAGTAAGCAAAGATATTGAACAACTGGTGTTGGTTATCATACCAAGATGACTTTAGACAAAAAAAAAAACCTAGATTTAAACCAGTTTAACAAATAATCGAGAAATAACAAATCACAACAGGCTGTTTTTTTTAATGTACCTACTTCAGGTTCAGGTCCTTTCGTAACGAATAAATTGAGGTGTACCTCTTCTCCGAAAAGGATCAATAAAAAATAAAGGGAACCAACCGTCTCTCCTGGAACGGACATGTGATGAGTACTGATGAGGGATGACACTCATGTGACTACGAGAGTTATGAGTATGCATGTTCAGTACCGGCGCACGGTGGGCCGAAAATCGGCTTTCATAGACTTAGGCATTTTATTTTGCAAGTGCCAGTTTTTATGCCGGATATCACTTCTATTAGTTATAACAATATACAAAAATGACACCAGAATTGATTCTGCACAAAAACGAAGGAATTATAATTTTTTTACGAAAATTTTGTATGGAGCTAGTATGAAAAATCGAAATATCTCTAAAACGGCAGGGATAACCGTAATATCCTTATAGGGGGTTATAGTACTAATTATTTGTGATTTTTTGACATAAGTTACATAATGGTTGTGAATGCCGTTTTTTTTTAAAAAATCGTCAAAATATTTTCATTTTTTTTTACATATGAAACGTTCCTTTTAGTGTTAAAGTTGAAGATTTCAGAGCTTTAACAACTCTTAACATAAAATAGCATGACCTCTATAGACCTGAAGGACTAGACAGAAGTGTGTAGTATCTTGTAAGATTTCCAACAATACCAAATAGTTGAATATCAGTGTCAAAGTGCCCATGCTGTCGCTTCTTTTTGAAAGATAGGGGAATGAAATTGTTAATTGATCATACCCTAAAAGTATTTTAAAGAAGAAGGGTATGAAGATATCGCATCTGTAATCGAATATATGATCAAAAATCCAGAAGCTGCCGTTAAAATCAATGAAAGCATTAAGAAACCAGTGAAAACAGTAATATTTAGACCAGATTGCAGCACTTGGATTACTTCTTTCACTTAAGCTTTCAAAGTGGCAATATATTACGTTGCGAGAGACTGCCATTCGGGAAGGTGCTAAGGATATTTACCCATCCTACTATAAACTGCAACAAACTAAGCTTGCATGCTACCCTCCTAATCTATCAGTGTCAGTTACTGATTCATCAGCTAGAATTACACTTCAAGCTTTACTTGACATCACGGTGAAGCGGATTCTTCAAAGTCTTTCTGATAATGTGGAAAATAAGCAGTTAAAGCTGATATCGAAGTGGGGATTTGATGGTGCTTCCAATCAAAGCCGATACAAGCAGAAAATGGACGGCGAGCATGATGATTCAAGCATTTTTATGACCTCCTTGGTGCCACTGAAACTTACAGATAGAGATAATACTATATGGACAAACCCGAAACCATGCTCAACTTTTTATTGTCGTCCGGTTCAGTTCACTTTTGTAAAAGAAAGCGATGCAGTTGTCATTGATAACAAAAGAAAAATGGATGAGGAAATTGAGGCCCTTAACCCCACAGAGTGCGTTAATAGTAACAGGGTGACTCATAAACTAATGATGACAATGATCGACGCAAAAGTCTGCACGTACCTTTCTGAAGCTAGATCAAATGCATCATGCTACCTGTGCTTAGCAAAACCAACATAAATGAACCACTTAGATGCTGTAACATCAAAAACTGTGTGTTCTGACATATACGAATTTGGCCTATCATCCCTACATGCCCATATAAATTGCATGGAATGTCTGTTACACATTGCGTACAGACTTGACTTCAAACAGTGGGCAGCAAGAAGTAATGAGCAAGAGGAGAAATGTTACAAAACAGAAAAAAAAAACATTCAAAATAAATTTAAAGAGGAGTTCAATCTGTTGATTGATATAGTGAAACAAGACTCGGGAACTACCAATGACGGGAATACCGCAAGGAAGTTTTTCGAGTTTCCCAATAAAACTGCAGCTATTACTGGGTTGGATCAAGACCTGATAAAAAGATTTTCTGTTATTTTGCAAGCAATAACATCTGGTGAGAAGATAGATGTCATCAAATTTAAAGATTTTGCTCGCAAAACAGCAGAAAAGTACGTGGAATTATACGACTGGTACTACATTTCATCAACCGTACATAAACTATTAATACACGGTGCTGACATAATCGAAAAAAATGATATTGTCCCGATTGGGACTCTCTCGGAAGAAGCCTCAGAGTCTCGAAACAAAGATTTTAGGAGGTTTCGGGAACATCATTCGCGGAAAAGAAGCAGGCAAGATTCTAATCAAGATATCCTAAATATGCTTGTTGTTTCTTCGGATCCTTTCCTAAGTGCACAAAGGCCGAAGTTAGATGCCAAAAGGAAGACAACCTCTTTTGCTGAAACTCTCGACCTAATACAGTTTCCGGAAACTGAGTTCGCGTTTGCAGGTGTATCCAATCTGGATTCTGACTCGGAATTGGAGTCCGACAACGAAAGTTGTAAAGAAAATTTGTAAAATTCAATTATTTTTCTTTATGTTCTTTTGTTATTCATGTTAGTTTATTGTATCATATGTTTAGTTAATATTTTCATAAATTATTATGCACTTTGATATTATTTTTGTTACTTCTGTTTTATTTAAATTACCTTTCAATAAAAAGTATATATACAGTCCATTTTTTTTATTGACCGGCTTCAAAAAAAGGAGGAGGTTCTCCATTCGGTCGGTCGGTATTTTTTTTTATGTATGTACATCGATTACACCGAGTTTTCAAAAAAATATAACCGCCTTCAAAAACAACCACAAAAAAGGGTACAATAACCTACAAAATAACTTTTCTTTCACCTCTGTCTAGTCCTTCAGGTCTATAGAGATCATGCTATTACATTAAGAGTTGTTAAAGCTCTGAAATCTTCAACTTAAACACTAAAAGGAACGTTTCATATGTACAAAAAAATGAAAATATTTTGACGATTTTTTAAAAAAAAACGGCATTCACAACCATTATGTAACTTATGTCAAAAAATCACAAATAATTAGTACTATAACCCCCTATAAGGATATTACGGTTATCCCTGCCGTTTTAGAGATATTTCGATTTTTCATACTAGCTCCATACAAAATTTTCGTAAAAAAATTATAATTCCTTCGTTTTTGTGCAGAATCAATTCTGGTGTCATTTTTGTATATTGTTATAACTAATAGAAGTGATATCCGGCATAAAAACTGGCACTTGCAAAATAAAATGCCTAAGTCTATGAAAGCCGATTTTCGGCCCACCGTGCGGCGTTAGGGTAAGGCGCGGTTAGGCGACCGCCCAGAGCGCCAAATACGAAGGAGCGCCGCATGCCTACTTTCAGATGAACCTATAATTACTCCGGAAAAAAAATGAATTTTTCAACTGTCTTTTGGACATTACTATAATTTCACTCCTGAAAAACCCGACCTTCTAAAACTCTGTGGAGATCTCCAATTAAAATTAACTGTAGACTCTAAATCCGATATTATTATAGCTAGCTATATAAGCTTATAAGCCTGAAATCTTTTTTGCCAGATCAGAATGTGGCTCCCCTGCTTTTTTTTTAAATTTTATAAAAGCTCGTGACGCAAAAGACTTATTTACGGTCGACAATATCGCAATCTAGACTCACAAACTTGCATTGAAATTGCAGAAAATCTCGATTTTGATAATTTAATAAAACAGTTCGCCGATCAAAAGGTCAGAAAGGTACAATTTTATTATCTAGTATTTCTTTTAATAAATGGTAATTTCATTAAATCCCTTTCTTTTTTTCATATGAGTAATTTGTATTCGGGCACGCCGCAATCGCGGCGATAAGATCCTACCGCATGACGCAGGTCCTCGCCGGACACGGAAGTTTCGGGAGGGGTACCTGTGTCTGATGACACTGATGAGGAAGGAGGAAACGCCTGGATGTCACCACTGCGAGGATCGCGCGCAGCACACAGTATAGTCTACGGTGCAGGACTGCCCCGCTTGGCAAGAGCACCGACGTGTCCTCACGGCGGTGATAGGCGAAGACCTCTCGCGCCCGGCATTGGTCGCGGCCATGCTGCGGGGCGAGACGGAGTGGGAAGCGGTCGCCTCCTTCTGTGACGTATTCATTCTCGCGAAGGAGGAGGCGGGCCGCGTGAGGGTGACGATAGCGTCCTCCCTCCACCCTAGCCGCACTGGTAGACGCCCACGGTATCGGACGTCGGCAGACGATCTCCGGCCACCGAAGGCGCGGGCTTCCGGGCAGCGAGTAAAGGACAACTCGCTGTCCGACCACGTAGGTACCATGCCCGGGTCAACAGCGCGTGGTGTTCCACGCGCGCCTCAAAGAGCGTCAGCACGATGACAAGGCCCCCTCTAGAGGGCCAGAGCCTGCCGGGGTCGCGGGACTTATCTCATTACCGTGACCCCGGAACATAAAGGGCTATTGAAGGACACCATGGATTTAAGTCAGTACAAGTCTGACAGTCCCTCCCACCCTGCCCGAGGTGGGAGGACTCATTTGATGATGTTACCACGCTAAAAAAAATGGGTTTATATTGCAGTTAGGGGGCGCCGTAGAAAATCTCACCCAAGGGCGCTGGTAGTGCTAAAACCGGCACTGTGCATGTTAATGGATGGAGAGGAAGGCCAAAGAAAAGATATATGGGTTGTATAAGGATTGATATGAAAGAAAAAGGAAAATGAAACTGTGACGACTAATAGGACAGAATTAAAGAAAAGTAAAATGCGATAAGCGCAGGAAAATGATGATAATGAATCTCCGAAAGGGACCTATCATATTAAAAGTACTTACCATTTCCAGGGTCGTTTTAAATATTGTAAATAAAACGACCACAATTCCCTTACAGCCTGTTATAATGAGGTAGGCGTCCCACCTTCAAGCGAGTCCAATTACGAAGCTAAAATTAGGCATGGTTAGGTGGGTAGAATTCTCGCAACTTAGGCAGTGCGAATGCGAATCCAACAAGTGAATTCACAAAGACACAAAGTCCTCTTTTTATTACCAACATAATTATTGTGACCTTTGTGTGATAAAATTTCAGAGAGGGATGCTTGTTAATTAGTCAGATGCCTGACGTGTCACGCAAAAATGGGTGTGCTTATTTAAGGACGGAATGAGGTTGAGATTTTGTTACGACATTAATTTGAACGGTTTGAGAAATGGGGTTTAATAAGGAAAAAAGGAAAGTTAGGGCCGAGTCACACCGGAATGGCAGCGGCCGGCAGAAACGCGGCGAGCACATTCAGTGTGAAATAATTTTAAAAATTTAACTACATACCTAAAAGACAGGTATCGCTTGAAAAGGTCGCGAGGCCTGTCGCGGCACCGCGGGCGATTTCCCTTTTTCTTTTTTTCCTTTGTTTGTTTCTTTCTTCTTCTTCTTCTGCAACCAGTAAGTGCTATAATAACCAATATCATCATGTTCACTCCAAACACACGAGTTATCTTGCCAATGTAGAAACTAAACTAGTCAAAAAGATACCAGGCGCTCGGGGTCTGGAGGACGCGCGAAGCCGCCAGCGGCCGCTGCCGGCCGCTGCCATTTCGGTGTGACTCGGCCCTTAGACAATGATTATCAGATTTTTTCCTTTGATGTTTGATGAATTAACGTGTTAGGTCATTTGGAATCCAAATCCATGGACAACATAAAACGTATAATAAAATAAAACAAATATATTATTAGGATGCCAACAAGATCTTTTATTAGAGTCACCCAAGTTAACTTAGATGATACTGAAGCATATTTACAAGGTCTGTACAATACTGTACATTTATACAGGTTCCACATTCCGACGGATTACATCTGTTATATATTATGTTATAATACACACGGGTGCTGTTCATAATTTTATGACAACAGGATATCTTGGTATGCATTTGCATCTGACGTTGGTTCAAAGTAGGCGTTTTTCGAGTGCTTACGCAGCGTAGAGGCTGCGTTAACGCAACGTAGCGTCGACACGGCAAGAACTACGTTTAGACACACACTGAGAGCGAAGACGAACTTTCTTTACTCTGAGCGTATGTTGATAGAGGCAGCTGCATGAAGTTGTAATTAAATTGTCTCCACCACACTCTAAATAATATTTAAATACTCAAATTAAAGACTTATTATGAGCGATGTAATTCCGGGTTAAGCTGGACGCTCCATCTTTACCTTGTCCACGTTACAAACGTTAGTGAAGACTTATTAATCTTAAAATAAACAGGAGTCAATAGTATGTATTAAGGTTAACGCCAATTAAAAAGAGGAATACAAAGAAATACTTTTGGTAAAACTTGCCTTAGGTTTGCTTAAATCTACATTTTTATCGACATCGAATAATTACACCGGATCTACACGACATTGAACTTGAATAGCAGTAACAGACATTAAAATATAAATTCATGAATGAGTAAGGGCGTTATCATACTAGCGGTTTGGAAGCGGCTGCGGGGCGGAGCGGACGCGCAGCGCATCCGTCGCGAACACGCCGCGGCTGCGCGACGAGGACGTCGCGGACGCGTGGCAAATGCGTTACGTTTTCGTCGCGTGTTTGTACACTCAGTAATAAAATGGATTCCGACGAGGAAACATTGCTGTTGACGTTATTACTTCGATAAAGCCAGAAACGAAAACGAAAGCATCGAAGAATTTGGGAAGATCCATTGCATTATTAGATTAGGCTGAGGAATTTTTCGCAGAGAGTTATAAGCAAATTTCATGTTTTTGTAAAAAAAAAACTTCTCGGCTTTATGCATCTATAATCTGAATCACCTACTCTTATCATAAATGCCAAATTTCAGCGCTGGAGGAATTTTTCGAAAGTCTTCATACAAAAAATTCCTCGTTGATCTGAGGTGGGGCGGACGTTTTGGCGTTTGTTCGAGGCAGTACAAAATGGCGTCCAATTTGCTGTTCGCGGCGATTCCGTTGCGCGTCCGCAACGAATTCGCTGCGCAACCGCGGCGTGTTCGCAACGCATTCGCTGTGCGGCCGCTCCGCCCCGCAACCGCTTCCAAACCGCTAGTGTGATAACGCCCTAAGGTATGTACCAGCATAGCGGTAGAACTAACTGAACAATACTGCCTTGCGCTATTTTACCACCTTTGGTGATGACGTCATAAAGAGAGGGTAGTTCCACGGTCGGAACGAGATGGGGTTAGACGACTTGTATAGTTCTGTATCTTTCCCACTACTCTCTATTTAAGAAAGGTCATGGTAGTCTCCCAGGTATATAATTCTTTTATAGCACTGATTATATCGTATTTTTATGGATGTAGAAGAGGAAGGACAAAGAAAATGATGAATTGTTCGAGCAAGTAATTATGAAAGAATGAAAATTGAAGAAGAAAATGTTTTGTGTCCAATTTAGAATGGGATAAGGACAGGAAGATGATGTTGATAATTACATATTTCATAGTAAAAATGAGAGAAAGAGATTTCTATCATAGATAAAGTGTCGTTTGAAGACATTGGAAACACTGGTTAATTTCCAACAGTCATCAACTTTCAGAGTAACTCATAAAAACAAAAATACAATTTACTTGGAAACTAATGTCTTTCGATCCGGCAATACGAGGCAAGCTTAAATCACTAAAAATAAGGCAAAATAAATTATTACAAAAATGACTTAGGGGACGTTTAAGTATTATATAACGCAATTAGTTTGTAAACGTTACGATGGTTCGAACAACGCGTTAACGCGCAACTAGGGATTGAGAATTAAAATCTCCCAATTAAGCTGATTTCAGACTACGCTATAATATAATAGTATATAGGTCATAGCACAACAATATCGCGCCCCATACATTGTTATGGACACGTTGGACACGCTGTACGCTGTACTGCGATCCGCAGAGTTCATGCTATGTTGAAAACAGCTTTAGTTGCCTAACTAATAACACTTTTCGTTTTCTTAATTATATTAATGATTTTAGTATTTTTTTCCAATCTGGTAACCCCTTTCGTTTTTTTTGCAGCGGAGATACATAAAAACTTTTCACCGCTTTATATGGGATGAGAGGGTCAAAAATCACGAAAAATTGCGTTACGTAATACCTGAAAGCCCTCTTCAACGTGCCAGTGACGTAGTATCTTAGCTTTTGTCCAACTAACTAAACTAGCAGGTACTTATTGGTGAGGCACCGTGTGATGTTGTCTGACTAACACTTAAACTAAATAAATAGCACAATAACACCGGGTTTATTAGAGCTTATTAAATCAGCCATTATTTGGTAGCCATTATTTCCCCTTGAAAAAGAGTTGAAGTCCCGTAAAGACCTATCTGTCTCTCGAAAAGAGATGGGACATCAACCAAGCTACACAGAATCAACAAGCTTCCATAAACACAGCAAGTATTAAAACTAAAAAAATGAGTATTAATGAGTAATACACATAAAACATTGTAAAAAGTGTAAACGCTTTTGGCCTGTTAAAATAATAAATCATATTTACTTAAAGAGGACGATTGCTAACATGGACTCAGAAATTCGTCATTCATGCCATATTCTACCTATATGTTTTCAGCACTGTTATAATATTTCTATAACATCGAGATATTTTAATTCAAAATTAAAGTAACCAACACTGTTTATATCCACGCTAAGCTATTATTTTTATAGAAAAATAACATAGATACAAATCTTTCTGTTAACGTCCATCATAAAACATTTATATTATTATCCAGCAATATCAAAATAGAACCGTACATATAAAAATAACACTCCACAGTATATATAGCTTTGAGATTACATATAATATATATTTACAGATATATTAACATTCGAGTTACATGAACAGAGTATATTTTTAATATAGTTACTATATTATATCTACGTCTAGAGTTGGGGGGAGATATATTGGGGTCAGTGAAACACAATTTTGTTTACATGACGTGGGTGTACAATGAGTCACTGATAATGGATCTTGGTTTCAGGTCAAACAAAAAATTTAAAAAAAAAAACTAGCTGCTGTGAAATGATAGGCAGGATCGTCTCACGATATACTTGGGATTTCGAGATGCTGTCAGTCTTATATAAATTGACATTTCAGAAGATTATAGCACTATTTACAAGAATACCTAATAATTTCGATGTATGTGCAACCTTCTTCGTGCATTTAATCTTATTCTTCTATGATATAATTTGCCTAAAAACGAATTCTCGACACTCGCACAAATCTCACGCATCTTATGAAATGTCAACCTGTAAATCAGTCGAAATTTTGTTTTATGAATTAAAAAGGCACACAGATAATATCATTGGATGGTAACTTAACATAGGTTTACTTTGAAATATTTCTCTTAACTGATTTGTGGGGCACTATAAAACTACACTATAAATTATTTAGGCTTAGGACAGGGAGGCGCGGGCCGGTGTGGTCGCGGGACTGACTCTTCGTAAACCTCGTCGTATAGATTAGCGTTGGAGTACACCGGCTGCGTCGCGTACACGCTGCGAGCAGACGACGGCTCTCCGATCTCACTGTAGAAGTTGCTGGCCGTGTCGTTGACCTCGTCGTACAGCGCCTCCCCGCGGGACGTCGATGCGATACTTCCACCGTAAAATCCATAATTCGAATAGTCAACATTCTGATACTTGTACGCGGAGTAATTCTTAGAATTCTCCACACAATCGCTGAAGTTCCGTAACTTTTCCCCTTCCTCTTCGTACTTAGGCACGTAGATGTTCTTCTCGTAATCATTGGTCGTGGTAGTCTTAGCAGGTGTCGATAACTTCGTGTAATAATCTTTTGTTTCTAATATAAACTGCTGCTGAGCTGGTGTAATGTCGTAGTTCTTGTATAAAGGAATGTCGGTATACTTTTTGTCTATTGTTCCATTTTGCGGAGCTGCAGCTGATGTCGATGGTCCACTGTACATGGGGTCACCATACGGATAGTCACTATTATTGCTTTTAGATCTTAGGTTTAGAGATTCAGAAATTCTGTCGTCCAGCGACATTTCTGCTAGCGACGCTGATACACTCGGTACCACATTTCTTTCTAATGAGAGAGCATTATTCATGGCGTAAGTCGACGGGAGATTGCCGTAAATATTATTAACGTTTGCAGCAGTGCTGGTTGAGGGCACGTTATTATAATTAAAAGACACGTCCGCACTAGTGGACGCTGAGTGATTGTTACTAGCGTATCTGGGAGATTCTTGTATTGGTTGGCTTAAATTAGGTTCGTTTTTAGTTATTTCGTAATTAGATCTAGTTGTATTGGTGCTGGGCCAGAACTGTGAGGTGTCAAAGGGGTCGGGCTGTATGGCGGTTGTCTGTGCTGTGTTCCTGTAAAGGGGACTCGATAGATTGTCTAGTGACTTAGCACCGTAGAGATTGGTATAGTTTTGAATACTGTAGTTTGCAGATAGTCCGGGTAAACTCTCTATGCTTTGCTCGCCCCAGTCGCTGTCGAGGCCTGTAAAGAATGAAAGAAAAACGTGTTATTTATATGAAGATTATATGTTAAACACCCACACAAAAATAAATACGTCACAGAGCTAGGGTCTCAAATAATGTTTATTTATTTTCCATGAGATAATTGGTGATAACTTACCAATTTCCGGTACATCTATTGGCTCATCGAGTATGGACACAATATTCTGTCCATTTGGTGAAGACTTTTTAACAGGTGTACTTAATCTTGTGGCAGGAGGGAGATCCAAATCAATTAGTATGTCTTCTTTTACTGAAATCAAGAAATAATGACGAATTAAAATGTTATCACTTTATTGACGACGCGATGATGAACAAAAACAACCTATGATACTGTTTGGCAAGTTTTACTAAACAGGATACCGTGGCCTTATATTTTTAATCAGTACGAGTCTGACAGTCTCATCTGCTCCACCCAGGACGGGAGGATCCATTTCCACCCACAAAATAAATAAAATTGTACATGCTATTGAAATGTCACATTTAATATTGGAACAGAAGTAGGACCTACTTTTCTCCTTCCTCTGTCTCTCAACAAGACGAATAACACACGTATCCTTCTGTAATTTCTACTTAATTTGAGTATCTTACTACATTACAGTACGGCTTATAAAATTACACTTAAAGTTTTGCGCTTATATGTGTCTTAATTAGGTCAATAGTTAAATACCTACTTCAATGGTTTTAGTACAGTCAAATACAAGACGATTTGGCTATTGATTGTACTTCTTATTACTAAACTAAGTGACAAAAAAAACACACACTATTTATTTACCTTTCAGTTATTTAAATGACAATAATGATTGGTCACAAATTACCAAATCAGTCTAATTTACGGCTACGCCCACCAGTTTGCGGATACCGAACACAATATGTACTCGCGAATTCTTCCGTAAGACTGACATAAAACAAGTAATCCGAGTGATACGCACCGCGCTCCGTATACCTTCGTGATCTGTAGCGATTACCTTTACCGTGGTCACGTATCACATTAAACTGTCGTGTTGACCTTATGGTTAGCGACAAGTGACGTCACAGCAGACGTAAGACAGATATAGGGTGATATAGGCCTAACATGTAAAAGACTCAGATTTGGATTTTGTGATTGCAGTCATTTTCAGCAAGTTAGAATTTTTAATTCCTTTCTTTTCCTGTGCTCTCACAATCATTTCGTCAGTTATATCAAAGCTTGATGAGTACATTGCGATTTCGCGGGAAAATATTAACCCCTCCCGCACTCCCTCTTATAAAGAGAAACCCTGTGTCCAGAAAGTAAGAAATTCCTACTTTTCAGCAAATAAAACATTTTGTCACAGGCTTCCACAGACATTTTGGAATTTAAAACCTGTAGGATTTTTTATAAAAATTTGCCAGATTGAACCCAGACCAGCAGCCACAATAGAAGCCCACTAAATATCGCCATCTACCGTCCTTTTTTCAACTATAAAAGAGTTGGCATTCAGTGTAACACGTTTACTCAGAAAAATAAATCCGCTTACCTTGATTCAAACTCTTAGAGTGCGCTTCCCTGGTAGTCCTGGCCCGTTCCATGTTGAGTGTGGCCACGCGGTCGTTGGTGAGCTTGTTGTAGTTGAAGTGCTTGCTGCCGGTGTTCCCGGCGCGAGTGCTGGGCGGCTGGGTGGACTCGATGGTGCGGCGCTTGCGGAGGACCACGCCCGCGTCCTCCACCACGCCGTTGGTGGGGAGGGACGTGTTGGACGCTGATTGGGCTGGAAATATTAAGAAATTAATAAAAGCAAAAGTAAGTAACTCGACGTTGTCCCATACTTAGATATTTTTTCTGGATCGTACATACATTTAGATTCGCATAAATAAGGCTGGCACAAATGTGGGCCATACAAATATTTGTTATGGTCAAGAATCAGACCCGTGAGGTGCGTCAAACTTGCTGTGGAAACGTTAGTAGTATTTCATCAACCCGCACTGGACATTCACGGACCTGGACCACGGGGTACATTTCGGCCGAGTCACTTATGTACTGCATCCTTATAGACGTAACATTATAAGCCTATTAAGCTCCAGTGATATTTTCAGAATTAAGTCAACATCGTTTGACAACGTCCTGCCATCGCATCGTCGCGTCTTACGACAAGAATTTCACAGTATGTCTAATTGCCTATCAATACAAAGGTCAAACAGTACATTATTTTCAATCGCTTTTGTGTTTAATCCGGTGTCCGACAGCTACGGTACATTCGGCGACTATAGGGGCATTTATTATTTACGGCGATTATTCACGACATTGAAATGGCATCGATAGTTCATGGTGAGTGTGCAGTGTGCATCATATCACTGTCAAAATAACATAAAATTCCGTGAATTTGATTTGCACTTGAGTCAACATACGAAACAAAACTTCGTACATCACGTTTTTGAAATAATAATCAATCAAAGTTCACAAACCAAACTATGATATAAATATATGTACAGGTGTGACTTGTTTGTGTTTAACATGCAAACTTATATATTACTCACAGGTGATAAAACATTCACTTAGTCATAAGATTAGCGATTTTCAATGCTAAGTGCGTCTTACACGACAGTGTTACGTAGCAGTCTTTATAAATATTCGCTTGCAATGTGCATAATGCACGATGCTCCTAGAGCAAGATGTTTGCATAATAATTTTAATGACCATATTATTGAGGAATTTACGTTTTGTAATTACGATTTTGTACGCGTTTCGCTTGTGTATTACACTGGCGGTTTCTTGCGAATAAAAAGAAAGAAAGAAAAGCACTTATGTTATGTCGTAAGACATGAATTTAAGTCGGAAAGAAAATATAACATACGCAGAAAGGTACTATTGCATTATTAAAGTATTGATGGACAGGAAAATGCTTAATTTATTTTGATACTTATACAATTCAATGCCGATTGCAGAAATTGTATCAGCCTTATTCATGAGATAGCTAGGTTTATTTATACACGCTCAACTGATTCAATTTAGTATTTGTGTTGCCTATAGCTTCAATTAAATCATTGCTTCTTTTCTCCACCTCTCTTAAAAGTCGTCAACTATACCTACAGGTCTACCGTCTATTCCAGACGATGTCTGAGATACAAACGCGTAGCAAAAATAAAAATTATACCAAATTAGTACTAATTTTCTTGTAAGACATTTAACAATGAAATATAAAGTGTCGTTATTCCTCAGTGCAATCTAACACGATGATTATAATTACCGCTGGGTGTTGCCGAACAATACGCAATTATATCAGATGGTATGTTTCGTTCACCAACTAGGTATGCAATTTTACTTTCCTCTGTAAAAGTAAAAGTTTAGGAACGCCACAATAACGCGCACGTATCATAAAAGTGAACGTGTTTATTAATATGGCTAATGAAGACGTTAATTTATGATTTACATTTATTTATGTTGATTTAGAGCAAATTGTTTTAAAATAAAAATTCCGACGGTTAATGCTCCTTTTATTTGGTTAGCGTGAGAGATTGCCTAAAAGATGGGGTTGCTTTTGACAAGTTTTTGTTGTTTTTATTTTTTTTCGTATTTTTTTTTTACTATTTTGTATGTCAATAGTCAGTTTGTATTTAATTTGCTATTAGAGGTTGACTGTATATTATATGGATTTTAAGGCAATAGTTTTTGTTTGCTGTTCAGGATCGCGTATTTTAATAATTGTTTCTAATGATATAATTTTAAATTTAAACAAAATCAACTTAATAATGATCAAGGCATTATTATCATTGAATGAGCCTATTGGAGACAGCCAAAATTCACATACCTCTTTGTACTGGCGATAGTGTCAGAGACTTCTTGGATGCCTGATTGTTCTTAGCACTTTTTAGCCCAGCTGTTACCAAGGTGCTAAAAAAGAAAATAATCATATAATTAGTTCAATAATACTTGCATTTATTTGGTGTGCTCCATCAGCTTCAAATAACTGAAAAAGAGCTGCACATGTATGTACACTATAACTTTACTGTTTTTGACAGCTATACTATGTTCACACGCCTTGTAGTTCAAAATTAGCCCATGGGTATCTTAATATTTTTTGGGTTAAAACAGTTAATAAGTTATTCCTATTTCTGTATGTCAAATAGCCAGTTCCGTTCAATCGTTTTGGCGTAACTGTGAACCTAATAAAAATCCATCCATCCATATTAACTATCGCGTTTATTATTAATTTATAAGCAGAACTGATGATAAAAAAATGCTGTTGCTTTGCTGGCCACTAATAGCGTTTTCATTCATTTTTAAATAATTTGTTGATAGAAATAATAGAAGTTCAATATTTTCATTCAAAACTTTGTGAACATGTTCGGTTTACCTTGGAAAAAGTCCAACTTCTAATGTGCGTTGATTCTGTCCCTTCCACCAGTGTAGCTCGGGGCGCTTGTCTATCAATATGATGGCGTCGCCCGCGTCGATGGTCATCTTACTCGGCCGTCGGTAACTGTCGCAGGGAAAGTATAATTATCAACAATGTGTTAATTAAGTAAATGACAATTCTTTATGTGAGAACTGATAACAATGACTTCTTGAGATCTATATTAAGTCTTGTTACAATTTTAATTACCTCAGTATTAATTCTACAGGTTTTTATTATGGGAACTTTCTGTGAAAACAATTTGAAGACTTAAAAATAGAATCAGTTATTCATAAAGAGGTAAGCACTTGCATTGTTGCATGTCAGAAAGTGATTTGCTAACAAAACAAATGGACACTGCCCAACCCAGGCATCTAAACCAAGACTTCACAGTCGGCAAGCACGCTAACTACCCCCGATTTAACAATAAAACTGATTTCTACAACAAGGTCAAATATAATTCCAACATTTGCTTACCTAAGTGCTGCAATAGCTGTTTCAAACTTATTGGTCTCGATATACCGCTGTATGCCGGCGAACGTGGGCCTTTCCTTAGGGTTGAGGTCCCAGCATTGCATCATCAGCATGTACACATCAGGAGGACACGCGTTCGGCGCTGACAACCTCTGACCTTCACGCATTATTAGCCGCAGTATCTCTGAACCGTTTAAGCCTGAAGGAGGTCAAGTACACTACATATGAATAACAAGTTAATTTTATCAGTAGTAAATAAATCAGTCGTAAAAATTCTGCAACAACTAGTTGTGTGATTGATTTTTTATTGTTGATAAGAACAATGGTGTCGTTAATTTGCATAACAACTTTATTCACTGATAGAAGGTGACCCCTATTCACCTTTCTCTCTTAAAGGACATGAGTGATGTAGAAAAATATCTTAGTACCTACCATAGTTTCTTTTTGTATTTTTAATTCAAGCAATGCCTTTCCAATACATCTAAACAGAAATTTTGAAGAATGAGCTTGTTATACCTATCCAAGGTTCCTCCCCGAAGGTGTACATTTCCCAGAGCGCGACGGCGAACATCCACACATCAGACGCGTGAGAGAACTGGCGACTGCGGAGCGACTCCGGCGCACACCACGGGAACGGCACACGCCGGCCCTCGCTCATCACGTAGCAGTCGTCTGCATCCGGCAGGGCGCGCATCAGACCGAAGTCACCTATTTTCACCTGACATAAAAAAAATGGTTTATTTAGGGCCTTTTAAGCATTTGATGAATAATGTTTACCAACAATTTGATAACAGTTCTCAGCTATCACTGCCAAACCCAAACATTTCAAATAGTGAGTAATTTACAAAACAAACATTACCAAACCACTTCGTCACAGAGACTATATTGGTGATAGCAATAGATGTAGATAGAGAATGGTAAAGTGTTATCACAGGACAGGCTTTTGCCCATCCCATGGAAAATTATATTGACATCATCTCCACACAACATTCTACAGTTATAAAAGTTAATAAAAATTCAATGTTAAGATTACTCACCAACTCTAGAGTAGACAATAAAATATTCCTGCATGCTAGATCTCTGTGTAAGAACCGATGCTTCTCCAAATGAGCCATGCCAGACGCCACTTGCTCTGACCACTTGTATATGTAATTGAGTGAAACTTTCCCGTTCTGTGCCACAATATAATCGAGTAAAGCCCCCATAGATGCCAGTTCACAAACCATCATCAGTGGATGGAACACTACACCATGCAGTTTGATAAGATTAGGGTGTTTCAAGCTGTGCATGGCTTCAACCTCTCTTCTGAAGTCATCATAGATGCCTGGTTGTGAGAAAGCATCTGCTTTTAAGACCTTAACTGCTACAGGAACTGTTTGTGATGGGTGCTCTGACACCCGCCATTCTCCACGTTTGACCACTCCAAATGACCCATTGCCTAACTCACTGTGTAATCTGTAAATGAATATGTCAATCAAATAAAGTTTACACTGAATGATTTTACTCATGTAAACCGTTCTTATAAGCTTAGCTATAAGCCTCTTTGCCACATGTTGTCAGTGTTTATTTAATTAACATGGAGCTCATAACACACAGCACAACAAGGTCAATTTTTATATTAAAATGATTGGCAAGACCAAATAAGTTATTCTTCCTGATCCTATTATATTTTGGTATTCAATTTATGATCCTCATCATCATCAGCCGGAAAACGTGCAATGCTGAACGTAGGCCTCCCCCTTAGACCACCACGTTTAAAGGTTAAAATTAGTCAATTAGTCACCGCACGTCAATTTATGGTCAAGCAACAGGAAAACTACTTAGTACTTTTCTCAAGTTGGCTAATTATAATGAAGGTCAGTTTTTGATAAGTCAATTTCCTTAATTTTTGCAGTAATTGGTAGATAAGCATGGCTTGGTTAATATCATGATTACTGAATGCAGCTAATGAGCTATTGAAGTGTACAGAAATGTTTCAATCTTATACTCACATAATATCCTTCTCCAATATAATACAAGTTGTTCTAGATTCTGACTGTGGTGTCCTCACTGCTAAGTCAGTTTTCTCCTTAGAAACTGAGCTAGATGATGAACCAAACAATTTGTTCCAAAACTTGCGGTTCCACAACTGTAACTTTTTCTTCCTCACTGCATCAAATAACCTGCGCACCCCAGGCTTACTGATGCCAAGCTTTTCAAGGTCCTCAGCATGAACATAGTCGAAATGTGCTAGTCTTGTTATCTAAAAAACATAAAAATCTTATGTTTTGTTTGTTGGGATATAATTTTGAATGTATTATAATTACACAACATAATATAAACACTGCAGTACATAAACATGAAGCTTATATGATAATTACCTATTTAATATTGTAAAATAAGGATAATGTACTATTATTTACAAAATTATTGTTTACCTGCAACTGATCTCTGATAGGTAAATAGAATTGTTCCAGTTGAACATTCTGCAGAATATCACAGAGCCAATCAGTTCCCGATTCCATTTTATATTATTCTTCACTATACTTTGGGTTAACGTAAAATAAACGCATCTCGAGCAGGAAGTAGTCGATCAGAAGGATGTGTCCAAATGGCTGTTAATTCTGTTACTACACAAACCAGAATTATTATGGTTACAAGTTTTTGTTGCAGATCCAGATAATATGCTGATAGTAATTCAATTTATTTTGTTAATAAAAGACAGTAAACATTGTGTTATTATATGATTATTTTAAAGTTTGAATCAATTCACATTTACGAAAAGAAAAATAATAAAAATGAGATTGAGACTCGACTGAGTTGAGAAACAGTAATTTTTATTTACCCGTAAATGACAGTTACTCTTTTGTTCATAAAAATAGAGTAGTGCCCGTAACTTTTATTTTACTATGGCAACTTTCATCTAATAATCGACTAAAAATGTTGAAAAGACCCTACAAAAAAAATCTTGCAAAAATAAATGTAGAAACTGAGAAAAAATCTTAGAATAATAACTAAAGCATAGAAGGAAAGCAAAAAAATGAACTCTGTAACTACTTTTGTATTCGTTCTATCTTATGGCACGAAAAAGGATGTGTGAAAGAGATAAATGATTTACTCTTTGTTTTATTTTTTTGGCATGTCACAAGATGAACTGTCATTTGGTTATATTGGTTCTATTTCAACCCGGCCAAATTTGATAGTATTTTGCTTCAATGCCTGACAGTTCATTCATTGAACTACTTGCCTTGTTCGCGTGTTCATTGTTTATGTTTTTTGTGTAATCTGGGTATGTTTTTGCGATATTTTACTGTTAGATTGCACGAATTCTTTTTTTAAACTACAAATAGTGAGTGTGTGGACGCTGTGGAGCAATGTCTTGTCTGAGCAATGTGCAGTTGGGGGCTGCAAGTCCCATTCATCACGCAAAGAAAATAAACAAGAAATATTGCCCTTCCATCGGTAAGATTTTGCTCAATTTTTTGTTAAATGTGAACTGATAACAAAATTTAAATACATAGCAATTGATGCTGAATCACTTTGCAGTGGAAACCGGACGTAATATCTATTCCAATAGAAGTTATTAGCGAATATTCGGAAACTGTTTTGAGGTTATCTTGATCATACATAGTGACGTAAAAACGTTGTCGATACTTTTACAGATTTCCTAAAGAAACTGTGAAAAAAAATGAATGATCAAATTGTATTGGTAAACGAAATTGGACTCCATTTTGCACAGTCACATATGCTCCAAACATTTTACTTTAAATTCATTTGTATGTAATGAATTTGTATATGTATTTATTTTATTTGTACTACAGGCCAATCAATCTAGGCGTTTGTGGACTATGAAAAAGCCTTCGATTCAAACGAAACCTGGGCAGTATTGCAGTCCCTCCAACGATGTCATATCGACAAATGCTCATGAGCTCCCTGAGCCCGCTTACAGACGCGCTCATCAACATGGCAACCAACATGGCGCTCTATTCCCGAGGATCCCGAAAGACAACATATTGCTGAAATAATTCCTCCAAGAGAACCTCTCTTGGAGGTCTTAAACACCTCTTTTGTTTTCTTTTTTATTCATACAAGGCTGGCATAAATATAAAAAATAAAAACGCAGATGTTTCTTAATAATGATACAAGACAGTTCTTAATAACTACCTAAATACTTTGTTATTTTTCAGTTTTTAGTGGGTCGGTTTGTATTTTATTTATGGCGTGCAAACAATAAAGTATCCATCCATCTATTTGTCTTTCATTAAACATTATTATTTTCCACTTTGTAAGTCTAAAATCCAAATAAATATGAGAAAGTAATTTGAAGCAAGAGTTGCTGGAAACATTCTTAAAACCGAAGTCATTGTTCCCATCAATCACTGTATAGCAATTAAATACATTCGAGGGTAGCCGGGTCAGGTTTAATACTTAGATACATACAAATCTGTAGGGAACCAAAGAGGACTTTAGTGATAACGATGACGAACTATCATCTAGTTCGTACCTAAGTACGAACTAAATAGTTCCTCAACAATCATCGGTCGTTTTTTGGAGTTCGTCCATAATAAAACTACCTACTTATTTTTATTAATAAAATACTGTTTCATTTTGAACGAACTTCCAAAAAAACGATTTAGATGTCATAATTATGTATAAATTGTAATTTTATCCACCTACCTAGATATTACAATAAATGCATAAAAAATACATTCACACATGCATTGTAAATTCTATCGATGTTCAAATTTAGTAGGTCACATCATTAGGCTGAACAGAATGAGTGACAACCAACGAAATTTCGAAAAGTTTTCTGTATAGGTGTCCTTCTCTAACATAGAAGCGGCTCCATAAGTTAAAATGAAGCAAGTATATTGAGTTTTGTTGCTATTTTAGCCCTCCTTCTATGCTTTAGTTATTATTCTAAGGAAAAAATGTTTGGCATGCCCAGCACCTAAAATCAAATACCTACAGTTCGACGTGTGAACAAATACATGGGAACGTGTTTTATATATATCGGCGTTTTTCTCTATTTAAAAAAGCACTCGAGTGAATTGGTGTTGTTTTCATACATCAGCGTTTTTAAAACGCGTTGTTGTTTTTCGAACTGTATCTGATTTTTTGTTCCAATTCAGCCATTTATTAACGCCCGAAAAAAAGCACTCGTGTGCGAATGGCAGCCACATAGCAGCTAAACTATTTTGGTTCATAAAGAGTTCCATTGAATTCTCTATGGAAAAAGCGGCAAAATTAAAATAAAAAAAAATTTCAGACTGAAGTTCTGTGTCCTTCAATCCTTCAAGGAAAGTTTAGCTTTGTTTTTTTAATTACTATATAAAATAAAGCAATGGCAAATGTCGCAATGCAATGCAACCCGAATTTAGAGAATTGTCCAGACGAAGCTAATTCAGAAGTAAAATTAGTAAATTTTGGATGTATTCCCGTAGACACTGTTGTCGAAAAAACTATTTCATTTGAAAATACTACTGAGGTACGCGAATTTATTGTATTATTTAAGTATACATTTGACTTTTAAGGCAGCACTACTTAATTACAATTTCCAAAAAAATATTAGGCCAGCTAAACGGCCAGAATCAACCACCTACAAAGGGCACTTTGGTTGCATCAGAAAACTAACGTATGGACGTCGTCGATTCTTACTCAACGACCTTGTTGAGAGCGCATTCCTCGCAACCAGGGTCATAGTTGAGGCAAACACATTTTCGAGCACTTAGTAGGATAGGTCGACTCAAATCTGTGACGATGGTGACACTATTGGCGGTTGATTCCAGTCGTGTAGCAGGCGTCGCGAGTAGTTGACTACGGATTAAGGAAGTAACTTCTTCTACCTGTTTAATTTCAGAAAACCGTTACGTACAGGGTGTCAAACATTTATGCTCTGAACAGCGTAGATCGCGTCTTCAAACTGTCCATCACGTCGGGTTTTGTGTGTCCGGGCGACAACGCCCAAATCAGAATTGTGTTCAAGCCCAACATTGTTGGGCAATCCTTTACTGAGTATTACCTTGTTGATGACACAAGTGGTAATGCTCATAGGCTCACAGTTACTGGGAAATGCTATGGTGAGTTAGTTCCTGTAGATAATATATGTATAATATACTTACCTACTGCAGGTAATTATTAGTTGAATTTGATGTGATCCGGAAGGTCGCGGATTTCAATACCACTCAAAAAAGCTAATAGCAATTTATTAATTCTCTTGTCGTAAGTAAAATCATTGTAGCGCAGCATAACTATTATCTTTTTTCACTTCAGGTCCAAAAGTATCAATAGATAAAAGAAAAATATTGTTTCGAATATGCAAAAATGTATCAGAGCAAAGAAAAGAAGTAATCAACATAGTGAATAAATCATCAGTGGACACGACATATCAGTGGTACATGCCAGCCTGTGGTCAGGGATGCTTCCAAGTAGGACCTGATTGATTACCTATACTTACTTACTTGATTACCTACTGTGAAATTATGGAGTTAAAATCTTTGCTTTTAGATTTCCACAGGTAGCTGCGGGCTCATCAGGGCATGCGAGAACATCACCGCTACAGTCACGTTCACTGGGACTGCTCTTGGAATATATACAGCGGAATTAGTCTGTTTAGTCCTCAATCAGGTGAAGTATTATGAAATAGGGAAGAGAACCTACTTTATTCAATTACTAGCTTTTGCCAGCGACTTCGTCCGCATGGAATAGTTGCTTTAGGCTAACGTCACGTCTAACACCGATTTTGAAGCATTTTTCATTGGCGCTCCGCTCCTATTGGCCTTAGCGTGATGATATATAGCTAAGATTTAGCATTTCTGTATAGACTTTTCAAATTAAAAATATTAGAACTACCTACCTGCTACCTGCCTAATAGAAACAAGATTATAAGAATTTTACTCAACATAGTTGGCGCGACTGGGTCATTTCTGAACTGAATGACTCGTAGAATAAAACGGTGCAATTTTCTCATTCATTGTGAACAGTCCAATTTGCGGCTATTATTGTGTAGTGAATGCAGTTAACGCGTCATTCCAGGAACCCTTATTCTTGAGCGTGTTTGCAACGGTTGTACTGCCGGGAAATCCATTATTTTGTATTCAAGAGCACGTCTTTGAGAAGAATTGGAAACAAAAGTCTCGTTACGTCCATTTAATGGAGAATAGTCTTAACCGTTTAAGTTTTATACCGTCAGCTTCAGTGTTTGAGAGATATCTTGACTTTGGCACGGGAAGTGTTGCGGATGTCACAAGGAATATATCGCAAACCCTTTGTGTTACTAATCATGAAGAGCAAGAGGGCTACATTCAATGGATGCCAGGTCTGCACTCACTTTTTTCATGAAACTATTTGAATATCCTTTCACTGCAATGTTATAACACTCATTAAGACATAACACGGTGTTTCACTGCACTTACGGCTTACGCGTGCAATACACACAGGCTTGCATGATAAACGTCTGCTCCCAATGGATACTAACGCCTGCTAGTACTGTTTAATTTAACGAACACTCTGGTATACCATACCTACATTCATTGACGAATGATGCAACATTTATAAGTGACTAGCGGCCCGTCCCCGGTCCCGATGCCGATGGTTACAAACACAACAAAAAAATAATTATCCGAATCGGTCAAGCCGTTTTCATGTTATGTCGTGACAACGGAAAACGGGTTTCATTTTGATATATATATATATAGTCCACATGGGCATATCAAACCAACTTTTGGGTCATAGGGAATATCGATGCAGTTAGTCAATTGTATGTAGGTAGGTACCTTATGGTCTATGTGGATTTTCGAATTGTTTCTAGAATTCCGTTATGAAATACTTGCACTTTCAGATCCAGATAACATATTTCTGGTGGACCCAATCGCTTCTATTATACCTCCTAATGAATCAAGATTATTTACCGTTAGGTTCAGGTAAGAACTATACTTACTAGATAGGTACTGTTTAACACTAAGCATGTCCTTCATATTAAGACGAAATTTTCGTCTCCTGAAATCATAAGCTGATGTTAATTTTATTAGGCCCAAGATCGAGGACGAAGTCTATGGTTACCTTATGTGCGGGGACTATCAATACAAAAACTTCAGTAAAGAAACTCAAGAGCTAAAGTTGAAACACACAGTGTTCCGTATTCCATGTACGGGAAACACGTGGCTGCCTTGCACCGAATGGACGACTGAATGGAATTGTCCTACTGAAGTGATACTCATTTATTACCTAATTATTTTGGATTTTGTACCTAGTTAAAAGTAGCTTGATCGTGAGGTAGATATTTTTCATGTGTTCTGATTTCCTGTTATACGTCCATTGTCTATGGGCAACATGAATGTGTTACCAGATCGAGTTCATGCCGAGTCATGGATCCCCACAAATACCCTTTCTAAGTCAAAACCCCATGATTACCTCGACCCCACTCAACATCACTTAATTTCGTATTCAAACTCTTTGGTAGATCAACATAAGCTGTTCTTGGTAAGAATTTTCGCATTTCATTAAATGAGAGCTGTACTGAATATCAAGATAGATATTATAGAACGAGGGTTGCACTCTGTAGAATATAGAACAGCCATCCTGGCAATTTGGCATCGTGTGATCACTCGATTTTTGTGTATTTAGGTAATTCTACCACCAACAGTACCGACAAGATCAACTTTCGCTAATTTCATGCTGTCGAACAAGTTTGATTTTCCTATGCATTTCAAGTTCAATCCACCATATAGCACGTAAGATTGTTTACTGATATCTTTTTGTTGCTTTATCCAGCATCATCGCATTGCTGACCAATACTTATCTTTATGACTTCTAATTCTTTCCATCCTAGTGGTTAATGTGGACCACTGGTTATGGGTTTTGTCAAATCACCTCTGTCTCACTGTTATCTTGATTATTATATTTTTGGAATGTAATGGCGCGGAACGATCATTAGATTAGTACATTATTTAATTGCAGGAATTTCGTTGTAATGCCCATTTGTGGAATTGTTCCGAGTCGTGGATGGCAGATAATATCAGTGGCCTTAGAACCAAAATGTTTCGGAGATTACTGCGAAGCTTGGGATCTTATTATAAACAAAGTTCAAAAAGTAGGTCCATGTTATGATTCGTTTTCTTTCTTCAATCGTAGACTTTGAGATTGTCTTAACTTCTAATTCGTTAGAGAAATGTAGTTCTATGGTCAACAATTTCTACTTCAACAGGCCCGTATCAGTTTTGCGGGTAACGCGGAATTGAGTCAAGTCGAGGTGATGTCTCACGGCTATAACCCGGGAACGCATGCAATGCTGGAGTTCCCGCCTACCATTACCGGATGCGTCAACTACTGCATCTCATACCTTCACAACCTGACGAGGATGGAAATCCAGTATGTACGGTGATATTTCTGACATACCTAATCAAATATCTACGTATTGACTATAGAGTTATTGACAGGCTCTTTATAACATTGAGAACATTAGATGTAGTTAACCATTTAATACCTAAGTTAAAAGTCTAAACTCTTTCTATCAAACGTTACACGTCCCTGTATGTCAAATAAATACGAACAGAAAAGTGTGAGACAGACACACGATCGCGACGGTCATTTGTTTTAGTCGCAATTCTCTTGTTTTACTGACATGAAAGAGATAGGTATGTGCTGAACTGTTGACCATGACGGAATTATACCCTCTAGACAGAGAGGACACCAATTATTTGCTTAATTTTTTAAGCAAATAACGTTTTCCTCTCTTTCTAAAGAGTATGGTAAATTCTAGGCAAGTATTCTATTTCACTTATTCTAGTCCAGAGTGATCATATTGCATTGGGTGTTGCTCAGTCCATTCTCTGTCTGTCTATTTAGGTTACCTACTTACTATTAGCTGTTCACGATTTATATTTTATTTCCAGCATACGAATTTTGTGTAGCGTCGATTGGTTGGGTGGAGATGAATGTGGATCTATAGTGCTGCCTCCAAAAGAGATAGTTTATTATCACTGGTGGTTCTTCCCCAAAAAGCAAGATAAAGTTTATGAAACCACCATAACTTTGTCATGTGTTTGTTTGATTAATGGCAGGTACAAACATTTTTAATTGAGAGTTTATTGACTTATCTATCTATCTTCTATAATATAAAAACGGATCGCAAAATGTGTTGCTAAGCTCAAAACTCAAAAACGGCTGCACTGATTCGGATAATTCTTTTTTTGTTGTGTTTGTAAACATCGGGACCGGGTTTTAGGGGACTTCCACCCGTGAGAAGCCGGGACGGGCCGTTAGTACTCAATAAATTCATAAAAAAGAATATAAAACGCATTTTTATTTTCAGGCCAGTTGGAGAACCATCGGAGGTACACATTGCCATTTCAGGATTTTCTGAACTGCCTGATTTGAGGGTATTATAGATACTTATTTCATTTACCCACTTTTTATTGGTGATAAAACCTATAGCCTCCGTGACACGGACACGGACGTGACACGGTGGTGCTCTGCCCAAGCGGGGCAGATCTCAACCGTATGTTCCACCGTGGCCTCCGGGCGATTTGTACAGTAAGGGATAACCCGGGCGTTTCTTCCCGCCCAATCCGTTTGTAATGACCTGCGTTATGCCGAAGATAGGGACGCCGTGGCGCCAGTCCAGCCTCTCTTCAAAGAGGGCTCTTGCTGCCGCGACGGGCATACCCAATTTACCTACTGTATTGAAGAAGATTGATTGAGATTGAGATTCTTGGATTAATAAATATAATGTTACAGATATTGCCAAAACAAAATAACCTCCACGACATAGTTGTTGGAGAAACCTGTACGTTACCTTTGACTTTGTACAACAATGGATCTTGTTTCTTCACGTCTAAATTGTACCACCTTATCGATGGTATGGGAGATGATTTTAGCGGTGACAGACTTGAAATTGACTCTGCTGTGGTGAGTTTTAGTTCTAGAAACCATGCATGCACATTGTATTTTGTCAAAATGACTAATTTATCCACACTTTAGAACTGTTTAAAACCGTCAAATCACTGTGAGGTCCGAATGAGGGTGACGCCAAACGGAGCAGGCTCACGACAGTTGTCAATCAAATACACCGTTCTGTTCCGCACGGAGTACGGCGAAATTGAAGAGATTCAGCCGAGAAATAAGAGAATTTGTATTATTTGGTATGACGGGATTTATCCTACTATCAAGGTGCGTTTCACTTACCATACTAATATTTTAAAGCTGAAGAGTTTGTTTGGTTGAATGCTAATATCAGAAAATATCAATATAAGACCTATATAGGAGCCGAGCATCAGGAATAAAACCACTGGGAACAGCTAGTCTACGTATAATTGGTGGTCCAAACACTGAAAAACTTGGGCGATCCAAGAATGTTTCTCAGATAAAAATGATCTGGTTTCAATTATAAAAACTCTTGCTGTGGTGCATGTAGAACAAACAAGGTTTATACGAGTTGAAGTACCTAATCCAAGTACTTAGAGCACAGCTTAGAGCCGAAAGAGGACTGCGCTATATAGCAAGAGTAGATTGCTTGAATGAAATTCAAAGCATACTTGATTCTTTCAGATAAAACGCACAATATCAAATAAATGCCCAGTTATTTTGAGCAATCACGCCGTTTGGAACATCGTCAACGTGGAAGAGTACGTAGAAATAGAAACTCAGCACTCAATACCACCTACTTCATTCCACCAGAAAAAATAATCAAGTACAATTTCCAGGCTAAACCAAGCTTTTGCTGATTGTAGACCAAATATACCTCTTAGTGTTAACATTTTCGCTCCTGATTTGTGTATGCGGAACGACTATGTCGAACTGATCTTTGTAATGGGCTGTGTATACCAAGTACCGGTTCCATGGTATCTTCGCAGAGAGAAAATATGCGATTGTGAAATGATAGAGGTAAAGGTGGGAACGTCCTTGTATGAAATGAGGCATAATTGCGTACACAGATCGCTGGTGGAACTGTATCCTCTTAGCGGAATCATTTCGGTAATTCACTTCTTTCTTTGAATCTTGCTAAGCATAGATTCAAGCATTTTTATTGAGACTGTTAACTTTATTAATTCTTTACAGCCAGAAAATCCTAATCTCCTGTATTTGAAATTCCGCTACTCCATAAAAGGAGTCAATACACTATGCTACGTAATGACGATGCCGAACCAAAGAACTATATACATTTATGTGCATATTTATGCTTTTTTGAACACTAGGGGCTTACTGATACCATTGCGGCGTTTCTTAGAACCTGAGTATCTGGCTATGCTTGATTGTGGTCGGGTGCCTATTAACAATTTGGATCCGGTCATAAGGGTGCGTAATGCGTTATTTTTCAGTAGAATACAGTTGGTCTGCCAGAATATAGAACCTCTCAAGACAATTTTAAAAGGAGATATATTCAATTACATAACTCACAAAACAAATGACATTTCAGATCGTTTGGCTATACAACCCGACAGACGTGTTCACAACTTGGCGTTTGCTTCGCGGTAACACTGTGTCCCCGTACTCCGTAATCCGCTGTTTATTGTTCTTCGCAGAAGTGCCACCGCTCGGGACGCTAGCCATACCGTTTGCATTCATGCCTATGGAAATGATTGATTACGAGGTAAACTAGTACCAGTATACTTAACTGTGTGTTGCCTAAACTCTATGTATATGAACTGAAGTCATATGTTAACAGTCTATCAGTATGCTTTATGAGTAATCCTATACAATTGTTGGATCAGAACAGTCAATGCAACAGCTAAACGAGCGCACTCTTCAAAGCCTTCCTTATATATTTTTTTGAGTTTTCGTCATGAGTTTTCAAGTTTAAGGGCCTATTTTATATTATCCAGGTGGTATTCTTGTGCTCATTTGGTTATGAAACCGTCAAGATTTTAGTAAAAGGTCAAGGAGGACTACCAAACTGTGTTGAGACAAGGTTGGATATACCTTATTACGTCGAAAGGGTCATCAGAGAGGCTCACAGGACAGAAGTGGTAAGAAATACAAGTTTAGAATACTACTCTTAAAGAGCTAAGCAACAATCATCCTATAGACAAGGATTAAAATGACGTGAAATCAAAATATAATAAGGATCTGAAATTCAGAATGCAGGCCGACAAAAGAAGGACGGAAAGATGAACAGGAAACTCCTAAAGTTGAATTAGAGACTATGAAAGATTTTCATTAGCAAATTACAGGGAACATTACTTTCAGAAAGGAATACCCTAACAAAATTGTTGTCTACAGGTATACTTATCAGTAGAACACTTGACAATACCAATCATGCCGACGCATTCTTTGTCCAGAGACATAATCTGCATTTGCAACGACACTGACCACGTTATGAGGTTCATCTGGCTACCGTAAGTTGCACAGAATGCCATCAACTCAACAAGGTCCTCACATAGAAAAATAATTAATCTTCTAAGGGTTCAAAGAAATCCTCCTTTTTGGGAGAACGTGCAGTGCTGCCGTGCTGGTATTCATTGCCGTGATGATGGGTAACTGATAATTCTCGCTGCCATGGCAAATTGGACATTGTCCCACTCATAGTTTTAACCAGTCCACCAGGGATTATGGCCCATTTTCTCCCACTGAGAGGAGGCTTATGCCTGATGATGATAGTTTTAGTGGGCAAACTCAATAGAACACAATAAAGGATTATGGTCATTCCATTGATCCTTTAGAGCTTACAACGTTTCATAGTTTGTATTTGTTGACATTCTAGGGAAAGAATAGCCAATATCCTGAACGTTGTGATGACTCCTTGTTGGGGAGTGATTCAGCCAAAAAGTGCAGAATGGATAACGATGACTATTTATACACTTCAAGAGCCTGCTACTTTCACGTAAGATTTGTTTACTAAAATGCTGATAACATAATTTAAGGAATCGGTAACTTATATTTGGCAATAATTTGATATAATCAATAGGACAGCAGTGGCTTGCGAAATTTTGGATTTAACAGCTCGTAAAAATTACCAACAAAATGAACTTTTGAGACGAAATAAAATTGAGAAATGCAATGAGGAGTTTATTATAACCGAAGAAGGAATGTTCCACCCGGTAAGTATGTATATGTATTAGCTTCCTAAAAAGGAACGAAATAATCGTGAAGTCTTTACAGGAAATTAACGACTCTCCGCCTTATGTGTTAGACTTGGAAGCACCACAGCCAAAGTATTTGGCTATGACAGTAGCAATATCTTCAAAAGGGCAGCGCGACGGATACCCTAGGATGCACTTGAGACAAATGTGGGAACAGGTAACATCTATACAAATACAGGCATACAGAATCAGCACAAACAAGTCCTCAAATGAAAATTATACCGTCATTTTCAGCCTCCACCATACGATCTATTATCTGCGGACCTGACCGACTACGTTCTTGATCGGCCCTCGGGAGGCAACAGCATGACTTTGCAAGATATTCTTAGGATCATAGATGGCATCTTATGGTATGATGTGAAATATTATTAACATTTTATTCGGGGCCATATCCCATATCTATACTTCTATCATAATACATATTATTAAGCTGGAGTTTCTTTGTTCGAACGCGGTAATCTTAGAAACTCCTTATTTGTTTGGTTTTGGTTAGTATTCAATAAATCTTTTTGTCTTGGATACTCCATTTAGAGGAAGGCTATATATCACCACGATACGATTAGTAAGAGTCGAACAGCGAGAATTAAACTGCGGAGAACACCTAGTACATTCATAAATCGAGATACGTATAGTCACAGACTTAGTAGAGAGTATACACGTATAGTATATCTTTTACCAATGAATTTCAGGGATGCGATGCATAGTAAAATGTTCCGAAACCAAATCGAGTATTACTCGAAGGAGGAAATACCAGTATTAGACCAAGTCATGAAAGTCTTGAACCGTGAGAAAAAAGCAAAACTAAGTCGAAGGTAAGCAAGATGTGGACTTTAGCTACAATTTGCTATAATGTACCAAAATGCTGATGTCATTGATCATTACTAAGCAACTTGTATCTGGATATTTTTAATACCGAAATTGTGTACAACTGAGTTGTGTATACTGCCTGTGTATTCTTTGATGAAGATCTTAAATAAATAATAGATATTTCTGCGATCCAGGGTCACCTCCGGGATATGCGACGCTATCGTCAATAAAGCAGTCTTCCATACCTACAGCCTCAATTCTAAGCAGACTGGCATACTGGAGGCTGAATAATTTAACTTGTTTATTTCTTAATTCGTTAATAAAACGTTTATTTGCGAATACGATTTATTCACTAAATAATAATCAACAATAATCAAGTCTACATAGCAGATTATCACAAAAAAATTACCTACTGTAATCAGTCCAGGATTTTGTCCAACCTTAATTGTATTCTCTTCGGTTTTGGTTCCCCAACCACAGTGACAGAGACTCTATCGCCCAACTTTGGCGTCTGATTGCCTCCTAAATTGCTTCGATGGATTAGACCGTTGTCTCCCACACCGCAGTCCACGAAACATCCGAAGGGTACAACATTACGAACAACACCTAAAATGTAAATGATATTATCGAATTGTTTCGTGACAAAAGAGTGAATTAATTAGAAAAAAAAAATGAATATGGAAAGAGGACTATGGAACAAAAGCTTATATGATTGAGCGATGGTTAAAAATGTTTAGCAATTTAAGCTAACATTGTACTTTAACTAATCAAATATCTCGCCAGATGTGTATTTTTGCCAGATTTAACTTTGGTTTAGTAAAGTAACAGTTTAATGGGAATTTTAGCAATAACGAATTGATTATAAACTGGCAAATGCTATTTTTGAACGAAATTAGGTACACTGCGCTGCTCAATTGTGTAATCTTAATATATATAAATCTCGTGTCACAATGTTTGTCCTCAATGGACTCCTAAACCAAACCGATTATAATAAAATTCGCACACCATGTGCAGTTCGATCCAACTTGAGAGATAGGATAGTTTAAATCTCTAATTATAAACCGGGTCCTCCACCCGTGCGAAGCCGGGACGAGCCGCTAGTATATAATAATTTTACATGCCAATTATTGGTAAGACTTTAAAATATTTACCTGTTAATGTCATGCCATCTTCTAGTTGGTCCAAATTTTGCACAGCAAGTGAATAAACAGGTTTACAAAATGTAATCACGTTGTCTTCATACTTCTTTTGCTTAAATGCATTTATGATGAGCTCCAAGGTACAAACGTCAGTCTTTAATTCTTCACTAGTTTGGCTTATATCTATTGTTACTACTTTACTTTCAACTAATTGAGGGAAATGTGGTTTCGTGAGGTCTTTTAGGTTGACGCCTATCTTTTTTGCAAACCTGAAAATACACATACTCTGGTAGTCCACTAGAGTATTAATTAAAGATTACGGTAAAATGGGCACAGGTGCAGTCCGCGGGTGCCCGCTGTTATGTTTTTAAAGCCGCGTACAGACATCGCGAGGCGTGCGACACGAATGGTTCGTCTCGCATGCCTCGGGCTGTGTGGACGTGTGTGCTCACAGTGAGCATTCGCGCCATACGATCGTTGCGAACGCCGCCTCAGTACGAGCCGTGCGCTCCGTGTGGACGGACAGGTGTTGTTTGCGTTGCGCGCATTTATCATGGAGGCCAATACCGAATCACTACGTGAGCTGGTTCAACTTTAAAAATTAATAGAGTGTTGTGGGACTCTATACATACTGATTATTACAATAAATGTAAAAGGGAAGACGCGTGGCGTCAAATATCACAGCAAGTCAACACGAACACCGTGCGTGGTGGTTTGCTTGCTCAGCTTGAGCATGTTTCGTTCGGGACGCACGCATAAATGTACCATCGTATGCCTCAGGTTGAGGCATGCGAGACGAACCATTCGTGTCGCACGCCTCGCGATGTCTGTACGCGGCTTAAGAAACTATATAATATATTTTTAGTTACTTATACTATTTGAGTACAAAAAGCGAATTTGCAACCAGCCAACCGTACCCGCACCCGGGCGTATTTTACGCCCGAAATTAAAAATTGTATCTCAATGCAAATCCCGACTATCGTATTGATGTTTGTTGGCAATTGGACGTCTAAAAATATAATAATTCGCTAATTCATCCGGAAGTTGGTTACAGACAAGGGTTGGAAACATCATTGCGAGCGAGATACATTATCAATTTCCGGCATTAGCATACGCCCTTAGCCTTTGAATTAAATGAAACTTACGATTTAGCTATTTTGTAACTCTCTGGATGAATAATAGTGGTATCCAAAGGTTCAGAACTTCCCAATACTGTCAAAAACCCGGCGCACTGCTGGAACGTGATTTTTCCTATACCCGGAACTTTTAGGATTTCAGCCCTTGTTTCAAAACCACTGTTTTCTTGGCGGTATTCGATTATTTTTTTAGCCCTTCCTTCATTTAGACCTGATATTCGCCTGAAAAAAATACTCGAGAGTAAAAAATACTGCCTGTTTGATTTAAATAGCAAGAATAAAAATCTATAACTTATAATAATGTTTGTACCTTAACATTGCTTGAGATGCAGTATTTATATCAACTCCAACTAAACTAACTACTTTTTCGACAGCACTATCTAACGCAGTTTCAAGCATTTTTGGCGGAATATCGTGCTGATACATGCCAACGCCCAAATTTTTGGGATCTACCTAAAAAAAATGGCTTATTAGTAGAAGTATTAGATTTATAGGAATTTTATTTTTATACGGCAGGTACTTACTTTTATCAGCTCTCCCAAAGGATCCAATACTCTTCTTGCGATTGATAAGGCTGATATCAAATTTGGGTCCATATTGGGATGTTCCTGAATATTTTTCATGAAAAAATAAATCATTTGGGTACATTCTTTTATTACAATGAATTCATAGACATCTAAAAGCTTCTTGTAATAAAAATTAGCTAAAAAATATAGGTCTCAAGCAACTTAACAAACCTTCTGCGCCTCCTTGCTTATGGAGTAAATAGAAGCGCCTTGTTCAGGTACTATAATAATAGGAACATTGTCACAAATATTGTTACTTTTCAACCACAACTCAGTTTCACGACAAGCTGTACCATTTCCTAAACCAATTAATTCTACACTGAAAACAAAAAAATAAAAAGTATTAATGCAATAGTAACTTCCATCATGAAGCTAAAAAATAATGATGTTTTGAGTAATCTTTACCTATGTTTGTTAATTAATTCTTTAAGCTGTTTGACAGCTAGATCAAATCCTTTATGCTGACCCAAATTGGGGTAAATAGTGAGGGCATCCAGTTTCTCACCATTAGAATTTATTATACCAACCTGAAATCAGCAAAAAAAAAAATTAGAATTACCTTTATTTCAGGTCTCTTGTGGTTCAATTATAACAGCTGCACAGGTTGACATTCCAGGTTAAGCCATACTTGTTGTAAGCAAGTTTAGGCTTAGGCAGGCTTAGGATGGGCGACCATTAATCATAGCTCTCTCCTGTGAAAGCTTGTATATCATTCCTGACTGACATTTGTAGACCACTGAAAGTCGTTATTGTTAGTTAAAAGCTCAAAGTCTGACAGTCAGTCTTATCAAAGGGTACAGTAATTACACAGTGACTGGTTTCTGGAGTTCAGGTAGACCCTCCATGTAAATTCAGCTGCATCCGTTTTGTTTGGAAGTTCAACCCAACATACTTAGTTGAGAAAAGGAGATAATACAAAATGTTCAAATGTTTACCTTGCAACCAGCTCTAAATCCAGGATCTAAGCCCAAAATGGTTCTATTTTTTATAGGTTCTGTCAAAAGGTACTTCTCTAGATTGGTAGTAAATGTTTTCACTGCTTCCTTCTGGGCAGTGGCTGTAAGGTCGGATCGCACGTGTCTTGATAGCCAAGGTTTGATCAGGCGGTTATAAGCATCACCCAGACCCTTGCGAACCCAGACTCCACTCTTCCACAAAGATAGACAAAACCTTAAAAGCAATTATCAAATTAATCTCTTGTGACCATTAAGCTTCATACAGACAAGTGGTATTATTGTTGGCGGCAGATACCATTGCCATCGTCACCTGTCAACAGTTTGCCGCCGAAAAGAATGAAGTAGTAGTATCAACTGTCAACAAGGTGCTGCTCATATGAATTAAGCCTTACACATAATGTTTTCTTTATAAAATCCTAATCTATTGTTATACCTAGGAGTTTTTATATAAAAAGGAAATTAGAATAAAATTGACCAATACCTTTCAAGTTTATTATAAAACCAATCAGGAATAACAACTTTTACTGAAAGTATTTTTTCATCTTCCCCTCTATTCAGTGCTAAAGTTTGATGTGGTTTCACAAAATGACTGGGGCACTTCCACTCAAAATACAATTTATAAGTCTCAGGGTCTGACTTAGTATCCATTTTCTTCTTATCATCTACCTTTTCCTTGGTTGAACTCTTTGTCCTACTACTTTGTATTGTAAACCTGGTTTCTTCTTTACTGAAAGAGAAGTAATATCTATTAAATAAATTAATCCTTTTTGATATATGAATCTCTTTGGAAAATATTGCTGGAACTATCAAATTCCCCTGTGTGTAAAATTTAAAACATTTAAAGTCATATACAAACAGGCAGTCCAGATAAAGGCATTTAAAAAAAGCAACTTACAGTGTCCTCATTTGTTCTAACACCCTTGTATCCTTGTAAATTATATCTGCTACTATATGAGTAATATGAGATTCCACTTTGTCTACTGTCGCCAATTCATCATTGTCACTACAAAGCGAGTGAAGATCAATGAATTCTCCATTTAATAATCTTGTTGCATGTGGCTCCAGTCCAAGGTTGCGGGCCCTTTCAGCAAGGGATAGTGAATGAGATTTTAGTGGTGCATACTAGAACAGAAAAAAAAGAAAATTAGAAAATGTCTATTTCTAATTTCATCCTTTTCCAAGGGAAAAAGCATGAGTTTATTTATGTTTAAGTTAAATTCAAATAGGTGGATATCTGATTGTGTAGTACTTCCTCTTTGAATTACAATCTGCACACATTGCATAGAAACATTGCTTAAAGCTTATTGTATAATGATGGGAGATGAGATGTATGCTTATCTTGAGATGGGATTAGCATACACACATTTTTAGATAAAAAAACAGCAAATTGTTGAAATGATTTTTTTTTTCAATGAGTTTTATTTTCAGAACAATTATTAAAGTGGTCATAAGAACAAAGAACTAAAAACAGGCTGCATGATAAGAAATATGGTGCTTTTGATGGAGCTGTTAACTGTGATTGTGCTAGCTAGACAGCATACGCATGAACCAAAGCCAATGAAATGGTTTAAAAATAAATGAATAATAACTTACTATCAAATCAAGTTCAGACAAGTTACGGGCATTCAATATACCTTTCTCAATATCTGGAGTCAACTTTTTCGACTTCTTTAGAGTCTCAAGAACAGATTTCACCTTCTTCTTTAGTTGAGTTATAGTTTCATAACTCTCATGCAATTCTTGGAGGCTAAGAATAAAAAATTATGAGTAATGTAGGTATAAGTTTACTAAAATTAATTAAACATACAATCTTTTATCTTCTTTTTTAAAAAAAGTCGCCCTGCACTAGGAATTTCTCCTGTAGTGTGTTGTGGTTGCGTTTACAAACATATACAAATGCCCAGACCCGGAACAATTGTAGATCATACAAATATTGGCTTTTTTTTATCGTGGTAAAATCATCAAATGAGACCTCCAACCCCGGGCAGGGCGGGAGGTACTGTCAGACTTGTACTGACTAAAATCCACAGTGTCCTTCAGTAGCCCTTTATGTTCCGGGGTCACGGTAATAGAAATAAGTCCCGCGACCCCGGCAGGCTTTGGCCCTCTGAGAGGGGGCCCCGTCAATTTGCTGACAGCTCTTTGAGGCGCGCGTGGAACACGACGCGCCGTCGACCCGGGCATGGTCCATGGTCGGACAGCGAGTTGCCCTATACTCGCTGTCCGCATGCCGCCTACGGTGGCCGGAGATGGTCTTGCGACGTACGGCGCCGTGGGCGTACACCACTGCGGTTGGGGCGGAGGGAGGACGCTATCCTCTCTCTCTCGCGGCCCGCCGCCTCCTTCACGAGCATTACTGCCTCGCAGAAGGCGGCGACCGCTTCCCACTCCGTCTCGCTCCGCAGCATGGCCGAAACCAATGCTGGGCGCGAGGACAAATATTGGCTTGGTGTGGGAATTGAACCCGTGACACACAGGGCAGCAGTCCTATCGCTCAGCTACTGCACTGACCATGCTGTCAATGTGTATAATTTAAATAATAAAACAAAAGAGAGTAAGTAATCTATTACAAATTCATTCTAATGCATATTTACCGATCAGGCATTAAATTATCCACCGCAGTCTTCCTGTATCTGGCAATAAATGGGAGAGTGCAACCTTCTGTGAGCAGTCCTATTAAGTTTTGGGCCAACTGTAAGGGAATTCTCTCCACCTGCGCCAACATTTCAGCTTCATTCCACACATTTGGAATATTATCATGGTTATCAAACAGACCAATATTTTCATCAGTTTCTTCTGGAGCCTTGCCTACTTTAGTCTTCGTGACCTTAGTCTCTTTACTTTTCGGAACCTTTTTGCTAGTTTCTGCTTTCTTAACACTTTTTGAACTTGTTCCTGCTTTAGCTTTTGTGGGTTTCCCTACAGTTTTAGCTTTTTTCTTGGGAGAAAGAACATTACCATCAGTATCATCTTCTTCAGTATATTCTACAGCTTTCCGCTTTCTAAGCCTTGGTGCAGTAGCTGTTTCCATGTTCAATTTATTCTGAACAATAGCAATAACAATAATGCACACAGTGTAACGTATCTTCAATGAAGTGGCTATTGTGATAGAATCAACACAATTTTGCCATAAAGACGTAAGTTTTATGATAGTCCATCAACTAACAGATGACAATATTCCGTAAAAATAGCTAAAGACGGTGAAGAGACTGTTAAAACTAACTATTAAAAATTGTAAACAAAAACGCAAAACGAGTGGAAACGAGATTTTGAATTGGTTGACAGGTTGACAGCGTTGACATGACACTGACACTTTAAGCCAGAATTTCACAGATGGCTTTTGCTACAGCTATTTTTTTACTGGTTTACTCGACTAAACGACGAAATATTTGGAAAACATAACATTTAGTCGAAAATGAGTTCGATTGTTGTAAGTCGTCTTCACTCAAAAGGGTGAAGTAAACTCGTAAAATGTTCAAAACTATAAATGGAAGAAAGAATAATGAAACAATATAACTATAATGTAAAAGATGATAAATGCTAGTTTTTGCTTACTCTGATGGCAAAAGTTGTAGCTGGTTGTAGGTCAATGTGTCATGTGTTTTGTTGTTGTTCAGGTGTGTCCAAACACGGCGTGCAAGGTGCGCGGCAGCTACGCGTGGCATTCGCGGGATACAAATTTGCCGCGCGGTAAGTTTAGACCTTTTGCGCGGCAGTGCTGCGCGGCATGTCCGAGACACGCGGGCGGTGCGACAACCACTGTTGTCGTTGTCGCAGAGCTCGCGCGTGTTATCTATTATATTTCGTGTTGTTCACAAATAAAATTTGATTCCTTTTTGATTTAATTAGACCCAGTTTAAAATAATTGAATGATTGATAAGATAGTTCTTAAAAGAATTGAATTACGCGTTTCATGCATGTTGGATAATTACGAGAGCAACTTGAAAATTTGTTTTTTTTTTTTGTTCAGATATGTTAACGATTATGGTGGCAAATGAAAGGTCTAGGTCTAAAACTATTTTATCATTTTAAATCATGTAAATCGGTTCAGGGCTTTAAGATATAATTAAGAATTAGTACTATGGAAATATAACGATGTTTTTTCTCTGTTTCTCTCCCTTCTATAAGAACTCAAAAGACTTTTCATTTTCAATTTTAAAGCTGCTTTTGGTTGTCCGATTTTTTTTTTTTTGCTATTTCATCCCATATAATCTTCTCTCACGTTATTATTGTGATATTCTAGTATCCCATAATGGACCATGGGACCATGTATTTCAATAAGACGAATTTCTGTTTCGTTATCCATTTTTACTTGATAAAATACGTCCGTACAGACACAACCATTGGCGTACCAACACTAATACTGTTCGCGGCAGGGTGCTCGCGCGGCAGGTAGCTCGTGGCTGCCGCGCGTGGCAGTCGTCCAATCACAGCGCGGCGGGCCGCGCGCGGCAGCCGCGCTCGAATGCCGCTCGATATTTGGACACACCTTTCCTTGTTTGTTATCATTCCGTCTGGGGAACTGTCTATTTTTTTGTACATTGTGTTTCGAAGTACCTACTTACTAATTCCATGCTTTGACTGTCAATGAAAATTGACATTCGGCATCGGCACTGACAGTGACAAATTCACGGCTGATAATCTTCATACAACGAAACGCTCGACGTAGCGCCATATTGTTTTAATGATGACTGACGTTTGTGGTCGTCTCTGATTGGCCGTCGCAGGCGCTGGTAGGCCGCCATTTGTTTTTGTTTCATATGACGTGTGTCTGACATTACTGCTGTACTAATATTGATCTTTATTGTTTATCTTGTCCGCATTTTCTGTAATAATAAATCCCCAGTGTGTCTACTATTACTTTTACTATTTGCAAAATGTATTACGAGTGCTCTGTTTGTAAATTTTCGCGACAGGACGCTATTTGGCATCATTTCCCGTGTAATGAGAAAAGACTCGCTGTGTGGTTAAAGTGTCTAAACTAAACCGTGATGATCTGCAAGACTGCAATCGTTATCACCTGAACAACTTCCGAAGCTGTGTTTTTGTCAAAGCACTTCGAAAAGAAGTTCATTACGTCTAAATCTCGTCCAAGTCTCGGCAGCGCCTATCCTTTCCTGTTTACTGAAGATGAGATTTTGAGTAGAACAACAACTCGGCAGTATAAAAGGTAAATATTATGATAAAACATCAGCTATCATTACTTCTTGCTTTCTTAATCTTTCTTCAAACAAAGTTTGTTAGGATAGATGGATGTTTGTTACTCAGATTATTATAACATAGGATTAAATTCCTGTCTAATTTTCATCATAAACACGGGCGAAGCCACTGGCGATGGCTAGTATAAAATATATGTTTTGCATCCTAAGTTGTTATTTTGGTTGCTAAATTTAAACAGCGCCAGCGTGGTAAGAGGCAGAGATATATTGTTCCTTTAGTTTAATAGATCTTTTTAAGATTATTTATTATACAGTTACATAATAAAATAATATGTTTTACTGAATACATAATAATATAATGTTTTCATAAAACTCAACTGATTTACACTATGTGACTACATAAAGCACTCCCTCATTCATTGGAGTGGGTCCGACGTTCATAATATTTCTTTATAATAAACATAGTGTTTCTTCTTTTCCAGCTCATTATGCAGATGGAAGACATGTGAAAATCTAGAGAATAGCAGTTGTAGAAAAATCAGATCACCATCGTTTTGGAAATAGGGGATTGATAAACCATCAAAAATATACGGCAGTAACAAAATACTAAATTACCCATCCAAAGGTGCAGTGACGTGTTTCGGTACAGTGATAGTAGCTCTTAAAAATAATTTTGCGTCAAAAGGTTTACAAAAATGAACTGTTACTATGATAATTTTACATTAATTGATTTTCGTTATTTGCCTACGATGCAAAATCAAGCAATCGAAAAATTGTAAAGGAAATTGAAAAATAAATGTTTTAATATGTAATTGTTTTTTATTTAATTTTTTTCCCAAAATTAATTTTTAGAAAAGTTTCAGTAATATAGCAATATCGAATACGGCGTTTAGGCTGTATACGATTATTCCTTTGCCATTGAGCAACAGTGATTTAAAAAAAAAAGAAACGTCATACGACATTAAAACTCAAAAGCTGTCAAAAGCCTACGGCGAAAATTTTTGTTCCGAAGTTGGCAGTCTGATACGTAGTATCTCTAAGTAGTCTGTGGACAAATTGACAAGAAAAGAGAATAAAAATTGCAACCGACTACACCACGAAATATTGTGTTTCATTGTTTCTATGAATAAAAGGGCTTTTCCGGCTTTTCTTATAGAAAATAAAACAGTTATGACCACTGAAGCTGAATCAAATTTATTGCTAAGACAGCTTATACGAAATTTTTATAAAGGAAATCTTAACTTTAGCATAATGGTAAGAAACATCATGCGGTTAGCTGAGTGTGGAATTCAATACCATAAAAATATTACTTTATTCATATTATCACGCAATTGTTTCAGCCTGAAAACATTGAAGAAATGGATTGGAATTGGCAGCAGGCTTTTTTGGAAGCTACAGTTAATAGTAAATTGATTCAAAAATACCCAATGAGCGGTAAATTCGCAAGCTTATTTTTAAAGAAAATTATTCAGGCCTTGGAAACAAGTCAAGAGGTCCACGATGATTTCTACTCACAGTTGTGTAAAAGTATGAGTTGTTTGAATGCAGACGGGTTTAACTATCGACATTATGTGATAGGAAATGATACAGATAATATTATTACAATAAAAGAAACCAGGAATATGGTGGTCAATGGAACAACGGGGTTGAAGACTTGGGAGGTATTTTAAAATTAGGTTTGTTGCTTAATAATAAGAATTTATATAACAGACCAGTAAAGAAAAATACCATGATGAACACATACTGGTATGATGGATTATCATTCATAAACCCCTTAAAAATATGTTTTCCCTTTGTTTTTAATTTTATGATAAATAATTATTGTGAACTTTGTTTGTTCCAGGCTGCATTGATGTTATCAGATTGGGCACTCTGCAATAAAAGCATATTTACAAATAAGAATATCTTGGAACTAGGCTCCGGTGTGGGTTTCACTGGCATAACTGTTGGTAAACTCTGTGATATCAAATCTTTGATGTTAACTGATTGTCATGAAGATGTATTAAAGACTATAAATGAAAATATTCACATTAATTTTCCACATTTAAAACAAGAGAAAGACAATGGTATCACTATATTCAAAGGCCAGGAGAAATCTCTGAGTAAATATTTTAGTATTTAAGTGAAAAAAAAAATAGAATAAAATCCATAGTTTTGCCTATTTTATGAATATTCTTCTTGTTATCATTCTAGGTGTAATGATGCTGGACTGGAACACAATCGAAGATTTGCCTGATATTGTTGTACCAGATATACTGATTGGGGCTGATATAGTTTATGATCCTTCAATACTACAACCCCTGTCTAATGTTATACAGACTTTCTGTGCTAGAAATAAGAATCTGGAAGTTTACATTGCAAGTGTTATACGGAACCCAGACACATTCAATGGATTTTTAAGAACATTATGTGAGCATGGTTTTTGTCATAGATGTTGATTAAAAATATTTCAATAGATCAGCTTTTGGTGTACAGTTAAGTATGACAAGTCATACTAATCCTTTTCTTTGTATTTCAGGTGAAATGGAA
Source organism: Agrotis ipsilon (assembly GCA_028554685.1). Taxonomy (NCBI): domain Eukaryota; kingdom Metazoa; phylum Arthropoda; class Insecta; order Lepidoptera; family Noctuidae; genus Agrotis; species Agrotis ipsilon. The sequence goes on from CM052968.1 coordinate 4,759,317, forward strand.
CTGGAATTTGAAAAAATAGATTTTACAAAGAGTGTCTATGTTGAATGGGATGAGAGTATAAATAAATGTTTACTAAAAATAAAAGGAAAATCCAAATGAAAACAGAATCTCTTTTATTTTCGTAAAAACGAACTATTTATAGTACCCATATTGTCTACTGTCTAGAGGCAGTCAGCCTGTTCATTCTTTGGAGTGTAATATTTAATGAGTCCACTAGCCTGGGTGAAGCGGTAGGGACTAGATTTAATTCTGACTTAAAGCTACGCTGTTCCTAAATGTGGCCCTTAGCGTTCCAAGGCTGCTGTATCCTGTAACTCTAAGAGTCCATGTCCACTGTCGAGTCACTTAAAGATGTTGTCAGGAAAGGTAGAAATGAGCTCACAGACTACTTCGAGATACTCCGCCTTATTACAAAATGGGGTTTAACTAAAAACCAAGGTTTATATCACCAAAAACTAGGGTTTACACAAACGTTATTACAAATCTTGGTTTTGCGATAAACCATGGTCTAACAGTCGTAGCTGTCAAAGTTTCTCAAAGCTACTTTTTCATTGCGTTGTTGTTTTTGTGTTATTTTCACCCAAAATGGATTAAAACGTGCTAGATTTAATTGTTAGTACACATGGCGTATTTAGATGTTAAGACAATGGTTCAAATGACAGTACTAGTCTACGTTTTATCTAAGTTTTGTAATACGGAGAAAACCATGGTTCTGAAGATAAGCCTGGACTTGTAAGTACAGGTTTAAACCAAGGTTTTTTAGTTTTTGCAATAAGGCCGACTAAGTATAATGAGCTTGTCGAGTTCATTTAGATTAGTACACCCGCGACAAAACGTAACGAAAAAAAATATTTCAGTTAAATAAAACGAAACGTTTAAAAACCTTATTCCGTCAATGTCATTGTCATTTTGACAATGTCTGATATATAAACGTCAAATTACACAATGATAACATTACGATTTCGGAAGGACTATTGTGCAATTCCACTTTAAAATACATATTTAAACGTAAACTAAAGTTTCAATAATTGTCATTACATTGACCCAAATATATCTGCACTTTTGTAATTCAGACACGGCAAGTTTTCATAGATCTTTTGACATAGAGGAGGAGATAACCTAACTTGGTACAATAATAGTTGGATAACCTAACTAGGAATCCAAAGAAATGTCTGAAGAGAATAAAAGCCCAACAGCAGAAGCTAATGCCTCATCTAATAATACTAATAAAAGCCCAACGGATACTGGTCCGAAGAAAGAGGAGGCTTGGGGCTATGACTTGTATCCAGAAAGACGCGGTACTTTTTCTGCGAAGTTGGGCAATATTCTGATCGGTAAAGAAGGAAAGGAGAATATCGACAAGTTTAAATGCGAGCAGCATGTGTATGACTGCGTGAAAAACAGTAAGGACTGATTTTTATTGGTAGAAAATGTCCACTGCAAACTGGGTTCAAAATTATTAAAATCTTATACTTTTGTTCATTTCTAGGTTCAATTGTTAAGGTTATGATGGCAGCTCTAAGAAGTTCTGGTTGGTAAGTGCTAATATTTGTGTGTTCTTAATAAAAAAAAACTTTTTCTTTATTATTTAATTTACTTACAAGTTATTTTTATTCCAGTCCCATTGATATTCGGCGGCATATATCGTGTGAAGTATGCGACTACTCTGTTAGTGGAGGCTATGATCCAGAATTGAATCAGGTAACCATTTATTGTCACAGTATTTTCGTTTATCAGAGGAATCATGACTAAACATGAGAACTAAAAATACATTTATTAGACTCAAAAATATAAAAATATCAGATGTTTTTGTTGTATCACATTAAGACAATAATACTATCACAGTATTGACCTTTTTTATTTATTGAGTTGAAAAGTTATTGCTAATGGTTGTTTCAACTCTTGATAAGTTAAATCAATACATTATTTTTTGAATTATCATAAAAACACTTATCTCAACAATAACAATGTTACAGATAGTAGTTTGCCAAAACGTTTCAACCCGTCAAGGAATGGTGCAAGGAGTGCTCGCCCACGAGATGATCCACATGTTCGATTACTGCCGGAACCATCTGGACTTTAAGAACATGGAACATCTTGCGTGCACAGAGATCAGAGCAGCCAACCTCACACATTGCTCCTTTGCAAGTGCATGGTCACAAGGCGATGCATCTTGGGGCAAAATTGCCAAGGCTCATCAGGTAATTTAGCACAACTTGCTCTTGTAGATGTTCTTATTTGAATTTGATGCAATGAAAAATAATTTATCATTGATATGAAAATAGCATCTACAAATGAATGGATCTAGAACTAACAAAAACTCAAGTTACATTTACATATTTTTTTGTTTTTTATGAGGAACCTAAGTTTATTTTTGTACATTATTTTTAGCTATTTTGTTTCAAAAACAAAATTTTTGTTTGCCTATGTTTCTCATTTCACAACACACTTAAATCTACTACCTATTAATGCTGGTTAAGAAGAAGATGAAAATTTAACTTTTGTACATTATTATTTTCAGGACTGTGTGAAAACCAAAGCCTTATATTCTGTCCTTGCTGTCAGACAAATAGGCATGAAAGAGGCTGTAGAAATTATTGAAAAGGTATTCCCAAAATGTTACGATGATCTTGAGCCAATAGGACGAAGAATAAGAAGGAACTCGGATGACATGCTCCGAGCTTTCAAGGAAGCAGCTTACTTTGGGTATGAGTAGAAATTATTGTTAATTATTATAAACATTACTTATGTAGATAGTGTAATTTATGTACAAAGCTATACAGGATCAAAATCATTACAAAATAAAACAACTAGGAAATGATTTAAAATAATGTCTTTTATTTCATTATTTTTTTATTCACTTAATTATTATGTATTGCCTATGATTTGTAAGGTTTTTTAATACTGTCCTTCCACAGTTTCGTTTAGGTAACAGATATGAATCACAAGCGTAACCCTATGTCTTAATTAGGCAAGTAAATGACTGAAAAGGCACAAATTTTGTTCAGTTGATGATAAAAGTTAATACTATGAAATTGAACTTTTTGCGATGCTTATCCTTTGACCGCCACGCCACGCACAATAACTTGTTAACTGGGTTAAGCCATCAAATAGAAAGAACGCCGTTTTATTTAATATTAAAACAAAAATAATAGAAACAGTCTCAATTAAAATACTCAGAAAAAAAACCAAAATCTGCAGATCTAAAAGGGCCATTTTAATATTCCTACAATTAATTTAATCCATGAATTTCTACTGTCTACCACTGTTCGACGATTTGATTTTTTCAAAGACGAAGTTTTCATTTTTTTTATAGAAGGTAGGTAAATTTTATTCATAAAAAGAGTATAATAATTATCCTTATTTATATGAGGAAAAAATCAGTTTACTAAACAATCATGGGCTGCAAGGAGTAGCTCGTGGTCTGCAAGTGGCCAATGATTCAATTCGTGAAAGAATATTACAAGAATATTAGAATATCCAATGATGTTGCAGGAAATCACTGAAAATGCACGAAGTTCGTGTGTTTCCCGCAAGCCCATTGGCCATTTATTCACGAAGGTGAATCATTTGGGATTTTGGGATATTGCTAAGTGGACGTTTTACGTGGTTTTACACTCTCAGACTTGACAAGGCGTCCTGTCGGTGCGCAGGAGTAAGATAGAAAAAAAATTGCTTCGCTACGCTACGACAGATTGGAGGTCGCGAGTGTAATGAGTTTCTAAAGTCAACTCTTTTAACCGACTTCAAAAAAAGGAAGTTATTTTATCTTTGCACGGCGTAAGAAGGCTAAAAGAAGGTCCGATCCTTTTTTTTTCATGTTGCACCAAATATATCAACTCTCTACTAGAACTATTCAAATCAATTGGGTGACATTACCGTGGCGGTAAAAAGACAAACAGCGGTCCGTAATGTAACTTCGAGAGCCCTTATGTCTTATGGAAGCAACCTTTTATCGCCAAACGCTACTTAATTGATGGACTTCTCTTTAAAGAACGAGCGAAGCGAGCTTGAGATATCCCGACACGGTCAGGTTAGCTCAAAGCGAAGTGAAAACAAAACTTAGACTCTTTTGAAAGAGCAGACCATCAATACTAAAGTACCTATTCGTTGAATCAGTCGAAGTAGCGTTCGGCGATAAAACGTTGTTTCGCAATAAATTCCAGTCGAACAATCGTTCAGTCGAATTTCTATTTATCGAACATTTATGACTCTCGAAGTTAGATTACGGAGACGACAAATAGACCACATAATGCTTACATCTTATTGATTTATCACACAATGCTTCGTTCTTAATCTATGACTTAAATGACCGTACCTAATGAGAACAGGATTGTGACCAAAATGATTCAATTAAGCATTTTGTGCATAAAACTGATTTGTGCTACTTCTTAATGAACTCTTAATGAGCAAAATGTGAACTTATAAATAAGTTAATGACGAACGTAATTTAATTTTATTATCTAAGATCATAACCGCACATGACTAGATGGGACATTTTAATAAGTACGGTAAAATAGGTGATAGAGTCAGCAACGAAAGATGATTTAAACTGTAGTTTTGAATAATTATAATCATCAGATGAAGTCTAATTAAAATAATACCTAATTACATGAAACTCTCAAAAGCATGGCATCAAATAGATTTGTGTCAATAATGATTTATAAAAGTATTTACTGTTGCTGACTGTACACCTACTTAATAGTAAATTAATTGTCAATGATAAAAATTGGCTGCGCTTGTTGGTCACACTTTTGATAACCGTACCTGAATAATATAACGTCGTAAGTACTTATTCCAGTAATTTGACTACGGTAAAATTGATAACAAACGACTCGGCTAGTCGATTAGGACCTAGCAACCAATATTTATAATCGTTTAAACTGATGGTAAAGTTTGTCAAAAAGACAATAAAAAGTTGTTACTGATAATAATATTTCTTCCTCAGCTTCGAATTCTTATTTACTTACAACATTCGGGATACGTCATTATTTTCGTAAAACAATTTAAAATTGCTTCATAAAATTAACATTCTAAGTGTAAGGTATAAAATTATCTTAGGATGACACCTATAAGCTATTTTATAATAAGTTAATAAAACTAAATGAGCACTACAATCTCTATGATATTGGTATTATCAGGCCTTATTAAATATTTAATTCCTAGACTTATATCCTACACTATAATACAATTTATACCTTCTGGTAGGCATTTGTCTAAATGCCATTAACGAGTTTGGGATCAATAACAAACATGATCTATTTGATACGGAAAATGGCTTTCAGAAAAATAAATAATAAGGATCACAAAGTTAAGGCTATGATTTGTAACAAAAATAAATAATATGGTATATAGAAACAGGCTAATCTTGATAAAACTACGTAGAGGACGCGATAGATAAGCAATATAAAAACACTCCATTACAAATATTTTGTACATGATAGCTGTACCTAACTTATTCGTTGCATAGGTAAAGGCTTGTTAATTTATCCCAAGTATAAAATTATCTTCGATAAAATTCATTGGAAAAACATGGCAAAAGGCACCCAAGTCAGAAAAGGCATTTTTTATCCTTAGAATAGTTTTTGTACTATTGAGCTTAACTGTGGTCCCCATGCTGCCCTCTTACGTACTTAACGATATTATTGTTTTCATTTCACGCTATTCCTTTTTATATCTTCCAAAACGTTTTTTTTTATTCTGAGCATTCCTAAGATATCAACTTATTTTAAAATTTCCTAGCGTCACAGTACTCAATATTTATAAAATGGAAACCGTTTGTTTTTTACAAGGCACATTTACAGCACTAACTTGGTTTATAAACATTATATTTAACAAACGTATTCTTTTAATGAAAACTTCGTTGGAACCTTAAATAGTGCGGGTTCCAGTACGAATAAATACTTAAAAATATAACGTCGCGCTAAAATGTTCAACATTGTTCATTAATTAGAAGGTATTTAACTTACTTGTAAAGGGTCACACGGTAACATTTATAATTCGACTAGTAATTCGTCTAATATGTACAACAACGTCTTATCGTCTGCATAGGCACTATGATCACAAAGTTGGTGACGTTACGGTGCTAAACGTATATTCACTTAAGGTTCACTTGAAGGGAGGCTCGGTGCGCCTCACTGAGGTATGTGGTCCAGTAAATAATAGTAAAGAGACAGAAGCACATGGGGAACACCATGAGCGCGAACTTGTCGAGCGCGCCGTGCTGCGCGCCGCAGAACATCACGCCGCGGTCCACCGTCTGCCGGAGCCGCATCATGAAGCTCCGCGGTCCGTTCCCGGACGGCATGGACTCCAATATTGGGGAATCCTAAAATATAACAAACAAATTATTTATCACAATATATTCTCTACGTAAACTGTTTCGCAGTTCTCCAATTTGATAACACTGTCTACACACAGTCTATGGTTCTGTAGCCATTTCTAAAGTACTCCGAAATCAAGGTTCCTACGCCTACCGTTGTAATAAATAACACAGTGACTTTAAGCAGTGCGAGTAATTTGCTCTTTCTAATACCTTGACCTACGTACATTATATTCTGACTAGCCCAAATTAGCTGAGTACCTTTAGCTACTGATTACTGTGGTGTTTTATATTATTATCTAAATACTCTACAAATCATACCACCATCAATAGATTACCACCAATACTCAAAAATAATGTTGTTTTTTGTTTCACTGGCATGCACTATGCTTGCCTGCTATTAATTAACCAAATATCAGATTTGCAAGGAAAATACTGTCTAAACTAGTTGTAGTTATAAGTACATTATTGTGTCATTGCAGCGTTTTACAATAGCCACACTGTGCGGTGTTGTTGCTTTAAATTCATATTTTACCTTGCTGACTGATCTTGTTTCACATCCAACCTTATTTTGTCTCCAATTCCTTCCCGAGAGAGACTAGAAATTGGTGGCCTAAGTTTAAAAATTAATGCACCTAAATAATACGTGGTATGTTAAGTATTTCACATGCAGTGTAATACTGGGGTACTGGGAGGTTACGGTAGATATTCTATTTTAAGAGCGAGTCCAGGTGTAAGTAGTTGTATTTACCCTCTGAATGGTTTGGTGTTCCATCTGTTGTTTAAAGCCGTCCTCCTCGACACTCAACGTGGGCGAGAACATCGGACCCTGCGGCGTACCTGTCCCCGGCGTGCTCAGCCTCTGTGAAGGCAAACCCTTTAGCGTCAAACCTTTAGTGTCGTGTGCTTTGAGTGGTCTCGTCTTATTAGTAAGGGTAGTAGTACTCGTAAGTAAGTTGTTAGTATCAAGTGGTTCTTATTGTGGTGGAATGATTCTGCGTCGTTTACTGTCGGTACGAACCTGCGAGTGGTTGATATGTAGCGGCGGCGGGCCGAGCTGCGCGGCGGAGGCGGCGCGGCGCAGGTCGGCGCGCCGCCGGCTCCAGCTCTTGTCGTAGCGGATGCCGAATAGCACCACGAAGTACTCCATCAGCGCCAGGAATACGAAGATGGTGCACGAGATCAACCACACCTCTATGCACTTCAGTTCTAGTGCGTCTGGAGAGTTTGTGCTGGAAAGCAATACAATCTTCAGAGATCTATAAGCACTTCTCTCCGTCGAATAATTCTGCGCTAGTATTTTAAATGTTAAGTGTTTAACAAAAGACACAACAAACTTAACTGTTAACTAACACTGTGTTGTGATTGAAAAGCCTTTCTGTTTAGTATTTACCTAACTGTGTCGAACATGGTGACGAGCGAGAGCAGCGTGGTGACGAGCAGCACCATGCGGCCCGGTACGATCTCCGGGATCACGCAGAAGCTGCCCCACGATATGATGACGAACAATGAAGACGGCAGGTAGCTCTCCAGCAGATAGCTGCGAAGCTCCCGCGACAGTCTGATCTGAAGCCGCGCCGCCGAATGCTCTCCTGATCATACCAAACATATTGAACGTTAAACTCTCCTAATACTTTCCACACTACGTGCTTAGTGGTCAGTGCAAGTAAGTACCTACCTAACATCTAACTATTACTATCTACTAATTGTACGAACACACAGTGTTTTCTATATTATCTACACTTACCGAAACTTTGCCCTCAGTGTCTGTAACTCGAGCTCAGCACCACGTTGCACTGAGCTTGTGTAAAATGAATGCAGATCGCTATTCGGGTGACTCTGCTCTGATATCAATTGTCATCAATATTATTGCAATTTACGAGTAAATAAGGGCGAATTTTGTCAGTAAGTAAGTAGGTAATCTATTTTATTACATCAATTTTATTACATTTGAAATCCACTAAACAACCACAAAATACAAGTCGTGCGTCACAGACGTTTACACAGAATGGAAGATGTTGCGAGGCACGGATGTTTTAACAAAAAAGTTTTTGAGATACAAAGATATTTTTCTGTATTAAAACTTGGTTCAATAACGATCCATTGTGATCATCCGCGCCAAGCAGTGCGGGCGGCATGCCAGCGTATAGCAACAGCGCGTTAGCGTTAATAGGTACAGAGTTAGTTACGAGGCGCAAACACAAGCGCGAAGCAATAAATATACATTTACCTTCACCAAAATTGCGAATACGATTACTTTTGTCCGTGACGAAGCTGACCACATATTTGGGCAGGCGAAACTCGTTGCGCTTCTCGCTGCCCACTGGGCCGATGCCCAGCCACGGCGGGACCTCGCGCCACTCGAAGCGCACGTCCTGCGTTGTGTATTTATCTGAAAAAATATCACTCAAATTAAACAATGGCTACCAAATTACGAGTATAATGCAATCGTTAACGATTTCAGTAGATAGCATTTCCACAAATTTCATAAAAACATTTAAGAAATCAAAGTCGGACAACTGGCGTGTAGACAAAACATGTAATTTTGTCTAGCAATAAGAAATCAAAAACATTTTTACGACTGAGAAACTTCTCGCACTGGGTTTCTGAAAGACTTTGCGAGTAGGTTAATTGTTTTGATGTAAATGACCTGAATAGCTCACGTGACGATACTTATTTGCAGATATTATTTAGAAAATATTTGACATATTTATAGCAAATGACACAGAATCATGTCTTGCAAAACAGAAATAATTTCTAATATTTAAATACTTACAACTACTGAAGTCGATGGGGCAGTTCTGCACGTCCAAGGGGTACAGAACGAAGTCCATCTCGCACTTGATTGTTATTGTCGCTCTGTAACAGTAAATTAGATATAATCATAGTTAATGGCTCGCCAATTACAGACATCATGTTTACTTATTCAATAAAGGCAGCTTGTCGAGTTTTTGCATAAATTAAGAAATACCACTCCAGCCTCATTTCTTTTGGCGTCAATCCAGTCAAGTAAGAATAGCTGGATTCTAATGAAGATCTCACTGAATGGAAAAAGGAACTAAGTAGAAGTGTTGGCATTGTTGGCGACAAGGTTATGAAGGAATCCAGAGTTAAATCTGGTTAAGACCCGAGCAGGTCAGGGAAATATGGCGTCAAAGGGAGGAGGTTTATAGTCATGAGGGATTATAAAATCGCAAGCGTCAAATATTTCCAATTTTCGTCATGCCAACGTCAATCATCGCAAATATATATTTTTTTAATATAACGTCAATCATCGCGTTAGACGATAGGTTTTCCGTCAGTCAAAATCTCTGCCATAGTTTTGCCATGGCAAAACCTACCCTCTAATGGACGCCATACGCTGTATGCAGTTATGCATGCATGACTATGTGAAGCATATAATAAAGCATTTTGGCTTCATCATGTTTATATTAAAATAGACGTCATTTATCAAGTCTACAATTTACGAGTTATTGTCGACCATGCATTTAATACGAGAAGTATTTAAAAACAGTATATAAATAGACCACGTCAGATAAAACTGTAAAGCTCTGAAGGCGAGAGTTTTATTATGATGATGTTTGGACGTTAATTTGACGTATGTTTATTTTTCAAGATTTAGTAGAGAGCAATGTTAGTCATGTGTGGGTAAATAGATAGTGAACGAATATAATAAAGTGATGGACGAACCCAATACTGACTGAGACGGTGCGGTTTGAGTAGAGCCTCAAGGACGCCATCTCTTGAAGGACGGAGAGTATCCTCATGGTCTGGAGCTGCCAGATGAACAGGTCTGGCGTCCAGATGAGCGCGCGGAACTCCCACGGCAGGTCGATGAAGGGCATGTTGGGCGGCACGTGCAGCCGGCTGTCTGCCCATGACACTTGCAGGAAAACGTCCAGCGTTATCTCCTGCGGAGACCATGCGGACTATTGGAGCGTTTTATACATGAGTAAATAAATGATCTTTGCAATAAACTATCTAAGTGAAAATGGTGCTAATGAAAGCAGTATGATTTCGAGAGCACATTCTTAGCCATTAGTTATGATAAAACTATTGACAGTAGGAATAGTGAGTTAAACTTACCTCTTTGTTCTCATCAACTCCTGATACTCGGTTGACATTCACCCCTACGTATACTGTCGTGTTTTTGTCTGGAAAAACAAAGAAAACTTATACATTACGTTCGTTGATGTAATGACACATTGTTGGGAAATAATAGCGCCTAATCAATGATTTTATGACGAACGGCGGAGATATCACGGCCGAAAACCGCGATGTTAGCAAAATCCAACATAATATAACCCTCGAAACTCTTGGAAGGACCGGTAAACATTTTTAATTAGTGTAGAAGGCGCAATTAATTTTTCTCTAGAAATCTATGTTGGCTAACGGTAGGTAGGATTGTTTAAGTCTTTGTGTCGAGTATATTTTAGTAATTCAATTGATTTACCCACAGTATCCAGCTAGCGAACTTACATGGACATAGTAAGTACTTAATTAGATAACTGTTACCCTTAAAATTTAACCACAGTTGAACATAGGTGGACCGTGGACCTACTAAGAAGTACACATAGTTTTGATTTGGTTGCGTGTTGTTTGCTGCTGTGTGCAGCATTCTCAGCACCATTTAATTTGGTTATAAGAGCAGCAGTGTTTCTACTTATACTTCGCTAAACAGTGTGATAAATACCTATACAAGTCCAATAAATATAAATGAAAATAATTGGAAATTTTCCGTCACAGAAAAAATGAAATTGAAAATAAAGTTGTTCTAGATTCTGTTACTTTTTATTGATGCGACTTTTATGAACACAGCATAAGTACAGTCGAATGCACATTATAGCTAAGACTTAGCCTTATATTACAATGCCGAGGTAAACAGTTTTAAAGTGATACGAGACCACCTTAAACTGGTTTTGTGAATAACTTGCGGTCAACTGTACACAATGTTATTCTGATTTCTGAATAGATTCAGTAAGCCATCGAGGTTCGATACACCTAGAAATTGCAAGTATCTATAGGTAAACGAACGTCCATGAAGGTTCGTGATGCAAAACCATTAGATCACTGGATTTCAGTTTTACTACTTTTGTTTTAGTCACTGTAATGTCTCGTCGCTTATAAAATATGATAATGATAATTATTCTGATTTCGTAAATTATTTCTTAAAATTAGAATGGTGCGAGGTTACTACAGTGATTTTGAAAATGGATTGCGACTGTTTTCTTTTTTTTTTATGGCCAGTATTGTTGTGTATTTGAATGTCAAATAAGTATTTTTAGTAATAAGGTTATAAGTTGCTTCGTAAGGAGGCGGGTTATAATTAGCAGCGTTTATTGACGTACGACAATCACCTACGGCTTGACTAATGATTGGTTTTGCGGCCAGCACCGGCAATGGCGCGGTTGTGCTGAATAATGTCCGGTGCTAAGTGGATAGCCGAGTAGGGACGGCTCATATCTACACGTGACTATAAAAATATTACCTATCTAAAATCTAATTTAAGTGTTTTTAAAAATAGATTATCATTTATTAAGTTTATAAAAGTAGTACTTTACCTAACAACACACAAGAGAGTTATTTTAGTTCTAAACATAAGTATACCTAGGGGTTGAAAATCTATGGTCAGCGGTCTGAGTGCTTACCATGTCTTTTCGGAAATCAACTAGCGGTTGTTTGTTAGTTCCAGTACCTCACTAAAAGACTAGCCTAATTTTTTGGCTAAAGCATCAGCAATACGGCGCGTCGTGTTCCACGCGCGCCTCAAAGAGCGTCAGCAAAAATAACGGGGCGGGAGAGGGGGGGCTCTGAGGGCCAAAGCCTGCCGGGGTCGCAGGACTTATTTCCATTACCGTGACCCCGGAACACAAAGGGCTATTGAAAGATACCGTGGATTTTAGTCAGTACAAGTCTGACAGTCATCAGGATGACTGAACTCCCACCCCGGGCAGGGCAGGCCCTGCCCGGGGTGAGAGGACTCATTTGATGATTTTAACACGATTAAAAAAAAGGCATCAGCAGTGGCGTTATGTCAATGCTTCCTTTTAGGCACTTAGTATTTAATTTAATAGAAATAAGTGTGACTTACCGGGTGGAATGTTTCTGTTGTAGCTCTTTGGAATTTCGTATACATGCTGGTCCATGTACAGGATCTGGCTGAAAAAAAGGTAAGATAAATTAGACACCTACATTACAATCAGTTGTTTGCAATACTACTAAGTGATAGGCAAAAAAATAAAATAGTATTTTATTAACTTAAAAAACCGGTTAGAGTGGAAAACGTATACTTAAAGAAATATATGTACAGACGTCAGCAGGTCAGCCCACCCGAATCTGGCAAAGGTTACCTACCAATCGAACTTTAACTTTCCACTATCGTGATAAGGCTGAAAATCTATTAAAGTCATTTTCACAGATTGAGGTAGGTTGATGTGCTGGCGAGTGTTCAATCAGTTACACGTGTGGGCCATGAGATCTGTACCATCTAGTAAGTACTCATCGCGATTTCATATTATGTCGTAGTGAGGACATTCAAGGGCTTAGCCAACTAATAAGTCTTGTGTTCGATGTGAAAAAATTAACCTCTTAACTCATCATTAATTTCACAGTAATTCGATAGGGTATTCACCTGAAAAAAAAAAAAAAACTGACGGTAATGTAAAGCATTATGAGATGGCCGCAGTTATTACCAATGGTAGTAAAGTCTCATTTCTTGAATTTTGCTACTGGAGATCTAAACTGGCCAAATCAGCAGTGTTGCTGATATCAGTGTTGCTTCAATTGTTCTTCATCAATAATCTACAGATCTCCTAATTTCGGATTCGATCACGCAGAGAAACACCGTGCATAGCCCTCTCCATAGCTCGCTGAGCGACTTTGAGCTTGAACTTGCGTAATAGAGTAGAAAATAGATAGCAACATTGAAATTAGCAAACAATCATGATGAAATGGCCATTTTAGACCCGCAGTACCTTAACTTCATAGTCTCTCGTGGTGGTAAGTTCTAGTAGTCTTAAAAACAAGTGACCTCGTCATAGTGGACACGGTAGCTATTATTGGAATAACTGTTCAGGGAGTTCTCTTGCTAGACGAATTTGATTTACAGTAGGCACCTAACAAAGCAAAGAAAACCATTTTTAAGACTTTGCAAGCAGTTAGTATTAGTATGTAGTTTTGTCCTTCATTTTAGTAGGTATGAAACCATATAAGTTGGGAGACACGTGTGCGTTAAATGTAATCCTCAACCTTTTAACCTAGGTTCAGTCATAGGTAAATTAAGTATGTACTGAATAATTTAAGTTCAGTATAATTGAAGAACTGAAACCTTATTAAGACAAGAGTGAGTACGACTAAGGCGACGTAACGGTACATATACTAGTGTAGTACCGAATCGCATAAAAGTGTTAATGAGATTGAGAGAAGTTCCCACTCAGACGCACGAATTCAATCGAAGAAAAATAATGTGTACCAACGCATTACTTTACGGAGATGTTAAGTTTAAGATTGACGATTTTCACTTCACAATTATCTATCAAAACTGTAGTTTTCAGCAGTGTTTAGATTCTGAATTTATAACAAGTTGGAAAGAGTAAAAGTTACAAGTCATCACAGTTTTATACCTTTTCATATTTACAAATCACACTTATTCATCATGAACTTTATCGCAATTAAGGAAGCAGTAGTTACTTATAATCTGCCAATACTCCTCCGTGCGTAAAACCACAGTTTAATCCTTATAATGGATATAATCTCTAATTGGCACTGTGACGCCTCAGTAGGTACCTACTATGGTTGGGACACCTTCATTAACTAATTACGAGTAAACAAATATCCTGCTCATATCTTGTGACAATTTTTTTTTGTTTCTTCTTCGAAACACAGCCAATGACTTCTGTGTTTCTGCATACTAGGTATAAAAACCAATTTAATATTTAGAATACAAAGCTCGATAAGAGTGAGAAAGTCTAGACCAGGGTTACTTTAACTTTTTGCAGTCACGGACCACTTTCACAATATAAATAATTCCACGGACCCCTGTCAAAGAATATTTTGAACAGATCAGAGTATCAGGGTCAATCATGAAACAACTTTGCAGCTAAGAAACCCTGCCCTAGAAGTTTAGTCTTTGTTCAATTAACTCATGTTTTGTGACTGAAGATACGTTGTCGTTGCGGTGAGCGAGATTATTAAAGTTACTACTTTCCTAGTAAATAGGTTAAGAGTAGGTGACCCATTGCGGACCCCTGGTGCACAAACTGCGGACCCCCAGGAGGTCCGTGGACCCCACTTTAAGAAACCCTGGTCTAGACTTCAGACGAAAACGGGTTTTCTTTAAAAAAATATTGTTTGACGTTAAAAGTAAACGAAATCACGAAATTTCAATGGATAATTTATTCATTTAGTCTGAACTGGTATAAGCTGATGATGATGATGATGTTATAATAAGTTACAACAGCAACCATAATAGCATAATGTTTCCACTGTTTGACATAGTCAGGCCTTGTTTCTAGAAGAGAGGGGAGCTCAGCAAGTAAGTCCAGTGAAAGGTGTACGTGTCACTATGATTTATTCTTAGTTCGGACCGAAGTTTCGGCCGACATTCCAAATATTGTTGAGACATCCTAAAAATATTTCCCAAAATGTAGTTTACATTACACTATTCCCAGTTTAGTCCCATTTTATTATTGGTGGCTGACTTACAATTTCTTTGTACTTTTGATTGTAAAATCGGCGAAGGAAAACATCGTAGGAAAGAAACTGACACGAGCCAGTTTCCTCACAATGATTTTCTTCACGGATTTAAGAGCGATGGTGATGAAACAAATTACACACAGTTTTGCGTCTGGTTAGCTGTGAACCAACTTCCTACAAATCGTAGTTCGGTAAAATTAATTCATTAGGTACAGTCCAACGTGAGCATCACAGAGCAGTAATACAATTAGGAACGAAGGTAAGCGGTACGTTGCATGAATGGATTATGATCAATACAGGCGAGAAGCTAAGCCTATTTGTGGACGATGCAATTCACGAATAACAAGTGTTTGCGATTAAAGAGTACTAAGTAGAACAAGTAGATATACGAATAGACCTATGTATTTAACATGGAGAAGTTCTGAAGGATCTTTGGAGTGTTATTTAGGCAATTCGAGGAATGAAAGAGAAGATATTTATAAGGTGAATTACTTGTACTTGTGAAATTGACATTATCATGTAACTAGCACCGATTTTGCTGCCTCGTAAAAATAAAAATACTTATAAAAATTTCCAAGACTTTCAAATATTTATACTATTGACGGATTTGCGGAGTTAATATTGTCCTCTTAAAGACGAACTGAAATTAGATGTGGCGGTAAGTGCAGTTCTTGTAGTCCCGAATGAAATAGAAATCACCAGTGAAAACTACCTAAGAACTATTTTTCAGAGCATTGACACTACAATCTCACAGTAGGCTACCTCGCCTTATGACTCCTTCCGATCTGAGTAGTGCAGAACGGACTATCAGAGTTTTACTCGCTAAAATTACACCCTGTTTCTTTGAGTTCCAGGGTCACGGTTACCTTAACAAACGAAAGAAATAGCAATAGAATAAGAAATAGCGTCGTGTGTTATCATAGGCCTTTTGTGGGAAAAGAAAATACAGATAGGTACTTTAATTTGTTGGCAGCAGATGGCGTTTATAGCATTAGTGGTTTTTTTTTACGCAGAATATTTGACCCAATAAAGATTGTAGAAGGTATACGTAGCACGCTCACATTTTTAATTTACCGTAAATAAATTATTACATCGTAATATGGGTTTTTATATTATAGTGATAGTATAAGTATATACTTTGATTTGTTTATAGTACCTAAACAGAAAACTATTAAAGTATTTCATTAATTACGAGATTTCAAGATTATAGCTGTTTGCTAAATAAGTATTTACCGAAGCGTGTAGGTACTAGGTATCTAAGCTAGATATCCTACTCTTTCACGCTAAAACCACTGAACGGATTTGGCTGAAATTTGGTACACAGATAGTTTATAACCTGGATTAACACAGAGGATAGTTTTTATCTCGATTTTATGTTCCCGTGGGATAATTTTTGAGTTGTAGCGGGTGAAGCCTCTGGCAACAGCTAGTTATAAATAAAATGCGTATCAAAAATTGTTAGTGTCTCTGTTTGTAGAGTTAGACTTTTTTCTATAATTTCCTTAAAAAAACGGAAATATGGAAATCTATGTAAAGTTCGTTTTACATATTTTCAGGGACGCTTTGTTTGCAAGGTTTTCGGAAATGTTAGGTTATTATTACACAGTACCTTTCAAGTGGCTAAAAGATTGATGACTGATTGTAATCGAGTCAGCAAACTGGCTTCACTTTACGACATTTAAAAATATTAAAGACAAAGGAGTACTTTCGTTTATTTGTATTCAGGTTTTAACTTAGTTTTTATATTTATAATCTGTTAATTCAATATGTATTTCATGGCGGTCATTAGTATTCAAACGACATATTTTTATGACATTTTTCATAATGAGTTTCCTTGAAAAAGTGTAATGAAACTGCACTGGCTTTAAATTAACCTTGTGTGCATGAGCTACCAACTAGGTTGTAAGTAATTATGTACTGTAACTTATGAAAAATATTATGAAAATCGCATGTTTAACTTAACCCGGAACAAAGTAAGACGAATTATAATAATATTTATTTTTTTATCGTTCTAGGTCATCGGTGCAAAGTCTTTTGTGTTCAACAATAATATACTTACTTTGGTTTTTATTTGTCACGCGAGATTTTTTGAAGTAGTACTTCAGTATCGAAGTTACTACGTGTCGGTTTTAATTTTTAAAATGATTAAAAATAAGCTTAAGTAACTTGAATTTTAATATATCTACTTATAAAAATATTTATATCTCTATGTAACTTTCATTTCATGTTTACTTTGATGATACGAAATCAGCGACTGCTTGTAGGTATTGAACTGCTTGACTGTTTAGAGTGCTTATTTTAATGCATTGGAACGTTTTTCAAGTAAACTAAAATTGACGAAGAAACAACGATTTTCATTTGTCGTTTTTAGTGCGTTTTGACGTCACGAATCCCTACTCTCGAATTTAGACGCGTTGTTCCTTGTGAATATTCACTGATCTAACAAAATATAAAATACGTTTGCATTATTTTTAAAACTCTTACCGAATGGGCTAATTTATTGGTGTTAGAAATGAGCTTATTGCGGTTGTATCAGCTGTGGAACTAAATAGGTGAAACTACGACCTACACAACAATCGGTGCCAATATCACTCAGTCACTATTGCAGTACCTATTTGCAAAGAAGTGTACCATTACATCTCTTTACAAAATATTGTAAAAGTGTTTTTTCACTGCTATATTAATAAAAAAAAAAATTAAAACGTTAGTTTTCACAAAAAATAATATTCTGGATGCAACACTATTATGAAGACCTATCTTCTCTAAGCACCATAATTCTTCAAAAGCGGATAGCAGATCGAAATTCGATCGATTTGAATTGAATTTCGATCTACTATCCGCGTTTGAAGATTTATGGCTCAATTTTCGTCGAGCTTGTGACGTTGAAATGAGTGAAATGCTCCGTACTTTGATGTTGTCAACTGTCTGCGATGTAGGGGCTTGTCAGGTGGAAGTGCAACACAGATCACACGGCTCGCCAACATCAATGAAATCATTTATCTTGTTCTATCAACGCTTGTTCCAACTGTATTAGAATTCTATAATACTTGCGTCACAATGACATGATACCTGATGTCTATTATATGTCTAGTTTAAATAGACAAAGGTTAAAATTACACAAGCTTTAAAGCCGGCTATACACGTACCAGTATACTTGCGCAAGTTGAGAGTCACGCAAGTATACTGTAACGTGTGTGGGAAGATACTTGCGCAAATTTCTAACTTTGTAACAATCCTGTGTTTGTGCAAGTTTAAATTTACACAAGTATACTGGTATGTGTATGGGCTAAAAAAACTATTAATCAGACTTAGGAAACAAAAATCTCCTTCCCCTGCTTAGGTTAGTAGACATGGGCATGCGGGCAGTGAGTAAAAGGCAACTCGTTGCCCGACCATGGACCATGCCCGGGTCGACGGCGCGTTGTGTTCCAAGCGCGCCTCAAAGAGCGTCAGCATGATGACGAGGCCTACAGAGGGCCAAAGCCTGCCGGGGTCGCGGGATTTATTTCTTTACTGTGACCCCGGAACATAAAGGGCTATTGAACGACACCGTGGATTTTAGTCAGTACAAGTCTGACAGTCCCTCCCGCCCTGCCCGGGGTGGGAGGACTCATTTGATGATTTTACCATGATAAAAAAAAAGGGGTTGTAGACATAACTTTCAGCCTGCGAGCCTGATTTGAATCTGTGATTTCTGTAAACCTAACCTTAACCATTTACAATCATCAATTAGTTATTGCGTTAATTTTAATAACAGATTAGTAGTGAATACCAACATTACAGTCGCTTCTTGTAAAATTCTGGGGTTGACCTGCATCTAGTAATTGTAAGCCAATCCCACGACACAGTTGGATTCCGATGTAAATTCTGAGAATATATTTATCTACTCGAGTTTTCTATCACAATATTTGTAAAGCCTGGATTTTTATAATTTAGAACTAATGTCCCACTCTGCACTTTTCTCTATCCATGGCACTTTTTGATTTGCATGCGATCTTTTTCTGGCTATCTCTGACGCGCCAGTGAGAAATCATTAAGGTTGTAACAGAGTGGGATAGATCACTATAGATTTTAGATCTATATTGATTTATAATAATTTAAAAAAATAATTATTATAATTAAAAAAAAAAAAATATATCAATATAGATCTAAAAGCAAAGAGGTTGAGGCAACAGATGAGGTGGAATACACTCTGTTACATGGTCATCCATAGGTTACAGGGATCGCATGCGATGATCGTATAGCCCGATCTCAAAGCTGGAAAGGCGCGTCACTAGGAAAACGCCTTTACAAGAGGAAAAAATCTGCTACCCATCTTCTTGACACAATCATATGCTTAATCCGCTTTTGTGATACCAACAGATGATAGGCCAGGTTCTTTGAAGTAAATTGGAAGATTAGTAAGCAAACAGTGCATTCAAAATGTCTGTTTCCTTATGCATTTGACATGTTTGGGGCATTAGCGTTTTGGCTGCAGGTTATGCCTAATGTGTTAGACAGTATGCACAGAGAAACTGTTGTGGAGATCTGTTGCTTTAATGAAAAGTGGTACGGCTTTTCAGGAATTTGCTTCTCAATTACTAGTTTTTAAGAATTTATAAAAATATCCCATTCTACTCTGATAATATTCGCGACTTGAAGTTATTGTTATTCATTATTATTTCATACTAAAAGAAAATATTTTCAGTCCATAAAATTCGCACATGTTTCTATTGTTTCTCGCAAACATCTTCAAAGTGCTTCAGCTCAGATTTATAGTAGCAAAGAATTTTAAAAGAGCATCAACCTCGTTATTTCTTTTGATACGAAAGAGTGCTACAAAAAACAAAACACAATCACGTACCTACCCATCTGAATTACAATTTGTTTCAATCGTTTCAATTAGAATGATTCAGTTTATTTCAGTACTTCAGATGAATCTCAGAACAACTCATTAAGGCGCTAGGAGCCATTACCAGGCTATTTATAAAGATGTTCACTAATAAATTGTTCTATTTTCGTTCTTGATTGTCTATGATTTGTTGGTTGTTTATGATGCATGTGTCATCTAACGTTTTTTTTCTGCAGATAGAAGAACAACGGCCGATATTGATGGAACCATAGATCTAACATAATGAAATAGACAATTTTGGCAGTTTCAATTAAAAGAGTTGTTGCAAGCAATCATATTTATGATTTTTGGCGCCTTCGATGGCACTGGTAACGTACCTACTGGTTTTTTGCAAAAAAATATAGGTAAGTTAAAAAGTGCCCCGTCTGACCCCTTCTCAGATACAGCAATGGTTAATGTACTGGTTGGTGCAAAAAATATACGTAAGGGGAGGTACGCCCAAGACGGGTAGCCCGCCTAAAACGGCTCGCCATACGGAGACGCGACTTGTCCTACACGCACAAATTCTCATTAGCAAGAACGACGCTTAATTTAACATGCATACCCGTTTTCGACAGGCTACCCGTCTTAGGCTTCCCACCCCTTCAGATTTCTTATCATTGTCTTGACAAAACATGTCACATAGTATTTACAGGTTGTACTTCAGGCCTCGCATAAAAGGAGTTCAAAGGGAAATTATACCTTATGTATAAGGTAGATGTTTGAGTATGAGTCTTTAATTGCCAAATCAATGCGGAAGTTTTTATGGCATTCATGATGACAGTGTATTTTATGACCATACTGGTAGGGTAGGCGGAGGAAATAATAGCAGCACGCAATTTTGAAACATATCATTACACGCACTTTGAACCACTGAAACTATTCTCAAACACGCTTTTCAAACCGTATGTAGCGCATTATTAAAAATACTATTAATTGTTTTTTTTTTAAGTGTAGTATCAGCAAATGTCTTCTCCCACCATTGGTAGGGCGGACGTGACTGTCATACTCATACCTACTGAAAAAAAAACCATGAGTGTGAATTCGGTAAGATAACGAATGTCCCAAAAACTATCCCCACAGTTAAAATCTACAAACAACTAATTTAAGATGCAGTAGATGTATCAGGTTCTATAACTGGACGCGGACGGAAACATGAATTTTATGGAATCTGGTGTACATCAGCGGTAAATGAATTCGTTTGATAATTGCGTGTTGTAAGTGTCGGCGGGCGAAGACGTCGCGACGGCCGCGACGCTGCTGGCGGCCGTCCAGCACGTCTGCCGAGCACGCCCCATATATCCCGGCCTATCGTGCGATGGAAAAATATCAACATTGTTTCTCATGTTTGACGCGGGGTTGACGGACTACACACATGTTTCGATTAATTTTTTCAGTTTAAAACAGATCGTATTTTCGGGCCATTTGGTTTTTTTCACATTAATATTAATTAGTAGTAGATAGCCCAATGAGCTGTGGGCCAAAATAACCACTTTGTGTAGCCCTGACATAGCTAGAAGGAGTTGCGGCAGTCCTCGTCGAAGGACGGTCGAAGTGGCGGGTTCACGCGGCTAACTGACCAGTGGTCCACTTTGGCCCTGGATCGTGAAAACTGGATATATCATGGGGAGGACCCTTCGCCCAGTAGTGGGATGATACAGGCTAGCAGTATCAGTAGGTAGTTGCAATTTTTTGTAGCAGCACGCAGACTGGATTTGTGCCCGGAGTTGACTTACTTCTGCTTGCAAATGCTTGTTAATTTATAATATGTATAATTTTCAGGTCATAACTTGATATAAAAGGAAAATAGTATAAATTAAGGCGATTTTTTAAACTTTTTGTAACTCAACTAAAATTGAACTGCATTCACATGAAAAATTTAAAATTCTAAATGGTTTATGTAACGAAAGTAGCAATTACAAGAAACAACTACATATTAGTTACACTCTTCAGATTTCAAAAGGGTAGCAGTTGCTTGAATAATAAATATTGAGAATACATTGTTAAACGTAACAATACAATGAACAGCAACAGCAGTGAGGAAGGTCGTTGTTGCGCAGTCAATAACTATCTAGGTTTTTTTTCTCAAAGTTGTCTCTCGTTAGGAATTTCCTCTGTATCGTGAGTGGGTTTACAAACATAGAAACTTACATACCTATACATACACCCAGACCCGGAAAAACTACTTGCATATAATACAAATATTTATTCCTTGCGGGATCGAACCCGCGACGCGATACGCAGCAGTCGATCGCTCAGCACTGCGCCAACCGATACATGTATCCGTTTTATTGCCGATAATGGTTTTGATCTTGACTTCAATCTAGACCAGAAGCAAAGATTAGAGCTAAGATGGAGTGAGCGAGCTCACCCAGAAAGAACTGGAACTCCTGCTCCTGCGCACCGACAGAACACGCTAAAACTGTTTGAGCGCTAGTTTTTTACCTAACTACTTGTAGGAAAATCCTCGTACAGTTTCAGCTGAGAGTGCCTATTTTCATGCTTGCTAATTAAACGGATCCTGACAACAAAATGGTACGAATAGGATTTTAAAATTGTATTTTACTTAGCAAATTACCGATGCGTTTTGGTTCGAAATAATATGAAAAATCATTTTAGTGAAGATCACATAATTTAACGTTTACAAAAAAAGTTAGGATGTTTGAACAGATCTGATGATGTTCGTTACTCAAACACATAAGAACGGCTGAATGGATGTAGACAAAATGAGGCTCAGAAATAGCTGACTACAGTTTGAAATAATACATACGATATCTTTTATCCCGGCTATAAAATCATGTGGGACAATAATCGCATATATCGCGTGCGAAACCTCTAAAGCAAGCAAGCTCTAAGCAACTGGGATAAGCTAGTAAGGAAATAACAGGCAAGAGGACTGAACATACTCCTCCAGTATTCTTTTCTGATTATTTCGTTGCAGGATCCAAGACAGGTAAATTCATTCTCCGGGACACGTTGAGTTTCACTGTCTCGGCGCTTTTCTGGTTGTTGCCACTGTTGATTCTGGCTCTCAGGAGTTGCAGTGGTTTGGGAATAGTGTGGTGGATTTGTCCCAAAAAAAGGAGGACTGAAGCATATTCGGATTATTCTTTAAAAATAAACCCGTAGTTATGATTTTCCTCCTACACCAATGTACCGCTCTAACCTCACATGCACCGATCCAAAATCTAAACTCCGGATCATTACATAAGACTAAACAAATGTTGTTCTGTTCGCTTTTAGTAGCGCTACAGCCAATCACTCAGCAGCTATACCGATCGAGCCGAACCATCGTGTTTGACATATATGTAGGTAGGTATTAGGTACATACAGCTCGGAGAACCGATGTTAACCTTAAACTTTTGTAGCTGAAAGGTTCCATTGCCACAACCAACTGGAAAATAAGACTATTCACACCATACATGGACTTCTCTATAGAGATAAAGAAAAAGTTTAAGTTAAACCCACTTTTTCTGTTTTCGAAAAACTCTCCATTTTAGGAAGAGTATTTTTCTAGGTGTCGGAAATGTTTACCATTACAAAAGGCCGAGATTGTTCAACAAACGTGAAATAAAATAGACTCAGATTCTGTTTAAAACATTCAGCACCAATCAATTAAACTTTTATGTGTGTTTGATTTATTTACGTACGTTGCTTGTTTAAAGTAATTGAGTATATGTAATAAATTTTCTAATACATAAAAGTTGATGCGGCGCCGATTAAATATATTTACTTTGGCCTTTGGCGCCGGAAGAGGCATCGGAAGCTTAAATGCGAGGCGAATGTGAAGGACCATTGGTTTACAGCAGATGTAAGCCAAGCTGATACCGGTAGACTAATTACAGTTTCAATGTCATAGTAGAAAGTTCTGGGTATAACTTTATTTTATCATTAATTCAGCCTGCGTGAAAGACGTAACATCTCTTACATGCCTCATTAAATATAACACTAAATGTACACTCTCACGACACAATAAATTGCATATTATTACATCGTGTCACGTCCGGTTTTATGTTTTATGATCACATGATGACAGAAAAACTCGAGTGTTTTATACAAAATATTCCTATAGTATAAATAAATTTGCTTTTAATAATAGCACAAACAAATGCTACGTCATAATCAAAGTTTGTTGACTGGAAACCGACTCGTTTACAGCGCTATTTACACGATATGAACACGTTTTGCCAATCGCATTTGCAAATTGGTGCAATACTTGTAATAGGTATTATTTGCTTAAAGATTATGAATTGATAATAGTGTCGCGGTGTATTACAGCTCAGAGCGTGTGAGTGGAGCAAGTGTACACTCGAACAGTGGCCGACACTCGACAGACGCAATACTAGCCGCTGCAAAGAGGTATTCAGAGCAAGGGTTTATTTCTGTTGTCACAGTTACCACAACCGAGCACTTGGGTTATATTTGGGTTATTAGTGACGCAAATAGCTGTGATAAACGCGTTTAATTTTGGCGCGTAACTCTCCAAAAGCTATTGTTGTCAATAGGTCATTAGTGTGTGCTCAACAAGGTTGGCTATCTGGATTACCTTTGATGTGTATGATGCTGTTTACTCCGGGTGAAATGTAACGCCATTTCTTGGATACATTTGACACCGAAGTTCCTTGATTATGTCCAAGATGGATTTACTAGGGGCCATCAGTTACTTTGACTTCTTGATTGGCATTTTTATTTCGGTTGGTCAGTTCTTAGCTCAGAGGCATAGCTGTGGCAGCAAAACCAAATGTTACAATTTTAATACACCTTCTATTGTTTTATAAATTCAGACAATCTTTCAGTTGACAAATGGAAGTGTGGGTGAAATTATTTTTGGCACGTTCAGAAGTTTTCAATATTGAGTGACTTGCTTTTAATAGTTTACACTCGGAATTTTGTTTGGGCTGTTCTGAATACATGGATGTTATTTTTGTGCTGTAGTTATAGTAAATTTTATACTACCTTAGTAAACATATTGGTTATTAATAGTTCGAAATGTTTACTAATAAAACATCGTCTGAGACCAGCTAGCACGCTGGACGTTTTCCCTCACACGCAATGGTTCATGGTCTTATGTATGTAAAGATATGTAAAGTATGTATATTTCGAAGGTTTTATACCACAGTCGTGGCAAAAGAAGGTGCAGTCGTAAGTGAGGCAGTTGGGCGTCCATATCGAAGCTTGTGCTAGATATTGAATTATAGCTTCCGTCTTATTTAGGTTTCTAGGTGTTTCAGGAAAAACGTCAATATTCATAATGGGAAACTGACTGCTAAGACTATCGATTGTAGCGAGCAGAATTTATTTTGATTTTAGTTCTCTTTGAATACGTGTTCTGAGAGACACCGTTCGTCATTGCAATGAATGTAAATAGTATTTTTAATAACTATATTATCGGTTTTTTTATCGTGGTAAAATTATCTAATGAGTCTTTCCAGCTAGGGCGGGACGGGAAGAACTGTCAGACTCAAACAATAAACGTATTGAAAATTGACTTGCATTGACTGAAATCCACGGTGATCCTTCAATAGCCTTTTAAGTTCCAGGGTCCCAGTTACCTGATGAGACAGTCTCGCGACATCGACAGATCTTGGCCCTCTAATGAACATCTCAAAATTCACCTCCACTTTAAAAGAAACAGTGGTCTCTAAGTTTGTTATGGCTGTGCTTTCTTCTTAGAGTAGTCAGGTACGAAACACCTGCCTCATAGCCTCTAGTTTGTAAAAAGACGACTTGTAAAAGTGTTGAAATTAACCTACTTGCAAAATAAATATCACTTCATTTATGGGGCCCCATCACAATAATGGATATAATCATCGTCAGATACATAATTTCAGGCATGTAATCCCAAAAGGGTTATTCAGAGGTGGAACTAATATAGCACATGTACTAGTAATAGCATATACGCAGTACATAATTATACATTTTTCTAGGTTTTTCTTTTGCATTACATATTAGGGGGCGAACCTATTGCAATCAACCGGCCAAGAATCCAGTGTGCGTGGCTGTACATACTGAGAAATTTCTGATAAAAATACTTGATAACAATTTTTTCGACCTTGGCATTGAGCTCAGGGAGCCGGAAAATGCCTCTTGGGCAAAAAACATTATAGGATAATAATAATATGGATTGTTGTTACAATGTTTTCTCATTTCTTATGACAAATATCCTAGGTATATTATGATTGAAGCAAAGGGCTATTGAAGGCCTCCGTGGATTTTAGTCTAACAGTCCCTTCCCCCCTGCCCTGAGTTCAAGACTCATTTGATGATTGTACTAAGATAAAAAAAGGTATAATAAGATTCTCCTGAAGTGGACTTTAAGGCTCCCACGACTTCATATTTAACAGTCGCTCTAGCGAATAGTGGATTTGACCATGAAAAACTAAAAATTATCCAGTTACCTTTGAGTTTGACTGTTGGCTTAGGTCAAGGAACAGTTTCGCGTAGAATTCATAGTTACAAACGTTTAAGACAGAGTTTACGTTTGTTTCCTAAATTTTTTTACTTACTTGAAAAATAATTACGAAAATTAATTCTGGTTTGGAAGAAAAACGGACTTCCTTGTCGTTTTCCTTTTCATCATATTTTAACCGATTTCAAAAAGGAGGAGGTTCTCAGATCGATCGGATTTTTTTGTATGACACTGACTACTCTGAAGTTTCTGGTCCGATTTTTGCAATTTGTCCCATAAAAATTTATTCAGTTTGGATCAGTAGTTTTATTTTATTTTATGAGCATATTTCGCTTACTGTGGAATTGGATGATGTTATTACCGGTAAGTACTACACGGATTACACATTTTTTTAGCGTATCAGTTAAAATAAAAATATTGTTGAAAAAAAAAAAAAATCCCGACACAAAAACCAAGTGCCTTTTAAAAGGTAAAAAATAATAAAAACAACGCAATTTAAAGTACATAAGTATGTATTAATAATTATAAAAAAATACGTCACGTTGGGTGACCGCTCCAAATTATTTATTGTCTTTTATTTTTCTGGTGCCCAACGCGACGTATTTTTTTACATACTTATTTTATGTTGCTAAGAGCTCTCTCAATTAAGTCATCAATATTCCCATTCAGTGAGCTTTCATTTGAGACCCACTTTCACCCACCCCCACAACTTCTAAACGGCTCAACCCATTGTCATCAAAAATGTCTAAGAACACTCGCACTGTCAACTTTAATACAAAAAAAAAACTAAATGAAATCGCTTCATCCGTTCGGGCTCTAGGATGCCACAGACAGACAGACAGACACGTCAAACTTATAACACCTGGGGTTAAAAATATTATTGATCCTACTAACAATTGTAACATATCTTTGGTACAGTTTTGTAATTTAAAGATACAAATAATTAACATAAGCAAAGTAATTTATGATCTGTTTTATAAAGAAGCTAAAAAGTAATTAAGAAGAACATAAGTCGTAGTACTATTAGGTATTTTGTATACCTAATAGTACTACGACATCATAAGTAGCACCTACCAACCATTGATTTTATTTTATTTGAGCAGACGTCTCTTTGGATTGGCATGATTTTTTGAGTTTTATTATTTATTTCCGTTTGTGTCTTAGTGACATGGTCAATTAGGTAGAAATATAGTGATTTAATTAAATTATTACATTATACTTCTTTAAATCTTTGCTTTTAAATTAGGGGAATTAGGACTGCCTCCTGCCTAATAGCAGGTAGATTATAGATTATATTCAGATTCACTGATGGTACCCACTAACTGAACATCAATACAGCCTAAGTGATGATTGAGACACGAATTTGACTTTTACTGACAGGACTGATATAGAAAAACAGAGGACAGCAGTGAGTAGAAAAGCGAGAGGGAGGACTTTGCCTATCATGCGAAAGATGTAGATAATTATTAAACCTAGTCTAGTAAAACACATCAGAAAATAGACCGACACAGTTTAAACCCAAGGTTTCTTAACCGATTTGGCGGTGTGACAAAACCTAATCACTAATATTGACAGATAATGGCATGTTTTGGGATTCGGATCTTTCCACCTGTGGTGTTAGTGAGATGTGTTGGTGTTTACCTAGCGGGCAGCTAGCCTTGCCAAGCGACGCGGCCGTGGCGGTGACACCGGCGCGCGCGCACGCGTCCAGCGTCTCGCGCGCTTGCCAGATTTATACACAACTACATATACCCGATATTTATATTTATATGGGAACACTGAATCTCGTTTTATATGGTCGAGAAGCTGAGACAAACCTGGTAGACATTTGCAATTAGCTGCACTTGGATTCCGCTAATTTACAACTTGTCACCTCCATATTTCAGGTTGAACACATCATTATTTGTCACGAAGGAAACCAGGGATTGCATGTTCTTGATCTCAATTTGTAGTAGATTCTTATCGTGTTTTTCTTTGTTTAATTTTAAAATCACAAATGTAGTCTAGACTAGATAAACAAGGTAAGTGATTGTTTTTTATAAAACAAAGTCTACTTAGTCATTGAAGTAGTTTTTTCGTTTCAGTTGTGTATGAAATAAAGTCCTATTAAGAAAAGTATGGCTGAAACATTATGCTTTTCATAAACATTTTCATATTTGAGTAGAATTCTCAACCTACTTTCCAAATCGCTCGCATAATTAAATTAGTTATTTGTGAATTAATTACAATGTTTCGTTTTCGTTATTTAGTGTCGCGGTAACAATGGGCAGACGTCATAAATTGCGTGCCCATTAGAATTATTTTTGTAGCTCATTTCTGGGTTCCAGCAAAACTTGACGACTGATGATGACAACATTTTTGTTTATATTTATGGGATTTAGGTTGGGGATTGATCAGAGTCGTTGTTAGCATTCTTCATCAACGAACCTCGCGCACTCCAGCAGGTCCCGGTCGGGCGTGAAGGCTGCCCCTTCGGCGAGCGCCACCACCGCCAGCAGCGGCAGCAGCAGTGTCCACATGGCGGGCTACGGTCGCGGCCGGGGCCGGGCGTCACCTCGCGCGCATACTCGCACTGCACTCACTCGCCGGCTACACATGGTCACACATCACTGCACAGTCACGGTCCTGGTGCTCAGGGGGAGCGGGCTGGCGCTAGTCGAGCTCCGAGGATCAGCGAGCGCGGCGTGATACTACGCGACTGCGGCGGGTGGCCGATACCGCGGCGGCGGCGGGCGGGCGCGGTCACGGGCGCAACCTTCGCTTCCGCGCGATCTCACCCTATGACGCGGCTGACGCGCGATGCGAGAAAAACTATCGCTACGCAACCGACTACGAGACGAACGATCGGCGTCTGCGACGATATGCAATGACCATTAACTAGTTAATTCATATTTGAGCACCAACCGCACTCGTCGATCGTGACGTGGCTGACCCACGTGCTTGACTTGTGATAACTAATTTTACCCATCAAACTTGCACGAGTAATTACAACAAAGTATAATGTTGATAAAGCCGATGTTCAGCGTTGTTCGAGTGTACGCGAGCAGTCAGCGTGTCGAGCTTGCGTGACAGAGCCTGCCGTGCCCAATCGTTAGACAACATTTGACTTTCGCAAATCTACTCGGAGTGACTGTTACAAAAGCGAATAAACTGCTAACAAGATATTAATTTCCAAGGGCACACTATACATAACCGCAAACAACGCTATGACTTTTACATTTTTCGAAATTTTAGTTTAAATCTGGCGGCTGCACCAAATCCTGTGCTTATCGTTCTCTACCGCGCGTACATCCGAACATGAAAGCTGCTCTATTTATGAGTTATATTTCTTACTATAAATAACAGGTTTAAAGCGAAAATATAACTTCATTGTACCTTATCGATACACAGAATGTTCGCATGAAATTCAGAAGTTATCAATATTGTAAGAGAAAATAAAGGTCGTATGAATAATATTTGTTCATTGTTGCGATACTATGACGAGAGCATTCACATAAGCTGTATTGGAGTAAACCCAGTAAATTAGGGAAGCTATCGGTCGTGTTCATCAGGTCGTGGTTTGCGTGCAACATTGAGGATTTATTTAATTTAATCGCAACGTCAGCCGCGGTACACAAATAGAGTGAATCGTAAGGAGACGCCGCCGCGTACCGACGGCAAATTGATTCGCATGCCATTCAGAACGATCAAGCTTTATCGAGCTGCATTGATTATACCAAGTTTATATCTAATTCGTAAAACGCAATGTTGTTTGTTAACATTTTTCATTGCAAGCCATTACAATTTTACCGACCTTTATAGATCCTTCAATGGATGCCAATTGCCAAGTGAATGACTCGTCGGCTTCAATACTTTCATTGCAGAGCTCGTGTTGCAGTTTCATCATTTGTCCAAATGTAAAACATGAATATTAGCTCCGTATAATAAATATATAATCACGTAGAGCCCTTACATTATCTGCAATGTTTGGAACAGCTCCAACGGGGGATCTGTACAATCCTGTTCTGTACTATTTATTTGAGATAATCCTACTCTGATGGATTCAGCACTGCACTACATATGGGAGTGTTAGTTTATTAATAAAACTGAGTATTAGCTATAGTATCCACACAATATCGATACAACTGGGAATGAATGAACAGATGCTACCTTGTATCTACGTTATCAAAATCTGAGTTTACTATGTAGGCATAACGTCGGTGCAGGTGAAACAAATATGAAATTTTACTGTGTTTTTATTTATCGTTGTGGTTTCTTCCTCACTCAATACACGTGATAATCGATTATGTTCTTGTTATACCAGTTACCTGATTTATGAAGTGAATTATAAAGTAATAGCAATGAGTTCATAGAATTGGGCAATTGAGTAAGATCGGGATGCAATCAATGTTCATCATAGCTCTGGCACAGATGAAAAAGTGGATCTATTACTGTGATATTTAATTTCTTTCTTACCCAAGTATGAAACGGAGATATTGGTAACTTTTCTCGAAGATTTATGAGTTTTTTTTTAACCTATATTGTCCCACTGCTGGGCAAAGGTCTCCCCCATAACCTTCCACTCTTCCCTTTGTGCGGAGAAAAATGTAGGTAAAAATTCATCAGTATGTTCTGCCGATGGGTATGTTCTTAGGCAGCACTGATTGCCTGAAATAAGGAGGATAAGTGTCGTTGTTTTCATTTTCAATTTGATCATCGTCTGCCAAGCCTTTCAACAATGATGGGTCATCTTCAAGTCTGAATACTAATATTTTACATGGAGCGACTGCTAACCTTACTTCCACCTCTATTATTCCCTTCTAGGGTTGTTTTTCTCTTATCATGTAGGTAGTAGCAAGACAAGTAATGTAGCGAAACAACGTAAAGTATTAGTAGGCATCCAAGTGGCAGTGGAGCGTGTCACGAGTCGCGGTGTAAACTTGCACTTGATCGGATTCCCTTCGTCCTAGCTGTTCGTTGTTAGATAACCGCTGCTCGCTACTTTCCGGTGTGATCCACTTACCTACTACACAGTCTGTATAAATACACATGTTTATGTGAGTTCAGAAGTTAGGGAAGAATGGACTTGCGGATATTTTAGGGAAAGAAAGAAAGAAAGAATAAGTTTTATTTGGCGACAGTTCATGTAGTACACATAATATTAAAAAAAATACAGAGAATAATACAGAAATAATAAAAAGCAAACAAAGACATACTCAGTAACAAAAGGAAGCGAAAATGCCTCACGGCTGCGCCAAAAAGGTCCTTTTCAGCATTCATGCCAGACAGGGTGAATCTGCTGTGCTGTGCTGTGTGAACATGGGATTCGGGGGCATGCGTACGGCGAGTAATGGGTGACTTGCCGTCTGCTCATGAACCATGCCCAGGGGGCGTCCTAATTCATGCGCGCCTCAAAGAGCTCTCAGCGATCTGACGCATGACGGGTTAAAGGGCCTGGGACTGGACTCATTCGATTTTATTAGTTTATACCAGCCCTATGAAGACATTCTATCTTTGTAGGTAGATTCAGCATATTAGGATAGTTATACCTATTTTTTTTAACATTGAAAATACCTACCCATATTCAAGACAGTTATAAAACCCCCGTATTTTAATAGTCACTGAAAAATCCAATATTTGCTCATAATCATCGAGTTATGATAACATAATGATGATGACAATAGTCTCTGGTTGCAATAATGTTATTCTTGGATTCCAAATGATTGATAACAATATCTTAATTTGTATTAATTGATTTTTAATTTGTTTTTCTGTAGCTGAACATGTTAAATATTAGTTTTTAATTACGTATTTTATTGTGAGAACTCTCGTATCTAAATATAGCATTTTATCATGTTTATGAATATTCTTTTAACTGCTTCTTGAAATCGTAAAAAGGATGATAAGAAAGGACACTGGGAAAGCTTGTTACAAAAATATGAAATAAAAAAATTAAAAGAAACAAATCGTATACACAAAAAATGCTATATTTCTTAACCTGGATTTATTAAATTGTTCAGATTATTTACGTATTAAAAATCCATAACAAAGTTTATTAAAAATAGTCATGTGAATCGTAATATGAAATGTAGGTACTTGTAATATCAAACGCGGAATTAAACTCTGTTCATTGCTATCCCCTATGGTTGGTAAGGCATTCTAACAATTATGAAGGTAGTCATTTGTTTCACGGTTGGCTGATAAGCAGCAAATATAACATGCATTGTCATCAATAAATATATTAGCATGCCAAATGACAGAGATCGTAAAGTTTAGCGTGGCCTATTTACAGCCTGAGACGACCAGCGAGACGTTTTGTGTTGAACTGCTTAAACTGAACTGAATTGTTTCAAAGGCTGTGTACAATTAAAAATAGCTTCAGCGAGCGCGTTTTTCCGCACTTTGGGCGGAAAACATCCCATAGGCAATTGCTGCTGGGATAGCAAGTATTGAACGCTTTAACCCAGGTCATGGTTTATCGTATTTTACTGTTAAATAAAACGGGTGTTTACTTACGCTAAAAATAGATGCATTTCGGAATTGCAGACTATCGAAATTTTTGTAGATAAAAAAGAATAATTATATTTCTGCTGCAGTTTGTCTAGGACGCACATTGCTCTCTTTTTGGGGCTCAGGTTCTTAGACTGATTTGTTAGTTGGCTTACTTATAAGTCTAAACTATGTGTGGTTAGGCTACCGCTAGTTATAGGTGATCAGAGGACAAAAATGGCTCGTTTCAAACCCGGTCTTTTTGTTCGTCAGCTTTCTAAAGAACATTTTGGCATTGAAAATACAGACAAACTTTTATGATTTTCGCAATATGTTAGCGATGACGAGTTTCAGGATGATTACTATCGACAGGTCATGGAGCAGATTTAACGTGATGGCGCTAAAAATAGCCCTGAAGCAATTTTCCCCACATTTCAGTGTCAGTGTCATGGAGGTGCTGAGAACATTCGGACTTTAAGGTGTGTCATTCAACATCTATCTCACGGGACTTATTCCATCACCGTGACCACGGATTATAAAGGGCTATTGAAGGACACCGTGGATTTTAGTCAGTACAAGCCTGACAGTAAGCCCGGCCGGACTCATTTGATGATTTTACCAAGTAAAAAAAAACAAGAAGTCAATGTATTTTCTCGAGATGAATTCGACAATCGGTAAAGAAAGTAAAGAAGTCGTAGTAGCACCGCACGAAATCGAATCGAATTATAAACTAAAAAAGATGAAGGAGCTAATTTTGGTGAGGTAGTCACTCAGCATACAAATGGAAAAACCGCAATGATGCTGTGCTCTGGAGTAAAATCTATATAGACGGTTTTTTGTAATTTGTGTAAAGAGCAGAAAACATGCAAAAGGCTAGGTGACTTTGTTACCATTATTGTAACTAGGCATTTGGGAGACCTCTTGTTCTAAGAACTGCATAATAAATAGCTTAATGATACATGATAAAACTCGAGGGATAGTACCTATTAACACTGTTATGTATCTAATGAACAATGCAATTATCAGCAGTTTTCCAATCATTTCTTTGAATCGGAAATTGGTTTTCACATTTTCAGTTCCGCTTGTTATTCAGAACATTTGAGCGGGCGCTCGGTCGTGTCGGTGTGGTTGCGCGTCACGGGCATTGTCTCGCATCGGTCGCGGCGAGTCGCGTAGGCCGGTTTTTTTCTCGTCTGGCGGCTGTCCAGGTGTTTTGACGGTCTTTGTCAATGTTGAATTTATTAATACCCTAGATCGCTTTGTTTTTCAGTCGAGGTTAGCGACATCGCTTAATTGCACGCCATTTGCTCAAGCTATTTACCCTATCGTGTTCATTGCAGAATGCAAATACAGATATAATTCTTTTTCCCTCTTTAACTTACCAACGAACAATACAACTTCTGTGTTATGTATAATTTATGCCTCCATAAAATTTCATGAAATAGAATTACTTCATTTAACGTGATTTGTTGTTGTTGTGCAGCATTTAGTCACATCGTCTGCTGCAAGGACGTTGAATAATGTCAATTGAAATTGCGTAACGTTGTCTGGTATTCAAAAAATGTAATTATTTGGGTGTTGGTAGCGGGTGATCAAAATAAATCCGGCATGCGAGTGTGTGCCAGATCGCAGCAGCGTGCGCGCCGCCCGCCCGCCGCTGTCTCGCGCTCGCCCGGGCAATGCGCGAGCGCACTGCGTCGCGCCACTAACCGGTGTGAACCGGACACATGTGCGACAATTACCACCTTCAGCTTCGAATACCCTCTTTTATCTCGACTAAGGTTTTGATTGTGCGTCAGTCGATTGCACTCTTTTGATGATCGCATATTTTAATTCAATTTGTACAAAACAAGGTCGTGAAAAGAATGACCTACCCTTCTTAGTTCTTCAACAGCAAATAAAATTATAAAAAATAGATCATTTCATTACAATTACACTTTTCCTGTTTATGACCTTCCTGTATTCTGTCAGATTACTTTATTTGTTATTATTACAGGTATTTATTGTCATCGCCACGTGACATTGCTGGCATGACTGAATTTATAATTTATTGATATTAAATTATCTATGAAACAGTAACTTTGTAGATAGGTAATTGATTTTTCTTTTGAAATCTAGATATTATAAGGGCTACACTTTATTCTAATTTTTTTTCAAATTGATGGTGCGTTAAACTAGACATTGACGACATGCGGGAAAAATATGACTGCCATAAAATGGAAAAGATAAAAATATATTTCATTAACACTTCTATTCTTTTACCCACATATGTGGATTACCATAACCTCGAATCTGGGGACGATACAAGGATTTGGCTTCAAACTGGAATGCATTAACAGATTTAAATGTCAGTTAAATATAATTTACTGGAAGTATTTTTGTCAGCTTGTAATATTTCAGAAATGCCCTTGCGATGTGTAACGATTGAAAAAACAAATATTTGCGTTTTTGTAATTATCGTGAGAACTAGACTATTAGAAAGAATAATAAAGAACCTTGTTGCCAAAACATTTGCCAATATAATGTAAACATTTGTCTAAAATTTGTATTAATTCATATCAATATTTCTGTTTAATTGAGGAATAAAACTATAGAAACCATTATATTATGTAGGAATACACTATGACAGAAGTCAATGAACCAAATCATATTAAAGTATAAAGAACGTATAAATAAGTATAAAGGCTACATTTTGTAGTTGCAATTCAATACAATAGCAAGACCTGAAACCAACTAAGTCTGCTGCAATCGCGTGACTTAACTGAAGTGAATTGGAAAACTTTCCAAAACTTAGTATTCAAAACAAATACTTTGACTCAGATAGTATCAAGTCGCAGGCAACTATGTCAGTACTGACTGGGAATAGTGCTTTAATTGTTAACAAAGTTGCTTAACCTGTTCCGATTATTTGTAAGTCTACCTACTATTTTATTATGGCTTTGTGTCAATGTCCTTTGCACCAGTTATACCATAATACTGCGCTACATAATTGCACAAAGTGTTGGAAAATGTTCATGAGAACCAAGAATTATGAACAGATGCATTTATTTCAATCAGCCCCTTTGAGCTTTACTTTTTTTATATTTCATAACCACTGTTCTCTTAATCGTGAAGGAGAACATCGTGAGAGAACTGGCGTCCTTTTTTTTTACGCGGTAATTATCAAATGAGTCCTCCCGCCCAGGAATCAGGGCGGGAGGGACTGTCAGACTTGACTGACTAAAATCCACGGCGGAGTCGCGGTATACGTAAATATGTCCCGCAACCCCGGTAAGGCTATGGCCCACTACAGGGGGGGGCCGTCAAGAACTGGCGTCCTAGAATTAGAAAGTACATGTGACATCTACCAACCCGAACTGGGCTAGAGTGGTGGTTTACAGCCCACTCCATCTCACTTAGAACAGACCTATGACCCAGCGGTGGGAACATTAAAGGCTGATTATGTTTATGCTACGCGTATTTTGAGTCTTCTTATCATTACTAAAAGCTGAAAATCAATATAAAGCCACGATACAATCTCTGAAGCAGACGTATCTACTTGTTAGTCAATGTTGCATGACCGTAAAGTTGGTGACGTTATATTCATGGAGAGAGGACACGGTCTCCACGCATAGGGAACTGGGTCACGGTATATCAATACGATGCAGTCCTTTGTTACAAGAATCAGGTTGTACCCCGACCTTTGATTGGTTGTCACGCGCGGCTGTATGTAGAAGTTGGTTGTATTGCGGTCTTTAGGAGAGAACTAAAGGGAGACTGATCTATGCGTATTCAATAAAGCTGACTAGATATTTTTTTAAACAATGACAGAATTTTCTTAAATTACTGGTGCGGTATGAAACTGTATTGAAGAACCTCTTTTGTATTTTTGTCTGTTATTAGTAGCGCTTTTTTTGAACTTATTATAGTCCCACACACATAGTTTTTTATTATGCCTACACCAAGATTTTTTTCTGCATCGAAGGTGCGTTTACAAACACAGAAACTCACAAACTCGGTCTGTCTACAAGCTTGCTTCTTGCATCGATGTTCTTTCGAGTGGATCTTAATGTAGATCTTCTCAAAAACATACAGGCCATACAGCATAGTTTAATCCCTAATAAGACCTCTAATTCTAATGACAATGTTGTAGTCACTTTCTGAATTCAAATATTGCATGTGAACCTCTAAAATCACGGTCATAACATGGCCTCTAGCAGAAAAACGACAAAAAATAAACAGGTAACATTTCCATATAAGTTTCCGGTAAGTAATGTATGGTGTATTGTTAATCATATGTCCGTGACGTAACTCGCGAACCCCTTCACTTGTCGTCCTTGACAGTGGTTGGTATTTCTACCAATTCGCGTGTTTACTCAAATTACGTTAGAATTTTCTAACTTGAGTCTATGTTGCCCATAAACCTGATGAATAACTTGTGAAAGTGGAAAATATTATTTATCATTAGTCGTTGCTAGCGGCGTCTGCCATCGGCTTCGTCTACTTTTATGTTGAATTTTATCCTACGGAAACTTAACACTGGGATAAATGGTATCCTATGAGCATGTCATAACCATCCAAATCCGTTCAGTTGTTTGTGTATGAATCCATTAATCATTTTATAATATCAAGTAGTATAGTTAGATATTATATTTTTTATTTATATTGGTATCAGGTGAATAAAGGCGGATTGACCAGTCATTTAAAGAAGTAAAGAAAAAGCTGTTAACATCGCCCCTGAGAAAAAAGCAAAATATAAGACAAACAAAACTTTGCTTAAACTTATAGCTGCCGTTTTGATGCTACTAAAAATCTATTTAAAGTACAAAAGTGCAGTGATATATAAAATTATATTTCCTTACCAAATGCATCAACGTATTTATATTTTCGACGGTCAATGTCATATTTCTCCATAAGTAAATAAAGGCAGACCTTTCGTGTCTCAGCGCGGTCGGGCCCGCATTGATTCACCAAATTGAACTTTAAAATTCTATGGTAGTGGCCTCACTGACATCTCGCTGACAAGGCTTACATCAGCTTATTGATTTTGTTTAATTTTAGAAGATACCTATGATTTAAACACTAGGTAGCCGCTTCGCCTAAATTAATTAGTGGTTGAATAACGCAAATGTCACAACTTAACTTCACATTAATTTAAAAAAATAATTCATTCTCTCCATGTCTATTGACAGTTTTTTTGACCCCTAAGCAAATTCCCTATTTCATTTTTCTCGAAACTGTGAATCGTCTTGCCATCCGATATGGGAAAATTAACAAAAAAATTATAATGAAGAAGATAATGAGAATATAATAATTTAAAAAATATATTTTTGTTCGTGCCTCTGCATTAAAAATGTACTTTCATAATCTAGGTATCCTATCTGCGGGAATAGGTCGTTATAAAGAATATAATAACAAATATTGCGGGAGGTACGATATGATATCTAGAGACTATGAATGTTGTATAAAGAAGCATTAAATCGTAAGTACACTTATAGTAACGTATGGTAAAGGGTAAAGGGGAGCACCGACGGTTACGGTTAAAGATATTTATTTACTTAAAAGAATTTACAAAATTCACTTACAGAGCATGCAAGCGTAGACAAAGTAGGTACGTATCTTAAAATTAACATTTCTAATAATGTGTAGTACTTCGACTCAACAAACATCTATCAACACAAGGGCGGATCCAGCTTTTACATCAGGGGGGGGGTCACCATGACGCAGACAGCTTGCCTCTGTAGCTAGCTATACTTTTTTTTTTATCGTGGTAAAACCATTAAATGAGTCCTCCCACCCAGGGCAGAGCGGGCGGCACTGTCAGACTTGTACTGACTAAAAGCCCTTTATGTTCCGGGGTCACGGTAATGATATAAGTCCCGCGACCCCGGCAGGCTTCGACCCTCTGAAGGGAGGGCCCGTCATCATGCTGACACTCTCTGGGGGGCGCGTGGAACACAACGTGCCGTCGACCATGGTCATGGTCCATGGTCGGTCAGCGAGTAGCCCATTATCTCCTTGCCACCCGCATGCCCGTGCCTACGGTGGCAGGGGGGGGGAGCTGGGGTGGAGGGAGGACGCTGTCCTTTCCCTCACGCAGCCCGTTTCCTCCTTCGCGAGCATGACTGCTTGGCAGAAAGAGGCGACCGCTTCACATTCCCTCTCCGCACCATGGCCGCGCAATGCCGGGTACAAGATGTCTCCGCCTATCGGCGTCGTGAGGACACGGCGGCGGTGCTCTGCCCAAGCGGGGCAGTCCTACACAGTATGCTCCACCGTGTCCTCCGGCGATCGTCGTAGTGGTGACACCCAGGCGTTTCTTCCTTTCCCATCCGACACAGGTACCTCCCGAAACTTTCGTGTCCGGTGAGGACCTACGTCATGCGCTAGGTCAGGACGTCGCTCGTGATGCCTGTTTAGCCACACCTCAAAGCGGGGTCTTACCGCGCGTGCGGGCATGTCGCGATTGCGACG
Source organism: Agrotis ipsilon (assembly GCA_028554685.1). Classification (NCBI taxonomy): domain Eukaryota; kingdom Metazoa; phylum Arthropoda; class Insecta; order Lepidoptera; family Noctuidae; genus Agrotis; species Agrotis ipsilon. The sequence goes on from CM052968.1 coordinate 4,798,533, forward strand.
TGCCCGCGATTGCGACGTGCGAGATATACATATACTTAATATTTTATCAGATTTAATACATGCTAAGTTGACAATATATACAAACTAAAGCTAAAAATTAAAAATAAATAAAACTATACATTTACAACTAAACTTACACTAAAATAAAAAAAAACCTATTTTAACAAAAACAAAAAAAAAAACATAAAAAGGCAGAGTCACTTAGGCGTCAAAGTACTCCTCCGCATCGCTGTCATCCGGAAACGTGCCCAGAAGACTGGCAGCATTGCCACGTTGGATGGCAATGCTTATTCTTTGACCAAAAAAGGAACCAGCCCTCTGGTCACGTGAACTGTCGATCAGTCGGCGAGAAATTTCCTTAAAAAGGATACGCGCACTCGGACCCCATGACCCGAGCGTTTCGACCCCAAACGGCTCAAAACTGTAGCAACCATTAAGGTTACAGTATTTGCGCCGTTTGAGGTTCTCAGCAGCCGCAGCAGCAGCGCCAGCACAGCCCGCCGTGCTTGCAACGTGGGATGGCGCAAGGGTATCGACACAAGTAGCGTCCCATACCAGAGGCCTACCCACCTTCCAAGGCACCAACGTCATACCGTCTGGTCTTTTCCCATCGTCACGTACCAAGCCATTTGGTTCTAAAACCGCTGGTACGCCGGCGGAGGCAAAAGCTCGACGAATAATGTCGTTGATGCTAGCGTGACGAGCTATGCGACCTGCGCTTCTGCTGCAAGACAAGCCATGATGCCCGAGGTTGTCGACAGCTTCACCACAGTGACAACGATGCGGAGCAACACAAGGTGCGCCCAAGCGAAGGCCTGTAGCGAGCCGAAATGAAGCATCATCCATCATGGTGCCAATGGTGGATGATGGGAGTGCTTGAAGCCATAATCCCGACTCCCACTCCCCCACAGCCAGCAGACGGGCGCGCTCCGCAGCATTAGTTGACGTATTTAACAGGTTATTCCGTACAATACTGCAGAGCGGCACGTCCCACCGTCTTTGGGAGGACAGGTAGTCGGGCAAATCCGTATTGGGACAAGCCATTTTCCAAGCGTTCAACGCATCGGTCATAAACGGTACCTCAAAATCGACCAGTGAACTTGATAAAATGTTCCTGGTTAATTTCTCGGTACCGTAGACCGAGGAGAGGAAAGCCGGTAAACTAATACTTGAAATTTTGCGGACGCCGAGACCACCCAAGCGGATAGGAAGAGTGGCTTGCTGCCACGCTCGGTCGTCCAGGGCCACATTTAGGATGGAGGTTAATGTATTTCTAATGATTTTATCTACTTTTTCTAATAGTTGTGGGTGTTTCCAAAGGTGTGAGGAACGAAGACTATAGGTAAATTTTGGTCCAAAACAGCAGTATCGAATAATTGTGAAGGCTGAATGTAAGTTGATTTTAAAAAGCCTTTCCGAGACATCATTGAAATTTTGAATTTTATTATCAATGAAGGTGGGAAATGATTCATCAAAGATTGGGGACCCCAGGAGGTGAAGAGAGTCTTTTTCGGTAATTTTGATGTTGGGTGCGATTGAATTAAATTTAGAAATGGTTGTCTGTCTGTCGGTAGTCCGGGGAAGATAAATTTCACATTTGGATAGGTTGAGCTGTAGGCCAATGGAATTGAATTTTTCTTTTAACAAAATTAAATCTTCCAGAACTGTATCTACATCACCACCCAGAGTCCCGTCATCAAGATACCATACGTTAAATTTTGAATTTAGCTGCCGAATTATTGGATTTATTGCTAAACTAAAAATGACTGGCCCAAGAGGGTCACCTTGTTGACAGCCAACGGCAGATTCTAAAAGGTTTTCCTTATAAAGTAATTTTGAAGGGTTCCTGTAGCATTGGTAGAGAAAACTGTAAATTTTGGGTATTTCTTTTTGTACTTCTGCCAACAAGGTGTCCCTATTTACAGAATTGAAAGCATTCTTGATGTCAACCTTAAGGATGACCTCACCCTTACCACTGTCAAGGTAGGTTGATAAAGCGTGTACCGCAGCCTCACAGCCCCCTTTGGACCCGAAGCCTAGCTGTAGGGGCTGGAATTTACTGGCCAGTGTCTCACTATAGAAGGCACAGCAAATTTTGGCTGCGATACGCCGAAAGGTTGACCCTACGGCAATGGGACGAATGCCGCCATCCTTTTTGCGTAGGGCACAAAGGTTTGCCCCGTACAAAATATCAATGACGGCTCCGTCCACACCGCCGGAGAGCATTAGATTAATAAGGGCCGTCAGCTCCCTCAAAAGAGACTCACCGGCTTCCCCGGCGCCCGAACTAAGTAGGTCCTTCAAGTGTTGAGGAGTCAGGCCGTCGAGGCCGCCGGCGGAGCCACTTCGGAAGGAGCAAACGGCCGCAGTAACTTGTTGTGCTGTAACTTCAAGAGTGTTGGATACCGGATCGGGGGGGTCAGGGAAGGAGAGGTCATCTGCCGCGGCGGGGTGTTTACTCTCCAGAGCTGAAAGAGTCTCTGGAGAGTACGGCGCCACCACATCGCTGCTGAATATGATCCTAGCTGCACCACTAATATCACCCTCACCCAGTTTAGACTCTACATGATGCAATAAACCTCTATGAGGGAGGTGTGTTGTTAATTTGAGGTCTAAATTTTGGGCCGAAACATTACAATTATCTTTAATTTGAGCTGTCAAAGTTTTTCTAGTAGCCGAATTTTTTTGCACATGTAGAATTCTAAACGGGAAAGTGAGTAGTTGCTCCCAAGCACTTTGAGAGTTCTCCCGGGCGGCAAGGCGGACACAGCGGGCCAAACTAGACGCCACGGAAGGTCTCGCACCACGAGGAACTCTCTTTAAAACTGGGATTGTGGATTTTAATTTTGAAAGATATTTCCAAAAGGGCTGAGTGGGTGAATCAGGTGTTGCAGTATTTTGTGCTGTAGGGCAGGATAAAGGCACATCGTGGGGTTTATGTTTTTTCCCCAGATGCACCTTTAAGCCTCTTTCACCCTTAAAAAATCGTGCTTGGGAGCACTGTGGGCATCTCACTAGACCATCCAGCGATGTGGAAGGTTGACACACACTCCGACCGGCGTCGCTACAGGCGTCATTATTAAACATAAAAGTTTACTTACTTAATCGACTTATATAAATAATAAAACTTTATAACAATAAATATTACAAAAAGAAAAGTCACAAAATGTCTAAACACTCGACACTGACAGGATAGCAGGTGACAGCGGCGCACGGGGACGGTCGCGCTGGCGGCCTGGGGCGCCGCCACGCCAGCAACGCGAACTCATTGGTGCAAGCGAATAGAATCTCAGTCATAGAGTACAATATAATTATATACGGCTCTCAGTCCCAAAGAGTTTAAGTAATATACTCAGTCCTCTCAGTCGTTGCCTTATGACGGGGGCCGCAGCGCACACAGATATTTTTCCAGTAGATTAACTGTTTGACAATTTGAATCCTTTTTTGGGCATTAATCATAATTAAATGAGCAATTCTTTATAATATTTTGGTCAAAATAAAATCTAAAAATACGGATCAGCAATCCGACATGTTGCCATGGCAACCAATAGGATAGGATTTTATAGGATTCTATATTTGAACCACTCGCAATTGCAGAAGCCACCTATGAACCAGCCTGCCGCCCAGGGGGGGGTCATGACCCCCATGACCCCCCCCCTGGATCCGCCACTGTATCAACAAAACAAATATATCAGTAGCAGGTAGTTAGTTACACACAAGAAACAGCAGTTTTAAGCGATGGACGGTTGATGGCGATTACGTTACAGTCACACCATGTCACGGCGTGACACGCCGCCTTTACAATTATTGACAACTTTCTTTAATGACCGAGCTCTTTTTATCGTAATCCAAGGATTTACCCTCTAGCGGGCTAAAGCCCGTGTGACAAAGTGTCGCGGGACTAATCATTACCGTGACCCTGGAACGAATATGGCTAATGAAGTAAATCGTGGATTTTAGTCAGTACAAGTCTGAAAGTCCCTCCCGCCCTGCCCTGGGTGGGCGGACTTATTTGATGATTTTATCACGACAAAAAAAAACAAAAGAATTTATTTCATGGAAATTAGTAACAGACAATTTTCAAGACAATTCAAAAGTGTCGAAACGAGACTGGATTTTCGAAGATCATGAAAAAGCACTCTTTTGCATGTCTTTTATTTAAGTAGTTGTCAAATAGGGAAAGTGGCGTGAAACGGGATGTAGCCATATAAATAACTGTGATCTTCATAATATTTCAATTAAGATTGTTTATTCCTCAACAATCTTTATAATTTATCGATATCACATTATACAATCACTTAGCAATCTAAGAACGATTAGTGACAATTAATTAGCGGTTTCTTGAGCGATTGTTACTTAACGATACATTGATTATTGATAGTCAGGTCATTAAGATAGCATCTGCTTATCAGTGAAATCTTCAACCGGTCAATCAAGTATTCTTACAAACATTTGGTTATTATGACGTATAATTTACATTATTTTTTGGTCCTTCGACCCGGATAACAAGGCAAGTGATCACTTAATTTGCGTGTCAGTTAAAATGATTACATTCTATGTCGCTTTATGACGTTATTTAGATTCAGGTAATAATAATAATAAAATGTTTATTTCTCACCACAAGCCAGGAAAGACAAAATATTTTTCATCCCCCCACCTCGGAAAGGGTACTTTTGCTCTTCGATATCTGAGCGTAAAAGCCGTTTTTATCCTCAAGTGAGTAAAAGTCGTTTTTATCCTCTAGTGAATAAAGTAAATTTGAATTTAGAACATCGTATGAACAAAAGAGTAGCAGCAGTAATGGCGGCCGATGACCGCAACAGCTGATCGCTTGCTGTGGTGCCCACTTGACGTTCGAAGGTTGTCGAGGAAACAAATTCTATTTTTAAAATTTGATGTGGTACACAGGTGGGAAAGCAGAGTACGCTCCTCGGGTGTAAGGCTGCGTTGCCTTGGGCTAACTTGAATCCCTCGCTTCACTAAGGATTTTTAACATTATTCCCTCGTTTCTTTCGGGTCTCAACACTTGAACCTTCTCGCTGCGCTACGGATGGAGGTTCACCCCCAGAATCCTTAGTATCGCTTCGGAATTCAATACGCCTCCCTTGGAGCGTAATCTACAATTATTTTGTTAAAATCTCAGACCCAAAACATTCTTGGCTCAGTACTTTGTTTTACCTTTTTTATTTGCTTTGTGCGGTTTTCCTTTCACGTCTTATTGTTATGTTATGAAAAAAACCAAGATAAAAATAAGTAACTTAATAATACTTAGGTAGTAGTTTTCAACTACTACCTAAGTATTATTTGTTTTAATTTAAAAATTATTCTGTTCTATAATAATGTCTTAGTTAATACCTGAACTGAAATAAAAGCCTATCTTGTGTTTGTACAATGTACATCTGACTGTTTTTATTTGTTTTTGCATTTAGTCATTTCCTCGCTGAGGTGGGATGAAAAGTTACGTGTTGCACTCGAGTGCAAAGATTTTTCACCTTGTGCTCTTTTGATTCCCTCGCTATCGCTCATGATTCTAATTTTGAATCACTCGTTGCACTCGTGATTCAATTTTAGAATCATTCGCTTGCTCGGTCATCAAACATGAGCACGCGGTTAAAAATCAACTTTGCACTCTTGTATAACAAATAACTATTTCACAGAATATACTTAACTAACACATTTTTCTGGTTGTGGATCGCTGGTGCCTGTGGTAGGTAGTAACACCTGTAATACAGGTCACCAGGACCCCTCCCGTTACAGAGTTCACATTAAAAATAGTTTAGGTACAGGTAATGTATTGCAACAAATAAGTAGTGAATATATTGTACAAGTCGAACATATTTCGAAATAAAGAGCGAGCTCAAAAAAAAAGGTGAAAGTGTGTTGGAAAAATACGACTCTCTTGGACAGCGCATAAGTCCAGATAAGAAAAAGTCATATTATGTTACATTTTTATTTAAAAAAAAAGGTCTACAGAATTATAGTGAACCGAAAGAATACAGACAGGCATCATGTTGTGTAAGGAATTTGTAAAATTAGAATGACATCAATCGAGATTTGTGTTAATTGTACTTACGTTATTATTAAGTTCAGACGGAAAGTATAGTACTATTTTTATATTGATCATTAGTTTACAACTGATGGGTAGGTCACGGTTTCATTACTCCCAAGGTATTCAATACGTCCAAGGTTTGCCGTGAAATATTACAATTAAAATTTAATATCAGACTTTGACATAAAACCTCATAAAAGCAACAATTTTTTCCAAATCCGTACCCTTAGCACGAGTTTTCATACTTTTACTTTACAGCGTCTTTCCAGTATTTACAGCGTTTCTTGTATGAAAAAATGGAACAGCGCCTCTGGTATGCGAAGATAGACCTTTTTTTCCTTGAAAATTGTCAATTTGAAATTGTCAAAGTTCCAGTTTACTTTACGTCTCAAATACTGAAAACTCGTGCTAAGGGTACTGTAGGTTATTCGAACTTTTTGGTGAAGCTATAAAAGTTAAGTTTTTATTGTTTTTGTGTCAAGTGACATTTATATGTTCAACAAACTTTTAAGCTTTGACACACTGCTGATGAAACTTCCGCAGTAAAGGTCTGCGTGTGATTTTCGCCAAAAAAGGAGCTCAAGGACGTTCGTTAATGAGTTACGCAGGTTACGCTGCGTGACTGCGACCAAGGCTGATTCGATTCACCAGGTATTTGTTGCTGCCCCTAGCACCGTTTACGTTTGTCGTTTGCATGGGCATATCTCTATTACAATTACTATTACACACACAACTGGTTCTGTTGTTTGTTTTTGGAATAGCGCCAAACTTAAAGTCTACTAAAATTTCGAGAGTTACTCCATCTGGAGGTGCTGCGTCGGAGTTTGGTTAAATAACAAAACGGTCGGCTCTTGAAAGAAAAATATTGCTTTAAATCAATATCAAAGTTCTTGACAGAATCTATCTATCTACCAAAAATAAACACACTTGACATAAATTCTAATTCATTATTTTCAACAATAAACTTTGCTCAGTTTTCATGAAAGTCGCGACAGCCCGCGCCATCTATTAGAGTTTTCCGGAAACATTAAAGACGATAGCGCTCTAAACTACAGACGAACGCTGACGAAGTTTTCCGAATGTGCATTCAATTCGAGCGCAATTCCCCTTCGTGTTATTCAGTTTTCCCGAAAGATGGCCGCTAGATTGAACAATTTGAATAATCCTCGGGGTTGTTTCATTCAAGTGATAAGCATAATTCTAATAAGATTAACACTCACAAATTGTTGAGGCATGCAGTTTACTCTGTCTACAGTTTTACAGTATCTTAATCAATCGAATTAAGACTTTTGTTTAAACATAATATCTCTCCTGTTAACTATGGAGGGCTTTTTTTTTACGTGGTAAAATCATCAAATGAGTCCTCCCACCCCGGGCAGGGCGGGATTGACTGTCAAACTTGTACTGATTAAAATCCACGGTGTCCTTCAATAGCTCTTTATGTTCCGGTGCCACGGTGATGGAAATAAGTCCCGCGACCAACTACTGAGGGCTGAGATAAAGGTGAGGTGTCGAAATGTGGGTGTGTCTAAATCCCTTGTAATATGGGGCGAGCCCATAATGCCATCAGCCGGGCACAAAAACCGACTCTGTGACTGTTACTAAAAAAAATCCTCATGAACAAGAGTAACACTTTGCTGGATTGGGTAATTAAACCCGGGAGTTGAAACCTCATGTTCAGCATTCGTGTTTGCGACAATATTGGACTTAAGTAGTCAATTTTATTCTGTTTGATTATACTATTTTACAGTTTATTTTGGGTGATATCACCTGGGTGAACAAAGTGGAATAAACCTATCATTGTGCCGATAGTCGTTATGGCCAAAGGCTTGATGGCCAAGAGTCTTGACGAACATCTTTCGAGGCTCTCCCTAGGTGGTTGGATCAAGGGCCTGATTCAGAAGGCAGTACTCCTCGATATGGCTCGCGTAGTGAGCAGGTTCCTGTCTCTGGAGCCCTAACCACAAGTAGCTTGTACCCAGTGACGGATTACGGCTATTTGATGCCCTAAGCAATTGAAGTCTTTGGTGCCTATCCACAGGTTTTTTTTTCGTGATTAATTACATCAAATAGGTCGTCCCACTCAGGCCGGGACGGGAGGGACTGCCAGACTTGTACTGACTAAAATCCACGGTTATCCTTTTATAGCCCAGTAGCCCTTAACGTTCCAGGATTACGGTTACTTGATGAGATAGTCCCGCGACCCTAGCAGTCTTTTCCCTCTAAAGGGGGGAGGGCACAGTCAGTTTGCTGACAGCTCTTTGAGGTGCGCGTGGAACACGACGCCGACGTGCCGTCGGCCCTGGAACAGTCCAGTATGACTGCGCCTCCGCAGCAGTGTCTTAATTTAATTGTTTTTAACGTATTCATTGGTTATAAGAAAGGTATTGTGTAGATAAGTAGTTCGTTCAGTAGGTAAAATGGAACCTAGGTATATGTATGTAAGAGCGAGCGAAGCGAGCTCGATTTTTTTTTTGCACCTTTCTTGTATATGCAATAAATAAAGTAACCAGGCCTTATGCACGATGTAATAGCGAGCTAGTAAATTTTAGCAGTTTGAGTAAGTTTTTGGTGACGATAGAATCCGTCCTTAAGATTTTTTTGTGCTTCTTCTGGTGCTCCCCCAGACGTGATGCCCTAGGCAATTGCTTAATTTGACTATGGGTTAATCCCTATATATAATATTTTATATATTCAAATATTAGAAATACTTTAAAAATTTTGAAAAAATGTTTGTAAATGAATAAACGAAATGAAAAAATAATACCATAAGATAAATTATATACTACTCAAAAGAAAATAAGGGCCAACTGATTTTTGTCGATTTATCAAATAATAATTAAATATTACTAGTTATAATGACTGAATCTGATTAATATTAACGATTTTACTTGGAAACACACAAAATTAAGTTTGTATTCCAATCAATCGTTAAATTAAATGAAATTGAATGAAAAGTGGGGATTTGCAGGGATGTATCAACTTACACAAAACATTAAAAAACTCGAAAAAATAACGTCTTTAACGTTCCAAAGTGTTCTTTAAAGCTTCTCTTTTAACTCTGTTCTCTCTGTGCTACTCATTTTAATGGATGTGCAATGTTCAGGGTTAAATACCAAACATTTTCTTTGCGATTCTCTACCAGTAAGTTTTCAGACAATTAATGAGATCCAGCTGGGTGCTGATGAGAATTTTACTTTCTTTTGCACTCTTCTTTAACTCATCTCTTAAATGCTGAATAAAACTTAGGTAAAAATCCTGAGTAGCCACTGTAACATCGTAATTCGAACATCAGCGAATGTGTGCACTGTTAGTCGCGTCGTGTCCGCTCGACCATTATCCTGCTTGAAGATGAACTCAGGTACTCGTTGCTGTGCGAATGGGATAATGTGGAGTTGCCCCACATTCGCTACGCAATTTTGAGCAGTTACAGCAACGTTATTACGAAGTGCGAGCTCAGTTTTGCGTGATAGAGACAACCGCCCCAGAGCAAAATTCAGATCTCATCGGAACAGTCTGTTTCAAGAGAGCAAAGATCTGAAACCTGTTGTTTAGATCTTCTCTACACTCAAATGAATCAGTCTTAATAAAAAAAAAATAAGCCTGCAGTCATAAATAAAAAGCAATGAAGACCATTCAAAACAGTTAAATAATTTTTGTCTTTTCAAATGTTTCACTATTTGCACCATACGCTCCAGTTAACTGGAAGACAACTACGCATCTTCTTGAGTATTACTAGTCTTCATGGAGTCGATTCGGTATAGTCTAGTCAAGTATAGGGGTGCCTGTAGCTCAACGCAATGGATTTTGTACGGTCCGCGCGGTAGATTTTCGCTCTATTTGCGCGGTTAATCAAACTTAATGGTCTTCTTAGGCTTTACTTACTTACTTTCTTCCAGGATCACGGCGTCTGGTGATATTACCCGTCTTTTGAGACCAGTTTCAAACTTTTTGAACCACTGGTTGCGAATATTCCACCATAAGACCTACCTGTTCTGGCTATGCCCCCCCCTGGATTAAGGTAACACCCCAAGTGGCTGTATTTGCATCCATATGTCTCCGAATAAATGGCATTATGAGATTAAACAATCGTTATAGCCTACTTGCTGTAAATGTCGAAGAAAACTCCGTTAGAAGTTTGAAATATAAAAAACACCAAACCTAAATTCTAAGAAATCTCAAATATCTAATTTAAAAAAAGTTATGAATTTCCGATTATGCAGTAAAAACAATATTAATACTTGAAAGAAACTATAACAAGGTATTTACCATCTATTATGTACACAGAATAAGAGTAATACTTGATTAAAGTGCAATTTTATAAGTGGCCCCTATTTTGTTTTGACGAGTATATAATACGGCGTTATTTTGCGGAAATTCATGACATTAAATGTTTAAAAAAATTTAGGCTTGGATGCAGGGCGCAGACTCACACTCCCGTCCTCATGCATATGCACATGCAAGAAAGGATCCACCATCCCGCCCTCATGCATATGCACACGTGGAAGAAAAGCGCAAAAACATGCCATGCAATCAAACATAAATACTCAAGTATACGTTTCATTGCATGGCAGGGGGTGGGACTGCATCCTAGTACCAAGCCTGGATTTTTGTCGCGGAATTAAAACTAGATATTTTTACATTAAAATGGAACCTGTGATTCATTAAGACTCCAATAAAATGCGAAGTGAATACTGGGAACTCAAATGGGATACTGTAAACAAATTACCAATTAACATTTAATTAATTACAGTGAAAGTCAACTGAACTGTAAAGTCACATCAAAATATTTGTTGATTACTACGTATAATTTCCGTATCCAGCCGAATGGTTGTTCAATTTGCTGCGTCGCGAGTGGCCAGCGTAAATTTACACTGGCGAGCAAATATTTACCGACCCGGTCGGTAGCTCGCCGCTGAAAGCCATTGTCACATCGAGCCGACCCCCTGTCCATTCGGCCCACAAATACTGATTGACTTTCCATAAGCTTGTACGCCTTTGTACACCGAGTCTTTGAATTTTCACAATTCACAACCTGAATTAGAAAAGTTTTTGGTCTCCATAATTGAGGAAGTTTCTCGTAGCCGGTAAGTGAGTCGTGAAATGTCTCTGTTTTAAAATGGCAATATCCATCGCCGAGGAGTCAGTTTGTCGTCCAAATCTTGAAGTTAACTCAAGTGTAAACAAGTTATTAACTTTGATAGTGGAAGGTACTTCCCAGTCACTTTCCTAGATGGATCTCATTGAACAGAACGACAATAGAGATTCGATGTTTAATTATCATCTTCCCACTCCTATTGGAATAAATATATTCAATAGTCGCTCTTCATGCAAATTAAGTTTTGAAGACAACCAAATTTTCAATAAAAACAAGCCCACGCTCTGAAGAGACATCAGTAACTTCTTAAAAGAATTACCCTCTGTGTGCTTATCTCTCCTTGTTGTTTGGCAGGGTGACTTTAACTTTTAATGCCTGGTCCAAGCGCGGAATTTTCAAGAAACGACAATAATGCCCCTCAAACTTTGCATATTTTTTCATGTTTTATGAAAGGAGCATGCGAGTTATATTTACAGGCAGGTTGAAGCTGGTACTAGAAATCAAATATTGATAGCACTTGAAAGTTCTGGGTCAAAACTTTAGTTTGTAAGATAAGCTAAACGTGTTCATCTTCAATGGTAATTGATTTCTCGAACCCCTCGTAACACTTCTGTTGGCGAGAGTTAAGTTCGCAGAACAGTGAAATTTCGACAAGGATTATCCATTATATTGTCGTAATAACATTGTGGTGAAATAGGGTCACGATAACTCGGCATGTGATTTTAATGAGATAGAAGCCGACCTTTTCAGTGACAATGTGTATACTACATTTTTCGTTTCGTTTGCGTTTCCATCGCGTAAGGTTGCCAATGACCAACCTGTTGACTCAATCCTTTGGTTGACTTTTACGACGGTATCGAAAGGACGTACTATTCTGTACTTAGAATAGCCTTCACAAACACTTTTTGATGGGGACTGTTTATATACTTCCAAATGACTTGTGACGACATTTATCACTTTTGGCAGTAGCCTTCCATTTTTATCTCGTTTTTTATGATGACACGATGGCAGTTGACATTAAACCCTAAATTGACATAACAGTTTTTACTATGTATGCAACAATTACTACATGAATATAAGTATTTTACGTCGTTATGAATAATGTTAAGTGCTGCCCTTTCTAGAACTACATAGCTCAATACCTCATTTACTTATTCGTGGTAAGTAAAAGCGTTAGCAGTAACCCACGCTGCGGCTGTGGTCCGTGGCAGACCGATATGCCTTAGTGGGCGCATTCCGACCTCAGATTATGATATAAGCGTTTGTTTGTATGTGTTATTGGCACGGTTCTCTGGGTTACCAATAACATTACGTGGTTTTGTGCAAGTTTACGATAACTTCCGTCTATATGTTCCTAAGTTTGGTGTTACATAAAACGTACCTAATATAAGTATCCATTAAAAAAGTTTTATACTTAGTGAGAATTTTATATATTGTTAGGTTCTTCATCTATTGACGCCAAGGAAAGCAAAACGATTAGTTAATTTAAATCTTCTTAAAAGTCGAAATACATGTTTTTTTTAGTTCAACTTTGCTGCTATATTTCTTTCAGCCGACAGTTTACGTATTTATACCGATTACTTCGATCCATCTGGTTTCTGCATTCGCGATTTATAACAGAAAAGTTATCACTAATTGAAAACCCTTATGCAGAGCGGTTACAAAAGTTTTACAATAATTATGTTGATCGAAGCTGAACTAATTTTGTATGCTACGTTGTCATAATTAGCTTTGTTGAGATCATTTATCAGCGCGTAAGTAATATTAATTGAAGAGCCCTCTAAAGTCACGTCTGGAAACTGCGCAGTCATGTAGCGCGGAAACTTGACTGATCATCCTCTTTACATTTCGAGATCCTGTTTTATATAATACACGATGACGACCGCGGCTTTGCTCACAATTGAAACTTGAACCGGCCACCGCCAAACTCTGAAACGCGAAAGAAAAGGAAACTGCTTATTAAAGTATTACGAAGGATGAATTGGCTACAAATATTTTGCTTTTGTACGGCTATATCGTGAACAATTTGCCTTTCTTTTTTAAACAAGAATCGGTAACTGATTGGAGTCAAAGTCCCTCCCAAAGCGCCCAATTACCATCTCTTTCTTAGAAATGTAAAAAGTTTGGTAAAATACTTGGAAGAAAGGAAATTGGTGACGTCACTGTTTTGGACGTAAGGTGTGTCAATTTGAACCTCGATAAATGTCTACAAACAAACATTTTTTTTTTTTTTTTTTCTCCTTTTATTTAATGCAATCTGTCCTGGGACATTCAGCAGTAGGTAGATGATGTTTCCTCATCTTGCACGGTATGAAGCCACTGCCTCATCCGATCGATACTACAGCTCATTTATGCTGGTTGGTATAAGTCTAATTGGTTCATTTTTTGTTTATATTGGACGTTTTGCTGTAGGTAATAAAGAAAATAATTATAAAATATTACCTACACATTTCCTTATTACTGTTTGTTCATTCTTCTTTCTAGTAATCGCCGCGGGGTGTCATTAATCAGAGTGTACACTGGAAATAAAATAAACATAACTATGCAACAAGTGAGCGGCTCTTAGGATACAGTATTATAATTTATGAAGTGATAGTAAATTATTATAGTACATTCTTATCAGAATTATGCAAAAACTTACATCGAGGCGAATAAAAAGAGATATTGAGATAAGCTTCAAAATCCCTCGATTTCTTAACGACACATTCGGAAGCACGTAAAGGTCAATAGAATCGGGAGGCTTTGATAGCTCGGCTCGGTTCGACGTACTACAACAGAGCGATGGAGCGCCTCCCGCCAGCCCGCCTCGCCTGCCCGCTCGACTGTGAACGAACGGATCTTGGCACCGCCCTGCACCATACACACAGGCCTCTTGTTATTTTGTAAGGGAATATGTGCTTGAGAAATCCTATTCAGGCAAGCGGGAAATACGTGGTGAAAACTATATGTAAGGAAATCTATAGAGTGCCCATGAAACACACCAACTTAATTTAACTGGGTGTAATTCGAGGAAATAAAAGACCACTATAATAAATGCAGTGTATGATTTTAGAGTATCCTGAAAATAATTGTTTTTTTTTTACTTTTGCATGAAACGGCTGAATTTACATATCCGACAAATAATGTTTGCGTCTCTGGGATTTTAATTATGTGTTGAATTCTTGATAGCAGTTTGGGCGTAAATGTCCCTTTACACAGACGTTACTAGTTTCAAACAACGCATGCTGCACATCAGGTGTTCCAAATCTTCAATTTTTATATGATAACAGAGTGTACTCATCAGGCTTAACAACTCTTGCTAAGGCGTCATGATTGCATGTATTATAGTGTAGCTAGGGTTTTGGAGTTCCACAAAAAGTGTTCTATATCTTCAAATTTACTCTCTCAGCAGAAAATGCTCATCAATGGAACAATTTTTGTGTACCGCTATTTTTGTATCTCTTATAGTTTAGCTGGTCTATTGCAGTGCTGCACCAGGTGTACAAGTTTCCAAGATAAATAATTATAGCCTATATTTTGCCCAGACTTAATAGCTATACAATAAAAACAATCAAATTCCTCCAGTAGTTCCGTAGATAAGAGTTGAGAGCGTTGTTCGGAACTGTAAAAAATAATGAATTTTTAAATTAATCTGAAAGAAAAGCCCACAAGGATTCCCCACACTTTCCTTTGCGTTTTATATTTAGACAGGGTTGTATCATTTACCTTGTACATTTAACTCTGTAAAATTAAATTGGCTAGGGTTAAGCCAGTTGATTCTAACTCGCTGCAGATGAATCAGGTTAGCCAGAGAAAAACTAATTTGTTCCGAAATTGAGTTTGTACAATAACATTATAAAACGTAGGGCTCCCCAAACCGTTTTAATACCAATGGCCGGTATGAACGGTTCCAAAGGTATTTTTTCTGTTTAAATAACCTTGTAATGGAGCCTTGTTAATTAAGGGTAGTTCGTTTAGTCGCTGAAATTGCGGTTGCAAATTATTTCAAGTGTTTTCCGGTCTAATATTAGGGATATGGCATTACCCAGTTTCTGTGTTTTTGGGGTCGGATAGGCAGTCGCTCCTTGTAAGGTACTGATATTCGGCTATATCCATTTCGTCTACAGACCGACCCGAACATGGGAAAAGATACAGAGGTTTTAAGAATTAAAACGGGCCTGGTTCTTCAGGCCCATTCCAGTCTTAAAAAAACCGGCAAAGAATCAGAGAAGAAAACAAAGTGCCTAATTAAACAAAGCTGATGGATTCAGTAAATTCTCAGACGAACGGTAAGAATTTTGTCTGCGATTGTACGTTACGTATTTCTCACAACCTCAGACTAGGACGAGAGTATTTTAAAAAAAAAAATGTTTTAGTGATCACAATCTAAATTCAATTATAACCTTCAATTTTGCAGACAGATTTCATAACTGGTATGTAGCTAAGTTCTTCTATATAAAGACGGTTGTCATCGAAAATATAACAGTTATGTTAATAAAACATTTCAATATGTTTATTCAAGATTTCAGAACTCTGTTGTTTCAGCTTGGCCCCTTGGATAATTCTGTTGCCTCTGACCAAATATTGGTTTTCCCCTTGCATAACCAACCTGCCAAGCATGATCGATGTCTTGACCATCATCTACTGATACTAGCTTTACATAATAACCGTGGTAGGAGCAAAAATGCTATCAGTTTGAAACAACATAACGTCGAAAATTCAATGAACATTTTAGTTATGGGGGAATATTTGAGGACTTTTCAATTAGGTAAATGCTGAAGCTTGTTCATATAAGCAAAGCAACAACATGAATATTCGTTACTTTCGGAAGATATTCTAGGTATTTTTTTTTCATAAAAGTGTCAGTCACTTGTTTCAAATGTGAGAATAAACAACATTTAATTATTTTTAAGCTGCAACACTGAACTCGACACTGCACTGGCAACAATTTCTCTAGCTGATTGCCAGACTTTTGTTGTGTCTGTACTTCGATTATTTTTTTATTAATGATCGAAGAGTTTTAAAATAGAAAAGCCATTTTTTTTCTTTTTACGTAAAATTATAATTATAAAATAAAAGAATGTCAATACTTTTTGTTAAATCTAAAACTGCAAACATAATTGTGAAAAGAGTCTCTTTGTATAGAAATAACGAAGTCTCAATTACAGAGCCACCTGTAGAGCGATTAATTGGGTAACGTGTTCTCCGTAAAATTATTTATGAAGAGGCACTTGCAGACGACGATCAGCCTGGGAATATTTGAGCCTGTTTTTACGGATCACCTGCTTGAATCTATTCACTGTGAAAGAATTATTCCCGAGGGCCACGTATATGTCTGATGAACTGCCCGTCATAAACTTTGTTATAAACAAGTACCTATTATGCGATCCAATGAGTTTGTCCTACAAAATTGATTATCTTTTGTTGAAGGATCTTAATGCCTAGACAAGGTTAAAAGGTTTTCTTCTCAGCATTGATGTGTTGTAGCGAGGTAACGAGATTTTACAAAAACATTTTAATGGAAGGAAAAACATAACACCGCGCTGTCAAGCTGCTATTTCATATTACAAAGGTGTATAAAACATCAAATGGCGCTACATATTAAACAGGGGCTATTTCAAATCAGAACTAAAAAAATAATGGAAATTGGAAACACAAAACAAAGGTTCAAACATAAACGTAGGTATCTACACTAAGGTAGGTACACAAGAC
The DNA here is from genome assembly GCA_028554685.1 of Agrotis ipsilon. Classification (NCBI taxonomy): domain Eukaryota; kingdom Metazoa; phylum Arthropoda; class Insecta; order Lepidoptera; family Noctuidae; genus Agrotis; species Agrotis ipsilon. The sequence continues at coordinate 4,815,371 of CM052968.1, forward strand.
TGACGAAAAAAAAACCGTCATATAATTTAAAATTTCTTCAATTGATAAAAACCACTGAATAAAGTGTTGAACGTTAATGATATCAGTTCAGATTCCCGCCATAAATATAAAATATTCCAGAGATGAGAATAAACGCCAGGTACTCGTATCATTAATATTTTCTTTTCCATTCTATGCTTTCTCGGCCTATTTCCAAGTCTCGCGATATTATATAAAGTCTGCTCATTATTAAACGTATGACGATTTATTTCATTCTGAATAGTAAGAAATGGAACGAATTTATAATGTATATCTAGATGTTTTTGTATTGTAATTGGAATTCTGAAAAACATATAGTTCATATATAATTATCTTGTTAATACTGAATTACAAAGGCAGCATGTAGTTCGATTTTTAATTTCACATATACTCAAAACAAAAAATTAAAACATAGTTTTTTGGCATATAATTGCTACAACATAATTTAAAATAACTTTACGTCAAATAATTTAATTCTGCATTTTTCAAAGTCCAACACAAACATTGAACAAGCAAGACAATCATAATAATTTCAAAAGCTAACAGAACAGACTGAACATTTGGCGAGATTTTATTAGCGTGTTCTTTGACATTTTACTTTTTAATTGCATCATGGACGGCCAGCTTGGCCCACTGGCCGCCACGCTGAGCGGTACATCGCTCATTAATTTGATTACTTTTTTTTTCAGGCAGGACGCGAATACTGAGAAAAAAGAAAAAGTAATTATTCTGAGTAAGTGAATATATATTATATATATATATATATACATATATATCATGTGATATCTACATGAAAAAAAAACAAACGGAGGTTTTCATGTAATGGTTCTCAAATCTGCAAAAGCCTTTGTTTTGTTTGAATTCATCACTGTGATATTTTATAACGTGAGACTGTTCAAGTGTTGAACCGAGGTCTCTCACCGTAGCGTTCAATGTTCGGTGGTCCCTCATCAACCCACATCCAGTCTTCTACAGACACCGCTTTCCTTTGTTTTCATGATATCTAAAAAAGATATCATTAAAATATCACAAAAGGTTTTGTAATGATGCTTCAAGTTGTATAAAGAACAACGAAGAAAAAGTACCATTTAATTTTTTATTTAGAAATATTATTTTAATTTAATGCGAATTAGTGTTAACATTCCACCAAGGATTTGGTATACTTTAAAACTGAACATAAAGTCACAGTAATGAAAGTTTTTCATAAAACATTATAATGTAAAACATTCGGCGCTATCCCGGGGTAAATTCTCAACACGAATCTATAGGACAGCATATATTTTTTTCTCAATTCCAATATTGGTTCTCTGGGGAAAGCTGTTTCGTTTGATGGTCTAACTCTATACCAAATAAATAAACATGACCACACTATTCTGATACATATTCTGTACAATGTTGACACAAATGTTAAGGACGAGCTCCTGTTTAAATAATTACAGCCGCACACAATATATTATACACTATCGGACTTGTACTGACTAAAATCAACGGCGATCCTTCGCTAGCTTTTTTCCAGGATCACGGTTAGGTACTTGATGAGTACCGGCAGGCTTTAGCCCTCTAAGGGCTCTCTAAGTCCTCTAAGGGGCCCGTCAGAATGTAGTTATCGGCTGACGGCTACCAATGCCCGATAAATTTTTAGAAAGGATATATAAAAAACAAAGGTAGGTAAACAAAAGCAGATAATGAGCGGGAACTATGGTTTCAGTGTGTGGTGCGGTGAGGCGTGCGTGAAAGCACACCGGCTGGTCGGCCGGGACCCACCGGTCCCACGCTGCCATCGTTAGCTAGCCATTGTTCACGTATCGCTCGTCACAACTACGACTATATTTTCATAAAACTTTTTATTGGGTTCCCTCTATTGTCACGTTACTTTAGCATTTCAACAGGGAAAAGGAAAAAGGAAGCCTTTTCAGGTCGTTTATGATTGTCAAATAAATAGGTAAGTGTGTGCTATGGTTTCGGAACTTTTTTTATAGCGTAGAAAACAAGCGTAATTGATTTTCAGAGAATTACTGATATAATGCGCTCAGTGCCAGTGACAGAAAATGGGGCCAATGCTGATCTCTTTGTTATCAAATTATGCACACAGTTGCTGGTAAGCGACTAATGATAAATGTGCTTAATTATAAATTAATAATTGCAGGTTCATAAAACATGGCTCGTGGCGCCATCGTTTTTTTTTTCATTACAGTTCATAAAACAATTTCGCACAAATGTTTAAACACAGCTATTCAACGTCATTTGAGCGCCGAAAGATCCTTGATAAACTGTAGTCGTAATTTACGTCATAAAACTTTATTTCTAGATTCTTAATTCGCTTGCACTAGTCATACATACCGTATGCATATTGCGTCCCCTCTTTGAGGAGTGCCTGGAGAGACGTCACGGCGTCCTTACCTACCGCATGACGCAGGTCCTCACCGGACACGGAAGTTTCGGGAGGTACCTGTGTCTGATAGGTAAGGAGGAAACGCCTGGGTGTTGCCACTGCGAAGATCGCCCGGAGGACACAGTAGAGCATACAGAACGACTGCCCAGCTTGGGCAGGGCACCGACATGTCCTCATGGCGGCGATAGGCGGAGACCTCTCGCGCCCGGCATTGGTTTCGGCCATGCTGCGGAGCGAGACGGAGTGGGAAGCGGTCGCCACCTTCTGCGAGGCAGTAATACTCGTGAAGGAGATGGCCGGCCGCGAGAGAGAGAGGACAGCGTCCTCCCTCCGCCCCAACCGCAGTGGTATTTAATAGAAAAGTAAAAAATCGCAATACAAGTTTCATATGAAAGTAAAAAATCGCTCAAACAATTAATAGCTCATTAATTTACCGTTTTCTAATAAAAGTTTTGAATAACGTTTACAGAAGACCGTTTTTGATTCGAACTTTTTATTATTAAAAAAAATAAAAGCACTGGTTTGCCGTCGTCAAATAAAATTGTAGATGCCATTAAAGTTTTCTTTTTTATTAATGTTTTTTTTTCAGTAAAGTTTTATTGTATTTTTCTCATATTATTCGGCCAGCATTGTTACAGCTGCCACATATCTCAAGAGATAACAAAACTCTTTGTCCACACTTTTTTTTTTAAATCACAGAATTTTTAACCGAAAACCTTCATGCAGATGAGCCTATTTATCAAGACAAGATAGTGTCCATCGTGACACTATTCATCCCGTTAGAGGAACATAGCGTACTTACCTGCTGCTAGTTTATAAATATTATAGTTCTTTCTAGACTATTTTACGCAATGCAGAAGATTGATCTTATCTTTTCATTTCTTATTTTGAAGGAGAGAAATTGTAGGTTGGAAGGCGAGTACATGATTAGTCTCAATTATTAAAATAAGCCTTCTGCAACCTTATGTGAAGGACTGATGGTGCCTGTGTGACATACATATTATATTAAAATACTGTTTTAGGTTTGTTTCTATTAAAATGTCAGTGAAATTCACTTGTTAACATGCTCAAAAGTGGCATCCGGCATTATAATAAAAACTCCACAGAACTTGGTGATACTATGAGTGTATTTTGCCATGACTTAGTGTCGAGTTCCAGTAGTGCGCGTAGCAAGAGTTAAAGAAAGTGGGTAGACAGATTTGTCTGCTCCTAACAATTAATTTTCATCCACCCGCATTCTCCAGTCAACCCGCGATCATAGCGCTTGCAACAGCGTCGAAATATCGGCAACTCAAAATAATTGTTTAATCACAGAAGATATACCGTAAGTGACATTTTAAACATATTTATTGTTTACCAGGCTTACCACACGGGTTTCGAAATGGCTCAAACACTTTTTGGGACCAAAAAATCGCAACTTACGTTCCTTTAAAGATATTTTTGATATATTTTAATAATTTTATATAGGTAATCTAACCGAACACCGGTGACTTACATCACCAACGCCATTATTGTGTTTCATGATAACAAGGAGTTTTGTTAAAACTCGGTATTCATTTATTTAAAAAAAAACATTCTATAACCTTAACATCAAACCAATAACATTTACATTTGAAATGTTCTCTTTCAGAACTTTAAAGGTTATACAAATAAAGAAATTACCAAAGACAACGATTCTGGCCGGTTTCGTCAAAAGGGTTTAAAAAGGTAAATACATCAGCGAGATAAGAATAACAGTCGAGATCACTGTATTATGAAATCAAAGGACTTATTTCGAAATCCCACTATAATTTAAACGAGCAATATTTGTGTATTTTTTTTCTGGTTCTCGGATACGGCTCTAACGATCCTGATGAAATTTGGAATTTAGGTGCTTAAGGGGGCGAAAAATCAATCTAGATAGGTCCCATGTTTCGGAAAAATTGATTTCTCCGTATTATTTTCACGCAGATTTAGAAGCGTCAATGTAGCGCGGAAAATGTTTTCAAAATTCGAACACGTCTTCTATTCAATTGTTTCATTGTTTTCTACACTGACAGGCGAGCCGGCTCTAATTTTTTTTAAATGTTTTTAGCATGGCTTCGAGGCCTTTATGCCAAAAAGAGCCGGCCCCACTGCATTTGCTCGCTGTAGTGAGGTAAAAAGTTGTGTGTATCGTGTAATAATTTAAAATGACGCGGGCAAAACTTAGTTATACATAGTAAATTATTTTATCGTTTCTATTTACCTGACGCCAAATAGGTAGGTAAATGTAATATTTCAAGACGATTGGTTCAGTGGTTTAGGTGTCAAACAAACAGGCTTATTTTTACTTTTATAATATTATTTTAAAATGTATAATTAAGCATTAGGATACTAATATACATATTTGTATGTAAGGTACATCTGTATAGCTATTATAATTTGTAACCCACATCCGCATCACACCTACCACTACCATATATCGAGACCTTTTGGGTCCGTCATTGAATATATTATTGGATGTCTTAAGTCATAATATTACAAATATATATACAATTTATGTACTAACCTGACCCTGGGGTACTACTATCAAAGCACGAACCCGGAAGATTCGGCCGCTGTTTGAGCCATATTCTTTATCACGTCATATTCTCACATAAGATCCCTCTTTGAGGAGTGGCTGGAGAGGCGTCATGTAGTCCTCACCATCCGCTTGACGCAGGTTCTCACCGGACACGGAAGTTTCAGTTTCAGTACAAGTCTGACTGTTCCTCCCGCTGCGCCCTGGTTAGGAGGACTCATTTGATGATTTTGACAAGATGTTTGGACAGTTGTGACCCCGATGTGTTGCCAGAACTTATGAATTCCGAACTAATAGGGAATAGGGTTCAAAAGTTTCGAGTTTCTTTCTGTATTTTCGTTGTCGGACACAGAGCCGCCACATATTACGTACCGCTGATATGTCTAGAGGAGAGGTTAATATTTAATTCTGCAGCGTCAATGAAAGGCGGGAGCTAGCAGTGAACTGGTTTATTGAACTAAGTGCTACAATCTACCCACAACCTAACAAATATTATAATTGTCACATAACAGACGGTACATTTCTCCCCCTTAAGCTACAGCCTTACGTTCTATACAATAATGATTCTTAATACTAAACTATTAACTAAAATATAAACTACATTTTAATCATTAACCCGAGCCCGATTATAAGCTCGCAGAGCACGGGCAGACGCATTTGGTGGTGGTGGTGGTGTTACCGGTCTTGACGCCGCTTCAGAACCGGCAACCTGTGACCCTTCACCAAGGACCTCAGATGCGTCTTCGAAAGTGTCACCAGCCTCCTCATGGACCGGAGGAACCCCTGGAGCCGACACCATGTCTTTACTCGGAACTGTGCTAGTCCGAGATAATGAATGGCGATTCTTGTTTTGTATTGGCATAATCTGGTCGACATGTCTTCGCCAACCGTCCCCACGTCCTACGTCAACTTTGTACGAGACCGGCCCAGTCTGTTCGACTATTTTACCCGATATCCACTTATCCCCCCTCGCGGTGTAGTCGCGTGTCAGAACCACGTCAGCAGGCGCCAGCACCCGCGGCGTGCCGCCCGCAGCGGCCACTTGCCGCTCCTGTGCGGCGCGCACTACGGCCGACACGTCGGGGCGCAGCGCGTCCAGACGCCCGCGCAGCCTACGCCCCTGCAATGCCACCGCAGGAGACACACCCGTAGTTGTATGTTGACAAATTCGGTATTTAAATAAAAATTTACTTAAAGCCGTCGCGACGTCCTGGCCTTCGCACAAAGCACGTTTGATCGCCTTTTTAACGGTTTTTACCGCATTCTCTGCTGCCCCGTTTCCTTGCGGTCTATAAGGAGCTGAAGTCACGTGTTTCATACAATTTTTCGTACAAAATGTTTTGAACTCATGCGAGAAAAATGGAGGACCGTTGTCAGTGACGAGAAGTGACGGTAATCCAAACCGAGAAAAAATATCTCTCATTGCTGAGATAGTCGCTTGTGCGTCCGTTTTACGCATAGCAACAGCTTCTATCCATTTTGAGTTAGCATCTACCATGATTAAATACCGTGTTCCGCCACAATCTGCGAAGTCTGCATGTACGCGCTGCCACGGATGCAATGGGAATTCCCATGGATGCAGCGGCGCATGAGGCGGCGCGTCGCGCACTGTGCAGCACGCTGTGCACCCACGACATAAATCCTCTATGTCCCTATCTAAATTGGGCCAATATACATAATTTCGTGACAAATTCTTCATCTTATTCATTCCTAAATGTCCATCATGAATTTCATTTAAAACCTGTTTTTGTAATGACTGCGGTATTACGATTCGGTATTTATAAACGAGACAGCCCAATTCTACGGATAAATCTTGTTTCCTTATAAAATATGGTTTCTCGGTATCTTTCACTGTCAACGGCCAACCAAAAGTAACATAACCTTTTATCTTACATAACAATGTGTCCTTCTCAGTCTCCCTAGCGATATCCTTAAAACAAATAGGAAAAGATTCCTCTATCAGATTAATATAGTTAACTGTGTCTACTAAGCGACCCTCCTGAGGTAGTGGTAACCTTGATAAAGCATCAGCCGGCCCATTTTCAGCAGAGCGAACGAATTCAATAGTGAAATCGTATGCGGCCAAGCGCGCCGCCCATCGCTGCAGCCTACTGGCCGCCGTCTGTGGAATGCCACCCCTAGCACCAAATATGTGCGTCAGCGGTTGATGGTCTGTGCGTAATATGAAACTTCTACCGAACAAATACTGATGATGCTTTGTAACACCAAACAATATCGCGAGTGCTTCTTTATCAAGTTGACTGTAATTTCGCTCGGCCGCGTTTAGTGTGCGGGACACACAGCTAACCGGACGCTCACTGCCGTCGGAATAGCGGTGCGCCAGCACAGCACCCAGCCCGTATGCACTACTATCGACCGCGAGGACGAGCGGTCGCCCTTCTTCGTAATGTGCTAGCACCGGCTCGCCCAGGAGAACACGCTTTGCTTCTATAAACGCCCGCTCACAACCGTGATCCCACTTCCAGCGAACATCTTTTTTTAATAAGTTGTGTAAAGGATACAATAATGTGCTCAAATTACTAATAAATTTTCCATAATAATTTAACATTCCCAAGAAACTTTTCAGTTGGGTTATGTTCTCTGGTCTGGGTGCGCTGGAAATGGCATCCAATTTAGTAGTGTCCGGTCGCAATCCCTTTTTGTCTATAATAAATCCCAAGTACTTAACACTTTCTTGTAAAAAACGACATTTATTAAGTTTAACAGTTAATCCAGTCTCGCGTAACCTTTCCAGTACAGCTCGTAAATTGCTAATATGATCTTTATCATTACTACCTGTTACACAAATATCATCAAGAAAAACCACACAGCTTGGGATGCCCCGTAACGTCTCCTCCATTAATTTCTGGAACTTTTCGGGAACACACGCTAGACCGTATGGTGTACGACGGTAAGCATATGTCCCGAGGTGAGTTGTAATGGCTGTATAGGGTTGACACTCTTTTGTTAACAAACACTGTTCATAAGCGTGAGTAAGATCAATTTTAGTAAACTTTTCCCCCCCGCTTAAGCTCGCAAACATCTCATCGATACGGGGTAGGGGGTAATAATCACGCTTAAGCTTAGGATTTATTGTAATCTTATAGTCCCCACATATTCTTATATCTCCATTTTTTTTTACAACTGGCACAATTGGTGTGCCATAATCGGAATAGTCAACGCGGTATATGGAGCCGTCGGACTCCAAGCGCGCCAGCTCGCGCTCAACACGCGCTCGCAATGCTAAGGGCACGGGCCTCGCCCGCACATACACAGTTTCATTATCGGTCAGCTGTAGTCCAATGGCTCGCTTACAAGTTCCTAACTTATCCGTAAAGACCTCCGGAAATTCCGAGCATAATCGGTTCACGAACCCATCGTCGGTTATTTTATAAAGATTAATTTGTGAGACTTTAAGGGCTCGCAACCAATCTCTTCCCAGTAAGGGACACGCTCCATTTCTAATAATATAAAGAGGTAAGGATTTTATTTCAACGTCTCGTAACCGAACTTGAACTTCAATATAACCCAACGATTGAATGCGTGAACCGGCGTAACTACGTAACATTAAGTTATCTGTCTTAATCGCTTTATGAGAAAATTGGCGGGTATACATTTCTTCATTAATGGCCGAAATACGGCTACCGGTATCAATTTCACACTTAATTTCAAAGTTGTCTATGATGACATTAATCCAATAAGGTTTATTGTCCTTACCTCCCAGCACAATCTTAAACATATTGTCAGAATCGTCCTCGTCACTAAGATAATTTTGCCGAATGTCAGCCCGTTTACTGACCGACACATCACTATTTTTCACTGACCGACACATCACTTTCAAATGACCTTTTTGTTTACACTCGTCACATGTATAATTCACATAGCGGCACCTGTCTGCGCGATGCGCCTTACCGCACCGCCAGCATGCTGGCGCCGCCGCTGAGCCGCTCCCCGTTGCACGCAGCGCTGCGCTCTCATCGCGCGCCGCACCCGCCGCGCCTACCGCGCCACGCGGGCCGCGAGCGCGTCCTCGCCCGCCGCGTGTGTAGTGCAGGTCGTCACCTGCCTCGCCGCCGGCACCTGAGGTCGTAGTCGGCACCACCGTACTGCCGCTCACCTCCGCGTGCTTCTCTGCAGCCTCCAGAGCTAGCGCTAACTCCACCGCCTCTTTGTATTCTATTTTCCTTTCGGCGAAAATTCTAGAACGCATTGCGTCATTTGTCAGGCCCGATACAAATTGGTCTCTCAGGTTTTCCTCTAATGTAGAACACTTCTTACATTTGCCAAAATTGCAGGTTGTTGCCAGATGTTTGAGAGCCTGTAGATATTCCGTTAAAGATTCGCCGGCACGTTGTCGCCGCAGCCTGAACACGTGGCGCTCGGCGATCTCCGATCGCTGGGGTTCCAGATGATCGGCAACTAGTTTCACTAAATCTTCGTAGGATTTGTTCTCCGGGAAGTCAGGCGAACACAAATCACACATCAATGAGTATGTGGATTCGCCCACGACGGTTATTAGCATGGGCACTTTCAGGTTATCTTTTACGTCATTGAGCAAAATGTATTGATTGACCCGTCGTATGTATGCAGGCCATTGTTTAGAACTTAAACTAAACGGTTCTAATTTCCCGATCGGCATCTTCACGAAAATTCAAAATTATTACTGTACGCGTAAAAAAAATAAAACAATATAATAATCCCGTACTCGTCGCCAATGCAGCGTCAATGAAAGGCGGGAGCTAGCAGTGAACTGGTTTATTGAACTAAGTGCTACAATCTACCCACAACCTAACAAATATTATAATTGTCACATAACAGACGGTACAAATTCAATATTATGTAAGTAAATAACATTGATTTGTGTGACGGCACAACCTGAATTATTGGATGGTTGGAATATTGAATGACTGGATTTAGCAAGATCTCATCAAAAGCAATGGATACGAATGAAAAAAAAGACAATATTACTTGGCCAAGATAAAGCCTGAAGGGAAGGTTACTAAATGCCGGGTGTGTAAAAGTTTAAACAAGAAAAAAAAAAGAAAAAAAATGTTATTATCTCAATTTTATGTACCTACTGGATTTCTTTTATTAAAGAATTATGAAAAGAGGTTTTAGCATTGACAACTATTTTAACAAACTCTTTAGGTTAATAATAATATTATAGAGTTTGTTATATTAGGTTAATAATATAACAAACTCTTTAGGTATACTGGCCTAAGGCGGTCAAAACAATTTTGAGATGCCATTAAAGTTTTATTTTTATTAATTTCTTTTTCACGTTTAAATAGCCTTTATTATTATTTTACGTATTATCCGGCCAGTATTTTATGGGTTTTCCGCTTATTTATAGGTTTATAACCTTCTTGTAATGTTTCTATACATTAATATCCAAGAGCTATTTATTGTAAGGGCTACTTATTACATAAATAATAGTTATTTGTTATACAAGAGTGCAAAGTTGATTTTTAACCGCGTGCTCATGTTTGATGACCGAGCAAGCGAATGATTCTAAAATTGAATCACGAGTGCAACGAGTGATTCAAAATTAGAATCATGAGCGATAGCGAGGGAATCAAAAGAGCACAAGGTGAAAAATCTTTGCACTCGAGTGCAACACGTAACTTTTCATCCCACCTCAGCGAGGAAATTACTAAATGCAAAAACAAAAAAAAAACAGATGTACAATCGTATAAACACAAGATAGGCTTTTATTTCAATTTAGGTGTTAACTAAGACATTATTATAGAACAGAATAATATTTAAATTAAAACAAATAATACTTAGGTAGTATGTAGTTGAAAACTACTACCTAAGTATTATTAAGTTACTTATTTTTATCTTGGTTTGCCATAACATAACAATAAGACATGAAATGAAAACCGCACAAAGCAAATAAAAAAAAGGTATAACAAAGTACTGAGCCAAGAATGTTCCGGGTCTGAGATTTTAACAAAATAATTGTAGATTACGCTCCAAGAGAGGCGTATTGAATTCCGAAGCGATACTGAGGATTCTGGGGGTGAACCTCCGTCCGTAGCGTAGCGAGGAGGTTCAAGTGTTAATACCCGAAATAAACGAGGGAATAAAGTTAAAAATCCTTTGTGAAGCAAGGGATTCAAGTTCAAGTTAGCCCAAAGCAACGCAGCCTTTCACCTGAGGAGCGCACTCTGCTTTCCCACCTAAGGCGAGGAAACAAATTCTATTTTTAAAGTTTGATGTGGTAACATCAACAACCTTCGAACGTCAAGTGGACACCACAGCAAGCGATCAGATATCGAAGAGCAAAAGTACCCTTTCCGAGATGGGGGGATGAAAATATAATTTATTTCAAGTAGGCCAGTTACAGACACTTTTGGATTGTCATAGACAAATAAAACAGTGCTACTGTCCCAGTCACAAGATATAAAAAAAGTACCGTAGATGCCCATTCCAAGAAGTCCATAAACACTCTTTTTAGCCGACGAGTAATAGGTACTCTGATACATCAATTTACTCGTAGACCACCGTGCTTACACTCTCTTCGGTTCTAAAGTTACGGCCACACTAACGGCATTTACCGTTGGTGCGGCCCCAGTTTAAAAGAGCATTTATGTCATAACGTTTACAAGAGCCATTTGACGTCATTCGAGCACCGAAAGATCTTTGATAAACTGCAGTCGTATTTTTAGTCATAAAACGTAATTTCAAGTTTACTAGTCCGCTTGCACTCGAATAATAAATACAGTATCAGACAAGTTTCAATTATTACAAAAAGAAATGATACCTCAGTTGGTGAGCCCATTGGTCACCTTCACAATTTTGGTGAAAAATTAAAAAGTTTTGTAAATGCATACTCTTTAGTTATTCAAAAACAGAGACATTGGCTTATTTGGTAAAAAAAAAATCGACGCCATTAAAGTTTTTTCTTTATTTTATTTTTCTGTTTATGTATGGCTTCATATTTTTTTCTTGCGTAATTCGGCCAGCATTGTTGTCGTTGCCACACGCGTCAAAAGATATCGAGCCTCTTTGAACATATCCTATGTATTCAAACACAGACCCTAGGACCGCAAGGCTTCATGAAGAGTTATTTATCATGACAAGATAGTGTCTCACACTATTCATACCGTTAAAGCAACTCAGTGTTATAATATAAACAAAGCTTACGTCCGTACGTACCTCCTTAGTCAATGAAATTTTTTGACTAAGGAGGTACGTACCGTACGTAATTATATTCCTTGCTAGGTTATTTTACGCAATGCAGTAGAAGATTAAATAATATTCCATCATGGCATTTCATTTCTAAAACGTATAGCTCTTGTTTCCACTGGCATATAACATATTTTCTCTTGGGTGCGGTAATCGTTTCCTGACAAATTGCGCTGACACCACACCAGAAACGATATCCTACCAATATTAATGGAACGCTGTCCGTCTCTTACCCTCTTTCAAAAACTTATCAGAATCTGATCTTTAAATATGGCTTCGAATCTTGTGTTAGCTCGTGGGAAATTGGTTGTCAGAAAAAAACACATTTAGGAAAAATATTTACTGAATAGAAAGATAATTTAAAAGTATAATAATATGAAAGCGTGGCTGTAATTGCCACTCGCTGTTGAGTGTGCTTAAGAAATAAAATACGCATACTTTTTCCTTTAAGGTACGGTTGCGGACACCCGTGCTCTAACTCTTATTTTCGCTAACTGGGTGGTGTAAGCACTAAGCAATCTACCCGTGAGTAGTTATGGTCCGTGCTCCAACTGATGATCGGTACAGCAAAGTAGTTAAGAAAAATACATAGCTCAGTATTAAAATTAATTAAATTGAAGCACATTATTATTATTATTATGACTGTGGTATCGATGAATCTCTACACTCGTTATAATTTTCTTATTTAAAGCTTATTCAAGTAACTTCAAATTACACACATTTTATGTAAAATAAATAAAAGATCTTCACAATCCATAGCGTAATGGAGTTACAAAAATCCGTTTATAATAATAATAACACGGATCAGAGCCCGCAACGTTTACCTCAAACGATTAAAACGGGGCCTTTAATTAGGATTAGGCTTTTGAAGGAAAATTTCGGTATTATTTTTCTCGTGAAACCTTTTTTCCTTTACGTTTAAGGGCTCGATGTTAATCTAAAAGAAGGCGAACTAATTGGTGCGACTATTTTCCGCCCTTAGACATCAACAAGTTTAGGTTACAATAATATAGTGAGGACTTGTTTATTTTCAGCCCTTTTTTTTAGCGTGGTAAAATCATCAGATGAGTCCTCCCACCCCGGGCAGGGCGGGAGGGACTGTCAGACTAGTACTGACTAAAATCCACGGTGTCCTTCAATAGCCCTTTATGTACCGGGGTCACGGTTATAAAATAAGTCCCGCGACCCCGGCAGGTTTTGGCCCTCTGAGAGGGGGCCCCGTCATTATGCTGACGCTTTTTGAGGCGCGCGTGGAACACAACGCGCCATCAACCCGGGCATGGTCCATGGTCGAGCAGCGAGTTGCCCTTTACTCGCTGCCCGCATGCCCGCTATCTTCAGCCCTAAGATAACTATTTATTCATATTACTTAGTATAAATGTTAGGTAAAGATAACATAAATATTTATCTCCAAACGTGAATTCTTGAACAGAATCTCTCTTAAACCGATGTTGGTAAATCGAGTTCCTTTCTTAGTGATTTAGGTTGCCGGTCCGTGTCTGTCATTCAGTCAATCAATCAATCACTAAAGTGTATTTCGAATCGCACCTTAAATCAGTCAGTGCTTGATCTGTTTTGATAAATGGCAGGTGTTTCTTGATGATCGCGAGACTGTCTAAGCGGGTACCGTGGCCCTGGAACATAAAAGATAGAACAGAACAAGGTGGACGTTTAGTCAGCAATAGTTTCAGTCCCTTCTGCTCCACTCAGGGTCCATTTCATGATTTTATCACCTAAATAAAAATAAATAGAACCAGCTAAGTGCGAGTTGGACTCGTGCACGAAGGATTCCGTACCGATATCTATAAAAACTCATTAAAAAAAACATGTATGTTGTATGGGAGACCCCTTAAATATTTATTTTATTCTGTTTTTTAGTATTTGTGCCGCAAACATCATACTTGCGTGAAAATTTCAATTGTCTAACTATCACGGTTCATGAGTTAAACCTGGTGACAGACGGACAGACAGACAGACGGACAGCAGTCTTAGATATAAGGTTCTGTTTTACCCTTTGGCCACTGAACCCTAAAAAGATGATCCTTTGTAACACAAATTAAGTCAAACTGGGCGTGAAAATAAGGCTAAGCTACCGTCTGTAAAGTTTTCTTTAAATTTTTAATGAGCATCGTTAAATTAATGGCGTATATTTTATGTCCCTTGTTATAGTCTAGTACTTGAAGCGCAGCAGCCCTATATAGCCTTTATTTCAACATAAAGAGAATGTAGGTTTACGACATTTTTTCTACATCAAACGAGAAATAAATCCCGTGTTGTAAATTAAACTTGTGATGAATATGACAATTTGACATAAAATACGGGCATTACAAACTTCTCATTATTTATATAAAAATAATAATCTACCTTGTAATATTCTCTTTACATGTTTTATGCGAATGCCTTATTTCCACCACCCACGCTGACATTTCATGGGACATAAAATCTAATGTGTAGATAAAAACAAAGGCGTAAACAATGGTAATCACCCGTAATTAAAAGATACAAAGTGTTCAAAATGTTGTCAGTCGTTGAAATATGAATTTGAATATTCCCGAGCATTTTCTTTATGATCCCCGCAGACATAAATATCTACGAGGTACTTACTGGGCACTTTGTAAAAACAAAACATTAATAACCAGATTAAACTTTCAAACAATAATATTAACAATTCTCTAGAGTCTGTTCTCCCCTGTTATATCGGCTGGCCACAAGACATTTGCTTCAGCGAAAATTCACGCAATGTGAATATTTCTTTAAATTTGTTTTAGCTGCAAGACGAATTGCCGTTCGCCTCGCGCGAATTTTGTCTGCAGCGAATGCCCCGTGGTCAGGCTTTTAGTATTTAAAACTATTCGAAAAACAAATCTCAAATGAATACCGTGAATAGCCGAATATAAAAGCAGACGAGTTTTTTCGCGTTAATCTTTTAGCGTTTCGAAAAGAATTTCTGGTGGCGCTCGTTAGAACCTCTCTGCCAAACATGCGAGTTAACATGCTTTGTGTGTCTGATGGACTTTTTGTTGCCTGTTTCAGAGAGGCTGTTGTATGTTTTTTGCGATAACCCGCTGCTAGTGCAAGTAGTTTTGTTCCCTTATTGTTCCGGAAATTAAAACTTTTGCAGCAATGTTTTATCTGTTTCTCTCACAGCTTTATGTTTCACAACAGGAAAATGGATCATAACGATGTTTACCTGGAATATGATTAAATCATTATCCACTGTAACATGTTTATTCGTACGTATTATAATAATAACATAATATTATGTTCTCATTATCGGAGCCTGTAATAGAAGGTCTTGTTATCTGGATAAAACCTTTTTCATTGTTTGGTTCGTGTACCATTATGTTCTAAAAATGTTGTTAGGTACATAAACATACTTTACCTAACAGGTACCGCTATACTTTAAATTATTATCAGGGGTGGATCACGCATAGCTGTTAGGTAAAGATACCTATCGACAAGAACATTGTCATGGTTTCTCGTTAGCGTTATTAAATAAAAAACTAGATAGTTAATCGAATGTCAGTCGTGAGGGCTGGCGATTGAGGACGAGCGCTTGTCGGTATAGTGTGTTGTCAGCTGACGGTAGCCGTGTGAGGAAATATAACATCATAACACTTTGACTAATGAGCTGTGACTTACTCGACGTGTCGCGGCGCTGGCGCTGGCGCTGCAGCCTCCGCGGCGATAAATCATCCTCGTGAAAAATGTTTACATATCGAGGTAATGGATGACCGAATACTTGACACGTTTTCATTTTATCACTCGAGCACAACCCTTTTTTGGTCGCTCTCAGTATTTATTTAATATCGTTCGATTGACGTTCATTTAGAGATAAAATCGACCCACTCAACTCGACAGGGTTGGACAAAAACGGCTCATATGATGACCAAACTGATGTAGTAAGCGGGTTACGCATAAAAAATGGCGACTAATTATTCATATTTCGGGGTCTAGCGGCACCAACGTTTGTATGTTATTATAAACATTTTTAATTGGTACTCATTAGAGAGGTTAACGTGGGGAACAACTGTTGTAAAATGTAAGAAATAAACAGTGTAATGTATAACTTTATGTATAATAATTGTCCTGTTGTTATGCTATTTTATAACTTTGCTAAACGAATGTGAGCAATTAGAGTACATACATACAACGGACGGGTTGAATTTTAATAAAATTCTGCTTACGTCTTGAAAATACGACATAATTCCATAAGTTGCACAATTTTCCGTAACTTGCTCATTATGCATTTAGGAAATCTTTCTTCCATCTCTTTTATGTCTTCCAACTCTTCCTTCCTTCTATATCTTTCTTCTCCAAGTGGTAAGGCACCTCTAGGAGTCTTACCTACAGTGTAAAGCCTTGTGCTTTAGACTTAAATTGATTACTTATAACATGTATTATAAATCCAGATTTCCTCACGATATTTTCCTTTGCCGACGTCAGTGATGGCCAAGATAAACTTAGATATTTCCTACATAATAACAAACAAAGGCTCAAAGCGTTAATGTTGGCAACCATATCGTGGCGCTGACTGTACTTGCACTGATACGGGGTTGTGGATTCAAATGCAAGAAACGTGTAACAGTGGCACACTGGGTACCTAGTAGGTAGACACAGCAATAAATTGTAAGCTACAGATTTTGCTTGCACACACAACTCCGCAACAATGTTCCTAACTCGTGGACAAATTGTCTTATAACTTTCTCCAAAGCCTTAATCCGTCGCTTTGCTAGGAAGGCAAAACTAAATTTACCTGTAAAAGTTTTGACAGAGCACAGCTTTATTTTAAATTTTAAAGATAAATGTTGTTTTAGGTGCGAAAAACACTCGACTTTAAGTCTTATCAAGTCCTTAAATAAGTTAAATTTCCAGAAGTTTGTGTTTATAAATCAAATGAGGTACCTGCGTTGATAATGTTCACACAGAGCTTAGCTACGACTTTATGAAGGTAATTTGACGCTTGAAATATAATGGTTTTCGTTCGTGAAACTTTAATTTGAAAATGTGAATTGGTTGAATTTAAGTGCTTTTTAGTTTTGTCGTGGGCACTTAGGTCACACCTACAGATAACAGTTGAATCTCAATTTAATCATTTTAAAAATTAAATTAAATAAGACTATTAAATGGTGAGAACAGTATTATCGAATTAAAATATTTCCAACTGAAAATAAACACAAAAGAAAAAATAAACAATGAACTTGAGTTTTTACAGGTGTGTGTTGAAAATCTCTTTGAAAATTTTCATTCAAGTTTCGGTTACCAATAGGTATTAACAATAAGTTTTTCAATCAATTAGTTTTATGATCAAAAATTTTGACTGAGAATTTGAGTGACTCACGTAATATTTGTATGTGAAAAGCTGGTGTTATTAACTATACTATACTAGTGCAAAGAAAGCAATGAAAAAAATCTTCACTAGGACTAAATTAAAAGTTTGTATGGTTTTTCAACACTTTTGCCAATTGAAATCCCATTGGGCTTGTATGGAAATTCGATCGGGCTTGTTACTTCATTAACTGACAAGAAAACAAAAGAAATCCCTTTCTGTAAATTACTTATAACTTTTTATAATCACTTTTTACAGCCTACTGTGCCCTTAGCACGAGTTTTCAGTATTTGAGACGTAAAGTGAACTGGAACTTTGACAATTTTCAGGAAAAAATTTACTTAGGAAAAATTTGTTCCTTCTTCGCACACCAGAGGCGCTGTTCCATTTTTTCATACAAGAAACGCTGTAAATACTGTAAAGTAAAAGAGTGAAAAGTCGTGCTAAGGGTACTGTTTATTTACAAACATACTTATATAAATGTTTTACATCTGATTGTTACCAGTCTATTTCAAAGTTTACAAATGATCACATTTTTTCCACATATTGTTCCAGTTATCGAAAAAAATGTACCTATTGTTAGCTGTTGTTGTCATTTAATTATTCCAAACTGTTCGTATGAATTTAATCCAATTATTTTCTCCTAGTTTTCCCACGCCGCATTATCGGGCTTAGCCTTTCAGTATAATGAGATCTCAGAGATATTAACCTAATTTGAGCAGATAGATATAATGTGAGGCAGAGCAGGTGCTACTCTCAAGATTTTAGTAGATAAAATCTAGTACATCATATATTATACGTAGGTAAGTACGTAGTTATAGATACTTTATCTAAATATTAAAATGGACACCTCTAAATATTATTCGTACTTATCAATAGCAATTCTAAAACATGATAGGTTAGTGTTACTCAAAAGGTTTTTTCAGCAAAAAAGCATCATATTTTCTTAAATGAAGTCGTCTTTGAAAGATTGCTTTCATTATAAGAATAGATTTTTCATAAGTCTTGGTCCTGTGTTAAGATTACGTAGTAGAGACCTTAATATACACAAACATCTTGGAATAAAGATGCTTTATGTAAGAATATATTTCTTAATTAACTACCTTTGTGAAGCTTCTTATAGCCTGAGTTTCTCCCATTTTTTAATACTACAAGATTGAATACACGCCTGGGTTGTCTGAAGAAGTAAATTGTTCATTTGTTACATAAATGAGTTAAACTTCTATTTTAAAATACAACTAGGTACAAAGTTCGGTATCGTTGCGAGCTGATGTTGAACAGTAGTCAAAGTTCAGACGTTTACTAAAGCAAGTTGAGGGAATTCTACCAACTTCACTTCCCGTGTCAGCTTAACAACCGATAACGACTTGCGGGAAATACTCGCGGCAACAGGAAATCTACCTACATACTACATGCTGATGACACTATGTTACTCATATCGATTCATTTGTTGTTGTACTCGCGTGACTCATAAATATTACGCATACACGAATATTGTTACCGATTGCTTAAAGTAATGAGATTGTTTAGTAAGCAGACACCCGATCAGTGTTTAATAAACTGTTCATGGTAGGTATTATGCTTAATTAATTTAAAAGGTCCTATCGTTTAAAGTGATTGGAAGAGGTTCGTTCTTATATTTTTCTCTATGCAAAAGAAATCGATTAGCAAAAAGGTGAGATTACCTACTCGATTTTCAGCCCGACTACTTGTCTAGATTAAATCCTCTTCTGTCTCAAGTTATACTTTTTTCAGAAGAACTACTTGAAAGCTTTTTAAAACTTTCCAGATTGCTTCTAATTTAGATTGCAGTTCTTGTTTCAGTGATTTTTAGGTCGTATCTTTCTGTTCTGCAATATTTTATCACGAAACGTTTCACTTCGATGATTTACAGGCTGGTTATGGTCTCTTTGCAGTTTTTATGAGTGTGAGTCTCGCCGGAGCGATGGGTTTAATATTAAAGCCCATATGTTTTTGTTGGTGTCGATAAACTATAAATTATTTGAGATGACATGTCATGGCCGTTACTCCGACAACTGTAATACGTTTAGATATTTGCACATTTGTTCAGTTAAACCGACTGCTGTTGTAAGTTGTAACGCAGAGAAAAGTTGTACAGATGAAGTTCGTCTTGTGCTTTTAAAACTGGAAGGAGAAAGTTTTCTCCTTCCAATCAGTTATTTTCTAAACCCGAAGCAGCTGTTCGTGAGGTGTAGTAGAAATTCTACAACTACGTAGGTTAATATAGGTAAGTTAGCACTAACTTAAGCTACACAGGAATAATTAATTAAATTGGAAATGCTGCAAACGTGAATTAATATGGCTAACCGCAATCGTCCCGAACGACAGGAGTGATTATCGATTGCGGACTATCAGGCGCTCAACAAGTGAGGGGGCATTGTACATTCGGGTGGTGTCATTGTTACCTAAACGTATGTTTATAAAAGCCATCGTCATATGAATCATTTTTGTACAGCGATATCGGTAGTTTTTCGTTCGTCGAGAATTTTTGATGTGAAATTGCGGCAATCATTTTTGGTCAAGAATGATAGAGTTGTGCCACAACTGACTTACAAACATTTTTTGCCACTATTTTTGCTAATTACGTGGTTCGTAGTTACAAACCGTGAATAGAAACGTATTAAAACAACAACAAAAGAATTCAATTCGCCGAAAGTAAAACCTTATCGAAAAGAAGAGACCTTTTCACAACTAAGTAAAGGTTGGGTGTATTATCAGTTACGTTTGTACAGACTGACTTTGTTATACATTGGAAAGGTCACCCTTCCCGTTGTATAACTACAGAGATTATACATGATATCGAAGGAATCGTTGCGTGTTATCCGTATAATTTATAGCTCTAGGTTATTTAATTCTTAATCGTTTACGAAGGTAAGCCTATTCGCTTTAATTTAGTTTTAGATTTTTCTTCTGATGGTTGGGGTTGAGGTAGGCCAATATCAACTCTATAGCCGTAAGAACTGGAGATAAAAGCGTTACAAATCAAGCGATGCGAATGCTTTAAGGAATTTCGTTCTTAAGTATCATTATCATACCTTTTTTCATAGTTTGTTGGTTTTTGTTGCTTCCTAAATGTACGTGTTTTTTGTTAGTCTTTGTAGTGTCACAGCTGGGCAAAGGTCTCTAGTTCCTACTTCCAAGCGTTTCTATTGATAGAGGGCGATAGCCTTGCCGAGGTTTCGGGACATACGTATACCGCGACTCCGGTACACAAAGGGCTACCGAAGGACACCGTGGAATTTAGTCAGTCAAGTCTGACTCATTTGATGATTTTACCACGTAAAAAAAAGCGTTTCTATTGAAAATGGTAAAGAATAAAGTATTTATTTATCATTGTTGCTGGTGGATTAGGTTTAATTGGTAAAATCAGTATCAACAAAATTGAACTACGAGCGAGCGGTTAAATTTACATTTTTGGAGCGCTCGTCTGTGAAATAGTTTCGCAATACGATTAACACAATTTATGGGTGTCGTTGCTAAACTTGTCGCTTCACGCATATACATACAGTTGCCAGTAGTTTTACCTGCGTATGTGTTGAAATTTATCCCACGGGGACGTTATACTTGAAAGAAAGTTCGTCCTGACTATAATCTGTCTTTGTATCTCATCAAGATTTGTTCAGAGTTGATGGATTCCATCCATCCATTTGTCCATCTAAAATTTCACATTTATGATATTAGTAAGGATCCACACATACTCCAGAGGTGCTGGCAGAATATTGAATGTTGCACAATCCCACATATCATCGATGACAGGTTATGAAATGAGTAATTACGTTGTAGCGTACGGGATCGCACAGGCTCAGAATGTCAACTTCCCAAAATGTCTACCCGTTGCAAAACGTCCATTTCCCAAAATGACCACTTCCCAGAATGTCCACTTCCCAAAATGTCCATTACCCAAAAGATCTGTAGTAATTTGACAAACTCTGTACATATTTTCCAAACTGCATAACAGTTTATCGCAGAATCTAGACGTCCCTTTCCTGCTCTTTTGCAGCGTCTGATAAGGCTGATCAAAAGTGCAGAATTCTGCTCGAAGGTCATCAAAGACCAAGGGAACCAAACAACATCTGATCACTAATCATCTCGGTGGTAATGACTTCCCCTTCACGACCCTGGCAGGAAAAAGGTCAGCAGTAGGTTTTTACAGGCACATGTGTACCAGCTAATGTCCTATTAGTTGACGCATAGTACCGGCCATCGGCGTCAGGAGGGCTGGGCAGGCTCCTAACACCCTGTTCGCATGCAACACGCGATTGACTGGATAAGGCAAATAATTGCGACGCTAATGTTTAGATGCTTATCTAATAGTGATGTTAGTTGTTTAATAAGTCACGGCTTTACTTCTATTTTGGCTGAAAAGTGGTCAGGTCGGCATTTGGTTACTAAATATTAATAAGCTATTATTAATTTGGTTACTAAATATTGACTGGCCTGTTGGTCTAGTGGTTAGTGACCCTGACTGCTATGCCGGAGGTCGTGGGTTCGATTCCCACCCAGGACAAATGTTTGTGTGATGAGCATGATCATTTGTTCTGTGTCTGGGTGTAATATATCTATAATATGTATGTATTTAGAAATATATAAGTATGTTTATCAGTTGTCTAGTACCCATAACACAAGCTCTGCTTAGCTTGGGACTAGATGGCGTTGTGTGATAGTTGTGGAATATTATTATATTATTATTATTATTATATTATATTATTAATTTATCAAAATCTGTGAGAGAAATCTGATACTTAACGGGACGTGGTCTCAAAATCATAAGCAGATTTATTATTAAAGTTTATTTGATTTTAGTAATGTAAGTAGGTACATTTGATATCTAATTGAGGCAGAATAATTTAAAATCACTAGTCAAGACTCTAGATTATGTAGTCTTGTTTTATCTCTATTCACGATAAATATTTTTATAAAGGCAATTTATTGTAACCCAATTCTACTACATCATTTTGTATTCACTGTTTTATATATTGTTTACGTTATAAATTAGTAATTACATATAATAATTAGTATCATTAGAGGCTTCGTGTTATGTGTAATTTAATAATAATATAGCTATGCAAATTACTTGTTGTTATTAATGGGCTTCAGTTGCCATAATTTAGTTCTAACTTTAGTTTAAAAACGCTCGCGACCTACAAATGTTTACGTTAATTATTACATACAAAAATAGGTTCTTTTAATAATTACAGCATAATAATAGCAACGTAAATTATATACGTGAAACAATACTAAGCTGAAACTTTTAACGAGGGTACGAAGAGCTATTCTACAAACTTCGGTTCGAAGCTCACTCACGTAATCATCTTCCTGCGATTGTCAGGGAAGAGCATACGAACCTGACATCCTGCTTTAATAATGATACGTACACACGGCTACACATCAAGCTATACAAAACCAGTTTTTCTTGGTCTCATTTCGTAAGATTTTTATGCACAATGAACGGTCAGCTAATACTGGTTTTGCATAGTTTGATGTGTAGCCGTGTGTACTATTACAACATGTTTTTGACAAATATCTTAGAGGAAGCGTACCTAGTGTTGCCGTGAACTGACACAACACACTTGCGAAACGTTCTCATCTCAAGTTATACCAAACTTTGTTAACAAAGCCAAGTATACGATCAACCTGACCGTGTCACTGACTTCCAAACAACACAGTCATCATGCATGAACACAAACGCTTTGAAGTACTCATCTTACATTTCTACCCCAAAGAGCAAAGGCTAACAATAAATTGACCCAATATTTGTTTGATCTTTGTATTGCTCTTTGTTGGGCCGAAAACTTTTAGGAAACCAATCAGATAAGAACTGATTTTTGTAGTTTTTCGAGTAGCATGTATCCAATCAGATGGACAAATCCTGGAAACTCGGTTGTATCACAGGTAATATATTTTCTTCTTGGATTAGGGGTTCCAGGTTTCGAGATAATACATTATCTACGTATCGCAATAACCATTTGTTTACATTTACAGTGAATCGAATGTATCTTCTGTGTCTTGCGACAAAGAAAAACATCACTTCAAAGATTTGTTCGTTTGTCAAGTGCTTTACATTTTATAGATTTAAAAAACTTTAGACGTTTTATAAAGATTTTGAAAGTGAGATTAATTTTCAGTCTCCTACTTAGGAAAATCCATTTTGCAAAGTAGCGTCTTTTGAGGTGAGGTGAGCGGGAAACGCTTGCTATCAGAATTTAATATCTGGGGAGGTTACAAGTGGACAGAGGGGTGTTGCAGGGGGAGAAGGGGTGAACAAGTGGTGGTTTTTATGTCAGTGGCCGGTGAGAAGTTGAACGATCAGTCGACAACTGTCACTGGTGATTAGCTTTGTGAAACAATGGAAAATTTTAAGCGGGATAAAGTGAGAAACTGAAACGTAGGTTTCAAAGCTCTTTTTTTAACTGTTTTTGGCTTCTACGAGTACTATATATATTTTAAAATATACAAAGAAAATATACAAACTTCAACTCAGCCTATCGCAGTCCACCGCTGGACAGAGGCCTCTCCCAGGCTGTGCCACACTGTCGTCTGCCTTCTGCATCTAATCCATCCCAGCTACCTTTTTTATAAGGTAGTACAATAGATGTGATGAGCGGGCGCTTTGAGGACAGTCTTATGTAAACTAGACATTCATAAAGAGTACTTTGAATAATTTTGATTTTGAAGCTCTGTATGACATACATTTCTGCTAGCTCCTAACAAAGGCCTATGTGATGATAACAGGACTGTACTAGCTTATAAAAACACTTTACAGACTAAGAAGACCGTATCGTAAACCACATACCTATTTAGACATTTATGGTGGTTTCCAGAAAAAATATGACATACAGCCAACCGTAAACATCTCGGACGCCTTAAACCACCTGTGTTGAAGGCCGCTCTTTTACCAAAATGTAAATAAGTCAACAATTTACACACTGACGGATTTAGGTTTCTGTGGAAATAATCAAGTGTATTCTCGCCACTCGTAGTTTTGTTTCCAATTATATTATTTAAAAAATAGTTTAATTATGTTATTTAGAAGAAAAAAACATAATTAAAGACTTGCATAGAATAATTGAGGTATTCCAGTTAGGGCACCCGCTAAAATGGCACCTGAGCGAATGGCTCCTAAGCTATTCCACGAACGGCACCTATCAAAATTTTTTGCAGGTGCCCTTAGTGGAATAGTTTTTCATCTAGCATTTTATTCCACTTAGGGCTCCCACGGATCGTACTAGTGCTGGGACTTTAAATTTTTTTGTTGTCACGTTAAGAGTAACCAACAAATGTACTAGGCATGTATCAATTCAAGGTGGTACTTCAGGGCCGCGGTAACCTCTGAAGGTATTCTGGTGACCCCGGCAGGAACTGGAACTGGTCCTGTTGGGTTCACTCTGTTTGCTTGACAGCTACTTGAGGCACAAGTGGAACAAGACGCGTTACGGCGTCCTCGCCTACCGCCTGAAGCAGGTCCTCACAGGACTTGGATGTTTCGGGAGGTACCTGTGAGGGGTAAGTCACCAGGAATTGTGAGGAATTCCTGGAGGAAACGGTGAAGCATACGGTGCAGGTCTGACCCTTATGGGTATAGCACCGCGTGTCCTAACGATGGCGATAGGCGGTGACCTCTCGCGTCCAGCCTTGGTCGAAGTTATGCTGCGGGTTACGGAGTGGGAAACGGTCGCCTCCTTCTGCGAAGCAGTCATGCCCGCGTAAGAGGAGGCGCGAAGCGTTAGAGAGAGGACAGCGTCCACCTCACGCCTTGCCGTAGTGGTAGATGCCCACGGCGACGAACGACGCAGGACGTTTTCCGGCCAACGTTGAAGGGACATGCAGGCGACGAGTAATAGGCGACTCGCACCATCATGACCATGATTGAAACATCTTCTGTGTTCGGTGAGGACTTGCGTCAGACGGTAGGTGAGGACGCTGTGGCGCCTCTCAAGCCACTCCTCAAAGAGAGGTGCTGCTGCATGCTGGAGGGCTTTCGCCGCTAAATCCCAAGGGCGGGCCACATAGAAAAGACGTAAGACGAGAATACGTCACTTACGTGCGAAAATGTATGACAGTCGCGCCCGCGCCTCTTCTCTTCTGTGTGTTTTACGCTTCTATACATTTTGTATGAAAGAGACGCCGAACTAGACGAGACATTATGTCTCCGCCCCGGCTGCGTCTTACATCTTTTCTAAGTGACCCAAGCCCAAGATCGCAATCGTACAAGGTTTGCTGTTTCACCGGAAATCGTGCGGTATCCCCGGATCATCTGGATAGCAATGACCTTCTGGCAAGCTTTGACGATTGCTTCCGCATGCACAGGGCCTCATACAGTGCCCTGATGGACCGCATGACTCTAGCGTGCAGCCTCCGGTAGGAGGTGATTGTTTTTCCCACCAAGGTTGGGTAAGAGTCGCTTGAAGGTGGCCTCAGCCCGATCCAGCTTAGGAAGATATCAACGAACTAATAATCAAATGTCAAGTTAATTTATAGTTTGTATTAGAGAAGGAAAAACTAAGAAGATTTTTTCCAAACGTTGTAAAAGTTAACGGATACGTCATCACACATAAATACAAAACATATCAGTCTGATGACTACTTACTTACGCTCTCTGTTACCGAATATCTACTTAAGTCCTACTTTGAATTTATGCGAGCCTAGTAAATTTCACGGAAATTCACCAAAAATACGTTTTAGTATTTGATGACAGATGAACACCTTCTCCATGATCCTGTTCTCCTAGTATGTATGTATTTACTTATCAGAACACACATTGAGTACTCTCACTAACTGAGATACAAATCTTACTAAATGAGATAGGGATAAAAACTCTAACGCCAACAACATGAAGATTTTTAACTTCGACAAAAATGTCACTTATGTTACTCCTTAATAAATAAGTAAGCTCCTAACTAGTTTTAATCAATTATTTTGACGTCCTAAAAAAATACACGTCCCAACACTAGTACGTATAAATCCGTGGGTGCCCTAAGTGGAATAAAATGCTAGATGAAAAACTATTCCACTAAGGGCACCTGCAAAAAAATTTG
This sequence comes from Agrotis ipsilon, assembly GCA_028554685.1. Taxonomy (NCBI): domain Eukaryota; kingdom Metazoa; phylum Arthropoda; class Insecta; order Lepidoptera; family Noctuidae; genus Agrotis; species Agrotis ipsilon. Next base: position 4,841,899 of record CM052968.1, read on the forward strand.
TTAGGTGCCGTTCGTGGAATAGCTTAGGAGCCATTCGCTCAGGTGCCATTTTAGCGGGTGCCCTAACTGGAATACCTCGAATAATTAAAACACAAAATTATGAAGTGCCTCACAAACGCGACAACGTGGCTTTTCATTTGTTTGAAAATGTTTCGCCTTTCAGCTTTTATTTTGCCATTCAAAATGATTAGAAAAGGGAAAGAAAAAATAATAGAGATTAGTGGGCGTCGTTGTTAAGAAGGCAATCCATCGAGGCTGAAATAAACGAACGGTTTCAACGAAGCGGCCATTAATTATAACAATAAAAAATGTGTTGATGATCTCTTTGACTAATTTGTACACTTTAACTTTTAAAACATTTTTGAACAACGAAGCTGCTACAGTAAATAAATTCCTTCGCAGCGAAAAGTACTGCTACACCGTGCTACGGGGCCATGTTCGTAGCACTTATTCGTAGCTCCGTAGCGTACGCACATTAATGTTCTGTTTGTGTATTAGTCTGTTCTGCTATATGTACAGCTATAGAATAAAAGCTGCTTTACTTATACGTAGTATTGCAAGCATTACAAATACTTTATATGTTTATACATTAACGTTAAAGTTATTACTTCCTACTCCTCTGATTCTAATTAATTTAGTTGCGGGATCCACGACAGTTATGTAACGGAGAGGTAACCGACTACTTCTGTTGTCTCTACCTCTTCCTTTATGATCTATTTATTGATTAAATTTTTTGAAAATTCAGATACGGAACTCAAACAGTCTTACAAAAATTTTCACCAAGCCTAGCAGCAGTACCTGTTCTCCATTACGTTTAAAATCTGCTTATAATCAAAGTATTCTCAATTAAGTGCTACCTGCAACTGTAGTGAAGTTTAAAAGAATATAGAATATTTGTTATTGTTTTTGTAAAAAATAAAACCGGAATATTGTACCCTGAGAAAGGGTACAATATTCCGCCTTGCCTTCTCACCCTTGGAGCTGCAATAAACCAGTGACATAATTTGTAGTGACTACTTTTATATAAAGTCCCATAACTACTCTACTCTTCCTCCTAAATTATTGCGGCAGCATCCATTGGGACAGGACGACTGCTTCAGTTATATTTAATTTCTTTTGTCTAGCTTAATTAGTATGCATTTTTCCGATGGTCGCCGCTGTTTTTATTTTGGCTGTCAGAAGTGTTTTGGGAACAGTGCGGTGGGATTGTCCCAAAAAAAGTTCCTATAAACAGTCTTATTTCACAATAATGTAAAAAAAGCAATTTTCACTTTCTAATATCATAAGATAATCAAATTAAAGGATCGACTGGGGATCACTAACCTGAGCCTGAAATTAAAAGCTTGGAACTAACTTGTTCAATCTTTTTATGTTATTGAATTGGTCCTTGAAACAATTTTCCAATTTTTTTTTGTTATAGGTACTCATTAGTTTCGTTTTCTGGATTTTAAGATGCTGTATTTCTTGGCAGATATAATTAAGGATTATTATTCAAGGTGTGAAGGTGCCTACAGGTTAATCTCAACTATAATTTTGTGTGAAGGATTAGTCTGTCTCATAAAATATTTCCTACACGTATTTTATTAAATAAAAGGTATAAACGTCATAGTATTAGAATTGATGGCAACATTAACTGTAAGGCTCTGTTTACATTGTTTTAGTGTTGTGTGAGCTGATCCGTGATGGACGGAAACTTTCCGCGGTACCCCACTGACAAGGGTCATTTAATTAAAAAACCTAATAAATAAATACCGCAGTTTTCGTTCAATATTGAACTTTATACTCCCCAATACAAAACTTTGAGGTGTTTCTACAGAACTCAAAATATTTATTACTTTTTGTAACTGTTTGCTAATTTCGTTGGATTTTTTAAATTGAAATACCTATTTGCTGAAAGCAATCTTTACGGCCTTTTTGAATGCTTTATTTAATCTAAAGGAAAATTGGGGTGTATTATGCCATTTGAATAAGCTTTCCATAATTAACACTTCCAATTGAAATACTCAACTTTATAGAAAGCGCTCCGAATATTGAAAGCGTTTCATAAAGGTTTACTGAATCAATCAACCAAGTTATTTATTTAACTTGTCACAATCCGAGAGTATTCTTGGCAAAGATAAATTACCTTTAGAAATGGTAAAAGCAGACGACGCTCAGAGTACAGTATTGTCGTCCACCACAAAGCGCGTTGTTTATTATGCATGCAAGTTTATGAAAAGAGTCTCAGCGGAGACGCGCGTCATTCTCAACAATATTGTGAAATGCCAGATTTATATGCTTGTGCAATATTTAAATTAGATAAAACTGTTTTGTTGTTGCTGTGGAACTTGTTATCAGCATTTGTATCGAACGGCGCGCGGAGCGTAACGGCAGTCATTGTTCCCGGGTCTACGCGGCGCCCACTGCTACGCGGCTACGCGTTGCTACGGATTTGCTCGCTAATCGCCTGTAGCACATGTGTTCGGATAATAATGTGCGAACCGCAGTTCGTGCCGAGCTTCATAATGAGGCGATTAGCTATTATGTACATAATGCCATACAATATTCAGAACTGCGGTCATAAACTTAAATAAACCTATACATTATATTCTCTACTTACGATTTTAACGTTAACGTGACGTGGAATTTACTTAGATGACCAAGAAAAAACATTATTGCAATGTTTATGAGTTGGAAATCAGCACCTGTTGATACTTGTGAGAAGTAGGTATTACGTTCAAGTTTCCCAGGGGTTCCAATAATTTCTCTCTTTTATTCATTAGTAAGAAGTGAGAGCTTCTCGACCGGAATTACTTCCCAGCGGAGACGATTTATGAAGACTATAAACCTGACAATGCCACTTAACAGATCCTGAATACGGTTGGATTCCTTCATAACAACTTGTTATTTTAATGTGGAGGTTATTTAATTGTGAAAAAAAAAATTGAAACTAGATGAATTTTAAAATAGAAATGTGGTTGAAGATTTTTCTCTTGGTTGAATTGGTTGGTGACAAAGGGTGTGAGGATGGTTTCGGCACTGAATGGAAAGTGTCTGTGTGGGGCGGGGTGTGAGATGGCGGCAGGTGGGTGCGGCGGGCGAGAGGGGTATCGATCGCGAGCGCTGCGCAACAAGTGCCGCGAGGCGGCCGCTGAGTACTGCTTGCACGCCGAACGCAGGTCGACCGCACGCCGAACGCGCGTCGACCGCACGCCACAAGCACACACCGCGCACGCAACATACATGACCAGCGTGCGTGCAATTTTGAAAACTGCGTTCAACATTGGTACACGCATCTCGTAGCGTCGAGGTACGAGCGGGGTCGGAGTATGCGTGGCTATCTCCACTCAGCCTTTTGAAAATACTCTACTATTTCATGTCCATAGTTTTGAGATGCAACTCTCACACCAAGCTTCTATTTCTCATTACGAGTTCTAATAAACGTTTTTTAAATTTAGTTTGAATAGAACACTTTAAATATAAAAGCTCACTAATTGTATTATATTTCTCACAAAGAATTCTATTTACGCCCTTTTGACACTATCTCCTTTGTCGTTAACAAACTACATTAAAAAGTTCAGTTTTGTAAGATACTGTGGAAAAAATCTTTATGAGTATTTTTCACTACATGTTTCATAAAACTTAGAATTAGTTGTTTAAAAGAACAAAGTCACAGTGTTTCAGAAGTTAGTGATTTTTATTCAGAGACAATTTCATTACATCGGTACAAATGTTGAAGTAAATACCTGTATTTGAAACATATAATACATATAGGTATAAATATTTAAATTAATTTACTACAGATAAGTACGTGACCATTAAATTGAGTGGAAAATTAACATGTATACACACACTACACACGTCAAATCCTTCTGTGCTAAGTTTTACGACAGTTTTATAATATTTATACAAAGGGTCATAAAAAATCTCTTAGATAATATTTTGCTATGAATTAATTTTCATAAGTAAATGTGCGCAGAACGCTGCTAAAAGTACAAACATTTATAGACCACATAGTTTTTGAAATGTTATCCAATATAATTCAAATTTAATCATAAATATATATATGTTTAGATGTACATCTATCTTTTTTCTAATAAACTAACATTAAACTACGAATGCATTTAAAACGCAATAGAAGGGAACACACTTTTCTTTTGAAGCAGAATTTGGATTACGTCATAAATATATTTCATAATTTGGATAGGTACGTTCAACAAAATCTACAATTTCTACTAACTAAGAAGACTAATCTTTTAAAAAAGGCACATCAATATAATTTGAAATATTAGAGTTCAATATAATATTCTCTTTGAAATGTTCAGTGAAAATAAAAAGTAGAGAAGTTAAAACCCGAAAGAATGTACCACATTTACGGCTCCATATGTGTACGGTGACCAAAGTAAGTGTTACCTAAATATTTAATTACTACTCACAGGAGATTGCGGTGTGATTAGGGTTGCAGCTTATACAGGGACATGTTTATTTCATAAACAATATGATTGTGAACGTATATTACATGCATGTGAGAAATTATATTTTCACCAGTGTTGTTTATTTTTCACTATTTATACGTGCAAGACATTATTATCAATTTATTGTTATCTCAAAGTAGTGGCTAGGTGTTTGTTTTAATATAAAAGGAAAAACAAATAATAATTAATTTAAAAAAGAAATAATGGTACTTTAATTTATTTCACATTTCAATACTCATGTATACTTTATTTGTGAATCGTGATAGCATTTTCGGCACATTTTTTTATGTAAAAAATGTGCCGAAAATGCTATCATGTCATATCTAAATAAAACACCCATTAATTTACAATTTCAGATCCTAGTATTTTATTCTCGGAACAAAATGACATAAAACGTTACATATACATCCAGACTAACACATTATCTGTTCAAGAGAGAAACTTTCGTCTTAATGTTAAAGTTATGATAAAAGTTATCCCTACAATATAACGCTCAGTTGAAGTCAGAATATAGTAAAGTATTTAAACAATTACAACTTACAAGTCACGTTACTCTAGTACACTTGGAATTAAAAGTTTTTATCAATTAGACACAATATTGATATAAGATCCACAAATTCATTAATACTGTTTTGGCAAACGGAATGTATTTGGTACACATTGATGATTATTATCATTACATTATCAAGTAATCGGATACACTCGGGGTTGTTACACACCCTCGTTAGGTCATTATTCTTTCCGAAGTAATTTGTGTAACGAGATCACTCTTCTCTTATGGCTTATATACGCCTCTTCCAAATATTATCGAAGACAGATCGAATACCAACAACAGATATTATCTGTTGCCTGTTTTGATATATTGTGGAACACTCAGTCGTTTTGTGGCTCTTTCCTCACACAACTCATACTTATCTTACCTATAAGTTAGAATAACTTTATTATAATCCTAGAGTATAAACCAGTCACGAATACCCGTCACTTCTACGTTATCACTTTTCCCTACATTGTCACTCATGTAATACACTAGAACCTTAACTCTAAAGGTATATTTTGTATGTTGGCGTTATTTCCACTACTTATCTAGTTATACACGTATAAAGTAGAAACATCACGAAGGAATGGACAAATCTTAATGGATCTAAGTAATATTATCACGTATGAAACGTTTTTATTGCCTAACATAACCGTAAATTAGTGAAACAATGAGCTGGGCGGCGCGCGGCGACCAGACAGGCTGACAGGTGACGTCTGCTTGTGACCTCACATGACAAACGACACGTGGGAAATATGACAAACTTCAATAAACAACCTAACTTGGAACTTTTGTCTAGTTTGGTATTCAATGAACTAACACTAATATTATGAATCATTTGAATTGCGACACATCAAAAAGTGTTGGTTAAATTGGTACACTTAGCTTTGGAAATATAAAAAACAAAATTACTATGAAAATGTTGGAATTTGTACATAATTACGGTATCACTGTGAATTATATGCGAGCCTGGCTGAAGAAAATAGCAATGACAGCGAAATATCATGAACATCTAATACAAATTCCACTTTAATTAGACTTTTATATAAATAGTTTTATCGGTACGTATAGAAAATTCGAAAGTTACCCGAGGTCCTTAACTAGCGGCGATACCGCGGGACGAGGCGCGTGCGCATGTCGACCTAAGAGATGACGCAGGAGTTGCGTTTATTGCTGTGTCGCTCACGGATCTGCTGAAGGTGCGCGAGCTGCGCCGGCGAGGGCACGTGCGGCGCGTGCCCGGGCGGCGTGGGGCTGGAGCCCGGGGGTCCCTGGGGGCCCGTGGGCATGGACTGCCGCCGCCGCCGCCGCAGCGCCGGTGACAGGTTGTACTTCACCTTCGCCTGCACCAACAACTCCTTGAAGATCTGCGACACGTTGATGTTTTCCTTCGCGGAGGCCTCCACGAACCCATTCTCCCAATCCACTGTCACTACAGACTCAGTGGTATGAAATTCCACCTGTGGAAAATAAATCGAAGTTATAATAGAAATAGTTTCGTTTGCATTGAACTTATGGATAATATAATACCGTCACATCTTCGCCCGACAGGGGTACTAGGTGAAGGTGAACGCGTGTAAGTTATTACGGAAAACATCGTGTTCCTTTAGGCAATGCAATATTTTCCTCAGGTTTGTGTTTCAATATCAGTTTCGAAGAAAAAAATACATAAGTCATTCGTGTGTTATTAATCATGAACCTTTCAGAAGCATTTTACTTCTGCAGCAAATATTAAAGACGCCGTACCGCTGCGTCAACATTTCCCGAGGTTCTTTTGCGTACAATTTCAGTTTCAAATAGTCTCACAGAAATTGCTAAAATAGGCGAAAATGTCGTCTGCCGTATCTCGTTTGGAGTAATATTAATGTAAAATAAAAACGAACTTTGTATTTGAAATGTAATGTAGGTCTATTCATTAGGAATGGAATCAAAATGAAACATTATTCTTTAAGAATTTTATTGCTGTTTGTTTTATTTGCAACTTTCCTGAAAACCACGTAGGTATTGTGACTTAACAAAGTTTTGTAAATAAAGGTAGTAATTAGCATACCTTTGTCGGGAAATCGACTTCTGTTTTAGTTAACCCAAATGAGTTTCTTACAGATTTATTACGCTAAGTTTTGTTTTATGAGTTAAGTTTAAAGTATTCTCCAAATATGTGTCCCGAAACTACGCGAGAGAAACCCAACTCTCAAGTCTCGTAAGTAGTATTAATAATGAGAGTGAGAATATCTTACACAACACTTTTACCCGGATATACCTAAGCTTCATTAAATATTTCTATTTTAAAATCGTGAGCTTTTTACTCAGCAAAAAAGTTACGACGTTTTTTTCCGCTTTACAACGGAACACCGCGAAGAGTTATTGCAATAATCGCCAATAAAAACTAGAGTGAGACGGCAGCGAATCTCCATTAGAGCGTCGGTTTTCTCTTCAATAAAAATAAGGTTATGGTAGTGCACAGTGCGGTGCGGTGCGACGGTGCGGATATTGAGTGCCGACAGGCGCCCGGGGCTCGGAGCTCGATGCCCGGGGCTATTGTGCGCAGTGTTCCGACACCACGACGAGACGTGTTCCCGGACGACCAACTAACTTCGTCACGCGGCTTATGAAATATACATGCTGTCGTCAAAGCGGTACACCAAGTTCTAGTTAACTACGTTCGTTACGTTCTACTTAAGTACTGGGATATGAAATTAAGCCGATTAAACTCGATTGTTGCATTGTTTATACTATCGATGAAGTGCCAATCTGCTCGAATTGCACAATTCTCTGAAAGCGCCCTTAATCCATGACGAATGTTCGTTACTGGGAATATATTAACACATGAGGTACAATGAAGTGTAAACTTTAAGACAGTGTATTGTCTATTTGCACCTACAGTGAATAATGTATCAAATTAAGTCAGCCTCGCAGAGCAGCTCATGAAAACTCGAACATCATGTTGTTACTAACAAAGTTACAATTACAATACCAGCGGGAAAAGTTGTAGCTATTGTACTCTAAGCCTGACAATAAGTGCCTACCTACTGCCGTACAGTTTAACAAATTAAATTAACTTTGTTCTACACGCAGGGTAAAAACTCTTTTGTGTTAGACAGACGGAGAATTGAAACAGAGAACGATCTATTTCGGGGACAGCAATAGTTAAAAGTACTTCTATCAATGTTTGTTATATCTATGAGTGTATTGTGTTAATTAAAAATTATATCTTGCACAAATGTAGTTTTCATTAGATAGAAAAATTATATGATTGTAATATAAAATGTGAGACATTTTATTTAACTTCAAGAAGAAAATAAAATTAGGATTATCCGGGAGTGTGGGAGTCGTACACGAGGTTTAATTTTTAATTGGCATTGTATTAGAGCACGAGGAGAGCTCTAATAAAAAAGCTAAAGTGAAATACTTTTGTTAAGCTTTTAAAGTTAGTGTAGAACTTTGCTTTGTTCCCGAGCACACTAGGATATTAGATACTCGACACGATTCAACTATTTCGCTCTCCCGGTACTAAGTTAATAAAATACCTATTAGCCTGAGTAACTTCTGTGTAGCTTCAATTACTGTTGAGACTTCAGAAAATACTTTTGTGAAATAAATCATTATGACTTCTCAAGCATGGTTTTTGTATTGCATAATTTGTTCATTCATTATGCAAAACCGGAGCGACAAAATCGCCCATTATACTTTATCAGCATAATAAATATACGTATAATTATTTCTTCTTTTAATAACGTAGTAGGTAAGCAAGCTTACTTTTCCATTATAATATGAAAACCGTCTTCTTGTATTTGCTCGTTTTCTTTTTATTATGATGATTTAGCACTGTTCAATATTAATTTCCGTTAAGTTATAAGGATTCGTTACGTGATATTATTATTCTTCCACTTTAGTTTTGTGAATCTAAAAAGGGTGATATTTCTGCGCGATCATTATTTATTACGATATTAAATCACGATACATTAATTTTATCTCGCTTTTTATTTTTTTTTAATAATTTTGCACGTGATCATAGTTTGATTTACAGCGATTATTCTTTAAAACAATAAGGATTTTTTCCTGTGTACTTTTAAAAACATGTAAACTCACACACCCGGAAAACACCTTTTTTTTGTATGTGGTATAATCATCAAATGAGTCCTCCCGCTCCGGGAGGACAGGGCAGGAGGGACTGTCAGACTTGACTGAATAAAATCCACGGTGTCCTTCGGTAGCCCTTTGTGTACCGGAGTCGCGGTATACATATGTCCCGCATCCTCGGCAAGGCTATGGCCCTATATAGGGGGCTCCGTCTGAACAACTACTTTGGTACCTGTAGGTCATACAAATATTTATTTCATGCAAACAGTAAGTACTGTCTACATTTAAATAACCTTATTTCCAACAACAATTTTCACTTAATTATAAACTTCTGTTTCACAACTGTTATAAAGTAAAACTATACATTAGCTTAATCACTTTGCAAACGGTATAAATCCTTTGTTGGAAACATAAACACACAGCGCATTGTTTGTTACTTAATGTGTGGGTCCGCATAGTTAGCACATACATCGTATTGTTTATAAAGCTAAACCGTAAGTTACGGCGCAGTGGCTGAGCGGACGACTGCTGCGTAGGGTGTCGCGTGTTTGGTCCCCGCAATGAACAAATATTTGTATGATTTACAAGTTGTTGTTCCGGGTCTCGGTATTTGTGTATATGAGTTTCTATGTTTTTAAACGCACCCACGATACACAATGCATTAAGTCATGCAAAGATGGAGGACAGATAATGACAAATATATAAAAAAATAGAAATTATTAGGTACCTATTAAACGGAAACTTTTGAAAACACAAAGGTTAAATTAACATAATATAATAAAACAAATAAATACTCGTACATATAAATGTACATACATAGAAGTATCAGTTTTCTTGCAACATCACGAACCAACTAATCCGATTAATTGAATTGTTGTTCTATTTTTATTCCTGCGACACAATGAGACTACACAATTGAGGAAAACCAGAAAGTGCATTAATAACGTCACAAAATATTACTGACTTCCCATAATAATAAACGAAAGGAAATCTCGTAAAAATGGGAATTATTTCATCTTTTTGTGAGGAGCACTGCAGTCTATTTCGTGACATCCGGTTGCCGTCGGAGCATCAACGTTGGTTGTTGCGTTTCCGGCGACCTCTCACTTCACATATTGCAACTTGTGACATCGCGGAAATTCAATTTTCCTCACAACACGTTGGGAACGACTTCATAGTAAATGCGCAGTCAAATGCTCTAGATCAGTTTAAGAGATTTGTGAAGGTAATCTTATTTTATTTTCATTCGCTTGTGACACATTATGTACCTACTATTTTCAATTATTGGTCCTACTTTATTGCAGATTTATGAATTTAGGTAGGTATTGAAACAAATACTAAAAAAGGCAAGCTTTTATCGAAGTAGGACCCAAACCAAGAACCCAAATAGAGAATATTGTTTACCTAGTACATATTTGACAGAATTGTCTTCTATTTTCGTCGTTTGGTATTCTTAGAATATTTGAGCATATCCCTGTGGGCTGTGTGATACGTGACACCCGCTTGATCTGCTTCACGCGTCACTTTGTTATTCAACCTTCATCACACTAAACTGTGTAGCTCAGCTCAGTCCATACAGTCAACAAACATCAGACGCAAATATTTAACACCAAGAGTAAGAACACGAAGCCAATATTCAGTCATACGTATTAGAGATTGGTCAAAGAAAAGAGGTCGCAAAAATATGACGTGAGGGAAAACCTCATTTCTCTTTGCTACGATTCCCCTTTGTAAAAGTATAAAAGAATTGCTAACCTGTCTCGCGCCAGTTTCCGCCAGGTCCACCTTATTGCCGACCACGACAATGGGGACGGCTGTGCTATCTTTGGTTTCGTGAATTTGATCTCTGAGGAGCCTCACTTCAGTGAAGCTGTTGGCGTCGGTGATGTCGTACACCAGTATGAACGCGTCGGCAGACTGCATGGACAGCGTCCTCATCGCCGGGAACTCGTAGGCCCCCGACGTGTCTAGTATATCCAGCGTTAGTCGCACTCCGGACACGTTGAAGTCTCCGTGATGCATCTCCTCTATGGTCCGCTTGTACTTCGGTGAGAATGTGTTGTATAGAAACTGTGATATGAGAGACGACTTGCCAACTTTCGCAGCTCCTAAAACTACAATTTTGTGTCGCACCGCGTTGTTAGTTAGGTTGCCACTGCTCGATACCGTGTCCTCCGTCCGCTCGGTCCTGAAATAAAAAAGATATTGACTATCTCGAATATCAATGTTATGCTAATATGAGATTCCGTATAAATCCAATTTTAGGACCGGTTTATACGGGTGCTATTATCATGAATAACACAAGCGAATGTTATTACCTACATGAAAACAGATCACTGAATTTAGACCTAATTTACCTAACTGTTGAAATAAATCGTGCAATTTTTACGAGAAAAGCGTGTCATGTGGGACGTATTTTGCAAACAGAACGATAATCATGCAAATCAAGTTTGAGGATTACGATGTATCGGAGTTCTTCGATATAACCTTGCGAGTGACATGTCTAACTAATACATTCATGTAGGTGTTAGATAACTAGCAAGGACACCAGACCCCTTATCAACGGAACTTGGCCGCACATGGCACAGCTAATTGACAAACAGATCGGGTAAACATTAGTAATTAGCAGAGCACTGTACAATATGTTCTGACGGAAAAATTCTGTCATGAATTTTGATATCTGTAGTATCAGTGTCAACGTGTTGCTATCATTAATATAAATTAGATGTGTCATCAGCTTTATCGGAAAAACAAATCGATCAATAATGGCGTATTCTACGTGCTGTTACAATATTATTTATTGACAAGCTATTTAGTTACTATCGGTACTTGGAAAATCGTAGCCGGGCTCAGTCAGGTATGTAAACAATTTGCTCGGAGCCAGTAACGATGCTCGAGCGGTATGTAGAGACATTGTGGCTTCTAACCCGTAATCTGAAACACATTGACCCATTTCCTTGAGTTTACTCTTCCTCTTGTGTGGAATAAGCGATAAATTGCGTACAGAGGAACATATTCTTAAACAAGTTTACCTAATACATGGATTATATCACGTATATTTATTTAATAAATTAAGAGCGGGCCGGTGATCATTGTTATTATTATATCCAGTGAAAAACCAATGCACCAACTACATGAACATAACACAGCACCAACTCCACGCATGACAATAGTTAAGTGCGTCGACTGAGATAAACAGTAGCAACATTGACAGAAGAGCCTAGGTAAATTGCATGTGCCTAGGGCTAGAGTATGTCCATAAATGTATGTGAGGGACAACTTATAATCTAACCGGATGCAAACAATATGAATACAAATATGTTACATGCCTCTTAGTTAGACCAGTGGCCCAATTTTCGTCATTTGACTACCTGTCACGATTGTTAAAGATCAAGTGCAACTGTCACTGATAGAATTAAATTTAGTAAATTTCTATAGTGAACAAATGTCATTTTACTGACTACAATTAATAATCGTACTTAAGATGCCGATAACAAAAAAAAACCAATTCTAATTTACCCTTATACAGTTTAATACCGACAGTATTTCACAAAGAGCGACTGCCTATCTCGCTTCCACAACCCAGTGAGTACTGGGTATAATATCCCCATCAAAATTACATAATTCATTTTAATCCAATGTAATTCTTATTGAAACTATTCCCTCATTGTGATCGAGTTTGATGCTAGTCACAATGGAGCTACGTTGAACAGTTTCCTTTGCCGACTCCGGTGCGGCCCGTTAAATCGCTCATTATCAGAATGTTTCCGTTCGCACTGATTGCGCTATTGTGTTCGCACCTTCAACTAAACAGAGCTGGAAAACGGAACAATGTTATGATCGGTTCGAATCAAATAGAACTTAGTAGGGTTCCTTATTGAGAATCGAGAACAGCGGTAGACTTGTTTAATATGAAAATCTCATTTTTCTCGTCATATTTGTACCTACTTTATTTACAAAAAATAAATACTCGTATATTTAAACTTTTAAAATAAATTCGGTCATTTTCTGTAACTGTGTTTTTGACATTCGAAATCTGAATAAATTAAAATGTGTGGTTGAATGATATTTATCTCATAAAATCGAGATCTGTTTTCGACCTGCATACGCAGGAAAATATATATTTTTTAATAAAAATAATCAAATTTATGAATCGACTGAATTCCCTGATCTTCCCCACCATATATTGGCTTAGAACCGACAAGTTTTAACACAGTTATAGCAACTTTATTATCAGAATAACTTTTATGTATGGAATAGAGGCACACTGCAAACTCTATTTGGAATTTAAATTGTGTTTTAGCAAAGTATCGAGGTAATATAGAAACTAGGATACCCATGGTAGCGTATTTTAACTTAAGTTTTAGCTGTATTGTGATGATAGAATCTATGTATTTATGTGTGTACATTAAAACTTTATGAACTAACGTGTATGCCACACGTACTTTGTTAGTCTTAAACGACTTGGAGTCGACTGTTTTTTTGTATCTTTGTTACTCGATTATTCAAAAACGCCTAGAGTGATTTGGAAAATAATTATTTTATTTGAAAGGCATCACACTGGTCATCTAAACAAGATCTGATGACAGGATGTTGAATTTTGTTGGGAGGAGGTTGAATAATAATAATATCATTTTTTCTCCTCGCAGAATAGACATTATCATTACAAAGTTACATAATTATACATATTTTACAGTCCTGTTCATAGTCCTGTTTATGTGAGGAGCTGGTGTCCGAAGTAGGTTAAACACCTGTAAATCGGTAACTCTACAATAAATGACAGTTAATCAACAGCGATTTCCTGAATCCCAATAATACATATAACTCCTGTACGCACTGAACTGACTAATAAGCAAATAGCTAAAAATACCGACTTCTGAAACAGCACAACACGTGTAGGTAAAATAACTTTTCTCTCGGCAGTCGGTGGCACATAAGTAGGTTTTCATTTTTTCTTTCAAACAAGTTTTATGACTTTCTTTCAAGCTATATTTAAACTTGCCGTTCTGCGATAGACATTTTGAAGTGTATAGCTAGGAAAATAATATAAAATTAAATATTTAAATCAAAGCATTTATTTCAATAATAATGGAGCTTTAATTACAAAAATAAATATGAAAGTACCTAATACTGTAGTTGAACGAAAACAAACAAATGTCCATGGAGATTCTTTTTTTGAAAAATTTTGACAGGAGCCTTAAGTCGAATAGATAAGGTGCAAGTAGCTCGCAGCCATTGTCAGCAGGTGCCCTTCGTAGAGTACCTCTTCAAATCAGCTCCAAACAATACTGGAATTGCCATAGTCTGTTTAGCTGATCCAAAATACGTTTTTTTTTTTCAAATGATTTATCAAACAACCCACACAACTGCCAGACTCGTACACATCAAAAAAAGCTTGCCATCACTTTGAAAAATCGAAATATTTTTTTTTGTAACGGTACATTATATTAAGATTTTTTGTACTTTTTGGATTCTTTATTTAAAAAATATTGAATTAAAATAAAAAAAAAATACAAACCAGTACAATTGTTTAACAACAAAATTTAAAAAAAACAGCCTAATGTGTGTACTGACTAAAATCCACGGTATCCTTCAATACGCTTTTGCTTCTAGGGTCACGGTTACCTGTTGTGTTTCACAACACCTGGGAATCCTAGTATAAATAATAACACCTGGGATTAATAGTAGTTGGTATTATACGATTTGTATATCAACGATTATGTACCTAACTTAGTTACTAAGCCTCGCTAAAGCCTTTTATAAGTAACTAAGCGGGGGAGTAGTACGCAATGGTTCGTTTACTTCACAAATACTACAGAGTTGGTAGCGAATTAATTTTTTTCATTAGCTTGTACAATTATGTAGGATGATTAATCAACTGAAATGATTTATTTTTTTAATTCTTCTTTTTTTGAAAAAAAAAACGTCGCCCCACACAAAGAATTTCTCCTGTGTTGTGGGTGTGTTTACAGACATAGTAACACACACACACAAACGCCCAGACCCCGTAGCAACTACTTTTAGATCATATAAATATTTGCTCCGTGCGGGAATCGAACCCGCGACACGCAGCGCAGGAGTCCAATCACTTAGCCACTGCGCTAACCGTGACGTCACGGTACTTAAATGGAATGTACATTACTGTTAATTTAACAGTATCAATCTGATTATCTGAAATTAGTTAGAAATATTATAAATACGTAGTACCTATGTAGTGAATATGTTAATCTGTCACTTGAAAATTACGTTTGATAAAAAATGCTTAGTAAAAATTAATTTCATCACGTATTTATTATCGTTGTTATTATTTTTAATGTTATTTTCATATGTTTGTTAAAGACCGGACAAGTGCGAGTGGATCTCGTGCGTGAAGGGTTACATAATTTGGTTCTGTTTTTAAGTATTTGTTGTTACAGCAGCAAAAGAAATCCATCATCTGTGAATATTTCAACCGTGTCAGTATCATGGTTAATGAGATAAAACCTAGTGACAGACGGAGAAACAGACAGACAGACGGTCAGAAAAGTCTTTGTAATAGGGTCCCGTTTCACACTTTGGTTACCTTCAACCATCGTGGTTAAATAATACTAATCATTATCAAATTAGGACACACATATCGAATATGTTTGAACAAAAAAAATTAAGACTCAGCAAAAATAATTAAGAAGGCGACCCAAAGACCTATTCTGAAATCCTATTACCTTTTTATTTTACGTGGTAAAATCATCAAATGAGGCCTCGGCAGAGTGGGAGGGACTGTCAGTCTTGTACTGACGAAAATCCACGGTGTCCTTCAATAGCCCTTTACGTTCCAGGATCATGGTAATTGGATAAGTTCCAAGACCCTAGCAGGCTTTGGCAAACTCTTTGAGGCGCGCGTAGAACACAACGCGCCGTCGACCCCAAGTTTAATAGTTTGAATAAGGGTCAATATCCTAACCCTTTTACTAAAATATAACCTCTATAGTTGCCCCTATTCATAATTCCTTAAGCTGATTGCTTGCTGTTATTTCGCCTGCAATTTGTTAGGATAAAGTTTATCCTATCCTAATTAATGGGTATTGGGATATTGTGCAGTCAGGCCTGTCTAAATGGCAGCTCATCGAAATAGCTCGGGCAATATTTAATAGCTTTTGGGTGTGATAATTAAAAATACATAGTAGCTTTGAATAAGTTTACTAGTGTGGGTAAGTTTCACAACCCTTTTGAGACATACAGGCGTCGGCATCGTGTCATCATAACATGAATAAATTCTACTCATGTGTCATATATGAAAAAAAAAAACAATAGAACTATTGGTTTTGTAATTGTTAATTGTAATATTCTGTTGAAAACGGGTTTCGACCTAGGTTTTGCCTAGAAAGCCTTATCTCCTAAACTCTGTTCTTCAATTTTTTCCATCTTTACGTCAATATTTCCATTTAGTTTACATCACAAAAACGTGAAAATTCATGATAGAGTCCAGTTCCGATTACTACTTGATTTTCCAAAAAGTTTATTTAATAGTGGTAGTTCCTGAAATAAGCCGAAAAACGCAGCATGGAATATGACACTCTGTTTCATAAAGCGAAACCGCATAGGTTTTTAAGCATTGGTTTGGAATGGCATTTCAATGAATAAACGTGGGCGTGACTGTAATTATTATTTTCTCTGAAATGGAAATTAAATTACGGCTGGAATGCAAATCCTACTCCCACACTAACGTCGCGAAGTACATAAGTAAGATTTTCCACGAAAGGCATAAAGTTCTTGCAACTAAATTAAATTCTGAACTGGAAATGAAGATAATTACTCATATTTTACCCTATTAAAAATTTTCGATTTCGTCGAACCCAATCTACTGAAGCATTTCAAAGAATAGGAAAATTCATTAAAAAATAAGTAGGTACATGAAAGCTCACAACAGTAATTAGTAAAGAAAAATACCAAGTCTTTGTTTCCAAGACAAATTGTCAGAACAAAAGAGCGAGACTGAAGGAGCTTTTAAAATTAAATTAGGTTTGCCCTCTTATAAACGCCCAATTTCATAAAAAAATTGCGTATTGTTGAACAAAAACTTATATTGCACAAAATACTAGTACGTCTCTCAATTACCTAGATATTCCAGGTCGCGGGACTGTCTTATCAAGTAATCGTGGCCTTGAACGTTAAGGACTACTATTAAAGAATCACCGTGAATTTTAGTCAGCACGAGGCTGACAGTCCCTTCCTACCCATCCTGGGTTGGAGGACTCATTTCATTTGATGATTATACCAACATAAAAATTTTGTCATTCCTGTTTAACCCAGTAAAATGGATAAGTAATTATCACATATACCTAATTAATTCATTAGGTAATTAATTCAATTCATTATCACATTTAGTTTATTCATTCATTATTAGCATTGCTCTATGATTTCAAATAATATTATTTCAATACCTACCTAGGAGCTCTAAAATATCGCTATCGAATACCAATTTGTAACACATCCGTTCCCGTTCGCTTGCTAAATTGGTATTTCTAATTTCGTTCACAAAATACATGCTATTACCTCGTTACTTTGGCATTCTACCAGACAAGGGTAGCAATAGGTCCTTCGCAATTTTCTTCGTTCGTTCCACAATAATTTCCGACTGTCTAGATAGTTATTATATCTATCAATTGGTTAGGTAAAGTATTAATGGATCAAATTCTAAAAGTAAATAAAATGTATTTCAACATATTCTCAATTCGTTTTTCTTTTATTTCATTTCTTCGTTCGTTCTCAATTCGTCTGTTTGTTATTTTTATGCTTATTTATCTATATTTAGAGAGAAATAGAAGTCTTTTCGAATCATTACATCATTCAGAATCAGAAAAACGGAAAATATTATTTTTAACAGAAGTTATTTGAAGACAACACCGGAATTTATAGGTACTGAAATATAATAACTTTAATATGATATCTAAATAAAGAAACATAATTATAGTTGTTAGGAGCTAGGTACCCTAGAGATTTCGGGTCGGTCACCGGACGCTTACCTACCTACCTAAAGGTTAGATACGTTGCTGTTGGGTATTGTATTCTGTATTCAACCGACGACGCCGACGAAGACCGCAGCATCGAGTTCTAGTAACCAGCAATGCGATTCACTAACAGACACATCATAGATGTTAACATCGATGAGTTCACCGATGTTTCATCGTAAATATCGCTTCTAAAAACAACGTTGATAAAAACCGTATTTGCGAAGCTACATAAGCTCGTCGACGATCTGCCGAACAACGATGATGAGTATGATGTTTGCAGTGTTGCTATGTTTAATCTAGAGTATAATCGAGAAAATCTCGACTAACCTATTTTTAAGTTATTTCTTAATTTTAAATGAATACGAATTCACAATACGTATGTATAAAACACGTTATATTTATTACGCAACGAATGTTTAATTTATTATATCAATTTGGACTTGGAAAATAATCAATTTTGTTTATAGCAATAAAACTAAACCAAATCTTTGACATTTTTATTTGTAGGTTATGTATTTCAAAACAAACAACTTGATCATATCTTGAAAGTTTTTTATCAAAATACGAAATTCCAAAGTTCTAAGTGGTTTTAAGTGGCTAAGTGGACTTTAAAAAATTGTGCACCCCAACACAATGGCGTTCTACTTATTGTTTGTTTTAGTTTGGTTCCAAACCTATCGAAAGTAAGTTTATAGTAACATTTCTATTTAAATGTAGCACAGTTTCTGGAACTACTATATAAGTAACCAACATATTTATCTTTTAGTGTCTCGCAACGCAGCTCCTTCGTTAGATCAGCTGGAAAAGCTAGTAAGCTTTTTGGAAAAGGAACCATGGTTGGCTATGGGGCATGCTCGTACTCATGGTCCAAAATAACAACAGCCCTGAACAGTGATGGTAGTGGGTGTACGAAAACATCGGAACAGTGGTGTAAGGTTGGTAATTATAAGTATTGTGTGTTTAAACTGTTGCATTGAGCAGGTACCCTTCTATGGTATAGTATCTTTTTGCATTGAGAGCCCCCTGTGTATGTTCTTTATTACTAGATTAGTATTATCTAAGGGATGTCACACGGTTTCACTCACGTAGTTCCCGTTCCCGTGGGAGTTTGGGGATAAAATAAATGTTACTTTGCCTGTTACTCAGGGTGAATGTAGCTTTCTAATGGTAAAAGAATTTTTGAAATGGTCGCAATTGTTTTTGAGTTTATTAATTACAAACATACACACACTAAAATACAAATCTTTATTCTTTATAATATTAGTGTAGACTACATGGTAACTAGCAATTATAAAAGCATTTAAAATTGCAACGGAAAGTTAAACCAAATAGCAAATAAGTGTTCTATTTATATAATACATCAAATCATAACATTTTTACTTATGTTGCAGTACTGGAAGGACAAAAAGGAGCAGTTAAGAGGAAGTCCAGCTTAATTGCAGCCGCGAGGCGACGCGCTGGTGGTGGCATAGATGAAGATTTGCCAGAACTGTTGATTGCCCAAGCAATAAGCCAACAAGTGGAGGTCAACCAGGCTATGGCTATGGCTCAGGCTCTAGATAAAATAAGTGGTGCAATTAGAGTTTTCATAAATAAATAAAAATAAAATGTATGCTAAAACATTGTTTTATTTATTAATTGATTATATTAAAATGGTACATACTATTTAAACTATTTTGTTAGACTATATTAATTTTATCTTAAAGTTAAACAAGAATATATAAGAAGTTTAAATAACATCCACTTTATTAAGACAAACAATATACATTACTATTTAAAGTATACTATATTTTTAACAAACAAACTGTCTTAAAACCTGAGTTACTAACTAATAATTAAGTATCTTAAGTCTATTGTTAGTATTTACTTCTATTTATTAACTATCTCGTCCACGCCACAGTCTATCAATTAGACGACTTCTAGCAAGACGTCCACTATCCAAATCACTGATAGAGTTCTGGCATCCTTGTTGTAGTAACCGGATGTTAGAGTTAGAGATGTATGTTCTTGCATTCTCACATTATATTTTTTGGTACCTTGGTTCGGTTGCAAATTCCTCCTTGACGTTTTGTCTTTGCTAAGAATGGTAAAATATCTTCTTTCCATTGTTTAATTAGCTCAGTCAACCTGAATACCTTAATATAGTCTATATCAGTAGTAAGAAGATCCATATTACGTATCAGACGTGCCTGACGTCTTTTTTCTATATTATCTCGACGCTTAGCTTCTTCCAACAAAAAAATCATACAGGAAAGACGAACTGCCATCTAAAACATTAAAAATAGGCATAAACGTTTCAGGAATTAAAGTACGGTAAACAAAACAATACTAAACATTTATAATTTAAAAAATAATTTGTTTTACTCACATTTTAATTGTCTACAACCAAGGAAACATCTACAATTTACAAGCTTTACACTTTGACAGTTAAAATCGAAGGCGAAGGCGCCGATGTCGATGAAGGCGAGGATGTTTTGTGTTTCTGAATACCGTTTTTCATACATTCGGAACCATATTTTAGTTCTTTGTCGCGCCGTCGACATCGTTGTGGCGCTACGACCGCGCAGTTGTAACTCAAGAATACCGATTGGTTTTCATCAGATGTTTCAACGATGATTTCTTGGTTGCAAAGATGTTTTGCCTTAGTGAATCGCACTCCAGAGCCTTCGAGAAACACCCACGCATTACTAATTTACAATACGAAATCTTTGTTCATTTTGAATAGTGCGTAGGAAAATTGAATGTAAAAACTGTATGTTTTCATGTTTATACTGAACGTGGGAGTCCTTTTTTTTCATTTTGTCACGTAGCCTTGCTTTTTAACTATGTAAACAATAAAAAATAATCAAAGTTCCAGAAAATATTTAAAACCTTTGAACTGTTAAGCGTGTTGTACTGACAGTGAGACTAATTCGCAGAAGTTTATATACGTAATTTAATAACGTTACTTTTTGTATATTTAAATGATTAGTTTTTAAAGCAAAAGGTTAATTTTATTATAATTTTACAACTTCACTTATTTTGAAATGCTACCCAAAAAGTATGAACGATGAATCGACCAAATTAATAGTTTCAAAACGTTTTCTTGACTACTGCGTCTAAATACTTGACTGGCCTGTTGGTCTAGTGGTTATTGACCCTGACTGCTATGCCGGGGGTCGTGGGTTCGATTCCCACCCAGGACAAATGTTTGTGTGATGAGAATGATCATTTGTTCTGTGTCTGGGTGTAATATATCTATAATATGTATGTTTTTAGAAATATATAAGTATGTTTATCAGTTGTCTAGTACCCATAACACAAGCTCTGCTTAGCTTGGGACTAGATGGCGTTGTGTGATAGTTGTGGAAATAGAATACCACAAATAGTCCACGCCTATAGAAACAAATGGAAGAAGATCACGCAATCGTTGGCTTGTGGAGCTTTCAAAGATCACTTATCCTGGCTTCAAAGGTTGTAAAGAGCAATTATAAAGCAAACCGCACCGTTCACGGCAAATGTCGGCATTCGTGTGATGATTCCGAAATAAAAGGGAGCGGTAAATTGGCTTATTTCCTTTTAAACCGACTTTAAAAAAGGAAGAGGTTTTAAATTCGTCTGTATGTTGTTTTTTAGGCTTGTTATTCTATTTTTCAGAGAAACCTGGACCGCTATGGAAAATTCTTTTTGAAATTGAATCTATGAGCTGCTAGAAATGAAGAAAAAAATTGAGGTAACTCGTATAGTTTGTAGTAGCATCCGGCCCCATCTACGGTTTCGTTACTATAACCTCTCAATCGCTTTCACACTATGAACGTAGAATTAGAACGTGGAATTTTAAGGTAACTGATAAATTCAGGGTCGAAAATAGGCTAGGTGCACCTTCGCCTGATCCCGTCGACCTTACAGGTGGTGCATGTATATTTCAGAGTTTTGAATTTTTATACCTACAACGTCTCTAAATTTATTTTCATGCGGGTTGAGTTTTTTTTACTATTAGGTTTATTACCGACACTACTTCTTCTTTTCAGTGTTAGTTTCATTGTCAAAGGCCAATTCAGCTGATGTCAAAATTTAATATTCCAAGTTTTAAGTTGCAGAACACTAACTTTCGACAATGTTGAAAGTTGGCATTTTACGGACGGGTAAAACGTGTTTCGAAAGAGTCTATCGGTGAAACGGCCATAAGTGAATCGTACTGTCGACGAAACGTCCAATGATGAACCGGTCGTCGGTGAATCGTTGCAGAATCTGTTTCTGCGACAAAGAACGGCACGGGCTGAAGTAGTATCAGTTCACGCTTAATCAGTTTTACGTTTCAAAGGCACATTTTCGTGGCACCCAACACTTATGTCAACACTTTTCAGCAAGCGGCTGCGTGTCTATCATTAGCCTGCAGTTGCGCTTCACGAGGCAAAACGCTCAAACGTCACTCTTGTTGCAACAGAGACTTCGAGAAAATAAATGAAAAGAAAAATACTTAGGCCATGCTACGAGTGCGTACTCATTTGAAAAAAAACATAACTGTCTGTTTTCCCGTTTATCACAAGTCGCGTCGTCGCAAATTGCTAGGTCGTGAATTAAGTCGTAAAAATAAATAAAATGTTTGAGACACGACCGTAGATGAGCTGCTGTATATTACCCGGAGCACGGCATTAGCGTCGTGGACGTGCTTATTGGCACTTTACGATCGAAGCGCTTCATTCAACAGCGGGTGGCATCATATTAATTTTATTGGTTCATTGTAACACTGAGTAAGTGTCGCCGGGGAAAGTTTTCTCACCAGTATTATTTTACATTAATCATGTAATATGAGTTCTTACGGCTAATGCCGTTTGAAAGTTTTGACAGGACGGTTGGTCTAGTGGTCAGTGACCCTGGTTGCTATGCCGGGGGGGTTCGATTCCCACCCAGGACAAATATTTGTGTGATGAGCATGATCATTTGTTCTGTCTGGGAGTAATTTATCTATAATATGTATGTATTTAGAAATATATAAGTATGTTTTTACCCCTAACACAAGCTCTGCTTAACTTGGGACTAGATGGCGTTGTGTGATAGTTGTGTAACATTATTATTATTATTAAAGAAAAATACCCAAGTTTATTTGAACATTAAAATAAATCAAAAAGGGGTTTTAGAATTTTAACAATGGAAAGCCAAAGAAAAATTGCAGGTCCCAATTACAGACTTTATTTTTCATACTCAAGGATTCTTGTTACTTGTAAAAAAACAAAATGAGAATACTAAGTAAATACGTAAGTATACTTTTCAGCAAAAGTAAACGACGGACGGCGCTGAAAGGTCTGACTTTTTTTCGTAATATTTTGTGAGTAGTATACCGAAAATATCAGCAGCAGTGCCGCAGCGTTTTAAAACTTTACGAGCTACCTACTTTTGAAATGTCAGAAAAAACACTTAGTTTTGATATTCAAATATTGTTAAAGTGGTAAATAAGAGGATTTTAGAGCCAACTTTACTTCATTTTTGTTGTAAGTTCCTAAAACACTTTTACACGTCTTTTTAAAACTAGGTGTATTCATGCCTACTCTGAGAAAAACATTGGTTAAATAATAGTAGGAATCTACCAGCATTTAATATCTGATAATTAAAAAATGGCGATAAATAGCAAAAAAACCTAGCGCCTGTATTTTCAATTCTCATCAAAATGATTCGGCGATTATTTTCGGTCTCGGTAAATCGGACACGATCAACGCTCTGGGAAAAGTTATCACTTTTACAGGATTACCAGTTTAACATGCCGATTAGTGTTCTCTATTTATGAAATCATTTGTTAGCGATTCATATAACAGCTCAGTTGCGATTAATTGTTGGCGATCATTTTGCTGTGTAACACGAACATTAAATTCTGTATTTTAAACTCCGGCGCTGTTTAAAATATTCTTTTTAATATTTTTTTTCGATAAGGTAATACTTATTCTTACAGCTATTCTGGAATTCTAGACCTGCACCTAACCCTACGAGGATTAAAAACGTGATATTTTTTGTGGATTACTTATCTTGTAATACTAATTCGTATAAACTGTTCTACATTTATGATGTCTGGACTTTAAAATAGACTGTGACCTCTGAGTTTGTTTCGGATGTTTCTTCTCAGAGTAGTTCTCAGAGTAGTTAGTAGGTACGAAACACCGGCCCCTCCTAGTTTTATGAAAAGACGTGTAAAAGTGTTGCAATAACCTACTTGCAAAAATAAACATCGTTTCATCATTTCACTAGTATCGGAAAATAAAATAGATTTGCATTTATTTGTGCATAAAACTGTTTGACTGTTCAGCTTAATAAGTACTCAATTACACTTGATTCAAATTTTAATTAAGTTCTTACCTAGCCAATATTTAAACGTGTAATTACATATTCTTTGAAAGCTGGAACGGTTCAAATCTCTCAAAAGATATTTACTAAACAAAGGGGCGTGTTCCTAACACGTGCTACATCAAATTATGAATTCCGAAGCTAAATTACTTCAATTTCACACAAATCTAAACTACGCGGTTCTCACGAGAGCTTTGTTATACCGACAACATTAAGTTACGGATAAATATTAACCTTAACTATACAAATAAGCGTCGAAACATCTGCGACACCTCTTCCTGTGACAAATTAATTTAGAAATATAAATCTTTGAAATAATATATAGCTAACCGTATATTAATCAAACCTTTTGATCTAATGCTTTCATACTAAGATATACACACTTGCTTCACTTGAGGATAAAGGAACAATTAATAAATTAGTATACTGAATATTAAAATATAACTTAATTACTTTGTGAAGATGTAAGAGTAGAAAATTAAGATCGCGATAATCTTTAGAACAATTTCTCGGAGTAAATTATGGAAAATTATGTAGAAATTAAGATGGATTTGATTAAGTAAAAAGAGAACAGGCTATATTTAATTTAGAATGTTGGTGATTACCGCTGAGGCGCCATTGAGATCCGAGCCGTCAGGTGAGGGTCTTAAGAGAGCCGAGGACGGTAATCATCAATACACACGTGTATCATACGACGTTTTTCAACACACTTCTGAAGAAAATAACACTAACAAGTCATTTTATTTAGTGTGTAAAAAGTTTATTTGGAGAAACAATGAGTAAATGTGCAGTTGATAAAATTTATTTGTACTATTGAA
Source organism: Agrotis ipsilon (assembly GCA_028554685.1). Lineage (NCBI taxonomy): Eukaryota > Metazoa > Arthropoda > Insecta > Lepidoptera > Noctuidae > Agrotis > Agrotis ipsilon. Next base: position 4,867,091 of record CM052968.1, read on the forward strand.
CACGATATTTTTTGTTTAGAAACTTTTTTTAAAAAAAGGAACTCGACCAATTTAAAGAAAAAACCTATAACTCACTTGTGAATAATAGTAAAGAAAAAGTCACAGTTTGATTACAGGTGTCATATGCCTAATTGCAGTGAAATTAGAGCCATTTTATGAGCAAGTGTGTTGAAAAATATATTATTTGTGATTATCTAAACTCCGAAGATTGAGAACTGATTACTTTTGAAATTGTATTATACAACTTTGTTTCAAATAAAACTCTTGTTAATTATATCGTCAACAACAAACTTTCAGGCATGTACACATGTGAATTAAAATAAATTTTGAATAACGCTATATTTTGAATAATAATGCGTAATCCCTGTGTAATCTATCAAGGTAGAAAGCCCAAAAGAAACCTTAAAAAGAAAATGCAGAATAACGCAAAAGAAACACAACGTTTATTCCGAGATACATTCGCATTTAAAACCGGATAAAAACACGCGTTGTTGGTCGTAACCAGAGACCCAACGATTACCTACATCTGATGATTATCCACATTAAATGAGAGGGTTCTCGTATTTTCCGGCGTCGGCGCCGCTTTCACACAGATACCAAACTTATCTCAAATTGTGTCATTCTCTCGACGATGGTTGGTAATTCTTTTGTTCTAAATTGAAATCAGTCCCGTGCTAACTGTCGGAGAAATATTTTACTGAAACAAATGAAGCTCATTGTCATTTTAACGAAACATATTTCAAACAAAAAGACCCGAGTCCAAAACTTCGTGATCAAAGCTTGAATGCCAGAATATAAAACGGTTGTGAATGCTACTTTTGGCTAGGAAGTACACAGGAAGCCATGCAAACATAAAATAAGTTGTATTCTACTTTTGAACTTGTGCCAGTTTGAAAACTTTATCTAAAAGAGGTGCTGTTAAATTGTAGGCGGTCAATAACCTTGTACTTTTCGGGAAGAACGCTAGCATTAAAGTTTTAACAAAAACATCGTCCGTGCTCCTAAAAGATAATGAACCATTATTTGAGCATTACTTTAAGGTCAGTTCATCTTTACAGAAGAAAAGACAAACTCCAAGGAACCCACTGAAGTAACACAATGTTGACATTAGCCCATATTTAAGCTTACGTAAGATCATTAATTAACGGTTCATTAAGGTCTATTAGTGCGGGTAAGCGATAAAAACATTGATGTGGGCGTAAAGGTTTTTACGAAAAATGTGTCAAAGAAATTACAGCTTTAATGTCCTGTAGGTTTTCAACAGTACTCGTACCTTTAAACAAAAGAGAGGAAAAATCTGTTCTGACAAGAAATAATTCTATTTAACAGAGCAATCAAATATTTCCAAACTCGGGCTGACGTTGACATAGCTTTATAATGAAATCACAATCTAGTGATTAAGTTATTCGCTGGATTTTATTATGTCAATTTACTCTGCATTTTGAAATAGAAATGAAAAAAAATATTTTATTTTGAATAAGCTAAAAATTGCCGGCTTTGGCCCTCTAAGGGCACGTCATGGTGCTGACACTCTTCGAGGCGCGAGTGGAACACATCGCGCCGTGGACCCGGGCATGGTCCATGATCGGACAGCGAGACGCCAGGAAAATTTAACTAGATGTTGTGGACTTTATGAAAATTTAACTAGATGTTGTGGACGTTGGCTATTAATTAAGGTACTATAGAATAGCAGGAGGGTCGGATGATCGAATTGTGGATATCGGGTTCATTGACCGGCTAACCTATAGTTTTTTACAACACGAAACGTGTTTAGTTAGAGAACTAGCTCATCCAGCCAATTTACATTTATTCTCTCTCTAAAATTGAATTTCAGATTTCAGCTCAATCCAATAAACAAACAATGTATGAAAATAGTTTTGGTTATAGGCACTAGTAAAGGTATAGTTTGCAATATTAATATTTAGGCTGGTTAGTATGTTTCCATTTCACGATAAAAAAACAATAAATTAACAAGCAAATACGCCTTTTCAGAATATCAATGTTTGCAGTATTTCTATTGAAAGATATAACTTTATTATTTCGAAATATCAAACAGTTTTTACTAATATACTAGCTTAAGCCCGCAGCATTTCCCGCATAAAGTTTAGAACTTATCCCACTAGAACGTCATGCCGGAATAAATATTATCTTATAAATTAATCCAGGTTATTAACTATCTGTGTACCCAATTTCATCAAAACCCGTTTAGTAGTTGTTGTGTGAAACAGTAACAAACATCCATCTTGACAAACTTTCGATTTACATTTTTTTTTTCTTAACATGAAAGATCGAAACCTTTACATTTTTTTACCTTCAACTTTGCGTAAAAATTAAGAGCCAATATTTCAGTTCCACATATAAACCAGGAATATAATCTGACATAGGTTACTCTGATATCTAGTTCAATTTCGAACTTAGTAGCGTGGTGGATGTATCCAGTGATAGTTGGATTATTTCGGCTCACTCCACACCGCGTTCTACAAACCACTGCAAAGCGTTACCAAGATATTTTGCCAGTTAATACGTTTTAATCCGATCGATACGTCGGTTTATTACGATTTAAAGGGAACTTCAAATTCAGAAGCTGCGTAAATTTTAAATTGAACTCAATAGTAATTAGATTACCTTCTGAAATTGCTTGAGCGGTTTTAGGAGTTATCGATAAATACTCAGTTATTATAGCATCCGTAGTCATAAATTTTGTGTAGTTCAAGGATACTTTCATATTTTATTGCGTACTGACGTACTCTTAGTAATCAACCTGAGTTACTAGGTAATATTTTGTCTCCAAAACTCGTGTAAGTCGTGCAAAAAGGAGTTACTGTAATGATTTCTTACGTGGATTTACACTGACTAGTGGTCTAATATCGCTGAATTTAATCTGCGAATAATCATCCTTTGAATTATTTTGTTTACGGACACCATTAACATTGCATTTACAACGCGATACCACTATTAATTCTACTGAAAGTTACAGGAACAAAGTTATAGAGAATTTAATTTGTGACGAAAGATGCCTAAACTTGTCTGTGCGACCAACAGTTCGCCGGATAAAATAATCATAAAGACCACCTTTTTTCAAGATGGCGTTTACAGGACATGCGTTGCAAGCCCTGAAACTTCGAATTGACATTATACTAACACCCCTTAACATTTAAAAATAAAATTACATCCTCTGAAGAATGCAACTCCAAATGTAACTTTTTAACGTCACAACAAATCAATCTTCTTTCAAAACAATAGCGGGTGTAGCTTATAGAGAAAGTCTAACAAAAAACAGCCGTTTTAGCGAAATTATTTTTATCTGATCACAGGTTTGTTATCGCGGGTGTCCATCCATCTGATAAGCGACCTGATCACCTTTCGTGACGCCCTCAAGGAGAAAGGGGCTCCTTTCTTTTGTTAACAAGAGTGAAAACTGATTTTGAATTATGAAGGAGGTTTTAAGAAGAAAATTGAATGTACACTTCTGGACACATCTATTGGCCCACCTTAGAGTTTAGGTTTCGATGGCCCCTACCGAAATATGATTGCTAGATTGAACAAAAACTGTTGATGCAGTTTTAAACCTGATACATTTTACCATCTTTTTTGATCGTATTGTTTTAAATTTGAATTCAGAATACCATACGACATGGAGCTACGCCTAACAAGTCGGATATGCGCTTTGTTAAAGGCAATTGATTTTTGAATAAAAAACATGTTTTATCAAATAATGGTTTAATTTAATAACGCGTGTTGCCTCCATGGGCATCTACCACAGCTGTCATACGATTAAGCATAGAGTTTATCAACCGCTCTATGAAATTTGAGGGATCGTCTCCCATTCCTCTTCTATGGCAGTTTTCAACTCCTGCATCGCCTGGGCAACTGGCTGACGAGCCCTAACACGTCTTTTTAGCTCATCCCAGATGTGCTCAATGGGGTTCATGTCTGGGCTTCTGGCTGGCCAGTCCATAACTGTAATGTTCACATCCCGAAGATATTCCCTGACGATGCCGGCCGCAAGGGCTCTTGCATTATCATGCATAAAAAGGAAATTTAGGCCCACATAGTCCGCGTATGGTATCACATGAGGTTCTACGCACTCACGAATGTACCTTTCAGCATTTAATGTTGGCAGCCGTGGTCCTGTAACAACCTCAAGTTGAGTTTTGCCGCTCGCGGATATACCGCCCCAGACAGTCCATGAGCCACCGCCATAAGCAGTCCTCTCTTCAAAGCAGCATTGTGCGAAACGCTCTCCCTTACGTCGGTAGACCTTCTTCCTTCCATCATTGCCATGTAACACAATTTTAGACTCATCAGAAAAGAGTACACGGCTCCAATCTTGCTGTGTCCAATTTAAATGACTGCGTGCGAAATGAAGGCGCGCTGTTCGGTGGGCTCGCGTTAGTTTGGGCCCATTAGCTGGCTTGTGTGGTACCATATCGCGTTCTTTTAACCTTCTCCGAACAGTTCGAGCGCTCACAGATACTCTGTGGAAGTCGCGAAGTTGGTTTTGTATCTCAATGGAGGTAAGGTGACAATTTCTCAAGCTGGTCGTCACGATGAATCGATCCTGCCTTTCAGCTGTGACCCGAGATCGTGGCCTTCCTTGGCGACGAACAAAGCCGCCAGTCTCTAGGTACCTCCGATAAACATTTCGGACCGCAGATCGACTTAAATTAAGTTGAGCACTCACGTTTCTTCGGCTGTGTCCGGCCTGAATAAGTGCCACAGCTTGGGCGTCTACTTCAGGTGAAGTATCCATAGATTATTGATAGAACCTCACCTTAATGTTAAGAATAAGTAATGTTTGTTGCAAAACCAAAGATATCAATCACTTTTTCAAGAATTAAATCCAAGTAAACCAATAAAACCAAGTTTTCTTGGTATTCGATTGTTTGATATCAACAAACAGGCTCCAAATTGTCTTTTGTTTCGTTAAATTCTGTGTTCGAAATTCAAAAAAAGACTATTGAATGAAATTGTGAATGTGCCAGGTTCAAAACTGTATAAAAACTTTTTGCTCGACCTAACATAAAATTTTAGCTAGGACCAAACGAAACTGAAAATACAAGGTGGGCCAATAGAAGTGTCCAGAAGTGTATATTCATAAAATAAGTGTGTGTGTTTTTTACACATAGTAATTGTAAAATATGATTATGGCATATTCATTGATCATAAAAGATATAGAAAAACTATTTGTAATATAAAGAAGAGCGGTCCAACAGCATAACACGCATTAAAAATACTGCTGCGAGAAGGATTTGATTCAATAAATCGGTTCAAATTCTAATCAAAGTCACATTTTCCTTTGCACAGAAAAACTTTAAAAAGAATAAACTCGAATATTTTAATTATGAACCCTGTCGCACTTGAGAAAAGGCTAGTCGACCTTCTTAAAAACGTCTTCTTATTTCTAAAAAATAACCAAGTACGAGCAACGGCATCACTCCAATTAGCGACTCACACGAAGTTTTGAAAACCTTCTTAAAGGTTCGAGAAAGTCGAACGAACTTCTGTAGGTCCTATGAGTGGTTAGAGTTTGTACGCTTAAGCCGCGAGCTACAAGTAGTATAGACTATTGTATTTCTACCTTTACTAGTTTGAAATACCTCAGACAGAACAGTAATGAGCTTTCCGGTCACGTCGCCTCTGAGGCCCAACATTCATTTGGTTCACAGATCGTTCATTTCATTCATTTCGTTCGCTCCGAACTACTATTATCCTGGAGATTTGCTTTGGAATGCTGGACTAAAACAATGACCGAGCTCGTTTTATTTAGGGAATTTAAAGCGACATAAAGCCAAAATGTTGTGTTGTGAATGTAAATGATTTAATTACATGTAATTTTTTTAAGGAATTGTGATTACAGTCGGCTCTTTATTTTCGGAACGGACATTTTAAAGTGAAACAATAAGACAGTGTTTTTTTCGTGAATGTGTACTATAATCACATTGTTTAATTGAATATAATGTGCTACAGGTTTTAAACGTTTTTCCAAGAATTTCTATTTTACATATCTACGAAATTCAGAGAAATGGTAACTTCTGGTAAAAACCAGCATGGATTATAGATCTTCACAGTACAGCAACCTTTTCAGGTTCGAAACTATCACAATATTATTATTATTTCTTTGAAAGTACATTTTCTCGGTGAGTGGAAAACGATGTTTAATTAATTATTATGATCGAGTTATCAGAAAGTGCGGAGGCGAAGAACTGCAAGCGACTTTGATGAGCCATCAACGTCAAAGGGTAAATTAATCGTTACCAATTTCGACTTTTTAGTAAAATTCTGTTGAAATTATATTGAGATTGATTATGGAAGTTTCACCCAGTTTTTCAAGCAAAGAAGATTGGCTTGATATATTTAAAGAAAATTACTGCGATAAGTATGAAAATAGTATATACCTACTTAGGATGAGCTCTTTCAGCCATATTGTGATCTTTTCTGAGTCTTATTGGGTAATATTGTATAAAAGTGAGTACATAAATATATATTCCAGTCCTTAATGCGAAGTCAGCCTCCCGTAAGTCCTAATCAGTATTATTTTTATTTATATTGATGGCATATAGTGAAGGATTTTCTTTTCTCAAGAAGTTATAATAATAATATGAAGACTGATGACGAAATATTCATGTTTTCAAAAAAATAAGTTAACAATTTCAAAAGAACCTAGAGATAATAATATCGCCGACACATTGATTCATATGGAGGAACAAATAAAAACATAGACAAACAATTTCCCTCCATCTATTTTTCGTAAAACGTTTTCCCTTTTACATTCCGGTGACATTTCGGAAAAGCTTTTTCAAAGGCACTCGACGTCAAAGTACGCACAAAACATTTTTGCCTCTACTTTTACAAACTCCGTTTTTGTACAATTTTGTTTCGCGTCTGACTTTGGACCCCTGGTAGCAAATTGGAGTAACTAAGGGTTACGATCATCCGACAGATATGTTCCAACGAAAGCATTGAACGTGAAAGCCTGAACAATGTGTCAATTTAAAACGATTTCATGCAGTAATCCGCAGCTCTCGACTTACAAAGGGAAATATAAATTGGTAGCACAAAATTCGTAAATTGGAAAGGTACTGTCAAAGCATAAGCTAAAAGGAGAGTAATAAACAACAAAATGCTTTATGTCTACAAAATGAGAGTGGAGATTAGGTTGATCAAACATACATGACATGGATCAAACAAAAACGAAAGTTCAAGTTGAAGGCTATTTAAATACCCAATGTTTTCGCCAGTTTACAGGATCAAGACTGAATAATGTAAATTAGTTTGGAAAGATAGCAACATCAGTAAATTAAACACATTTCTGTGAACTATTATTAGGGAGTATTTTAACAATTCAGCAAACAACAAAGTTAATTAAAACACATGACTAATTAACACAATGTTTGTTGATCAAATAAGCTGGCATAATCTGCCACAAATACCTACAGACTATCGAATCAGAGTGCGACGTAGTTTTTTTTTAACATGTCGCTATAGTGCGGTTTTTGGAGCTCGTATACTTAACTAACTTCGAGTACTATTGGTTCCAGCCACGAATAACGTATCGAATGTTTGAACCTAAGGAGGCATTTCACTTTATGCATTTCATTTCATGCCCACTGGGCCCGAATGAAAAAACGACATGATTTTCACTACAGCCAGTTTTTAATTCGGGTGTGGGACATCACCAAACTGGCGAGAGGACTAACTCCTCTCGCCTTTAGTGAAGCGGACGGAACTGTTAAACTCATACTGACTGAAACCTACTCCGTTCCATCAATTTTTATTTGCGCTCCAGGGTCGCGATTGCCTTTTCTGGCAGACACCTACGAGGGCAGAGTGGAGAATTATGGTTCATTCTTTTCGAAGAGAAGTTTGGGACTAAGTTTCCCAGCAGTGGGAACTTAAAAGGTTAAGTGTACTTACCCTATATTATTATACGAGTATTGAGTCCCTTGTTTGAGTTACTATATTTCGATTTGTATCTACGCGCCTGAAATGTGAATGAAAACTTTTTGTTCATGCCCCATGTGTTGGTATCAAATTTATTGCAAAAAAGAAATAAAAGTTGTGTGCTTACTTGAAAATAAAAGAGCCAGACTATATAATGTTGTGGAATAATGTCCATAAAACTTGTTATTTTTCTTTACTTAGGTTTATCAGATTATTGTTTCATAAAGTTAAATTTAGTTAAGAAGTGTAACAGAGGGGTTCTTGCTCAGAATAACATGACTGTGTACTAAACAGTTAGAAAATATTCTTGGAAACTGTGTGCCTTAAACTGAGAGCTTTTCTAAGAAAAATGATGCTTAAAATCTGCATGGAAAGGCGTGTAAGTGAAATCATTCGGTATATAAATTGAGACTAACTCTTAAATAATATAACCATCTTTTAGAATCGTGCAAACGACCGTAAAACTATATTATCTTTGAATTCATGCATGAAATGATAAGGTGCGGTGTACTTTGTTGCAGTAACGTTGTCATATACAACAAGGCCTTAGGGAATAAACTCGCAAAAGTATCTCCCAAGTTCTTTTCTTTTTAGGTTTTTGCAAAACATTTTCTCAACTTTTTGTTTACTCGACTTTTATAAGAATATATACCACTGGATAGTTTAAAAATTCTCAACACAAGACATCATTAATTCATGTATCAGTTGAGTAACTTGTTGTTAAAACGTTATAAAAAACGTGGACTTTTTTGAAAAATTATGTACTCATCTACTATGATCACAAAAGGTCATCCTTTGTATAAATAATACCTTGTTTCGGTGAAGCTAAAGGCGATTGTCTTCTAATTGATCTTTAAAGGTCGTGGAAAAATACATTTATCTATAGTACTTCAAATTGGGGTTAGCGGCTCTGAAGTGAAGGAGCGATTGTAGGTGAAGTAAAGTCCCCACTGTAAGTTACTAAGAGGTGGCAAAAGTATAGAACAATTGCCAGATGGGTTGATAACATTGACATGATGGTGCTGGAAGTTGATGAGGCTGGTTCAGACCAGCGGGGCTATTCATTATTGCGTTTCTCTGTGTCTGTGTGGTGACCATCAAATAGCTGTCAAAAGGTAAATTTCTTATTGGCTTTTGCATTTGCAATGAAACTGATAAGTGTAAATGTTCCCTAAAATCAACTATTCTAACGCTCTTGAGGCACTCCACTGCCCAACTTACCCTCATAACAGGTATCTAGTCATCCAAGTTCAGGTTGATAACTGCTGGTCAGTGACTATCAAGTTAGCCAATAGGCCTGCATGCTGGTATGAATGGAACAATGCCATATTATCAGCAGTAGAACAAGGTTGCCAATAATGGTGGTGACATACCATTATCTAGGCACATAATGTATGTTCTAGGTATATGTATAAGTATACTTGTGCATTGTTATCAATGTTATCTTCGGTCAAAGATAGTGTAAGTTGATAAAGCCCGGAGCGTTCGGTGGCTTTTCATAATACTAAAAAAAGCTTAGATATAGATAGATAGATAGAATACACTTTATTGTACACCAAAATTGTTACAAAAAACGGTTTTACAATATGTATAATTCTATGGTTACAACGCCGGTCTAATCGCTAACAGCGACATCTTCCAGACAACCTTTATTATATTTAGTTTAAATCAACGTGGAGTGACATTGAACAGAAATAGAAATACACCGGGGTGCAATAAAAATGAACCGATAAAAGGTAGCGTTACTGATGTTACTACCTACTATTCTACAGATATCTTTGAGAGTTAAAGATGGATTTTTCCCTTTTCATCAATCGGCAAAAAATTATATATAAATAACTTTTAACTACTACATGTAATCAAAACATCGAGCATTCCATGGTATATGAACTTTATGAATGCCTAACCGACATGATGGCGAAAACTGTATTGGAATTCCACTTAATTTTTAGGCTAAACAGCCACAGACGCACGAAAAGCAAACTCTGATTTAAACTACAGTCACTTTTTATGGCCCGTGTAGTTCACATTCATAGATATCCTGTAAAAAATAGTCATATAACGAGGAATGGTTTATGTTACATAAATTCTAAAGAAATATTCTTACAAGAAGGAATCGAACAAGAAGACCACTAGTCATAACAAAAACAAGATTAAGTTACTTGTGTAACAGTTACGGCTGTCAATAACCTGAATAAACGTCAAAAGAAAACATTTAATACTTTTCAGTTCTCCCCTTTAACTGGTTCACCTACCCTGTAAGATTTAAATACGTCCGGCGAGTAATGGTTATAATATTCACAATTTATGGCGTCCATTGCTCCGCCACACCTCTCAGGCAATAACCGAGAACATGGTTCAATTACTTATATTTTTATAAATGGCAATTTTATGTCGGTCGATAGCCGAGAAACCCCCTTTGCAACTACCGTGTTCTTAAATCCGATAGTTGTTACATTTAAGAGGCACCCTTACACATTGTGTAAGTAGGATTCGAAATATACTCACAAAAGGAAAAAAAGGAAAGTAATAAATAAAGCGCCTTATACGCTATAAGGAAAACGGGCATACAGCGTGCCTGATATGAAGTGACATTCGGTAAACAATATAGTGTGGACATTTGGTTTATGTTCACGACGGTAGCGTTATATAAACATATTATTTTCACACAGACACATTTCAGTACGTTAACAACGGAATAAAGAAATCAGACCCATCATATCAGCCAGCGCGGAATATGGAAATGTAATAATTTCGGTTCAATGACTACGTGTCAAACTAGCCGCGTTCTGGGAGTACATCGTCGACCCCGCGTTTTATTTACACATAAAACGGATAGTTTCCATGTATAAGGTGCTGACGCATCATGTATTGTGCTGCAAAAGGTTCGAGCTAGGTCAAACGGCTTTGTATACCCTTCATAAAAACAAACTGAATGTATAAATAGCTGTATATTGTGCCCCTTTTCAAAACAAATAGATCGACGATAAATTTTATCAAATAAATTCGCAGAGGCAAATTTTTTGTTAAAAAAAAGCAATACTCTTGAGGCTTCTGATCAAATTGATACGAATCTTGTTAGGCCGTCTCGGAATGCAATAAAATTGACTTGTTAAGTCGATACAGATGCAAAATGCGCACCGCAAGGATTTGTTCGAAAATTTATTCAGATCAGACGAAATAAAACTGGTCTTAGATATTCTAAAACCATCTTTCGCTTCTAAAGATTTTCTTCTTATCGGATATATTCGAAAGTTGAAAAGATATTCTGTGTGTTCAGCTTTTCCGTTAAGATTTTTAATATCTGTCTGAAATGGATATAAAAGCGGTCTTATTTTGTTAAAGCTAGATGAGACCTTGGAGTAACGTACTGCAACTAAATTAACTATGTAACTTCTTGATTTTTTTCGTTGTATACTTAAACTAAACAGGCTATGTTCCCTTTGCAATCCATCACGCGGCCTCAGTACAGTTTGGTAGATGTTACATCGCTTCGAAGTTTTGGTCAAGAACATACCATAACATACCTCACAATGTTTATCCTCGTTTTCGTTTTAAGAACAGTGGTGATGAAATAAAGTCACTTTTCAAAGTATTGCGGCTGGGTTTGAACTCACGACCTACTAGTCTACTATATATCACTAAGCTGCTCTCATCACTGCACGGTGAGCAGTACTACTGGTTAGTATCTACTCTAAAATGATGGGGGGCAGAGTTCCTATGGATTATAGACAGACGGTTTCATCACAATAAGCAAACGCAAAACTTTGTATTTTACATACATTTTAAATATCACATTGTCATGTAAATTGCATATAATCCTCGTCATTTGTTTTGCTCATAATTACATGAAATAATGATGACTATCAATTTATTTTCTTGCAATGTTAATTGATACAAATTAAAAATATGTATTCTGTATCAGTTTATAAACGAAAGTGGAACAGTGGCAAAATAAGCAACATTTATTAAACAAAAATGTTTTCACATAAAATATTACAATACCGAACGCAACTTTAAAAAAAAATGTGACAAAAAATCACATCCTGTACCGCCGCGATCTTATCAGAATATTCATTGTTGAGGAGAAGTCGAGCTGAAGGTAAATTGCAGAAAATTGCCTTCCCTTTTCTAAGATAACGAGTTCCCTGAAAGTGGGGCTTGTCGTATGAACGTAACGCATTTTGCGAACGATAAACGATAAGAAAGTTATTAACGTTACGCGCAAACACGCCGTTTATTTTAATATTTTATCAACGATACAAAGTGAGCTAACACAAACATTAGATTATCTTAAACAAACTGTGACAAGAGCTTTAACAAACGTGCTGTTATAGAATACATTAACTTTTATCAAACGTTTCATATAAAAGGTTGCCTGCTCATCTTGCTTAATAACGTGACCTTTTGCTCCTAATTGGGAGCGTAATATTGTAATAATGTTTTGTGAGTTTGCGTAGCAAACCCAAACAAAACAGCTACGAGGCGCTACGAGACGCGCCCGTCTTCGTAGACGGTGCTACGAAGTTGACCAAGCCTACGAATATTTTTGATGGTAGATTATAATATTTTAGTAACTCTTAGTTAGGTTGTACTGTTGTTTTTATTATATTTTCATATTATTGTAAATTAAAGTGAAAAAATTAAATTATTTATTTATATGATCACCTGTGGGGTCTCCGCTCCTCCTCATGATCCTCTTTCATAAATGATGGTTGCAGACTGAATCTGCGCCTGAACTGGTGGCGACCCTTCATATTGGCAGTCGTTAATTCACTTAGCACATAGTAGGTACAGTTCGGGTAGTTGAGAGCGCACTGTTGAGTGCGTGCGAGGGCGCGGGGCGAGGCGCGGCACGTGCGCGGCTCGGGGCGGTCGCAGGACGAGTGGCGCTGCCGGCCGCCTGCCCGCCTGCCCGCCGGCCCGGCCGCCGCACACCATCACATCACCCCACCAATATTTCAAAATCCATCTTTTGAAAATACACTACTATTTATTTTCCTTAAGTCATACGATAACTGACCAATTATTGCACTGACTAGAGAGGTCCACTCAAATCAGTGAGGTTCCTTCTTCAAAAGACCATCTCAGAAACCTGCATGGTCTTCGTGACGTTAGAAAGACTATTAGCCTCTGAGTTTATTTAGGCTGTTTCTTCTTAGAGTACTCAGGTACGAAACGCTGAAGTGTTATAGTGTTCTATACAACCAACTTACCAAAATAAATATCATTTAGCTGAACAAAACAAAAAGGTCAGAAGTGACACGAATTACTAAATGTTTTAAACAAATGCGACTACGTGGTGTTTAAAATATAATGTTAATTTGGTTACATTTAAAACACAAAAAAAAAACTATAACATAATATTTTATGCCTCGAATTTTCAATCACAAAAAAACACTTAAAATATTAAATCGTCGACCAATAAATATTTATGTCAGCTATTTGAATAAAGGCTGAATAAAAATTGTTATGAATTGCAATAAAACGTATCGATCGCGTCGACACGATGGCTTTCAGCCAATCAATATGCAATAAACGAAACAACGCGTCGCTTGATACTACGATAAAGTGCTAACGGGCTTTATTTAATTGTGTCCAAAAAATGAGATTGCTAAATAGAAATTTTATGTAACATTTATACCGGTTTTGTCTCACTTTTACAAAAGATTCTCCGATTGTTCGCATTGTTACAAAGAAAAGCATAAGTATCTGAGACAATACCTGTGGAGGAGGTAGGCACCTATAGGCACGCCTGTTGCTGCGCCCGCCAGCCCCTACACTAAGTGAATAAAGTGTTCCTCGTGTTTTCCCAAACTTTCTCTCACAGATATTGTAACAGAGAGAGAACATCGACATGAAGTATATTCCCTTATAACCGTGACTTTTTAGTCGTTTTACAACGGCAGCACAACGATACATGGACTGGGCGCAACAATTAGTACACGTTAATAATAAAAAAGAGATTTTTTTTTAATTAACATTTTAATTCGTCATTGTGACGCAAGGCGTAGTTAGAAACACCCTTGTCTTATAGAAAATGGAGTCTGAATGATCTGCCCAACTATTGCACTGGGTAAATATACTCTACAGCTTGATAGGTAAACATTTTGGTGTTACTTATTTCTAATGTACCTGATGATTTTTGAGGAAAGAAAAAAAAAAATTTAGATTGCAAGTGGGATTCGACTACGATGCGCATCGCATGCGTTAATGCGTATAAAAAAAATTAATCTAATGTACCTATTTACTAGTAATATTTTTTTTTTTTTTATCGTGGTAAAATCATCAAATGAGACCTCCAACCCCGGGCAGGGCGGGAGGTATTGTCAGACTTGTACTGACTAAAATCCACGGTGTCCTTCAGTAGCCCTTTATGTTCCGGGGTCACGGTAATAGAAATAAATCCCGCGACCCCGGCAGGCTTTGGCCCTCTGAGAGGGGGCCCCGTCATTTTGCTGACAGCTCTTTCAGGCGCGCGTGGAACACGACGCGCCGTCGACCCGGGCATGGTCCATGGTCGGACAGCGAGTTGCCCTTTACTCGCTGTCCGCATGCCCGCGCCTACGGTGGCCGGAGATCGTCTTGCGACGTACGGCGCCGTGGGCGTACACCACTGCGGTTGGGGCGGAGGGAGGACGCTGTCCTCTCTCTCTCGCGGCCCGCCGCCTCCTTCACGAGCATTACTGCCTCGCAGAAGGCGGCGACCGCTTCCCACTCCGTCTCGCAACCTATTTACTAGTAATAAAAATTATTATTAACGATAAAAAAAACTCGCCTAGAGTTATTTTAGGTCGGGATACATTAAGTAGACAACTTTTTAAGACGACTAAAGACACACTTTCTACAAGCCACAGCCTTATTGTCATAAGCAGATGGGATTTTTATTGCAAAGTTCCAAAGTCACGGGTTTTAGGTATAATAGAAAAGAAATAAATCTACTAGCGTGTGCGCGTGATAAAACTAAGTACGAAGTAATACGGAATGCTCTCAAAACGTACCTTCGTAAATTGCCGTGTATATATAATATTATTACGGTTTTATATCAATTATCGATTTTTGATTTATTATGCTCAAATATTATTATCTTTTAAAATAATTACGGAAAGAGTACCGAGAAAGTAATCTGGTAAGATTTGTTTCGTTTTCATAACGAGTAATTTTATGTGTCGCTGGTTCCCTAATATGTTAAAAGCCCTGTGTCTAAAAAATAAGAAAAAATAAAAGATATATTTTTTTGTTAAGGGCCTACCATTTTCACGCTTATGAACAATGTCATTTTTCACTCTTAGGGTTCTGTAGACGATTAATATTATTTACCAATAAAATGGCTAGAGTCTGTGAATAACTAAGTTCTGCTGTCGAAATGATACAAATTTAAAATGTTTATGTAGCCAATCGACATCTTAAGATAGAGCGAAATGACACATGGGACCATTGGGACCTTAGAAATGAGAGTTGATATTGGTCTTAGTAAGTATATTATCTAGACCCGCCCGCTCCTTGTTATCCCTTCAGAATAGCGACCCTTTCACAAATAAAAAAACTAGTTCTGACAATGAACAACCGATATCTTTCTTATTTTGCCTATACTTTGAATTCACAATAAAATTCGTGTTTTTCACAAGACAACGCTTGCCATGTTTCTTATGCCGGGGTCGCGGGACTTACCTCATTACCGTGACCCCGGAACAAAAAGGGCTATTGAAGGACATCGTGGATTATAGTCAGCACGAGTCTGACAGTCCCTGCCTGCCCTAGGTGGGAGGACTCATTTGATGTTTTTCACACGATAAAAAAAAGTACCAGACAGTAACTTTCATCTGTTTTATTTAGACGAGTATGTACTTAAAATAATGATATTTTTTCCGCAAAACTCCATCAGGACCTGTCCCGGTTATTTGATCTTAATAAGGACTTTACAACTTGAAGGCGTGGGACTTAACATTTAAGATTTTTTCATTTCGCTCGCTTTAATAAATGTGAAAATATTCCCAAAGGTCACGTTTCTAACCACAGACTTTTTAAAAGGTACCTCGAGTAGTTGAGTGTGATCTGTCACCGTAGAACGGTCAGGTAACACAATGTTGACGAGAATTTAAATCATGTTTTGTTACATCAAAGTTTGCCGTGAGCTTCATAAACAAACAATTAAAACGCTCGCTTGTGTGAAGGTGTTGTCAAACAGGAATTGATGAAACAAGTGAATTAGGGTGTCTTCCGCAAGTGGTCGTATGAAGACACGGGGGTGAGGCGCCGGAGGCCCGGGAATTGCAAATTAGGCTCGTGCGGCGTGAGGAGGAGGGGGGGAGGAGGGAGACGCCCTGCTCAGACCGCCGCGAAAAATAGCGCTCAACAAGTGAGGAACTAACCCTTCGTGACCACAGACACGGAACAGATACAGCCATTATATAACAATCTACAGTTTTATACATATAACTAGACCTACGTACACAGCGTTTGGTCGTATATCTGTAGCGTAATAAATACGTGCGATTCTGTTTCTATTTGTAAAAGCCATTAGTAAAATACAGAATGATTTCCATGTTAACATTCAATTTTATTTATCAACACATTGAGCAACCGTTGGCGATGATGAAGCAGTTCAATTTGCTAAAATCATGAGGATATTCTAGAATAATCCCCATGGAATGGTAAACATTTATTTAGCCTCTTGCATGTATCTTTTTTCTTACGGTTAAATCTAATAAGACAATCAGTAACTTTGTTACAACTAATAGTATTTTAAACAGCTGTGTATTCAAGTTTAGACTTATAATGTAATTGGTCTTATTATAGTGTAGGATGGTGATAGATGTTTTTTGGTAAGTCCATGAAGTTATATGTTACTTTGTCTTAAAATCTTGTCATTTCATCACTTTTCAGCTCTACTGTTATACCATAAAAATAACTATCTACATAGATATGAAAATTATCTTAAATTCAAGTTGTAAAGTTATTTTTATTATATTTTATATTTTATTTGGCTTAGTGTGATCTGCTACATTAATATTAAGATTCAAAGGCGGAGGTGTAAAGATTATCAATTCACACGTTCTTATATTGCGTAATGGGCTTCCTCTGAAGCTTGTAAAGTTTTAGTACATACCTAGATAAACCTCACAAAGGGATGACCGCATACCCTTTGTTTAGCATTAAGAACAAAAACATCTCGGTAAGAAAGACAAACGGACGCATGTACGCACCCCTAATAAATTACAACAAGCGGCACCCCGGTATCATCGTGATTCCAGCTTTTTGCTAGCAAAAGTAATATCGTTTTATATTTTTTATTACTTTCCCAAAACTCATTACAGCTTTTGTAATTAAGAAACTTTGGTATTCATTGGAGTTGCGTTAAAGTATAGCTACGCAAAAAATACGAATAATTTTCATTTGATCTTCTTAGAGAAAATCTAAATTCTATGGGATGTTGTTTATTCTCGCACTTTGATTTATTGAAACAGACAATTCTAACTTAGCCTTTAGGAAAGGCGAGGCGTAGAGCAGAGCATTTCTCACCGTCAAACAATTATCGACATTGTCCTCATTGAAATAATATCCAAAATCGATTACACGAAGCAACTAGAACAACCAAAATAACTCGCAGATATTCGAACACAATATTATAATCTCTATCGCATAAGAATTTTAAGAACGCGTGATCGGGATGGCGCGTTCGGAATCCGAATTGAATCAGAATAAGTTCTCAAACAAAGAGGACGAGGGTGAGATGCGTTTCGAAACCACATACCGATGGTGGTGTTAAATCACACCAGAAAGGGGGAAATGTCTTAAGAGATTTATGTTCTTCATATGAGTAAGCACGATATGAGTTGCTATAAATAAAACTGGTACAAGAGGAAATAAGTTCGTGAAAGGCGTGATGTATGCTGTAAGTTTTGTACAGGAAAGCTTGCCAAGTGATTGTTGTGCAAGTTTTTAAGTGGAACAGTATTTTTCAGAGGATTACAGAAAGATAAATGCATGTACGCCGAACCTATTTTCAGCACTGCATATCACTTCCACTGTATACTTTTATCTTCTAGCCGTAATCGCAAATCCCATTTGTTTTTCTCATTTCCTCGTATAGTTCTAGTTATATCTATATCCATTTATCTAATCGGAGCGAATGTGTCAACGAAAGTTCTCGTGTTGTAGTTACCTGTTTTCTTATACCATCTACGAGTAGTTTTTTTGTAATAACATCAAATAAGTCCTCCGTCCCCGGGCAGGGCGGGAGGGACTGTCAGACTTGTACTGACTAAAATCCACGGTGTCCTTTAATAGCCCTTTATGTTCCGGGGTCACGGTAATGAAATAAGTCCCGCGACCCCGGCAGGCTTTGGCCCTCGGCCCCGTCATCATGCAGACGCTCTTTTAGGCGCGCGTGGAACACAACGAGCCGTCGACCCGGGCATGGTCCATGGTCGGACAGCGAGTTGCCCTACTAGTGATATCGTTGTAAAAAATATTAAGTGCCGCACTAAACTCCTAGTTCAAATAAATAATTCATAGTGTTTTACAAGAATACTCAAGTTACTGCAACAACATGTCTGAATTACTTATCGTGAAATGAAAATTAATAAGTATTCTTAAGTTTACAGAAACTGGAACTTACTCTTAGATACTGTTTGTAAACATAGAAGACAGAACTCAAAGCATTCTTCCAAGAAACGAAGAAATGTTATAATTTTCAGTATTCTTGGTGCACTGACAAAGGACTATTTAAACAAACGGAGTTTATATAAAGACAGAGAAAATACATAAAGGGCCGCTTTGATTAGTGTCTCTATATTAATTTTCACATTATATTATATTAATTTTATAATCTAAACTAACATTACAGAGCATTGAAAACAGACAACCTCATGTGTTTAACTGTGTACAACATTTCATAAGAATTGTTTTAGTAGAATTGTTTGAAAATGCTTTCACAAAAAATGAAAACAAATAAATGCCCGGTGTACTGTAGTTGTTGTCTAGTTGAACAAAACGGTTAGAAAAGAAATTTGTTTTTTTTGTATGTTTTTATTTATAATGGTCACTCAAAAATTTCTCATTAATTTTAGTTTTTCTACCCATTTTTCCTCTCAGCAAGAATTGATTAAGGTAAAAAGTGTGATTGTGTTTATTTGTATTAATTGATTATAGTTAATTTTAAAGGGCTCAAGTCATATTTCTCTTTTGGTACATTTTCCTTTTATCCCGCTTCATTAAAAGGAATTAAACCAATCTTAACTCAATTATCAACAGTCTCAAGATCTACAGTTAGTTCTAAAGTAGACTTCTTTATCACAAGAAACTTCATGCAAACAGTGATCCTAGTCGTAATTGAATGCTCGGGCTCAGTGGACGGGGAGGGTCCCCCGCAGTAATGGACTGTCAGTAACCAACATCTCCCTAGACTAGAGTTTTCCCGACTATTTTGTTGTACCCGAACGCAGCTGAATATTTTACATAGAGTAACTGTGCACCTGATATACATAACCCGGTATGGGTTAATTAGATAGCCCTAACCCCCGATACCTTACGACTTTGGTATCCAATTAACTCTCGCAATACAAATCCATAGAAGCTCGTACACAGGCACGCGTCAATGGATACCAAAGTCGTAGGGTATCGGAGTCTTGCGTCGCCTAGTGTACGAAGGGGCTTAGTGTAAATACTTGGCAGACCTTCAGGCCTCTACCTATAATAACTGTCAAAGATTTATAGAAATACCTAGCAGCCGAGACCAACGGCTTAACGTACTTTTCGAGTCACAAAGGATACTTGGAATCAAATGGATTGACTTGAATTGAAATTAGTTTTTGGTGAGCCTAATAAAATAAAAAACTAAATAAAATAGTCATCCGTCCACGAACTAACGAAAGATTTTTCCCAATCTTGGCAAAAGTAGCTTAACGTAAGGCCTCTATCGAGGCTGTTATTATTGAGCCACAAGCACCTCACATCAACCTGTTATCGCCGCCGGGTCACAAATGTACAGAGTTATTGAACAATACATTTTATTTCCACCGATGTACTCTTCGTGATCCATTTGTCGAGCAATATTGCTTTTAACATCGTCGGCTTTATCATGTTCATTCCGTTTTTATTGTTAATTAAAATTTTATAACTGGACGTTATTGCGGTTTTTTATTGGAGAAGTGTATTCTGCTGTGTTCTGTTTTGATATTGATCGTGTTATTCTTGGCAAGGAATAGGATACTGAGCTTCAGTCGGCTGCAGTGTCGTAAAGCGCCGCACTGATGATAGAACAATAGAGTTGGGAGCTCGGGAATTAGTCTGGCGAACATTTGTACGTGTTATGCCTTAATTTAATTCTGAACTATTCGGTAGACTGTCCTAAACATGAAACTTGTCTAACTAACACTTATATTAGGCGCTAAATCCAGAAGTTATAAGAGATATATTGAACGATAACAAAAGCTAAAGGCCACAAACTTATGCTAAGACTTAAGAGTTATAGCGGCTTCTAACCCTGAATTAGGCATAACTTTAAATAAGTGTAGGTGTTTTTTGGCAATAAATTGTGGTAGGTATGATCAAGCATGCCCGAGAAACTTATCTTATTATCCGAAAGAAGAACTGTCTCGTATATTAAATGAGGGTCAATTCACATTTATACGCATACCTATTCAGCATTGTCGAGTATCTTTATCTTATTCCTTCATGTCAAGGCGTAATTTTTATTTACTTTCAAGTACAATTGGGTCCTTCCAAATCCCGATTTGCATTCGTTCGCTTGCGTTGGGTTGTGATTAGACGTCTGAAAGACACAAATTGATAAATACGTGGATTGGTTTCAGACAAGGCCGGGATCGAGATTCAGGCTACATTCTTTATTTCCGGTATTAGTGAATAGGAAATAAATTTAAAAAATAATGTGATTATAATGAAAATATGACATTCTTTAATACAGAAATCGTTTTTTATACTTCAAACAGTAAAGTTTGAATAATTCGAGACCATGGTCCGATTCTAAAATTGTCATACGTCAGTAGGTAACCTATATTTGTACTTTTCCGTAGCATGATTTTCAATTTTGACACGACCGAAACCGTTAGCATAATTGAGTTATTGACTAATATTGACTACATTATGAACCTACTTGCGTGGGTGGTACGAGTAACTTCCAAGAAACAATATAGGAAGAACTCTCGTATAGAAACAAGTTCATGAACATAATTAGGTAAACAAAAAAGAAATAGAGTATGGAAGCGGTACTGTTCTTTAAGTAATTTAGTGTTATTAAATAAAATATTATATTACAAAAATAGTTTAAGTGCTAAAGGTAGATAAGAGAGACTGAGGTGAAACATTTCAAATGCAAAAGGTGAAAACTTACGAAAATTTGTGAAATTGATAACATAATATGGAAGAAATTGATAACTTAAAAATCATAAACATCGAAAAAGTTTTTTTGGATAAAATAATAGATAAAAATATAATAATATTTGAAATTAATATAATAATTAAAAATATATTTATGTTAAAAATTATTAAACTTTTTTTTGTGCCAGTCTGTGAAAATTAATACAAATATTTACTGGTAAAAATTTACTAATTTTCAGAAGTTTGAAAATATATAGAACAAGATCGTAGTAACAACCGGTTTATTACACAAGGCGATCGAGACTCACTACATTATCACGAACTCATCAAAGGTTGACATTCAACATCTGATAGGTAGCTTTCCGATAAATTCGTAGAAGTACCAAAGGGTCAAACGAAGGTTTTATACCACACAAATTATACAACATATTCCTTGTATTCCTAGAAGGGGTATACCAGCTATGTTAAAATGTAGATAGATACACCTCTACAAGTTGTACAGCCCCGAGTAATGAGATTTTCTCGTGAAATAACGTTTATAATTTGAGATACCACTACTTCGTAATTTTCACGAATTCCCACTTCTAGCGAGAAATTTGTTCTCAGAAAAACCCACGTCCACCAACATGGGTTTGAGATCCATGCAGGATCTTGTGCTCTAGAGTCTGGAACCGTGAGCGAAGCGGGCAAAGAATCCTAGTCATATAGAATCCTGAGCGTAGCGAAGTTTGCTGAACTGAACTTTGTTGCCGAGCGCAAATAATAAACTAAATTCGCTTCATTTCATTTAAAAAAGTTATATTACTAAAACACACATTTGTGCACTATAATAGTTCAGATTGGCCTATCGGACCGAAATTGGTGATGAAGACTACGAATTGAAGATTCATTTTAAAATAGTAGATACGAAATGTACATAGATAGATCTAAATAAATAATATGCCACATAACTATTCAGTATCGGTCACCCGTCACAGATGACTTCACTAAAAAAGTGGGTCTGAAATATAAAACCTTTTCCTACCAAACGACTGGAGTAAATAGCATTTTACTATATACAAGTAAGCAGCTGTCAAGAACGAACACTAACTTTTGCTAAAGTGTTACAAACTCACTTGTGTTATGTGTATACAACAACAATTTGTGTGTATAAGTACAAAACGGTACACAATTCAAGTATAAAGACGACCGTCCAGTGCTACTCAGCTATTATGTGAAGCACGGCGGTATTTTTTTTTTATATTGTGCCGACAGCTGGAACAGCAGGTTTTGGCCCTAAGCTACTGTGATGGTTTTTCATCAGGAGGTGTACCTACGCATATTTTTTAACGTAGTGGTAAAAAAACTGTCTCTTACGCAGTGTTAGGTTGCATTGGACAAATCCTCCTATTTCATACAAAACAAAATACACAATCATACCTATGTAGCTTAGACTTGGACATTATGTGTAGCGGCGCTTAATTGATGTTTTAGGATCCTTTGCTCACCGTGGAGCTCCATTTTTACTGTTGTACAAAACAGTCTGTTTATTCTTGACTACCTCCTCTTTGGAGTCTTGGTAGCTATTTACACAAGTTACGTATAGAACAAAGTTTTCTTCCCTACGTTAGTACCTACCCGACTTTACGATGAACAAACTGCTACATAGTTGGTTTACTATTATTACAAAGGAAGAGCACTACAGAAACTTTAATTCCTTACACACACTCTCGACGGCGAGCTCTAGTAACTTAGCTCACGTCGACGTAGATACTCAGTTCCTTAAAGCTTAACTTCCCTTCTACAACAAAGAGACTGAACTTCTTATTTTTACTAACTGCAGTCTCTTTGAATATCCGCCGTCATTGTGAATTTCCCACGCCTACTCGTTACCTAATGCACTCGTCTCCACGTAGACGCTGCCGAGCCGCGCTCCCGCTCAGCGGATTATTATTAAAAAAAATACAGTTTCAATTTATTGAGGATCCAAGAAATGAACCAGATAATCTGTCGTATTATGCCAGTACTAAAGCGGTTAACCTATCCGAACTATCGGATTAAAACCACCCAGCGAAATGACATCGTTTAAAAGACAAATCGCAAAGATAAATATGTCCCTAATCTGAATACACGCGGGGTGGCCACATTCATTACGTGTGACACAAAGGGACCTCGGTTGGGACAACACGAAACTCAGGATTTTTACCTAAAATAGCTCACAATGCACCTATAACACTCGTAAAACATTTTTACGATGGTCGTATAAAGAGGGATATTAAAATGTGAAACATTTTTTTCTTTTTTGCGCCTTGGATGTTACTGAAAATAATCCCTGTATGTAGTGATTTTATTTTTGCACTCGAGTGGGGGCTTTAATACGACGATTTAAGCTATTAGATATTGAATCTGAGGATAACGCACAAATCTCTGAAATTGCTTAAACGTGAGTTGGCAGAACTTCGAATGAAATCTGAAGTGGGAATTACAGCAATTTCAGTATTATTGCTGAAACATTTTCAATTGAAATCTAATGAGATTGTAACGTTTCAATTTGTTGTGACCTTTAGGGAAATACTTGACTTCTTTTTGTCATGAGGTTGGTTACCCTCGGCATAGTGAACGAGTGCAAACATCAGTCCTTTCTGTTCAGGTTTTAACGTTTGTTTGGAAGGGACCAAGCGGTACTCTGACCTTCATTCACCTATTGTGTAGACGGCTCTAAGTATCTGCGAACTGTAATTGAATGTGTCCTACATCGAGTGTCCCACTGTTCCTGTGTTAAACCAAACCATCGTAAAGGAGAGGTTTCTAGGACGATTTAATTATTCATGTTGGTACTTATAGCGCGGTTGACATAGATCCTTTGATCCCTTAGTAGCTATTATTATTAAAGTTGTCACTCCAATAAATAGTTCATAATTGTATGCTTGTCACACTCCGATGACTGTCAATAGTGTTATCTAATTACACAAATCCTGATTGATCTGTATTGTACTGTATCGTAGGACAGTAATGATAGATAGATGTAATTATTCAGTCCCAGTGTTGGGTGGCGACCGCCCACTGGGGACAAGCAGCTCTCATTAGTTAAGATACCCGGCAGGACCTTTATTAATTGCCTATCCTAAGAAACAACCGATTCTGATTTAGAATAACGTTCCATTTAATATTTCAGAGCTATTTTCGACGGAATAAATGGGTCAAAAAGATGGGATAACAGATAATTTTAAACTTATCTCTATTCCCTAGTAAATAGAAAAAGTTTTGAACTAAATGACCACACTAATTCAGTTTTACGTCTTAGTAAAACATCAAGATTTCTTAGAAGTATGTTTTAGTTTAATATAAAATAATGTTTAACTTAATATAAAAATCAATCAAATGAATTCATAAGTAAACTTGATAACAATCAGGTAAAAAAACTAATTTCTTACATATTACATGCAAATTATGCAACTATTTGCGTACGATGATTAAGTTGCGTTTAATTATGCAGAGCCGGTATTTGTGAACATGCCTCGCAACTGGTGTGAAAGGAAATTCCTGACAACCCTCTAAGCTTCCTAAGCCTGAGGTATTTGAGCAGGCTAGTCTGCATAATATACACCCACTTAATTACCTATCCATGGAATCTGTAAGCTCAGCAAAGTACCTGATTTGTCCTTCCATTAAAGAATATATGTTTAAAACATTTATTTTAACATTCTAATTAGAATTATAAAATTAGTACTTTTTAAACCGGTTTCAGAATAAGGAGGTTGTTGTTTTGTGTTTTCTTATTTATCCTCTTTTTTGACCTCCCTCCAGGAAGAAATCCAGTTTGTTCTATAATGCCGTTCGTGGTTTGTCGCAACCCACTGTCGCAGTTTCAGGGGAACTCTTAAGCTTTACGAGCCCACAGTGATTCATTAGCTAAATGTTTATCTAAATTTTAACGCACCAATGTAAAACAACGATGTAAGAATAAAATACACTA
Organism: Agrotis ipsilon; assembly: GCA_028554685.1. Lineage (NCBI taxonomy): Eukaryota > Metazoa > Arthropoda > Insecta > Lepidoptera > Noctuidae > Agrotis > Agrotis ipsilon. The sequence continues at coordinate 4,892,331 of CM052968.1, forward strand.
CGTTACGCAGTTCCAAAAAAGGATCAAAGGAGAATAATTGAACTAATTTAGCGTTGTCTATTCACAAACTGAAACATTGGAAACGCAATTATCCCATACTAAATGAAATTTACTTAAATATGATCAATTTATTTCAGTCGCTGATAAAACTCGAGATTTCGTAGGCGACTGCAGACAGCAGCAGGCTGACGACATGACGATGACGTTGCGACATATCACAGCGACAGACCGTATCGTTATGTCGTTGCACTCATGATTCCAAGCATACGGCTCCAGTAGGCTGCAACGCGGTCGGACGACATATCATCTGCGATCGGACGATTGATCATGCGACGTGTCGTAAGATTCAGATTTTCGTCTATAAAAATACTTATTAACCAGTAGTGTTGCAGCGACACGTCGTCTGCTGCTGCTGTCTGCAGTCAACTACGAAATCGTACCTTAATGTGAATATTTATCTCTGAAAACCATTGCTGAACTTATCCAAACCACATATATAAATCAACATTTTGTAGTAAATAGCTTGTGTGCCAAATTGCCAATACATGGGCAAGATAAAGTAAATTACCCGAAAGCAAACGGTAGGATTCTCATCTATCACGATTTCTTTTAGGAAAAGATTCGCAAACGTACTGATAACGTCGGGACCTTCCTTATTGCCGACATTTTGATAAATAGGAGATATAATTTATAAGGCTATGAGGGAGGCTGCAGCTGACCCAAATTGAAAATGTGCAGAGGTTCAAGAAATTCATGGATTGAAGACTGTTTCCACTCTAGGTTATCGGTGAATTTTTAAACAAGAGTAGATCAAGGCGAAGTTTTTTATTCAGCTTTTATTTCCCAGTTTCGTTTATGAAATTGCTAAACCAAACTTAGGTAAAATAACGTAAAAATACACGCAATTACGTGTTTAAAAAAACATTTATCTAGAGTTGAAATGTCCGATGTTTTCGGTTAACGGTTTTATGAAATACCAATATCCCTTTCGCTTTAATAACAAGTATTTTATGTCGGAAAAAATGGGAACAACTTTTTCAATGATATTATTCATAGCCAATATATTTTTATTCGTTCGAAAATATCATATAACCCACATATAAACTTTCCAATTCGATCGTGACAAACAAAAGAGGGCGCATTACCGCAATTATATGCAATAGGACACAGAAAACCTCTTTACAGAGATTGCGTAGTAACTGAAACGGCTCAAAGCTTCCTAGAGCTTTATACTTATAGAGTAAATGAGAGAGAAAAAAGCTTAGAATATGCAACAAATTTTATTAAAAAAGAACTTTTAGCTACATAATTACTGTGTCTATACAACCTAAAATACAGTTTCATAGTTTAAACCTGCGCTTCCTTCACGTCTTGTTGTGGCTGCTTTTTAAAAGGACCTGATGCAGCTCGTTTTCGGAAAGCAGCTGAAAAAAAAACCATACTAAGTGTCAATGTCTGAATATAGTGACAAAATAAATGTTCAACTATACAAGGGAAATTAAAATTACATCATATAGACGGATGGTCTGAAGCTACCTGCACACTAGTGATTTTTTGTCCTGCTTTAAACTCGTCGAGTGCTATGAAGAAATTATATCTATTCGTATAAATTATATTTATACCTTTGACGTTATAACTCCTCCTGTTCTTAACTCCTTTGAAGTAATCAATGATGTCCTTCCGTAGCAATAACAGCACAATAATTAATAATGTCAATAATATTGGCAACCAAATAAAAATTCCATTACGCTGCAACCTGAAAAGTCAAGGCATTATATTAATTAATTTCAGTTAAAACTATAGCTCGAAATGGTACTGAGGTCAGCCTACTATTTTTATTTATTTTCCTTATTTGGTATAATATGTGGCCTCAAACAAATAATTAATTTTGCATTAGGAAACCCTTCGAAGCGACGGTAATTTTTGTAAAAAATTTAAGTACATTTGATAAGTTCTGATTGTGCCACAGATTTAAGAATTAATAGACTTGAGAAATAAAAAATTGGGATTTCATTTGAAACTCATCATCATCATCATCAGCCCGTATTCTTCCACTGCTGGATATAGGCTTCTCCCAATGTACGCCACTGAGCCCGGTCTTGAGCTTTCCTCGTCCAGTCTCTGCCAGCTGCCTTTCGCAGGTCATCGCTCAATTTAGGAATATTCAAAATAAAATAATAATTTATGTCGGTACATTTCTCAAAAAATATTGAATCATTGAAACCATGACTACTCGTAAAATACAACATAAACTTACCATGTTTTGTCGCCCGGATCAACCGAAGTCACATTATTATTCCCATTATTATCAAGGACTACTTCTGTAGAACTGCTGCTGCTTACAAAATATGGTGTCGTAGTAGTAGAAGTACTTGTCGTAGAAGAACTTGTCGTAGAAGAACTTGTCGTAGAAGAACTTGTCGTAGAAGTACTTGTCGTAAGAGTCCTTGTCGTCGTTGTAGATGTTGTTGTATCTGCGTACAAAATGGGTGGATTCCTTGTTGTAGTTGTTGTATCTGTGTTGTTCCTCAGCCATCTTTCATACGAACCAACGCCGTTAACGCCAGTGCAATTCTTGCAGTTTAGTATTGATTCACAGACTGGCCCAGGTTCAAGACCAAATTGTCTAAAATAATTAATTCGAAACCCTGGAAAGCAGTAGCAGACGTCTTTGTCCACACAAGTTCCGTTGCCACACGGATATTTACATGTAGGCAAGCATTCGCTGCTATTAGTTTCATTCAATCGCCAACCAGGGTTGCACTTGCAACTTTCTGGTGCATCACAATAACTGTGAACTGGGCAACCTGCGGTGCATTTAGGTTGACAGGTTGTGTTCGAATGTTGGAACGTAGATTTGTAGTAGCCATCGTCACATTCACAAGTGTCTGTGGCTACGCAGGTGCCATTGCCGCAAGGTTTTGTGCATCGTGGCAGACAGGTCCCGTTCACAAATTTGTATCCAGGGAAGCATAGACAGAAGTCCGGGGCGATACAAGTGCCATTCGAGCATTCTCCTTTACATATAGCTACGCAAGTATTATTTTGATTCGAGTACCCAGCATTACATGCGCACTCTTCGGGTTTTTTACAGTAGCCATTCATACAACTTGCTTTACATAGTGGTGTACAGATGACCCCGCTGAAAATTAGATTATAAATGTTAAATTTTAACAATTATTTACAATATCTCGTAGACTATGTTTTGTGATAAAACAAAAATATAATTACCCATTGTAGTCTTCTTGGCTGTATCCTTCGCAGCACTTTTGGATTACCTTCGCTTCACCAATCTGGAAACGGAATTATTTTTTAATATATTTTTATTTCAAATCGAATAAGAACAAAATCATGTGTTTTATGCATGAAAAATATATGTATAGATAGCTAATCTTTGATGAGTAATAAAATATAGTAATGGTTTATCTGAGCTGCACCCACCACTGGTAGACAAAAACGATTATTTTTTAAACATATGAGGGGTGAGGGTGGGCGAAACTGGCTTAACGACTTTTCCTAATTCCAGGTCCTAAATACAAGAAAAATCGGTCATGCATTTTTGGAGGAATGCAGACACAAAACAAACGTAAGTATTTTTGTGACACAAGTATTTTTAATGCATGTAATATAGTTAACATTGTTTTTATGGGCCTTCGTTCCTCTTAAGACTCAACCAATTACATATAATATTTAATGATAAGGGTCAAAGCACACACATCAGCTCGGAAAGAAATCGCCACCGTATCGCCTTTCGCCTCGCCGTCAAACAACGTCAACATAGTGTAAACAAAGCGGATCAGCAGCTTCGATACGGCGACTCGGTTACAGTTAGTTAGGCTTTCGGATCGTCGAAGCCGCGGGAGATGTGGAGACCGCTGCTTAACCACGCGTCACAGCGCGCATTCTATTTTCCCAATTTACGTTACAATTAAGATATACGTTGTAGTGACCTTTTCTGAAGTTTCTTACAAAAAATATAATACTAAGTTGATAAGGTTGCAGTCCGACTCCGAGTTGATATGTGTGCTTTGCCTCTTAATCAGAATGTAAAAATATTAGTTTAACAATATATTATGTACATACCGTTGTCCATCTCTTGAAAAGTAAGTGTTTCGTGACTCTGTGAAAATTTTAAACAGCTGTATAAAGCTTATCCCCCGTAAATATCATATCAGGATAAAAATATCCTATGGGTTAATCCAGATTATAAACTATCCGTTTTACAGTGTTGGCGACATTAGGTATAGGTTAGGTATGTATGTACACTTAACAAAGGATGAGCATAATTATGGATTTACATATAATCTTAAACAGTGAGTCATGTGTTAAGTTAATGTGAGTGCCAATCCTTTTTAGTTCTCTAGAGATCAAATTATATTTTTTATTTTTTAAACTCGTTGCCTACACTAGGATTTTTCCTGTGTTGCAGCTTTTAAAACATGGAAACCTAAACCCGGTTAAACTACTTTTAGGTCATACAATTTAATATTGTTAATTTAATTTCTGTAATGTTGCATCTACAAATTAAAAGTTTGCACAACATTTCGTAACTATACGATGATTTAATTCATTCTGTACAACTGCTATAGCTAAACAAATAAGAACCATAAACTGCCCTTGGTGAACAAAAAAAATACTTACGTTGATCGTGTAAGACACAACTGGGAATTAACGTAGACTAAAGACAACACTATTACTAAGGAATATCTCACAAAATTAACAAACATTTTTCTGTTTTAGACACAACCGTCAAGGATCACATCAAGTTATAAACTATTATTGAAATGAAGAATACTCTTAATTTAAACGTATGATTATGATGATGACAGACCACATATCCGGCGTATTTAACCAGCCAAAGTGATAACATGAGTTATTGAAAAACCATCCTTATTAAAACTGTCCTTTATTATCATATTCCTGTCGGGAACTTACATACATGAAGGTTCAAATTAAAATAAAATTTAGAACGCTACTTTTGTTCTGTAAAGTTGCACCTACAAACTGAAAGTTTGCACAACATTTCGTAATTACACAATGATTTAATTCTGTTGACAATTATGAAATTTACTTATACGAACCTGAAGAGTAATATAAACAAAAGAAATCTTAAAAGTGTGGTCGCACTCACCTTTATGGTTTCAAACTGAGATGAGACCATAGGTAGTCGGTAGATAGCTGTACCTTTGTAGTAAAGGCATCTTGATAGAATCCACAAAGGCGTACAAACACTTTGACGAGATGGATTACATTAGTTTTCAAGCAGTCACCCTTGAAGTTTGCATCATCACTTCCGCTACCTCTTAACATGTGAAGTAAGTGATTGCACCTGCCACATAGGTTAAGATAAAGCTTTCCATTATGTGACTCTTTGGTGAACCCCAACAAAGGTCCCTCGAGATAAAACAGTAGGTATACATACCACCCATGACTGTACTGACTCGGGGACTGACCCGATTGGGGAATACTTTTGATTATTATGTTTTGCATGTCGCAATAAATTAAAGTCCAGTAAGTATTAAATTAGTCATCAACACTGGAAAGTCGTGCTACACGATTAAAATAGGTCAGTGTTTGTTTACCATGTATTTTAGAATCAGAAACGACGTATTTTAAATTCGGATTATAGTTTTTTATGCTCAGACTTATGGACACCGGACGAACAACTGTCTGATAATATAACTTAGATAAATACCAAGGTGTGCATCAGTCAGTATATATTTTTAGATGCACACATTCATGTATTAGTACTGTAAATGTTTAGTACTTATAATATGTGTATGAGGATAACACAATAATATTACATCCTGGCTGATGTAAAAATGCTATCTTCTTGAATCACGCTAAGTATGTACATACTCGTCAGATAAAATGTGGCGTTAGTTTCAAAAGTTTAAAATTAAAAACAGACGACCTTATAAAGGTCGCCGGAAGACGCTGAATGCAGGTCGCTTCCAACCGGTATATGGGGAGATCTATATGTATATTCAGTGGACGTCCTATGGCTGAGATGATGATGATGAAAATTAAAAAGTGACTTTGTTTGTGTCACATTTTCCGGTCTATATCGCGGAACCGATTTTGAAGACTTTTGGTTTCCTAATACCAGGTCCAGGAACATGGTTACAGGCTTCTTTTATTAATCAAACCTAAAAGAGGAAGGCAAGTGAAGCCGCAAACAAAAACTAATTTTATTCTAAGTAAAATGATGTTGGGGTGCTAAGACAGGAACTCCAGTCCACGGGCGCACGTGGAGGTTACGTGCGCCCGTGGACTGGAGTTCCCTCTCGGATAAGTCCGGGGGAAAGACTAATTTTTCGGGCCGGTGCACCCTGGGATGCGTGCAAAAACTCGCCCTTAGGCCACTGTGTGCCTAAGAGGTCTCTTTGCCCGTATGCGAATAGCCTGTCGTGTGGACGCTCCAACGCGTGTCCCTCTGATCAGCAGCGGTGAGTAATGGGTAGCTCGCCGTCCGACCGAGGACCAAGCCCGGGTCGGTAGCGCGTCGTGTTTCGCGCCTAATGCCTGCTGGGGTCGTGGGTTTTTTCTTAACCCAGGATACCGCGGCCCCGGAACATAAAGGGCTACTGTTGGACACCGTGGATTTTAGTCAGTACAAGTCTGACAGTCCCTCCCGCCCTGGGGCGGAAGGACTAATTTGATGATTTTACCAAGATAAAATAAAATAAGTAAAATGATGTTCGTCTTCGTCTCTTAATTACTTCTGTGTGATTATTCTTACGCCAGCTCGGAAGGCTTCGTCAGCAGCAGTCGTAATGATTAATGGACATTAATAAAATGTTCCGAATTAATTAATCCTGTCTGCATATTTTTTCTAGAACGCATTTTACAAATTGGTTATTTCTTTTTGTCAATGATTAAGCAAACTTGATTCTTAAAATCCACATGAATATAGATGCATGAATGCAGGATTGCCTTCCTACATCCTACCTGCCAAAATATATTCAGATGCAGAAGGTACTATGAATAAAATCCAATATGCAGCTGTCCATTCTCCGCAGCATCCTCAGGAGAATCCTCTCCTCTCCTCATCGAACCTATTCCATAACTTACATTTTATTTTAATTATATTTTCTTGTTAGACTTCCTAAATACTTCCACCTTCAAATATAATAATGCCTACATTTATTTCCTTCAAGTTTACTCTCGCTTCAATATTTAAAACATTTCGTACTTATTTGTATACTGAGAAATATAAATTTAATTGCCACTCCACTTCAACCCACTCACTAATTGCTTATTCGCTCTCTCTACAATGATTAATTGCCAATGATTAATTACCACAACTGTCATACCGCTAAAATTGTAAATATATTTTGCAAATGTATATTTTGGTTATTTCTGACTGGCGTTTCAACTTAAAGTTCTATATTTCAAACTAACACCTTCATATTTACTACTCAACAAATTATATTATTATTAGGCCAAAACTGTTATAATCTTGAACAAAAGTCTGTATAATAGCTATTTTATTTTAAAGACTCCGGTTTCCCGACGATTAAAACAATAAAGGAAAGTTGAAAGCTTAAACAACGGTAATTAATAAGCGTGAACTTTGAAGTAACCTAAGTATCTTGCCACGAGGTAGATATTACTGGGAATATTGGATACATACATGGGATTACCAGGAATTTCCGAGTAACGAAGTAAGGTGGCCGTAGGTTGTGAGACAAGTCAATTACGCAAGTTGTCTGCGCTGGCTGCTCGCTTGCAAGTTGCCGACGTTCCCGACACCTGTCATGTCGCCGCCAACACCGTGTGATCACCTCCGCTATATGCGCATATCGAGCATTGCTTTAATTTACATATAGGTTGGTAATTTACACCGCTATCCAGTAGGTTTCTAGTAAGTCGAGAAAACAAGCGAGTTTTAGCGTAGACTCTCCGCTGTATAGTTACCGCTTCTTTATTGCTTTCTCTTTTTATTTTTATCTTCACGTAAAAAACTATGATTCAAGCCTTTTATCTACTACCTATATAAACCGTTTTGACCGTATTTGACCTTTATCCTTCACAGAATACGTAACTTTGTGTGAATATAATACGATATTGTTAATGATATAATACGCGATCGTGGGCGTAATGTTTTCCTATTTTATTTCTTGAACGCGATATTATAATGAAAGGTTGTAGTAATATTATGTACTAAGGGAATACAATTACCGATAAAAAGCAAATACCTTTGGTTGCCTCTAGGGCTCGCCCTTTGTTAGGCAAAACTGAGAATTCCCGAACATTAGATGAAAATAGTAATCATTAACGAAAAAAAGATCTCTAAAAAATATCAGCCTAATAAGATATTGACAGTGACTTAAACATTTACCAAAAAGATAGCCTTTAAATAAAATGCTATCTCCAGTAATAAATGGCTAAGATAAACAGTTGACGAATACAAACTTCCCGAGTGAAGCCGACAGCACATCATGAAGAAAGCCTCTGAAAGCCAACGAGACAGGAAATAAACAATTTTCTACTGTTTATATGCATGGGAAGAAAATGGCGCTGGCGCAAAACCAGAGCTGCATAAATCTTTACAGATGAGGCGTGGAGACCGAACGAAATTTATTGATTATGTGTCGGCAGAGGAGGTAAAGCATTGAATTTTCAGTTGAGTGTGTGAGCTAGTTTTTGGTTGTTGCTAGCTATATTATTTATGTCGTAATCTAGGTACTAATAGGTACACTAATGTGTAAGAGTGTCTATATCATGATTTAACCATAGTATGTCGATTAATAAACTTTTTTTAATCTGCGAAAACTATCAACCATTTAATAAAAAAAAAAAATATAAGAACAGCAACCAATAGAACTGCGGTTTATAATTATAGCCTGTGAGAGACGCTTATCTCCTGTCAGCGAATTTTACCTTAACATGTTGTTGAGAGCTAATAAAACGTTTTTCTAAAGGTTTTAGGCGACGAGATCAACGCGCCCCGGAGATCGAACGCTTCACCGAATTTAATCAATTTGTTGGAAAAAGTCCAAGGAAACCGATCAAACGATTTATAAGACCAAATGAGTTTTTCATGCGACCCCGGTGCATTTTATTCTTAAGAGCTTAAATCGGTGACTGATTCTTCAATTCAAAGTTTTTTTTTTATTCCACTACTATCACATAACGCCATCTAGTCCCAAGCTAAGCAGAGCTTGTGTTATGGGTACTAGACAACTGATAAACATACTTATATATTTCTAAATACATACATATTATAGATAAATTACACCCAAACAAAACAAATAATGATCATGCTCATCACATAAACATTTGTCCTGGGTGGGAATCGAACCCACGACCCCCGGCATAGCAGTCAGGGTCACTAACCACTAGACCATCAGGTCAGTTTAAAACACAATTGAATGAAAAGTTGTTTTATTTGCCTAAAACAACAATTTCAACTTGAATCCGGGAGACATTTAGTATTCACTGGGAGTACAATTAAATCTTGAAACAAGTCTATACAACTTTCTTGAAAGAAAAATACCGTTTAAAAGTTTTTCTGTATAGAGATTAGTCTGTTGAACTAGAAACTTTATTTATTGAATATCGATTTATTGAAATTATATTAATTGAAATACTGCCTTGTTGGATTACTGGTTGCTACGGGACTGCTTAGCTTAAACTTATCAGGCCCGACCAAACCGAACGGAAAATGTTATTGGGATTATTATTTCTCAGTAGCAGCCACTAAATCTTCAGGCCTGATTGGCTTGTTCCATATTTAATGGAAGATTTCTGCTTATTAATCCTTCAGGAATTACAGGCGTGATAAATACAAATATAGAGAAAGGTGAGTATGTCATAATAACTTTAACCAACGGATATAAGCTATAATGATGTGACTTCGAACAAGTCATACAATCCAACACAATTGCCGATACAAAGTAAGTAGGTACTACTGTGCTATTATGTAAATGTACCTACTTAATACAGTGAACATGTGCAGTAGTTAAGCATAAAGTATTTGCATCATAACATTATTTATCCATTTATAGTTGTTCTATTTATGGTTGTATCCATTTATAGTTGTTGCTACACGGTTGGTGCAGTGGCTGACCGATTGGACTGCTGTGCTGCGTGTTGCGAGTTCTATTCCCACACGGAATAAATATTCGCACGATCTACAAGTAGTTGTTCCGGGTCTGAGCGTTTGTGTAAGTATATGAGTTTACAATTATATTTGTTAACGCACCCGCACCCAAATTCATAGTGTGGGTAAATGCTATAAAAAATATATAAAAAAGGAGTTCTCAATATAACCGATATTTAAGAATAATAACGTTATATTCTGTCTTTGTCTAAATTTGAAACTGACAACGATAGTCACGTTCAGTAAAAACGTTTTTCCAAGACTTCGACCCACATTGACATCGGTAGTCTAACAAGAATAATAGTCTGTGTAAAGTAGCGCGACGCGGTCCCCGTCCATAATGTGTGTCGGGGCAATAAATAGAGCTCGCTGAACTGTCCACTAGTTAATGGCCAGTCAAAGGGAATGTAACTTGATAACGTGAAGGGACAATGCATTATACACTCACTGGTTTACAGTTTGATAGGAAAAAGAAGGGGAAAAAGGAACTCGTGGTAAATTGGTGTGAATTTATGGGCCCGAGTCGTGCCCCGGGCACGGATTCAAAAATTCACGACGTATTTAATTGCATCACACATGGAGTGTTTTTAAAAATAAGAAAGAATAGCCCACCGGTATCAAGAACAGGGTCCAGGTTACCGATCAGGGGGTCGGAGAAAGGAACCTCTTAACATTAAACGCCGTGCCAAGATATACTGCTTTCTGAATCAGACCCTTGATCCAACTATTTAGTGAGAGCCTACTGATTAGCCCTGTTATTCAATTTAATTAATTTAAATCCTCAAAAAGTGTTGTGTACATTCTACAAAATCCTACATCCTATCCTACTAATATTTTAAACGTATAAATTTGCGTGGATGGATTGATGTTTGTTCCTATTTCACGCAAAAAATACTGAACGGATTTTACTGAAATTCGTTACACAGATAGATTAAAACCTGGATTAATACATAGGATATTTTTTATCTCGTTTTTGTATTCCCTCGGGATGATTTTCGAGTTATAGCGGGTGAAACCGCTTTCAACAGTTAGTATTTGTTATACATATAGATACCGTTGTATATGTTTGTTGCCGTGCAGTTTGTGGGTTTCCCATAAAGCTCACGTTTGAACGGTATCACGAACAAGATACCTGTAATGATTGCCTTCGGCTCGAGTGGGAATGTACAGCTTCTATTGATCAATCAATCCCATCCAATTTAACGACATCCCTTTCGTCACGATATCCTTTCATAGCTATAGCTCCTATTCGGATACGGATATGGATTTTAGTGATGTATTAATGGTTTCTGTAGGCCTGTTGCACAGCAACAGATGTTGTATTTTTGTTTCTAAACGTGATAATCCTTCTCTTAAAATATTCAGTAAGGTTTGATTAATTAATTTAAGTGTGAAATAAAGGTAGCAATAAATATGTTTCTGTTATCTATTTATATTGTGATTAAGTATTATTTCCCTAAGCATGAAACGAACATGAAATTAAGGAATTATTTGGACCCTTTACCTACCTTTACCAATAGCATACCTATTCGTAAATTTTTTATAATACTTTGTCACATCAAGTTGTTTTGTCAGGCTCTTAAATAAACACAAACAGGTGGAAGCCTGTTTAGGAAAACACAAACAGTTTTCGGACATTTGACAGCATAATCATAATAAGTAAACAGGTTCATAATTATACATTCTGCCTATAATAATTTTATATCAGAACTTATACAGTTTTCGAGTGTAAAGTGTGTTTATAAAGTAACGTCTACATCTAAGTAAAATACTGATAGATACTGCTAATCTGCGTTTTCCCACTGCTGGACAAAGGCTTCTCCCCATGCCTTCCAGTTTCTCTGATTCTCTCGTTGTAAGTAAATAATATAATTATTTTAAGCGACGACAATTCTTTTTCTTAGGCGTATATAAGAGTACTGTAAGTGTTACTCAGCGGGAGCTAAGTTAAAGCTAAGTGCACACAGTTCACGTAAGCAAGTAAACTCACTTAACCCACACTTGGAACTTGAGAGTGAGTTCACAGCTTTAAGAAAGAAAATAAAACAAATATTGCAAAATTGCAGTTCCTCTAAACTAACAAAAGGTATGTAGTAGAAAGAAAAATCTTTCTCATTACTACATACAATCCAATCTTTGTTTTGTTTTAATCTGTTTCTATGCAAAAGTCATGTCAGTTTAAAGAATCATGTTCAACATTTATTTGTTTTTTTTTTTTTTTTTACGTGGTAAAATTATCATCATGGTAAAACATTTATTTGTTAGATAATAATGTTTTAAAATAATTGTTCAGTTGAATTCACGAGTTTTTAGGTCTACGTGGCATATGTTATAAATGAAAGAAAGGTAAAAGAGACTCACTTTGATAGTGAAATGAAAATCAAAGGGAAACTATGAAAGGTTCGGAGTAGGAACTAGTATCTATAATATTTCACCATACCAGCCAATCGTTATCTATTCGAAATGACCAGCGGTTTCGCAAAATCAGTCGCGTCACGATGCATCGTAAAAAATAGTAATACAATAGCTTTACAGTTCACCAGTTTACAAAGTACAATTCCACATCTTCGATGCCATGTTCGTGCTGACGAGTTTTCTTTTTTTAATTTAAATCTTTGGAAAACTAAATTAAATATAAAATTACTGCGCATTTAGTCTAAGCTCCAAAGGCCATCGACCGGACGCGGTAATTCAGGGATCAACTTGCCTGAAGTTACCGAGTCAAGACAGATACGTAATTAAGATACCAATTAGAAACTTTAAACTGCGGTATTATTAATGCAAGCGAATAGTTAACAAGTTCAGGTTTAATTTTATAATAGCATTAAAGTCAGGATTAACTTCGAGTTTAGTTGTTTAGACATAACTCATGTTACCCAATCGCTGCTACGTTTATGAGAAAATTGGTTTCAACAACAGATGTTATAAGATATTGGAGCGGGCCTACATGAATATAGCTACAGCAGACGGCTGTTATTGCAAAGATTATGGTACATAAATCATCAGTAAAAAAGGCAATACAAAAAAGGGACGGTTTTGTGTCGCAATTTAACGCCACTTTATCAAATAAGAGACTGTGAACTGTAGTGTAGACTAAGAAATTAGAACGATAGATATTAATTTTGGTTGCCACTCAAGCCAAAGTGAGAACACACAAAGTCGTAGAACACACAAAGCCGTAGCCTACGAGCTTCGAGCCAACGACGATATATTACTAGACTCCGCATGCACGATCTGAGGAACAAAAACTATTCTGTCAACTCGCTGAGGTACCTACTACGTAAGCGAGGGGGACGGGGTACTGCGTTGTGATTGGCTAACTCAAGGTCTGTTCTGTCTCAAGGTATGTTTACAGCTCACAGGAGTGGTCGAAATAAGTCTTTTTTGCCTAATGTGTTGACAGACATCGGTCGCCTAATATTAGGAGTCTAGTAATATATCGTCGTTGCTTCGAGCTAAGGACTACGGACTACGAGCTACGAACAACGAACATCATCCTACAATTTACTCCCCACATTACCAAATTAATTCGCCAAATTAACCACACGAGCATCTCTTACAATCCTTTGTGAACAATACAACCTTTTTACCCTCACATTACGCATATAACCTCTTAACATTTCTACTCGAATCGCTGCGAAAAAAAACCTACACAAAAAGTAATCCTGCCCTGATTTCCTTCAGACTTTCTCAGGTTTTCGCTAAAATTGAATATTTAAATTACTTTTTGCTTGTCATAACAGAGCTTTTGCAGATTTTCATTTTGTAGGTACGTAACTATAAAAATTTACCAGTTTTAGGTCTCGGTGATAATATGTTGAATTTGTTTAAATGAGTAATTGATGCAGCTATAATATGTTAAAGCTTAACGAGTTAGATCTTGACTGTGGTCATTTGACACATACGAAATGTTCAAGTATTTCTTAGCCTTCATTTTATGATGTAAGTAGTTAGGTATTAGTTCTATCTTAATTTGTGAAACTAACACGCAGGCAGGCGCGCTATTATTCTGCACGAGTTTTTGTGTCAAGAAAGATATTTTTATTAATGTTACACTAAAACCACGAATTTCGAATTTTATTTATTTTTAAATACAACGTCAGGTCCAATTTACCAAGAGTTGAGCTGTAACCGCTCTATAAGTCTCACCTGCCAAATTTAACTAAGAAAAACAACAACCTTCACTCAATACTCCATCTTATTACATTAGCGACGAAATAATTTAATCTACGCCCTCGTAATACGTTTATTTGAAAATCAAGATTGCTTTATTAATTTGCAGAAGTCTTTGGCAACTGGAAATAGTATAATTCGATTTCAGTATAAATCTTCAAAATATTTAGAACCAAAAGAGATTTTCTTTTAAGAATAATATTTCTTTAGCATTAACGTGTTGAACCTGTTTCGCTGGATGATGTATTGTTAGTTTGACGAAGGTGCTAACACGAGGGTGTGGGTACATCATACATTAGCGGTGTAGAGCCAGTTTACACGCGGGGGCTAATGTCTACATACGTCAACTTTCCACTGGTATATCACCACTTAAACAGGCACTCCAAAACTAACCATACAGTGCTTACAATAAGGACGACTCTTGCTTCTTTAAAATCCTTGCTAAAAGAGATAACCCGTCGCGTACTTAACACGCAAGTATTCATCATCCTGTAACTGGCTGTCGCGCGTTACAGCTGAAAAGATTACTATGTGAAATTCACAAATGTCCCAGCGAATATTTTACGTCAGCGTTTTTGTGAAATGACGTAGGAATTGTCAGACATTTACGAATTGTCGTCGGTGTGTGACAATTAATAACGTTTATCTTAATGGAAACATTAATGCTGACTCGTTAGGTATTGTTTTTATGTTAGAAAAGGACTTTGCAGGACCTTTTGTTTCTCAATGTTCCACACATGCAGTTAGACCCCCATATGTGCCGATAATACCTCATTCTCTCTCAATTGAAACCCAAATCTTATTATAACGAAATATCATTAACCCAGCTGTTTGTGTAGTACCAGTGTATTATTTATGGACATTATAAACTGAAATACAGATTGAAACAACATAATTACTTCTCACCATTCCGTTGGCCTCAGACCCCGCGCAAACAGCTTGCTCTGAGGACTCGACCGCGCCACTCCGCCTCTCTAATAAGTTAATCTCGGTGTCCCTCCGCTGTTTAATGAAATAATATTACTTGCGAATCTTATTCCAGAAATCCTAACCAAAACTACGCAATTTCTAGGAGAGAAATACTGCTATTTGTGATTTAATTTAAATCTAAAACTTCTAAGCCAATTTCCATAATTATATTGAAACGCATTTTACGGGACGTCTTTTATAAAACAAGCGGGTTTTACCAATATATTATAAACATAGGTCCTGATATTCGTAGTGAAAAATATCTAATTAGGTACTTATGGTAGTACCATAATTGGTACCTAGTCGGTATCCTTTGTCGAAATGCCTGAGTCGATTGAAAAATGGTTTTCACCGATTCGAAAATATAAAATGATTAATGTGCATTTTCATAACAATGTTAACTTTCATCTTATGAAGTGTCATTGACATTTTTACTATTTCAGTTTTCGAGAGCTTTGAGACTTATTATCCTTTTAAACGAAATACTATAATATCTCACGATGAGATTTAATTACCTGATAGTAGTAGCATTCTGATGTCTCGTTTTAGACTTTAAATTCATTAACGTCAAATACATTTTGGAGTTTCTGAACATGCTTATCAGTCTGTGGCATCGTTATTTAGGCACGTTTTGTTGTATTTGGTGACTTCGTTAACTGCCAGCCAATATGTACCTACTTACATTCTAGTAATCAACTTCAGTAAAGTATCATATTTGAAGAGATCAAATTAGTACGATAACTCGAATACTTATGCGTACTTAAAATATTTTTAATACTCATTTAATAAATCTACAAGTAAGTAAATAACGCTTCTTTGCTCATCAAAATACCGCAAATTGAAGTCCCGAGAGTCTCCAATATGTATAAGTATCATTAAGCCGCTGAACGCTGATTTCTGTGCGTAGTCGAACAGATTAAGAGTCCGAACCTCTGGAGCGATTCATAAATTCGCTTAGCCGTGCGATTTGACTGATGAATAATAAATGTGTCACCAGTCTCTCGGGCTAGCTCTTTTTTCTAAAGGAAGTCATATTTGATCGACTGTTTGGCCTTATCTCCTTATCTCCATTTGTTTCAAATAGATTGAATTTAGAGCTCATTTCACGCTACTGTTACTCCGTGAAAGCAATATATCTCAATTTCGGTTTTATTTGTGACAGAATAAAATGTAAAAAACACATTTTACATCCCAACAATTAAAATTAGCATCCTCATTTTTATTCTCAAAAAATTTTCGGCACTATGAAGGGATTAGCAAAAAATGAGTATGTAATTCTTTGCACCAACAAAATATTATGTAGAAGTATAGTCAGTGACCCAAATATTCAGATGGGGATTTTCCTCTCTGTTCTTTTATAGAGGGTGCTTTGTAATGAGTGCTGGAGAAGCGAGGAGAGGGGGAGGGCTTAATGAACATGTCAGTCAGAAATCGGATGCGCCCTTTGCGTGCACCGACAAGCTCGTAATACAGTTGAGGGACACAGCTGCACCGTCTGCAATACAATTATTTAGTTCAGCAGCTGCCAACTGAAAACTAACTTACCTCGCCTCGCTTCTAAATTATTTATATTCACTATGCAATCTTGCAAATTCTAAAATACAGCTTTAAGTTCAGACGTGGAGTCTTTAATTAAAGGTTTAACAATAATGTAGTCAAAGTTTATTAACTTTGCTTAGGACATCTAAAATATTGTTTCGTACTAACATTACTGCTACTATTCACTACACAAATTCATAGCTTAATTACCGTTTTCATAATAGACCCCTGCCCTAATTGGGTGCCAAATAACTGAATGACCTACAAACATTTAGCTGTAGTGGAATATAATTTGACGCGTTCAAGCTACGAGCTACGCCGTAGCATTTTGCGTAGCAGACGACAGTGACAAACGGTTGAGAACCTTCGTTGAGAATTCACTAATGATGTACTTGTAGCTGTTAGCTGTGGACCCTTTGAAAGTAATAATTACTTAGTCGACTTCGTTTCTCTTTTCACAACTCGTAGGCAGTCGGAAATGTCGAACGTGTCCGGAGGCTGAGTTTTAGTAACTCGGAATATTATGACACGGATTTTATGCCCACAAACCGACTGGCGTTCACGAAATTTCATTTATAAATTTGAATAAGATATTTATTGTGCCTCGCTTAGCAGACACTTTTAGTTTACTTTAGAATGTCATTATGGATTTTAAGATATATAGATAGATAGATTTAGAGAACTTCTCAAGCTAAAAGTTTAAATGCCGCCTTGTCTGGCTTCCTCTTGAATTGGCAGGAAGTAGCAGGTGAGTGGAAGAAACGTATGAAGGCTTTTGCTCAAGAGTGGGACAATATAGACTAATCTTCTATTATATAAAAAACAATTGGTGTTCGTTAGTCTCGCTAAAACTCGAGAACGGCTGGACCGATTTGGCTGATTTTGGTTTTGAATTATTTTGGGAGGTCCAGGGAAGGTTTAAAGGGTTTTTTTTTCAATTGTGTCTGAGCCGGTACGAAGTTTGCCGGGTCAGCTAGTCAAAAATAAAATCATTTAAATTGTTATTCTGTATACTCCCTCGGGTGGACCATGCGACGTACGGAGAATCCTCTAAATCCACTTTATACTAATGTCATGGAACCTCTTAGTTTGTAAGTGGGTGTGTTATCTGCGTTGGTTAATTTCGGCTTACGCATTTGAGAGTTTGATGAATATTCAGCGTCGGCTAACACCTCGCTAGACTTCGCTTAATTCGCATGATAGCTTCACTAGTCTACATAGTAGCAACTAGGTAAATATAGCTGATAGAATATTCTAGGACTACTTACTTGAAAGTAAGGATAAAGAAGAGAAAGCATGTTTATCACGCATTAACACTTAAATCGTGAGACCAATTTTAATACATTTTTGGTACGTAAATTGGGCAATGGAAATGATAAAAGAATATAAAGGGGGCAAAGCTGTCAAAAGCTAGTTAAATAATAAAGACAATTGTTTTTCATTTAAAGGTGCAATCAAGCTATTTCTGTGACTATTTAAGTGCTTGAAAACGTCACTTTAGTAGTTCGTATTAATTTACCATCTGGTGCTTGTTATACTGAACAAATAATTGAGATTATTATAAGAAAATCTTGAACTTCTAATTATGTACACACAATATACAGGATTTATAACTACAGCATAGAAATAAGTACAATTAAGGTATAGGTAGGATATGTGCCAATAAGTTGTCCCAATACGTGCACTGTCAGACTCGTACTGACTAAAATTCACGGGGTCCTTCAATAGCCCTTTATGTTCCGCGGTCACGGTAATTCGATAAGCGCGACCATAATATCAAATCTTACATAAAAATAATAATTTCATTAATTACTTGAGTCGCAATTTATTAAACTGACACCCAAACAAATATTAAAGCCTTATAAAAATAAATCAGTCATTGTCCGTAATGCATTTCATTCTGTGGCGTCAAAATCGCGTCCATTTTATACAGCACATCGAGTTTAATGCAGAAAATAAAATAAATATCATTCGAAATGGGATATTCCGCCTACATATTTGACTTATAATTATAAAGCCTGTGTATGTGGCGGTTATAAATAAAATGTCATTTTTAATATAGAGAGTGGGATTTCAATCTGTACACAAACACTTGTTTAATAAGTTAGTTTTATTCTAATCTGATCTGAATGTTTCAACTGACATCAATTTTAAGGACTTGTTTTTATTCTTTTAGCGCGCGAAAAAGAATTGGTTGGTCATGGACAGTTAGCGATATACAAGGTGATTATAATATGGAAAGGTAGTTACAAACCTGGGGCCTTAGTCAAACAGCATTCGACAGTAAACGACAATCGTTATCGTTCATCAGTCACCAATACATTTTCAACTTTATACCCCAACGCGTAAAGTTGAAAATCTATTAAAAACTGCTTATCGATAACGAACGAAACAAACGAAAACGATCTGAGAACGTCAATAGATTTTCAACTTTACGCGCTGGGGTATAAAGTTGAAAATGTATTGGTGACTGATGAACGATAACGATTTTCGTTTACTGTCGAATGCTGTTTGACTAAGGCCCCAGGCTACAACTATTATTAGGATTTTTTTGTAGAATTAAACCAGTTTTTGCTCTTCCACACTTGCGCTCTGTAGAATTCAGAGTTATCAATGTGGCCCCAGAATTATACACAGTAAACAATGACTCCACAACAGAGGAACTAACCTGTGCAACGGTCTGTATGCCATGACAATCTGCAGTAACAGAAGACAGCAAGTCTGGACTTGTTGTATCCATTACAACCTCAGGGCAAACCACTTACTTTACAGTGCTCCATCCAACAATAGCTAAATACCCTTAACTAACCAAAACACAAGTCCCAGCAGCTGTGTATTATACAACTACAATATTAAGATATTAATTTATATCGAGCCCACAATGAACACAGTCACGTCTCACACAGATTACAACGTAAGTTTACTAACAATTATCTATGAACATCTAAAGCGATGAGTACACCAATAGTACCTACACGTGGTCGATAGATGAAGAAGATCTCACATTTTCTTGTTAAAAGTCTGCTGTGATGCCCATATTATCATAATATGTAAACCGTGACCACTAGAGTAAGGACGGCTCTCCGACTCTCCGCGCGGTGCGCCGCCATTTCATTTGCTTCGCCGTTTCCGCCCGTCCGCGCGGACGAGTGTTGTCGTGTGAGAGTCGCCTTCCTTACTGATCCACCGTTATGACATAATTCAATATACGAAACAATTTCATGCAAATTTGACGACTTTAAGATATTTAACAACCGTTTTCTGAGGTGAATGTATAATCGAGAGCGGCTTTGTATATTTTTTACCGTTTTATAGCTTCAAATGTTAATCAGTTCAACTTACCTTTCGTTTAGGTGGAAGTAGCAGGACCTACAAAAACTCCAAGTGACTTACAGTAAAAAGGCTGAATTACTTATATTCCAATGAGTTTATGAATAAACGAAGGTTCTATATGCGAAATGTAAACGAGACGAGACAAAAAATAAAATCCAATTACAATTTAAATCAATAGACGTGGGTGAAATGAATTGAATAAGTTTCCGCACCCACGTGAATCGAAATGTAAAAAGAATCCTAACAAACATTTCATTTATCTCATCATTGGTATTTCAAAGAAAAACGCGGTTCTCGTTCATCGTAAATAGACACGAGGCGCAACGTGTTATTTTTACAAAGCGGCTTTCAATTTACCTGGGCTAGGTCCTGAATCGATATGAAAAAAAAGAACATTGATATTCGTAGAACAGCCGCGGGAATCTGAGCGAACGATCACGATCAAACCGCAGAATCCCGTCGGAATTCAAATAAGTAACAAAATATCTGTGGTGTCTTGATATTTGCGAATCAAATAGATTCGCATCGCCGACGACGCCTCGCGCTCTCTGATTGGCCAAATCACGACCGCTTCTTGTGTCTTAACTTTTCTTTGTGGGTAGAACCGATTGTGGAGCCAGTAGTTTTGAAAATTAATTCTTTTTAAAACAGCTCGACAGACCTATCAGTTGACATATAGCACGGTATCATAATGCTCATATTTTAAAAATCGTTGACATTTTGTGTGAAAACTTAACATACAAAATAAATCTATACATAGATTTATTTCAGGACTATAAACAAAACGATCAACAACGTTGTGAAGATTATTAAATTAACCTCAATCACCGAGATCGGCGTTAAATCCGGAAAAGTTCAAAGGTAACACACCCAATTGATTTATTATGCACTTGTTTACGATTGGAACAAATGTCCTGCTTAATGGTTGGCACAGGGGATAATAAAAATACTTGGAGGAGCCTTTTTCGCCCTTAAAGAGCTATTACCTGTCATTATGCTCTGTAAGATAAAATGCGATGGTTGTGTATTTACTGCGTGGGTTAACGGGTTCAAAGCGAGGCTGGGGTCCCCGGGGGCCCGGCGTCGGGGCCTGTGAGGCTGCGACGTACAGCAGGTTTAATTGGCGCGCTCTAACGACCACGCCTCTCTGCGGTACCCGCCGTGCTCCTCCGCCAAATTGATTGTAATCTAACCAAGGGCAAAGCCAATGAAACTATTCGATTAAGGATTGCCTACTACCATCGTAGTTACCGGAGTTCTACGAACAACTATATAAGTGGGTCGAATCAGATAGGTTGTAGGCTCTACGTGTCCCTTTTGCTGCATTAAAAAAAACTGCAATGTTTTATCAAAGTGTGATTGGATTTTCCCATTTGGAACTTCTCAGTAGCAGACCAAAATGAGAATTTATAGTACTCTTCCGTCTTCGGCAGGCATAATGAGGAACTGGAAAATATTTACAACCAATAAAATTGGTTCAAGACAATAATTAATGTAGGCATTAAACACATTAACTTTTTACTCTCTGCTTAAAAACTTAATTTCAATCATTACGAATTTTACATATATATCAACAACTGAAATTGAAAAAGCTTGTAGATGTTTTAATTGAATATATCTGTGCAGTGTCAGTAATACCGTAGATATGCATTTCATTCGCTTCTGGAATTAAATACAAACAAAATCTTATAACTTTGTACTTATTGGAATATTGAGAATATGTCGTTTTGAAAAACCTCTGTCTGTAGGTATCTGTCCGACCTGGCATTTTATTACAATGATATATTACCTATGTATAAGCACGTCCTTAAAAAAACGTTGCTGAAAAGAAAGAGCTTATCTAGAATATTTGTGTCTTGTTCGATGCCTTCATTTTCACAGTTTGTATACCTACGCTTCAATATTTTTTTGTTCAAAATAAATAACAGTGAAAGTTGATGTGAGTAGGTCATTTTTTATTTCACTGTTTTTGTGACAGTTTTTAGAACACGCAATTTATTTATTGATTCACACCATTTTGACATGAGAGGTCCATAAACTTAATTGTTTTCTATGTTTACGTACCGTCCATTTATTTTATTAGAATACCATTTACTGGAAAAGGAGTACAAATATATACGGTTCGGTACGTTCGTCACGTAGACCCGAAAGGGTACGACGCGGCATCCAATGCTTTCTATCTTTTTATAAATAAACCATGCGTATTTTTTATGAATAAAAACAACCAATTTATAAAAAGAACGAGTTATTCCACTCTGATCCCCAAACCGATCCCCTGTTAAATATTTTTACTTTCTAGGGGATCAGTTTTTGGGGATCAGAACGGAATAACTCAAAAAAACATGCATGGAGATTCGAACAAAAAATTACAAAAATAGGTATAAGTAAATGCTATTTAATGAAGAATATATAGAGCTTCACAGATAAAAGCTTTAACTTGAATAAACTGTGAAGAGCGAGAATCCCAGTGACAAATGAGCGGCATGCTTCTCCCTAATGCATACTTTTTCACTGGAAAATTACATTTCAGTTAGATGTCGGAGATAAAAGATAATAAGAACGCCATTAATTTTAGCTCTCTATTAAAATAGGTCAAAAGTTCTTTATTTTTTATTTAAAATAATATGGGGATTACCTCTTCGAGGAAGTTCGTAATAATAACTTCTGAAATAACGTTATTTTCCAAGGCGTAGGTTTGCTTTAATCAATTTTCAGTTCTTAAATTACACATTGCCCGAAGTTAGTAAATACTGCCATAGTAAATACCGCCATATTTTTTTAAAATTATAATTTATTAATTTCCCTTGTGGATAATAATTAGTAACTTTACTTACTTTAAATAACAACTTACAGTAGGAATGTGTGCACACTCTAGAAAATAAAGAAACTACCTAATAATAAATTAGTCGTAGATTACAATTTGTGAACGATAGGTCTGTAAAAATCTGGTTTTTGGTTAAAAAGGACTATAACAACTCACCAAAGATCCAATCTATATGACCTATCGAGAAAAAAGTTATTCCTATCCAGGGTTTCATACAGCCCATACAATTTAATCTATTGCCATTTATCTCACAAATTCGTTCAGTTCGCCGACAACAGACGGCTTCCGAAAATCAAATTATTGTTGGGATATAATATAATTGTAAGGTATTCTCACAAAATAAATTCCACTTTGGCTTGTACAGACGACAGCACACCAACCTACCTCAATCTGTCACATTTTCCCGATCGAATATGAGTCTTCCACATTTGCGATAAAGTAGAAAATTTTAAGACATTGGTGTAGGTTGAAGTGCAGGCGTTTGTACCATCAGTATTTACATTGTCGTAGACGATATCTTGTCAACCAGTTGAAACGTGGCTTGTTGTGACTTACAGTTTAAATAATAAATTAGTTTATTTATATATGCTTTAAATTTATATTATATGTTTATAAATACAGGCAGTTCATTCGCTTTCTAAAAACGTATTATATCAAACAATCACAGTACTTAACTACGAGATACGCGACTTAGTTTTACCATTATACACAAATAACATGTATCAGCCAATAGAGTAAGATCTTTTAAACGCAGCGTATCTTCTAGTCCTACAGAATTTCCGTTTATACCTTCTTCTCGTGTGAAAAACTTTCAATTTATCATTGTTTGACAACTCAACAATGTTCAGCCATTTCTGGTCTAAATCTTCGGGAGGTTTATCGTTCACTAATATTATGGGTAGACGATTGTGTTCCACTTCCGTTCGGATATTCTTGTCTCCTTTCATGAGCGCTGTGGATATTTCAGTCCAGTTTGTGGTGTCATCAGGGCTGGAGGTGGAAGGCTCCTTGCCAGGAACAACTGAGATCTCTATGTTGTTTTGTGTCAGCTCAGTTATCGCACCATCGCCGTCAGCATCCTCCAGCTCTTCCTGCCCCACCTCCACGTCGAACAGGCGAAACTGGAATCAAAATCAATTTGGATAATTAACCCGCCATTTTCTTTTAATTACTTACTAAAAAAAATCCTTTGAGCAACGAATAATATTGCAAAACAGTGAAAGGTTACGAGAGTATTTCCTAGTAATCTCTGATATGATCACTTTGCCTACCCACGAATATTGATATAAGATATTGTAAAGAAAAAAGGTAGGCAAGCATGAATATATTATATGGAAGACCCGGCGGACGGTGTACCTAAAATAAACATATACCTTTTCATTTGCGGATATTTACAGAAGCAGAATAATATTTAAACTTCAGTGCACAAAACCTCTTGAACGTGTAAAATTAATCACCCATTAGTAAAGCTTAAAATAACTTTATGTAGATTGAGTACAAACAAAACTTTACTGTAAAATAATTTGAAATGCCAACCAGAACGTTGTATAAATTGTAATGAAAATTCATTACAGCTTATATTTAGCGCTCAAGGAGTAACATTGTGGCGGTAATTGCTCACGAACAAATTCTATTGTCGAACTGAGAGCAAACAAACATCGCACAAGTTCTTTGGAGACGTTAATATACAAATACTAAATAAATATATGCAAACATATAAAGGACGTATGTATGTATTTACGTATAAAGGGTGAACATTTTACGATGACAAAAGCAAAATCTCCAAAACACAGTCCTTAATGATGGATCGTAATATAATTATGGAATTCAAAGTTTGTCAACAACATTAGATAACATGCATAACGACTGACATTTCCCCTTGTATTAACACGACATGTCGGAAGCCACGAGGCATCGTAAAACAAAACTCATGGGAATTGTGCCATTTGCGAGATTTACACAAATCTACCGAAATACGCGACTAATGAGGCTAAGTCTTAGTCTCATTCATTATTTATTGATAACGGTCCACTGGTCATTGTAGCTTAAACGTTGCTAATTAAGGTATAATGAAATTTATGTGGTTTCCGGTGTAGTAAACAGACTGGTACTTAGTTTCGGTCAGTAAAGTTGAGAAGCACATTTTTGCTATATTATTTTTGGTCGTAAAAAATCATATTGCAATCCATGAGCTAATGCGAAATCGAATATCCACCTTATAACACAAAACTTTGAAATAACCTTGTTTTACTTGCTTCCTCCTCTGATTTGGACGCTACGCTTACAAAAACATACCATTAAAAATCATTGACTCCCAAAATATTTGCACAGTACCTGAAATGCGAGCAAATATTATGTGTAAAAAGATAAGTCTCGTTTACATCAATGAAAAATAAAACGACTGTTTACAACAAGCCCTCTCGATACGCAGCCATTCATGATACCTAAACGATTTTTATATAATCTGAGCTTCAGTAAACCGCTGTTACTGCAAACGACAGATGTCCTTTAATACTTCTAAAAAAATCAATATAAACTTCCGTTCGTCCTAGATATAGAACTGTTTTGCATTAAATGGAAGAAGTCTTATGAGCGAAGAAAAATCGGGTCACACTGTCTAGGGTGCTGTTTCATCCAAAAGTTTTCAGTGTATGCGGTAAAAAGTTGACGTTAAACTCTCTAGTTTTGAAAATTTTTAAAACTAACTCAGTGAATTTGCATTTTATGAAAAGTGCCACAACAAAATAGAAAATAAAATTAAGGTTAAAAAATGATAATAACATGAATACTGTTTCACAGATTTTCGCTTCTGATTAACGATGCAATCTGGCTGCAACATATTACCCCTCAGTGAGAGCAAGCAGCAATAAAGGTATGGAGTAATCATTCATTACAATATAAAACACATAAATATATATAAAGCTCAGCATGAACTTTCAAAAAGATATTCAACAATCATTAACTGAACGGCACGGTCACCGGTTACAAATGAGCGGAAACTATTAGTAGCGGTCAGTATACATGCTGGCCAGACGCCAACTTATGATCCGGGACTTACCAGTTACTACATACGATGAACCGACTTACTTGACGTTCCCCTCACGTTTATAATAAAGTTCGTTTAGCCCAGTGATTTATTAGCGAATTTCTTTTATTGGAACGGATTGTAGGCACTTTCTTTAACCATATGTATGTAACTCTTCTTTATGTCACAATAAATCTTGATTAAGTAATATTTTATTAGATGAACGGTTACGTGTCTTGTTTGATGATTTACGCTTGTTCTTTGGATATTTGAATACTGAATGTGGAAGTTGGAGTGATATTCTGGCGAATTAAAATCAGACCTCAATCAAGAGATTAGAGAACAAAACAACCAAGTTAGATCAGAGAACAACACAACCAAGAAATCCATGTCTTATGTTTTTGTCTACATAAGTAACAAGAGCTGACATTGTCCACGTTAAAGTCTATAAACAAACCAGGGGGTATTACAACGTCTTAAAATCAGGCTTATTCCGGCGAGTGACAGAGCTATACAAGACGTCCAGCGCCTTCTGGTTCACTCACTGGAACAAGCTTGGTTTTAAGACGTTGTAATACCCCGCCAAGTGAGCCGAAGCAAAGAAAATCTGCACAGGTGGAGATTTATTGACGACACTGCTCTTGAGTGACAATGTTTTGCTACTCCACAAATGATGAGGCATTTAATAGATATGTGTCCTGCATGTCTTCAATTGTTTGTTACGGAAGCAGATGGACAGTTCTGAGGGCGCTTAAGTTCGTAGCCCAGTTCTAGACTCAATTTATATTGTCATTGTCAACGTTCTCGACACGTTAAGAAGGAGAGTAACTGTTTGTATTCTCGTGTGATAAAGTTTCTTCACAAGTTAAAGAGTTACCCCGCAACGCTTGCCGTCACGAATGTAAATGTTTCTTTTGCACGGGGAAAAGGTGGATTCTGCCTTTTGCTTACATTGTTACTACGCAGTTACTAAACTTACAAACAAGGAACATACTTTCTTTTGTTTACTTATGTTTAAAATATAAATACAGGCGAACAGCTTTTATAAATAAATTATAACATTATTGCATATAACATCCGAAAACATTATTTATGGCAAAGATCTATTTATTTTTGTAACAACAGATTTCTGCGAAACAAAGCATTTTTTACAAGAAACTTATCCATCCTTCATTTCTTTACTGAAGTCTGTGAATGTTTGAATCAAAATTTATCGGCGTTTAATATTGAAAAGCAACCCAATATAATAGCGCTCTTGACTTTGTTGACTTAACCTTGCTGAGTTATTATAATTATAATTTAAGTTTTATAAACAACACATTGAGTTGGGTAAACAAACTTTTCGCCTTTCAACTCATCAATGTAGTCTGCGAAACTTTATTATCGCTGTCAAAACGTTCGCCTGGCGGATATTGAGTGGTGATGTACGAAATAATTATAATTGTGAACCTTGAGGAATTTGACGAACACCATCCATCGATACTAACAATATTTTGCAGCTCTTTACTGCATCTTTTCCTATAAACAATCTTTCGTACATTTAGCAAGATGATTTCATACATTTTAGACAATTCACATAAATCAATA
This sequence comes from Agrotis ipsilon, assembly GCA_028554685.1. NCBI lineage: Eukaryota > Metazoa > Arthropoda > Insecta > Lepidoptera > Noctuidae > Agrotis > Agrotis ipsilon. The sequence continues at coordinate 4,919,889 of CM052968.1, forward strand.
ACGGTACGTGCTTATGTGAATTAAGATGTTTAAGATAAACAGTACATTGCAATTTATTTAACCCTTAACCACCTACCTGCGGTCTCTGAGGCCGCAACGTATTTTTAAATTCAAATATTGTGATCTATGTGGGTCGTACGACAGTGTGCGTCTATATACCTTTTCTACTCATTCATCAGTACCGCGCTTGCGCACGGCGAGTGTAGAGGTGCGCGCGTTTGGCCAGGGTAAGTAAAAATATTTCGTCAGCGGTCTCTGTGACCGCTTGTAGGTGGTTACGTGATTTTTTTTTTACCCAACGATTTTACTTGTTTTAGTGAAAAATTGATAAAAGAGACGAAATTATATATGGTTGCTTGCAACAGGAGATGTCAGACGAAGAGGTTATGCCAGACGAACATTGTAGTGACGGGGAACCCCATTCGGTCGAGTATGCTGCTCAGGTTGAAGACTGTGAATCCGAATCTGAGATTGAGGGTGATGATGATGAAATTTCGGTGCAAGACAATTTATCTCAGCCTGAACCAACAGGTACAGTCTCTTCAAGACCAAGATCTTCATCTAGGGTCATCTTCATATTTGGAGTGTGCGAAAAAAATATGCTGCAACTGCCGCGAGAAATTGTAATATTTGGTGGTTGCAATTTTGTTGAATTTTACAATTAATATTTAGTATTTTTATTTAATTACATAGTTAAGGCCCTAAGCTCTTAGGAATAAATCCAAAGAAGCTGATTTTTAATGTTCCTTATGTATCAGATCTCATTATTTAAGAAGATAATATTTTTGTGTTAAAACTACTTGTCTTTAAAAGGTTATAACAGATCTTAAGATCTTATTATAGTTTATGTTATTTAAAAGTCTACAATAAAAGTCTAAAGTATAAACAAGTATTTTACTCATTTAAATCCTTTGTTAATGCTATAGAACTCGAATTTAGGGTGACTATTTGTGAGCGGTCTCCAAGACCGCGCGTAGGTGGTTAAGTTACAAAAATAGGTGGTAGGTGGTCAAGGGTTAAAAAACCCGAAAGTTTTCAGCAGTTCAATAAAAAGTATGTTAATTACCGCAGAGTTATCTAAATATTTTCTTTGATTATGTGTAAAGGAGATAAAATGCCATGCAAACGTTGAAGTGTATGGAACTCGCTGCGAGTTACGATGTTTCCCGCTTTGTTATTTATAGATGCAGACTAAACAGGGCTTTCAAAGCCTTCAGACCATTCCTGAATGTAGTTGTTTCTGTCAGACATTTGATTTCGTCATACGTTAGACGGAATTGACATTCTGCGTTGAATTTGATTTCTACAAACAATGTAAGTAGTTTGACCAGATGGATAAAATGCTTGGGCTGATTTCTGATTACCCAAAGGATCTAATCGAAAGGTAGGGTTCGATGACTCGGTAACATCTGGGTTTACTACATTAATAACCGTATAATCCGCGCATATGAGGGTATACCTATTAGGGTTATAAGTAGTAGGCAAGGAAGGTGATTATTTATGTTTTTTTTTTTATATCTTACACAAATAATAAACAATTTAACAAGGAAAGAGGTCATACATACAGCACAAGACTAAACTGACTGAACTTGCTCAAGCTAAAATAGCAGTAGAGAGATCATATCTGCTACTGCGCGTAAGTAAACGTAATGGGGCAAGATGGCTGATGACCTGAAGACTACTTCTTTAGGTCATCGGTCTGGCAGTGGCAGATGAAAAAAATAGGATACCGTGCTCTGTGGCGCTCCTTGGGAGAATTATGTCTAGCAAGTGACTCCAATAAGCTGGAATTATCTTTAATATTTAACCAAAAAGATTAGGTAGAGCTTGCTGATAAAATCGAAAATAAAACAAATGTTATAAACTTGTTATTCACCAAGTATCCTGTTCATAAAACATGGTGTGAAACTGTTATTATACCAACGTGTATATATTCCGCTGCACCAAGGAGTTTATCGTTGCACAGTAGACAAAACAAGGAACATGAAACCTTCATAACGTATCCGATTGGATCGTATAATATTTATGAAGTGCAATTTTATGTGCAATTGTTTATGATGAGGAAGACCCGACTCAGAACCAAACATGTTTCACATAAAATATACTTGTTTCATAAATTTCGTTAAGTTATTGATTCCGGTTTCACCAGGTACACGAGCTTATTTTAGCTTCAACCTAATTTCAGAAGATCTTGAATAGTTTTACCATGACGGCATGAGTAAGAAAATTCTAGACTTATTTTTAAAGAAAACCTTAAAAAACTGAACAGACTAATTGCAACACTGACGCGAAAGTTGTGGGAATCAATCACTTACAATTTACGTCTTTCCCGACAAAAACCTATCCATCTAAATTCAGACAAGAAAATGCAAAGCTTAAAATAAACTGAAATCTGGTAGCGTTAATTAGGTTATTCGTCTAGTTCAGTGATTATCACGTTATTTATTTCCCTACGAAGCACATTAACCACGATCTTGACTTTGGCTGGTTCACATTTTCATCGTTCACACCCCATTTTGTAAACACGCTGTCAAAGCAGCATCATTCGGAGGCTAACGTTACCGCTGATGTTTGCGTTATCATAAACGCACGTTCGCGGTGATTCAGACTACGTTTACTACCGACCATGGCGTTATCTTGCCCCCTTAGTACTTTGATGTTGTTTTTCTGTAGATTTTTAATGACGTCATGTGTTCATCACTCGAATACCTTTGTATTTTCTGGATCGTTTTTGAAGGTTAAACGGCTCTGGAACATAAAAGGTAACTGAAGAAACGGAAAGGTGGGTGTTTTGTCTGTCAAGTCTGACAGTCCCTTCCGCCCAGGGCCAGAGTGGGAGGACTCATTTGATGAGTTTAGAGATGAGTTAGGTACATAATGATGACTCAATATAGCATTTTCAAACGACAGGATATTAATAGCTTTGCAAAAACAGCGATTGGCAACACTCTAAAAACAATTCCGTAGCCAATCCTTCGAAGTTTACGACGAGTTCTTTACAAAAAAGACATCAAAACTTCGTCGTAACAGCGGGGACACGAGACATGATGAATCATAATATAAATAAATTCGTTTCGTTCGTACAAAAGTTATCGTTTGACAAAATGTTGGGTACGCGGGGATATGTTGCGTCGTGTGTCACGACTGTTTGCAAACATGTTGAGTTATGTACCGTCTGACCCGCGGACGTCTATACTTCCACGTTTTGTAAACAACCCGAGTTTATAGAACTGGGAGAATCCTTCACTGGACTCAAGCTATTAATTTAGTTGACTTACGGTGAAGGAAAATATCTTGAAGGAATGTTATGGACTGAAATGGTCCGAAAATGGCTTCTATAACTTATCAAGCCTGTGGCCAGGAAAGCAGTGAAATACGTTTACATCTAAATGGAAGCATCGACAATCGACATGATTTTATTGACCGTTTATTTATACTTCATGTACAAATCAATGGTACATAGGTGGTCTTAATAATGCCACAAGGCATTCTCTAACAGTCAATGATGATGATGTGATATTTCGGTTGAGATTTCTTCATTTTTCTTTTACTCTGGTGTCAGAAATAATTAACCCGCTCTGTGTAATCCCACGGGCTTCTAACAGTGCTTAAGACTTATACCGATTATGTAATTCCAGGTTTCCTCACGGTAAATACGTTTTATTTTCAATAGTTATAGATCTAAATCAACCATGATATTCAATGCACCAAAAACACAATCAACTCTTCCAAATTATTCTGTTAAATAAATTCAGCAGAACAATTTAACTATGTAAACAACAGGTATTAAAGTCATAATGTAACAGTGGTCAAAGCTTGTCTGATATTCTGACAACCTGGTTTAGAATGTTTGTAAACTCTAATTGGGTTGCGGAACCATCGCAGTTGCTTTGTATTAATTATCAGTTGCAGCCGCATCCGGGACTGACTGAAAACCAGACTCCAATAATAATTATCAGTTCCACAGATTATTCTAGTAGGAAATATTGTTGGAATAATCTTGTTTTGTTCGTGAATGAATGAGCTTATGCCTTATTTGGTGGCAATAAAACTCAGTTTATACAACAAAATTCTCTAAAATAAATTCCAAAAAAAAATGAAAAAAAAACTTGACTTTTATAAAACTTATTTTTATGTCTTTAATATTTTACCTACACAGCTTTCTTTAACGTGTTATAGGAATAGCATACCTATGCATATTAAAATTTTCGCAATGCTTACAGCAGAAATGGATGCTTCTGTCATTGAGCCATTTTTACCACGTAAAGAGACGACACCACGCATCACCACTGTGTCCCATCCAGGATGAGTGAGCGCGCACAAGTTCATTCAGTTGTTTGACAGCTCTTTGGCGTACTCCAGGCGCGCGCACTCATCCTGGATGGGACACAGTGGTGATGCGTGGTGTCGTCTCTATACGTAGTAATAATAGCTCAATGACTTCTGTCATATATCTTCCAATGTAATGATTCAATGACATAAAATACGCTAAAGCTTTCTTGACGAAAGAAAACTTCGGCTTCGAGCAGGACTCGATACTTCCGGAAAAGAACTCCAGAAAACTTTACTAATTAGGCCATCGCAGCTCTGTTCACAAAACCTCAGCACTCGCCTTCGGAAAAGAAAAAATAATAAACGCTATTTTAGAAACCCATTTCTCAAAATTGAACATTTAATAAAAAATATTAAAAATAAAGTTGTAATTAAGAAAGCTTTATGTAGGTACGTTTGTTTACGTACGTATGAATGTTATTTCCACGAGCATACAATAATGTTTACAGAAGCCGTGAGAGCATTAAAGGTCTTTACGAAACATTGTTTTTCACGTTTGCAGATCCATTTTCAATTTCACGGTTGATTCCATTATTAACATGACACAGGCAGTTTTTCAAACATTTCAGAATTGTTTTTGTTATTATTTTTTTCTGTAATATTGTACACTAAGATTTTGTTGATTGTAGGGCTGTCTCTTTTATTAACTCTTCATTAGGCGCCCTAAAATGTTGCATAAACGGTAGTTCCCTCACGACATTTGATCTTAAAGAACAAGTGTTTGTTTTTATGCAGCTAATGGAGACTTCTTTAATTTCAAAAAGTTCTTAACCAATATTCTATATGGAATGTAACACTAGGTCGATTAGTCGGCTATAGGCATTATTAGTAAATACAGATCATAACAAAGCCCGACGGACCAGATCAGATGACCAGGCAAACATGACACGCTAGTTAGCCATAAATAATTACCCTGTGCTTCTCCCTCGAGGCCGTGTAGAGTATCCAGGCGACGTATACGAACATGATGAGGGCAGGCACCACCAGGCTGGCCACGATGGGGATGCGCCGCACCCAGGCGTGGTACAGCGCCAGCAGGAACAGGGAGATACCCACCAGGATAGCCATGTACCGCCCCGTGCGACGGCGCTCTTCCTGTAAGATGTGGTGATGGGTTTTGAGTTTCAAAGCTACTATAGGTACGAGCCGTTTGTGACAGATGAAAAAACATATTAATCTAAATTATTTTATTTTTAAATTGACACTATCACTAACGGTATCATCAAATCTTAAAACGGGATAGTAAATAATGTCAGTATCATTTTAAGATCTGAATATCTAATATGTTCAACCAATTTCGATGGTTCCCATGGTGCAGAAGCTGTGCCGCTGTGCCCTGAACTGCTACGTTTTATGTCGCAGTGTCGCGGTTTTTATTCTTGCACCGAACAATATTATTGTAGGACCTACAAGTAGTTGATCTGGCTGTTTGTGTATGCGACTCTAATTGTTTGCAAACGCACCCACTACACAAGAGTAAGCTATCAACTCTGAAAATTAGAATTAAAAGAGTTTAGACCCCAAACTTGACTCATCACAAATAAGTACAGCTGGCCCCAAAAACCGTTAGCAAATAGGGCAGCCACTTTTGCAAAGTGCGTTTAATGCTAAATATTCTACTCTTCCAGATATAAATTGTCATTTATTTCTAGCATCTAGTAAAATAGTGGCCGAACATAACGAGACTATACCAATGAAAAGGAACATTCGTATTTCCACGTCTCCACAACGAAACAAAATAAAGTTCTCGCGCCGCCCGCCGCCGCGGTGTCGCTTGCAATATGGCGCGAACATAGCGAAACCTCGCGGGACGTGTTTGACAACTCGTAAAGGGAATATTTCGAGACACGTTTTCCTGGAATTTTGTGCGATGTTACGACAACGAACATCATTGTCACGTTATAAATGCAAGGTGGAAATGTTGTTAAACTGTAATAAAACTTAGTATAATTTAGGAATGGTGTCCACTTAATGACCGCTTAAGTATCTAATTGACCGCTTATAATAATATAATATAATATAATATGTTCACAACTATCACACAACGCCGTCTAGTCCCAAGATAAGCAGAGCTTGTGTTATGGGTACTAGACAACTGATAAACATACTTATATATTTCTAAATACATATATATTATAGATAAATAACACCCAGACACAGAACAAATGATCATGCTCATCACATAAACATTTGTCCTGGGTGGGAATCGAACCCACGACCTCCGGCATAGCAGTCAGGGTCACTAACCACTAGACCAACAGGCCAGTCAGATCAGTCAGCTTATGTATATAATCTATACCTTGTTACAAACACACTCAATAATAGGAGTCGGTTTTGAAACTAAACTGGTATTTTGGAATGAATACCACTTAAGGACTGCTCATAGATCAGGTGTCGGATTAGTGAATGCTTTTTGGAATTTTGTTGTCATCAATAATAAGAGATGACACCTCGTACTTTTAAACATTCGTCTGTTGAATGACACTAACCTTATCCTAAAACTCAAAGCATTTGATGCAATCTGATTATTAGTCTTTCGAATTACAAATAAAAACATTAGAAGAAGCGACTGGGCCAGCTAGCTCATTCACAAGGCATAATAACTTGTAAAAGTACCTACTGTTATTGAATGCCTGAAATACCTGAAAGAAAGCCATTTTCTTCTAAAAATATTCGCTCAGTCGTAACAAAATAAACGAGAATCAAAATCTATAAATAACATCTCACCAACGAAGACAAGACATAATGATTTATCTGAGACAAAAGCTTTACGTTGCCTCTCTGCAATATTTGAAAGTCTTCGCTCACTATACGAACACGATTGATTCCTTCAGAACACGAGCAAGACAAATTGAAAATAAATTTAAACAAGGAGAGGAAATACTTTTAAAAATTGTGTAGTTAGTAGGTAGGTACCTATTTATTGAAGCCGAGTGCTACCGGATGTTTGATTTATCCCTTATGACGTCATAGACTGAAAATTGCTTTCAAATCAGAGGAAAATATTTTTCGTTTCCCTTGATCAAAGAAAAATGGCCGTCAACAAAAGATTTCTTGATGGATTTATGATTAGTCAACGCCGATAATAGATACTGAGATTGAGGAAATATAAAGAAGATACCTGTCTAAACCATGAGCGTTGTTAATCATTTCTTTAAAGCAGTTATAACTGTGTTGTGTTTGTATAAAATTTGGTAAAAAATGTAAACAAATAGTGATTTATTATTAACTAGCTGTTACTAATAGTTTCAGTCTCGCTGTTCGTCTCCTATTGGCCGTAGCGTGATGTTATATTCTTTTTAATTGCTGGTTGCTGTCATTTTTAACGATAATTGGTCGTCTCCTTAAAATCAATTCATTTATTCAAATTAATTAATCAGCACTTCGTTTTGAATGAATATCTTACAAAATGCGAAATTGTGAAATGTCGATACACAGATAGTTTATTACCTGTATTAATACATAGGGGAGGTAAGTCCAAGACGGATAGCCGCTTAAAACGGGCATGCTTGTTACATTACGCGTCGTTTTTGCTAATGAGAATGTGCGTGCATCAGGACGCGGTTCCTCATAAGGAGCGACAACACATACCACAATGTCTTGGGCTTACCTCCCGTAATTTTTAACTCAATAAGACGTTCCCGTGGATAATTAACGAACTTTACACAAGGAACGCAACGGGCATAAGTTAATATTACATAAAATAGTCCCTCAAAGCGCCTGCCGCTACTTTCAGTGTGTTAATTCATTTCATTTACATAATTCATATTTGATTTCCTTTCTCCATCAGACAACCCGTCATGACATCACAAACAAGTACTGACCGATGCCTACATAAACAACCTCTTCAAACAAATCAACATGTCAAAGTGTAGAAGTGTCATCTATTTATAGTCGAACCCTGTATAATCCGAACACGAGGCCGATATAACCCGTAACAATATTAGGGTTGTGATTAGATTGTGCCCGTCCCTGGGCACCTACGGGTCCCGTGTGTGAACCGCATCAGCTATCAATCAGGAACCCTGATTCAATCAGTCGCAGATTGAGACAGCACCACAGCGCCCACGCAAGGGGTTAATGCAACATCAAACATTGATGTTTGTCTTATTTTGTCGAGATCGAAAGAAAGAAACAATTTACTACTTAGCTAATTGAAGATTAGACGCTGATTTAGTCTACGATTTTGTTACGATGTTGTGAGTCAAGTAAAGGCAAGCATGAAAAATGGACTGTCACTTCCATAATATTTAGACGTTAGCACAATATAATCTACTGTTCTATTGCTTTGCCTTTGCGGCACTTCTTTCTCATCATATGAAAAATAGCGAATTTGTCACTAAATTCTAAGACATAACCACATCGTCATCAATGAAGTTTTGTGAAGGTATATGGCTGGTTTCAGCTTGAACGATATTGTTAAACCCGTTGTTGTTGCCTGAAAATCTCAAGTAACTGTTATGAAAACAAAATATGTCATTCCTGTAACTACTTGTACCGCAAGATGTTGCAAATATTCCGTTTGGAGTTTATATAATAATAGTTGAGTAACTAAAAGTTTGTTGTTCTTGTGATTACTGATTATGACAGATTGTAGCAGAATAACTACAGAACTTCCTTGTGTAATTGTGGAAATTAGACTTATTCTGGTTTAAAATACTTACAATAATAATATATAATATTCCACAACTATCACACAATGCCATCTAGTCCCAAGCTAAGCAGAGCTTGTGTTATGGGTACTAGACAACTGATAAACATACTTATATATTTCTACATACATATTATAGATATTAATTACACCCAGACACAGAACAAATGATCGTGCTCATCACACAAACATTTGTCCTGGGTGGGAATCGAATCCGCGACCCCGGCATAGCAGTCAGGTTCACTAACCACTAAACCAACAGGCCAGTCAAGAATACATTATTTTTTCCTTGTCATTTACCTACTACCTATCTCGCCTGATGGTAAGCGAGGACGCGTGACAGTGAAGAACGTATGCCTAGAAGTAATTTCTTTCACTCTTAGTATAAAACCCCAAGGTTGCTCGTATCAGAAAATACCGACTGTGGCAGGAATCCACTCCATAGCACAATAAAGTGATTTCAAAATGCTTTGAAAGTCAGGGTGGAATGGTGAAGTGGTTGAGAATCGTTTGGTCATGATAATCATTGTAAAATGAAATGGCATAAATTTCATTTCGGGTCTTTCAAACTAAAAAAAACTAAGTAATCAGTAAACTTAAATAAAGTCTTGTCATGTGAGAACCTAGTAAATTCTTAAGGAAAGGCATCACTCGTATTTTGATTATTGTGTTGTAGATAAAACAAGTTAGTGAGTCAAACACCCATAGCCGTTACAAATCAAACATGGCTACACCAAGACAATCTACTTAACCCTCATAAGATTTAATGAGGGCTACTTTTTGGTTTACTTCAGTTACATTTCAAAAAATAGCTCCCCAATAATTATAGTACACATAAAGAAAAAAGTACAAGTTAGAGAATAGTTTTTGAGGGATACCCTTTTATGTGTCGGTTCATATAAAAACTTCTAGCCGAAGGCAAGACAAGTAATAAATTGCCAACTAGTTAAGTTCCCACGTCGGTGTTGGTTACTCTCCAGCCTCATCTACTGTTGAGTATTTATTCTGTGTCCATATTACTCTCCGTATCTCAAGATTAGTTTTTTTGTTCTTGTTAGGACAAGGTGTATGGAGAGCTGTGGAATGTGTTTCTTTTTACACTAAAAGTTAGAGTGAACAGGCTTCTTCTGGGTAAGCTCGCTCCATCGTCGACCTTTTCTTAGTCATTCCTGACCTAGACTAAGGTCAAGAGCAAATCTATCTCACATAAAAAAAATGTTTCAAAGCTTAATTAATAATGAATTTCCTAATTATGTTCAGTATGTTATCTCAAGCATTGTTATGAGCTTTAAGTCGTAACCATTTTGTAGGCCACAAAGGACTGTCAATTTAAATTGTTATTAGCATGAGGTACATACATGTTATAATATAGTTAGCATTGAGTATGTTAGCGTGGAGTACTAACGTACCTCTCGCTGAGACCGCTTGGCGTCCAGCTCATCCTGTAAAAGAAGAGCGAGGCGATATATTTAGGTACTTTGTCTTCTTTTGTCCTCTTGTAATTTTTTTTGCAAAACCTATTTGGGGTCAAATAATACATTTCATAAAGCAGTAGTCCTTTGATAGTTAAGTTTTTATTAGTTCAAAGACTCGCATAAATTATATAATCGTACCTACCTATTATAACTACACGAGTAATTCAACTAATATTAACTGTCAGTGAATTATGACGTATTTTAACTAGTGCTAAGCATATCTCCACAAAGTTAGTTTTTAAATATGAAGCATTCGTCATAAGTATTATGGTCACAAAGGAGATTATTTAGTGTTATCTGGTTTTGAAAGTCCCCACGACCCTCGTGGCCACAGCTGACTGCGACGTGGACACACGGCTTAGTTGACTCCCCCGGGCTCCGAAAGGATAGTGTCGGTCTCGGATAACTCGTCCCCTATATTAATAACTTTACTCCGCAATTGTCGTTTTTCTGAATTCCCCGCAAACCCTCATTTTTCTCCGGCCATATTTATGTTACCTCTGATTCGCTTTTGACTCGCTCATGTGGCGTAAATTGAGCTGGTGAGCATTCGTTTCGAAAAATATTAGGCACTCCATTTTTCCTGATCTGTCTGTGTTTATTGATTTGTATACAAATTATGGCGATAGGTAGGCGGATAATGCTTATTTCATGTTCCGAGTGAGGAATTGGTTTCAATACATATTCACCGCTGAGGCAGGCTCTCTTACAAAATAAACAATGTATTTTTAAATTGAAATATTATCTATTAGCAACATAGTTTTTTCCCACGAAACTCATACGCAATTTCGAACGACTTTTAACAAGAAAAGTTCATGATTGGGAACAAGTTTAGTGAAAAGGGCGCTTCGGGATTTCCCGACTAATTTCGGTTTCTTACGAAGCCTTCGATAAGTTTACATGAAAAAGTCAGAAAGTATTCGGTACATGCTGGACCGTGCGTGAGAGTAATCATAAACAATCAAAATGATGAATGTGAGTCACGACATTTATAATTTGTTATAATAAAAAAGGTGTAAAGTTTATGGTGTAGTAAACCATTGCCGACGAGGTCATTAAAAATAAACTCTTTCAGTAAGATAACTATAAAAATATTTGAATTGAATTTTGTTGAAAGAAAATGTACCTTTTTAAATTTTCTTTGAATATCAAGACTTTCTGGGAGCCATCGAGGGTATAATACAATTTCCAATAATAAACTCGGGGGCATTGAAGCGGTGAACTGGGAATAGGTACAAGTCTACGAGACAAGTTATTTAAATGTTTGATTTTAGAAGGAAAATCATAAATGAGATCTACTGAAAATACAATAGAAGTGCTGACCTGATTTCGATGTCTAGGCGACGAACACAAGGTTTGGATTCTTAATCATAGCCCGGGGGGTTGGAATGTGCCCGAAAATAGCAATAAGCTCGTGAAAGGTAAATCATTATGGCTATACAAACGTCCCCGTTCTTTTACGGAATGGCTTTGCAAACTTGAAACATAATATTATTATAGAAAAACTATCTCATAATGGCATTTTGCCTTTGAAAAAAAATATCACAGATTTTTTCTTTACTCAGCATTTGCCCAAAAAATGCTGAGTTAGTAACCCTTTCGGTGTTGACATGCGCAGCGCAACTTCTCCTTGTTATTTTTCTAATATTTTGCTTTTTTCTAATGATCTCTTTTGCTCTTTTTTGTAACTTTGTGGTTATCCTTGTTTTGTGTCTGTATTGGAATTTAAATATTTTATCTATTCTATTCTTTGTACCAAACATTTTTGTAAGCTATTTATGTTAGCAGATGTAGGCGTAGCAGTCACACATCTTATCGGTAAAGATTTTATTTTAATATAATTATTTGATATTTTATAGTTTTTCTTTTTACAAACTTGTTATTTGAGTACCTACTAGGGTGGAGCTTTTCCTCAACTTTGATTGGTTGTCGTTTCCTGTTTATTTAATGCGACGTTATTTGAAGCTTCCGTTTGTGCTCCTGTCAGTGTTGTATTATTTGAACCATAATAGAAAAACACGTGCACAGAAAGTTTATATTGGTGAAACATTACGACTGAACTGTGTCTTACTCTTTAATGTGTCTTTTTTGTTCAATTTAGAAAGTTTTGAATGTGTTGTCTGTTTGCTAGTATCTATGTATTTAATAATTTTTTGTTTTCTCGAACTGGACTCAAACATATTTAAATCTCTATGCGATGCTTATGATTACCAATTTGGATCAAATTTTGGATAAATCAATCAGGTCAAATAGTGTTAAATATAAAATTTCAAAGAAAAAAAAGCGTTAAAATCATTAGCTTCCTATAGGCTACTGTAAGTTCTTTTGTGCTCATCTTTTACAGTGTAAATGAACTCCAAGCAATGTCAACAATGGCAGTTACAAGTACTAAGTTTGTAAAACTTTGCTGCGGTATACCTCTCGGTCCAAAAGCAAGTGGTTAGTGGAACTTTATGAAAACAACTATGTCGAAGTTAAAACTTCTACTTTACATACATTAGCACCACACATAGCTACACATACTTACTTGTTAAACACTTTAGTTAAAATACCAAGAAATTTTTCCACTAAAACTTTTCAGGTTTGTATTTTACCTTCACGTGTGAATCTGATGATTTCTCCGTTCTGATCGAACCTTTGACGTCATTATTCAACTTCAGATTCATTGTTTGGTCGGTTCTAGAACACAAAAAACGATTTATTAAAAGAAAACACATCCAAATTTTTTACCGCGATTTCTAAATGCGCGCGAAATATTATTGTTAACTAGAAAATTAATGATGTTACTATGGCAACACACCTGTCACTCATAAACACAGACTATAGGAACGTAGAGATGTCGCAGTGAGCACTACGACAGTTGGAAAAGCCGGGATCACGGAGTGCGTGTGCGCGTATTACCGACACGCGGGCACGACTACACTGCAGACGGGATTAACGCCACTGCATAATCATTCCACGCTTTGCTTGCTCCGCTCGTAAAAAAAAAACGAGTAAATCCCTACAAACAGTCTATCACCTCGACAGACATACTAACTATAGTTCCTTATACACCAGACTTCGAAACAATGGTGCTATTAATCACTGACACGTAAATATCAGCAGCTGAAGCTTACCAGATCTCAATTTTATGGTTGTGCTAACCACATGCTGACTATAAAAGAATTTCGCTAAAAACTAAGAATTCGCGAGATTGTTTTCAATACATGCGGTGCAAGATTAAATCACTCAGTAGGTAGAATAACCGTAAAATTCTCGCAGTGTTAACTGCTAACATCGATCCGCGGGAAGCTCTTAGTTGATTAATTATTATGCCAAGGGAATGCCTTTGATGTATCGACTACTATTAATATCTGTAATGTACTTGTAACGTAGACTTGTAAACAGGTGTAAATGACAGCTGAACATAATTGACTGTAACTGCTTTTGTTAACTAAATTTCACCTGGCAGGTGAATGACATGATTTAATTAACCCAATGGCCTTTTACGACATAGAATTGAGAAAATGTACTCTAAGATAGTACGACAACACTGTGAATCAGTAGCGAGCAATAAATACGATCGTATTTCATTTATTTTGACAAGAAAAGATGATAGCTCCATTATTATCTTCGTAATAAATAAAATATAATGGACTTACATCTTAGCTGACAAATTGAAAATTGTTAGCTATCGATTGTGAACACAACGTGTATTTTCCAAAAATAGACAAAAAAGAACCAGGAGAGACGTTTTACAATCCATGCTTCTTCTAGGGCGTTCTACTAGAATCTAGTGATGAGATACATCTTTAACTTCAAAACCTCAACAGTGTCTCTTCAATCAGTCATTCTGATTTACATAACACTTCTCTCCGAACAAATATGAATGAAACTGGATGTAAAACAGAGCGTGGGAGTATGAGTAATAAAATAAAATCACGAAGCGTTGTTTGTGATTACAATTAAAATCTAAAGGCAAAGTTGACATAACGTACGCGTAATGCCGTAATGCTGTAATGAAATGTCGGGAGGCATCGTTAAACTCAATGATGTGGAGCAGCGACACGCCGTTAAACAAACGCTCTGAAGTTTTCCATTACTTACTGCTAGGCATAGAGAAAGATGAACTATTAACTCCATGAATAAGTGATTAATTTAAAAAGTAATAGAAGAAAATGATAAAAAAAGAAATTATGATGAAAATAAATTGCATTGCAACGGCAGCTGAGAATTGGAGAAAAAGGAATACAATAGAGAGGAAGAGAAGGAAAAACGTGTTGCGACGATGCCAAGTGGAATGAGATAAGAGGAATTAAAAATATTTCAAGAATCAAAGAATATCTACAATTTATGTCTCAAAAAAGGTCATCTAGGTATAGTGTCTGAAGTATCATAAACTACGGATCAAACACTTATTGAGAATCAAAAGTTATAAGTCAATTACTAGCTGACTTGGTAAACTTCGCTCTAGTTCCAGCTGAAGAGTTTAGTAGAAGTTCACTGGCTCACATGATCGTGTGTCTCTGTAACATAATTGTGTTAATACCAACCTAACAAACCGGCTCTGAGATGAAATGATCTCAGAGCCGGTTTGTTAGGTTGGTATTAACACAATTAATAACGGTTAGGTATAGACAAAATCCGAACCTATCTAATAAAGTCAGAAAAAACCAGGTCACCTAAAAGCAAGTAAGGTGTAATTGTGGTGACAACCCAAGCCCCTAAGTGTTACTAATTAGCTTTAAGGAATCATTTGAGCGAGTAAGTACCTAGTCACTGACCTTATATTGTCCTTTATCTTTTAGGTCACTTCTAAAGAAATAGACTTCTAAGAAAGACGTCGCTTGTATAGGTATCTATTGCTAATTCTGTTACAATAACTCTTATGGCTGAATAAATAGCCTGAAGCTAGGACAATAATTAATCTCTCATCGGTCACTAAAGTATCTTGGATGAAGACCGTTCCAGGCAGGCCTGAGAAGTAAATATTGGGGAGACGAATTGGACTCATTACTACGAGACTGGCTGGCAACGATTGGAGAAATATATGGAAGGACTTTTGCCTACCAGCGGGTCAAAAGCTGATATCTAAATACAATTATATTTGACATGCTACTTTGTAAGTCAGGTTATCAAACTTTTGGGTTTCTAAAGACCTATAAAAATTGCAGAAGAAGCCAAAAATTGATAAATGACTACATTAATGTAACTTAGTAATTTATGATGAAGAGCAGTGGTGGCCCTGTGGTATCGGCCCCGAATACGAGTTGTAGGTCGTGGGTTCCAACCTAGCCATGCAGGCGCATTACTTTGTGTAATTGATTTCATCACCACCGCTCTCAAAACGGTGAAGGAAAACATCGTGAGGAATCCGGCGTGTCCTAGAACCAAAAAATTCAAAGACCTGTAACATATAACAACCCGCACTGGGCCCGCGTGCTGAATTATGGCTCACTCCTTCTCACAGAGAGGAGGCCTGTGTGACCTGTGTCCCATCAGTGGGAACGTTAATAGCCTGATCATGAATTTGTCATCGGTATAATCTACTTTTTCACACTACTTGCTCGTAAATGTCATATTATATGTCAGGCAAACCTACTGTAAAGCAAGTCACGGTTCCCTCTCGCTCGAGCCAGGCAATAATAAATGTACTGAATTTCATTATTCCCGTGGGAATAATATGATTTGAATTTGGAACCTCAAATAAAACCATAAGAAAACTTTCACCAAGGAGTTATATGAGTAATGGCGGCCGTTGGCCGCAACAGCTGATCGCTTGCAGTGGTGCCAACTACACGTCCGAAGGTTGTCGTACCACATCAAATTTATTTCCTCGCAGTAGGTGTGAAAAGCAGAGTACGCTCCTCGGGAGTAAAGCTGCCTTGTCTTGGGCTAACTTGAATCCCTCGCTTCACTAAGGATTCTTAACTTAGTTCCCTCGTTTCACTCGGGAATTAACACTCACTCACTCCCAGAATCCTTAGTGTCGCTTCGGAATTCAATACGCCCGTGACGAAAGGCAATGCTTTACTCCCTTGTTGCGTAATCTACTAATGTATCATTAAATACATGGATGAAAGTCTTCTTTTAGAGACAATGAAAAAAGATAGTTTCATAAGCACACAGTACTATGTCATCAAGTCTATATTAAAAGATAGGGAACCTCCCCAACAAGAGGTAATACGGAGTCTGGAAGATAATAACAAACATTTATGTACGTAGAAAAGAGTCAAAGAGTGTTTGTTCTCTTTGTGTTATACAATTCTGTGCAAAACCACTTTCGTCTGCCATTCTATGAGAACGTAGGTTTGTTAATTTTTTTTTTTTGGGTACCGTACCCAAAGAGAAAAACATGTCCCTATTATTAAGACTCCGCTGTCTGTCCCTTGGTCTGTCTCTCTGTTCTTCTCTCACCAGACTGTATCTCATGAACATAGGATGATAGAAAATCGAAATTTTCACAGGTAGTGTATAATTCAATTGACACTATAGCAACTATACCTAAATATAAATATTTAAGGGGCTCCCATTCAACAATTTTTTTTACGTTTTTATTAATAACTAGCTTCTGCCCGCGACTTCGTACGCGTATCCTGTTGCTTATGCCAGCGACAAAGGGATCGTCAAAATCTAAGATCTGAAAAGTCTATTACCCAACTCCAAGAGCCCGGCAAAAAAAATAATGGCTTTTGGCCAATAGAGTAAAATAATATTCATTGTATGTGAGTAAGTATAATAATTTCACTGTATGTGAAATAAATGATAGCTTTGATTTCCATATCAGGTATTCCATATCTTAAATTTTTATACATAAACAAATAGTGCTCATCAAGCTGAAAAACTTTTGCTAAGACGTTATTCCTCGGGCACGCCGCAATAGCGGCGGTAAGACCCCTCTTTGAGGAGTGGCTGGAGAGATGTCACGGCGTCCTTACCTACCGCATGACGCAGGTCCTAACCGGACACAGAAGTTTCGGGAGGTACCTGTGTCTGATGAGAAAGGAGGAAATGCCTGGGTGTCACCACTGTGAAGATCGCCCGGAGGACACAGTAGAGCACACGATGCAAGACTGCCCAGCTTAGGCAGAGCACCGACGTGTCCTCACGGCGGCGATAGGCGGAGACCTCTCGCGCCCGGCATTGGTCGAGGACATGCTGCGGGGCGAGACGGAGTGGGAAGCGGTTACCTCCTTCTGCGAAGCAGCTAGGCTCGTGAAGGAGGGGGCGGGCCGCGAGAGGGAGAGGACAGCGTCCTCCCTCCGCCCCAACCGCAGTGGGTAGACGCCCACGGCGTCGAACGTCGGCAGACGACCTTCAGCCACCGTAGGCGCGGGCATGCGGACAGTGAGTAAAGGGCAACTCGCTGTCCGACCATGGACCATGCCCGGGTCGACGGCGCGTCGTGTTCCACGCGCGCCTAAAGAGCGTCACCAAAATGACGGTGCCCCCTCACAGAGGGCCAAAGCCTGACGGGGTCGCGGGACTTATTTCCATCACCGTGGATTTTAGTCAGTACAAGTCTGACAGTGGGGTTGGGATGCCTCATTTGATGATTTTACCATGCAAAAAAAAAGACGTCATTCCTATATGTTATAGTGTAGCTGGGCTCTTGGGGTTCCACATTAGGTGTTCCAGATCCTCAATTTTTATACGTCAACAGAGAGTGCTCATCAGGCTGAACAACTTTGCTTAGACGTCATTTCTGTACATGTTATAGTGTAGCTGGGCTCTTGGAGTTCCACATCAGGTGTTCTAGATCTTCAATTTTATTCTCTCAGCAGAAAATGCTCATCACATGGAACACTTTTTGCTATCGCACCATTTTTGTATCTCTTATAGTTTAGCTGGTCTGTTGCGGTTCTGCGCCAGGTGTTCAAGTTTCCAGAATAATTTATAGCCTATGTTTTGACCAGATTTAATACCTATACAACAAAAAAAGAATCATTCAAATCCGTCCTGTACTTTTTGAGTTTATCCCGGACATACATACAGACAAACAGATAAACAGACAAACAGACAAAAATTCTAAAAACTATATTTTTGGCTTCGGTATCGATTGTAGATCACATCCCAAGTATTCTTTTAAAAAAATATTCAATGTACAGTTTTGACTTTCCTACTATTTTATTATATGTATAGATGGTACGAAATTCTTCGTCGAGTTCGAAGTCGCACTTGGTTTTTGTATCATTCAGATATTAACTCTTGCATTAATTTTCAATACACAACGCGTTGGGTAAAATTGATGTTTCTGTCAAAGGAATATATTTCCAGTTCTATGTCTTGTTTTATTAAGATTACAATGTATTCAAGCGTCTTTGAAATCAAATAATATACCTAAACATATTTTAGATCAAGTGTAGTAGAATTTCATTTAGTATTGAAATCATTTATGCGAGGGAGAAACTCAAAGGAGGAATATGTAGACCTACATGGATGAGATGGCTGTTCTAGTCGACCATATCCTGGACGACTATTACATAATAGCCACTGCTGAATTATATTTTTTTAAAGAACTTTAAGTTCTTTTGAATATTTTCTGGTTATGTACTGTACCTGTACAGAAAAAAGTCAGTAAGTAGGTAGCGTAAACAGACAGTTAACGGTTCTACTACTTTAATCAATTCTTTTTTTTCATTATTTATTTATAGGAGCTTATAAGCATAATCAATTCTTTTAAAAGTGATCCACTTTGTTTTCTATCAAAAACATTACGAATTTCAAACAATATTTAATATCTGAACATAGACTTATAACGTGTACTAAGCAATAGCTGCTCAAAATTACTATCATACTAATATTATAAAGAGGAAAAATTTGTATTTTTGTGTGTGTGTTAGACCATGTATTAAAACACTACCAAAGATGTTGTCACTGTTGTACAGGAAAGAGACAGATGGTCCTCTAACTGTTTTTCTCTCTTACAATAGAAGACTGTATCTGAATGTTCCATGTCTATGTATTTTGTGGTCCATTTTATGATTTGTATGTATGATTCTTAATGTGAGTAACTTATAATAATATTGCTAAAGTGGCCTTTTAAGACCCGAAGGCTTTCGCAGCTCTCAAAATCATTGTGTGTTTCATTTACTACCCTCGTGTAGTTACAAAATTGAATATGCCTGCAGGCCATATATTGTTGAGTTACCGACAAAACGCAAACATGTTTACCTAGCGTACTGAGTTAGGTATCTACCCTGCTACCCACCTAGAATATTCTGCAGTGAGCCACTCACTAAAGCGCACTTGAAATACAGGTGTCTGCAAACGAGGGAGCCAAAAAACATAAAATTTTAAGAGCTGGTAATATTTCTGTACTCTCAACCCAAATTATATTCTTTTAGAACTTATTCCAGCTCAGCTGTTGTAAAAATAATAACAAAACTTAACGCCATGGCAGGCGCAGTGGCCGAACGATGGATTACCGCGCTGCAGCGTATCGTGGTAGCTTGCAAATAGGTTCTGGATCTGATTGTAATTTAAGTATGTCAGTTTAAACGTTTGAAAACACACCCACGACACAGGAGAAATTGTTAGAGTGAGGGACGTTAAAAAAAATGGATATTTTAAAAGTTATGTATGTACAATGTAACGTGCTTAGCGTCTGTCATACATCTATACTAATATTAGAAAGCTGTTTTGAACTCGTCAATCTCAAGAACTATTGATTCGAATTGAAAAAAATAATTATGTTTTAAATAGTATATTTCTTGAAGAAGGCTATAAGGTATATAAGATCATGCTACGACCAATAAGAGCCAAGCAGCGGGGGTAGAACCACGGGGAAAAGCTAGTACGCAGATAAGTCCCTTGTTTAACCAGTCATACAGTTACTTGTGTAGTAATAAAGTGCCTTTACGAAGGGCACATTATACTAGCACTGATTATCAAACGAATATATCTATGCTATGTCGTCACAGAAGCCCAAAATGCCTATTCGGATTTCAATATGTATTACGTTTGAAAATTCGCTTAGCGTTCCGCTTTCTGTAAATTATTTATTGAAATTCAGCTCGTTTTAGTAATTCAGTCGAATTGAATTAGAATTAAATCGATTTAATTTCGAGAACAGTAGAGTAGGGTAGACATTTATACTGGTGGGTAGATGTTGATGCAAAACATAAATTACGCTACGGTTTTTCGTAACACACATACTTTACTTACCAGAAACTCGCCCCGGTTTCAGATACTCCTAATTACCTTTTTTTTTAAAATCTGTTCGTATTCTGATTTTTGTTAAATTTATATGCGTCCTTCCACCCTGGGGGGTGTGCTCGCATCAGATTACAGATAGCTCTTTGAGGCGCATCGTATTCCACGCGCATGGATTAAGTCGTTCGGTAGTTATACACAAAGACGTAAGCGACTTTCTTTTTATTCTATGTATAGAAGCTTACTCTGATATATCTACATAATTATACCTAGATAATTATTTTCCAAGCCCACATTCTTTAATCACCTTAACCTCAATTCTTTTCGAATACTAGAATAATTAAATTTAGTCACACGTTAAATTAAATCGTATCCGTCAACGCTCTACCCATGACCTGGAAATCTGTAATGTTTTCTGATTCAATCCAGAAATTACGAATCTTATTTACAGATATATTTTAATTTCTGGTCATAACAGTAAAATACTAAAATTGAAGAAAAAAAGTACCTACTTACCTACTACCTTTGTTAACTAGCGTATTAAAAAAATAATAATCAGCCATAACAATTCAAAATCGTCCTACTATTTATTAAACTTACATCTAACTATTTTTAACTCGCTACAATTTTAATAACGACGTTTTCCAACGAGTAAACCTGAAGACAAGTTGCACAAACAGAGCAATTTAAAAACTAATTCGAATCTATCGTTACAAGCTCTCCTTAGTAAATAATAGCTATCATTTAACTTGTGGGCGGCACTTTCAATACAGAGAGTGGCGATTTAATTGAAGAAAATACCTTACCATTACAAAATATTTCTCTATTTTTCCCTCTAGTAAGAATATTGTCGTTTTTGGAGTTTCGGAAAGTGCTTATTCTAGCACGAAACGAAATAACTCAATTGAGAAATATTAATTGTCGCTTTTACTAGAATTTATAGCACTCGAAGTGAAGTGATTCAATAGTTACAAGTCTTTACGGAAAATGGTTGATTTTCCATTCAAAGAATGTAATTTATTTGATGTTCAAAATTTTATTACCAGTAAATATTCTAGTAGCGACTGTAACTAGATCACATTTTTTATGATAATGAAAAATAATGATAATACTCTAGCAAACAAAAGTAGTCATGAATTGCTAACTGTCCAGTCCAAAAAGTCCGTCACAGTCTGACACAACAGACTGAACAGAACTAGGAAACACACAAATAGAATTTCCACTCATATAAACCGAAAGAGAAATAATCTTGAAGAGTCTTATTAGTTTTCATTTACAGAACTCTTTTTATCCAATTCTTTCTTATATTTCCAGACCAATTAAAAACCTGAAGCCAACGTTATCCCTTTGTAAATAACTAAATTAGCAGTCCTTGTCAGTCGTCGCAGTATAACTCGATCTTGGCACTCTGCACCCGACAAATCTATGTTACTGCATAGGTTACACCACCTGTCATATTGGATTACGAGTATTATGAATTCTCAATGTGGCATGCGCCGTGCAATGCAGTCATAAGGTACAGCATTGCACCCGTCTGGCAATTTTAAAACCCCTATAAAATTGACCAATGTTATTTTGTGATATTCTTGCCGAAGTACAAACATTCCTTTGTTCTCCTCTACTACGATTTCAATGTGTATCCCCATAAAATCGCAAGCCTGAATAGACCATTTAAGTTTGATATATTCTTTTTATCCAGTTCATCTTGGATTCTTCACTTACCTACGTAATTATTCTGACTACAGGCAACTCTAACAATTTGAAGCGTATTATGTACCGATACATAACATTGTAGATGTGTAGGTATCTAGGTAAGTATCTAAAATGGAGCGTTCAGCATACCCATGACTAATAGCGTCCAATTTGAAATGCACATAACAAAACAGGAGAAAAATAGGTAAGTATGGGTAATAAATCTTGTGTCGGAAGTTTAATCAATTGCTGATCGTTGCAAATAACAAAGTAACTGGGCTAGTGCGGTGCCGTTGAACTGCGGGTCCATGGCACAGTGCCCGTGCAGCCGGGGACGCTGCCAACACCGGTGGCACCATAACTGTGCCGCATGCGTGCCAACTGCACACACTATTGTCTGAGCCACGCCGAACGACCGCCATTCATACTGCATAGTAATTTTAGGATCGCGGCATTCGTAGCAACGCAGCGAGTGTCCACCCAAATAGCATGCGCTTTCGACGCGGTTATTTCATGCTGTATTTTACCTAGAAACATTACTAGTGCATATGAGTTCAGGAAAATGTGCAATAGAATTTGCAATACTGCCAAATTTTCTCCAGTTTCCGTTGCCAACAGAGCTTATTGAATTTTTCAGGAGAAAAATGTTTTCCAGTCATATTATTTTAAAAGCAAATCATAAGCTGAACTGGAAAGCTAGCGACTGAATAAATTAGGCGAGAGACAAGATTGGAAAAGATTGCAAGAGGCCTCTGTCGAAGGACGAGGACAGACAAGCAAAAAGTCAAACCAGGATATTAGAATAACAACTAACTTGAATTAAAAGGCTATTATTATTATTTACACTTATCCGTAGGGCATACATGTGACTACATAATTATCCTATCTATCTACCAAGTAATAAACACATTCTGCTTTGACATACATCTAGATAGCGGCATTGCATGATCATGTTTGCCGCTAGACCACAATTGCCATTTGCATACTAATATTCATCTAATTACTGTCTGAATTGAAACAATTCGCGCTCAGATATTAGATCTAATATATGTCACCAATCGTGTCAGCGACGAATTAATGACATTCCAGGAACAATAGGTAATGTATTAAGGCTGGCTAATTAATTAGTGAGGAAAACTCAATTACAGAAATTCTAAATAACAGACTAGGTACCTAATACCCTACCAGTCTGTGTTACAGGAGTGGAGGTCAATGTTATTAACGTTAAACACATATTTTTTGTTAATTAATACGGGTATGTCTCATTATTTCTAGGTCCCATTGTAATCAATACATTTGTGAACTTTTGTTGTACCTAAACAGACACAGCTTGTAAAAAGGCCACGCCTTTTATTCATTTTGTAGTAGGTTTGCATGTTTGTGATTTATGTTTGTAAATGTAAATGAGCAAAGTCAGTCCACAGGAGCAAGTCGACGGAGACCCGCTCCGCGGGGCTCCTACTTCTGCGTAGTTAAAAAAAAAATAACCACGAAGAGGATGGCGGGGTCTTTCAAACCCCGCCATCCTCTTCTAACCTATATTGTCCGAGTCGGGGTGCCAGCAAGTCCCGAGGTTAGACCTAGTTCTAACCGGCTAAACCTAGGTGTAACTGACCACATGCGGTTAAACCTACGTGTATCACACTTATCTTCAGCTAGCACTAGGTTTAGGCGGTTAGTTTATTAATTTTATAACTTTTACCAATATGTGTCGTGAATTATTAATAATTACTACTAAAAGTAATAAATTTCGATCGTTTATTCACATTTACCAAAACATGTGGTTATTATTAATAATTTTGTAAAAATATTAATAATTTTCAATTAATCAGATTTACCGTAACATATATATATAATATAAGTCAATAGGCATGTTGGATACCGCTTCATAGTAAACAATGATATTTCTCTAGCTAATTACCTAGGCCTAATGAGGTAGGCATAGTATAGTCAGATGAGTGGTACCGGTGGTACGACACTATAGGTGCTGCTGTAAACACTTTGAAGAAGTTATTAGTCCATCGGCTACTAGATAAATAAATTGCCCCTGTACTTTCAAATTACGTCATCCTGTACCATCTTAATAATCCTACTGCAGAGCTAAACTACATAATTTATAGAGTAGCAGGTATTAAAAGAGAGAATTAGATACGAATCACGTTAATCCAACGTACCCAGGTAATTTTGTGAGTGGTACCGTATGTTATTTTTTTTCTTATAGGTTACCATTACAGCAGCTTTGCACGTTCAACTCTACATCAAATGGAAAGCCGCCCACCTGAAGCCGCCTACTTTATTACTGTAAGATTGAAACAGATAAAAAGTTCATTCATAAAAATAAACACAAGAGATACGCATTTCGATATCTCTAAAATATCGTGAGTTGGTAGCTGTGTACAGCCAGCATCAAAAGTTGCTGAAGTCATTCAGATTTTCAAAATCGCTGTACACCGTAATAGTACGTAATAATACGAAGTACAGCAATTTTGAAAATCTGAATGTGGTCAGCAACTTTTGATGCTGACTGTACGTATATTGAACCTTAAGCTTTAAAATATACCTAGATACAGAACCTAGGCAGGTTCTGTATCTTGGTATATTTTAAAGCTTAAGGTTCAATATACGTACAGTTGCAGATAAAACGTGCCATTTTCCCATCATCATCAATCATTAAAATGTCCAAACTTCCTACCTCATTACCACTTCTCTAAACTATAGTAAAATCAACCACATTCAGTCCAAAAATAATTGTCCTTATACCGAAAGTAGGACCTACAACATCCGTTATTCAAATATTATCCAACGTCATTACTCAATTTCGTACCTACAGCATTCCTTTTAATGCTCCATAAACTGAAGCGCATTATTCACGAACAGATTTACAAAACATTTAAATACCTACGTTCATGACCCGAATAAAGTTCCATTATTATTGTTATTGTAACCATCAGAACGAGATTCAGAGCTGTACAAAGTAGATATCTTTGTCCTCTGTGGTATTCAAGAACATAAATCTACGTAGTCTGGCATCTAATAGGTATAAACATACCTAGCTGTAGCTATGTAAACCTATTTATTTATATAACACGGCCTTTTCAATAACGAACGGATGAATGGGATAATACATAACGGAGAATTTATCATTTTGCACAAATAATAACATGTAAACCTTAAATGAAAAAATATTTAGTCTGAACAAAATTTCCGAAGATTTATATTTCAGTCATTTTTCATATTCGGTGGATAAAGAGTGATTTATAAGAGGATTTGCAGATGTTTGAATATGAAGTATAGATTTCAGATTTAGATTCATCCTCGGCAGTCAAGCCTCGGTGGCTTAGGCTGTTTTTTTTTTTATTACGTGGTAAAATCATCAAAAGAGACCTCCCACCCCGGGCAGGGCGGGAGGTACTGTCAGACTTGTACTGACTAAAATCCAAGGTGTCCTTCAGTAGCCCTTTATGTTCCGGGGTCACGGTAATAGAAATAAGTCCCGCGACCCCGGCAGGCTTTGGCCCTCTGAGAGGGGGCCCCGTCATTTTGCTGACAGCTCTTTGAGGCGCGCGTGGAACACGACGCGCCGTCGACCCGGGCATGGTTCATGGTCGGACAGCGAGTTGCCCTTTACTCGCTGTCTGCATGCCCGCGTGGCTTATGCTTAGTGACTGTTACATATTTTGTACCTTGTACTGGACAATAACAATGCCTTCGATAACAGTACCTACAGTACAGTGTAACCCTGAATACTTAATTTGCATTATGCAGTGCAAAGATACCGCACATTAACAGTTGCGTACACAAATCGCAACGGTTTGTTTTCACAATGATTACCAAGAACTTCGTCATTAACGCGATGATTCAGCGAGCGGCATTACAAAGGAGAAAGAATTAATTACCAGTAAAATGTGCCAGTAATAAATTGTATCGTTCGACAGTACGGGAACAAAAACAAAATATTTTCGCCTGCTCAAAGCTCAAAGCGCGTTAAAAAGGCTTCCACTTTGTGCCTGTATCGAACTTTGCTACGCTGACGTAAAAAACAGGGAATGTTTTGTTCGTTCCAATTTTTAATTCTGAAACGAAGCCATTGCTACATTGTACAAAGCTGTTCTAGTTACTAGGAGTAGGTGTGAACCTCTAACAAGTAACTTTACCAACCTATATCCTTCTAAATGGGAACAAACCACCACTGGTAACATTCCAAAATTTTCCAGACCCATCGGAAAATTTAATACCTAAACATAAGTGAAAACGTAAACTAGAAACCTACTTATTTCGTTATTATTCAGCTTCCCTCTTTTATATGAATTAAGTATTGTATTAACTAAGTAATATAATTAACGCATTCCAGTGCATCCATTGAGAGACACTGCTTCTCTGCAATGTTAACGCCATCATAGCAGCTTTACTGCGTTAAAAAGCGGTAACATTTCCCGGAGGAACATATAACTTTGTAGGAATAAGGATGTTATATTTCGTGCCATAATAGCCTGCATGAATTTAGAGCCGTTTTCAGCGTTTCAGCGATGGCTCACGATGCTTTCAGTAAAGTTTTGACATTAACGTATGTTTTATGCTGATTATTTGTCAGAAAACGATATATATAGAGGAAAGTGGGTACTAAAGCCTTTCAAGAGGTTTTATATCAAAACATGTTCGGTACATTGTTGCTTGTTTTAGTTGTTTTGTTGCTGCAACGATGTTATTTATAACGACGGTAACGTTCAGCCTGTTCGGAGACATGATGCTCTCTCATGGGTCATGTACTAAAATTCCCTTTTAACATTGTGTGTAAGTACATTATTATTACTTTGTATTGCTACTTGAGAAAGTATGTTACTTGACCTAAGTATAGAATAGAAAAGAAAATATAGAAGTACCTAATAAAAAGGTAGGTACTTCACATTTTGCTTTGTCTGAAAAGTACTTGCAGGTCTAACAAATTTTTGTTTCCTACTGGAATTGATTCTCGTGGGTTCACACCTCTCAACAATTAATCACTTAACGGCTGTGCTAACCGTGTTGCTTAAATCTCTTTCACCTACAGAGATTCTTATAGATCCGAAAGTAATGGATTAGTTCACGGGAAATGAAACCATGATACTTTTCTTAGTGCGAGAAAAGTATTTCTTTACGACACTTAACAATTTTTAACGTATTCCTTCAGTGCGCTGGAGTTCCAGTTCCTTCTGAGTGACCTCTTTTCCTCTGGGCTAGGTTGAGTTGTGACAAAGAAAAACACAAATTAAAAAAAAAAATATGGTGAGAGCCGAACTTGCTGGAACAAACACTGTTTTGCCGTGACTTTGTGTCGTGTTACAGTAGAGCGCGTAACAAGTGACAAAGAAAAAGGGTAGACAGATTTGTCTGCTCCTAACAATTAATTTTCATCCACCCGCATTCTCCAGTCAACCCGCGATCATGGCGCTTGCAACAGCGTCGAATTATCGGCAAACTCAAACAAATATAAGACGGATGATATCCCGTAAGTGACATTTTAAATTTTATGAAACGATCCCCTAACACTACACCCACCCTTTCGAAACCGCCCGATTATCGACTCGTAGCCGCTACGCGTTCCGAAATGCTGCTACGGCGTAGCGCGTAGCGTAAGGTCCAACTGTCAACGTTTCGTACCGTTTACACAGAAACTGAACATTGCTAGATGTGAGTTTCACTTCTATCATCTTATTCTATGCAATGCTCATCGATAGCTAGGTAAGGTATCAATAACTCAGTATCAACGTTGTTTACGAAATTCTAACAGGTGTTTTAGTCTTTTACAATGTAGACTTTTTCCAGTTACCTAATAAATCACGCGATCGCCTCACCCAGTCTGGATGGGGTGAGATATATCATTAAATGGAACGAACATTCCACAGTTCCCACACACGTGATTATATTGAAGTAGAAAGTGGGTTTGAACTAGTTTATAATAAGCACATGTAGGCGTATGACTGCTACATTAATCATTGATGCATAACGTAGGTATGCATTCTCGTTATCTGGAATAACATACCTATTTATTATTGGATAACTAATAGGTAATAGGCTGCAAAATCATATTTAGAAAATGATGAAAATTATGGACTGCTCTTTCGAATAAGGTTTAGTTATTTTTAGTCGACAACTACGTAGTTAAGGAAAAGAAAAAAACCATTGGGGTGGTTTACAAAAAATAACCATTCCATCATTATTCTAATAATTCCAGGTCGGGGTGCCACAAGTTCCGAGCTCGCTTCGCTCGTTCTTCAATGTGCAGTCCATCAATTTACTTAATAAACATTCGATGAATCAATATTTATCTCTATCGATACTAAATGCATGAAACTGATACACATCTGGCACGTAAATATATTTCTGCCTTTGCCACCCTTGAAACCTGCCATGTTGCAATTTGGCATGATAATTATATAATTCAGAGAAACGTCTGTTCAATGCCATGAAATAAAAACACAAGTTTATTTAAAGCGTGTGTAGCATTTATTATGATCAGTTCAACAATGTCATTTGTACATTTCGATAAATCTTTATAAATAACAGTGTAAACATTTTATTCATTGTAAAACTATTGAATACAACAACTTCAAGCAATTTGAGTATAACAAGTTCATAAGTTTTTTTTTCATTCAAGGAACCTGCGACTGTTTGTCGCAATATTTTAAGTCTTTGCGTTTTTTTTTTTTGTCTTTTCTCTATTAATACTGAGGTTTTAATCTTAACTTAACTTGTAAAAAAGTAACACTGGTACTCTCAGTTTCAGGTCAGTGTTGTTATAAATATACATATTTATAATTAACTAAACGTACTGGGAAAAACATAACAAAAGCATATTATTCGTTAAATTGCGCAATATGACACAATGTACTAGGTATACAATAGCTTCAGCATGGCGTGGTTTTGCATAGCGTGACAATTTTATAGCCTCCTTCAAGCTTAAAGAATCTTAAACTTGACGTCATAGCTGCGCCGTAAGCAAAAGCCAAATAGGCACATTATCTTTAAAAATGTATTTTAATTACATTAACTTAGAGCTCTTATTCAGTACTTGTTTGTCCCGGTCGATGGCGGCTCGGTCATGAAGAAATATAAAGGCATGATCGCGACGCAAGCGACAGTCTCGTCCCGAAGGCGACGTTGCCGTGGCTAGGCCCGTCTTACTACTAAAAACACACCCATAAGACCCAGAGAAAACCGACTGATTGTAACAAACAAGTTTATCCAACCTGGGTAAAACCAGTCGTGAACAAAAGCTCAAGCGATTCAGTCAACGGAACGACAATGGACATCAAATACTAACAAATTTCTTATTTTTTAAACAGTACATTATTTCCCCGATGTACCGATCCCCGTTTCAACAATTGTCTGATGATATCATAGGTCTTCTTTCTCTGCCTTGCTCCCAGAACCGCTAGGTTCAAGACTACACATATCGTTAAAGTCACAGTTACTTATACTGTCGTGGAAATGTTCCTCCAAATGTTTCAGTGGACATAGTTCCTGTTCGCACATCGGTAGCTTGATAATTTTTTCTTGGTGAAGCGTTAAAACATGGTCGCCGTCCTTGCATCTGAGGGCAAACAGAATATTCTTTATAGCTCACGTGAAATTGATGAACCTTCATTTGAGCCATGATGTATATCGATTTATTCCCCAAGTTTACACCCGGGTTCGCGGGACTGTCTCATTAGGCAACCGTCACCCTGGAACGTAAAGGGTACTGAAGGGTCACCGTGGATTTTATTCTATACAAGTCTGACCGTCCGTTTGAGCCTGGGTGGGAGGACTCATTTGTAGATTTTACCAACATAAAAGTTTACACAGGCTCTTCACGATAGATGATAGATAGTGTTGTGCCAAATTTATGGCTAGCACAGTCACCTTACTGTGATGATAAGTAATAGACAAGTAAGGGATAAGAAGAGATATTGCACTGACCCCCAATGTGTTGGAGTAAAGGCAAGAATGAAGAAGTTTTGTTGAGCTTGAAACTGGTGTAATATTGGGCGAAGACCAGTCATCTTAAATGATATGATCGCGCATTGAGTTTGCCAACGACGATATATTACTAGACTCCTAATAACAGGCGAACGATGTCTGTCAACACATTCGGCAAAAAAGTCTTATATCCGTCTTATTTCGACCACTCCTGTGAGCCGTAAACATACCTTGAGACAGAACAGACCTTGAGTTAGCCAATCACAACGCAGTACCCCGTTCCACTCACTTACGTAGTACCTCAGCGAGTTGACAGAATAGTTTTTGTTCCTTAGATCGTGCATGCGGAGTCTAGTACTATATCGTCGTTGGAGTTTGCTCACTAGTAAAAGACGAAATTCTCTTTTCTATTAAGAGGGCTATCACACGTTTCCTTGTTTTTGTGCAAGGTTTTTAATCTGATTCTGATTAGGATATGGCCACAAATTAAAAAAAAAATATACTCGAGAAAGTTTGATTATTTCTGCGTGGAGTGTATTGAAAACATTTTTAGATTTGTTTACATACATGAGTAAAAACCTTGTCTCTGCAAAGGATGTTTCATAAAATTCTACTTTTTGTCATACTTTTGTATTGAATTACATATAATGTATAATAGTACAATAACATTTGAAAATGTCCATGGTACATCTGAAAGTTTATATTTGGAGTGTATTAATCAGATTTTTATTTTTCATTCAGAAATACACCAAAAATAATTCTGGAAAACAGGAAGAATTTGACATTTTTTCGTCCGAAATTATATTTTTTATCTATCAATATTTACTGAATATTCAATCAAAAAGTATTCAATAACTAAGTTTACTATGTTAGCTTGCATGAAAAAAATAATTAGCGCATTTAAAAGTAAACTAATAGTATAAAATAATTAAAATATGCAACGACAAAATTCAATATAAAACCAAGAACGGTTTGTTCTTTGATTTAGACAGCGCGGAGCGCTATCAGAGGGAGGACGTACCGCTCGCAACCATTTTGACATTAGTCACGTAATCATTAAAATTTAAAATACACGCCATCATTCATGACCTTTAGACGCGGCGCTAGTATCTTTGTCATAGCATCAAATTCCATATAAAAAATGAAGTACCTCTAATTTTCCGCGGGTCATGAGTGGTGGCCAGGAATATTTCCAATCGCCAAGAGTATAGCGCGACCAACCTTTTTTGATACAAGCTAATATTTTGAATTAATTTAATTCTGATCTGTTTGCAATGTAAACATATAAATGTGTTGATTGTATTTTCCCTATATTCGAATGTGGATATAATTCTAGATAATAAATGTAAATAATTCTGATAGCTTTTTTTCTGAATTGGTAATTAAATGTAATGAAATAATGAAATGATAAATGAAATGATAAATGAAATGATAAATGAAATGATAAATGAAATGATAAATGAAATGATAAATGAAATGATAAATGAAATGATAAATGAAATGATAAATGAAATGATAAATGAAATGATAAATGAAATGATAAATGAAATGATAAATGAAATGAAATGATGAAATGAAATGATGATGAAATGAAATGATATTTATTTTTGCAAGTAGGTTAATATCAACACTTTTACACGTCGTCTTTTTACAAACAAGATGAAGCCGGTGTTTCGTACCTGACTACTCTGAGAAGAAACAGCCGAAACAAACTCAGAGGTCACTGTCTCTTTTAAAGTCCAGACATTAAATTGGTAGTCATACGAGAGCTATGTAGGTTAACGTCTGAGATGGTCTTTTTAAGAAAGAACCACACACAGATTTGAGTGGACCTGTCCAGTCAGTGCAAGCATTTGTCAGTTATCGTGTAGCTCAAACTCGTGATTCAAGGAGCACAACTGTAATTTCAGACTTGCCAACTTCCCAAACATTCCAGTTCATTTGTATAATACCTATAGCTCGCTGCGGACGCACAATACCACCGGCCATGCCCCTGGTGGTATGGCTGGCTGCTGTGTATGCCTAACTTTTTTGCAGCCAACTCAAAAAGTGGACTAATATTCGGGGTCGATGTTAACGGCACCCCAACAACGTCAAGATGGTCTGTAATTTTTTACGGTTGCACCTCAGAAAGATAGAACCGGGTCGGATTGGCTCTTTTTTGCGGAAAAATTCACGTCTTAGCAGCATTGAAGTTCAAGCACTCAACCGGCCATGGTTCTTTCGCCTGATATTATTTTGTGAATTTTATTCATGAAAACAGGTACTACTCAGAACAAAACTTACAAAAAAATAAGTTAGCATTCCAATAAATCGTAAAAATAAACGAAATTGAATGAAAAGTGAGAAATTACAGGAATGTGTGTCAGGTTTCATATTAAATAATAAAATCGAAAAAATAACGTTTTCAATGTTCCAAAGAGTTTTTTTTAAATTTCTCTAAAACCCTGTATTAAAGGTGTAAATGTTCTGGATTAATTAATAACAATCACTTTTTATGCCATTTCAATACCGGGCACGCCGCAATAGCGGCGGTAAGGCCCCTCTTTGAGGAGTGGCTGGATAGGCGTCACGGCGTCCTAACCTTCCGCGTGACGTAGGTCCTCACCGGACACGGATGTTTCGGGAGGTACCTGTGTCTTATGAGAAAGGAAGAAACACCTGGGTGTCACCACTGCGTAGATCGCCCGGAGGACACAGTCGAGCATACGGTGCAGGATTTCCCCGCTTGGGCGGAGCACCGACGTGTCCTCACGGCGGCGATAGGCGGAGACCTCTCGCGCCCAGCACTGGTCGCGGCCATGCTGCGGGGCGAGACGGAGTGGGAAGCGGTCGCCTCCTTCTGCGAAGCAGTCATGCTCGCGAAGGAGGAGGCGCGCCGTGCGAGAGAGAGGACAATGTCCCCCCTCCGCCCCACCCGCGGTGGTGGACGCCCACGGCGTCGGACGTCGCATGACGATCTCCGGCCACGGTAGGCGCGGGCATGCGGGCGGCGAGTAAAGGGCAACTCGCCGCCCGACCATAGACCATGCCCGTGTCGACGGCGCGTCGTGTTCCACGCGCGCCTCAAAGAGCTGTCAGCAAAATGACGGGGAGGGGCTCTCAGAGCTCTCAGAGGGCCAAAGCCTGCCGCGGTTGCGGGACTCATACCATCACCGTGACCCCGGAACATAAAGGGCTACTGAAGAACACCGTGGATTTTAGTCAGTACAAGTCTGACCGTACCTCTTGCCCTGCCCGGGGCTCAGGTCTCATTTGATGATTTTACCACGTAAAAAAAAAAAAAGCCATTTCAATAGAAATCAGGTAAAAAGCCTAAGTGACCAACTGTAGCATCGTAATTCGAGCATAAGCGAATCTATGCACTGTTAGTCGCGATTGATCGTGGATGAACTCAGATACCTACTATCCTACTATTTGCTTTGCGAATGGAATAATGTGGAGTTGTACCACATTTTCTACGCAATCTTGAGAAGTTTGTACCTTCGTTAGGAAGTGTAACCTCAGTTTTGCGAGACAGAATAACCACCCCAGAGCATTTAATTTAAAGCTCACCGAAACATTGTTTCAAGAGTACACTCTGAAAGATCTGTCTTTATTAAAAAAGAAACCAGCAGTGACCCAGTATAAGAAACACTGAAGCCCAGTCAAAATAGTTTGAGTTTTTATGATCCGCGTAGTAGATTTATCGTTCTCTTTGCGTGATTTAACGAATATGATGGTCTTCTTGGGCTTTACTCAGTTTCTTCCTGGATCACGATGATGATGATTGATGTATAAGTCCAAGAAAAAGTTTGAAAATTTTTAAACACCAAATCGTAAGTTCTAAATAATTTCAAAAATCTAATTAAATAAGTTATGAATTCCAGTTAGTCACAAGAAACAAAATGAACACTTGAAAGATATCCTAACAAGATTATTTACTCGTTAAGAATGGAATTGAATAATCTTTAAAATGCACACCTTCGAAATTACAAATATATGCAATTCGCAGTTTGACACAATGGGCGGTCTAATCGCTAAAATCGATCAGTATAAGAGTTATACTTGTTTAAAGTGTAATTTAACGAGTGGCCCTTATTTTATTTTGTTAGGTATACATTTATCATATTATCCATTCGTAACTAAGAAAATAAGTAGTGTCTAGAAGCCCGGGATCTCACTTTGTTTATTCGAAAGAAAAGTGGCAAAAGCTCATGTTGTTTTCGTCCTGGTATACGAGGCGTAGCTGTGTTGATTGTGTTTTGTTTTTATGCGGGGGGCATCACGATGTCAAATTGACAGAAACTGTGTTCTCTCATTTTGTAATAGGGCTCTTAACATTGCGATCAAAAGACATAAACTAATTACGTCAGTGTTCTGTTTCTCCAAATTACAACGAAACAATAAAATGAATTGTTAACCTATTTCTTCATAACAGATTATTCGCAACAGAATTAAACACACCAAAATAAAACTGCGTTCCTATTTTGTTTGTCCGAGATTTATAATAATGACTTGTTACCTACATTAGCGCGGTAAAGTGCCAATTAATCTGAATTTCACTGGCATACTAAGACATCTGGATTAAGTGTTACTTTTATGCCGTAATGGTTTGATCTCATTTGTTACTTTTAATGGTACTAGCGTTACCTGTGATTCAGGTCACGTGGTTACTAATAGCTTGTTATAACATAGAATTATAAGTAGAATATAAGCGTAATTTTAAGAACCATAAATTGTTGTCAGCGCGGGTAAAAACATCTGTGGCTGGTATAAGAGGGGAGTGGGGAGATTGGCACAAACAAAGAGAGACATATATCCAGCAGTAAGGAACAGAGAAAAAACTTAACGGTTTAAAATACATAGGACATTGGTTTACGCCAGAAAATATAGCTAGTCGACTTCCTTATTTTTGCGCTTTTGACAAGAACTCATTTTACTTCGGGTCGGCGCAACACATATTTTTCTTCTATTCTGGTATCAGACGTCACAGTATCATTTACTCCTTTTTCTTTCTTATCATTCTTAAGACATTCCATCCATCTTTTCTTTGGCCTTCCTCTTCCTCTCCGTCCATCAACATTCATACTCATCACCCTCTTAGTCACTTTAGTTTACGAAAAGCAGATATTCCTTTTTAGAAACCCTTTTTTTTTAAGTGTTCTAAACTGCTTTACTTCTGTATGGGAAAGAGCTATAGGACGTATAACTTCATCTCAAATAACTTACTTGTACAGCACAAACGCCAGGTTAGCCCCAAAGCAGTCTATTTCAGACAGTCTCCACTCCCGGTCCGTCAGGATCTGATCACCTTTGAGCGGCCTCGACGGTTGGTACAACTTCAGATACGTCAAGATTTTCAGAACAGTGCCAGAGTGACTGAATAGGAACACTGATTTATAGCCACGTTCTTTCCTGTATAGAAATAATACATTTTTTTTTTAAATATTCCACAACTATTACCCAACGCCATCTAGTCCGAAGCAGAGCTTGTTTTATGGGTACTAGACAACTGATAAACATACTTATATATTTCTAAATACATACATATTATAGATAAATTACACCCAGACATGGAGCAAATAATCATGCTCATCACACAAACATTTGTCCTGGGTGGAAATCGAAACCACGACCCCCGGCATAGCAGTCAGGGTCACTGACCACTAGACCAACAGGCCAGTCATATATTGAATGTAGCGCCTGGATCGCGAATCGTCATAAAGCGCTTGCGTCACCACCACGTCACCTTAACACGTTTAAAATTGGAATGAGAGATTCGACTGCACAGGGCAGGACTGCGATGGCCTAGTTGGTAAGGAACTCCGGGGGACTTATTCGGATGGACGTAGGTTTTAGTCCTGCTTGCAGTCGATTTTTTCACAATTCTCTTTCAAATGACTTAAATACTTCCTATCCTATCCTCTTTGGACTCCAAAGTACAGTATTGTAGACCTGTCTTGTTAGTTCCCATGTCACCCCTTTTCTCAATTTCAATGTGTCATAACATAAAAATAAAACCAAACTAAAATAATATTTTTTTTGTTTACCCAAAATGTTCAAACATGTGTTTCATTGACAAGCACGCTTGGCGATACGTTATTTCGTGTCCATATCCATCGATCCAATAGGCTTTTAGATCGTGAAAATACTCGAACATCTGAAAAACATAGAGATATTGAAATGTTTAATTTGTAACACACAATAAACATAAAATAAAACAATAATTTTATATTTTTTTAAATCTTATTCGACTC
The DNA here is from genome assembly GCA_028554685.1 of Agrotis ipsilon. NCBI lineage: Eukaryota > Metazoa > Arthropoda > Insecta > Lepidoptera > Noctuidae > Agrotis > Agrotis ipsilon. Next base: position 4,956,350 of record CM052968.1, read on the forward strand.
TGCTTCCAGAAGTGTGTTAGGAGAAATATTTTAAAATAAATACCCTTCTTGGCAGTAACTTAACCTTCAAGCAGAAATAAAACGGAAAACGAAGAAAAGAGTGTGTTGCAATGAATTGAGAATTTCTTTGTACATACTAGATTTCGGTAGTTACCTTTATACTATCTTCATCAAACGCGTAACACCAGGGCGATATGTGATGTTTATCCCACGCAGTTTCATAGCCACAGTACTTATATGCCAAATTAGCAGTCTCTGTAAATGAAAATGTTGCTTTAGTACACAAGTTTTTATTTAAAACATTACTACTGATACTTTAAGCGTGAAAATATTGCGTAAATAATAATGCTAGGATCAGTTTAGAATTCAGTAAAGGTTAGCTGGCCGGTCATAGTTGGGCAGAGTGTCGCGTTCGAACAAAACGTCGGGTTCCTTCTTGATTATTTTGGAATGGTGAGTCAAACTCACATCTTCAGATTATGCAGCAATACCAACACTGAAAGGCAAGGCTTGTGCCGGCTTGTATGAATATTGTTATTTGCGTGTGTGGTCTAATTTTCATTGCATATTCTTCGCTGGAAACGACTTGCGTCGAGCGGCACGACTTGCATCAAGCGACACGACTTGCATCAAGCGGCACGACTTGCGCCAAGCGACACGACTTGCGTCAAGCGACACGACTTGCAAAGCTATTTTTATAACACTTTCTTTTATGTTTTGCTAGAGCGTGTAGCATATTAACACAACGCCAAACGCTGCTCAACTAATGAAGGAAAAGGTTTTAATAGAAACAGAAGGAACTCAAAAGTAAAAAAAGATAAGGTTTGTGAAAAGTTTACAAAGCAAAGCAAACTTCAGTGCTACAGCGAGGCATTCAAGTCTTACAAACCGAAGTCCAGTACTCTATTGAGGCCCAGTCTATGAGACACAGACTCCAACGTCTTATTCATTTCAGGGCTACTTATAAACAAGCGTGTCTCCTTGTAAGTTTCAGGATTTTTCTTAACCTGCGTTAGCCACCTGTCACAGTGTTTGTAAAACTGAAAAATTGCAACTGAGTGAAGAGAAAAGCTAGTAAAGTTATCAACTAATTATCGGTCAGAAGATAAGTGTTTCTGCCACTTTAAACCCCTTGTCTGCGCAAACATTCTCGATCCACGAGAATGTTTGCGCAGACAAGGGGTTTTGTTCGTGAAGAACTAAAAATTTGCAGAGGAGGGATGTCATTTAAGAGATCAACGCGCACTTAAATCTACTGTGTGTGTTTATGCTTTATGATAAAGCTGCTTCTCTTTTTGTCAGAGAACTTGCCTCTACCTTTTTGCGGTTGTCGACGTCCTTAGATAATTCCGACAATATTTTGCGCTTACAGTTTGTCCCTATGCGATATTCGCTGCAGTTGCACAGATTCTAATTTTAACAGAGAAAAAGAGACCCAAACAAAAGACCCGCGTCTGCATAAGCCTTTGGAAGATGCTAACGTTTTATTGAGTACATAAATTATAACATTGAGTTTCTGAACGGTCGTCGTATTTAAATTGTCTTAAAGTACAGTGTATCGCTTATCAATGTGTGGGTAATTTGCCTTTTCTATTATTATAATTTTTATGCTAATTAATAAATAAATAAAAATTACTCGTAACACTGGATCGACTTTAGTAGCTGGTGCAAATATGATGTCTTGTGTCTCCTTTTTATCAAATAAGCCATTGGTGAAGAACCTCGCGCTTTGCTGAGCCCTTTGTGTTGCTGTGTAGCGGAACTGGAACAGATAAAGAGATGATTATTTAAGTTGCCAAAACAAAAAATGGACATCCTTACGCTTTATTAGGTGTTGATCAAGTTTATAACATAGAGCAGACTGTACAGACTAAAACTCACCCTGTTTGTTGTATTGTGTTTCAGTGTGGGTTTTTTTCAAACATTCTAGCCATTGATAGTGTAACTTCGCATAGAATGTATTTTTTTTTAATATATTGTCAACTTTGTTGCTAAATTTTTGTATTCAAAAATTATTTTTTTTACTTATTCATCCAAAAAGGAGACTAAAGCGATTTTTTTTAACAAAAAAAAAGAAGAAAAAGGCACATCTTTCATCAGCCAATATAAGGAAAATAGCTTGTTTTAAAAATGTGAAACTTACTAAAAATGTCTTGTTGCTGTATTTCTGTTTGATAGCATTAGGAAACCTTTTCTGCATCCTCTCAGCCAGCAATATCATCTCATCTTGGCCCTCTAATGTCAACCAACTCTCTTGATCAGGATCAAGATCTGTTCTCCAGTCTTTTAGATTGTTTAATTGCTCATTTGTTAATTGACCTGAAAGAATTACATTTAGAGTCTCACATAGTATTTACTTATAAATTCCAGTACAACCTAGTGACTAGTTTGTACTGGAAACTAAATGGTTTTTTGGAATTTAGATCCATTAATGTAACTTATAACTTTAACTCCACAAAGTTATCAATTTAAATAATCTATTTTCTTCTTCTATAATATAAAAATGGAAAAACCATCGGGACAGGGGGTCTTAGAGGACTTCCACCCATATGAAGCGGGGACAGGCTACTAATAAATTTATAAATATTCAGAATCAAAGATGTGAACTGTGTGAAAACGGCACATGCAAAGCAGCATTGTATCTAATAGGATAATTACAAACCTTTGCCTTGTTTGTGATGTAGCAACACTTCATACTTCAAGTCGACAAGTATCTTAGCATCAGCTATATTTTTACCACTTGGAAACCGAGTGCCATGACGAGTCACCATCCATATTTTTGTGTCTTTACAATCTGAAATACAAATTGCAAGATGCTTGATACTGAATAACTCATAAAACATTGTGGAAAAACATTTAAAAGACTCTTTTTTCTAATAAGAAGGAAAGAAACAAAAAAAACTGGATTCTATAAAAGTATACTTCGCATCAATAAATAGGACGTTTATATACATATTTACGTTTTCAAAAAACTAGTTTCAAAAGTAGGCGGCCTTTCGTAGGTGGCCCTAAACAGTTAGGTTTGACCTATTTTGACAAATTAAGATTTAAATGCAGGTCTTAAAACGAAATTTAAAAATACCTCTTAATAATAGAAATATTCAAATAATGTACAAGTACCTGGAAACTTTATTCTCGAATCATTTTTATTAGCAATAAACCTGTAAGGTGTACGTGAACCTAAATGATGCCGAATATAATTGGTTTTTATAGACCCCACTGATGCTATGTCGTATATTACAGCTAAGCATAAAGCTGTGATTAAAACATTCATAATTTATATAAAAAATACAGTTTTAACTAATGAAAATAGTTTTCACTCTTCGAAAATGTGAAAGAATTTAGATTTCAAAATAAATAAATAAACTTTGACTGTTGACAGTTAAATGACGTTTGACAGTGACACTGACAGCAATTCAGTTAACTTTTTTCCGAGTAGTTTGGATATTAGCATATTCGGCTTCAGTTGTTCCCACAGCCAGGCGCCCTTTATGTACTCGTAAAATAATGATGCAGCATTGTAGCCATAAAATGATGTAGGCCATATGTACTAAGTGATAAAAGCTCTCACAAAATCATCGTGGTGACCTGTGCTTGGCTTCTATTCACGCGGATCTAAGAAGACGGCGAGTTGCTGTTCATAGTGACCGGGAACTCACTCATTAACACAGATTATTATGCTAGTTTTTGAAAATACTTTTACTAATATTTTTTGTTTTTCCCATCTTCCGTTCTTGCCCAGTTGGTAGAGATAGGCTCACCCCCCATTGAACAAACGTTAACAAACTGCGCGGCATCAAGTAGTTTATAAAGATTATCCATTCTCTTCGTGGTGTATCTGAGTCCTCCCACCTAGGGCTAGAGGGACTGTCCGACTCGTACTGACTAAAATCCACGGTTTCCTTCAATAGCCCTTTATGTTACAGCGCCACGGTAATTGGACGAGTCCCGCGACCCCAAGTCGCCCGAATGTCGGCGCCTGGCCGGAGATTGTCTGCCGACGTCCGCCGCCGTGGGCGTCTACCATTGTGGCTGGGGCGGAGGAGGACGCTGACTTCTCCCTCACGCGGCCCACCTCCTCGCATGCATCTACACTGGCTACACTACATCATTTATTGTTTTGTGACACATTTCCCAGTAAGTAAAAGTAACAACACAAGAATTGGTTGAAAAGCTTTATTTTTCAAATAATATACAAAAGATCTATTCTACTTGTAACAAGACATTTGACTGCTGTAATGTGGCTTTTAATGTAAATGGTTTATTCAAACTTTCCACATTGAAAGTTTCAGTAGCAAACTCTTCACTTTCTGGGTTTTCATGTAAAGAGAAACTGATATTTGTTACATCTCCTCCTGCATCAATACTTTGAACATTCTGAGCGTAAGGTGGAGTTCCTTCTTTAAAAAGTTGAACTGTTTGATCTAAATACTTCAGATAGATGTCTTTTCCTAAAAATTCTACTTCTGTGTTTAAGTCATTCAAGGAAAACTCGGGGATATCCAACAGCAAGCCAGCTTCTCGGGCACATCCAACAGAAATCACTTCATCAGGACTTATTCCAGAAAGTACTTCAGCTTCAGGTACCAGATTAGCAATTGCAGACTGAAGTTTTGGTATCTTCATACTTCCACCACAAATAATTATTTTATGAATGGGTCCACCAAAGCTTTCAATGACTTGTTGAGCAGGTTCCATGTATGCACTTATCTTCGATGAAACAACATTTTCAAATCTTGCACGAGACACATTCTGACTCCAGTCAACACCATCTAATAATGATTCAATGAACACGTGAGCTGAGTTCAATGTTGAAAGGACATGTTTACAATTGTCAGCATGTATTAGTAGTTTTGCCATAGCTCTTCTACTTTCTTGAGGGTCTAATTTCCATTTTTGTCTGAACTCCTGTGCAATATAATCAGCCAAGTCTTTAGTGAGACATTGGCCTCCTAAATCTGAGCGGTAGATGTTTTTCTCAACTGTCATAAATCCATTAGACACCTTTACTACAGAGACATCACATGAAGACCCCCCTAGCCTATAGACCAAGACATTTACATCCTCTACTGTCTCTTCAATGTTATATGCAAGGAGTGCAGCTGCTGGTTCACTGATAACTTGAAGAACATCAAACCCGGCCAGTTCAGCACACTTCACAAGCCTTTCTGTGCTTGCAGTATTCCAATGTAATGGTGCAGCCAATACTAATTTCAAATCACCTTCATTATTCATAGCATGGCTGGCAATAGTGAACAATTTAGCATAGATTTTAGTGGCAATGTTATCAGGGTTGGAATAGAGAGTAGTTTCACTTGTTTCAAACTCATACACCACTTTGTCTTCGTTCTGAATGCGACATGATGAGGATGCCTCTACGTACGCGAGGTCGTCTGCATTGAAGTCAGTGTTCATGAGGCGTTTATTGTGCTTTATAATCGATTTGGAGGACGGCTGTCCCGACTTCGCTGGTAATCCTATCTCCCATTCTGTACCGTTAAGGGCTACAATAGCAGGAGTCACTCTGTCTCCAGCATCATTAGCGATAATTAATGGTGCTCCATTAGAATAAGAAGCCAACGATGCCGAGTAGTTTCCCAAATGAATTCCATAAGCTGCTGCCATTTTCTGAATTGATTTAAATATTTTGTGTTTGAATTAATCTAATTTATATCACAGTACTTGAATCTTCTTTAAACAGTGAATTACTGGAGTTAAAACTATTTAAAATTTATTCTAACCTACATCGACACCATTTCCAAACACATTTTTATGACAAGCAGGCAATCACAAGTGACACTTGACAGCGGTGACAAACGCCATAAAATCATAAACAATATAAATCAAAGAAACTTTATTAGTACAAGCGCATTTTCTTTATAATTTGAAATCTTTAAACATTGAACATCTTTACACATTAAAGATTGTAAATTATTAATGATGAAAAAAAATCATAGCTTGCTCAAAAAATATATACGAAAATTAAGAACAAAAACTTTTTGGCTTAGATAAAGGACCCTATAGATAAGCACTTGGCGTAGCCACATGAGATAGAGAATGCTGACGTCACGAATGAAAAAAAATGGGGAGTGTTGTCATACTGCAAACTTTTACCCGACTCGCGGGTAAATTATTACTTATTATCACGTGTGATCGTTAATAGTCGATGTGGTCAAAATAATAATTATGTCAAAAGAATAACCTATTTATCAGATCAATGGCCTTTCGGGGAAGGAAAACATCATTGCATTTGACTTTTTCCCTTTAATCTGCCTAATTACAGTTCATATTCGCATGCAACATACGGGACACGTCGCTACGAGTTGCGGGATGCCGACGGAGATAAGTTTGTGTGCAAATATGAACTGTAATCGTACCTTATTGAACTAAACTTTGAGAACCTAAAATCAAATGAGATAACACGGTAAGTATTTAGATTTTCCAAAAAGTATCTCATAAAACCCGGCCGAGAGTTGAAATTCGCAGTGCTAGATTTAATAGTACATTTTTTATGAGCCCCCTAACAAAAAAGATGTACCTACTTATGGAACGATAATCCTGGTTCTTTTCTCTCACTATCACTTTTGCAGTCAATTACACTGCACCGCACCATTTTAAATATAGAGATTAGAGAAAAGAACAAAATAACGCCGATTGTTACTTTAAATATTTTTTCTCTTCTTTCTCTTTCGTGAAAATATCGTTAAATGCCACACAGACTACGTATTGTTAGTGCCATAAACGTCAACGTCGTGTACGTTTTGTCAATTTGTTTTGCTTTCTTGAGGGCAAGAGAGAAAGCTATAAAGCCATCTCGTAGATAAAAAAACATACATGGCTTGATAACTTCCTTCTCTTAATTTTATTTTTAACACAAACTAATATTTGATATGCATATAAATCCAGGTGTTAAGTAAAACTACAGTTTCCGTAATACTAAAATTTTGTTATTATACATTTTATGAGCTTAGCTAACAATAACAAAAAGAGATACTCTTTAATGAAATAAAAATCCTAGAACTTTTTTGCGGACTTCTCGCACTTGACCAAAAAATAAATACACAAAAAAAAATACATCAAGAAAGGGCTAAAGTCCCCTACTAAGTTGTTTTAATATCTCGAATTTTAAATTCCTGTACATTAGTATAACATGTAGAAAGTTTGCTAAAAATAATCATAAATATTAAAAATAATAATCGATTTTAATAAATTATCGTACAAAGTTACAGACCTAATTGCCCGGGAAATGTAATGCCTGAATCTGGTATCCCTAAATACGCCCTACTTAGCCAACTTGTTTCGCTAATAGGAGTGACGGGCCTTGAAAAAACCGGCTACGCGCTGAGAGATGGAGATAGCTATGCTCTGTCCTTTTTCTTCTTATGCGATTTGTCGATTTTATTTTTCTTTCTTGAGGGAAAGAGAAGGAACTATCAAGCGTTCTATACCCTTCTCTTTCTACGCTTTTTGGTACCTATCAAGTTTTATGGCGGCCATTAAATAAATTAAAAATAAAATGTTATGTTTTTTTTTTGTAATCTAATGGCAGGTTTACTAAATGTTTTGAACCATTTCAGCCTGATACACACTGTTAAAATAATAAACAAGGACTAAATTAGACAAAGTTAATTGAGAAATACCAAAAAAATCGTCTTATTGCATTTTTTGGCAAAAATATTTAATTTTAAGGTACCTATTAAAAAAAATACTTTAATTAACTGTATTGTATACTGTCTTATTGAGCCTTTGCCCTAGTTGAATCTACCATTTAAAACAAAAACTAATATGGCGCGCTTTTTCAATCAACAAAACTAAACACTTAAGTTTATTTTTGGGAAAGTAACAGTTAAGTTAGTACTAAATGGAATGGATTGTAAGCAAGAGGAAGAAGAAAAATCTGTTCTTGATGGTCGCCTCCAGAATATACTGAACAGTTTGTCAAAGTGCAAAATTGTGAGTAGGTGTTAAGTAGGTGCAGAAATCTTTACACAATTTATCAAACCACTTGAAATTAACACCATATTATTTTTTTGAAATAGGATTTTACAAACGAAAATGAGGAGTGTAAAAAACTACGAGAAGCTAATTCGAAGTTGGAGGTAGAATTGAAAGAAGTTCGAGAAATGGAAAAGTCTCATCGCTATCATTTGCTGACATCGAGGGAAATGATAGGCAATCTTCAGGAGACTGTCTCACAACTGGTTTATCTGAAGCGGGATGTTAAGAAGCTTAAGGATCAGTTAACTTTAAAGGATAATAACATTGCGGATATAAAAAAGGTAGGTATCTAATGTACCTACCTAACAATGTATAGGTAATCAAAATGCAAAAGTCATCAAGGCAAAAGTTCTTGACTTTCGATTCGCCTGGAGTGAAATGTTTGGATTTTGGGCATTTGTGTTGGGGTCGCTTGACTGTCTGGCATCGCGGGACCATCTAAGCACGTGACCTTAGTACTAAAAGGACAATAGAAGTAACAGCGTATATTTTGTTGACTAAGAGACTGACAGTTCCTTCCTCTCCACATAAGGCTGGATGATTTAGACACACAAAAAAAACTGTTTTGGTGAACCGTGCGCCTGTAGAATTAAAAACCCCTACTGACCTAAAATTTTGTATAATGGTCTTTACAGGATAAAGAAAGTACTCTTCAGAAACAGAATGAAAATGTGCTGAAATTGCGAAGCGCCTACGAGAAACAAATTGAAGAGCTAAATGCTGTAAACAAAAAGGAAAGTTGGTATCACTGACAAATATCTCATATACTTATCTATCTAGTACGATTACTTTACTATGGTCACTATCTTGTGCAAGGAGGGCCACATTGCCACTTCCGGTCTTGATTATCTATGTTCTATCCACCGTTATCCTGCTGTAGAGAGTGTTGCCATGACGAGCTTCTTCAAGTAGGAATCTGAATCTTTTATGGATTGTAGTGTAGAGCAGCATTTCCCATCAATCAACTAAAATCAACGCAATTTTGCACATTTCCATCATCATCATGGTACTTACTTTCATCATCAGCCTATAAAAATGTTCCCACTGCTGGTACACCAGCATTGTCTCTGAGAGAGGTAGTGGGCCATCACGCGTGCGCAGTGCGGGTTGGTTGATGTCACATGACTTCGAATTTTTGGTTCGAGGACAGTCCGATTTCGTCACGATGTTTTCCTTCACAGTTTTGAGAGCAATGGAGATGAAATAAATTACACACAGTAGTGCACCTGGCTGGTTTCAAACCATGACTTCTAACTTGTAAGTTGGAGTTGATACCACTGAGTCACCACTGCTCACACTAGTACACTAGTACCTACTTAACCCACTTTAAACTACTAAAATATCGATTCTAATGTTTCATACTGCAATCGATTATTTAGTTCAACAGATGCAACAAGAATGCGACGCTCAGGTGGCGCAGTTCACGTGTGTCATCGAGGAGCTCAGGGCTAAGATGAAGGAAATGGAAGCCGAGCATAGAGAGAAGGTAGACCACTGTTTTACTCCAACTAAATTTTTCCAACTAACAGGGTAGTCATAACGGAATGCAGCTGATTGCTAGTACCTATACTTACTTAAAAGCTCGATAGAGTATACAGGGTGAATTTTTCAACTGGGCATGGATGGCTACTTTCGAAACTATGAGGAATATCGAAAAACGTTGAAAGGAGCCTCGAGGCCGATTTTGACGAAAACTAAATCTGCATCATTGGATTTAAAAAAAAACAAAATCCTGGTCAGGAATCGAACCCGCTGATTTTGGAAAAAAATCACACCCTGTATTATTATACCGTTTGAAAGTGTTGCTAATAAAGATCAAATTCTGGGAAGTAATCATAAATGGCAAACTTAAGTACTGCAGTCGCGTACCACGCGCAGCCGCAATCTGACACCTCCTTAGAGAACAAAGTCTGCCCATAGGTCGCGGGACTGTCTTATCAGGTTACCGTGATCCTGGAACGTAGAACGTTGAAGTGACATCGTGGATTTTAAGTCTGACTGTCCATACCGTCCCGCCCTTTGTGGTAGGACTCATTTGTTAATGCCTAACCATGCTTTGCTGTCCACGATAAAATAAAACCCAACCTGTCTTTTTAGATTTTGAACTTTATCGCGAAATATGAAGGTTCAAGGTCTGTTCATGACCGTGTGGTCATTGTGTTCAGGACGCACTCTTTCATTCATCCATTTCTCCTGCAGTGTGTTACATCAGTGTATACTCTCTACTAAGTCTGTGATTACAGCTTGCAGCATACACCATGACCATAGCCAATATCACAAAAAATAGTTTTGTTCCAAGATCATCAGGTCAATATCTTGGCCAAAATGTAGACAGTAAGGCACTGGGGCTAACTTTGCAACCTCAACAGCTCCGTTTCCAGTGATCCATGTTTTGGCCTCTCCTATAGAAAATTGCAATGTTATAAATATTTCAGATCAACGTGGTAGTCCTTGAGTACGAGGAGAAGGTACAACGCGAAGCTGCGCGTGCGACGCAGTTGCAGGAAGAGTTAGCGCGAGAGACGGCACGCACTGACCTCAACATTGATGCCTATCGACGGGTACGTATAACTAGTAATTAGGTAGAGAACTAGTTATCCCATACTTCTTAAAAATCAGAGCAAAAGGCGACGCCCTGCAATGCTATTCACTAAAGAGTCATGCCACTTCAGCGCTGTAGGTACGGTCTGCCTGTATTAGATCAACTTTATTGGGTATCGAACCTGCGACACTCAACGCAGCAGACCAGTCGCTCTGCCACTGTGCTAGTTGATTGCTGTATGACTTTTGTTGGAAACAGTTTCTCGTACTACCCAAAATTGGCGCGAGACGAGCAACATTGTGCTAAAGCAGACTGCACACAAACCGGTTTTAGCATTAGTATTAAAACTTGAAAGTAGTTTCCTCGTTTATTATCGTTAAGGCGTTCATTATCGATTATACACAACCATACTTCCAATCCATGCAAGAAACTTCTCCAAGAGATTGATGACAGTGAAGTGGAAGTGCAGAAGGTTGTAGAAAAGAACACCTCCCTCAAGAACCAGCTGGCTGAACTTCACATTGAACATATGGACTTAGCCGATCAGCACAGCCAACTGAAACGTCAAGTATCAACATTCCAACAGTGCAGTGATACTTATGAACTTGCTATACACCGTATATCAGAACTGGAACAGGAGTTATGTGATGCCCATAAGGCCCTTTCACTCTCAGAATCAGCGAATATTAGTCAACAGGTTTCAAACACCACTAGCCTTTTTCATGAGTTGGTTTGTACTTCATCAAAATTAGTGTGTGAGCCGGCTGTAACCATAGATTTAACTGGTGATGACACCATGCCATTGTGTCCTATTATGACAAGTCACAATAAACTGAAAAAGTATATTAAAATTAAGAAATTAATTAAACGGTCACAAAGGTCAATTAAAAAACAAAACCTTTTAAAATTAAATATTGCTCTAAGAAAGGAACGTGTGATCTTGACAAAAAAACTTAAAATTTGTACTAGTGAGTTAGATGAATGTAGGGAAAACTTTGATATTGATACTCAGCTGCTCCATAGTGATTTATTACACAAGGAGTACTTGCTGAAGGATATTTTTGAAAAATATGAGAGATCACAGGAACAATTGAGTGACCGTTTGTTTGAGGCCGGTGAATTGCTGGACTTGGTGAAGTACAACGCTGAGAGGTATGAGTCGCTTACAAATAACTTCCCCTGCAGCTGTACCGACCAACAACCAGCTCCTCAGCCTCAGCCTGACTTGTTGACTCTTCCATCAGAAGAGTCCTGTAAATTTCAGAAAAAAAGTAAAACTATTTTTTTTTGTGATGAATTAGGTTCAGGCTTTGGAAAAATGTTACATAATTACCTAAGCCATAGTTTTACTAACCATTGTTATCACAATATAAGCTTTAAACAATTAATAAACAGAATTGCAAATTCAAACTTAGAGGATTATTCATCAATGGTTCTCCTATTAGGTAATAGTATAGGTTTGTCTAGAAAGGACATAGTGGATGGTGTGGACACCTTATTACAATTAAACATAGGAAAGCTGATGTTGTGTGCTTTTCCTTATTCTGACAGTTTTAGTGAGATTGAAAACAACCGTATATATAAGTTGAACAGGACTATTCACATGTTGACATGTCGTCATAGTGATAAGTTATTGTATTTTGATTCTAACAGATTTGTTAGTAGTTTTGTATTGAGTCAGGGGGCTTTATCCATGTCCCTGAAATGTAGACAGTTGATTGCTATGTTGATAGCATACAATATTAACCATGTTGTTGCTGATTTATTTCACTGTAGGTTAAGTAGGTTAAGTAGTAGTTTAAGTGACGAATCTGTGTTGTTAAGTTGCCCTAACAACATAGTGATACAGAGTTCTGTACCTGCATGCTGTACGAAGGATGATCTACCTGAAATACCACCTGCCTTGGAGACCACTACTAGTCAGGCTGGGTATTCCCTTCCTGCTGGTACACTGAATGGTTCAGTTTTGGAGATCACTCCGGATATTACTTTAAACTAAATTGTAAGACAACAGAAGAAACCTCTACAGTTAGTAACTCATTATTAGTGAACAATGAACAGGTTTCTTCTAGCAAATTAGTTAAGTATAAAATATCAAATGGAGAGCAACACACTTTAAAATTGTTTAATCAAAATATTCAAGGCTGCTCTTCTAAACTACTTGAAATAGAAATGTTTTTAGAGTCAACCAAGTTTGATATTGTTTGTCTTACAGAGCATTGGTTAAAAGATCATGAAGTAATGTCTATTAATTATGATAATTATTCTGTAGTTAGCTATTTCAGCCGTAAACACATGTTACATGGCGGGTCATTGATATTATTAAAGAAGTCTATTAAATCTAAAGTGCGAAATGACATTGTTGGACTGTCTATTGAACACACCATTGAATTGTCCTGTGTTGAGCTAGATAAGCATGTTATAGTATGTGTATATAGACCCCCAAATTACCAGAATCTTCCTTTGTTTGATTCGACAATGGAAGATGTATTGAATAAAGTAAGCAATAGTAGTAAATCAGTCATAATTTGTGGCGATTTTAACATTAATATATTAGATAATAACGTCAATAGCATAAGATTGTTGAGTCTTTTTAAGTCATTTAATTTATCAAATGTTTTTAAGGAACCAACCAGAGTGACAGCTTCTTCTGCCACTTGTATAGATAATATATTTTCCAGTTGTGATTATTTACATAAGGAAATAGTTAATAAATTGCCATCCGATCACAGTGGCCAAACAATAACATTTTGTGCTTACACACCATTTAAAAAAACACATATAAAGTTTAGGCCAATTACAAATAAAAATTTAGATACGTTAAACAATAATTTATCAAGCACATTAAATGAATGTAGCTTTAACAAAATAACTGACCCAAATGAGTTTTACGCCAAGTTCTTTTCCATTATAAACAAGCAATTTAGTAGTATTTTTCCACTGAAAACTAAAACGGTCTGTCCAAAGTTCCTGTTTAGTGATTGGGCAACCCCTGGTATACGTAAAAGCAGAGCGAAACTTTATGAATTATACGGTCTTAAAAAACATATAAAAACAACTAGCTTTCATCAGTATGTAGCAAAATATTCAAGAACTTTTAAAACCGTGTGCAAAACAGCGAAAGCTCTTTATATTAGTAATAAAATAAAATTTGCTGATGACAAAATAAAAGCTGCTTGGAAAATTATAAATAATGAAACAGGTAGAAATAAAAATCGGAATACTGAATTTAATTTAGAAACTGCACATGGCCCTATAAGTAATGACAAAGAAATAGCTCAGGAATTTGAAAGCTTTTTTTCTAGCATCCCTATTAAAACTACTGAAACTTTGAATTCTTCAGCAACGCTCTCATCTGCCTTACTTAGACAGAATGTTAAGGCTTGCCCTGTGGTGTTTAGGTTTCAGCACACAAACCCCCAAGCTGTCATTAAAGCTTTTAAAGATCTTAGAATTAAATCGACAGAAGATCTTTGGGGAATGTCTGTTAAAGTTTGTAAATCTGTAATAGAAACCGTAGCTCCTTATTTAGCTTTTATATTTAACAACAGTGTAGACCAAGGGGTCTTTCCAGACCTTATGAAACACAGTAAAGTAGTCCCTCTCTTCAAATCAGGTGATAGCAAGGAACCGAACAATTATAGACCTGTATCAATTTTGCCAGTCTTCAGTAAGGTGTTTGAAAAGTTGATGCTTACTCAAATGTTACGTCACTTTAATAAAAATTCCATCTTTCATGAACAACAGTACGGTTTCACCAAAGGACGTTGTACAACTGACGCCGGTGTAACCCTACTTAAGAACATTTTTAACTCCTGGGAGGAAGCACAAGATGCCATTGGAATCTTTTGCGACCTCTCAAAGGCGTTCGATTGCGTTGACCATGAAACACTTCTGCTGAAGCTGGAGCATTACGGAATAAAAAATACTGCTCTTGATTTACTCAGATCATACTTGAAAGATAGAAAGGTAAAAGTTCAAGTAAACGGTATGAACTCGTTAGGGTCCAAAATGACAATGGGCGTTCCGCAAGGCTCGATTCTGGGTCCATTCCTCTTCTTAGTTTATATTAATGATTTACCTCACTTACTTAAAAATCAGCCAAAGATGGTTTTATTTGCAGATGATACCTCGTTAATTTTTAAAATAGACCGACGTTCAAAAAATCTAAATGAGATAAATGACTCTATTCATCAGGTTCAAAATTGGTTTACATTGAATAATCTTGTACTTAATGAAAAAAAAACAAAATGTATGAGATTCACTTTACCAAATGTTAGAAGTAGCGAATGTGACATTAAACTGAACGGAGAAAAACTGGAATTTGTTAATCAGACTGTTTTCCTGGGAATCACGCTAGACGATAAATTGCAATGGGGCCCCCATATAGCATCTCTTGCGGGGCGATTAAGCTCAGCCGCTTACGCTGTTAGAAAGATAAGACAGTTAACAAACGTTGAAACTGCGCGTATGGTGTACTTTAGCTACTTTCACAGCATAATGTCTTATGGCATTCTACTGTGGGGCCGGGCAGCTGACATTGAATCCATTTTCATTCTGCAAAAAAGAGCTGTCAGAGCAATTTACAATCTACGTCGTCGCGAATCTCTTAGAGAACTATTTAAAAAGATTAACATAATGACAGTGCCTTGTCAATTTATTTATGAAAATATAATGCATGTTAGGAAAAATCTTCATCTTTTTAAAAAAATAAGCGACAGACATAATTTTAATACTAGAAATAAAGACAAAATTGATCAACCTTATTTTAGATTGTCTAAAGTCCAAAAATCTTTTATGGGGTACTGTGTTAAATGTTATAATAAAATACCTAGCGAAATTTTAACTCTAAATGAAAGGAAATTTAAAAGTTATGTAAAAAATACACTCAGTAAACAAGCATATTATAAATTAGAAGACTATATCCAAGATAAAAATGTTTGGAAACATGCTGGTCTTGCTCCATAGTACAATGTAGGGCTTAAACAGAATCAAGCTGGTTGAATTTTAATGCTCACACACTTCTTTATTGTATTTGTAAAATAGATTTAATTGCAATGTTTTGTTAAAATGTGAACTCCATGTACCTTTTTGCATTTTTTTTATTTCTTATTATTTTATTTTTTAATCATATTTAGCCTAGTTTTTCAAGGTACATTGCTTTTACATTATTATTTCAAAGGATGTAAAAAAATATTGTAAAACATTTTTAAAAAGAGTAAGTATGGAGTTTCTTGCCCATTCTTCTTCATACAACCTACCTTTGCGAATGGGTGTAGAATCATTCCCATCCCATCCCATTTCCTTAATTTTAATTTATGCGACGTTTAAAAGTGCCTCTTTGATGGCCTAATTGAATAAATGATTTGACTTTGACTTTGACTTTGACCATCTGTCAAGTAGCCAGGAAAACATTATATACTACCCCTCCCATTTCTCTATAATCGTCTAAAGAGAGAGGAGATGCCAGTAGCTTCCGGCGTTCCCCTACACTTAAACACAGACATTTATTACACACTTCAACGTAACAAACCGTAGTTTTAGCTCGTAGCGAAATAATTGCATATTTTCTGTATCCCCGTCATTGGCCATTAAAACTGCGTCTACTCTAAACATAACACCGTCGTATATAATGTAAGCAATAACATAGGATTCTAGAACGCTTTCACTAACATAAAAAAACAACATTATTTTTTATAATTTATAGCGTCTAGAGGAATTAGAAGAAAAATTAAAACAGAGCCAATTCAAGCAATACTTGCAGAGCAGTTACCCTTCCCAGTTTGAAAATCACGTTGAAAGACCTTATTCAGTCAATAGAGAACCCTATACAGACTATCATACCATAGACACGGATCCAACACAAGATGTAACAAGTAAATTTCCTTTGGCACCTTCTCAAAATAAGGCTCCGAAGACCACAAACAGTCTGCAAGTAATTTATTACGATAAGAACGATAGGACTCCTAAGCCAAAAAGTTCGGAGAAAAAAGGTCTGTTCACCATAACAAAGAAAAGGAAACTTTATAACGATAAGGACTTTCAAGAATTTTAATATGTCAGACGGTAGTTGAAGATGTTTTTTCTCTAATTCTTTAAGGTATAATTTTTGTAATAAACTGCACGTTTCCATTTTCAAATTGTTTTTCTTTTAGATTGCATCATCCTTTACTTATATTTTATGGTCCTTGGTTCGATGATCTAGATTCTAGTGTGTTGAGTAGTGGTCGCGAGCGTTAGGTACAGCTGAGCATATAGTCTTAAATTCGGTCCCCGAGTCAAACAAAAGAAACCTCTCACCACCAGACCGGATTCTGGATTTAAAGCCTGTTGTTAGCAAAAGGCTCACTCCCTATTATAAGGAACTGAAATATAACTAAGTAATAACATGTAAGTAGATGTTCTAAGTATCCCTTTCCATTGTCCTTTTGGTACAAAGAACAGCTTATATCATACGAGTACAACCACAGTTGTATTTTCTTTGACGTTTTGTTCAGTAATTTTAGGATCATCAAAGTATCACAACATCTCGTGTTTCGGTTCGGATAGTGGTTGCCTGCCAGATAATGCTTTTATTACCGCCAAGCAGAAGTTACGTAGAGCCGAATGATTCAACAATTCCTCGTATATCAATAGAACCCGACCGAAAAATATTAATAAACCTTTCAAAATTAAACATAATACAAACCATTACATAACTACAAAATGACCAGTAATTATTTCATTACACATAGTCTCGCCACAATAACTATTCGTAACGAAAAAGCAATTATTTTAGCAACGGTGGCTCTTTCTAATTTAGCTGTTGCTTTATCTGATACCCAGTTACAACGAATAAGAATGCGATTATGAAAAATAACTACATGGCTACATACTGAGTAAATATTCATAAGTTACATCACGAGATGACCCACATATCGTCGTTTAATTCCTACCTACATCCCCTGAAGCGTGAATTGCTTTATTAGCCACATTATTTGGTTAGAAATAATTTATGCCCTGTAATTACAAGTAGGCACGAAATAATATTAGTATGCAGTCTAAACTGTTTGGACATGCAATTTTTGGTTTACCTAACATTAGATTACCTATACTTAATAGCTATACTTAATTCAATTAAAGGAAAACATACAAAGGCCGCTTAGACACATAGCTTGGGTATCATGAGTAGGTAGGTACCTACGTCACGAGGCACACAATCTTTTGAAATGAACACCACAATTGGTTTACCCGTTATCAAACAAATACTAGGAAATTAATTCAACAAAACCACACGTGTCTTATAAAACACTGGAGACTAGCAATCGAGCTAGACAAAAACGAGATAGGAAAGTTATACAAATGCATTCAGTACAAATAGGCTCAATGCTGTCTAACAGTGAAAGTGTAGAGAGATGGATGCATTGCCGAGCTTATCTGGTCTAGGCTCTCGATCTAATGAAAATGTTGAAAGTTAACCACACCATAGGATAATAAACAGAAATTGCTGTCAATATAACATAAACGACAGCTCGTGCTGTAAGAAAGCGCGATATTAGCTCTATTATAACGAGGCGGTAAGCACGTAATAACAGGAATTTTCTTAAAAGACTTTCCTACTCGCTCAAGTAAATAGGAAAAAGTTGAGAATTTCTATCTCAGTTTAAATGAAAGCATATAATTTTGTTATAATTATTTATAATTCAAACTTTTTTTTCTTATAATGTTACAGAATAAGAACATAATGTCATTTTTATAGTACGGTAATTATACTTATCTACATAATTGCACACCTAATAAGGTGTTTTATTGGTTTCAGCCTCAATAGTAAACCTAAAGCACAACAATTATAGTAGTATATAGTTAAAACTTAAGCATATATTTTAATATCTTTGGCTAGCATTTAGTTTCTCAAGATTATAAGAACATAATTATTATTTAGCACCTTCCATAGAACCATTATAACAAACTGCTTATGTAAGCAAGCAGCCTCTCACAACCTTAACATACCTTAAGTACACAGATTAAAATTGATCTTGATTATTAACAGAGCGAAAAATTGCGGAAGTTACATTCCTAATACACAAAAATTATGTAAGACTAAGTAATTGTCATTTACCAACGGCCAAATTGGCAGTAAAAATAACATAAAGGGACCAAACACTCGCCTATGATTGGCAGAAGTGCGGAAAATACACATTAAATTACGCGTAACGGGATTTTATATACGATTGCATTCGTAAATGTTCGTTCTAAAGTATGATGTGCTTGCGCAGGGATGCGTTCGGAGTTTTTAAAGAATCCGGAACCAACTTTCGATCCGTTCCATCCGTCTGACAGCGAGCGCACGAGTTTCATCGTAACTATTCTACTTACATTTTTAGTTGGTTCACAAAAATGCACACAATTCTGCCGCGACCGAAACATACAAATTACTCTAAAATACCACTATTAACTATAATAATTGTGTTTGCAGACGTTGAGGCATGCGTGCACGATGAGTTTCCGATGTCGGTATTCAGGCCCCAAGTCTCAGTCAATTTTGTATAGTTACCATTACCCTCGGTGTTGGCTACGAATAAGCCTGTCCAGGGAGTTCCAACTACAGGAGTAGTCAATCTGGAGGTGTCCATATCTGGATAAATGGAAGTTATCCGGAGCGGTCTTTGGAAAGGGTCGCGCCCAGTCTTCATATTCTGGAGATAGACTCTCGTACGCAAATTGCTCGTAGGCATCGGTCATCCTGTTAACAATCAAATAACATCACTGGAAAGTGTTCTGCAAAGCTAAGCTTAACGAAGATTTTTGAAGCAAGGACCCCAGCAAGATGAACCAGTAGCCCTCAAAAGTCTTGATAATATTATTCTTATAAATGGAAGGACCGAAGAAATCGTGACCTACCTCAATAATTATATATTTTTAGTTTCATGTTTGCGTAATGTCTATATCAGAGATAACACCTAATGGACTTCACGGAAAGTCAAACTAAAGTCAACATCAGTATAACGCACGCGATCTCCCATCCGTATCAATACACGATCGGAGGCGGATTAGATAACAATCGGACAATTTCCTAGCGTCACCGGAGCCA
This sequence comes from Agrotis ipsilon, assembly GCA_028554685.1. Lineage (NCBI taxonomy): Eukaryota > Metazoa > Arthropoda > Insecta > Lepidoptera > Noctuidae > Agrotis > Agrotis ipsilon. The sequence continues at coordinate 4,975,960 of CM052968.1, forward strand.
CTTCGCACTATTTCATGTTACGATGATTACCTATGAAGACGCCCATCATGAGTGGCATGACTGACTTTCTAGCTATCCGCTAAATTTACCTCACAAAGCTACGTTCACGTAATCCGTGACTAGAAAGTGGTGTGTTACCCGAATAATTGCTCTAATGCCTGTTGTTTAAAAGGCAAACTATGCTGTTTTACGGATTCTTTACCGGTTCTACCCGTCGGCACAGCATGATTCGGTAGTCGATGATTATCAGACGTCATTTCGTAATTGCTATACCTACATATTTGTTGTTGGAGCGAATAAGGAAACGAACACCCAGCGCATACATACAGCATCGCTGATATCTGCTAGTGGCTCAGTGCATACAAAATATGTTGGCAAACTGGAATGGAAAGTGAAACTGCATTGATCACCTACTAAAATAATGAAATAGCAAACGGATATTCTATAAACAAACAAAATATTCCGACAAAACGTGCTGCTCTGAATTTGCAATTTTACATACATTAGCATACCTTCTTATCAAGTGGTAAACTGGTAAACCACCATCGTTTCAAAATTGATAGTCAAGACGTTACTGCTGACTGCAATCACGCAAGGTTAGCGGTTCCTTATTGTTATGTAAAGTGTTATGGATGCAACACACCATGAGTACCTAATTACGTAAATATAACACCCACTAAGGTCAATGTTAGGAACAAGTTTCCCTACATACACATACGTGAGCAGAGCTACATTCTCACAAGTGCAACTTTCATTTGTAGGAAACAAAAAACTGGTGCGCGTTCACACGACGGATGTACAATGCTTGTTATTATAATACAGAATCGCTCGCCTCACACTGCCTTTACTAACGATGGCCGTTTTTGCCGTTGAACTTTCCGTGGAAGCTAAAGTCACGCCTAAGTGCTGGGAACGCGAACTTCCCATTCACAGATATGCAGTTTGAAATGGCAAGTGTGCAAACACGAGCGGCCATTATTATTTTTCAATAAACATCGCAATCTAACGAGAGGCATATTGCAAGCTTTTATGAAATGATGTATCTAATTAGTGTTTATTATTAGAACTAAGATAATACCTAACACCTATTAATTAAATCTTGTGCTCTCTAATTTGAAGCTGGTCGAGGCGTAGATAATGTAGTAATATTTTACGATCTCGCCCCTGTCTGGATGCTATTAGCCAGTTTCACTATCAGCAGAGTGTGAGCATTTTGCTATGATTATCTACACACACCACTGTTGTCTAGTAATTACGTGCTGTACAACAAGTGTAGAAATCCGCAGATGTTACCCGTGCATGTCTATTATTTATCTCATTAGTGTGAAAATCTCTTCGTGTTTTGTCGTGGTGGCTGGCGGCAGGAGTGACGCGATGTCGTGACCACAACGCGTAACTCTTAGCTCTTTACCTGTTTACAATATTTTTACACATCGTTACCTATCTTGCTGACGAAGAGTATATCGCAGGTTTATTGAGCTTGTACAATTGAATCCTTTTCTAACTGGCTAGGTCAGTAACTCAGAGCTACGAGTCTCTTCTATTCTATCCGTTTACTGCATAAATTGTAGCACCTTTCAAAATTAAACTTCTTTGATTGAAACTGCTTTGAGTTGGTTTGAGTGAGTGATCCACCTGCTCAGAATAAGCAAGCTGAAAAACCAACAACCCAGTAACATTCAATTCTAAATTCAAGGTGGTTAGTTTGCTTATTTTGATCTGAATATCTGATATTCACACGAACTTAAGTAAATGCCAGGATCGTGAAACTTTGCCTTGCTAAATGTTTTGTAAATACTTAGAAACTGAAGTTCTCATTGAATAGAACATGTTTACACGTTTTTTATCTTTTTGTTGCACTTTCGAGAACGGAGAGCATAATTACATTCGCATTAATGAAGTAATCAGCTACCTTGAGCGTGAGCATGCAATGTAACTAGAAATTATGCACCCCGTTTGAATCTGCGGTAGGTAGTTAAATCTGTTTTTTAGGTCCGTGCATTTGTACGTGACGGAACTCTTCGAGAATTTGTTTCCTAGCACCAAACATCTGTGACATACAAAGAATACCAGAAATGCAATTTAGACTTACACATTAAGTACTAAGCTTTCCGTAATTACCTTCATTTAGCTAGGTATTAACTTAAATTATCTTCAAAGATACCTTACCTGGAATGTCTTCTACTGTTGGGGTTTGTATATCCAAGACCTGCCATCACATATTCCGGAGGATGCGTGAGCGACATGCGAGTCCTGGGAGGAGGCGGAGGCATGTAACCTGGCGGTATCACGCCTCCATACAGTGGCTCGTACAACATCGGGTGAGGAACGTACGTCGGCTCTTCTACAAACATGGACCTTCTGCGATCCCCTGGAATATTGAAAAATACAATTTTAAGATCCTCCAAGATAAAGTCTGACGACTTCCTACGTCTTTACACATAGAGTGTTATAGCTAAATATCTCATTGAAAACAGTTCACTTTGGGAGTCAAGTGACCGATGCCTCTCCATGGCCATTATAGTCTTCGATTAGATCCTGAAAGGTGCAATGATTTCTGCAAGATGGGCAGGACAGAAGGTGGGATATATCATACAAATGAGCTTGGTTTTTGATTGCCAGATTGGCCACTGCAAAATCGTAGAGGTATGCTTATATTCGTATGTTTTTGGGTGCGAGGTACAAAATCTCAAATTGACTTAATCATTCAGCAACTAATAGACAACGAACTGTTACTAATTAGAGTTAGATGGTTTGATTATAATGACGAAGTATGGACGAAGTACGTTATTATTTTTAACAAAATTTGTCTTTCAGAGACTGAAAAGATGCAAAGTGTAAAAAGACTAATGATTTGGGATTAATGATAAGGACTAAATTTTGAAGCGTGTGATTTATCATCAGATTGTGATATATTAGGTCTATGTTTTGTTTCTTATCACGCTTTATGAAAAATACAAAGACCAGAACGAGGCTCATGTTTGTAGATTTCGATCTAGATTTCAAAATGGGCGTGAAAATTAGGATCTTAGAAAATGTTACACGATAACTTTTACTGATTACAGAAACGCTAGCTATTTATAATATACCATACCTAAGCGTGCAAAGTCAGCAAGACCACATTTGATTGAAATATAAATGCACGGCCAGGATACTAAATTAGTAGTAAGTCGTCCTGGGCTGTCATAATAAAATAATCTGGGGATTTAACTACTAGGATAACCCAGATGCATGTTGATGATCAGTTTGTGATAATATTATGGTAATTGATGCTTGTGCGAAGAGACGAAACTAATTAACAAAAATAGTTTATCTAGGTCATCATAATGGTAAATTAATTTATCTTTTAAAATCCTGTTTAAAAACAGTATCAATGCCCTTGTCACCGAGTACCTAATAGAGAAAGAGTACAATGTTGTTGAATCCTTTCGCAATCCTAAACGGAAAATTTATTATGTCACCCATACCATAATATGGTCCAACTTTTATTATAACGGATTGGCACAGTGTTATGGTAATGTGAAATTAGGCACAGTATATTCAAAGCGAAGCACGCTACTAATTTCACAAGTGATTTGTGGATGAAATAATTATGATGTCTGTTGATGATTTGTTTTTGATATGAATGTATCAAAATTAATGTATCAGTTATGCAACACATTTTTTAATTTTTGTCTCTCTGTATCTGCCATGTTTAAGTAACCAACCAATCAACTAATAAAATTAAAAAAAGGGTAAAATTAGATGCCTATTTATCTAGTTAGGTTAAATTTCGTGGCCCAGAATTTACAACAATTTTGTTATTTGCCGAAGTACCTACTTATTTAAAATTCAATGGTGACGAAACTATCTGTTAAGTTATTTAAAGAATGAGAAATTATCAAAAATCGCGAAATATTTTAATGAACTTCTCTTCATTATGCTAATAAAGGAAAGTTGGGTCCTACTTAATATCCTATTGATAGATCAATTAACTCCTCATTAATCCATGCGGTCGTTTAAAGTAATTATCGTTTACGTTTACCCGCACTAAATTGTGTCCGATATCGGTCAGCTGCTAATGTTCATTGAAAACAGGTTGATTAATGATAACTTACTCATTGGTCTCTCGCCGTATATAGCTGCATCAGGAGGAAAGTCTGGGATGATTGTTCGAGATGGTTTGCGACCATACATCGCGTATTCTGGAGCAATAATTTCTTCAGGTGGAGATCTCTTCCATCTTGGCGGTGGCAGCGGCGGCTCTTCTCCAGAATCATAGTTTTTCGTGGGCACGTAGTAAAAACTAGCACTGACTGGCTCGCCGGCAAATGAATTAAAATTGTCTCCCTGGCTGGATTCCGCGGTCTCTGCTTGCATCATCCCATAGGCCTCGTTATCCCAAGGATCTAAATACACCCGGTGATTGCTCGGGGGTGTTTGGGCTTCTTCTCCTTCGCTGTCGAAGTCTACCGCAGCCCAGTAGGGGCTTCCCGCGTGTCCTGGCATTGCTTACAACGAGGTGAACACAAACACTGACTGTTGTTAGCCGTCACAACGATTCTAGGATGTTTTGCGCACTGAAGCACTAGTCATTTGGACACATAACTATCACCACACGTTCGAACGTACCGGCCAGATATGGTGTTGTGTGTAATTTATATGCTTTGCTTGGAGACACTGTTTGTTATGCTCAGCACGGATCGCGTGGACATTCGACAAACGAACGATGCAATCGGCGGGAGAGTTACGAGGCACACATGCGCGGGCGCACGGAGCGGCACTTGTCTTCAAATGGCGAGGCGTGTGCGAGCCACCGCGACGAGCGTTAGAGAAGATGCAATAGATATTAGAAATGTAAACGAACTGAGGTTCACATGCAAACTTTGAAAGCAGTTTTTAGCGTAGTATTAATTATTTGTCTATGTCAATGATAAGCTGTTAGTTAAATAGCTTCTTATACAAAAAAAAATGTTCATCATTGGCTTTCAATAATAAGTTGATTATACCTTCATGGTTTTATTTTTTGATTGATGAGGACGAACAATAACGTCGTGATTAAAATGTAAGTGGGTAGTTATAAGAACAGTGAATTAATAAAAATACCAGGGTCGTGAGATGACGAATCCGCATTATTAGCGATTAGCGGTGGGTGATGAGCCATTAATTTGAACAAGTAAGTAGGTACCTCGTGGGCGGATAATGAAGTAGAATTGCTAATTTAAACAATAGTTGAACTTGAGCGTTTATAATTTATTTACATTATTTTTTATGTAAGTAAGAGTACCTAAGTAGATAATATGTGTACCTACCTACTTCTTATTAATGTACCTATATTATTAAGGAATGCAAACTTGTTAAATACGCATTCAATGATAAACCTCTCAGATAGATGCATACCTGTCTAATGTATGGTCCCTTAAACAACCATTTAAAACTAAGCCTTTCAAATATTTATTCCTTGCGGGAATCGAACCCGTGTCACAGCCGCCCAGCCAATGTGCCAACACGCTTAAAGATAGCTGATTGAGCAAAATTCGACCGGATGGCGGCCAAGCATAAGCCAAAGAAATTAAACCCGCCTAGAATCTCAGTTGTTAATAAATCAAGGTAAACATTTTGGATGATGCTTGCACAAATTCGGTAAGTGTGACAAAAGAGCGGGCATGCGGACAGCGAGTAAAGGGCAACTCGCTGTCCTACCATGGACCATGCCCGGGTCAACGGCGCGTCGTTTTCCACGCGCGTCTCAAAGAACGTCAGCAAAATGCCGGGGGCCCTCTCTGAGGGCCAAAGCCTGCCGGGGTCGCGGGACTTATTTCCATTATCGTGACCCAGGAACACAAAGGGCTATTGAAAGACACCGTGGATTTTAGTCGGTTTATGTCTGACAGTCCTGCCCGGGGTGGGAGGACTCATTTGATGATTTTACCACGATAAAAAAAAGGTAAGACAAAAGAGGGAAGTTTCGTAATCAACCCCGTTGATTCTGTTTTTTTTTACGAATGGCTTTCGATGGCGATTGCCATTATAATTTAGAAAAAGTAGGTCAGCGTCTTATCTTCCAACACTAGTTCTTTTGAAAACCACACTTTTTTAAATTGGTTCCTAGTTGAATTTTCATCTTTAGTACCTACATGTTTACATAAATAACAAATTAACGACAGCTTCCTGACAGTTTCCTGTGCAGCTAACACCACGCTCACACCACATACCCACAGATATGTACAGACGCCAGCGCTGCACATCAACCTACTTCCAATCTGAATGATTTTCAATCCTATCGCATGAAGGGAGGTGGTTAAGTTTGTGATAGGCTAATTTTCGTTAGGTAAAAAATTGCTGGCGTCTGTACTTTTCTAGTGTAAATTTTTTACAAAAACCTGGGGGTAGGTTTTTGTTAAATTCGTCACTGCACTGCTAATAAAGCAAAACCTTCACTTTGCTACACACGGTACACTTTGTTAATTGTAATGGGCAAGTACAAATTCTGATGTTCGGTTTTTAGGTGAAATTGAAAAATGTATTATCCGTAAATAACAAATCGAGATTTTGAACCGTTGAAATAATAATTTATTATTTTTCAAGCGATCAATTTTATCAACGTAACTTATATAGTCTATGATACTTTTTTTTCATGGCAACAGTTTACCTGTCGTACTTCGCGCCAGAAATGCGTTAAATGTCAAACAGTCAAAATGTGTTGGTTTTATTTCGTTTGTGGAATGTTTTAAAACAAGTAACGTGTACTTTTGGTAATTTTTAATGTGAATTATACATATCCAAGTACGTACTTATCCTATTTTTGATATTTCGACAAAATGTTTTTGTTTCGGGTACAAAGTAACACAAAATAGCAGAGAGTACATTGACTTGGTTTTGTTTCGTACCTAGCTACAGCGATAACTTTTTGTTTAACTCTGTGCCACAGCTCTGTGTTGTGCATGTATATATATCAGCATTGCTGTCAGAAGTCTAATTTTGTGAAAATATAAACTTTTGTTCCTCATTTACGACCGATCTATAATAAAAACCGTTTTTCGCGTGACACAATATTCATTGGACTGTTATTTCAGAAATGCCGGACGATATGAACATTGGTTTAAACGTGAAAGCTGCCTTGGAGTGTTTGGAACAGTATTCATTAAGTAACCAGTTACGTAGAACACAAGCTTACAGCAGTATACTTACTGCTCTGGAGAAAGATAAAGACTTAAGCTTACGCGACACTGAGAGGTTACTGGCAATATGTGTTCACGACAAGAGGGAAGACATGAGAAACACTGCCAGTATCTTGAATATTATAACTATAATACTTAACAGAGTGCAGGTAATTCATATTCATGCTTTCAGTAGACTTGTGTTATGTACACTATGTTCATAATGTTATTGTATTGTGTGTAAACAAATTTCCAGAAGGGAAGATATGACCCTGCCCCAGACTTGTTGCCTTCTGCTCTGCTAGTGATAAGTATTATAAAGACAACTGCTTTACTGAGCAAGGTGGAGTCCCTGAAGCAGTTATGCTTTGACACACTGTTATCATACCCTGATGACACACTAACAGCAGCCTCAGACCAGTATGAAGAGATCATGGAGATTTTCAACCTGTACTGCCATGCAACTATACCTATCCAAATGAAATTACAGGTATTTTAAATTGTAATGCTTATTCACTACTCGTAAAGCTTTAAACTTGTATGTACTTGTTTATAATTTATGAGTCATTGATAATTTAGTATTATTTAAATCAAGTAGCTACTTGTAATATTCAGTGCAACGATTGGAAGCTCTTTAAAGATTTGACTCAAAATTGCACCTGAAGTGTCAAAATCTATTCTAAATAGCTCTTGCAACTATTGCAATCTAAATTAATTGTGTCTTTAAGGATGAGTTCTTTGATCAGTATTTATTAAACTAACAATTAGTGAAAATCTATTCATTACTGTTTAGATGTTGGTGCCATCTTATCGACTCATCCGAAGAATAACGTCCGATTTGCAAGATTGCTAGTTTTCAGTAGAGCTTATAGAAGTTGTTGACTTGTATAACTCTAAAACTACGATACTTGACATTTTGATTTTTTGGCAAGTTATTATATAACCCTAGACTAGTTAAATGACCGGTAGTGTATATTTATAATCCTTTTAGTTTACGATATAGTGAGTTCCATGTAAACATAAGACATTTTTTAGCGAAAGAACGAAGAAAAAAGTGCGTCCGTAGGGAATATAAGACGTTGTTTTACGGAAACAACTGATTTTAGTGGCGTTCTATATTAACATGAGTGTCTTTTTTATGGAATATCCCACCCCTGATGAGTCCTATGTGAACACCTTCCTTGAAATATTTAAGTATAATTTTAGATGTGTTCAATAATTACCTTTCCTTAGAGTCAATAAAATTGATATTATAATTAAAAAAGTTTATTATATTTTAAAAAGGAGTGAATAATTATGTCAGAAGCTTAAAAGTCTGACAACCAGTCTTACCATGGGGTATGGTATTACCCAGTTACTGGGTTGTGGAGGTCCGACAAGCAGTTGCTCCATGTAAAATACAGATATTTAGCTGTATCTAATTTGACTGCCAGCCGACCCCAATACGGTTGGGAAAAGGCTAGGCTACTTTGAAAAATCTCAAATATGAAGCAGAACATAACCGTTACGCCTCGTCATTAAACCTTCCTCTGCCTGAAATACAGGATACCTAGTTCAGGCATAGATCATTTTAGTAAACTTGACATTGATTTAAGAAACATTGTATTCGACTGGCCTGTTGGTCTAGTGGTTTCCCACCCAGGACAAAGGTTTGTGTGATGAGCACGATCATTTGTTCTGTGTCTGGGTGTAATTTATCTGTAATATGTATGTATTTATCTATAACATGTATGTTTATCAGTTGTCTAGTACCCATAACACAAGCTCTGCTTAGCTTGGGACTAGATGGCTCTGTGTGATTGTTGTGGAATATTATTATTATTATTATTACGTATACCGGTATAGATTAATATTTATTGTTATTAGATAGCATTACCTATAACAGTAATCACATCACACTTAGGGAATAATTAATCTGTATGGTAAAACTAGATAATACGCCCTAGCTGACAAAACGCTCCAACAGTCAAGAACTCAAACATACGGCTCAACTTATTCTAAAACCTAGAGGTAACAAAAAACTGCGAGTACCTATTAGAACAACGCACAAAACATTATTAAACCTTTATTCATATTGCAAATTCAGTTGCAATATGAATAAATGCCTTTGTTTAGACAGAAAGGAGAATCGAGATTTCACATGTACATTCAAATTAAATTAAACTCATTATTTTCATGATGAAACTTCACTGAATGCTTCGATCACCTAGTTGCTTTTCATTACATATAGGCTGACAAGAGTTTAAAATGTTTAATTAAATATATTAATTGTGACCTTTGTGCTTTTTTGAACGAGAAGAACCGACTTCAAGGGTGAGGACCGAAAACAGAACCAAACCGTACTGAACCATTTGGTTAGGTTCCTATAAACAATGTTGACAGATATAGGAGTCCTGCCAAGAGAGGCTCCATCGATTTGATTCAGTCTTGCGAAATAATTGAAAGTGTGTAGTGCAGGGTTTCAGCAGTGTTGGTGGAGGCGGAGACTTTAATGCAGGGCGGTCAATTTCAAGTCAACAGAGATGCCTATTACCGTCGTCAACCCTTGGGGTGCCCTGACGTTGACCGTTTTCATCTGGTTCATACGCGTAAAAAATGGGCTTGTATGATGCAATGTTTAGAATAGAAATGCAGATAGGTATTACCATGGCATTGAAGGCGATGGCTACAAATCGAAATGGCAAGCATGCAACTGCTTTTCATTCCGATCTATACACGATTAGTACGTATGCGTACTGGCACTGTATGTTTTGGAGTAAGGTAGTTGATTAATTTACTAAAAAGTATACGCGAATAATTACGTATTAGTCTTGTATAGATTGGAAGATATATATACAATAGTGACTTCCAATAGAAGGAAAGTAGCAAGGGAGTTTGTGGCGCCTATTGACGACAAAGGAATCTCAGAGAAATTGTCTACATGAGTTATCGCAGATCGAATGAACAGTGATAGGAGTTGGCTCCGATAGTTCTAAATGATCTGGGGTAGATACTAGATATTGTGATGAGAAAATTCTAAGTCCTCATGTTGTAGTTAAGGTGGTATTTCGAGACTAGAAGGTATTCCAAAGAAAATGTACTAGATTGATTGCTGTAAATATATTCTGCAGTCTAAGTTGACGAGACAGTCTGTTTTGTATCACCGATGATTTTTTTGGTGTTATGATCTACACGTAGAAGTTCTTCATTTAATATTTCTGCTAATTATTGGCTTTATTTCCTTCATATCAGGACGCAAATGCCACAAAAAGGGCACATCGATATTTCCTTCAAAATTAACATATGAGATCAAATAAAACTGTAAAATAGAATATTCAAGAAATACCTTTTATATGAAGTGCAAGACTTTGCACCTAGTAATTAATTTACCTACTCATAAATATATATTTTTTAATATTTAGCAAACATTTTAAACGAACAACGTCCTAATTGATTTCATTCTCCCAGTAACAATATCCCATTTTAACATGGAACCCATAAATCATATCACTGATTCCGTACAAAAACGTTATATTTTAAAATAAAACGCTTAGAAGATTATATAAATTCGTATAACATCGTCTTAAAAGTTCATAAGTCTTCCACATTTTAATGGTTCTACTACTTATGATTGCAGAAAGAAATAGTAACCAGCGGATATTTATAAATTTAATCATACTTTCGCGTAAAAAAATGCGTTTCTGAATATTTCCGTCAAAAACCGTTCTATGTAAACATCGATAGTCCACAACTGTTTACTTAGACTAAAACGTTTATAAACATAATGTGTGACTTAGACTAAAAAGTAGTTAAAAATAAGACCATGCAAACGAAAATATTCTCCCTCCAACAAACAATGGCCGATCTGACGAAGGGACGCGGCCCCAGATGCCTGCGTACCGTCACTTATACACATCGTGCTTTGTTCCGCGGAACAAATTTCAGATGTGACGTTATTCGATTCTATATTTCCGGAACTAAATTAAATATCAAAAATCTAAAAACACACGTTTGTAGAGTTTTTATTCCTTATCTCATCAAGCTATTAAACTGTTTTTGCACTATGGTAACATCGGACTTTATTCTTCGGATGAGTCGTTATTCTTTTTCATTGCAAAAAAGAAATGTATTGGATTTTAACTAATAGTTTACTTATCTACTAATCAAACAACTCATCTTAAACTAGCTATGTCAATCTGTTTGTCACCTTATAGTCATAAAAAAATGAATAGTCTTTAAAATGTCCATTGATGATACAGTTTTATTAATTTCAATTTGGGAAATTCTTTATTTCAGGTATTTTCTGTGTTGCACCGCTTATTAAAAATTCTACCACCAGAAAAAAAGAGACAGTTTGTAGAAAAAGGATTAACTGTTTGGTTTTCAAAGATAATTCCTCTTTGTATGACTGTGCATATCATTGAAAATGTTATGTCAGTAGAACTACTTGAACTATTGACCAATGAACTTGTTAAAATAGACTACACTGACTGTCAACATTGGCACACTATTCTGGAATGTATTTGTAATACACAAAAGTGAGTATGATAATAATTTAGGAATTTGTGTGAGTTGACACATGTAAATTAAAATTATTAATGTTGCATTCACCCAATTCTAACAATTGTTCAATTTTCAGATTTCCAGCTATGATGAAAGTTCTTTTACAAAAAGGTAGTGATGTATGGCACAGAGTATGGATAGTATTCATAAGACTTCTGAAGCACCAAGTGACACAATCACTGGGCTCTATAGGAACTCCTATTAATTCTATGTTGCCTGTAGTTGAGGCGGCATTCAAAGTAGATGTCATGAACCGGTGTAGAGCATTTGAGTGTTGGAGTGAACTCATTGACAGTTTCTCCACTGAAACAAATGAAAGTAACATAACCAAAAGAATCAAACTGTTACTAATTCCACTTAGATCAAATAATGCTAAAGCTGAAGAAACAGCACTAGCTAAGTTTAGGTGTTGGTGGCATTTAATAGAAAAGTTCCAAAACAAAGTAGATACATTCATTGACAATATTTTGGTTTCATTTTTGCATTTCTGCTTTGGAAAACACACTTCTACAGACAAACCTACAATGGTTCCTGGACTAATATCTACAGCAATAAAAAAACAATGTATTCAGGCTCTAGTGGATATTGTTGGCCATGTTGATTGTGATGGTTGCACTGACTTACCTAAACTGAGTGGTGGCAAGTTGATCCACACTATAAATTTGGTGGAAAATTGGAACCACTGGGTGTTCTCTTTGACTTCGGCTATTATGATGTCAGCTACAACAGATGAAGGGTTGACACAAAAACAGATGACATGTTTGTGGAAATCATATAACATTACTATTGGTGAATTACCAGAAAATAATGTAAGAAAAGATCTGTTCTCTGAAATGTTATCCATAATATCAGAACTAGTAAAGGTAATTTATTTTTGTGTGGACAGTCTCATGTTTTGATTATATTTACATGTTCTATGTTTAACAAAAAAAAAAATGGTTGTTACAGCAATGTGAGTCTAATTCCAAGCTTTCGGAGTTAGTGCTCAATGCATTGATATTATCACTATTTGATGGAGACATAAGAATCAAACAGCTCCTGAAGACCAAAGCCTCTGATGAAAATCGTCCTCTATGCACAATTATTAAGGTTTTACTGGACCCCTCATTTCACCTTGCATATAACAGGTAATTTTCATTACTTTATTTTAAGACCTTTTTTGCAGGTTTTATGTAGGTATTCCAGTGTTGACTTAAATTACTTATCATAAATTAACACAAAACAATAAAAGTTTGTTTTTTGATACCTAAAAGTAATTCTTACTAAACGCATAATCAGCTTATGTTATACCCACTTCTGCAGCCTAGCACCCACTACACTGTTACAATGTAGTCTCTGTAAAGGAATACACTTTAATCAACCATGGCTGTCCATGTCCATTGCGTATTGTTTTAGAAATCATGTAGAATCATGAAATTTTGTTTTTGATGGTATTATTCCACCAAAATATTGTGCAGCACGTTCGTTTGCAAACATCTTGTGTAGAATGTCAGCAGTGCACATACTAAGCTGGTGTTGCGTTTAGTTTCTGTAGCCTCCGGCAATGCTATGCGTAACTTTTTTCTCTGAACTGAGTTTAAGCAATATAAGTTTGCGAATAACAAGTGTGACGTGACGACGCGAGTCCACTCCTATTTGTTTGTGTTAGCTTGAGTGAATCGAACAGAGCCAACATTTATGCCACAAAGTACAGCACACTGTAAAATCTTATCATAAGATATACATGCTGTTTTTCTTCACTATGTTTTCCTTCACTGTTTTGGGTGGTGATGAAATAAAAATCTTATTTGCCTGATTGAGTTGAAATCCAAAACTGAATAATTCAGATTTAAATTTTTCGTCTAAACTTATGGACCTCTGCTTATGCAAAATTTATTTTTAAATACAATGTGCAAGGGCCAAAGTGACATATCCTTTAGCTGTGAATTCAGTTTAATAATCCCCCAGCATGCACAATGTATCGATTGCATTATCAACAATTTCCTTGGATTGCAGTTGCAGTTTCGAAGATTTAGTTAAAAAGTTGAGAGCAGTAACAGACTTAATATTAGATCCAGAATACTCGTCCATTCTTGCTGCAAGATTTCTTTTACAGAATTTGACAGCAACAGATATGTCTTTGGCTTTATGGACTGCAATTGCAGAGACAATTATAGGGATTGGCCCAAAACACATGCCATGTGACAAGTTATCGGTTGAGGCCATCCTTTGGCCATTGCAAACAGCAAATGTATTTACCAATGTAAGTATATTATGTCTCTATGTATTCTTCTCTTATGTATCTTTTCTTCATCTTTTTACTCGCTTGTTTATTCCATGTGTATGTAATTCTTCAATTGTATCAAATTTTTACAAAGGCCTATATTATTTTCAGATAAAGGTTACTGCAATGACGTGGTATGTACTGTATGATTCTTTTTATCCAAAACTGAAACATATTGAGATCCTTGTGAAGTCTATAACGACATTCCTCTTTAATGCAACGGAAGTGTGTCCTGCAAAAACATATTTCAAAACCTGTGTTACACTCTGCGTGTTGAAACACAAAATGATTGAACAGTCTTGTAAGTACATAAAAACTTTTTATTTTGGTATAGATTACACATCTGCCGAAATTACATGTTATAAGCTCCGTTTTTTTTATCATGCCTGTATTTTGAGATTACCAGGTTGAACATAATAATACCTTTTCAGTAGTTCGAAAGTATTGTCAAATGCGACTAATCGTTATTTTAGGCAGGTGTGTCCCTACTCCTTACAGATAGAAATAGTTTTCGATATATTAGCAACAGATGATTAGAAAAGGCATTCATAAAGTCCCGTCAACAGTTAACGAAGCTCAGACTCAGCCCAAGACCCACTTGCTGTAATCTTGGTGATTGTAGCTTCAATCTACACTTCATTGTAAAATCAGTGAGACATAATAAACATGAATGAAGCAAAACTATTGCATTTCTATTTTAAATTATTTAATATTTATTATTTTTCTTCATTTTCCAAATTTAACTGAAATGCAGTACTTTTGGCTCAGTTAACAACATCACTCAATGTTCTAAAGTAAGTCTATTTAGAATACTACTAAAATTATATATAATAATATGTTGTACAATATTTTATTCAATGAGGCAACTTGGGTTTAGCTAGTTACTTTGATGGGTGTTTGATGATTCTTTAGTAATATGATGTTGCTTAACAAAACAATACAAGTAATAAATTATCTATTTTCAAAAATTAAATTATTTATTTTCTGTTATTGCAGGTTCTGCATGTGAAAAAGAATTGGAACTGCTACATCTCTTGACCAGTCGTTTTGATAATTACCACGATTATGAACCAGTGTTTCCTCTATTGGTGGATAGAATTATTGCTGCAGCGACGATTGTACTAACAAACATTCATGAAACTGCTGCTCGTTACATATTATTCTGTATGAAGAAAATGATAAAAGTTATGACTGCGGCATGTACACAGCTAAATAATGTTAGTATTGACTTAAAGTACCTGCATATATGTTTTTACCTTTTCAGTATAGATGATAAGTATGTTAAACAAACATCAATTTCTGTTGCAGGCCTACTTCATATTATCCTTCATTGAAACCTTGTTGAAGTCATTAGATTCATTAGTACAAGTTGAATCATATCAAAGATTTATTCCAGTTATTATTGATGAAATTATAGATTGTTCGCCATATTTATCCCGACAATCTTCAACAAAAAATTCAGTTCTTTCTGTTTTGAAAACATTGAAGTCAAAAATTGTTGAAACTGATGCCAGTTATGAAAAGGTAAAAGCAATTATAGACGATATTGAAAAAGAAACACGGGCCAAAGACAAAACTCAAAATGATAAAAATAATTTCACAACACCGAAACCAAAAGAGGATAAAAAGAGAACTAAAAAAAAGGAGGCAAGTATCGTGAATACAGTCGTAGAAAACGGAGAAGAGTATGTTGTAGTAAAATCAAACTGGAAATTCAATCCTAGAAAATTAACAGAACATCAAAAGGAACAGCTGCAAAGGAAGAGAGAAGATATTCCTGCTTTATATCAAGATTTATCACAATCTCAAGATGAATTTAAACTTGTGTCATGGAAGACAGATTCACAAGATACATCTAATAGCAGTAAATCAGAGAGCAAATCATGTAGTAAGTCGGGCACTAATGAAACTGCTACAGATGTGCTTTCAAAATTACAAAGCTCTGATGTCGTACCTAAAATATTGGAAAATTTCTTCGCCGAAAATGTTAAGAAAGATAGTCCTACACCTGCAAAAGATGTATCACCTGCTGATAAAAATGTAAAGACAATACAGCCTGTTACACCTAAGAATACTAAATCACCTCGAATGGCTTTGAAAGATCGAGTCTTTCGCAATGTAAGAAACTTGATTGAACATTCAGAAGTTCAAAAAGAAAATAAAATTGCAAAATCTTCAGAAGATTTAAATAAGACTGAAAGCATTATAAAAACCCCAACACAGTCTAAAAGGGATGATACGGCTAATGTCGTAAATTCTGCACCACCAATGATTTCAGCAGATAGGCCCTCGCGTGTTAAAAGAAAGCCCAAAAAATTCGATGAGCTTCACTTGCTTATGCGTTCTAAAAAGAGTCGCCAATCTTTAACCGGCTTGAAATCGAAAAATGAGACAAAACAATCCAATCCTGACGCTCTTCCTTCATCTGAATCTTCAGAGGATGCTAGTCCTCCAGCTATTATTGTGCCTGGAGAACAAGAGATGAATGAAATAAATGATGTACAAGACGCTGAGGATGTTAACAGTGCTGGGACTAAAAAAGTTATTCAGACTAATGATAATTTACCAAAAGCAGAAACTGATATTAGTAATGAAACTATAATTAAAGAAGTTCGAAACGCGGTCATAGAATTAGAAGATAAACCAAAGGAAGATGACAAAGTTGAATGTTCAAACGAACAAAAAGTTGAAAGTTCAAATGAAAATAAGCCTTCGGAAGCGATGATCGAGACTTCAAATGAAAATAATTCTATTGAAATTATTGTAGAAGGTTGTACTGAAAAGAAGGTAGAAATTCCTATGGAAAAGGGGATGGAAATTCCTGCGAAACACGATGACGAAAGTTCTAAAGAAAAGGAGGTTGCAACTGTTAATGAATCTGAAATTGAGGTTTCTAGTAATAAGAAGGACGAAACATGTAACATTGTTAAGGCTAAAAAAGCCAAAAAAGATAGGGAAAAGTCTAATATCATCAATGACGGCCGAATTAATGATAAACAGGATAAGAGTTATGATAATAAGGAAGAAATTCCCAATGTCGAAAATGGTGACATATCAAGTCAAAGACAAACAAGTCCTAGCACAGTTAATTCTAAAGAGCTGACAACACCACATCAAGATTTAAAGAATAAAGGGACTGAAGAACAAAAGTCAACCACTAAAAAGAGCGTTAGAAAATCGAGGATCGAAAAAGAATTGGCAATAGACATGGTAGAGGGACACCCGTATTTAACAATGCAGTCACAGAAACGATTGACCAGAAAGGCTTTAGAATCTGCTGGCATAGATCGAAGAAAAAGTTTAATTGAGAAGCTTAACAAATCGAAATCCGAAACTAAGAGTGACAAGAAATCCAAAGAGAAAAATAGAGATAGCGAGAGTTCTAGCTCAAACTCCTCACTGACAGTTGATGATAGCCAAGGACAAGATGCTGAAATAAAAGATCAAACTTCATTTACAGAAGATATGCCATACTCGGACGATGTTATTGAGAGTTCACAAGACTCCACTATTACAACTATATCTGTTAAATCAACAAAGAAGGTTTCTAAGAAGATTCCTGTTGTATCTTTGGAAAAAATGGACATTCCTTCTGATAAAGCTGGCAAAATTAATGAATCTCAGAGTATATTAGACAGTGTAGTAGTCAGTGTTTCTGAAATAGCAAATGCCAATCAAGAAGGTAAAGATGATAGTGAATTACCACTGAACAAAACTGCTTCAGAAGGACCAAGTCAAGTGGATCTTACTGAGAATATGGATACTGAACCACTTGAAGATAAAGATCTTTCAGAAGTTGTGATAATTAATGATGATTTGCCAGCACCACTAACTATAAGCAGTGATGAGACTGAAGTTGGGCGAGAAACTCAAGAAATTGCTGAAGCTGACACTCAACCAACCGACCCTAACACTTTCATGGAGGTTGATGTTATTCAAAAGAATACAGATACAAGTTTAACAATTGTTGACAGAAAATCTCTGTCTAAAAATAACTCCATCAGCAAAAAATCAGACATTCCTATGGAAGATGTAACTATAACCTTGTCTGATTCAGCAGTTGTGGAGTTGGAAAAAGAGAGTGGGGCATCATCGCCTTCATCGTTTGGAGACGACGCTAAACGAAAGCAAGATTTCTTAAACAACACATTAGAGATATCACCAATCAAAAATATGAGTCCTGAGAGAAACAAAAAGTCACCATCTCCTGACACTAGCAGTGATTATGTAGTGATAACATTATCGTCACCTGTCAACAGTAATGGTGAACCGATTGATAAGTGTGGCTCACCTGAAGTTTTTACTGAGGACAAAGTATCTCCTGATAAAAGGGATCAGTCACCCCCTAGAGTTGAAATCACTGTTACTAACACTAGCCCTAGTTCTTCTCTGTCTCTCAAGAAGAATAGGCCTCAAGTGCGAGCAGGAGGTCGCGCAGCACAAATGTTAGGATTGTGCTGCGTCCCTGATATAGTCCAAACTATTATAAACCTGGAAAAAGGTGAAACAGAAGAGATCAAAAAGACAAGCTCGACAAGTACACCGGCTAGAAGAAACTTACGA
This sequence comes from Agrotis ipsilon, assembly GCA_028554685.1. Classification (NCBI taxonomy): domain Eukaryota; kingdom Metazoa; phylum Arthropoda; class Insecta; order Lepidoptera; family Noctuidae; genus Agrotis; species Agrotis ipsilon. Next base: position 4,994,467 of record CM052968.1, read on the forward strand.
ATCTTGTACAACTCTGTTAGTGAAAATGTCGAGCCTCCAAGTGAAAATGAAGACAGTGAGAATTTCCTCAAGTTCCGGCGATCGCTGCCCGCAGTCGACAGCAGTCCATCAGGTCCCATACTGAAAAGGAAACTTGTAGAGATTGCTGACGATGCCACCGTATCGCCTGCCAGTAAAGTGAGTATTACTGTTGACTGAAAGAAGATTTTACAAATTAAGGGATTTTTACAAAAGGTGATTTTTTTTTTTTTCAGAGAAAGAGAGTGAGCTTCCATGACCCTCCAGTGTCAACGACGGTATCAGTTCAGAAGTACATTGATCCGAGTGGCGTACGGTCACCGCAAAATTCGGCTCATAAACGTCTTGAAAGACAATTGCGCCAACAACACACGCCTTCGAAGTCACCAAAGAGATTAGACCATGCATTTAAATTGGACACTGTGTTGAATAGAGCTGTTGAAAGTTTTACAGAAACTACCGTAATTAGTACTCCCGACGATACTCAACCCTTCTCTCTAGATGAAACTCCTGTTGTTGAAATTGTCAGAGCGAGTGAGTTAAATGACACTGATCCTATATGCCCGGAATTAGTAGATTGTAAGGACCCCATTGACAACATTGCCGGTGAATTATCTTCATATGCGATGAAGTCACTACTCGTAAAAGAATTAGTAGGTAAAGTGGAAACCATTGGTGATTTGGCAAAGATGACAGAACTTGAAGTTAATAGGTTATGCATTAAAGCACCTAAAGTCAAGGTAGCGAAGAAAGTGTTAACTGATTATGTTTCTAAGTGGAAACCGCCTTGTGATGCTACGGTGAACATTGATGAGGCCATCTTTGATGAGCCTATGCCTGTACCAGACTTGAAGACTTATATTGATATGGCAGCGCAAACGAGCACTAATGTGTGCGTCGAGACGGAAGTGCAAACAGTAGCTACGCCGACGAGTATATCGTGCATACAGACCGAGACTACTCCAACTACACATACCTTCGCACAGACTGACGAATCAGGCAGTAAATCTACTGCAGATATTGTTAAATCATGTTTATCAGAGGTAAGCATTAACTTATAAATGTATGTTCTTGATAATATGAACTTTAACTCAAAGGAATTGCAATTAGGGCTTAAGTCAAATTATGTTAAAATCTAAGGCAGTTGTTTATTTGTATGGTTAATATTGTAATCTAGAAATAGGAAGCATTTTGCCAAATATTTATATTTTATTTATTTTTCCAGAGACCAGACTTTGTGGAGCAAGTCGGTGAACAATTAGAAGACTCATCTATCCAACAGATAACTGACAAACTGCCATTTGGTGCTATAACTGAAGTGTTAATGAAGAAGATCACTCCATCGGACGCTAAAACTCTCTTGAATAGAGTGTTAGAGGACCAGTGGAACAGCTCCACAGAACAGAACCGTAGTCATAAGGAATTATCATTTATTCGAGAATACATGTGCGGCAGGTTTGATCCCAGAGATTTGATTCTGTTTTGTAGTGAACTGCTGAAATCTGCATATGATAAGACTATAATACCTTAGTTAAGTGCTTTACAGTACTGTAGAGTTGTTTATATACTATATTTAGATTAAAGTACGATTTTTAATTGTAGTCAGTAAAATGACAGGTGCAACTGTCACTGATACAAAAAAGGGTGACCCGCTACAATAGTGATGTTCGGCAATCAATAGACTTAGACATTTTCAGTCATGCTTTATTTTATTGTCAAAGCCTTTTCATTGTAAATATTTAATACCTAACGTATTAAATAATACGATTTTAGAATTATGGACCTTATATACCAGTATATTAACATTTCTCACTACAAAATTATTACACAAGCTGGAAAAAATGTATTGAGATTCAGAGGAATTAACACTAGAAAGTCGGGAATTTACAAGTAACTTTATACGTTTTTATTCATTACGGTTGTCATTGATTCCGACTTTCGACTCCGATTCTGCACGGTATATTCAGAATCGGAATCAGTTACATTTATAATGAATGAATCCACATATTCATCTATGATGTGGTCAAGTTGACACATTTTGTCTTCGACTTTTATGGCGTGGTTGATGCACTTTCTCCAATTTTCAGGCGTCACTTCTTTCAGGCCTTCTTCAAATAATTGCTTTACGTCTTTTATTTTAAAAGTTTTATTGTTCCTGGCGACGCACCCCTTTGCTTGAGCCCAAACTAACTCTATTGGAATGAGCTCACAGTGATAAGGAGGCAGACGCAGGATTTTGACACCGTAATCAGCAGCCAACTCTTCCACAGCATAGCGTTCGTATTTAGATTTTTGTAATTTTACTATTTCTATTAATTCAACCTTTATCATTTTAGGTTGATATTGAATTTGTTTTTCATCCAACCACTGAATAATATCAGCCTTCCGCCAGTTTGAAGTAGGGATACGCTCGACTTTTCTTGAATGGTACGGTGCGTTATCTAAAACCAGCACCGCATTTGGCTTTAAATTTGGCAAAATGTTTTTAAGCCATTCCTCAAAACACTCCGAGTTCATTTCTTCATGATAGTCCATACAATTTTACTACGATTCAAACATAAGTAAACCGGCTTCTACAAAACCTTCATCACTGCCTATATGTGAAATTATTAGGCGATAAATGGACATATGTCTTCTTCGATAAATGGACTATGCAACACAAAAATAATTTTTCATTTCTAAACAGTAGTTCCTGAGATTAGCGCGTTCAAACAAACAAAGAATCAAACTTTTCAGCTTTATAATATTAGTATAGATTTAATTACCTACCGATACACGCTTTCTTCTGTTTAATTGGCGTAAATTACATTTTTTTATTATTTAGAGGCAACTTGATATTGAATTAAAAACAATGTAATCTTGATTAACTTTTAATTATTAAATCTCGATTAACCACATCACTATTTATTTGGGACGAAAAACCTGCAACACTGGAAATGTCATTTTACTGACTACAATTAATAATCGTACTTTAGATACGGTTCACTGTATAAGTGGCGAATTGCGAGTTTGCTGGCTCGTTTGACTGATTGATTGCATCAATACATAGAGAGTTTGCAAGTGTAATGCATCCTGCCACAGTGGCTCGTATCTAATCGTGCTGTTACAATGTTTTGGCCACGTATCTTTATATTTTTTATTAATTGAAAGACGTGATATACTCTCTTAAATTCTCGTAGTAAAGAATTGATTTTTATTACTTTTTAACATTCAGTAGCATATTGTATTGCTATAATGTGACTGTATGATACTGTTGTATGAATGTAGGTATGTTTTAAGAAGCTCGCATATTGTTCGTTGAGTGCGAGTTATAATTTAGCATTTAGTGTAACCACATAGTACCTAATTGTGATAGAAATATCTGAATTCTATAAAATTAAATAAAACACGAGAGTTAATAAAACTAATTTTTATTTAATGTAAAACAGGTAATATTTACATTATTCAGTCATGATGAGTGACCGCTAGCGATCACAAACATTAAATTCTTACATAACACACGGAACAAACACTAGAGCCACTTGTTGTTATCACCACAAATGCAACGACGGAACATGTCTTCACAGACAGAACACAGTTATTTGAAAGAAATAGGAGTAAAATATTAGTTGTAGAATAGCATAAACATTAATACGTACGACAGAGATGGAACATGGCATCGAGATATAATATCACAACTAATATTTACAGCAACCCATCAAGGGAGGTAGTGGTTAAAGCTTTTACTTGTATAAACATGAATATTTAATAAAATTCGTAATTAGTACATTAAAAACTTATTTGTGGAAACTTCGATTTGTAATTTTAAAGGCGTTTTTTCTAAGAAAGCAGTAGAATGTATTTTTCAATCGTGAAATCATTCGAGTAAAAAAATTCTAAAGGACAAACTAATGTCAGTATGATAGTTAAATAAGAATATAAATATGAGAATAGTTATGCAATATGCGAATTGAATTTGAATATATCAACAGTATTTTATATTTCCGATCAGTTTCCAAAAAAAAGTTTGCATTGCACCTCCGCCTTACACACTTATTTACACACCTCTAATTATCACCCACCCCGATTTTATATCACACTAAATAGACTTCTTATATTATTTAGACCATATGATTGCCAAATTGGTTATGATTGTCTAAAGCAAGTATACTGACTGAATTGGTAGTTGTTAAGTTGTAGGAACTAGTTGTAATAAATTATTTTGTAAAAACATGAATTTTTCACTTGCTCCTTTAAATATTTGCATTATACTAACACATGCTTATGATATACATATTAGATCGTTTCAGTGATTTTAGGCCGCTTCCTCATTGGCTTTACCGTTTTGCGAATACCATCATTGGTATCAAAAACTTACCGAGCGCCATTGCAATGATACGTACTTTTTGAAACGGGTTCATTGGAATAAAGATGCGATAAGTATTCCTTAGCGAGCTATTGAATCCAAAATCTAGCCATAACGATACCGAAATGAGGGAGGGTCCTTAGATTGAATTGCAATACATATATTCATTGTATGCTGTAATTGTGTCTTTAAAATTCAAAGTATCCGATTATAAAACTTATCTTCGGCGGCATTTCACAATATTATACTAGGGATTTAGCGATTAACAATCAAAACCTCTCCTTAATCAGCCTTGTACCAAAATCTCGAAATACTTATTAATCTACTAGTTACATTTACTAACATATAATTACATATGTTTTGCCTCCCGAATCAATAACTTACTTATAGATAATATCGTTATTGAACCGATCGTACTTTGGTGTACTACTGAGCTTTTTTTTTCATATGAAATGAAGTCAAAAAATATATAGAGAAGTAAAATTATAGCAATTTATCTACATCCTCCATACAGCTGTCAAAATAATAATATCTTGAATGAGAGATAGAAAAATAAATGATTGTTTATATCTGTTACGATAGAGTTGATGATATTGTATTTCTGAACATCATATTTAAATAAACAGGCTGGTAACTGAACAGCTGTAAGGAGAAGGTAGTTCTGTTATTTATAATACACTACTTATTTTGATTTTGGCATAAGGCTTTATACAAAGCTCCATTTAAATTTCTAACTAAACATTGATGAAAAATAGTTTATATCACTCCCGAAAAACACTTGACACCTTCAAGAAAAAGCGTTCATATATCAACATAGTGTTCTTCACTTTCTAGGAAATTAAACTACTGATTTCGTTTTTTACGAAGGTAGCTCTTTGCTTTGGTCCATAAATTGAGCACTCGATTTATTTTAAATATTATTTTAGAGAGGTTAGGCGGTCACTGTCAGGGAAAACGCATTTCTGCGACGTAGTCTAAATGTTCTAAGTTATGATGTGAGTTGGAGCGTCGGGGAGCGCGAGACCTGTGGATATTGTGCTGTGAGTGGGCTCGCATCACTCTATACGTGCCCTCACGACGCGGCCCTGCATCACTTATTTTTCGCGTCGATGATACCCAGTCATCATCGCGCGTCCGCGATACTGCCGGGGGTTTCCGGTAATTGTCGAAAACCCGACGATTGTCTTCACAGCGTTGTCGTTGCCAATTACGATCCATATCGTGGCCGTAAAGATCTAATTCACCGGATGGCTGGAACTGGCTTGCCGAGTTCTGGCAGTAACTAGATCGCTTCCACCCGTTCTCGTATTTCTTCTGACCGTTTTCATCATCACCTATTTGCCGTCGTTGCGACTGGTTGGAACTGCTTTCACTTGTGTCCTCACCTGATGTGCCTATACCGAGATCTTTTTCATCGCCATAAATCTTGTAAATACCATTGGGATTTATATTCTTGCCGTGATATACTTGGTCATTTAGAACTAGCTGCGGGTGTGGTATACAGTAGGGATTGGGAAAAGGTTTTTCTAATTTTGCCATTTTAATATCATCTTCCCTTCTCGTACAAGAGCCAGGTCCAAAGAGCGACAAAAGGACGGGAAGTAGGAAGAGACCATGCATTGCTCCGAAGAATATTACCATGAAGACCATTTTGAAGAATACAGAGAATATGTAACTGTCCGCTAAGAGCAGAGCTATTACGCCCAGAATAGTACTGAATGATCCTTGAACGATGGGCAACCCAAGGGAGTACAAACACTCGCTGACTTTTTCGTCAGGGTGCTTGGCTTTAGACGCCATGTAAGCATAACATATATGTGCGGTGAAATCAACAGAGAATCCGATGCACATGATCAAGTTTATCATGGATATGGAATCAAGGTTAATGTCCCAGAGAGCCATGTAGCCAACTACACCGATTTCAATGGATATAATACTGAACGCCACCCACAAAGAGCAAAGGATGTTAGGAATGAATACAAAAGACGTGATCATCATCATAAGAGCACCGTAGCATAAATTCTGAAGAGAAGTTGGCCTCACAAGTTCGAACTGAAACAAAAATAAATTGTGTTAATCAGGATTCTTAACATCTTATTTATATTTAAAAAAATATAGGTTGTAAACACACCTGGTCGAAAAATACGAAATAAGGATGGAATACAGAGGCGTTCAGAGGGGACTGAGCCACGACGTTTCTTAGTGCTCTGACCATTTCTTTCTCATGGTTTGTTCCGCTGATGTTCACTGCTTGTACTAGGAATCTCGAAGCAATAATTCGATTGCCTTCTTCGTTGAATCTCACGTCAAGAGAAAATGGGTTTGCTGGGAATAGCCACAACTGAAATAGAAAAGAAAAGTTTATGTATGTATGACAAAAACCTCTTATTCATAGAAATTTTGGTAGCTTCTAGACTATTTTGTATTAAAGCCTGTTGAAAGACCGATCGGAATAAACAAATCATTGTAACCGGATTCACTAGCGTGGGACGTCGCTAATCATGTAATTTCAATTGTCCAATTTAATTCAAATTGTACCAACCTCTTTAAGATTCTGAATGAACTCATCCTCATTATCGATAGTCACGTTCAAGTAGTCGTTGTTTCTCGATACGTAGTCCACGAAAGTACGAAGCCAAGACTCTGTGTACAGCGAATTGGATATGTACGACGTATTCTCCAAACTCTTGGTCAAAGCTTCCACTTCATCTTGCACTTTTGGATCAGAATAATTGTATTCGCCACTTATAACCACCTGTAACAGGAAAGGCCGGTATGTGGCACATCATTTCTTTCATGCGAAAATATGGTATCACCTAGCTAGAAGAACATGCGTGTTAACTGGGTTTTCATGTTCGGAAAGTGGTCAATTTATGCCTTCAAGAATGCTCGCCATGTTCTTGAACATTCAAGTGCCAAAATACGCAGTTGAATCAAGTATTCAACTGGTAGCTTATTGTATGAGCTCTGCATAATACGCGTAAATTGAACTTGTACGACAAATATCTTAGATTCTTACCTGAATTCTATATGGGAATTCTCTGTAATATAGATCTTCACGATCAAAGAACTCTACAGAGTATGAATCCACTTTGGACAGTTTCCTTCTTTCTAAACCTTCTTTGAGATTGGTCACACCGTACCCTGCTCCTGCTAGATATGCGATGAAAATTACGATAACGAGAGTTTTCACATAGCCGTTGTTCAGTAAATCTGCCATTGTTGTGCGGAAGAAAGCCATGATGACGTGTTCTTTATTGTCTACTGGGTTATCAGGATCGGCTGGGTCTATTCCACCACTACAGAACATTCTATACATCCATGATTTTTCTTCTGAAAACAAAAGTATTTTGTATTTTTTGCAATGATGCTTGATGGTTAGTAGATAACATATTGAGAGGAACAATGTTCCTTACTGCTAGTGTGCAGTGTGGCATAATTTAAAATAATTTTTACCTTTCCTGGCCCTCGATTCTGGCAACACTTTCATCCAAGTTATCGTATGTCTATTCTGTTTTTCGCGGTAGCCTGATACAGCTACACATCCGGCAAAGAATGTCAGATGCCACACGAAAGTGAAGCATACCGCGAGACCTATAATGTGAAAAAAAAATAGCTTATTAGTATTTTGGTTACTGGTAAGACTGGGACTTGTTTCAAAACTCTTGCCGTCCTGGTAATCAAGGATCCTGGTGTTCAGAGAAAAGAATTTAAATATACGGACAGAACAATTTCGTCATCCGTACTTATTACTCATTCTGATAAAAGACGTGGACTTCGTGTTTGTGTGGATTCTACGGTAGTTACTATTTTTTGTGTAAAAGCAAAGTTCATCGAACTTACCAGAGTACATGCAGAATATTTGCACCGACGGGAATGGCGAGAAGATGCCGATGAAGAACGAGAGCATATCAGTAACGGAAGTGATCGTAATGGACACCGCTGCCTCTGACAACATGATAGCCATCCGTTCTGGCACCGGCAGCTTTGGCGATGCTCGTCTCCACGCCGCTAACATCACGAAGGTGTCGTCGATTCCAATACCTGGAATATTGCAATACAAACATTCATCGTTTTGTGACAAACACGTGACAGTGGGTGTAATATGGTTGAGACAATAAGTGGTAAATGTGGTGTAAGTTAACAAAAGGTGGAAAAACGTGACTGAAATAAACCACACATGAAAACCACAAGAATGAATTTCATAAGAAGAGTCGTCATAAACTTGTAAAAATTGCATTGTGTAGAAACTTACCAATCATAAGGAAGGGTGCAGCCAAATTAATACCAATGAAGGAAATGCCTAAATATATGGCGCATCCGAAAGCTGCTGCCGTGGCCATCACAGCTGAGATGTTGCCCAGCAAACCCAGCCAAGGTTTCGAGCGAACCCAATCGCCCATCATACAGGTTACTATAGAGAATATCCCCATAAGAATGAAAGTGGAACTGAAGAACGGTATGACTGTCCTCGTGTTCTTCTCTAGTTCGTGGTCGAGGGTACGGGAGGCGAATCGAGCGACGGAGATGTGTTTGAAGCGTCCGGTGTCTTCTGCTATACCGACTGCGTCCAGAAAAGCGTCTTCCCATGCCGCGCCTCTGTAATTAACAAAAAATATCTTAATATGTTATACCTTCATACATAGAACTTTTGAGTCATCAACCCAGCTTGTGACATAATACATCATTTCAGCCCATTCTCTAAATGTATTTCTTCAAAATCTAAGCAGGAACCTTTCGAAATATTGACCCACAATTCTTTAAACTCTCTGCCTTTCCATTCGTATTCTTGTCCAATATTACGCAGTGTTTAGTATTCGAAACGATTTCTTAAACGGTGTCAAGATCGAAGTCTTATTATCTAAGTCTCTAAGTTATAGTGTCGTGTGTTTACACAAAGTGTAATGCTATTGAAATTCAAAACAAGTCATAAAAAGTTAACTGAAGCAGAATGAGCGCAATAAATAAGTAGGTAAAATATAGAAACGCTCATTGTTTCCTTCCAAAACGTAGGTAATCAACGCTTCAATCATCTCTTCCTCGTATTGCATGCATGGCTGTGGTAGTAACTTGTACTTTACAGTTATTTTAAAGGATATCCTTTATTAAATGTAAGATAATACTGATCTACACACGATCTGCATTCTGACTAAGTATTTGCTGTTATTAAATTATTGGTTTCAGTCAATTTTAATAAAAATAAGTGGTATTATATTTCTCACCTTTCCTCCAATTGCAATTTAGTGTCCGTTCTCACAAACCAGACTAGTTGCACAGCTGGTACGGACACTATGATGTCATCCACTACCTTAGACCCCCCGAAGTAAACTGGGAACGCATGTGCCTCCCATGTTACAGGATTGAACATTATAGGAAATGTTAGATTTAACTCGCCGCGTTCTACCTGTGAAAAGCAAAAACAACAAGGTTTATATTAAAGGTAATAATGCTTATTAAGTATTAAAAGTACATATTCTTGTTAAGGGAGTGGCTCTTTTTGACTACAGCTTTCAACTTGGAAATGTTCGTCTGACATTAACTAGAGCACTTTATCGGTGACTGACTAATGTACCAAGCTGCTAAAATGAAGATAGTGCCATCGTATCCAGCAGCCCGCGGAAGTCAATCAGCGTTGTACAAAACATCTCATCAAAAACTGGAAAAATAACAGTGTACTTTTCGTGCGCTTGTCATGATGATTATAAGCAGGTACTTAGTTCCTTTACCTAGTCGACCTTGCCTACGCCGGAAAAGCACTAGGATGTAGAATGATTCTCTGCGAAGGTAATTGAGGCTAAAAGGTACTTCTCAATGCAAAGGTAAAGGTTTTACTAGTTCCTCAAAGGACCGGCATGTTTTGTGAAGGCGTGACATTCGTCTAATCACACGTACAAAGAATTTCCATTAACTATAGCTAGAAACATGACGAATCCTTGTGGGTGCAAGATCTCTCGAGAAGGATGCTTGGAATATAAATGACTGATGACACATTGTTATGCCTTTGTAACTGAGTAATGGTCCTAGTGTTTTATGATGTGCTGGCTTTATTGTAATTTTAATAACAATAGAAAGATTGCTTCAAAGGTATATGTGTAATCTTAAAGCGTGTATTTGCCTAATATTGCAGTAACTGAAAGCAATACCGTTACAAAATTGCGTACGTTTTTATTTTGTCATTGTTCTCTTTATGGCTAGGAGATGACATTATGGTGGTGTTCTATGCTGTAGGTTCAGTGAGTTACACCATGATTAAAGTATTTGAATGTGTATGCAAAATAATTTTTTAGGGACTATGAAAAAAGATGTTGCATAAGCCCATGAAATTTCGGCAGAAGATCTCCGGCCACCGTAGGCGCGGGCATGCGGACAGCGAGTAAAGGGCAACTCGCTGTCCGACCATGGACCATGCCCGGGTCGACGGCGCGTCGTGTTCCACGCGCGCCTCAAAGAGCGTCAGCAAAATGATGGGGCCCTCTCACAGAGGGCCAAAGCCTGCCGAGGTCGCGGGACTTATTTCCATCACCGTGACCCCGGAAAATAAAGGACTATTGAAGGACCCGTGGATTTTAGTCAGTAGAAGTCTGGCAATCCCTTCCACCCTGCCCGGGGTGGGAGGACTCATTTGATGACTTTACCACGCAAAAAAAGCCCTTGAATTTTTTTCTTTCAGATGTTCTGTTACATGTCAGTCTGTTCTTAAAATATGGTTTTGTTTTGATTCCATTTATTTTTCCTGGTCTTCAAAAATAAAACCAATTAATTCATCGATAGTCTGACACAGCTAAGTCTAATACCGTTTTCTCTGATGCTAATGTTTTCTAGCGGTCGGAAAATCTCATATAGGTAGGTACCTGCTTATACCTGTGTAGCTCCTTTTCATTTTTCATCTCCTTAATTTATTCAACAAAGCAAAGTAGTTAAATCTCAGTGTGCGGTCTGCGGTTAAAAGCTCGTAATACCTATTATCGGTAGGTACCTCCTGTTATATTTTCTCTAACTGACTATTGTTTAAGAAACGTCAATGTTTAATTGTGATGAATCATTGAACGGAGTCCGACTTGACTTGCCTTGCCTTGACTCAATGTCTTAAATCGGTATGAATTGAATGTCAATCAGGTGTCAAAAACCCATGGTATTGACGCGAATTTCCTGATGGGCTGCACCTGCAATGTCATTGACATGGTTCGCCATCGATAGCATTGTATTGTTCGGCAAATAAAAATACCTAGTGGAAGTATTCTGGCTTGTTTTTTTTTTTTAATTTCAACTCTACCTACTTCGAGTAAGTTGTTGTTCGAAATATGGAATGAATACGGTAGTTTTAAAGTTCAGTGTTGCCATTGTGTGAAAAATATTTCAATATGGTGGTCAGTTTCAAAATTTTAAATATATTTTGCCTTAACTTTGAGTGCTGGCTCTGTAAATCGTAAAGAAATGTAGGTAATAAACTTGATATATTTATTGTTTATCGATAAGTCTCCCAACTTCATTCACAATTAAATTAAAATTGTTTGGAATATTATTTAAAGAAGTAAGCAGGTATAGATAACGTAATATTCTTCTGTATTATAATATAAACGTAATAAAGGCAATAATTGAAATTTGTTTACGAAACATTCATACATTGTTTATTTTTGCCTTTACGTTTTTGGCAAACTGATAAATAGTTTTATGTTTCCCATCATCATCAACATCATCAGCCGGAAGACGTCCACTGCTGAACATAGGCCTCCCCCATGTTTCCCATACATTTATAATTTAATTCTCATTTATCGTTATCTCTAGCACTCTAAGCAATCAATTTGGAATCCTAACATTTCGTGTGCTTTGGGCGTATTTTAGCTTACCCAAATACGTGAAAAGTATTGCATGCCTACCAAGAAAGTAGGTACTTATATGCTGCACCTGTTTTAAAGGAACGTCTTCATGGTGAAAGTCCAAGTCCAAAGAAATCGAAAGCGGTTTATGTTTACGTAGGTATGCAAGCATATAGAACACTAGCTGTTGCTCTCGTTTTCACCCCGCTGCTGGGCCCTATTGGTCGTAGCGTGATGTTATAGTCTTTCTCGATTTATGGGCTATCCAACACAAAAATATTTTTTCAATTCGAAACATGAGTTCCTGAGATTTGCGCGTTCAACCAAACAAACTTGGCTTATAACTCAAAGTCAAAGTATCTTTATTGTGGGCATAATATGTAAGTTACAGGTCTTAACGATATACTTAATAAAGTATCAATATGTCACGCCTAATAGGTATACAATAATATTGGCATAAAAATTTAGAATTATTAAAGATGGAGAATTGAATAATTGTATAATTATGTAAAAGTACAGTGAAACTATATTATGGTCAACACTAAGCTAATGCATGTCAAATACGGTGAAACTAATACAATATGGTCAATAGTTATCTATACGTGTTTTGGTTCAACTGAAAATGTGTAGGTACTGACCGCTGTGACCACTTTTTAGTGTTCATTGATTTAATACTTTCATTTGTTGTTATTATTGATTGTGAGACAATGCCACATTTACTAACCATAAACTATATAAAAGAAAAAAAAAAATGAAATAAGTAGGTAGGTAAATAATGGTCATCTTCAATGGTCAAGAGCAATGTAATGAAATAATTTTAGGAACTCACAATGCCCCTACATAACCTACCCTACAACTATTCCCCATAGATTTCCCATCTAGGTATGATTGTGATAAGATGTCACTATAATTACGCTCTACGGTCCGAAAAACGTACTTTATTTTTGATCTACCCGCATTATCCAGTCAACCCTCGGTCATGGCGCTTGCAACAGCGCCGAAATATCGGGAGCTCAAAATAATGAACATTCACGGAAAATATCCCGTAAAGTGACAATATTGATTTAATTTTAAATCGTGAAAGTTTAAAACATTGTTTAAAGTTGTGTGTGTGGTGTTAGCTATTTTTTGATATTCTGACTTTCCTATAAAAACATAGTCCAGTAATTCGCGTCAACAGTTCAACTCAGTGAAGAGCAGTTAAGGTTCAGCAGAGGACGCAAACATCAGTAACATGTGAGTAACAAATCTAAATCAACCGCAGTACAACTGCAATGATAGAATAAGTATTTTCTAGAATTCTACCAGGGGGACGCGGCTCAAGGCCACAGATTAACAAGCTCAGTGACAAAGAGAATTGTTTAGTTGTGATCATAGACTTAAAGGATGGACTCAGCAATAACTGCATGAAATTGACCATCACTCTAGTAAGAAAGAAAACAATATGTGCATGAAACTCTATGCGAATAATTGTTTTCCTCTCTTTCTAGAAGGGAATATCTGTCAGTCAGCTAGGAAAGGCGCAGTCCATCTTTTTATGCGTATGGTTATTTATACGCCGCCTTTGTTATGGCGCGTGACAGTCATTAGTTTTCAAAAGGTACTTAGTGTTTTAAGGTACTTTGTAAGCTATATAAATATTTTGCAACTTATCATTGTCTTCATAACTTGAGCTAAAGAACAATCTAGGTAATCTCAAGCCTAAACTGTTATAGTTTCATCAAATTACCTAGTGTTATACTCGTACATGTAAATTTTTCAAAGTCTTCGTGTATGAGCATTAGGCTACTAATAGAGAGAGCATCACATGGTTTTAAAACTTTTTGTGACTCTGCATCACCCCAAGGCACGTCTATCTACCCTAGGGCGTGGTGATGAAGTATCTACCTACCGGTCCATGGATAATGTCCAGAGCATTAAGTCCGCCTTTGAACATTTTTATTTGAAAAGAGCATCAAGTTTAACTAAAAAGCTGGATGTAACAGAATGTGTGCTTGACTTACGTATCTACATGAGTTACCTGCCTATTCGAAACGTCGTATCTATGTTGGTAAAAATTAGTTGCTGTATTCAGTTTAGTGATCTTAATAATTTAACTTCGAGGGCTGCTAAAGCCTTCTAATTAATACTTATCCATTTATGCTTGTAACACTTCCTACAATCGAAATGCTTAGTCGAGAAATTCCCTTACCTCGCCAATAATCTTGTCCAAATTAAGTATGTCGTTGGTAAAGCACTGTCCTTCCCACCGCGCGCATTCGTCCTGGTAAGTGAAGGTGTCGCCATTGGGCATGGTGACCGTCATATTCTGTACCAGCTCGTCCAACTGTCGCAATTCCTTCCAAACTTCTGTTCGCAGCATGTTCGTGTTATTGTCCTTCGCTACTATTATTACTCTGCCGAATCGCCCTGGAAATATAAAGATTTGGTTATTTAACTTGATCCTCGTCGCCACATCCGCTTACTTAACATGTAAATATTTTACAACTAAATTTTTATAGCATAATAATACCAATCAAGTATTTATTAGATACACAATTAACCAAAAATGTGAATATAAAAAAAAATACAACAAAAATAAGTAATAGCAGCAATAAAAGTTACATAAAAAGTCTAATTAATTGTTTGTAAATGAAATTATCCACAAAATCTAAAATATTTTTTTCACATAGGCCCAACAGGGCACTTATAAAACGTCGGTAACAGGTGCTCAGGCTCTTGTAATACGATTTTGAACGCAGTGGACAAGCAGCGTGTGTAAGCATCAAAGTAAATGTTTTGTGCTGGATTAATAGTTCATCGACTCGCTAAATAATTGTTCAAGCAAAAAATTTACAACAAAATCTGTCTCTGCTTTAAGCGTGCCAACTAAAACAGACCGGTTTCTTGTAGGCTTCGCCATGTTCCTGTGATAAACCAACAAAGGAACAAAGCAATTTTTTTTTTAGGTTAACCAAATATGTGTGTTACCAACCTGCCCGCGTTATCCTCCCAACATTAAACCTATGTGAATAGTTGACTTTGAAATTTTCTTCGACGATCCTCCTCTCATATTTGCCTTGCCCACTGACGGGGGAGAACAGGTATTCTGGGTCCATTTCATAGTGGATTCTTTGGTAGCCTGTGATCATTAGCAGTGAGAGGAGAATGGGGATGATGATGAAGTAACCTGGTTGTCTGCCGACAACCAGACCGAGTTTGTAGAAGGATCTGTTGAGGACATCGTCCACGATTGTTAGTCTGCAACCCATCTGTAACAAAGAGAAATAGAGTAAGATAAGGAGAAAGAATAAGATGAACATTTCTATGATTATCAATATTTTCACAATAGAGCTTAAATGGTGCATGGTCTTCACTGTGACTGAGTTAAGTACAAAAGTAAGACAAGTCATCAAATCAATGCCTTATTATTTCTATAGAAATTGTGGTTTTGTAAATTGGTTTCCATTTATTTGAATGGGTTAGCGGAAAATTAAGCATCATTATTTTTTTTGCCAATGTTTAGACAGTTTTAGAATTTCGATTTACGTATGTTTATTTCTAAGAAGTCAAGAGCTCACCTCGAAAGAACACAATTAAGATTAAGCTATGGTTAAACAATGTATGGATAAACAATTTTGAAAACAAACACTGTAGTTTAACACCTCTTGGTTAACGGAAAATTATAACTCATAACTATGGTCTGCCAAGTTAAACTAACCGAGACAAGAATAATCTAGTCTGAATATATTCATACCCAATTACAAGATATTTAAACGCTAAACCGATTCATAGTAATTGCTCTAATTGCAGCTCGTTCTGACCAAGTAGGCAAGAACTTATCTAGTTTCTAATAGTCAATTAATCAAAAAATGGGGCGCCATTTTGAAATTGATGTTATTTGCATTCAAAAAATTCATTGGTTAATGACATTCTGCTGAAAGTTTAACATTTACTGTAGTAATCATAAAACATTGTGTCGGAAAGTAATTAAAAATATTAAATAACGAGGCGTGTCTACGCATTTAAATTCCTTAAACAGATGTCATGCATTGTCTGATGAGGACTTAGTTATGGAAGTGTGTGTCGCATTTAACACTGCCATTACGATTAATTATGCAATATAAATTACTAATTATTCTAAATAGGTGCACTGAGGATACTGATGAATGTATTTATTGATTATTATGCGAAGTATCAGCCATTCATAATAAAATGAACGGCAAAAAGAATATTTGTTTGAAAAACCTACAATAATATTATCAATTCAACGATTACTATGCCTGTGTGTCATACTTTTTTTTCACGTCTCAACAGGGCCGTTGGGACGTAAGTTACAAAGGTACCATAAGCACAGTGCCGGTCTCAGCCACTCAGTCCACTATCAGCGCCCTTGGGCGAGATTTTCTACGGCGCCCCCTAACTGCAATATAAACCCATTTTTTTTTAGCGTGGTAACATCATCAAATGAGTCCTCCCACCTCGGGCAGGGCGGGAGGGACTGTCAGACTTGTACTGACTTAAATCCATGGTGTCCTTCAATAGCCCTTTATGTTGCGGGGTCACGGTAATGAGATAAGTCCCGCGACCCCGGCAGGCCTTGGCCCACTAAAGGAGGGCCCCGTCATCGTGCCGCTCTTTGAGGCGCGCGTGGAATACAACGCGCTGTTGACCCGGGCATGGTACGTGGTTGGACAGCGAGTTGCCCTTTACTCGCTGCCCGGACGCCCGCGCCTACTACTGTGGCCGGAGATCGTCTGCCGACGTCCGACACCGTGAGCGTCTACCAGTGCGGCTGGGGTGGAGGGAGGACGCTATTGTCTCCCTCACGCGGCCTGCCTCCTCCTTCGCGAGCATGACTACGTCACAGAAGGAGGCGACCGCTTCCCACTCCATCTCGCCCCGCAGCATGGCCGCGACCAATGCCGGGCGCGAGAGGTCTCCGCCTATCGCCGCCGTGAGGACACGTCGGTGCTCCGCCCAAGCGGGGCAATCCTGCACCGTATGTTCGACTGTGTCCTCCGGACGATCTTCGCAGTGGTGACACCCAGGAGTTTTCTCCTTCCTCATCAGACACAGGTACCTCCCGAAACTTCCGTGTCCGGCGAGGAACTGCGTAAAGAGGGGTCTTATCGCCGCTATTGCGGCGTGCCCGGCCGTCGGTCGCGACAGTCGTGCCCTTCATACTGCCCTGAGATCGCGCTGGAGCTCTTCCCGCCGCGCCTCGACTTCTCGAGGCAGCGGGGTTACGCCTCGGCGCTGCGCCTCCACGCGCCATTCATAGACGCGCTGGAGGGCAGTCGCCTCCAGATCCCAGGGCAGCAATCCGGAAAGCAGGTTGGCCGATTCGCCGGCAATCGTGCGGTATCCCCGAATCATCCGGATAGCCATGACCCTCTGGCATGCGACCAACTTGAGTGGTCGCGTATGGATGCTCAGGGCCCACACTGGGGCCCCGTAGAGGGCCATGGACCGCACGACACCGGCGTACAGCCTACGGCAGGAGGCGTTTGGCCCACTGAGGTTGGGCAGGAGTCGCCTGAGGGCGCCCGCTGCCCGATTCAGCTTCGGGGCCAAACACAGGAAATGCTCCCTGATGTTCCACCGGCTGTCGAGGACGAGTCCCAGGTACTTCATCGTCCTCAAGACACCGATGCGAACCCCTCCCACCATGATGCTGTAACCCGACGTTGGCGCGTTGACGCGGCCATGAAAACACATGGCCTCCGTCTTGTGCAGCGCCACGTCGAGTCCCAACCGCCAGATCCTCTCCACGACTGTCGCGACCGCTCGCGTCGACAAGTCGGCCGCCGCCTGGTGCGACCCTCCCTCCGCCAGGACGAGCGTGTCGTCAGCGTAGCATATTACGCTGACGCCGTTAGTGAGGTCGCCGCGCAGCACCCAGTCGTATCCGATGTTCCACAGGTACGGCCCCAAGACCGATTCCTGTGGAACACCGCACGGCATCTCTCGCCGAGTCCATTCTTCCCGGTGACCGGGGTAGATGACGGCTCTGTCCGTCAGGTACTCCTCGACTATGCGACGGAGGTAGGTCGGCACCCGGTGATACCGGAGTGCCTCCCTGATGCAACTCCAGGATTTAGAGTCTACAGTTAATTTTAATTGGAGATCTCCACAGAGTTTTAGAAGGTCGGGTTTTTCCGGAATCTTTTTCTTAATGTACAAAAAAAGACCAATATTCTGAATACTCGTTGAGCTGTGCATCTTTCATGGACTGAAATTATAGTAATGTCCAAAAGACAGTTGAAAAATTCAAACTCATTTTTTTTCCGGTGAAATTATAGGTTCATCAGAAAGTAGGCCTGCGGCGCCCCTTCGTATTTGGCGCCCTGGGCGGTCGCCTAACCGCGCCTTACCCTAACGCCGGTACTGCATAAGCACCTTTGGGACACTGTTATCATAAACTTGGTATGTCAGTAAAAGGTACAGATTACTAACAATAATTATTTAATAGGTTTTAATTTTTTTGAAATCAAGACGTTTCATATTATTTTGAAAAAAATGCGGGATTGGAGTAGTTTGATGGGATGGCGTCTGTAACTTAAAAAAATTGTAACGTTCACCCTAAATAAAGGGCGAATAACTTTTACGTCATTGTCGAATGTGAATCTTTTTCAAAAGATCCGTGTTTAAAAAATGTATGGAATTTTAATCCTACGGTCAAAAAGTTCAAGGTCCTGAAAATAAAACAAAAAAACAACCGGCTGTTTTTAAAACCAAACTAATTTTAGTTTCGCAGGTAAGTTTTTAGTTTTATTTGTTTTTTTCGTTCTTTTATTGAATTTCGGAAAATGGTCGTGACGATCCCTTTTTATAGGTGGATAGGAAATTAAATAACAAAGGGGTTTAAAAAAAATCTGAATGCTCTGTCAGCACGATGACGGTTTTTTCGCGGAAACGGAAACTCAATACCTGTGTCTATATTCCTGTTATCATACAATTATCCGAGTCTCTCCAAAGTTAGAGCGAACAGCACCTTAGCACAAGTTTTCAGTATTTGAGACGTAAAGTAAACTGGAACTTAGACAATTTCAAATTGACAATTTTCAAGGAAGAAATTAGTTCCTTCTTCGCACACCAGAGGCGCTGTTCCATTCTTTCAAACAAGAAACGCTGTAAATACTGGAAAGACGCTGTAAAGTAAAACAGTGAGAAGTCGTGCTAGGGGTACAGGCTTCTGCAGGGTAAGCTCACTCCATCCTCTACTGTCTGTCACTTCGGACCTAGATCAGAGTTATGAGGTAACTCATCTTAATTATAGAAGCGTAGAACGAACGCTAAGAACCAATTAATAAATAATTTTCAGTGTTAATCAATACAGACTCTAGATGATTTTGAAATCCGAAAGCGCGTTCCTATTCACAATCAAGTTCTGAATGCGATAAAGCTCATCTATATCGCAATTATTGATATGAGTATTCAAAAATCAAATCAAATCAAAACATTTATTTCAACTAGGCCGTAACCGGCACTTTTGAACTGTCAAAAGACAAAATAAAACTAGTACAAAAATAGTTATGGTGCTACAGTCCCAGTCACAAGACATAAAAACCGTGAAAGTACCGTAGGTGCTCATTCCAAAGCGTTGATCTCTATGGAGAAGAACGAGCAAGAAACTCCATGGACATTGGACACTCTTTTTCAATCGCCAAAATTATTACAGATCTTTGGTTACATCATTCATCATCAGATGGTAGGTACATTATGTGAGAACGATGAGGCAAGTTATTAGTCCATAGTAAATATAAAAAAGACAATTCAAAAATAAAGTTATTGATTATTATTACTTTTCGCAACACTTGTACTGATGACTAAAAACAGTTTAACGATTCCAAAGCAGTCTTAGAACAATAAGTATCATTACAGCTTAAAGGACCAGCAATAACCATGATTGCCTGCGGTTTGAGCATAGATGTTCATTATGGTGTGGTTTACAACCAGTATAGTACTACGTACTTGCAAATCTTAAGACATGCTCACTTATACACCGTAAGAAAAACTGTTAACAGCCTCTTTGGCCTAATAGTGGTTTTAGTTTCAACATGTTTTGGAGCCGTGTATGGCTTTAGGCAAAGGCATACACTTTTCATTAGTAAAAGAGGATTGTGTCATGGACTTTTTTTCTTTATTTTTTTATTTCGCTTTTGACCATTATCTTGGCTGATGGTAAGCGATGATTTCGTCAAAATGGGGCAGCAATAAGCTTTTAATTAACTAGTCGCCAACTGCAGTGATTGATGAATAGAGATGCGATAGTAAAAAACTTGCCACCTAGTTGATGGATTACATACATTTGCGATTTTTGGTTATTAGTGTCAATGAAAAACTGATTTACATCTAGATATATAAGTAGTGAAAAACATTGAGAGAGGTTAAGAATGCTTGAATGCTTGCCGGAGTCACGGGACTGTCTTAAATTGGTAATCGCGACCCTGGAATGGAAACAGCTATTGAAGGAAACACCATGGATTTTAGTATACGAGTCCCTTCCGCTCCATCCACGGCTCATTTGATGACTTTATCACGTCAAAATTATTGTCAATCATTCACCTTTGTTATGATCAATCTGAAACGACCTTTCAGTATCCAGTTATCTAAAGTGGTAGAAACAAATACAACAAGTGTTTATAGCAAAAACCGTGAATAATCAGTTCTGTGGAGGTCGGACCACGGCCACTGACTTTCTTCGCCAGACTTGTTGCGACATTGACTCGTAATCATTGCAACAACCGAACATTTAATGTTTTATATTACTAGTTCATATAAATAGGATTTGGGGTCGTTTGACGATAAGATAACATCAAGCTTGTGTTTTCCTGTTCTCGTCCTATTTCGCCAGTGATTATTTGTTGCCCATGTTTATTGCCCAAGTAAAATGGAGGGAGTCTATTGCCAATTTGCCATCAAACAAACACGGAAAAACTGGACTATTAGTAAAAAATCCCTAGCGGATAAGCCCAATAACAATTTCTCTGAACTGAGAATGGAATCCAATGCTAGCTCAAGGCTGTCCCTTGGGACCACTGGGCCAACGAGGCCCAGGACGAATTTGCAGCCATGAATCGTGTTTCTAGAACGTTCTACAGGTAAAATGATGAAGATGTGATTTACCCATTAGGGGGCGGATGATAGCTTCAGCACCACTGTAATTTATTAAAAAAATACAATATTTATGTACATACACGGAGATTTAAAAGCGAACAATTTGTTTTAGCTAGAAGTGTTTCCAACAATGAAAATTGTTCTTATCAGATGGGCCGGGAAATTGCACATTCCACTGTTGATGGCGTTTCATCAGTGAATATACATACCAATGTATGTAATACCTAATATATTTTTGCTTGTTTTTGTACCTACGCCACATTTCTGGATTGTAGGGTTCAGATAGGCTGTCACTCCATAGAAAATACAGGTATCTATTCAGCTATCATCATCCGCTTGAACTGGAAACCAACCCTTATATTGAGGTTTGCTTCCAGTTTCAAAAGGAAAAACACATGCTGGACAAATAATTATGCTAAACAATGTAATTAGCCTTATTTCCAGCAAGTCCTCTTAAAATTTTAATTTATTAAATAAAAACATATACGGCTGTCATCAAATGCTTCACATAATAAAATAGTATAATTCTAGTAACTTTTAGATAATAATAACACTAAATGCGTAATTTTATTGTACTTTTAAGACGGCTCTATTTGATCCTGGATTATTCGGTCAACAGTATTTTCTACAATTCTTTATGTTGACGCAAATTCTTAAGCAAACGATTAAGTTTTTGTAGAATAATCATCAGTCAGTCTTCACTATCCATTATGTGAGTAATAAAGTTAAACGAGGCTTAACTAATCTGGGATCAGCGTCAACACGCAGTTCTTTAACCATATTTATAAATCATCCAGTGTCTGCTAATAATGATCTTTAATCATTGTTGTAGCTGTCAGTTAAACTGATGAGTTTGTGGTTGATGTTTTGTCATCATTTATTTATAAGTTTTAGCTTTATAATGGTAATAAGCAAAGTAGTTTGTGGCAAGGACGATTGTGGAACAAAATAGAGTATATTACACTGTCTCGAATTGAAGTATTAACTATCTAAGTCGTTCGGTGAACAGTACCCCTAGCACGAGTTTTCACTCTTTTACTTTACAGCGTCTTTCCAGTATTTACAGCGTTTTTGTATGAAAAAATGGAACTGCGCCTCTGGTGTGCGAAAAAGGAACTAATTTCTTTGAAAATTGTCAATTTGAAATTGTCAAAGTTCCAGGGGTCTTAGTCAAATAGCATTCAACAGTAAACGACAATCGTTATCGTTCATCAGTCACCAATACATTTTCAACGTTATACCCCAGCGAGTAAAGTTGAAAATCTATTAAAAAATGCTAATCGATAACGAACGTAACAAACGAAAACGATCTGTGGACTTTGTATATTTGTTATTTGGCGTACAGTGTGTTGGCATAATAAAAATGTGGTTAATTTGTTTTGGTATAATTTGTAACTTTTATTTGAACCCTGAAGATAGAGACTTAGGGTCCATCTTTAATGCCTTTTTATATACCATTCCATAAGTAGGTAATATAAAATAAATAGCTTTAACTTTTTTTTAATGTAGATCTTAGAATCTAAAGGTAGTTAGGTAATTAGACGCGGCCTTATCCGCTGGCCTTACCTTAGTTTCGATTGATATAATAAGCGTTAAGAACTAATAAACACCAATGAATCTACTTAGTAAAACTAGTACCGTACGTATTGTTTATACATAATTTTGGGGGTCGCATTTTAGCAGTTCTAGAACGCAAAGATCAACGAAAAGGGTGACTTTAATCAGTTCGCGTTGTACAAATATTTGCAATTACAATTTAACCAAGTTTTCCAAACAATTTTCCTCGAACAGTCCTCTAAACGGTCATAATTATTCTGTACGTGATTAAAAACATAAATCTGATAAGTATGTATGTAGACCATTGGTGTGGACCTCCTTGACCGGCCAACAGATACCTTTCACTTATATACACTTCATTTATACAGGGTTATTGGTTAAGTGGACCTATTCCCTTTGAGGGGTTAAAGTAGACATCATTCTTGACTGATTTTACTATGGGAACCCCTATCCTAATCCTTACCGTTTTTGAGTTATTAGACTTTTAATATTTTTCAAAAATATTCCACCTCTGCGTCATAAACTGGTTATTGTAAGAAGTTTACGACGTTTAGGACGCTAAAGTGATACTTTTTCGATAGCTTACAAACGACTCATTCTATTAAAGCCAGTACATTTGATAAATTACTCAAGCCTTGGGAAATAAATGGCTGTAAAGTTCAAATATTGAATTTTTATGGGAGCTACCCTTGTCTTTCAGGTCAAATTTCTCAAAATAAGTGTACGGTACTAGATGTGCAGATTGCAGCAAAAACACTGCTGTCTCATTAGCTTTCTAAAATGATACCACAATATCCACTTTTATTAAGAATATGGCCGAAAAATAAGGGTTGATACTGACAAGGTGGTAGGTATTTTAACAAAACTTGTTCTGTACGAACAAGTTTTTCGTTACATTAGTTTTCGACGAATTTCAAAAAAAAGAGCATATTCTAAATTCGACTGTGTTTTTTTTAATGTGGATGATCTTCTCCCACCGAAATGTCTTCTCCGCTAATTGTAAACTGTTTTTTTTTTTCATGTATCTTATTTGTTACGATTTTTTCTTGATATCATTACGTGGCCTTACTTTTTGACTCAATACCTCTCGCATGGCCAATTCGTTGTGTTTTGTCACAACCATGGGTTGGAATTAGGTAGAGTTATGTACTTATACAGCGAAAGAATAACATAGCGATAAGTAACAAAAAAAAACCGCTACAGAGTAAGTAAGAAAAATAAAACTGGAAGTGAAGGAAATCGATTGACAAATAGAAATTTAAATTCGAATTTAGAACCTCCTTCTTCTAATGAAATCGGTAAAAAGTGTATTGACGAGTTTGGTTAAAAAACTACCTTGTCTGTATCAACCCTTATTTTTCGGCCATATTCTTAATAAAAGTGGATATTGTGGTATCATTTTAGAAAGCTAATGAGACAGCAGTGTTTTTGCTGCAATCTGCACATCTAGTACCGTACACTTATTTTGAGAAATTTAACCTGAAAGACAAGGGTAGCTCCCATAAAAATTCAATATTTGAACTTTACAGCCATTTATTTCCCAAGGCTTGAGTAATTTATCAAATGTACTGGCTTTAATAGAATGAGTCGTTTGTAAGCTATCGAAAAAGTATCACTTTAGCGTCCTAAACGTCGTAAAATTCTTACAATAACCAGTTTAAGACACAGAGGTGGAATATTTTTGAAAAATATTAAAAGTCTAATAACTCAAAAACGGTAAGGATTAGGATAGGGGTTCCCATAGTAAAATCAGTCAAGAATGATGTCTACTTTAACCCCACAAAGGGAATAGGTCGACTTAACCAGTAACCCTGTATAGCGTAAAACTTCATAAAATACTGGTTGGTTATTTATAAAAAAAAAAGTTGATAGATGAGACTGAATGTGTGTCGGTCAGTGCCATATTTTTTTATGAAGACTTGTTTGAGTTCATCACTATGCAAAATTAATGTTTAATTATGAGACTATTCGGTCAACAATTCATCATGCACGAAACTATTTGATGGATTAGTGTTAGTAAACGCGACTGTTAAGCATGATGTCTTGGCTTTGATTCCGCGATCGGGTAAAGTGTTATTGGGCTTTTCGGGCGGTCCGAATGCTTGTTTGTTAGTCACACTACATGAATGAACTAGAGACTGATGTCATCATGAATGAGAGCTCTGATAATCTAAGAACATAAGGAAAGGTTATTTAGAATTAATGGAGGAAATATACTCTTAAACATTTTTTCTTCTACAGATATTTGTCGTTCCTAATAACTAAAACAAAAAAAAAAAAATAAGTTTACAAAAATCCCCGTTCGCACAAAACACATCGACGCGGTATTTGTATACACGAAATTTCCCGGAAACTAACAATTTTGCAATGAAACAAATCCTTCTGACTTATTATTATGTTTAAAAAAGATATTGTAATTATAATAGACGTACTACTGAGATAAAAGTTATCCTGTGTTACTCCACACTATAACCTATCTCTATACTAAATTATATCCAAATCTGTTTTGTAGTTTTTACATACATTCAATCTTCAAAAACTTTCTCGTTTATAATATGAGTTAGAAGTTGCATGTGCCTATTGAAGTTTTTACCAGAAAAAAAAGGATGTGTGCTATGATAATATTACGAACAGGAATACGTAGTCCTATAATGACAGAGTTGTTTTTTTAAGTCGGAAGAAATCTGAATCCATAACGATCTCCTAATATTACTCCTAACATTTTATAAAATTTTATTCGTAGCAAATTAAATAATATAAAATGTATTAGGAGACCTGAATAATCGATTTCGGAGAAATAGGGTATAAAAGTGTTTTTCCTGTTCAAATTAATCTGTATACATTCAGATCATGCAGATTAAAACCCGATTTGGATCAGATCCAGTCTCAAGGGGTATTTTTGTTACAAATTATTCGATTTCATATCAATAAGATTAAAAGAATAACTTAATTTTTACTGCTTTTGAAATTTTTGAATTTAGAACAGGATGTAATTTACAGAAAAAAAAATAGCAGAGGAGTAAAAAGGTTTTAAGGAAGTTTTAATTCCATCGAACCCTTTTTTGTTTAATTATAGAATGATGGGTACCTAAATATTGGTCAAAATGTTGACACAACGAGTGGACGAGTGACCTCTAAAAAGGGTTTAAAAAATATTAAAAAAAACCTTTGCCATAAGTTATGGTCATGATCCCTTCTTAAGCGCCGTATTCACGTTCCATCTGCTGTACGTCCCGCCAAGGCCATGCACGATGCACGACGCAAAAACACCGTGAATAGGCTTGACGTACGTCAATATTTTTTTTTAATTGTTTGCTGGACGTGCACGACCCATTTTTCATCCAGCGAGCTCCCCCACCACCGCGAACGTCGTGCAGATGGACAGTGAATAACGCGGACGTACGTCAGAGCAGTGCAGCATCGTGCATGCTGGACCGTGTATAGGCTTGCTGTACAGCAGATTTAACATTGAGAGCTTGTCTCGAGAGAAGACTGCACGTGAAAATGTATAGTGAAACACTTTCAAGATTTATTGAAAAATATAAGTTCCGCACTGGTGTGTATTCTGTACGTTTATGATATTTTTTTTTTTAATCCAAAATCTTTTCCTTTTTCTTTTCCTCTTTTCTGTTGCTGCTGATAACATCAGAAGAAGTCCCATTTTTTGGCGTTTTATTAAAACTGTTGGCAATTTCTAAAACACGTCTTTATTAGTTCTATTGATTCTGCTCGCTGGATGCGTGCACGATGGTGTGTATGCTACATCCATCACAGCGACCTTGAGCTGACGTACAGCCGTGACAGATGGTGAATACGGCGCTTTACTGTTAAATTATGTTGTTTATTTTTGGCGTTTAGTAAAGCGCCGTATTCACGTTACATCTGCTGTACGTCCCGCCAAGGCCATGCACGATGCACGACGCAAAAACACCGTGAATAGGCTTGACGTACGTCAATATTTTTTTTTAATTGTTTGCTGGACGTGCACGACCCATTTTTCATCCAGCGAGATCCAAAACCTCTTGCTATTTTTTTCCTCACTTCTGTTGCTGCTGATAACATTAAAAGAACTCCCATTTTTTGGCGTTTTGTTAAAACAGCTGGCATTTTAAATTAATAAAACACGTTCTCTCTTATAATTCGTCCGATATATTCTGCTCGCTGGATGCACGCACGATAGTGTGTATGCTACATCCATCACAGCGACCTTGGGCTGACGTACAGCCGTGACAGATGGTGAATACGGCGTTTAAAGCGCCGTATTCACGTTCCATCTTGCTGTACGTCCCGCCAAGGTCATACACGATACACGAAGCAAAAACACCGTGATTATGACGTAGTTGGACGTACGTCAAGCCTATTCACGTTGTTTTTGCGTCGTGCATCGTGCATGACGTACAGCCGTGACAGATGGTGAATACGGCGCTTAAGTGACATACGACTGCTCCCACATACTCGTAACTATTCAAAAAGAGAAGTTTTTATATTCTATAGGTACTTTTAGGACGTCATTGTTTAGTAAGTAGAAGGGTTTTAGTTTTTGATTTAATTTTAATTATTTTGCTTAAATAACAGCTTACAATATAACTATGCATTTCTGAAATATCCTATCTATCTAAACCTTACACCATCATTATTAATTTTATTCCTTTTGTGACATCTGACAGCGGGGGATCTATTAAGACGCTTCCAAAGATACCTTTCACATTTTTTGTGAAATAAAGGGCAGTCGTTCAGAAATTATTGCGGAACTGACAAAACAAACCCATTAAGCCTCATTCGCTCACCCACGAGTTGCGTTACATTGCGGACTTTATAGGTACAACGAATTTAGTTTATCAAACAAATACTGCAATGTAGTGAAACGCTCATGCGAGTTTAAGTCGTGTTTAAACGATCATCCGTGCGAGTTTTGACGTTCCTAATGCATTCTCCACTAATGAGGTTATTCTAACCGCTCATTAAGAAAGGATAGTAAAGAACAGTTTAGGTTGAACAGATGAAGATAGTTCGCATAATAATCTTAAACGTAATTAGTTATGTAAGAGGTTGTTACTCCGTCGCACAATGGAAGGTGAGCGCGGTACAGAAGGCTATGTCGAATATGCCAGATGAGATGAGATTGCGATTGTGAGCGGTTTTGTTACAATGCGTTATCTGTTTGTTAGAGAAAAATGGGAAAATGCCAGTAATTTCAAGCAAATACTTTAGTTGAGTTTAATTTATTTTGTATTCACATAGACATATGTAGGTACTTACATAATTATGATATGCTATAACAATAGGTGAAACAGAAACTTTGTGAGAGACTGCTGCCTGAAGTTCGTTTGTACATCTTGTATTAAGGACACCAGGGCCCTATTATAATCTAGCCTAACGCCAAAATAATTCTGGTTTGTTGCTGGTTTTTAAAAATAGCTTTTTGGGGTTTGAGCCGGATGAAGTTATCACTAATTCATGACAGCATCAGAACCTAAAATAACGTTTTACCTGTAACCGTATAAATGTATATTTTAAATCCGCTTGTCAATATGTTTTAACAAGCTAATCTCCGAAAACAATCAACCAATGACAATGCGAGTGTGTAGGTATGGTTGGTTCCCGCTGAAAATATAGTTTTTGATCGGATGGCCATTGACTACTAGGCTGGTAAATAGTCAATTAGTCATACTACTAAAAGTTAGATATGCGAAATATTGTGAAGATGGAAGGATGGACGGATGTATGGATGTTTGTTACTCTTTCACTCAAAAACTACTGAACCAATTTTGATTTTGAGGAAAGGTAGTCATATATGATTCAATATAACCTGGATTCTCAACCTTTTTATCCCGGTATGACGTTCGATGGGACAATTTCCGAACTTCACGAGGGTAACGCTGCGGGCTGAGGGTAATTCTGATACTGCAACAGTCGATCGGATAGACTAGTTTTCTATAAACAAGGTATTTAAGTAAGAAATAAATACATATTCGCAACTACTAATAGAAGTAGATTGCAGTCTATGTTGTGAAAGTGCGGTCCGGTCAACGGCTCTGCGTCGTTTACGTCATGTGTCAAGTGATTCGTGCGCCGGCGCAGCGGTGCGCGATTGTCCTGCGTTTGTTTTCCTTCAGTAGTTTCATTAAAACGATGATATATTGCTTGCTGAAATTAGTTTGTAGAAGAAAAACATGATGGTGTTCATATTTATTATGACTTGCATTGTATGTGGAAATGTAAATATTTACCACCGGGTTTTAGAAAAGTAAAGCTTCTTCTTCTTCTTCTTCGTCGGTTCACTCTTGACAGAGTGGTCGTGGTCAGCATGTTGCAGCGAGACATCGTGCTGCTATAATTCGCATTACAATGCGACGCCATCCCTCTTCTTAAAAGCTTCTTATAGTTTGTAATTTCTGTCATACATGTTCTACCCGACATAGAGTATATAGTTTTTGCCATAAATTATGACAGGTCTTTTTTGCGTCTTTTCAAAGTGTTTTTTATTAATTCAGCAATTGTTTCAAAACTCATCAGGATTAAATTGGTTAATCTAAAATTGGCTGCCTAATAGCAACACGATTGAAGCGAGAAATAATTACTATATATGTAGGTATTTAAGTAAGTTACTTTTCATACCATATCTAAATAAAAATATTTCTAACTCCCTGTGAGGTTAAATGATAATGTTTTCTTAGAAAGATCATTGAACTTATCTAACTGACTAACAAAGTAGATTTGAGTTTTCATATTTTTCTTTATAGAGAGACAATCACTGTCCCGCCAATTTTACGGTCCATGTAATTACAAAACTATTTTACACTCTTCAAATCGATTAAAATTGACTTCATATTGGAAACCGATAGAAATTATTTCAATTTTATCAAAATCATATTTCGTACTTTCATGTTTACGTTTATGACTAGGTTATATATTTTTTATGTTGACTGTTTTATATACCAAGATTACATGCCACATTTTATTAGTATTTGCAGTAACATGGGTCGCTGAGATTCAAGTATATGTATGTTTTATACCAATCCTACAAATATTTCTATTCCTACAAAAATTCTCGAATTTTTGTTTGGCTATTTTCTGCCAGCGGTTTCGCCCGTTAGATACAACACAACAACAAACATGCATTCATACATCCTTACAAACCTACGCGATAAATATAAGAAGAAAAACTAGATGGCTAAATCTAAATAATTCAAGCCATTAGATTTTCAACGTTCCGCTCAGCCTTAAAAGTTCAAAATTCAACAGCGCGCTTTTGATTGGCATTAAAATTGCATCATTAATGTCATTATCAGCTTCGTGCCATACTTATCTTTCGACATTGAATGTAATAGACACTAAACGCATCTTGACCTCATAATGACCCCACTTTTCAGCATTTTCTCACCCTGACCCTTCTTCAAATCGTTTTATGATTTCAGTGACCTATGAACACTATTATCATTTTTTTCAGCGTTTGATTAATTACGCGCTAGAAGTCATTGCCATACTATAAAACCTTGACACGGGTTGAAAAAATAATCGTAGTCTATAAAGCTAACGGCGACACTTTCGCAATTAATGAACGTACCTATTTCTTGCGAAGTTGCGAAGTGATTGTAAAATGTTAAGTCATAAATTCCGTTATTTTTGTCTATACTATACTAAATAGTGTTGTACGATGCAAGGATTATGATCCTTGCATAGGAAAGGGCTGGGCTGATTATGATCAGCTCAGCCCTTTCCTAACTGTGTTGGGGTCGTCTTCCAGTCGAACCAGGTGCAGATAAATATCAGCATTTTGTATGGAGCGATTAACTGACCTACCGCAACCCGGTTACTGGGTAATACCCAGTAACCTGGTATATACCTTGGTAAGGCTGGTGGTCAGAATTTCGAGCTTCTGACTAACGAGTGCTACGAAAGAAATATGCCACAAAACCCACAGTCCCCCACACATGACGCAACCTTTATTTTCGTCCAAAAATTGACATTAAAATATTTTTTTTTTCATAAACGTATAAAATAAATAAATTAAATGCTTGAAAAATGAATAAAGGATAAATGATGCAACATTTTGGATCTTTACCTAAATCGAGACCGCTCAAAATTTTAAAATTAAAAAACAGGCCCTATCTTTTTGACGTTAAAATAAATGGTCGTGAATTAACATCTCGAATTTTCGACATCCCGTTTCGACAAGATAATTTTAAAGATTATTGCGAAACTTTGAATTAATTAATTTTGGGTGCAAATGCGTTCAAGCGGAAACAAGTGGACGGCCTTGTCTAATAAAAGATTCGTTTTTCGAGGTTGTTGACTTTTCATGAATTGCAATGTTAGTCATAGTTATTATGTAGGTCACTAATACAAGACTGTGCGAAACTTGTACGAAAATAGATTAATGACATTCATAGATACCGTTACTACCAAACTTGTTGTGATTTTGCACAAGGTTTTTTTAATTTCACTTGCCCCCATGTCTCTCTGTAATGAAGTCAAATTGCAAGTAAAAGAATCACTTTTCGGATTCTGATGGAGCTGAAATATTTTACTTGTATGTCGCGTGACAATGCAATAAATATGACATTTGACATGGAACTGATTTAGGTAATGATGGCCCATTGAATATTGACTCGTATGATTAGTCTCGAAGAGTACTGTTTTACGTTAGTAGTTCTTTTTATTAAAAGATAATTGCTTGATTACCACGTTGACGGTAATTACAAGCAGATCGTTAGAACTCAAAATCTGACAACTTCTTCAGTCAAAGTTCTTACCCAGGTCCATCCATGATTTTACTCATTAACAGATTAATGGAGATGAAGAAGCCTGATAGATAGTCGCGACTTCTGTTGAGAATCGAAGCCGATCCTTATGCCACGCATTGCTCGAGAAGATCGGCCAAAACCTTTAAACCTCTGATGAATATCACTAAACCTTTTTGCATATAACCTATTACGAAAGCGTCTGTATACCTACTCAAGTGAGTGATTAAATGCTTCTACTAGGTGTTAATTTGTCTTACAAACAATTTAGAACCTACCACTTAGTACACAAATAAATACTATTGCTAATTACTAAACGGCTTGTTGATTCATAGGATAAGTATTGAGGTTAAACAAATCTTGAAGTGAGTAAATAAACATAATATTGATTTATAATTACATAAACAGAAGCTACATTGTTTTTGTATACATAATGTACGTCATATCGAAATAATTGGTCAAATATTTCAATCTATATATTATTTATTGTTTAAATGCAAACATTATCGGCCAGAAAATAAACAGATCTCTTTGTAAAGGAGAACGATCAAAAAGTGTAACCGATACAATATTTGAAATGTTCACGTGTGAAATAAGATTAAAAATGTTTTTCAAGTATTTCATATTGCATATTATTATGTGCACTAGGTGGAGTAACCACTTATCATCAGAGGATAGATTGCCTTACCATCCATTCTTTACATGGTGTAGCTAGAATTGGATAGCTTTTTTTTTTGTATTTATTATTTTCAGTACAAATTCAACGGAAAAAAATCAAAATTTGACCCCGTACAATAAGGATTTCACTATAATTATCAGTATATTATTTTCTTCTAAGTTCCACTCAATAACTTAAATTATCTTGAAAAAGTAATTTAACAAGTTACAACGCACTTTTTTTTTATGTGGTAATATCATCAGATGAGTCCTCCCACCCCGGGCAGGGCGGGAGAGACTGTCAGACTTGTACTGACTATCTACGGTGTCCTTCAATAAGTTACAACGCACTTAGGCAGTTTTCCAACGGCAACTTCACAAATATAATAACAGGTTTAATAACTAAATTATGTAAGATTAGGGTCATAGTGTCATCTGCGATGTTACCTTGTTCCTAAAGAATGGCTAGGATGGCCAATGTTCTTTATATGCGTTTCTAATTATGCGCACGCAATATTAACAAAACGTGGTTGGTAGCGAGGCTTCTGATGTCCTAATCGTAACTATGAGTCGGTTAGCGTGTTTTATTGTTTAGAATTTTAATGAACGTAACATAATTTTGGTTGTTATTTTGTGGGATCTAGTTTTGATATTTTAGAGGTTAATTTATTTTTAATTATTTCTATAGGAACCAATTTGTAATTATGAATATTAAACACAAATAATAAACGTAACCTAACTTTATTTAGTACATGAAAAAGATACCGTCAAATTGAGAACCTCCTCCGTTTCCGAAGTCTGTTAAAAAGATACACATTTAAGTAAATTCGACGCATCGCTGCTTCAGTAATTTACACCAATATGCGTGTGATAAGTAGTTTAATTAAAAATGAAAGTGTCTGGAACTAACATTTTAAGCAATACCTATTCCTAATGATTCTCTCCGTAAATGTATAAAAGAGGAACGGCCAATTTCATACACACAAAGTCATAATTTAAAAATAACAAGAAAAGTTTTAACCGTTTATTGTGTAAATGGTTATTAAAATGTGTGTAAATTCAACCCTAATTCAATTTTTAAACACACATAGTATGACTGAAGACTTCTGTATTTACAATTAATAAGTTGTAGTAAGATTTTGAAACTATTAAGTCGTCCGAAAGGAAACGACAGTATAAGCTCAAGTCAATAACAATTTTTTAATTATAAAAAAACATCGTAAAACGCTTTGATCAATAATTACGTACGAATCTTATTAGGTATAATAAGTTATAAATAAGTTGTTAAATAAATTATCACTGATGAAATTTTAATGCTGTCTAAAAATAAATATTTTACCTTGAAAATGGTTAGAATTCAAATTATTTCGGTAGAAAGATTTATAAGTTGATTTTAAAGTCCGGACTAGACGGTTTTCAACACGTGTTGGTGAAGAAACATTAGGAAAGACTTCCGACATGTAGTTTTCAAATTAACGATTCGAAAAAAAAAAACGACTGTACTTATTTGACTGGCCTGTTGGTCTAGTGGTTAGTGACCATGACTGCTATGCCGGAGGTCGTGGATTTGATTCCCACCCAGGTCAAATGTTTGTGTGATGAGCACGATCATTTGTTCTGTGTCTGGGTATAATTTATCTATAATATGTATGTATTTAGATATTTAACAGTATGTTTATCAGTTGTGTAGTACCCATAACACAAGCGCTGCTTAGCTTTTGACTAGATGGCGTTGTGTGATAGTTGTGGATTATTATTATTCCATTGTGAACAAAACAGCATGCATTTCCTCTATCTATATAGTCATAAATAGACCCCCTAAAATACAGTTATGGACACACAATGAATAAATATAATGCACAGCCAATACTGCTGCTTCTTTCAAGACCTTTCAAAACCAAGAAATTTTTGTTTTTAATGGGACAAAACTCATCACGGATTTTTTATGCCTGTACTATTTTTTTTAACGTTGACTGTCTAGGACAGGGTTTTTCAACCTGTGGGTCGCGACCCCCTGGGGGGTCGCGAAGCCTCTTCAGGGGAGTCGCGTAGCTTCTATAGGGTAGTTTTAAAAGGTTGGAAAAGCTACTATATTAAAAAAAAATACAATTAATTTTAATATATTAATAAGGCGCTCTCTCACCTCGAACATTCATCTGTAATGTAACGTTTCAAATTCGATCATTTCATCGGTGAGGGAGAACAATCGAGTATCACAATGCGCACCTTGTATCAAATCTACTAAATGTACGGGAATGCGCAATGAAAATAACTAACTGTGTTGGATTGAATATTTATTTCTCACAAAACAAAGTACATGTAAAAAAACAACGGGTAGGGGTCGCGAAATATTTCTTTATACTAAAGGGGTCGTGCCATGAAAAAGGTTGAAAAACCCTGGTCTAGGAGCTTCTCCTGTGTCGTGGGCTTGTTTACAAACATAGAAACTTACATACACAAACACCCAGACCTATCCATCACAATATCCATCGGTTCACGCGGATTGTCTTCGATAAAACTGAGTCAAAAGACTGGTGATGTCATATAACTATGTCACGACCAAATACGTCAGAAACGTCACTGTATACAAAATATGTATTTTTACATAATATTTGGTATGAGTATAAAGATTATCCGTTACGTGACGGTTTTAAGTATCACGGTTACAAACTGTTGTTGGCCAATGTTCTCGCAACCAACTTACAATGTCTTGTTGGATGTACAACCAATAACAAAATTTAAAAAAGTAAACAGGCTGGTCATAGTCACTTTAGAACTGTTTTAAACTCTATTTTTGACACTTATTTTTATGTGTTCGATATTAATGATGTGTCAAGTTTATTTCAAACAAATGTATAATTAGATATGAGTATTTTATTTGCGATCACTACCCAAATAAGAAACGCTTATAATCAATCACAGAAAAAAGACAATTATTTTTAAATAATTTTATTTTTTCTGTATTATAAGCGTATTTCAGTTTCGCTACATGAAGCCTGCTTATTTCACGTTCTGGCGTGCAATACACTGTCGGTCGGGGCAGTTAAAACAGCCTCGATGAAACGTCACTGATAAATTCCGATGAAAATGTCAATTAATTTTAAAAAATATGTATAAATCACTGAGGCCGAATTTTTCACATTCAGGTCTGTAAACGGACGTTTATGTATACGATTGTTAAAATTGCTATACAATTTCACACCGGGGGGAGGGTCTGACCGAAGCTGTAAATTTTAAACCGCTAAATTAAGCAGCACTTAAAGTTTAACAATGATATTTATTATAATTTGGTCCCAACATACTATTTTGCGCGCATTAAGATTTATGCAATAATTTTCGATTATCCTAAAGAAGAAAAGAAGAAAAGAAGGTTTAACATTATCATATTAAACCTTCTTTTAAAACCTTGATGTCATGAAGGAATTTGACAAAAGTCTTGCATGCGCAAGGGCATTTACAGGTAATCTACAGGCTGTTAAGTATTGCAGTATACATTAGATATAGTGATAGTTAGAAGGTCAAAGCGTGTTAAAGCTTTAAAAATCTAATAATATTCACTTTATTGCCAAATCTCACGCTTTTAGACAAAGTGGTCAGCCGGACGACTAAATAAAAAAGTCTGTGATTCAATTATCACGTTCTTAATTTCATTGCGAAACATTAAATCGTTAAATATTGCGAAAATTTTGTTCGAGAAGAATATTACAGAAATTACTGCTTTATTTAAGAACTAGCTTTTATCCAAGGCTTTGTTCATCCTCTCTGTAGCCTTCTCCAGGTGCACTGTGTAAAAAAAATATCCTAATGGGTTTAGGTATGATGTCAATAAGTTAGTAAGTCCTTAGTCAGAAAATATCAGGATTACGCTGCTTTAAAAGAAAATAAGTTTTTCTGAAAACGGACAAAGTAAAACTCTCATTTTTTTTAGTCCATCAGTAAGAGTTTTGAAAAATAATGCATACTTTTTTTTGTATATCGCTACGGCCAACTTGCCTATTAAGTGAGGACATTGTTTTTCCCTAGTCAAAGAGTCTTGTCCAACAATCTTTTTTTCAGCATATGCACCAAAATTTCTAACGTTGGCGTCGTCAGCCACTCAATGGAACGAGGCCGCGTCAAGGCCGGGTCGTGCTCACTCGAGGCAAATGGAGCACACGAGGTTGTTCCGAGGCTTCGAACCTCTGGGCTTTCCTCCAACCACTTCCGCAACTAACACTAATTGTAGACGATTGTTATGCTTCACTAGCCCTAGTTCCATGTGTCCTTTTATAAATATGGACATGATAATTTTAATTTCGTTTTTCCTCTTTTAGTAACTTCATTGCTTTTCCTCATCTTTGAAAATGATGTTGATCATGGTAGTATGGTTTCTTTGGAGTGAACTTGAATGTCTCTAGCGTACCTGACTAGCTAACCGGATTATTATATGGTAGTTACTTTCTGTTAACTTTCATAAACACTAAGCTCTAATTAAGTCAAGTTTTAATTGCACACTATGAGACTTTCACTTTAAATTAATGTTGGCCATTTTTTTTTATTAGGGTTACTTCTTTTGACGAAATGGGATCCCATTATGTATGTCTAGTTTCGAAACAACTCTATTGTCCCGAGTAATGTTTGGTAGTTTGTTGTTGACACACGATGATTGTGCTTTGTTTGTTTCGTGGCAATTATTCTTAATTGCAATAGAGCAATGCGCTTGCGTCGCGTCGCGTGTCGATGAGAGCGCGCGCATCATCGCATGCACGTAGTCGCTTTCTATACCCGATATATGAACGATATGCCGTGTAAAATAATATTTACTTAACACAAATTAATCACGGTACGAAAGTATTTACGATAATGGATTTTATCATCGATTTTTTATGAAAGTGGCAAAGTTCTAGCAATGCATGTTGTTCACAACGATCGAAATACCGGACAAAGACGTCGGGTTTCGACTAAGTCATGCGTGTAAAGCATTCACCAATTAGGTTCGTATTCAACGTTCCGTCATAATTTAGCCCACCGTTTACACAATTAGTAATTGTTAACTTTTGTCCATGTGAAGTATAATTTCTCCGCCTACGGCAATGAAAGCCATCCTGCTTGACCTACGACCGGCGCACGCGATTTCCAAGAAGTCAATGTGACCCGAACTTAGAGAATTTACGTCCATTGTTAACTGTACGTTATCTAACCTCACTCAAGTATGTCATTCACTCGTACCTTTCTTTGTGAGGTCGCGGTCGTTTTCTAGGTGATGTTGCAATTTTGGAATATTTGTTACAGAATGTGTTACAACTTTACAAACATGATATTATTTTGTCATTAACTGTGATATGTCTTAATTCAATTCATTTGATGTTTTGCAAGTTCCACTCTAAAATTAATAGTCTTTTGCATAGTGATCTAGTTCTTCCAACTGTATTATTAATAAAGTATTTATGTGTAATATTAGACTGATGCCTTTCATTGCTGCGATGAGCTACTAGAAGCTTACGGCCATCGGTTATGTGTGCCGTCGATTGCAGCAACCAGTGTTGCGATAACTCTGGTTACAGCACATTCGATCCACCAACCGTTTCCGCTTGTTACTTGCTGCTATTTTAAACTACGTTCAGTTTCCGTTTATTATTTGGGAACATTTTTACTAATCTAACTAGACTAGACTAATCAAGTTAAGAGGCAGTCAAATTGAAACCTGTATTGGTCCCGATATTCTTATATCCCATTATGTGGAATATAAGTCCCAAGTGGAAACATATTTTTCCTACTCCTCCACTATTCTTTTCTGATTAATTTCGTTGCAGGATCCAAGAAAGGTAAATTCATTCTCCGGGACACGTCGAGCTTCATTGTCTCGGCGCTTTTCTGGTGGTTTGGGAATAGTGTGGTGGGTTTGTCCCAAAAAAAATATGTCGTTTTTGAAGTCGCTAATTACAAGGTTTAAATCTTGAAAGTGCATTGACTTTCGATGTCTTGTACTTTTTCCCCATGTCGCACTTTTGACGAGGACCAAATTAAGTTTGTCAATACACTTAGTGTACCCTACACAAAAACAATGACAGAGTAAGTCATCTCTTTGCAAAAAAATCCTGGTCATTTTGTGCCACAAAAGATGTGGACAGTGCTATGTCTATGTGACTAATTAACACTGTGATGTGACAGGTGACACCTGTGATGACAAATATTTATTTTCTTCAGGTAAAAACACACGGCTACACATCAAGCTATGCAAAGCCAGTATTAGCTAGCAGTCCATTGTGTGTAAAAATCGTACAAAGCGAGACCAAGACAAACTGGTTTTGTATAGCTTGATGTGTAGCCGTGTGTACAATTGTACATACCTACCTGCCTTATGCCCTTAAAAAATTGCACACCAATGTATAGAACAGTGAGTTTTTGTATAGCTTTGTCGTTTTTGAAAATCTCTTTCTCCGATTGTTGTGTCACATTTAAGTACAAGGTTATGTAGAAGTGGAGCAGTCATGGTGGCCTAGATATAACGGTATACGAGATGTAGGTTTTGTGGTTTTGTAGGTGGAGCATTTTGACCTAAACAGGTACAGCTTTATGTATTTAATCTGCTAGGTATCTCCACTCTTTAAACATTGAAGAAAAAAAATATGAGGAAACTGTCATGTGATGTGACATCTACCATCCTGTCATTGACCTCGTCTGACAGTTTTAATAAAGCTAGAATTTTTGACTGTTGTTTGAATACGCTAATCTTTGAAAGTACCAGTAGAATTACGAAAAAAAAGGTAGTAGCTTAGTTGCCGAGCAGCTACTGAAAATAACTAATATATGACAGCTAGTAACAAGCAGCCCTTTCCCTCTCGTAGAAAAGAGGCTATACCCTAACAGTGGGATCATTTAAGCCAGATTATGATCATGACTACGTGAACTAATATCCAGGAAGATAGTACCGGCGGGAGGGTTAATAAGCGGTGTTGCAAGTCGACGCGGTACGATGATGTCGGTGCAATATGTGACGTAACTCCAACACTGTGACTTGGTCGCTAATCGCTCACTTTTGCAGCTGTTACTACAATGTATCTTTTTAATGGATGAAGTAAATCGCATTGTGTTAAAGAGGTCTTAGATGCAGGAAGAGAAGACGGCACATTTGTTGTATGAACTAAATTGAAGAATTCTGAACGAAATGAATGAATGAAAAAGATTTAGATTTCTTTAAAGTTCTTATTTTAATGCAGAGCAGTGGTGACTCTATGATAACCGTGCGTCAGATAGGCTTGTGTTTTTGGGTAATTTATTTCATGACTATCTGTTCTCAAAACGTAGAAGGAAAACAGAGAAGGTAGAGTAGAGATAGAGAGAGTGCAGTTTATATTGAAGGTAAACGTGTTACTTTTTTAATGTAAGTAACTTGAAAAATTGCCACACCGCTAAGCACTGACCTAAGTAACCATTTGTCGATATTGCGAAATGGATAAACCCGCTTATAAAATTCGAAGGTTTAATCAAGCGATTTAACTAAACTTGGTTATAACAAGTTATGGAGAGGACAGGTTTAGCTAAAGGACGTTAGGTATTCGTTACAAGTACTTATTTACAGCAATTTATTCTTAATTAACTTTAAGTAACGTTATTTAGGTTTCGATTGTACAATATTTTACTTTACGGTTAATTTTATAAATCTGCAATTTTATCACGGACAGTGATTTATTATTTTACGGAATATATATAACTGAAGTATAATAAAACCAAACTATATATTATCAAGCATTGAAAACTCCTTCTCAACGTTGTCAGCTGACAAAGTTGAGAAGCCACCAGCTTACCAGTTGGTAATGTGCCCAAGAGACTGGCGGTGTTGGGTATGTTTAGCCTCTAGCCAAGGTTAAAGCCAGTCCTGTATTATTATTTAACCAGGTTCAGTAATAAAACATAACGATACATTTGACACGAGCAGGAAAATACTGGAAAAACTGATGATTATAGTAACCGCATTTTATTGTACAAGATAATGTTTATGAATCAAAAAGTAACTACACATTTAAGGAATATTCTGTAAACCACAAATTGAGAAGCGATTATCTATATTTTGCCAGACATTAGGTACTTTTTAGCTGTGGTCCCAAATCCTCACTCAAAAATAACTAGAGTCAGGACCACCACACATGACCTTTGGAAAATTTGAGGTAAGTATATCCTATATATGAATGCAATTTAATGTAATGACAATGACTTACTACTAGCGCCGGGACAAACTTCATGAGTGTTGGCGCGCTTAGGTATCGTATCTTTATGGAGGATGTTGCACCGCGATCTGCGTCCCAAAAGCCCCACGGACCTGCCTTATATATTATGTATATGCAAACAACAGCTTTCCTAATTAATTGCACTCTACAATATATCAGATTTCTTAATCTTAACAACACTATGATGATATCCAGAACCGATTGAAACTAATTATTATTCAACACGATACTTCATTATTTCAACACAAATCGGTTGATCACGTTACAATAATATTCTAGCATACACTGGATCTTTGAAACTCACGATAATTAAATAGTGAATCATATATACTTCAGCTATAAGGTAGTTATTTACACGCCAAATTAAATCGTATAATATTCGAGCCTTCAGAGGCCATAACACAAGTGCGCGGCGTAAACTTAATTTATTACTACGATTTTACAATTAAAATACTCGTTTCACAATTATTTTGTTTTAATATTAGCAATATATTTCAAATGTGGGCTGAAAATTGTTTTTAATTAAATTGTGGTACTTTAAATTTTATTCTGATATCATGTCGGTCATCGTTCCCGGCTCGCGCCATCGCCACCGACATAGCCGCAAAAGAAATTCAAGCCCCAGTAGGAGGGGGCGATTTGAATATAAAGTAAAACGTTGAATTTCAATTGAAAATGAAACTGTCTTTAGATAGAAAAAGTCAATAAGTATTCCACGTAGAAACTTATTAATTAATATTATATTTGAAAACATTATATCACTTTTAAAATAGCGTTTTCACAGCGCATTCGTGCTAGGGCCTCAGGAAACAGAACACATCATGAAGTACCGTTCACTCTACGGCCTTTGGGTATAAATAGGTTTTATTAAACCTTTAACAAAATATTACCTAGGTAGGCTCGACAACTTAATTACTACTAAGTGAGATTTGCATTTGAAACTTTAGGTGCCATGATTGCATAATGTATAAACGAAACAAGGCATGAATGCCAAATTGTATCAAGCATACTTTTTGGAATAAATGTTTTTAAAGCAGGTCGTAAATTAGGTGATTAGGTCATTAATCTTTTTGTAGTTGGCTGGCCATTGTTTATGGGCAAAGTTTAAGAATATTTAGACATGTTTTTTTTCTATGTGAGTCATACGGACGCCATAGATTTTAGTCCGTACGAGTCTGATAGTTGAGGAGTGGTAGGACTCATTTGATTATTTTACCACGTTTCAAGAATGAGACTAAGAGGGTTTAGTACGTTTGGAACTGAGTTCAAGGGATAAAAATTTTCATCGTTTGTATGGGATAATTATCTACACACGATGATTTGAATACAGATGAAAGACCAAAATCTATTTTCACATGGGAATTTTGTACTTGAAAAAAAGTATGCAAAGATATGCTTTTCAAACACAATAGGTACTTAATTATTTGATTAACATTTATATAAATTCGATGTCATCGGTAATTCCAAGACGATTTTTAACGGTTCAATAATACATTCTACGTTGAAATTTTTCTTTGGGTATTAAAGGGCTTTTTGTAAAGTTAACGGAAAACTTTAAATTTAGTTGTGATTAAGTTACTACGTACATAAATATACTGATTTTTTTAAATTATAAAACACAAAATAAAACATTTTTATTCTTTACTGTAAAAACTACAATTTTAATCTCAAATTCAAATTAATAAACCACAGAAATCACCAATTTTTATAGCTTCAATAATATCTAAAATGACCTGAAATACAGTCATAGTTTCATTACAATAGCATGCTATTGTATGTAGCGTGGTATATGGAAAAAAAGTGATTGTACATACCTTTATGTATAGACAATCTAAATGAGATCTGTCATTGTTTCGTATCTCATCGCATGCTTATCCGACGACGATCGGAAAGTGGGCAAGCGTGAAATTGGTCCATGATATTTTTTGCTACATATAGGTTTAATATCGCCTCTTATTATTTCAGTAAAAGCCCCGAAACGGACATTTCAAACTATGTTTTGGTACCGACTATAAGTCGTTGAATAATGCCATCATACAATGCGAATTAACTTTTTACGAAAATTACATGGACGAATATTGATCTGATTACGGAGGTTTGTGAAATTCGGCATAGCATAATATTAAGGAGGGCAAGAAATATAACTTTTTCAAATGCAAGTCAAGTCAAATAAATATTAGTTAATAATTTCTGGCATAGGGTAACCATAAGTTAGAATTATTACGAGACTTTAAATACACGTAGAGACTAAAATTACTTAAATATATGACCGTTTAATTGCACTGTCACTATTGTGAATAAAAGATTATAAAGTTCAATGGCCATAAGTATAAGATGACATTTAAACAATAAATTATAGGGAAACACGGTGAAAACTTCCATATTATCTGTTTTATTAAACCGTTAAAAAAATGTCATGGAAACTTGGCACTTTAGTCACCGATTAACTTTCATTAAAAAAAAAGTTATGACGTCAAATGAACCGAAAGGCGTTAACCTTCGTATTATGCATAAACCACGTTGTTGACAACTGATTAAGATTTTATATGAAAACTTATGGAGAATTAAATAATTACTTCCTATGCGGCGTTTCCTTGTTGATTGCAATTATAATATATCAATGGGTAGCGTAGTAGATGGGATATCTGCCGGACGTCAAAAGGCGTTCGATGTCCTCCAAAATGGACAAAATTTACGTCGTTGACTACTGATTAAGATTTTATATGTAAAGTGATGGATTAAATAATTAATTATTTATTACTTCCGATAATAACAGCTTCCGTATAAATGAAATATCAATGGGCAGTTTACACTACACAGCTGTTCATACTATGCCATAATCCTGTTTACCTTCGACGCATAACGATTGAAACGTCATAACACGTTGGCCTCTTTTTAACCGACTTCAAAAAAAAAGTAGGTTCTCAGTTCGACCTGTATGTATGTATGTATGTATGTATGTATGTATGTATGTATGTATGTATGTATGTATGTTTGTCCGCGATTATCTCGAGTTTGGCTGGACGGATTTGGATGCGGTTTTCAGGAAAGTGTTCATTATATTCCGGAGAAGGTTTTAGTATATAACACTAATAGATATCCCGTGACGTTGCCCACGTGGATCCGTTTTTGTTGCTTACTTGGATTCTACATTTTCAGAGACGATTGCATGTTTGTCCGCGATTATTTCGCGTTTGGCTGAACCGATTTTGATGCGGTTTTTAGAAAAGCGTTCGTTACATTCTGGAGAAGGTTTTAGTATATAACAATAATAGATACCTAGTGAAGTTGCCCACATATATTCGTTTTTGTTGCTTACTATGATTGTAGATTTTCAAAGGCGCCGATTATATTATGAAGATTTTTGTTGTTGATGAATATTTAAACTAAAAAGGGAAAAATAAAAAACTTTTTTTAAAAAAGGGAACCGACTTCAAAACCAAACACAAAAAAACTGTAAAATAACTTTTCTTTCGGAAGTCGGTGGCCATAGTCAATGAAATGAAAACAAAGCCACCGACTTCCGAAAGAAAAGTTATTTTACAGTTTTTTTGTGTTTGGTTTTGAAGTCGGTTCCCTTTTTTTCAATAAACGAATGCGGATAAACGACCAATGAAAAGCGAATAACATCAACGTTACTTTTGGGACATTGGGGATCA
Organism: Agrotis ipsilon; assembly: GCA_028554685.1. Lineage (NCBI taxonomy): Eukaryota > Metazoa > Arthropoda > Insecta > Lepidoptera > Noctuidae > Agrotis > Agrotis ipsilon. The sequence continues at coordinate 5,038,573 of CM052968.1, forward strand.
AATCGAATTACCGAAATATTTATTCAGAAGTTAATAAGGTATGTACTTTGTTACAGATAAAAATATTGCCTTGGATAATAAAATTATGTTGAATTACATGTAACTTTTAAAGCGATACTTTAAATATTATTTATTCTTTGTCGTGTATGGTCCGAGCTGGAAGAAAAATCAGTATTGATATTAATAAACTTATGTAAAGACCAATAATAATTGAAGAATATGGTATGATTAGTGGCTTGATAAATAATTTAAATCCCGTTTGTAAACGCACCCTTATAATTAATTATATGAGGAACGGAAAATTTTACAAAAAAAAATTGAAAAAAAAAGTATAGGCTGATAAAAAAAATCAATTAAATGATTAATGTAACTATCGAAAACATAAATTATTGAATATTGTAGTCATAAAGATACTGTACAGGTTTTTAAAGCAGTGTGGCTTATGTCCGCATTCCGACAAAAAAAATATATTGCAAAAAAAAAAAAAACATTGGTGTGATTTACTGTGAATACATGTGATTATGTAAATAAAAAGTATTGGCTTTTTGTGAACAAAGAACTGAATGAAAAAAAAAACTATTTTAATTTATACATATTTGCAAAGATAGTCATCGTCACCTCCATGTAAAACCGTGCCCTGTTATTGAGTAGTAAATATTTTATTGCTTTATGTATTTAATTAGCTAATTTTAAGAAAATAATGTGTCACTAAGCATACAAAAAAACATCTTTATATTAGGCATAATTAAGTGTGTGTGTCAACATTAATTGAAAAAAATATATTAGTGCCTCTTCCAAATTGATGTCGTAAATCAAAGTTGGTAACCCAAAGGGTTGGCCGTGAACTTATACTTTATCGATATTTAATAATAAGTAGGTACCTGTCAATCTATCGATACATTTGGTGACGTCAGTATTTTGAATAATTTAAAATTATAAGTTTATTTATTACCAACATCAATTATTTACAAAAACGTGCTTATTTTTTTCTGGGTCAATGTTAACATTTACACGTATGTAACATTTGGTACAAAACCGTAAAAGTAAAAAACGAAACGTAAAGTAAAGTACAAAAGTGCATTGTACTACATTTTTTTGGAAGAATGAAGATACAACTTACATAATGATTTTAACACGAAAGAAAAATATCTTATAAAACAATGCAGTTTGGGATGCGAATGCTAAATCCTACATTTTAAATTGTATTAAACAATAGTGTTACATAAAGCAGTGAATTACCTAACGGTGTAACTTGCACGTTGTTAAATGTACCACTTGTACAGCACACTCGTTAGGTATTGTTGTTCAACAAAACGGAAAAGAATCGCTCTAATTTGTAGCAACAAAAAGGGTGCTGGGTAACTAAATGTTGCAAATAGAATTAAAAAAAAACTTTTTGCATCAATTCCATAATAAAACAAAAAAAGGAAAATGTATAATAATCATCAAGATGTGAGTATAAAAAAACCCTGTGTAAAATTTGTTAAAAAAATGCTTTTCATCTTTTTATTGACTCCTGAACCAATGTTGTAGATGTGTAGTATGGATATATCGATAGAAAATAAACACATTTCGCGACTCTATATAAGAATGGTGTTTTGTCATTTTATACCTAAATACTAATTTAGTTTTTTCAAAGTATGAAAGGTTAGCATTTAAACCTAAAGTAATAACTGTATATAGTGGTACAGCAAGCTTTTAAATAGAAGACATGACATGTGCGTAACGCAGAAATTATTAGCAACAGCCTAGTGACAAATAAAAATACGAAATAAAACAAATAACTTACATATGAAATTAACATTGTCTTCTAAAAAATCTTTTACAGGGTCAATCGCAGTGTGAACTTTAGTTAATTAAAGTGGTACAGCAAGCTTTCAAATAAAAGACATGACATGTGCGTAACGCAGAAATTGTTATTTCGTGTTTTTATTTGTCACTAGGCAGTGACAAATAAAAATACGAAATAAAACATATAACTTACATAAGAAATAAACATTGTCTTTTAAAAAAACTTTTACAGGGTCAATCGCGGTGTGAACTTTAGTTAATTAAAGTGGTACAGCAAGCTTTCAAATAAAAGACATGACATGTGCGTAACGCAGAAATTGTTATTTCGTATTTTTATTTGTCACTAGGCAGTGACAAATAAAAATACGAAATAAAACATATAACTTACATAAGAAATAAACATTGTCTTCTAATAAAACTTTTACAGGGTCAATCGCGGTGTGAACTTTAGTTTAACACTTTTGAAACTTGTTTCCACGCCGTAATCTTAAACTCAAATGAAAACATAATTCACAAGCAATTTCTGAAGCATTGCCTTTTGGCACATTTTATAGGTAGCAATTCGTCGAAGATTGGTTTGCGAAACACTACGATTACGATACACGTGGAAATACTAATAAACTTCTTGAATTGGGCCGGAGGCAGGGATAAATATTATAATAATTATATTTATATCGGCATACAGGAATAATAAATTAAAATATGTTGCTACGCTGATCCCAAATATAGGACAAAGACAGGGAGATTATGATGACAATATTCAAGCCCTATTTGTTTAATCTGAGAATTTAAGCCATGTTTTGTTTTTTTCGTAACCTATGTTGTCTCACCCATGGACTTCTTCATTATTTAAATAATTCATAGGTTATTTTAGTAAAACTAAAGGGAGTTAAGTTTACTTGTTCTTAACTGGTACTTCTACCTAAAAATTTCATATCATCAATTTCCACAATATTTATTAATTTATATATACAGAAGCTGTTGGTATACCTATGTTAATAAATAAATAAATAAAGATTTAGTACTCCAACGTAAATATTTAATCCAATAGAAGAGTCCTCTCAATTACCCACCATAGACAACGCGAACACTTTTGTTCATGCTGAAAAGAGAGATCTCACAAGTGATCAAGTACTATTGGGAGTTAAAAATAGTCCTACGGGACTAAAACGTTAGTAAAGTAGCGAATTATGACCCATTGATCATTTTTGACGCGAGAGGAAGAATCTAATTATTTTGTTCTACTTTGTTCCGTAGAAAATGACCAAGACTCCAATTTAATCTTCCAATAATAGAGTGAACTTAGCACACGAACATTAAAAACTTAAATAGTGACAGGTAGAGAACATTGTGATCTTATTCCGCCGGCCATTGAGCAAGTTTAACGTTCACTATGTCGCAAATAAACAAGCCTTTTAAAATGTTACTCATTCTTGCTTTATTTGTATAACAGTATTTATCTTGCGAAGGTTTTACGGAGAAATATGGATGGAGAGAACGTGAGGCATAGCAGAATGGTCGACGAAAGGTTAAAATGACCGTCCCGTGGTAATTACTTCTTAGCTTAGGACAGAATCACAATGTTGTTTTTTTCGAGGATTATTCAACTTGAATAACATAAAATATTATATAAAAAATATCTCAAGAGCTAAAGTGCGGGCATGCGGACAGCGAGTAAAGGGCAACTCGCTGTCCGACCATGGACCATGCCCGGGTCGACGGCGCGTCGTGTTCCACGCGCGCCTCAAAGAGCTGTCAGCGAATGACCCCCTCACAGAGGGCCAAAGCCTGCCGGGGTCGCGGGACTTATTTCCATCACTGTGATCCCGGAACATAAAGCGCTATTGAAGGACACCGTGGATTTTAGTCAGTACAAGTCTGACAGTCCAGACTCATCTGATGATTTTACGACGCAAAAAAAAAGAGCTAAAGTGCAACTTTTATATAAATGATATGCTCATTTTACTAATTGCAACACTAACGGGCAAGTCCAGATCAAAGTTACCTGACACCTACTCGTTATACAGTCCAGTTTAAAGTTGATTCACCTCAAGGAATTGCACAATATTCCATAATTTACACAAGAATATCTTAGAAATAAACTAAGCAATATTTATTACGTAAAATACCACTTCCTTTGATACAGATTTTACTTTCAAAAGATGTCTGAATTAATCATTCAAAGCAATCATATTAAATCGATATTGGTTGAACTGTTACCGCTTCTATTTTCAAATCTTAACAAATGGAATAAAAAAAAAATGTTTTGTTTATGGGTTCTTGTTAGCCAGTCTTATAAAAAATGGGAGGCGCGTGCTTTAAAATATTATGTTAGGTAAAGATCAATATCTAGGTATATTTAAATTGCTCTTTCCTAAGTCATGCTGATTTTAAAAAGAAAAAGTCATTCATTCAAATTCTGATGCTATTACCATTTTTATAAAGTCAAAAATCAGCTCCTCTAAAAAAAGTCACGTTTAAAACAGCTCCCCAAAAAAAAAAATTTTTTTTTTTTGCATTTTTCCAATGTGTTTATTATTAGCCACACTATAAAACAAGACAACTTTTCACCTCCTTTGCCTTAAAAGGAGTTTTTACTGTACAACAGATGCCACAAACAGTTGGCACAAACAGAAGGCGATCTCTCTCGAATTCACAACACCAACCTTGATTCACAAAGTTAAAGTTTTCGAAACGATCAGGTGTGCGTGTTAGTTCTTAACTAACCAATCACAATTTAGCAAGAGGACGTGACCTGGGCACCGATCATGATGTATTGTTCCATTAATTGTATGGGACATTACGAACCATAACAGTGCTGGTTTATTTGGTGTGACGTTAAATGTTGTGCTATAAAAAATCAGTACGTAATTGCGAAACATAATCTTTTAATTTCAATAACGGCTGTCAAATATTTAAAAATTAAAGCTGGGACCATTGCGCTATTATTACTACGTATAGAGGCGACACCACGTATCACCACTGTGTCCTATCCAGGATGAGACAACGCGCACAAGTTCTTTCAGTTATTTGACAGTTCTGTGGCGTGCTCTAGGCGCGCGCACTCATTCTGGAAGGGACTCATTGTGGATGTGTGGTGTCGTCTCTATACGTACCTAGTAATAATAGCTCAATGGCTGGGACACGGATTACTTTTCCTGACCGGCATGGAAGAAACTCACTCGTGATAGATTCACTCATCCACAATAAAGAAAATTACAGAAGTCATTTGTTACATCTATATTCACACATCTGTACTCTCAGCACGAGTTTTCAGTATTTGAGACGTAAAGTGAACTGGTGATAATTTCAAATTGACAATTTTCAAGGAAAAAATTAGTTCTTGCTTCGCACACCAGAGACGCTGTTCCATTTTTTCATATAAGAAACGCTATAAATACTGAAAAGCCGCTGTAAAGTAAAAGAGTGAAAACTTGTGCTAAGGGTACATTATGTTCGTTAAGTTATTATAAAATAATGATTTGTAACAATCTGTTATCTTATTTCTCCAGAAAAGGTAAACAGAAAAAGGAATTTATTAAAAAATGCAGATTGTTGTTGAATATTTATTTATGCCGATTTATCACAAAAACTGCTGTAATATTCATTGGAATTGGCAATTCGCCAAAAAAGAGCATTGCAGAGAGAGGTTACATGTGAAAGTTTGTGTTTATGGTATTATAATTCCTGAACGAATAAACTGATTTTGATATCATCTATTTTTTAATGTAATTCATCCATTACATAATCTTATAATATACACTAATAGTGATGATTGAATCGTGACTTCTTCATCATTTTGATTCTATTATTATCGGTCAACCACCTAAAAGGCCTTGGTTTCACCGTGGTAGTATGGACAGAGTTCAATTCGTCTCATCGCGTCATGAAAGATGTTTTATTTGCTGAATTTCATGCTTCATCAACTCTAGCTGTGTTGGTATGAGTCGGTCAAATTATCACAAAAAATCTTTACTACACTTATTGTACCTTGGGTGGTGAGATCTTGTCTTCAGTAAAGCAGAAAAGACGCTTAACTTATTAGATCAACGAAAACATATAATATAGAATCATTGAAGAATCAGGATTAGTATTTTTACCAATTTCGTAAAATTTTATTGCTTGTCGTAATTATTTTAATATCCATGAATAAACATTTTCTAAATTAATATCAAGTGGAACTATATGGTAGAGATTAATGTAAAAAATAAAAATTTAACATTACTAACGAGAAACAATGGTTACACGTGTAAATATCTAATCACTGATTTTAATTAGTTTCATTTTATTATGAAATTAAATAACGAAATAAAAGCTGCACTAAATTGCAGGACTAAAGAAAAAATAGACTGGTGTTTAGCAGTAATTGCAAAATTGGCATAACCTAAACCCAACATAATTGCTGGGAAATGAATTGGTCCTAGTTTTCCGGGATGGGACTGAACACCAAAATTGAATATGGAACTCATCTCTTGGCTAGCGATCAGGCTTACGGTCTTCTAACGGCCGATAAGGAAAGGTAAAATTCTACGCTTGGCAGACATACACTACTTCTAGAATTCTAAATAAGTACTACATTTATCGCATACTTACACGCGTACGAAATCGCGGGAAAAACATGGTCCGCAAATACTCACTGCCCATATTTCCAACTCCAAGATGTGTTTCTTGCACTTTCGGACTTTGGACTATCCCTTTTTTTTTCTTGAACAAAAAAAGGTGGCAAAAGCAAGAAGTCTATAGTGTAAAGTCAAAATTTGACGTAGCAGGTAACCACGTGCTAAGATGGCACCCTTAAATGTTCAAGAAAAAAAAAACTTTTGTTCGGCAGGTACCAGTCGGATAAAATAGATGTCTGAGGGTTGATCTTTTTTGTAAGTACATATTTTTATATAAAGGGATTCCCTTGGTGTAAATTCTTAAATTAATTTATTGCTTTTATTGTAAGAAAGATATACAGGTGGTTATCATAATTTCTACGCAATGGTAAAAAAAAACTTTAGAGGTGTAATTGTTTCGTGAAAATAATTTTGCATTTATAGCAAATATTTGGTAAATTAATCATCCAGAAAATTCTTGGTAGTATTTCTTTGTGAAGGATTAAATTAAATTTAAAGCAATATTAAAATTGTCCATATTTTTCTTTCGTAATCGATGAAATAAAATAAAAACTACTTGTAAATGAGCAATACTAAGGTGGGTAACGAAACAACTATTTTTTTTTGTTGGCAAATTTTTGCCAAATTTTTCTCAGCATATTAATTTCCTACATTTTTTGAAAAATTGATTTTTAACACGTTTCCATGGGAATTATTTATGTAAAAAATATTATGGCAAATTGATGATTAATATGAATATAACTCTCTTTTTAAATTATGGAATATATCTACCTATCAATGTTTGAAAGAGTGTCACTGTCATGTCTTACCGAACTGTTTTGTTTACAAAACCCTTTAACGACCTTGTAAAATAAATATTTGTTTAGAATATCATGAATACAATTTTAAATTAATGTCTTATTTTTGGGAGGTTATTGTATTTCTGATGAATATTTTTTTTATGCAAATAAATTAATTCAAACATTACTATTTAAAGTAACAGGAAATAATGTTTATGTATTATTTCTTATTTCGATGAACTTCACCTATATTTTTTGTATAAATTAATAATTTATCACAAAAAATATAACATACATTATTTATTAATATTTTAATTACAATTATAACCTACAGTTAAAATAAATAAGCGCGGGAAACAACGTATGCTAATAAAAAAAAAAACACCACGTCAAAGAAGAAAAAGAAAGAATTTAAAAGTAGAACACTATGATTTCAATTGTTTTTTTTTGCTATTAGTTCACACGGTCATATCATCACCTACTTTCTCTATGATCTAACTGATGGGATAAAACTACACATTGTGATCTCAGGTTTCATATATCTAGTTTCCACCTGTGTTACGTATATAAGTAAGTAGAATATCATTGGTCGTAGTGGTTACTTGTATCAGGAACATCTCTAATGTTAAAGTTTATCGATAACGTTAATCTCTAGTGAAGGAATTGAGACTTTGAGATAAAATTAAAGGAAAAAAAACGTAACCCTGTCTATGCTGCCGCTCAGTCGGTTAATAAAAAGACAAGATGACTTGAAACTAAAAATATAATTGCAAACTTTTTTCTCTAAATTCAGCAGACCGTAAGAAAGATTTTGTAAAAGTTTAAATAGTTTTTATCAAAACTAAAGTAGGGTGATTTCGCCGGTTAGCGACCAGTTAGCTGGGTTGCCCACTTAAGACGTGGAAAAAAAAATGTTGTGTTCACGCAAAATACTATATGTTAATGTCAATTTGTCCCAAATATAGTGTAGTTTGGATACAAAACATAAAATAAAACATTTTTATACAAAAATATTTATATATTGCTAAAAAAGTGAAAATATAGCGAAAACGTCGGTTTGCGACCATTTTTATCAGTTTATGACCACCAGTGAGCTAGTTTGCGACCGCTATTATAATATGAAAAATATGCCAATAAAACAATTTTAATCGCTTTAAAAATATTTTAATTTAATAAAAACAGAAATGGTAATCATTTTGCGTAATGTTTTCTTATAATTAATAAGAAAAAATAATAAGAAAAAAATAATTAATAATTAATTTTCTTACAGTTTCTAGAGACTTTAGTCATAGTTGTAGTAGAATCAAAAATAATTTGTCAAACAATATCCATAATATGTAGTATTACAATTAAAAATAATTAAACCATTTCCGAGGGAATATTATACATACTTATTTCTGTTAGCGGCCGTTATTTCTCTCATACTAAATTATGGTGGCCGGAAACCAATGTATTTATTTCGCTAACTTTGGTTTACGACCTGTTTACCGCCCAATTTCGTAGGCAAATTAAACAAACTTCTTACAAAGAAACTGGTGGTCGCTTACCAAAGAACTACAAAGAATAACTTTTACAATACTACATTCAAAATTGTAACAGTCCTGTATGAAGCATTAGGATGATATTAGTAAAAACAAAATATTGCTGATCTCGTCGGTTTGCGACCATGTGGTCGCTATCTAACGTTTTCGATAAATAAGCATTTCGGTTACCGACCACTTGATTTTATCTTGAAAATAAGTTTAAAAAATGCAAAAAACAACTAAATTATAACCCATACTTATGGATTTTACAATTTAACATGGTAACTAGTGTGTAAAACATGAAGTAAGTATTAAAACTTACCTTTGAGCGCCGCGCGCCGTGTTATTTTTTTTTCAACTCGCGCTACGTCCACTCACCGCGGAATCAAGACGCGCATTTAACAATTTTTTTTCGGCTCTGGGTTAACCCATTTGTTTCAAACTTTGCAAATTCTTATTTCATAATTACTTAGCAAGCACGTTAGATTTATTTTTTAAGTATGTTACCTCTACAAATACTATTTTCTTGATTTAAAGAAACTTAGTCCGTCAAATGGTCGCCTACTGAAGGTGGTCGCGAAACCGGCGAAACAACCCTAAGAGGATTTGGTATCGTTAAAAATGACTGTTCTGTATTTCTTATAAACCTTAAAAAGCTACATAATTTTCTAAAAAAAAAACTCAAAGCATCTAGCTACCTACTACATAAAATAAGGACGCGATTGCTATAGTGATGTGCACTAGAAATTAACTGAAGCTTTCCCTAGCCATCAATAATTATGGAAAACTTACTACCATCCAACTATTCACTTTATCAATCTAGTTTCTATTTTCCCACACATAGAATGTGTTTAAATAGCTGCATGATTTATTATAGAGAAAAGGATCAGTAGATATTTGTTGTTAAGTAAATTGTAATTTATGAAAAATCTACAATTTGGATGTAGCAAATGCGGGTTACGTATTTTACACAAAGACCAAAAATTAATTTGAAATGTGAAATATTGACCATTTATTATTCCGATCTAGTTTTAAATAAAGCTTTTTTACAGCTACAGACTAATTTTGTTCAAAATCTCGATAACTCAAGTTGCCATAAGAAGAGATGCCTAAAACCGTTTAAGACAAAATTGGTGAATTTGCGCACCCCACTTGTGAAACTGAGCATAGAGTGGATGACACTCTTAACAAAATGGACATAATCTACTTATTCAACAGTCCAAATTACACGTTTTGTGAAAAACTTATTATTATACAAGAAAGCGCGTCAGTACCCGTGACAAGTTGACAATTATTAAAGTAAAACAAGCTATTAGGTAAGTATTCAATTAGCCGCACTTAAATATGTAGTATTACATAAAGTAATCATAGTTTGATAACGTTTTCTTCGTACTGTTAAATTAGATTTTCTACGTACTAAATCTGTAATTGCGTTATGTGCCATACGAGTTTTGTCATAAAAAGAGACATTTTCTTTTATTTGCCCATCAAAATAAATTACACCTGAGTGGCAGTAAAGCGGCCCATTTGTTACAAATAAATGTTTGTTTTGATACACTTAAAGTGTTCGCGAAACACCCGCGAGAAAGTCTGTCTACAACCGGACATTCCGACGACGTATGTTGTAAATGGGTAGCCGCAAAACGAAACTGCACTTGCAATAAGTCGCCTCGACACCGTTGTTGTTGCCGCAACACACGAACGGACAAACAACTAAAATAACAAAACAACGAAAATTACCTTGATTTTGTAGAGGGTTGCTCCTTAACAAAAATAAATCCTTCACAAAAATTTGTTCCAAAACACTAGGTTTTTTTTTCACTTTATAAATTCACTGAACAGTATTGATCGATTCACCTCACTTCATTCGAATACATCTTTAAAAGTTGAATATCGAAAATGGCTCGTTTGAATGTAGCGGTTGTGTGCGCGGGCGCGGGCTGCGTGAGTCGCGATGGAGCGCGAAGTGGTGGCGCGCGAGTGCCCCACCACGCTGCCGACGGCTGTCGAAACAGTCTCAGATAAGGACCACCTCCACTTACCGTTTCCCGCTGGGTTCCCGAGGGCCCTAATCCTTTATGAGACGGGAGAGGAGTCTATGAACTTTGTCACACAATTTTTTGTCGTATCATTGTCGACGGAATTCTACGTATTCTCTTCAATCTTTCGAAATGCATTACGATGTTACCTGAGCCATTATTGTGACGATTTACTAAAGTGGTCCTGATTGTGAGAGTCGAAAACACGAGTTTCGTCAAAAAGCTCTTTGTATACTTTTGTTATCTAATCTATTGACATTTTTTTCATTTTACGACTGAAGGACTGAATTAAGTTAGGAAACTTTTGTGTCTAAAAAAGATAATTATGCTTGAAAATGCGGAACGTGATCAAGAGCTCGTCTAATGGAAACTGGATACGTACCCTTTGTGGGACGTTTCCTCTAGTGTTGTCATACGGGCTTTCAAGAGAAGTCCTTCATTTTATGGGATTATTATGCTATGGTAATGAGAGACTTGATAAAATATGCATAAACTAAAATCGAAACCTTTAAAGGTATTTAATAGACATTAATAAAATGGAAATGAGGCAAAACACTAAAAACCGTTGAAAATGTATTCTTCGTCAACGGAACTATTCTAATCGGTTTGCTTGTAGGTTTAAATTAAAATCTAGTTGCGTAACATCGATTACGTGTCAACGAGTCTCGTTTACTTACGATGTGACCCATATCGTTCTAAATATCCACTGATCCACGGTGCAAACGTAACGTACTTCGAAAACAAGGTAAACTAGTATAGGCTTGAACTGCTCGCTTCATTTCATTGCGACTTCTAAGAACGAGCATTTTTTTCTAGGACAAAAACAGGTAAAGAGCGCTGTTAACTGTGTCAGTATCTTTACATGGTGATTGAACGTTCGTATCTTAAACATCTAACGGATAAGTTCAATCTGTCACTTTTGCTTGTGATCATAGTAAGATGAATTTTGTGGTAGTAGACACCTTTACGATCAAATCAAACCAAGCAACCAGGATTATGTAGAGGAATATTTTGTCAAAGTGTCCACAGTCAGTCCGCTGTACCTAGTCCACGCGGTTTGACTGCACTTTGAGAAAGATGAAGTGGAACAAACGTGGTTTTATCTACCATACGAGCTGTATGCTAAAATAAACATTAAGTAGAGTTGCTGCTACGTCTTAAAGGCATCGCGTTACAACTGGACAAAAGAAACGACCGTTCGGTCGTTTATCTGGTCTGTATCTGGTAAGTACTTTATTTGGATAGCAAAAATTAGAAGTCATGATCCCTGCCGTTGATCACTTCCAGCGTGGGTGTCCTCGAACGCATATAACCAGAATCGCTTCAAACAAACGATTTACTGAAACGCTTCAAAGTTAGAGTTAACCAGGCAAAAGACTGTTAACTCTAACTTTGAAGTGCCACTGTGACAAAGCATACAAATAAGTGTATGCTTTGTCACAGTATCCTTTGCCCTTTGTAAGAGTTAAAAGAATATCCATTACAAAAAAATGTATATTTTTAGAAAACTACATTTTTTAAATAGCAGACGGTTAATCCCACGTTAAGTTGTCATTTCCTCGAATCCAATACCAGAGACATCATAAATGCACTGCCATCTCAGAGACCCCGCAAAATTGTCTTATACCTGCATTATTATTTTAGAATTCAAGGTAGCAAGCATCAACTAATGCTTCCTCTCTGACATCAAACGCCTGCCAAATGCACTAAGATATGAAAAATTACATGTAGTTTGACCTTTCCACTTGGTGGAATTGTCTGGAGACTTGGATCTTTGGCCTTGGCTGCAGGAGCTATGTGCTAATGTTTATTGTAATCGCTGAATGTTATCATTTAATATTTGGTCTGCACTCTACAGGGTCGCCACCCACGTGGGAAGTAAGGATGGGTGTCCAAGATCTAGATTGAAAGAATTTTTATCACTTGAAATATTGTTCTCATATTATGACTTGAATCGTTTGTTGTACCCTCACAGTAGGAAGGAACTTTTGGGTACGTGGGACTGTCTTATCAGGTAACCCTGACCCGAAACGTAAAGGGCTACTGAAGGACACCGTGTGTGTGTGTGGAAGGACTCATTAGATGATTTTCCCACGTTAAAGAAAAGGTAGGTCCTTTGGTCTCTTGAAAAAGATTAACACTAAGTTGGGTGACCAAGATCATCTTCGTGATTGATAAGATTCCTAATAATATCATTTCAAATTAATTTATAGAAACGTAATTTCATAATAATTTCCATTTTGTAATTTATAGAGACATATGGATCAAAGAGTGAATTGACACGAGATCTATTCACCAACAATACAATTAAAATATTGAAAAATGGTTTTATTACAATAAATCTTGGTATACACGTTTTTAATCTAAACACAATGTATAACTATTAAGTCTTTGGAATATATTTCTTTAGTATTACAACTTTAGAAATCCGACTTCCGAATTAATCTTAGATGAAGAAGTGTTCGTTATTTAAATCATAAATACCGTTCTACAGATTTTCTGCTGAAGATCGAAGAGACCTACTTAACTTTTCCAAAACTTTTCAGACAGGGACTTTGTGCCAAAGTTCAGCCTCCATTTGTATTTATTATTCCACCGGGCTACGAATAAGTAAATTATTATATTTTTTTGTACATAATTTTTTTTTGTTACTCAATTTATTATTATAATGCCTTAGATACATAATATTCATAATTATCATATATTAGTATCACGTATTTCAATGTTAAATTATTGCTATTTACTTTTTTATATAATAATTATTCAAAAGTATAGTTAATTCTATAAATATGATGATATAATGCACATTTACAACACAAAAGTAGTTTATTGTTCTAAATTGAAACCCTTTTAAACATTGTTGTAGGCATTGTAACATTGTACTGAATAATTACTCGATTAAAAAAGTAAGGTGAATTAACTAAACGTAGTTTATTATTAGAAATCGAAACATCAGAAATCCAAGCTACTTAGCTAGCTTGGCAAGTCTTGTATCAGATGGACTTATAAAAATTCTACAGTTTCTGGATCTTTTATGTATGTAATAGCAATGTAGGTAACTAGCTTATTTTTTTTTGTGTGGCATAATCATCAAATGAGTCCTTCCGCACTGTGTTACTGACTAAAAGTCAACCCTGTTCTTTCAATAGCTCTGTTCGTTCCAGGTTCACGGAAACCTGCCCAGATAGTCCCGCAACGCCGGATAGATAGGTTCCTGATACTACTGTAAGTATACCAAACAAGATACGACTTTTTTTCACTGAGTTTATTACTTTTTTTAGTACATAAATTCTTTCAGCACACAATTGTACACATCTCTTAACATATCAGTTTGGACTACTATTATACCATTATCTTAATTCTGAGTACAGTCCGCGTGGTCGTAAACTTGCTCTTCCATAGAATAGAGCAAAGAATAGAACCCACAGGTTACACAGTAAAAAGATAACAAAAGATAGAGCTTGAATTGAAACTCCTTTGTTGTTATTTATTTGTTTGCTTTCGTATTGTCTACCTTTCTCTGTAAAGCTGTGAAAAATATTAAAGGTATTTTTGAAGTGAAAACTTCTGTAGCGGCATTATATTTTTTTTATTATGGGTAAAAAAATTTACATTCAGTTCAATTCAATTTTCAATTCATTTATTAATTTTGTGGACACGTCCCGACAGAAGGCATACAAAATTTTCAAGATAGTAAATTATAAGTTTTTTAGTCTAACAAATGAAAATTAAATAAAGGTAAGTCACAATTTTAAAACTGGCGTCAGGGCACGTGACCCTGATTGAAAATTCGTAAGGAGAACACATGACCGGATAGCGAAACAAACCATAACTTGCATTTTAATCGTGCAACGCCATCTATTGAGCATATATGAAAACATTTGTGATTTGACACCTGTACCACAGTATGACAGATGTAACAAAGTGTTTAAAATATGGAAATAAAAGCGCAACGTAAATATTCAAGTTTTCACTTCTGCCGGCACTCCCGGAGTGCAACCCGTCGTTTTTATTTAATTATTCTTTCTTAAAAAAAAGTTTTGTAGTATCACTAAGAATTTCTCCTGGTTCGTGGTTGCGTTTAAGGTACAGTAGCAGAGGTATGTACCTACGTACATACCTCAGCACAGTGGCCGTCATCAACCGTGCCGTCAACCGTACCTATTGTAGAACGTTTATAAAATGTTATGATCCTCTTGCATAACTACGGTTGCAGTTGCATCAATATTGAAATCATAACACGCTTTATTCTCTTTCCTAGAAGGTTACTAATAGACTGCAGCCGTATGAAAAATAGTGTAGTATTGGTGAAAAAATGTTATAATTTTAAAATTACACATTTAACACATGTCTACCTTATTCTATATCTTCTTTATTATATCTATGTTCTATATATTTGAATAACAAAAGCCCTGTTATAGTTACTTGTTTCCATTATAAAATGCTTAGTTTTTCATTAGCATAAATACTGCTTGTTATCTTATGAGTAATTTAAAACAAGCTGTCCGTCTGATGCAGCTAATGGGACTAATCTTCAGCTCAAACGACAATGATACCCAGAAAGAGATGACGATGAAGATTTGCAATAAACAGTAAAGGATACAATAAATGGAAAGAGGAAAGCAAATTCACCAGAATCATTTTCTTGCTTAAAATAGACTCTTACTGACTCAAAATCCACCTTCTTCCATCATGATGGAGTGCTTTTGATCTTACCCAAATGGTTGACATGACAATAACGTTTGTGCAAATTACGGTTTTAAACCAAGTGATGGAAAGCGAAATAAAAGACATCGTCTTTTGTATTAGTTTTTTTATTAAGTTCTAATCTTTCATCAACTCTAAGGCCATTTTCACAGTGACATGGTCAAGTAATACACGTATGTAAATAATCTACAAACAAACTGGGGCGTATCAATGTACCGTTGTTATTAAATTTCATAGGGTTTGAGCACATCTGACTAATGATATTAACGAAAGTAAATTATTTGAACGCAATCTTCAAAACGAGTCGGTCTTGCAAAATGAAAGATGACTAAAATTCTTGAGAAACTACTAAAAATACACGACACTAATTATAATTATGTTCATAGATGGGGCAGCTGATTTGTTCCCTAGTTTTCTTCATACTTTTTGTACCATTGCCTCTTTTTGAGGTTCTGGTAAAATAAAACATAAGTAGTAAATTGATAAATTATTGTGTTATTACTTTTTATCTAAACCCAGGCAGGCGCATAACATTGTGTTCTTTATTTCATCACCACTGCTCTAAAAACTGAATGAAAACATTGTGAGGAAACTGGCATGACCGAAGGCATGTGACAGCTACCAACTTGCACTTGGCCGGTCTGGTGAATTACATCCACAGAAATTACTTAAGGTAACTTATATCTACGAATACAGCCTTCATAGAGAAGAAGGTTCGTGTCCCAGTATTGAGAATGTTATAAGCTAATCATGCAACATCTAAAGAAAAATGTGGTCTAGTCAAAATAGGTAATAATATCAAGCGAGTTTACAAGCAATATCATAGCTTTAGTTGACATTAAAGCACAAATCCAAAGCTCCGGGATTGCGTTATTTTGTAATATCACAGATTTGTCAATAGTTAATGATGACTAGTGGTGAAATGTTCATGTCTTGTGTTTTATTTTGCTCCTAATCGACCTTTCGAATTAGATCTGTTGTTAATTATAGAATGGTGTCAAAATAGAGTGAGAATGAGTGAATTTTTCATTATCATCATGGTTCATATTCTCCGTTTTCGTGATAGATGAGGTGTCTCTCACAGGCCTCTGATTTATTTTGAACATTATAATAGTAATTAAAGTCCACATTTTCCTACGATATGTATTTTCCTTCACCAGTGATGTCCAGGATAAACTTGTAAGTTACACAAATGCATTGAATAGACGCATTGCTACTTACTTGTTTTTGTTTGTCTGGATTTGACCTAACAACCTCGTACACAAGTGGCTAGGCTTTGGACAAATTGACTCATTCTTTGCTCCGCATTGTGGAAAAAACGATATGTAGATTTTGTAGACTACAAAACTTTTACATGTCGTAGTAAATATTTGTAAACTTGTCTTGTCTTTAAAAGTTGGAATTACTGGATCCCACCTTCTCGCATCAGATTACAAGCTCTATGGTAAGTTGGAATCTTGGTAGCATCATCGAAGTCTCGATTATTTAGTTATCCGCTCATGACCAGCTTCCGGGCGGGGACCGCACATTGTTGTATTACATCATCCTACGTACTGCTACAATTACGGTAATCTTGAGTAGTTGTAGGACCTCTTACGTTTTGTCTCAAGAGGTGGTTTTTACTCATGCTTCTCTATGAATTGTCATTGATCGAATGAAGAAGTAGAATCAAGTTTGATTCGTTGTCAAGTGACGTACAAAAGTGCCTTTGCTTAAATGTTAAATTTATTTCAATTTGCTCTTTAACCCAATTGAAATTTATTCATGGAATACAAGTAAGATACTGTCATGGTTTAAAAAAATAAAACCCTTATTAAAGGTAAAAAGGTTATTCATTATTAATTCAGGCAGTCAGTCAACGGTTATCCTTAAACCACCAACGGTAAAATATACATTCATCATTTTTACAGTTATAAAAATATTATGTCGAATGCATTAAGCTTTAACCGTGTCTCAAACGTATGCAAGTCACCCAAATAAAAATGAACGTGAGAAGAAGATAAAAATTCAGCAATAATAAATGCTACATTGGTTATCTATGATGTTATTTAAACTATACAAGAGTTGTAACATCAACCGATATCTTACACAAGATTTTATATTGCGATATAATGCGATGCTACGATCGATGTTTGGCTGATTGGTGGGTACTATTGACCACATTTTGATTAACCGAGGAAACATCACTTTGCTTCAAAATCACTGTTGATCAGCATAGGTATTAAGTTTTTTTGTGTCACTTTTACACGTCACAACCAATAAAAATTGTATAACACAGTAATTTTTAGCTTTTTCCTGAACTAAGAATTTCTCCTGTACAAACATTTAAAGTTATGTTAAGACTTACACAAACACCCAAAATTTAATTTGGAACTAAATTGAATTTGGGTGGCGACTTGCATACTTTTTCTTATTCATTAGTTGCATTTCGTCATCATTATTTTTTAACTTTGCATGAATATTTTATAACTGTCATAAATTATATGTCAAAGACTTGGTCATTTCATTCTCTTACATTATAAATACTTGCTATTGTTATAATGCATTGTTGCCAAAAATGGCTTCTAAGAAAAAAGGTCAATAAAATGTGCATTATATATCAGGCTTCCTCAATTTCTTCCCTGTAATCAGGATAAAATATTGCCTAAGCTTTTATGCAGGCATGAGTCAAAAGCTAACAGTACTTATTAAGAGATCCGCTCTTTATTCCGAGAATTTATTTATCCTTTAGATTTTTGGTAAATTACAAATAAATAAAATCGGTAGTAGATGTCTTTGAACCAAGGAGGAAGTTTTTAATAGCTTTTGGTTTCTTATTCTTTCATTTATTGAAGGAATCATCTCGGCATATAATGCAGCTATTGCAGCCTATAAAAATCACGGTGGTGGACGCCCAAGACGATCTCCGGCCACCGTAGGCGCGGGCATGCGGGCGGCGAGTAAAGGGCAACTCGCCGTCCGACCATGGACCATGCCCGGGTCGACGGCGCGTCGTGTTCCACGCGCGCCTCAAAGAGCGTCAGCATAATGACGAGGCCTAAAGCTTGCCGGGGTCGCGGGTCTCATACCATCACCGTGACCCCGGAACATAAAGGGCTATTGAAGGACACCGTGGATTTTAGTCAGTACAAGTCTGACAGTATGGGTGGGAGGCCTCATTTGATGATTTTAACACGATAAAAAAAAAGCCTATAACAATCAACTTTGACTTTATTTTTTTGTCATCTTTTGTCCTTTTCATGCTTAAGCTCTTCTTTTTCAATTTTTTTTTAAATTTAAAATCAGCCAGGGATAATTCGGGCTTAGCCATCATTGTTCTTACAACGTTTTTTTAAAGCTGCCAACGAAAAAAGTAATCCTTAAACTGTTGTACGAGTATACCATTGTGTTACTATTTTCGTCCACTCCTCCAATATTTGTGCAATTATTATGAGAGTCATATCGGCCAGTGTTATGTCAGTAGGTATATTTTGTCAGCACACTAACCGCGAGCACCTTTATGTAATAGGATTACGAAAATTGTACGACCGATAGGCAAGTCAGCCTGATTCATTAGTGTACAACTTCTGATGGTCTAAAATGACCACTTTAGCAATATCTTAATAGTCTCATAATAATTATGAATCTTTAAAAAACTTAAAATTATCACTATATTAACAATTCATCTGTTTGACAGTTTTTTTTTGGAGATTCGGATGATAGAAACAGATACATAGATGGTCCTTGAATTTTGTTTTTCTGTCTTTCTAAAGATTGGCAAGCAGTTAATTCTCAGTCCGGAACGTATAGGACGGAGCTGGTTGTAACCGTTTTACAAATATTGTTAGAATCGATCATGATGTCTCTAAGAATTCACAAGGTGAATCACTGGTGAAATGATCGTCCTATTTTGGGCGCTATTATTGCATGAAGAGTTGTGAAAGTGGTTGGTTGGAGTGAGTGTAGCGGTTCGATGTCCTTGATGCGTCAAGGTCACTCCGTTCGGTTTTCGGCAGTGCATAAGCCCCTTTACATTTGTTAGTTTGCATATTTGTGAAAGGAGTCGTCCGGGGTATGGACTGTCTCCTTTGTTTTTTAAAGGTGCGGCTACCTGTTGTGCCTTTTTTTATTAAATGAGTCCTCCCTGGGTGTAGCGAAAGGGACTGTCAGACTTGTATTGACAAAAATCCACGGTGCTCCTTCAAAGGCTCTTTCTGTCCAAGAGTCACGGTTACCTTCGGCGCGTCGTGTTCCACGCGCGCCTCAAAGAGCTGTCAGCAAATGACGGGGCCCTCTCACAGAGGGCCAAAGCCTGCCGGGGTCGCGGGATTTATTTCCTTACCGTGACCCCGGAACATAAAGGGCTACTGAAGGACACCGTGGATTTTAGTCAGTACAATTCTGACAGTACCTCCCGCCCTGCCCGGGGTGGTCTCATTTGATGATTTTACCACGTAAAAAAAAAAAGAGTCACGGTTACCTGATAACACAGTCTTGATCATTATTTTAATAAAATTATGCTTATGATATATCTATTCGAAGAAACTTGAAAGTCTAGTTGAGCTTAGTCACAAAGCTTAAATAATAATATCACCACCTCATCTTTAAAATGTTTTCGATGGCGGCGAAAAATTGGTAGATTTTAGGCTTAGGTTGGTAGACAGGTAGACTGAGGGCAAAGTAGGTAGAAATACCTAAAAGTTTATAGATATGGCAACACTAACTGCAGGTAGCCTTTTTTAGTCCCGATTTTCGAAGAGGAAGGTGGTCGCTCCTAAAGATTTTAGCTTAATTTCTAGGACTGCAATGCACCTGTTATGCCTTGCGGCTTTGCCGAAACCCAAGGCTATATTCATTTACTTTCCGTGTTGTCGTCTAAGAATAAAAATACGGAAAAAAAGAACTATGTCACAAGGGCGATGCAATTACAAGGCCTGTAATAACAATAAACAACGACCACTAAACTCTTTCAAGGTGGTCATTAAAGCAATTTCACCTTTGACCGTCCTTTTTAAGGCCCTGCGTGCATGGTTAATGATAATGACAGTCTCTGACTATGTTGTCAAAGTGACAGGCTTAGGTCAGTTGCGGAACGGTTGCTAGAAAGATTTTATAGTTCCATAGCTCAAAAGAAAACACAGAACCATAATAGGAACTTTGTTCACCCTCTGTCAAAACCATGGAGGTAACAAACTGAAATGCAGATGATAAAAATATTTCTTACTAGCTGACCAGGCAAACTTCGTATCGCCTCAGACCCAATTAAAAAAAAAACCTTTTAAGGAAGGTTCTTTGGACTTCCCAAAATAATTCAAAACCAAAATCAGCTAAATCAGTCCGGCTGGTTCTCGGTTTTAGCGAGACTAACGAACAGCAACTAATTTTTATTTATAAGATTAAAACGCTCTCCCATCCCAAGTAACTCTTGAAACCTAACATGTCTCAATGACATCTTAATGAGTTAAGGTTACGATGGAATACACATCTAAGAGTTTTGTGCAGACACTGTTTCCTTTTGACTGTTCCTTTGCCATTTGACACGTATACGTGGGCCGAGCGCGGTTTGGTAGATATCACATGTCTTCGAATTTTGTTGTCGAGGACATAGGAGACATAGGAGGTTTCCTCAAAATGTTTTCCTTCACCGTTTTGAGAGCAGTGACGAAAAAATAAATTACACAAAGTAAGTAATGCTGCTGGGCTGGGTTCGAATCTGCGATCTACAACCCATTAGTTGGGGTAGATATCAGATTTTCACATTTATTCGATGAGATTGATTTACCAGATTTTCCTACCATATTTTCGAATGACAAGGTACTTTAACATTCGTTGTAAGGAACAGCACAATCATCGTTCATAAGCCCCTTACGGGTGTTGCCAACTAAATCATTCACTCTTCACGAGCGCTATAATGACAAACTGCATCGGACGAAGTTTCTAGACATTCACACTGCGCTCGCGCATGCGAAACGTGTAGAATTTTCTAGATCGATGTACTAGTAATCTTTATTGGAATCGGACGTCTAAATTGCTTAATCTTTTAAGGAGTAGCAATTCTAGAGTGGTTTGTCGTGGAATGATTGTCATTCGGCGAATTATTTCCATTTTAGTTCCTAATTGCACTAGTCCCTCGTGGATCTATTATGGAGACGAGTCAAGGCCTACATGAGTAGGTATGTTGGACTTTATAGACTCTTGTCTTTTGGGGTAACTTAGTTCGCCCAATCCTGGGCTTCAGTTAGAGACTCACGGACTTGACTAACTATTTGAACCACCTTATTCCTTTGCCCTTCGCGTTGCACTTACTCTTTCGCACCTTTCTTTCGATTTTGAAGAAATATATATAAAGGTGTTGGTGTAAAGAAATATTTAACTTGTTCCTATATAGAGTGTATTGACTTTATATAGATCTCAAATATTCCTTAATTTATTATGATTGAGATGAGTCTTTTTCGTAACATTACGTTTCAAAAAAAGTCCCTATTGACCTATGTATATGTCCAAAGTTATCACTGAAATGCATCCCTATTTCATAAAACAAAGTATGATTACTATATGATACAACGTCTGGAAATTCATGGAAGCCTTACAATGGAAAAGGGAAACTCCAAGTTTAGCTCACAATCTTACACAAACGCTAGTCATAAGCATAACACAGTTTTTCCCCGAATAAAAACATACCAAAGATTACATATAGACGGATATTACAAACCACTACCCCCATCAGATCTGACCATCAAGCGCTCAAGCAAGATAAAGCGGATTCTGTTGCAACCGGCCTGCGCGCACGCACACACACCCACAGTGAAAGTGATCGAGGAAAATCCTGGTGCGTAGCGATGAAACTTGTTCATTTAGCTGTCAGTATGATGGTCATCGTATACAAGCAGCTTAGTTGCTTAGTTTTAATAAACTTTTGGACGTTCATTGCAGTATACTTGGTCAACAACTTTTCCCATGGGGACAAACAACGAAAAATGATATCTACGAATACAACTGTTTTCGATATAAAGATGACCATCAAAAACAATACTTGTCAAAAAAACCAAGTCTCGCAACTCAGTTGTTCTACGGTAAAAAGTTGTGAGATCCATGTAATACCAAGTCTTATCCATGTAATACTTAAGCGACTTCCTGTCTTAATACGTCCACTCCCTAAGAAATCTTTAATGTTTTATATAAATATATTGACGCGGCCATCGCATGAAAACACGTGTTAATTAAATTATTTAGTGCGATGACCAAGTCAATATATTTATATAAAACATTAAAGATTTCTTAGGGAGTGGACGTATTAAGACAGGAAGTCGCTTAAGTATTACATGGATAAGACTTGGTATTACATGGATCTCACAACTTTTTACCGTAGAACAACTGAGTTGCGAGACTTGGTTTTTTTGACAAGTATTGTTTTTGATGGGATCTCATTTCTTTTTGTATTTTGTAGACAGTTCTACTTTTTTTCTTTTCGATACCTTCTACTTATATCTACCAGCAACGAATTTTCTATAAAACTGGACCAAAATTGAAAAAAATTACTCGACTTGGCGGGGGCACTGCCGTGCCCCCAATATTTTAGTTTTTCCTTGATTCATACACCAAACACTACTTATATTCCAAATTTGAAGCTTCTAGGTCTGCTAGAAGTGCCTTAGAATTTTGATGATCGGTGAGTCAGTCAGTCAGTCAGTGAGTGAGTGACAAAATTAAGAAACTTTGACCCGTTATAATTCTTAAACTACTGGTTCAAATTGAATGAAATTTGAAATATACCGTGTCTTTACAATGCCTGCATGGTTACTGAAAATTGAGTCTTCTAATTTTATCCACAACGAAGTTACAGGGGGTCGAAAATGGCCTGAATTGCTTCGAGAAAAGGATGGTACGGCCGTGCCGCTTTTTTGCTCGACTTGGTGGGGGCACTGCCGTGCCCCCAGATTTTTGAGGAAAGAAAAAATTAGTTGCAAGTGGGATTTGAATCCGCGTCTTTTGGACGTAACTCACAAGCTGAATCTTCTATTACCTCGTTTGAACTTTTTTTGGTAAAGTAGCGCCATCTCTTGGAGTAGTTAATTAATATATTTCGATAATTTAGGTACAGTTATCAAAAGAGAAATATAGCCAGGCAGGACGTTTAAAACAGTTTTCCAGTACTTATTGTATTAAAAACTTCAATATATCTGCGTACCCAAACTCTTTAGCTGGCACACATTCAAAGAGTTGAATAGTACAATGAGCAAAAACATTATGCTTATGGCGGGTACTTGGAAAATATAAGTGAAGACTCACATGAGGAAGCGAAATGTGTGTATGTTCAATTTATATGTTTCCACATACTATATGTAAATAACATGTTTATTGACGAGGGAAATATGGGAAATTGTATATTCTGTTGAAAGATAGGAAATTGTAGTTAGGTAAGTCTAATGATTATAAGCTACTAAGCCATTCATGTAAAAACGGCTTGGAAGGAAAGGTGAAGAAAATACATAGGTAATGACGACAGCACATTATCACGATCGATTGGCAAAATTTGAGGTTGACTTGATGGTTTCTGTACATGAGTTTCTACCTTGTTCACATGGACATAGGTAGGGTTTGATACTATATACCTAAACGTCTTGGCGGGGCACTGCCGTATATTTTAGTTGTTATGACAAACCCTTTTTTGTTTTGACGTGGTAAAGTCATCAAATGAGTCCTCCCACCTAGGGCCGGGCGGGAGGGACAGTCAGTTTCGCACTGACTAAAATCCACGGTGTCCTTCAATAGCCTTTTACGTTCCAGGGTCACGGTAATTTGATAAGTCTCGCAACCCCGGCAGGCTTTGGCTTTCTAAAGAAGGTATACCAACTCCTTGGAGATGCGGAAATAATTTTGTTAGAAGTGTAGCTAAGTAATAATAAGTAATGTTGTCCCATCCTAGCCTTCTATCCTTATTCTATCCCAATTAATGTTACAACATACCTATGTAACCTTACACTCATCTGAAACATCGTGAAAAAACTGTCCTAGGCCCAAAATTTCAAAGACTATGTCATTTGTCACAAACCCGTACGTGGGCCCACGTAGTGGATTAAGTATAGTCAACTCTGTGTCCCTCGAAAAGGGAACATGTGTCCCACCAGTGGAAAATACAGGTTGATTATACTCGTAGAAAGTTATTTCAGTTTAATGGTACCAATACATAAATTTGGACCTTTATAAAAGTGTCACGCGACACTTATTATGAACATACAAAAAAATCGCTTATAAATCTACTTACACCGTTAACAAGAACGGCATTTAATGCAAAAAGAAATGGAATGTTATTTATAAAGTAAACGAATAGGAATTAGAGTAGAGAAATGATCGTCGCACGCGCCGCTGCGCACGCGTCTCGATTGCAAGTGCATTCACGCGCGGACACGGCTGTCTATGGAATACTGGTTTTTCTTTCTTAGAAGAAAACTGTATCAACGTTTACTTATAAGAGTTGAATTTTGGTATGTATTCAATGAA
This sequence comes from Agrotis ipsilon, assembly GCA_028554685.1. Lineage (NCBI taxonomy): Eukaryota > Metazoa > Arthropoda > Insecta > Lepidoptera > Noctuidae > Agrotis > Agrotis ipsilon. The sequence goes on from CM052968.1 coordinate 5,063,511, forward strand.
TGATTCTGGAAAGGGAAAAAATCAAATTTTCTTAAACGATATATTAAAAGTTTAAGAAGATCTTGGAGGTTTATTTTGTCGACAGGTCCGTACATGGTGTAAACACATTTCACTGCAAATTGCTGTAGCAACAAAAACGATTATTCGGGTGTTGAAGAAGTCCATATGCTACAGTAACTGTTTTCCGTCAAGGAGTAATAATTATGCTTATTTATGACCCTTTCAGAATACAAAAGAACTGAGAAAATAGCCAAATTTTATGAAAACATGATGGCAGTCGATCGTACAATGCTTTCTATACAAACGCTACATCAATAACGGGACTAGGTGTTTGTGAGTTTAAATGTTAGTAAATACGCCAACGATATAGAAGGAATTCCAAGGGTGGGGTAAGGTTTAAAATAAGAATAAAACAGCACAAATAGCAGCGTGTGCCATAACAGATCAAGATAAATATTAACATTTAATCCACACCAACGTGAACTTTTAAAATCGCAACATTGCATGACCTCTTAAGACGGATCGAGGCTAAGCCAGTTCCACATTTTACTTAAAACCAGTCGCGTGCATAAACAAGTCAAGTACTTCGTGATTATAGATACTAGAAGTTTCTGATTAATTAGATTCATGTAAATTGGTTCCCATTTAACTACCAGAGGTTGTTCTAAGATGTGAGCTGTGTGATCTTAAAATTAATCACTTTTAATTTCTAGACGCGGCAGCCAAAAACACTTAAGTCGCACGCAAAAAGATTTGACCTAAGTACCTACTTATGGCTTCCGAGTCTTGATTTGATGGCACGGATGGCGCAGTCTGGTTTCGCGGGACTGTCCTATCAGGTCAACGACGATATATTACTAGACTCCTAATAACAGGCGACCGATGTCTGTCAGCACATTAGGCAAAAAAGTCTTATATCCGTCTTATTTCGACCACTCCTGTGAGCCGTAAACACACCTTGAGACAGAACAGACCTTGAGATAGCCAATCACAACGCAGTACCCCGTCCCCCTCGCTTACGTAGTACCTCAGCGAGTTGACAGAATAGTTTTTGTTCCTTAGATCGTGCATGCGGAGTCTAGTAATATATCGTCGTTGTATCAGGTGGCTGTGACCCTGGAACGTAAAGGGCTATTGAAGGGTCACTGTCGTATTTAGTCAGTACATGTCTGACAGCATGGTTGGGCGACACATTTGATGAATATACCACGACAAGAAAACAAATACGGTTGGTGCAGTAGGTGCGCGATTAACTGCTGTGCTACGGGTCGCAGTTTTGATTCACGCACGGAACAAATATTTGTATGGCATACATTTAGTTGTTTTGGGTCTGACTATTTGTGTATAAATGTTTGTAAATGCATCCACGGTACAGCTAGTTGTACTTCGTTAAAAAACAAAAACACCGTATCGGTGTACATTTGAAAATCTGAATTTGGTCAGCAACTTTTGATGCTGACTGTACTATAGCTGTTGCCAGCGGTTCTCCCGCTACAACTCGAAAATTATCCCATGAGAACACAAAATCGGTATAAAAAGTAACCTATGTGTTAATCCAGGTTATAAACTATCTGTGTGCCAAATTTTATCCAAATCCGTTCAATGGTTTTTGCGTGAAAGAGTACCAAACATCCATCCATCCATACAAATTTTCACATTTATGATATTAGTAGGATTTGGTAACAGAACGTACTAAAATAAAAAACCCCCGACACAAAAACCAAGTTCCCTTTAAAAAGTAAAAAATAATAAAAATACGTCGCGTTGGGGGACTGCTCCAAATTATTTATCATCTCCTGTTTTTTTGCAGTCCCCCAACGCGACGTATTTTTATTATTTTTTACTTTTTAAAGGGAACTTGGTTTTTGTGTCGGGGGTTTTTTAAATTTTCAATTTATTTTTTATTTTATACTTTTTATAGGTACATACTTTTATAATTTTATGTTGCTAAGATTACTCCCGATTAAGTCATCAATATTTCCTTTCAGTACGCTTTCATTTGATACCCAACTCGAGTATATTTGCAGACCCTCGGTTACCTTTCCCCCGCTTTCACCCCCACAACTTCTAAACGGCTCAACCGATTTTCATCAAACATGTCTAAGAACACTCGCAGATAAGTCACCTTTCATACAAAAAAAACTAAATTGAAATCGCTTCATCCGTTCGGGCTCTATGATGCCACAGACAGACAGACAGACAGACAGACAGACCGACAGACCGACAGACAGACAGACAGGTCAAACTTATAACACCCCTCTTTTTCCGTCGGGGGTTAATAACAAAACGTAATACATCGTAGCAAAATTTCGGCAACAACGACGACATATTACTAGACTCCGCATGCGCGATCTAAGGAACAAAAACTATTCTGTCAACTCGCTGAGGTACTACGTAAGCGAGGGGACGGGGTACTGCGTTGTAATTGGCTAACTCAAGGTCTGTTCTGCCTCAAGGTATGTTTACGGCTCACAGGAGTGGTCGAAATAAGACGGATAGGTATAAGACTATTTTGCCTAATGTGTTGACAGACATCGGTCGCCTGTTATTAGGAGTCTAGTAATATATCGTCGTTGTTCGGCAATAACACGAGGGAAATACACTAGCATCGAAACAGAAATGAAGAAATGAGGAAAGTTCTGTCTGTATATATGAGACTAGCTTCTGCCCGCGGTTTCACCCGCGTCATGTTAGGCGTTTGGTCCTATGGTCCCGTCCCCATCAGTTCCTTTGGAGAGCGCGTGGAACACGTCGCGCTGGGAGTCGGGCCTTGCCCTTGGTCGGACGGCGAGCTACCCGTTACTCCCCGTCCGCAAGCAGCAGGTATATGCCCCGCGGTTTCTGACGTCGTGGGCATCTTCAGTTGTGGCTGAGGCGAGAGGTAGAGGATGTCTTTTCCCTCACGCATTCCGACTGCTAACCATTCCCCTTACTTGCCACCGAATCTTGAGGTACATCCCGAAACAACCATGCCCGGGAGGACTGCGTCAGGTTGACGGTGAGAATGCAGCCCGTAGTGTCTTTTCAACCGCTCCTCAAAGCGGGATTTTATCGACGCAATTGTGACATACCCAACCCGTCATTATTTTGTCGCGGTATAATTTTGAAACTGTGATATCTCCTAAGATATTAATTGAAATCAAATGATGTCAAGGGCAATTTTGTTCAAAATTAAATGCTTGTAATGAATAACGTATTTATTTGGATAAGGATTAATATCATGTCAATGAAAACACCTTCGCAAATAATACATTACTTTAAAACAAATTTGATTTCCATAAAAAAGGTTATAGTGACTTAACCTTAAGAGATAGATATATGCTCTCGCGGACTTTATTTTAGAACTTTTTATGAGGAATAATTCCGTAATACATATTTTTTGCGTAACTCCAACCGTTTACGCAGCGCACGCAACGGAAGGTCTAAAAAAGGAATACGAATTCCCGATTTTGAAACATTTATCATTACTGCTACGCTCCTATTTGTGGTAGCGTGATGTTATATAGCCTATAGCCTTCCTCGATAAATGGACTATCCAACACAAAAAGAATTTTTCAATTTCAACCAGTAGTTCCTGAGATTAGCGCGTTCAAACAAACAAACAAACAAACAAACAAACAAACTCTTCAGCTTTATAATATTAGTATAGATTTAAAAATATGTATTGAGGTTACTGGAGTAGCGCTACAAAACTTTTATTTTTGTAAACACATACCTAGTAAATACAGTTCAATTATATACAAACTGAGATGTTGTTATTACAAAATGGTATGTTGTGACCGCTCGGTTGGCGCAGTGGCTAAGTAACTGGTTGCATGATGCGTGTCACCGGCTCGATTTCCGGACGGAACAAATATTTTTATGGCCTACACGTAATTTTTCTGGATTTAGATATTTGTGTATGTGAGTTTTAATGTTTAAAACCACATTTACTACAAAAAATAATGCTTAGTTTGGAAAAACTAACATTGCGTAAACAGCTTCTTAGTTTAACTTACAAAAAAACACCATCTTCCTGCATTAATCCCATTTTGCTCAGCCAACACCTTTTTTTTCTTTCATTCTCTATACAAAAAACGTACACCTTTTAAACCTGACCGCGACATAAGTCTCGGTTCCTTATCAATAACATAGAATAAATAACAATACAACCAAGTAACAAGACTTGAAGTAAACGCATAAAATTTCGTCGGCACATGCACTGGCCCGGATTCGCATTCGCGCGTAAAATGCTGCGCTTGCGTCATTCCGGCCATCTGTTTCGTGTACCGACACCAATGTCAGCTGATTAGTCAATTAGGTACCTATTATGAGGTAAATAAGATTCTTTTTTATTTTGATTGTTTGGTTGATCCTGTGGTCTATTTCTTCTACTGAGTATGAATGAGATCTTGAATTCATATTCCAGGTCAGGATTTTCAGCAGGATTTCACAGAACAAGCTCGCACTTGCCCTCTATTATGAGAGAGGGCCACTAGCAATGACAGAGAATAATTAGCAATATGTATCCTCTTTCAAAGGCACCGACAAATATTGGGCACTCCGAGGTTTGGTTTGGTTAGGTTCTATTATACCTTGCACGCGGAAATAGGAGGCGCGTCCATCGTCCTGATAAGTATAGGACGTAGAGCAGTTCTAACTTTTGGCAGAGGTGCACCTCTACTAATCTTACCTTTTAATGATAACAGGCGTGATATTAACGTGTTTCTTTAGTGCAGATAATTAAAGGGGTGTGACCAGTTTTTGTTCATCTAAATCCATCAGTACGTGAAATCGTTTGACGTTGATTGGTTGCCGTCACTGCCATACCAAATGTGTCGCAGTAGAAACCTACGATGGCGAGTCGCAATTCTGTTTCATTATTTGTGTTCATGATTTAAAATGGATCCGAGAGAGGACGTAATTAGAAGATAAGTTTTTAAGAACAGATATCTACCTATATTGTTGAGGGGGTAGGATCCACTTGCTAGGAAGTAGATCACCCGGGGCAACGGCGTGGGTATCTGTAACTGGTGGTGACAGCTGAGCAATCCCATAGGCGGTGGTGGACTTTAACAAGGCCGCGACGCGAAGGCTGGCTTGCGACCACCACTCTGTCCTTTTGTGCCAAACAGTTTCGTCGGCGTCGTCGGTGCGCAAGCGTACCGGCTCCTTCCGTGTGAGCTCGCTCCATATTAAGCCTCATGTTTGCCTTTTTTTTCGTGGTAAAATCATCAAGTGAGTCCTCCCACTCAGCGCAGGGCGGGAGGGACTGTCAGATTTGTACTGACTGAAATCCACGGTGATCCTTCAATAGTCCTTTATATTCCAGGATCACGGTTACCCGATGAGACAGTCCCGCAACCCCGGCAGGCTTTGGCCTTCTAGAGCCCCGTCAGAATGCTGACAGCTCTTTGAAGCGCGTTTTGCCTCTAGGCTAGATTGAGGCCGAGATGAAACCCATTTCAAAATAAAAAAAAAAGTCTGCGTTACATCTCTGTTCATAATGATTCTCTATTATTATTTTTCATCAGAGCAGTCACCTCCTTTGTAGTCATATCAACGTTCACGATGTCTGACCATCGTTTATCTTTGGACTGAACAAAATATGTCTATGTTGATGATTATAATTATAAATACAATTCTCGATGTTTTAAAACATTTACCGCACCTGCATAAGCATTTATTTCCAGTACCTAATCCTCAACACTTCGCTGTCTATCTGTCCGTCTATTATTAGTCTGAATCTCATAAACTGTGATAGTTGGAAAGGTGAAATTTTCACAGGTTATGTATTTCTATTGCTACCTAGAGAGGACGTAATCTCTTTGCAAATCTCATGTCAATTTATTTGATTGACCATCATGATTTCCGGTTACCTATAATAATAGCTATCATAAAATTTGACATGAGATGATATAGATCGACGAGGCAGACTTTCAGAATTTTTAAAAATACAAAACAATCAGACAATTGTATTTTTATTTCTATAACTTTATGGATTTCTGTTATGTAAGGAAGTTTGGTATGCAGTGCAGTTTAGATACAATTATTTGTTACTTCCCATAGTATGTTATTTAATGCTGTTATAATTTACGCATGTTCAAGTATAGTTATGCGAATATAACGTGTATATTTTCTTTAACATTGGTATTTTTATCGGAGTCAGATATGAAGCTGTTTATATTTTATATTCAATTGAAAACTGCGTATTTTTTATTATTACTAAATTATAATAATTAAAATTACTGCCATGACTTTAAATAAAAATCAATACCCCAATTACATGAAGGATATCCTTATACATTAAAATGAGATACCATTCAAAGATAAAGATAATGACTATTTGAATCCACATTAAATTAATATACAAAATAAAATTTAATTACTCTTAGCGAGGCGATCTATGAAGGTGACTGTGACTCTGAAGTACTCTGAACAGAAAGGGTAACTTAAGAATCAGGGTGGATTTCGAGTAAGTAAGAGTCTGACAGTCTCTTCCGCTCCAATCCGGACAGGACTCATTTGATGGTTTTACTACCAAAAAAAAAAACATTTAATTCTGCTGAGCAGTAGAAATACAAGATATCTGTATTTTATTTACAGCGTACTTGAAGTATTTACTGCGAGTATGGAAAACTAAAAATGTGCCTCTATATATATAAAGAACGAACTAAATTTTTCCTTCAAATTAACGTCACTGGAGGCACTTTTTCATTTTCCTATTTTTCCTACAGTTTAAGTCATAAGTACTTCAAGTTTCAAGTACCTACGAAACTCAACCAAATAAGTACCTAGAATTCATACTAGGGCCAGTACCCTTAGCACGAGTTTTCAGTAAATGAGTCGTAAAGTAAACTGGAACTTTGACAATATCAAATTGTCAATTTTCAAGAAAAAAATTAGTTCCTTCTTCGCACACCAGAGGCGCTGTTCCATATTTTCATACAAGAAACGCTGTAAATACTGGAAAAACTCTGTAAAGTAAAATAGTGAAAACTCGTGCTAGGGGTACTGATATCTGCATATCGCTTGTTTTAGTAAACTGTTACTTTCAACTGTGACCTTAAAGTACAAACGTACGCGTAGTCGCGTAGTTTGCCCGTACATGTGCCCAATTTTATTAGAAAGAGCGGACATTCCCAATTTGGCCGGGCCCCCCTCGATGAGCCGTAGCGTAGCGTGGGCAATGAGTCTCATACATACATACACACAAATAGGTTGGTTAATAAATTAATATTACGTCGCAATAGAAGGAAGGACTGAAATAGAATTTGAGAGGTGATCGTTAGCGCGAGGAGATAATGTGGTACCTTTGAAAGGGAAAATGTAGGGAAAACAAAATTCACGCTCGACCCCCAATGGTCGAAAATGAACTATAGGAATGAAACATTAGGGGTCTAGTGGAGTCTTTAGTTTTTGGATAGTCGGGGTCGAGAGTGAACTAAACGAAGACAGCGAACTGCGATAGCGGTTCTATGTGGACATTTTTCTTAAGGAATACTTAGATAGTCGCGGGACTTACGAATTTCCATGACCCCGGAACGTAAAGTGTACGCTCTGCCCTGGGTGAGAGGAGTAATTTGAAAAAAAGGAATAGATGATCATAAATAAGGTTAGATAGAAGATTCGTGAGATGGCGAGTATTAGAGAAGACTGAGAAATGAAAGCATGCTACGCCGACAAATGAGTTGGGATAACGTTTGCAGAGTAAGGTTGACTCCACTAAAGCGGAGACGAGCGGACATGTGTATGAATACCCAATCAGAAGTCCCGGCCTAATTGATAATTAATTACAATGATGTGGCCGTTATTATTGGAAAGGTCGTGTTAAATAGTACATACAATAGTACAATTTATTATTCATTCACGGATGGGGGAGTTTTACGAGGAAACTGGTCTAGATTGATTCACAGTGTAAATAAACGTAGGTATATAAAAAAAGTAAATAGACTTCGTTCTGTCACATTCGGAAATATATTTCGCTTAGAATTCCTTGTTCTACAAAATTGTTCTCTACATTTCTTGACGATTGATATAAGCATAATAAATGCATAGGAAGACAGATTTTTTGTCACTTCCGAGTTGTTCTCATAGTAAAAGGTATTTACAAAGACCCTTGAGAGTTCAATGACCCCTTCTGGTAAATAAAAAATAAGTTTCTGTAGAAATATGATTCACATTCACCTTGTTCACTGTATGTACCGGCCCGGCTGTTAAAATGACACATCGAGTCTCCGAAAATATTATGACAGACTCTTAAAATTCTATGTGCAATAATATGTATCTACCTCCGGATAATGTACGGTGTTATGTCACTAAATGTCTTGTGTCTAAGCGAATGTCTACAGCCATTTTGTTTAAGAATGCCAATTTTGTTACAAAAGCCTGTTCAGTTATTACAAAAACTTACTATAAGTCTTTTGTGAAGATTGGTCACGCGTCGTTTACTTGCGGATATTGGCATTACAGTTTTACAAGGATCATTGTCATTTGTGAAATATTAAGAAAATGGTTTTGTTACTTCCACCTCCACCTCTTAGCGGTCCACCCAGGGAAACTTCACCACAGGCTCCCTATGACCTGTATGTCCTGTATGACCTGTCGGATTAGCGATCCCAATGACAGTAATAGGTCCCAGTTCCTCGCAACCGCCATCCTGTTGGATTCAGGCGCTCAACAGTTTTACTGTCTTCCGTCGGTGCGCAGGAGTTTCCCAGTTCTTTCTGGGTGAGCTCGCTAAATCTTAATCACCTCACATCTTAGTAACTTGAGGCCAAGAACAAACCTGCTTTAACCAACAAAAACTTTCACCTAAAATGTTTTTCTCTAGATAAAAAAATGAGAGAATATCCTTTTTGGAACTGAAAACCACCAAATGAGTTTAGTCCTGCACGCGTAGCATGACGTCTTAAATCGACGGAAAACAAAATGATAGAACGTAGATAGTTATTTATGATACTAGTGCGGAAAGTTGGTTTTTACAAACGAGTAGACAACGTACGCCCGAGGCGCCGAAGGCGCCCGAGGGCGTACCGTAGTCACGAGTTTGTAAATACCAATTTCTGCACGTGTGTCATACAATGTTTTTCAACACATTTATCCATATTAATATCAGATTCCTCCCTTGAACTCAGATTAGTCGCAACAATTTTTGAAGTTCCTAATATGAAAATGGCGCGACTTTGAAAATGGCGCCACATGCACGTGGTGAAAATTAGAACTACATCTTTCATCTCATTTACTCTTTAGTATTAAAGTGAGACAACGTATTGAGCAAAAGCTCTTCCTAGGAGGTTCGAACAGTCAGGTTGTTTATATTCATAATGTGAAACTCTTTGGTGGAATTCCTTTTTTTTTTTTTTTGGAAATTCAAAAAAAAACCGTAAAGAAAACGCACGCTGCTGTACAAGGGGGCGTGCGGTAAAATAGGTACTTAGGTGAGAGTACCTATTTTACCGCACGCTGCGTTGTATGGTCCGTAATTTTTAACTTTCGAACACTGTATACAGGCTTTGTAAATGCATTTTACTAGCAAATGTGTTGAAAAAGTTTTTACCGTTGTAAGCATAGCAACCCTTTAAATATTTTGTGTCTTAATTGTGCAAAAAACAGTCGATTTTTTGTCTATTCTTGGTAGAAAAGAGATAGAATTGGTCATGCTACGCGTGCTGGGTGCAGCGGAAGGGACAAACTGCAAATGCCATCCTTTCTTTCAGTTGCACTTTTGTGATAACAAGGTTTGTTTAGATTGGTTGACAAACAGTCCACTCAGAAATTCCGAATAAAATTGATTTACATGCACTTGCACAAGGTAATTCAATTTATTATTTACCAATAGAGCTATTTAGTCAATACAATTATAATGCGAATCAATGGACATAACCTCGATTAGAATAAGTAAATAGGTACTAAGTTTTTTTAATCTTTTGTTAGTAGCAAATTCTAGCAATTTGCTGCAAATAAATGATAGCTAGCAAGTTGTTTTCCACCAGAAATATGCCCGTGAATCTGTCTCCACGTTGTCGGTAGTTTGGGATTTTCCCCTTTTTCTGGGAAAAATATCTTCCCGATATGCAGCTGTAATAACGGAGTCAGATGAAATCACCATCATCAGCCTTAGATAACCTACTGTTGGTATAATATGCCTTCATCTTTTTCCATTCATTATTCATCAGTTCCTCACGATTTTGACGATATCGTGTACCAACGGTTCAGGTTAAGCTACAAAACAAAATCTGAGATGTGTATTTAAAAAAGAAGTGCTATGTCACGTGTTGCGAACTAATTCTTTCGCAACCAAAACAGTTATTTACAAACTTCCAATCAATAAAACTATGCCGAACCAAGGTTTATCACTATGACAAGTTTAACTACTTTATGTACTTAGGTACTAGTAGCGTATGCCCGCGGCGTTGTATGCTTGAAATTCGGTATACGTCTTACGGGACCGTGATAACTAGATAAAAGTTATCGTCCATATCAATCCAGGTTTTAAACTATCTTTGTGAAAAATTTCATGCGAATCCGATTAGTAGTTTTTGTGTGAAAGAGCAACAAACATCGAAACAGCGTCAAACTTTGAAAGGTATAGTAAGAACATTAATAACCGTTGTGTTTATTGAATGACTTTAGTTCTCGCTGATATTATAATTGTTTTAGCAAATATTATTCGTTACTTACATGTAGGTTAGTAACTGTTTATCTGCGGTCAATGTACGAAACAATAATAGCTAAATGGGGACACACACTTTTGTCTTACTTCGGGGACCTGGTTCTAAAACCTCGAAGAAGATTCTAGTAAGGGAACAAAAAGAGTTTTTGCCAGCTACGTACACACCGATGCAGTAACGAACGGTAAAAAATATAATTACGAATATAAAGAATTTAATAAAATAACCATTATGTCTGATCAATACTTAAATAACAATTAGTTATATCGTATGTTTTTTTAGCCATGTTTTAATAAAAAGGTCATAATTATATTTAATATATGACCTTTTTATTAAAACATGGCTAATATTTAAACAAATGACATGGCGGTTATATTTTAACAAAAATAAATTAAAAAAAAACGCTTTAAAAATAACCACCAGTATAAAAAAAAACTGAAATCGGTGGCATTAGCTTCAATTTGTAGTGGTTGTTTTTGAAGTACCTTACCCTTTTTAGTTTAAATATTCAAACCATTTTTTTTTCATCTTTATAAAAAAGACAATTTTAACTTTATCTACGGTCGATTTTTTAAGATACAATTTTCTAGATTTTCTAGAACATAAATTATGTGGGTACTTGGTAAGGCCAATTAATCTTCCAAATCAAACCAATTTAAAAAAAATCTTACTCTGCAGCAACACTGCTTAAATTACTGGTAGGTAATATGACATAATACAAGCTCGCAGCACATTGCATTAGCAAACACCTTTGGCTGCTCATTGCATTATTTATCTTAAGATAGAATCGATTTATCCTTATACAATTACATGTTACTTGAGCTGCTTGCTTTAAAAGCTGGTGATTTGTTTCTGATTGCTATATCTTTCTTAAATGTTCACAGTTTTTTTATGGCCATTCTACTACACTTTAGTCTTGGTCAAAGACGACAGAGACAAAACCTTTTTTTTTAGCGTGGTAAAATCATCTATTGAGTCCGAACCCAAAGGAGGGTGAGGGTCTGTCAAACTTGTACTGACTTAAATCCACGGTGTCCTCCAGTAGCCCTTTATATTCCGGGGTCACGGCATAATTCGATTAGTCCGCGACAAGCGGGCTGCTAGTATACATTTAAGTTAAAGTGTGTATTTCAGTAGCACCTATACAAATAAGTTTTTGAGATGCTAGATCTTCGGTCCTCCAATAGACCTATACGTCCCGGGGTCAAGTCAGCTCGTTAGTCCCCAACAGGTTTTAAGACCCCAGCAGGCTTTAGAAAGACACAAACCTTACGTTGGAGTGAGCTTACCCAGTAGAGAGTGATGACTCTCTAACTGGCATTCCTTAAATACCAATGCTATTACTTTTTAATACACAAAGCTCAAAATTAATAATACTCGTAAGTAGAGGTATCTATCGTTTCCAAAGAACTGAATGACGTATAAGTAGTTAACGTATTTTCCTGGAAGTCTATCACAGTAATGAGTTCAGAAATTAAGGGATAAGTATACTCGTGTTCGTACTCGGAACCCTAATGAGATTCTCATAGGGTTGCCTTAATATGTAGCTGTTTCAATATAAGGATTTAGAGCAAAAGCTTGGGGAAGCAGATGCCTTACGAGGGGCTGCCTTGTTAGGTAACCGTGACCCTGCCACGTAAAATGTCACTACCGTCCCTCCCGCCCTGAGTAGGAGGACTCATTTGATGATTATACCATGATTAAAAAAACAGAGACCTTATCAAGACATCCCTCCGAATTTGTGAGATAAACTGGAACTTTGGCGTTAACTTGAAGAAAAAACATAGTTCCTCGTTCGTACACTTAACTTTTTTTTTACGTGCTAAAATCATCAAATGAGTCCTCCCACCCCGGGCAGGGCGGGAGGAAGTGTCAGACTTGTACTGACTAAAATCTAAGGTGTCCTTCATTAGCCCTTTATGTTCCGGGGTCACGGTGATGATCCCATCACCGCGACCCCGGAACATAAGTAAGTAAGTCCCGCGACCCCGGCAGGCTTTGGCCCTCTGAGAGGGGGAACCGTCATTATGCTGACGCTCTTCAAGACGCGCGTGGAACACTACGCGCCGTCGACCGGGGTCGTACACTTAACTTAGAAGCGTTTTTCATTTTTCCATACAAAAAACGCGGTAAATACTTTAAGTACTCTGTAAATAAAATACATAAATCTTGTGACACAGGCCTCAGATCGGCTGTCACTAACACTAGGTTCAATGCACACAAACCACGGCTTATAATGACTAATTACCCAACAATTACAACGATATACCTACGGATATATAAATTATCTTCATGTGAGTATGTATATTATTATAAATAATAACTGTTATTACGCACTTGCACAGTGCTATTTACTGCTCATATACGTAATTTTGTTTTAGCCTGAAATGTGTATTAATAAGCTGCGTTATTTTTATGTAATAGTTCCCTATGTATAGTGCGTGTTGTATGTACTACAGAAATGGACTTATATACGTAGCTATAAAAGAAGACGTTATGAACAAGACCTTTTTATGGTAAGGTGGTAAGCATTATAAAAAAATGAATAAAAAATAGTTTTCTTCGCTGCCATTTTGTTTTGTGCCACCATTTCAAAAATATATTTGACAGCTGTCAATGTCATTTCAGTGCCAAATAATCATTTAAAATATTTATGACATGTTGCATTAACATGATCGTCTCTGAATGCATTGCAATTTACAACTCACACAATTTGTCATTCGTTTCAATATTTATTGGAAATAACATTCTAAAGTTCATAATGAGTGATAATAACGTCCTGGTACTACAATTAGTCACAAAGCTTGTTTATCTTACAATCATAAGTACACAAAACTTTAGAACTAAAGCGATAAATGTCGGTCGTTATCTACGGCACCTCAGTACGCATGCCCTTGCGCAGGGTTGCCTAACTCTGCACAGTGCGCAAGTACGCTTCGAATTATTTACGAACATGATTTCTCCATTAATTCGTATTTAGACTGTTACTTTATTGACCAATCATGGCGAGGCTTGAATAATGTTGCCATTAAAATATTAAAAAATAAAAGGCAAAAATAAAAGTAATCTCGATAATTGTTTAGTTCTCATGTGGTAAGGTTTCCTTGATAATAATTTTCGTTACCTATGTTTATTGTTCTATGAGCGTTTTGAAAAATTGTATGTAATTTAGTAGTCGGTAAATGCCCTTGTTGGAAACGGATATTTTGCAAGTAACTGTTGTTGTCGGTTTCGTCACATCCTAGTGATAAAACTTTGTGATTTTTGCTCGAGGCGAAGACCCAGTCATTAAATCATTTTAATGCAACTTGTGGAAGGTAGGAATGTATTCAAATTAATAGCGTGTTTAAGCACGCATTCATTTTAGTTCATTTCATGACCTTTGTCTCAAAGCGGTGTAAGAAAAGTCTAAGAGAGGAGGCCTGCGTCCCTGTACGTATTATTTATTTATTATGAATCAATCAGATCTTGAGATGAATGACAAATAAAAATGTAATAATTGCCAAGGCTTTATGTGGTTAAATATTATCAAATGAGCCTTGCCGTTATGGGTGCAGCAGACTGGCAGACATGACTGCCTAAAAACTACCATCCCCTCAGTTGCCCTTTATATGTCAGGGCTTTGGTAAGAGGTTACCAAAGCCCTTACCAAACAAAGGTTTAAGTTACCAAACAGAGGCATTTGCCTCTGTTTTTCTCCGTAAGTTAGCTGACTCCTTGAAGCTCCCGTGGAAAACGACGAGTCTCCGACAAGGGCCAGGGGTCTACTTTATTTTTACGTCCGTGAAAGAATACACGGTACGGATAATACCACCAGGACTGAGGTATTTTTAAAGCGGAGCTAGTGCTACCTCATTACTCAAATTGCATTACAATTTTCCGCAGATTACATAGGAGCTAACTGTCAAATCGTAATATACTCTCAGTTGGGGCTCAATGTCAAGGGGCGTAGAAAACGTCATTAGGTAATTAAGGCCGAAACCACGGGTTTCGAGCTTAGAGATTGGATGCTCTGCTTAGAAAATAAAGTTAGCAGCCAACTTGGCTAATGCTATATTACTTACTATATTGTAGCAAGCTGCAAAACATGAAGATGTTACACAATAGGACCGGAGCGGAGTGTATTTCGTAACTAATAGGCATAATTTAACAAGTACATGCTCCCCGCAAAACACTGTTATTTTGGTAATCGTTGTAATTTATCTCATCTTATTATCTTATTGAGTAATGAGGATTTCAGTTGGGTGTAAATGTGGTTATGGCGATGTGTTTGGGGTTTTAAATCCATTTCTTTAGGGGTTCATAATAAATAGGAATAGGTCTGGGCAGGATAGGAAAGCCTGCCAGTTTTCTGGACAATCGCCTGATTTATGAATTAAGACATAATTTTGCCAATTTTTTAGGGTTTCTTTTCGTCTTTTGGACATACAGAACCCCAAAGATACCTAGTGGTCGAACTGCCATTTTCAGGAGTTGGCATTCTAAAAGGCAGGACTGACCTAGTAACGTGGTATCTTGTTTGTAAGGATATCGTGCTATCGTAGCAGACAAACACTCCTAATTGCATTGATATAAGCACTAAGGTGTTCCAACGTGACTAAACTGTTGTAGGTTAGTACAAAAAATCTAGAAATAGTGCTTTTAGCTACCCGCACATCGTCGTTCGAATGAGCTTCTGGCCCCTTATATGCAAAATTGGAAAATTTATAGCATTTATATCAGTTGTTGGCAACCTTTTAGTAGGCAATGGCATCTCCGGCGATTACACTCACCTCTGCCTTATAAATTCCTTTTGTTAGTCGCCTTTCATTCATCCTCATCGTATACTCTTCTTTTAATCTCCTCATCTATAACAGAATATCTCGGTAGGTAGATATAAGGTAGCGGCCGCGTGTTGCCGATCTCTGGCATATGGCACTCAGAAAGAATCAAGCTTTTTAATCGTTTTTTTTTGAGTAATGGATCTACTTTTCCGGGGATTACCCTCTCCTCCTACATGTCTAGCAAACACGTTTTACCTCTTTTAACTTTACCTTATTAACTTAGTTGTAATAGATACAGCTGGCCTAACATTTTCATAATTTATATACTTCCTTCCTATTTTTGTGAATATTCCAATATCAATGTTTATTCATAATATACTATTTTGTCGTTTCAATAAAGTTGCAATTCATATGGTCAAGGTCTGACATTGAAACCTCAAGGAAATGAAATGAAATTGTTATAGTTTACGTTCACTCGTGTGAATTATATTGCAGTTTTAGTGATCTCAGGAGGTCAAATAGGCAGTCGTTTGTTATTTAGACTCGAAGCGGATTTCTTAATTCTGATTAGTTGGGAGACCTGGGGGCCAATTCTCGGTTTTAGAGATGGTGTCGAACTCGACAAAAATTTCTAATGGCGTCATTTTTTCGACAAATTTAAAAAGTTGCTAATGTCAAATTCACCGTTTGTCGAAATTCACGTTAGAGTTCTGTAAAATTTGTCGAAATAATGACGCCATTAGAAATTTTTGTCGAGTTCGACACCATCTCTAAAACCGAGAATTGCCCCCCAGATTATAAGCGATTAGATCAGAGCTAGCAATCCGGCTCCAGATCAAGGTTTTTTTTGGGTTTTAAACTATGAAATGAGTCCTCTTGCCCTAGTTAGAGTGGAGGGGTCTGTCGGACCCTTACTATCTAGAAATGTACCCACCATAAAGAACTGTTTTTACACGTCACCACCCACTAAACACAAGGAACTATCTTTATAGGTAACTGTGACCCTTTATCAAATCTTTCGAAGTGAATACTAAAACACCTTATTTGTCCTGTTTTTATTTATTTATACTTCATTTACAAATAAATGGTACATAGGCGGACTTAATGCCACAAGGCATTCTCTACCAGTCAACCTTTGGGTGTAAAACAACAATTTGGTAGGGTACAAAAAAAAACAAAAGCAAAAGTTCAGTTCAAATGGACACAAATTACGAAAGGGTGGGTTTTGGTACAGTTTTGGTGAAAACCAGGTAAGGCAAATTACATATCGTCACGGAACAACTACTTGCAGATCATACAAATATTAGTTCCGTGCGGGGATCTAATCCACGGCACGGTGCTGGGGAGCAGTCGATAGCTTAGCCACTGAGCCAATCGTTCCTTCTAGGCACAGTTGTTGTATTGCACCGAAGATTGCAAAGCCCGTTGAATTAAAAAAAAAACCTGAGACAACCTGCTACGATGGACTGCGATATGAGTTAAAGATCGCTACAGACACTCTTCTCATAAATGACCTGATAATTTATCACTGCATCGACCTTTCCCGAATCCGGCCCTTTGTGTCGAAAGTATACAATAAAGTTTGCATTACGTACGTTAACATTTTCCCTCGAGGACGATACTTTAACTTTCACTTTGAATCTCAACAAACAAGTCAATGCATCTTTATTCAACGTAAACGAGGACGTGAAGAAATCAAGTAGTTGTATGAACAAACCAGTATTCCTTAAATACTTTCTTTTGCTTGTCCAATATGACCAAGTTATTTGGGAAAACAATATTAAAGAATGCAAGAAAGCGCTTGGAGAAGTACGGTAAGCTGCAAAGAAATGTCAACCCTTTTTTTTAGTGGCATCACTGACAAAAGAGGTGACTTTTCTCTGAAGTTAACTGTACTGACGTTGGATGCTGTATTCCTTATTTCGTTTTGAAGTTTCAGTGGTACTGCTCGCGTTTTAACTGGTTGATAAAATACATAACAAAGTTATTCACCAGAGAATTAAAGGCACCGATATTGTGTCGTCATTCACCAAAGGACAAAAAGTCATCGACATTGTGCCTAAAATCAGCATGCTGAAGTCCAAATTATGTAGTTACACGCCATGTTTAATTCCACACGATTTCTTCAAATTCTGACAATGGGCCTTTCTGTAGCTTGTTTATTTAATTGTAAAAGTCTTGGATTTGATCTTTATTTACTCAACTTATGTACACACAATTTAATAACTAAGATAAAGTAGCATTAAGAAATTATAGGGTGTCAAAAAATTCATCCACATCGCTGTCAATGGGAAAAGTGGCAGAACGCTGGCAGCAATTTTTGATCTTTTGATCGAAGATACAAGACAATGAATTTCGAAAAATACCTTAAAATCTGTCTCTATTTCTTTTAGGGATTCTCATAACATAACTGTCAAGCATTTTCCACTTAAGTTTCATTAAACGTGAATAAGTATTAAACTAAGTTTTTGCTAGATCATTTTAAACCAGGACAAGTCCCCAGTTGTTGGTTATACAGGCCACACGCGTTTATTATGTTTAATTAAATGTTGTTTTATTGATTCATCCGTTACAAAGGGCGAAGATAACAAGTTGATTTGGCGGCATAGTAACATTGTTTGTACTATACAGTATACACTGATTGAGCTATGCAAAGTGTATTATGTGATATACAAATATTATTTTAAGGCATCAACACGAATTCCACAAAAATATTTGTATTAATTTCATAAAATTCAGGCATCGGATTTTTTTTAAAATTTTTATAGTATATTTTACCCTTTAAGTATATGTCAATTATCTATTCAAATAATCTACTAAAAATAGGTCTTCTAAATAAATCCACAATGTTTCATTGCAACAATATTTGCGTTGTAATTACCTAATTAATACCCAATAGTCTTTCGATTGCAACTAATTATATTACATATTTACCTACCTATTTAAAGAGAACGTTCACGTATTTGTGCCAGATAAGAAAATAACTACCTAATTCTTACCTACCAAAGTCGATAATTGATTTGATAGTTCCACCGACTTCGAATTTTTGGCGAGAAGCACAATTAATAGGTACCTATTCCTCAAAGATCCATAGCATTGGGAAAATACTCTATGGCTATGGGGAAAGACGATTATCAATTTTAAAAATAGAAGCATTATTTCATGCACGTGATGTCGCCTTTGTCTTGGCCAGAGTAGCATTACATAGAAAAGAAGGCCCTAAGAAATGTACTGGCCATCAACACGAAATGCAAATACGAGTACAAGAAAAAATCTGTAAATGTATTTATCGTTTGTAGAGGAATCTAAAATACAAATTATAATGCTTCCTTTGTGCTGATTAGAAAGGTTTTAATTGGTATTTGTGTGAAATTTAATGTTTTTTTAATCAGAAGTATCTTGCTTTATCTTTCGTTACACAAGTGTAGGTAAGAATTTTCCATTCATTTTTACACTTTAAATCATTCATGGAATGATTGTTATGGGAACCGTACAATCTCAGGAAATATGATGTTTTACACTTGGATGATTTACATTTTACCATTATCTTAAATGGTTAAATCGGCTGTCATGGTGCTGTATGTCGCAATCGCTGATTAATTAATTGTTTTTATTTATTGTGATTAAAAAGGGAACGAAGAAAAAAGGACCTTTCGCTCTATAGTTACTGTTACTGTTGTCGACGGTCTTTTGAAAAGCTCCTAACTTTTTTAAGTAATCCGTTATTTATTGCGAATAAACCACAATTTTTCATTTTTATTATTCAATGTCCCAAGACATCCACTCTGTATACATCGACTTCAGAACCTCGATTCGTCGTGCTTTTTAACCGACTTCAAAAAAAAAAGTAGGTTCTCAGTTCGACCTGTATGTATGTATGTTTGTCCGCGATTATCTCGCGTTTGGCTGAACCGATTTTGATGCGGTTTTTGGAAAAGTGTTCGTTACATTCTGGAGAAGGTTTGAGTATATAACAATAATAGATACCTCGTAAAATTGCTCACATAGATTCGTTTTTGTTGCTTACTAGGATTGTAGATTTTCAAAGGCGCCGATTATATAATATTATGAAGATTTTTGTTGAATATTTAAACTAAAAAGGGAAAAATAAAAACTTTTAAAAAAAAAGGGAACCGACTTCAAAACCAAACACAAAAAAAAACTGTAAAATATCCTTTCTTTCGGAAGTCGGTGGCCATAGTCAATGAAATAAATAAAAAAGCCACCGAATTCCGAAAGAAAGGTTATTTTACAGTTTTTTTGTGTTTGGTTTTGAAGTCGGTTCCCTTTTTTTAAAAAGTTTTTATTTGTTCGAAGATTTTCATATAATCCTACAAATCGAATTATTTTTAATTCTTACCTTATCAGTCATCAAATTTTTCTTATGCATTTCGTAAATTATTCTCCTCTTCTTAGTACTATAACACTGGTTACGACCACGCCGACCCGAAACGCGAGCGTTTGACCCGCAGACTCGCAAAGCCGTAGTTCGCAACAACAACATGCGCGCGCGCAGAACAAATGATCACCATGAAACACCCGAACAACTAAACTTTGCATTAAACATTTAACGATATTTTTAATGAATATTAATCTTGTATACGCTGTTTACAAGATTAATATTCATTCATTTTATAATTACGTTCCGTAATAAAATACTTCAACGGTTACTTAATTATTCCAATGATGTATTTTTTTCTATTTTGTAGTTTTGTGGGTTTCATGCTTATCATAAAAATGAAATACAATGTCTTGTAACGTAATTTGTATTCATTAATAAAATAGAAGATATCGAAATTCTGTCTCTGGCCACAGAATACCTAATAGTACTGCTCTGGCGAAAAGAGCGGAGGTAACATTTTATCCCAAGCATTGATCTTAAGAAAACAACTTGAGTAAAGTCGAGGATGTAGAAAGTACGAAAGCCCCAAGTCTTAATCTTTTGCAACTTTTTTTTTGCGTGGTAAATTATCAAATGAGTCTTTCCACACAGGGCAGAGCGAGAGGGACTGTAAGACTAGTACTGACTAAAATCCACGGTGTCCTTCAATCCCCTTTTAGTTCTGGGGTCAAGGTAATTCGTAAATCCCGCGATCATCTATTCCTTAAGAAAAATGTCCACACAGAACCGCTATCGCTGTTCGCTGTCTTCGTTTAGTCTACTCTCGACCCCCCGACTTCCAAAAAATAAAATGTCTAAATTATTAAAGATGGCACATCTGCAACTGTGGCCATTGATTCCTGCCTAAGCTTAATTAAGTGAAACGTAGTTCATTTCGTTCAGATGTTACTATGAGCTATTAACACATATTACAGTGTAACACGACACCGTCACTTCGTGTGCAAGTTTTAAGCTATTGTCCTGTTTTTACATTTATTAGTATATTGTTTATTTTTGTATTCTATTTTATATGGGCCACTGATGCCTGAAATAAATGGAATAATAACAATTAACTAACCTCAATAACCCTACCCTAGGGGAAATCGAGACTTTCGCAAGCAAATGTTAATAATTAGAACGTATCAATTGCTTAGCCGATCGGCCTTGATATCTATGAATTAATTAATATTAAGATGTATGTATCATTTCTTGAAAGTTGTTGAGAAAGATCCAAGTGAAGGCTGGTCGTATCAGCAAGAGTCTTTACACTGTTGCTGAGACACAAAGGTTTAAATGGTTTAAAAGAAAAGAGGTTTGCATGTAAAATTGACCCAGAATCAACTGCATATTATTTGGTAGTTCAATATTGACAGGTTTTTGAACACGTGGTTTCTTTTCCAGAGATGTAGAATTTTAACATGCGATTCATAGAATATAGAGCATTTATGGCAAATCTCCATTTTATATAGTGTCGTAAAAATCTAGTAGGTAACTTCCATTTACGCATTGCTGCTTTTATAGTTTTATCCAACACGATCATTATATTTACATATTACACATTATATTTTGTGCTTCAGACCTACAAAATGTTACTAAATATATATATGTTATTAAACATATCCAAAACTAATAATGAAATCATTTTTTCTCTCCTCCACATTGTTAAGTTCAACTTGCGTAGGTACTGTCTTAATTCACTAGCAATTACACCCTAACTTACTTGACGGGCGGTGTTCACAAGTGTGTGGTATGTGGTATTTTACTTTCTAACTTACTTATGGATGATTAAATCTGCATTTTACAGTAGCAATCGTAAAACCACTGTGAGTAGCGAATATGGTTCTCCTCAAATGACCTGTTTATGTCTTGTCACTTCGATTGAGCTTCAACAGCATTTCTAAATGATTAATTTAAATAAAAAACAGAGTATGTACGTATATTGTTCCAACAATATTACCAAGAAAACTTGTATTTTCTTTAGGTATCTGCTAAATGATAAATGATGATAAATGATATTTATTTTTGCAAATAGGTTTTCGCAAACACTTTTACAAGTCAAAAACACTTTTTTTTTATAACTAGATGAGGCCGGTGTTTCGTACCTGACTACTCTGAGAAGAAAGTTAACATCCGAAACAAACTCAGAGGTCATCGTCTCTTTTAAAGTCCAGACATTAAATTGGTTAAATCATGCGAGGACCCTGCAGGTTTGTGTCTGAGATGGTCTTTTGAAGAAAGAACCATACAAATTTGAGTGGACCTGTCCAGTCAGTGCAAGCATTTGTCAGTTATCGTGAAGCTCGACTCATAACTCAAGGAGCTCAACCAACGACACGACGAACAATACCAAAGAAAGGACATTTGGGTAGGCCACATAAATAACTCAAACTGTCAGACTGTCAAAATTGAACTGGACGAAAATTAGAAAGCGTGACCCACATAGATCCTCACATTCACAACTAACAGAAGTAAAAGTACACAAGAACATTGCATGTCAAAATGTATATAAGAATAATTGTAAATGTCAGTTTGTATATAAAAAAAAATAATCATACATGTCAGAGGGTAAACAAAACAAAAGACGAAAAAAAAAACACAATAAGAAATACATGCCAATATGTATAGATAAACAAAACATACATGTCCAAATGTATATGAATAAAAAAACATACATGTCAAATTGTATAAAAACAAAAAGAGGGAAAAAACAAAATATGTCAAAAGTATAAAATAAAATAATCAATGTCAGGGTGTATATAAAAACGAATAAAGAAATAACGAAATAACGAATAAAGAAATGCTGAATAACATATGAATAAGGATACAGTACAACATAGTAACATGTGAATCACGTAGAACCATGCTTAGTTTAAACTTGACGTCGACGTACGCAAGGAGAATTATAAATTAGAACTTTAACTTTTAATCCCACCTTGAACTGTTGTATAAAATTAATGAGCGAGAAAAGTGAATGCATCGTGCATGTTAAATGAAAGTCAATAAATATTTGATGTCATAAATATACATATAAAAGATCTGTTCTGAAGGTCATTCGCTAATTACATGGATTGCATCTTCTACTGCTTATGAGCTTATAATTATGTATACTCTATACTAGTTAAACTGGCTATTGGCAGTAGGTTTACCCTTGAAAATATCGTAAATTGTCGCACAGAAATTTAATACCAGGATAAAAGTTATCCCTTCGCCTCCGTCCTATTATTTTTTTAATATGTCGTACGAAATAAATAATAAATTATTTAATTCGAAAGATTTTTCGCGATAGTTAATGGCAAATGAAGTTTACTTGTGATTTGTGAAACTTTCAAAAACAAAAAATTGATCTTTATTCTGCTTCTAATAAGCAAAATCAATCGTTTAATTTCTAGGTAGTTAGAATTGTAACTAATATTATTTTACAACTTATTAAACATTTATGAATGTTTGTGAGGAGTGATGGACCGATGAATGATTTTTGATCTTTCTTTCAATCAAAAGCTATTAAACTGATTTTTACACAGATATATGTAACCTGGATTAATATAAGATAATTCCGGTAGTACGAACCCGTGGGACAAACATTCTACGCGAGTGATGCCGAGTTCATAATATGTAAATAAATCCACAAAAGCCTCTCTTGATTACACGACGCATGTCGTTGTGGACTTTTAAGGAACTGACTTCATGACGTCAATGGTTTCAAGATACGTCATACGTGAGAACTTACGTCCAAGAAAATTGCGAAGTCTGTTTAAATAATGTTCCAGGAAAAGCCTTCAAAACTATATACTGTTACAAGTACTTTTAGGGCCTCTTCGAAGAATCATTGCAAAAGGATGTTTGATTATAGGTTTTGTTATCTAACAGATCTTTTCGCTAGAAAAAAAATTGATTGTAACTGGATTTATGAAGAGCTCAAGCAATTATATTATAAAATCGACTTTAAAATAAGCTATGAAATTATATTAAGAAAACGTGTAGTTATTTTTCTTAATTACACTACAGAAGTCAATAGTTACCAATGGAATATTAACGTTCCACTGTTGTGATAACCGATAAGGTTGAAATCCTATTAAAGAAATTTGACAGATTGAGGTAGGAATAAAAATAAATTGGCTTATGTGCAACTTAGAGAGCATCTTTGAGAAAGACCCTACCGGTCTTTGGCTTTTTGACAAATGAACCCAGAAAGTTACTTAAAGCATCCGAGCTACTTAATACTAATACTACAAATAATACTGTTTTGAAAAGGTAAAACCTCCTTCATTAGATATTTGTTTGTGATCGGAATAAGGCTTTGACGGAGATGAAGGTTGATTGACAGATATATACTGATAGGTAAATGAGTCAAGTGAACGTGATCTGACTAGATTTTGTAAGCAGGATTGTTATTGGAAGAAAATATTCCAAGGATTGTAATATAATGTACTTAGAAGATCTGTATATTTATTTGAAGGTACGAGAGACATATCAACATGAAAAGTAAAAATTTCTTCATATTATAGCTTTTTTCGTGCAATAAAATAATTGTCTTGCCAGAATCCGGCACCAAACGGTTGTAACCGACTTCAAAAAAAGGAGGAAGTTCTCAATTCGGTCACTGAACAAAAAAGCCACTGACATCCGAAAGAAACGTTATTTTGTAAGTTATTTTACCCTTTTTTGTGGTTGTTTTTTTAGTTCTCATCTTTGGCTTTTAGGCTAGGTTGAGGTCAAAGGCGAAAAATATTGTTAGCATTGGAAAAAAGGCTTGCGGATTCAATTACCTGCCATATATAATGAAAAGTAACTGTTTTCAAGAAAACAAAAACACAAAAATGAGTTCCATATTTAATTCACCAGAAGGAAGAAGCATGAAGCATTATGTACCGAATCCGCTGACATGCAAGTATTAAAATCCATTTCAAAAGTGGATTTAGTGGCCAGTTCTTGAGAAAGAGTTTGTTTTTCAATCATAGATCTAACAGAAAACCTGTTTTTGTTACTAAGCATAAATATTGAATTCTTGGCTACCAACTTAATGAAATTTTTTAATAGTCAAGATGATGGCACCGGCCGTGTTGTGATCTTAGTCTAAGGAAGTACAAAAGTAATAGGAACGGCTATTCTCAATTACACAAAATAATCTAAATAATGGGAAATACTTGTGGAGGCCTTTGTCCAACAGTGGGACCGCATCATGCTACAAGAAAAAAAAGAAAGCTAAAAATTCGCACGACCTTCACTTAAGGGTGCAGCACAAAAGCCTTATATCACAATGTTGTCAAACATTGCAAAGGTCAGAATATTATCTAACGGCATTGTGGCGCCCGCGCCCCCACCTGCGCCGGCGCACCCACTGACACAGATCCGCGCCGGCCAAGATTTCCGTCAGCGTACGCACTGGCCCACTGACCGCTCCAACCGGCCCTTACTTATGTAAAACGTAACACTATTATACTTTACTTTGACGAAAACGAAGTGACCACATCACTCTTATTTTTCTTTGTTTTTTTTTTCTAATTTACTTTCGTTTTTGTTGCTTGTTTGCTTTCAAGTTCTATTTGTTTATTTTTATTATTGTTTCTACTAAGAATGGAACGACTTAAAATGGTGTTGTAACCGGTGATTAAACGGTTCGATTAAATAAGTTGTTATAAAGTTAACTACTTTGGTGCTTAATGTTAATTTATGTATGCGTGTGCGCATTGAGTTATGGTGTTATGGTCACTTATCATAGAATGACATTATGTTAGGTATATTACTGAGAAAATATTCATAATTAATATTCCTGAACATGTTTGAATGCTTGTAGTTACTTACTATGGTTAGTTTATTAAAAGAGTCATCAATTTATTATTGTACAGACGCCAACAGATCAACCTTCCCCTATCTGCCAAATTTTGCCAATCGAACGTTAACATTCCTCTATAGTGTTAAGGTTGAAAATCTACTACAGGAATTTGACAGATTGAGGTAGTTTGATGCGTAGGGTAGGTTTGTACATATTAATAAGTTCCCTACTATTTACACTCCATTCCTCGCATTTCATGTCTTGGTTTGACCCACAGAAATATTATAACTATGGTTTGACCACTTATGAATATACTTGCTAGACTGCCTTTTTACCCAGGAGTAGTAACTAACTCTGAGCTCTTCGTGTCACAAACATACGAAAATTAATAACAGACCCACTTAAATAAAGATTAAAGATGTCAACAACGTACGGATCAGAATTAGACTAATACTAATTACATTATAACTGGAGTTGGCAATCACATTCTATTCAAAAGTGATGCAAGTAGAGTATTACATTATAATAAAATATAATGTAGTTTCGACAAAAATAAAGCAATTTGATCTGTCAATGATTGTGATGATAATCTTAAGACGGTAGTGTCATAATCTGCATATAAGTCAGCTGTGTTATGTAACTTGAAAGAAATGAGAGTGGTTTGGCAGATTTTTGATAAAAAGAATTTGAGTATAGTAATTTAGTTACAAATGTACTCTCCTATCCCATCACCAAAAAAACAGTATTTTTTTCAAACATGAGTGAGCGTATACTGTGATACAGATCATAAAATAAAATAATGTAGCAGAGTAGGCTGATAGTAAATTACTGCACTTTTTGAATGTTCATTTTGTAGAGGACATGTCCCAAAAGCGCCTATTACGTGCTCAACAACATGACAGACATTTAAGTCCATCAAAAGGTTAATCGTTTAATATGTAACAATTGACTAATGAAGCTTATTATTATTTAAAACTAAAATAAAGCGCCCAATTACGCACTTACTCACAGTGTCTTTGTCTTATATAATACCTAATGTTAAAAAACATCATCGTCTTTGGCTGTCCGAATCCTTCTTTCATACTACTCCATAAGTCATCATTTCAGTGGTCCTCCACTTCAAGCTGTCCATTCACTGACGCTCTGGTCTTCCCTTGCTCTTAGAGGCTTACTTCCAAACCAACTTTCTTCACGACAATTTTCCAGAACAAAGAATAAAACGTCAAATGTAGTAGCAAACGTAAAAGCAAAAGCGAAACCCAACAGCTTCCTTCTCATACATAATAAGGAGAAAGGTGACAATGCAAAATGTGTCAGACAAGCAGGCAAAGATAGAACAGTGATACCTAGAGCATTAGCCTTAGTAAGTAGCTAACTAAATAACGATACAGAAGCCGATATCAGGAGGAAGTGAAAGTCTCTGTTAGAATGTGTCACGAATGAGGAAAGGATCGGGAGGGACAGGAATGTGTTTTACTTTTTATGGAGGTTATGTAAATTTTACAATTATAATGAAACAGAGCCAAACATAGAGCCAAACATCGGTACGATTATTTTCACAATCTTTCTAGCGAGAGTAGTCTTTATCCAACTTTGGCCAACCTTGGAACTGTCCCAGTATGGTGCGAGGTTGTCCAAGAATGTCTGTTATGAGGTAGTAAGAAATTTAGGGAGGAAGCTATATCCATGAACATCTGAAGACAATTTTTAATCAAGTGATTTATGAGTACTTATTAGAATTATGAATTTAAGTCTTTCAAAAAACAATTCTAGTGATATACGGAACTGTAAACTATGCTCTTTTTCCATGTTTTGTTTTGAATCTAAAGCAGTGGTTCATTGTGAACATACCGGTCTTAAAAGTGGTCATCTTGACACACGTGCCGAAGCATCGTGTTGGAGATTTACATAATACGAGTTATTGGCCCAAATTCCTATTTCAAGGCCCATAGCGGTATGTTATAAAATCTGAATTTTTATGATAACAGTTATGTCATTGAGAGGCCTTGAAAAAGTAGAGCTTTGTGGTCTCTTTTTTTGAGTAAATTTATAGCTCACATAATATCTTAAGCAAAAATATTTTCCAATGAAATCAATCAAGTATAATTCTATTATTTTAGTGGGACTATCAAGCTAAAACATATTGTTCAACACTATTCGATGTTAATGTTTAATCACCAGGTAGAACATACAACCAATATTGTCGGCACGGTTGGTACAGTGCCCAAGCGATTGTCTGCTGGTATACATGTCGCGGGGTTGTTTCCCGGGTTGTTATATTTGTATGACCTCCAATATTGTTCCGGGTCAGGCTGTTTGTGTATGTGAGATTAAATATTTGTAAACGTATCCACGATACATGAGAAATTCCTAGTTTGTTTTAACAAAACCCTATGGGTACTCTTAATTTCCTTCAAACGCACAGAACAGAATTCACCTGTTATCGATTACATAAACGCTACGTTTCTTCATAAGATTATGTACACACGGCGGGTCTAACGATAATGTTACGTCATCACCTCTCTATTGCATTCCATATAGGTAGTGGATCCATCGCCGTACGTGTGCAATGGGCTTTATGCGGTTGATACAAGAATCATGGCTTTTGCGATCAGTTCCTTGTGGCATTTAGTGGTGGTGTACAGCAAAGAGGTTGCATTATTATTGAGGAGGCGTAGCGAAATAGGAAATATATTAGTTTTGCAACAAATAACAATGGGCCCCATTTCATACCCTGTGGTATCCCAGGCGTTTGTAGTGTTGACAGTAATTGCATAATACAGTATTTTTGATGATGTTATTAGTTTTCTCAATGTTAGGAGACAGGCCTCTTCTTTAATATTCTCTATATAAAGACACTATATAATTTTTTTACGTGGTTAAATCATTAAATTAGTTCTCCACAGGACAGAACGCTAGGGAATGTCAGACTTGTCTGAATAAAATACACGATAGTGTTACTATGTAAAGGTCTAGGTAGGTACTGCGTATTTTTAAATCACAAAAGCAACATAACACGTGTTTACCATCTTGAAAACAGACACATCACGAGACATCATTATCTCCTGTTCCTTATCCATGTTTTGTTCCAGACTCAATTAGGAAGCAGGACGTTCATACAGTCATTATAGTGATTGAACTCCATATTATCGCGATAGAATCTTCTTTCTGCTGCCCTAATTTTCGCCTTTAATCTTGATGTCTTAAGAGCGTATACGCTTTATGGCTTTTCATACAAATTAAGTTCTTACTTGAGACGACTGAGTTCCTAACTTTTTGATTTCAGTCTAAAAGTAAACAGTTTTATCAAACATTTTCAGTGTAATTTAGCTGTAGCACTATTTTACAAATAAAAACGATCATGTATTCTACTAGGTTAAAAACCTAGTTGATTTATATCACCATCATCATCAGCCGTAATATTCCCACTGCTTTCACTGGCGTCATACGGTTTGGAGATGTCCATACGGATCGGAGATATCCATAGGTACGAGT
Source organism: Agrotis ipsilon (assembly GCA_028554685.1). Taxonomy (NCBI): domain Eukaryota; kingdom Metazoa; phylum Arthropoda; class Insecta; order Lepidoptera; family Noctuidae; genus Agrotis; species Agrotis ipsilon. The sequence continues at coordinate 5,092,575 of CM052968.1, forward strand.
TGGAAATGTCAAATCTTCGAATTTCTAGAACGTGCAGGTTTTCTCACGATGTTTTCCTTCCCATATTTGAGAAAAATTATGATGAAATAGTTTGCACAAACTAATCAGCATGGCTGGGTGCAAACCCACAAGTCATAAGTGGGAGCCGATACCAAGGCTGCTTTCTTGAACTTACGCCTTTGTATCCACTATAAAATCAGTTTAAACATTTCAAATAATAAAGCCTTGCATAGTTTGTATGAAATGTCGTTCCGCGTAGACGCTCCTAACTGGATAATCACTTTCAGGAATTAAGTACCATGATTCATTGAACGAAATTGGTGGAAGAATTGACCACACGAGATCCATTAGGGTCAGACGTAATAACTGACCTAAATGGGTACGAACCTGGATGTTGCACATGTCTAGACTGTAGTCTGAAACAGTTAATCATACGACTTATCTTACTAACATTATAACTGTGAAAGTTTACATGTATATGTATGCGTGTGTTTTTGTTAATTTTTCACGCAAAAACTGTTTAATGAATTTGGAAGTTTGGTACACAGATAGTTTAGGTATACCATGGAATGGCAAATGGGAAAGTTTTTATCCCGAGTTTATGTTGAGCTCCTTGAGGTCTGAGTCGAGCTACACGATCACCGACAAATGCTTGCACTAACTGGACAGGTCCACTCAAATCTATTTGATTCTTTCTTCAAAACACCGTGTCACCCGTATGGTCCTTGTATGACCTGAGCTATGTCTGGACTTTAAAAGAGACTGTGACTTCTGAGTTTGTTTCGGCTGTTTCTTCTCAGAGTAGTCAGGTACGAAAAACAGGCCTCATCTAGCTTTGAAAATATTGGTTATGACGTGTAAAAGTGCTTTTTTATAACGAACTTACAAAATAAATATCATTTATGTTCCAGTGGGATACACAATAAACGGCTGTAGAAGGGACGGCATTCTCAAGTTTTGCCGAAAAATCGAAGATCGGGCTACCTTAGAATAACAGAACAAAAATACCGAGACAGTTTTCCTAACACAGTCAGCTATTAAAACATGACCTAAATAAACAGAACATTACTAACATGACGCAGGGGTAATCGGGCCTGTTCCAAAGAAACTGTTACATAAGGAAACGGCGCCCGCGCAAGTGACGTTCGTTTGCGAAACGCCACTCCGCAGTTACGTCACTATATTTTAATCTGCAGACCATGAGGTATCATACCGTCTCGGCGAGTACGGCAAAGGCATAGATGATGATGATGATTTATTTTTCAACTAGCTTCTGCCCGCGACTTCGTACGCGTATCCTGTTGCTTATGCCAGCGACAACGGGATCGTCAAAAGCTAAGATCTGAAAAGTCTATTACCCAACTTCAAGAGCCCGGCAAAAAAATAATGGCTTTTGGCCAGTAGAGTACAATAATATTCATCGTCATCGAAAATCGGTCCTAAACTGTTACCGCCTTTACTGCGTGGAAGAAATCCCAGCTTATGTTGTATGTCACTGGTGTTCCATATCTGAAATTTTTATACATAAACAAATAGTGCTCATCAAGCTGAAAAACTTTTGCTAAGACGTCATTCCTGTACATGTTATAGTGTAGCTGGGCCCTTGGAGTTCCACATTAGGTGTTCCAGATCCTCGATTTTATTCTCTCAGCAGAAAATTCTTATCACGTGGAACACTTTTTGCTATCGCACCATTTTTGTATCTCTTATAGTTTAGCTGGTCTGTTACGGTTCTGCGCCAGGTGTTCAAGTTTCCAGAATAATTTATAGCCTATGTTTTGACCAGACTTAATACCTATACAACAAAAAAAGAATCATTCAAATCCGTCCAGTACTTTTTGAGTTTATCCCGGACATACATACAGACAAACAGATAAACAGACAAACAGACAAAAATTCTAAAAACTATATTTTTGGCTTTGGTATCGATTGTAGATCACATCCCAAGTATTCTTTTAAAAAAAAATTCAATGTACAGTTTTGACTTTTCTACTATTTTGTTATATGTATAGACTAGCTTCTGCCCGCGACTTCGTACGCGGATCTTGTTGCTTATGCCAGCGACAATGGGTCGGCAAAATCGAAGATCTGAAAAGTCTGATACCCAACTCCAAGAGCCCGGTTAAAAAATTCATGGGAGTTTGGCCAGTAGAATAAAAATTGTATTAATATATTAATCGTCATCGAAAATCAGTCCGTGAAATTAGTGATAGCTTTGATTTCCACATCAGGTGTTCCAAATCTTATATACATCAATAGATAATGCTCATTAGGCTGAACAGCTCTTTCTAAGACGTCATTCCTATACAGGTTGAATTTTTCAACTGGGCGTTGAGTTGAACAAAAAAAAGCATGATTTCAAAGAAGAAAAGGTTAACTTAAGTTTCGAATACAGTCATCGCCTTGAAGATTGATCAGTTTTTTTTTTCAATTATACGTTTTTCTTAAGTTTGCCGTATATGATTACTTCCCAGAATTGTTGAAAGGAGTCTTCAACATTTTTCGATATTCCTCATAGTTTCGAAGAAAGCCATCCACGCCCAGTTGAAAAAAATCATGTTATAGTGTAGCTGGGCTCTTTTTTTTTCGTGGTAAGTCATCAAATGAGTCCTCCCACCACAGGCAGGGCGGGAGGGACTGTCAGATTTGTACTGACTAAAATCCACGGTGTCCTTCAATAGCCCTTTATGTTCCGGGGTAACGGTGATGGTATAAGTCCCGCGACCCCGGCAGGCTTTAGCCCTCTGAGAGGGGCCCCCGTCATTATGCTGACGCTCTTTAAGGCGCGCGTGGAACACGACGCGCCGTCCATGGTCGGACTGCGAGTTGCCCTTTACTCGCCGCCCGCGTGCCCGCGCCTACGGTGGCCGGAGATCGTCTTGTGACGTCCGACGCCGTGGGCGTCCACCACCGCGGGGTAGCTGGGCTCTAAGAGTTCCACATTAGGTGTTCTAGATCTTCAATTTTTATACGTCAACAGAGAGTGCTCATCACGCTGAACAACTCTTGTTAAGACGTCATTCCTGTATATGTTATAGTGTAGCTGGGCTCTTGGAGTTCCACATCAGGTGTTCCAGATCTTCAATTTTTATATGTCCACAGAGAGTGCTCATCAGGCCGAACAACTTTGCTAAGACGTTATTCCTGTATATGTTATAGTGTAGCTGGGCTCTTGGAGTTCCACATCAGGTGTTCCAGATCTTCAAACTAATTCTCTCAGCAGAAAATGCTCATCACGTGGAACAATTTTTGCTATCGCACCATTTTTGTATCTCTTATAGTTTAGCTGGTCTGTTGCGGTTCTGCGCCAGTTGTTCAAGTTTTCAAAATAAATTATAGCCTATGTTTTGACCAGACTTAATACCTATACAACAAAAAAAGAATCATTCAAATCCGTCCAGTACTTTTTGAGTTTATCCCGGACATACATACAGACAAACAGATAAACAGACAAACAGATAAACAGACAAACAGACAAAAATTCTAAAAACTATATTTTTGGCTTCGGTATCGATTGTAGATCACACCCCAAGTATTCTTTTAAAAAAATATTCAATGTACAGTTTTGACTTTCCTACTATTTTATTATATGTATAGATGTGCGTTTCTACACAGAAGGAAGAAATAAAATATGTCTGTAGATAGGCAGTAGCTAGTAGTTCTGGATAGTGTTGAGGTAGTAAATTAATTAATCTACGCAAAATAATCGAGATATTAAAGGGTAGTTGATGATCTAAACTTTATTTTTTTATTTGTTGCGGTACAAATCCTTAACGTCCACCACCCTGGGGAGACCGGACCTCTGTCAGAGTTGTACTATCTAAAACCATGGTGTCTTCCGTACTTACAGCAATGGATCCCTCCATTGCTGTAAGTACTACATAGGTGTGAAACATCTATGTAGGTACTCCCTCCATTGCTCTGCAGGCTCACTAAACTTTTACCGGTTGTTTTATTCCTGATTCTGCGAAGATTGTCAGGCTTTTTGATCCAATGAAAGAACTTTTATAAGGTAGTGAAACTTTTTAAAAAAATGTATAATTTGCCCTAGAAGATTAAGGAATAATTTAGTGTAGGCTCTTACTATTTTTTGGCATAACAAGCAACCTTATTAGATTAGATTTGAGACTATATAGGTACAGTTTTTGGCCATAGGCTCTTTGTTTGTAGACTTTGTAGCTCCCAAATACGGCAAAGACGACGAGCAGATGACTAAACTATATATCCTAATATCGCCTATCCAACTATAAATAGCGGTCACTGCACTAATAACCTTAGAATTTTTAGTTTGTTATACAGTGTCGTGCTCAAATGCACAACAGTATCTAGGACTATTTAGTATTCTAGATTCGTATATTGAGTTTGGCTAGTCGTCTAAACAGACTAATCAACATTGAATTCTCCGGTCCTAATACAGAATTAGGTATGTTTTGTTCCAAGATCAATTCTTAGTGCAAGGATCCAAAATCTTTTACTTCTTCACTCGTTTCTTATTCTTCATCAGCATCATTGGCAGCTTCTCTAGTCACTACTGATTTTAGGGAACTGGCTTTTGGCGCATCCCGTTTCAACACTTTTTTCATTTCCCGTTGCTGCAATAAACAAAATAGGTAGCATCACTAAAGTGCCGTTTCGCCGCTATTTTAATTTCCACACATTGAATCTCATTTCAGATCATTGAGATCTTTTGAGCTTGCGTGTCTTATTCCCGTTTCGTGTCATTTATCCCTGGCCTGCTAGAATTTCAACCAGGTTATACCGCTATCTTTTGGCACTTTCCACGTTTTTCTGATTTATTTTATCCAGTTTCAGTCTACAGAGTCTGGTATTGGTCTATCCATCAAAGAAAAGGGTTTCTTAGGCACGAATCCAAGTAAAGGCTCATTGTACAAAAAGGGATGATTTGAATTTTTTTTTTTGGTAAATCGTTTTTTTCGAATTTAATTAATGTGTAATTCTTATGCTATAAATAGGTATTTTTGGATTAGCAAAATATTCCGTTTTTTTCTTTATACACAGTAACGCAGGCCATCTAGATGGCAATACCAAAACTGTCAAAGGCGCCAATGTACGCATTACTTAAAGGTAACTTGGTATCTTCAACAGATGGCGCTAGTGTAAAAATTAATTTAATTCCACATGTTTCTGGCAGATGGCGCTTATACGAAAAAGTTTCCATTTCTTTTGCTTTTTGAAATGTGACAGAATTCATATTAATCAAAATTCGAGAGAGGGGGAGCTTATGATGATTATGACGTCAGAAGCAAGTAAAACTGTACTGCTTAAAGTGTCAAATGTTTTTTTCATAATCTACAGTCCCGCGGCTCCGGTAGGTACTTGAGTAAGCTGAGGGCCAGTTTAGCAGTTTGGCATAAGCATGCATTGTGGTAAAATTATTCTTTATCTATTTTCTACTCTACTGGTTGAGCAATAGAATCTAATAGTTCATTTCAAGAATGTTATCGCAATTATTACTATGCATATTATTAAACTGCTAAAGTACCAACGCTTTACGACGGACTTTTATCGACGGACGAAGAAAAGGTGGGATTCCTTAAATGGAATCTATTTTATGTAGGTGTATTTTAATTACCTATTTTATTCACATTTCATTTCAACCTTCAAAGCATAAACAGTCACAGCGGGCATCAGATAGCCCCTACTGAACTACGTAAAACTTTAGCAGCCTTATCTATCTGCCTTACACATAAAAATAAATTGAGTTTAAAATTTAATTTTATTCTAATGTCTATTTTTTGAAAACTATTTTTTTCTAACAAGATTTATTTGTGTTTCTACCCCCCTGTTAATGTCTTAAACAGTGGGAGTAGTAAGCAGGTTAAAAAAAAAGACAAATGGAACAACAAGTATGAGACATTTAAATAGAGATAAATTTTATGTTTAAACAATCAAAACATAGTCATCGGGGCTTATTTAAGGGCATTTAAGGGTGCAGTCCAGGGCCCCGTGGATCTCAGCGAAGCCCATTACAAAGACAGTTTTTATGAAGCCGTCCCTACGTAGTGTAAATCAATGAATGAATATTTCCTAAAGTAAATGTTTCTACATAAAAATAAATAATTCTAACAATTTTTTCACAGTTGAGTGACCACCACATTAATAGACATTCCCTTCGAAAGTAAAGTAAAAACTCATACTTATCGTTTATCATTATCTCAATGTATGAATAATTTAATCGAGTGTATGAAAACGGATAAAATATTGAAAAAAAAGTTAACAGCACTGGTAATCTAGGGACATACACAGGTACTATAGTAACTTAGGTTTATGCTTGACGTAAAATACAGCTAAATGGGCCCTGATTCCCCCCCTCATCCCTTACTCAACGCATACAATGCGTCTGCCAGAGGCGATTTTTCTGAAATCCATCCCCTCACGCCCTCAGGGGGTGGATCGTTAAGGGTTGCAAGTTAGAGGCATATTTTAAGGGGTGTGGGGCCTACCCCTGTCCCGGCCAATGTCATAGGCGTTCGTTGGCCGTCGTCAGAGGTCGACTGAACCTAACTCTAGTACTTGTCGACCAATATTTTGATATAGAAGGCTTCAGCGTTTCAATTGAGACTTTATTCAAATCAGATTAGGGTTGGTAATGGTCTAGGTAGATAGAAAATTGAAAGAGACAACGTTGTTACAATGATAAATGCATTGAAAAGCTGAAGTGACAGATAGAATGGTTTGACGTAGGTTCTGAAATTTCCAAGTTTTTGCTTTATTGGAGTTAGTGAGAGGGTCCACATATTAGTTGAAGTGACAACTTTGAAAATAATAATATAACTATCGAAGTTATTCTCAGTTTCTAAATTGAACTACTGAATTTCAGTTTAAACGCGTAGAATATTATTTCCGAAAGTTCTGGCATGTCGAGTTTCCCCCGTTTCTCGGAAAGCACGTTACGACACTGGTCCCAACTGTCATTTGTAAATCTTTGACAGTCGTTACTATTAGTCAGAATCTCTAAACGTATGACAACCAGCCTTAAGACTATCATGGGGTTTCGTGTTACCAAGTTACTGGGTTGTGGAGGTTCGATAGACAGTCGCTCTATCTAAAATACTGATATTCAGCTGCATCTGGCTCGGCTGGAAACCGACCCCAATAAAGTTGGGAAAAAGCTAGGCAGATGAATGATGTGGATACCTATTTTTAAAGGTTTCTTCAAATTCTTGGAAATTATATCTTTTTGTATAATATCTTGTTGTTTTTCAGACTATTTTTTAAAACGAATAAAGGACGGTTCAGCAAATCGGCATCCTACCGCTTAAAACTTTAATCGGCGAACTGACTCAGATATGGGGATTAATATTAAATTCGCGTTAAGCTCTTTAATGGTCATAGGATCAGGCCTTGGAAGCCAATATGGAGGGGACCACAAGCCAATCAATTAAATCTAAATCCATTGACGGGCCATCCAATACGAGGACAATTTCTGCAACAACCATCGATGTTGTGACCAGTGTGGCGATTTTCTGACCAGAAAGCTCATAATGTATAAATAGGGTAAATCCCTGAATGGCTACACAAAATCTCAACACGGAGTTTGTTGCAAAGATGGAAGCAATTTTTTTTTAATATGTTGCTTATAAAATGATATTCGGTTTTCTTGTAAAAATGATTGAATAAAGTACAGAATAGGGAGGTTAGTGAATATCAGGTCATTCGGCGTCCCAAAGTTCCGATCAAATGTGAGTCGGGACTATCATCAGATTTCTTGAAATCGGGACGTCTGTCACTAATCAGGACAGCTACAGCAAAATTAGCTACTTCCATAATTCTCAAGCAGCAGTCACCTCCTTTCTAGCTACTGTTCTGTTTATTTTTGACTGTTCATCGTGGTTCAAAGGACTCTGTGAATGCCATCGTTAGTCTTTAGTCTTGTGACGTTGGGGCTAAGTTGGTTTAGACTGATTTATTTCCTCATTAATTTATAGATAATATAGATATTTATTTTCAACGTCTGCGTGGCGAATCCTAAAGATATTTCTTTCCACAAAAACTTCTATTTATAGGCTTGTTTGCAAAGTTTTTCCCTATAAAAACATTTTTCTAAGTGGGGTTCCGTTTTCCTTCTTTGTCGCTAAGCGAGACCGTTTGATTGCGAGTTCAGCAGATCCGACTGTTTACGGATCTTCGTTTGGTGATTGAAATTTGAGTGTTCCATTACAGTGTACAAAGAACGCACTTCAATGGATTCACTATGTTTGTATATCGGAGGCGTATTGATTTATTTTTATCGAGAAATTGAACTTGAACTTTTAATTATTTGGTTTGTATTGACAAGAACTTAATGTAAGAGGACAGGTCCTTTTTTTGGGTTGGGTAAACATCAAATAAGTACTCCCAGTTAGGGAGGGTCGAAATAAGGAACTATTACATTGGTTCTGTCTAAAACCCACCCTATTCATTTTCCCTTGTTTTCCAAGACTTTGGCATCGTCATAACGATGCCCTAGTCCGCAGCACGAACTCGACATTTCTGCAGCCCTGTAGATATTTAGTCTTATGGCGATCAAGCCAGATGCCTGCCATTTTCTATCCCGTCAATTATGTTGACAGCTTCTTGAATCGCCGAGACACAACGCTCCGTCAACTGGAGCCCGGGAGGACAGAATTCCGAGAAGCTAAGATCTAGGTGTACCGACGGCCTTCAAAACTAGCAGGGTGTAGACGCGGGAGGCGGGCGACAAGGTGTTGTAGTTTGGTAGCACATCTCCATCAGTGGACTGCGTAAGACTGAGATAAAATCGATAATGGTGATATAATATTTCGATAAATTTACTACGATGTTTTTTCACAGTTTTATAGTTGTGGAGACTACGCGCACAGTGCTGTAGGTAGCCTTTATGCGTCCTGTACTAGGTTCTTTAACTGCGGCTTAGTCTGGCCAAATTGTGATCCGGGTCTGGTTAAATCTGCGCCCCTCCTGGGTCTGCGCCATGTGCCTGGTCCTATTTTTGGCCTGGCCACGTACACACGTTGGAAGCTCTTTAGCCGCAATATAGACGAAATTTAAGCTTTCTTACTAGACTAACTGAGGAAAATGAACAACAACATTGATCCCTTTCCCCCCTATGTTTGTATCGGATGTCCGAATTGGGGGTCCGGCGTGCCAAGACATCACCGTGGTTGTGGGAAATTGGCAGTTGGAGAATGCAATCTATGAAGAAATCTGGTAAACGGCAGTATGCCAAAAGAAAATACTTTGTTATAATACCTATGAGGAATATTATAACAAACTATTTTCTTTCATGCAAATTTATTCTAGAAAACCTTAGAATTCAATACAAAAATTAAATACCAAACCTAACAAAATAATTAAAAACGGGTGTTCAATCAAAAGAAAAAAAAAGCGTCACATTGTTCTGTGATTAAAATTTGAATATCGACCTCTGAAAATCTCCTTTTAGCCCCCTCCCCCCTCTCCGGGCGCCAGCCGCATCGCACGTTGTAATTCGTGAGAGTCAAGATGGCTGGTGTACCTCAACGAATCAAATCCTCATAGGTATCAACATTTTGTACCAAAACTGTACTATTCAGTACCTGGGTTTAAAAAAATAGTACCTTCATCAGAACAAAATGATATCAGAATTCAAATACACCCGCCATCTTGACGTCAAGATGGCTGGTGTATGTTGATAACTCAAAATATACGCATTATTTATTAAATGTAATTATATCAAAAAATAGTACCTAGAATTTACCATTAAGTCTCTGGTTTAAAAAAAAGAGTACCTTCCCCAGAACTAAAATAAATTACAAAATTGTTTGCAATCCCGCCTTATTGAAAGCGGAAACCAGATGTTCTATAGTTTTTATTATTGAATTATCCAGTTCATTCAAAATATACTTACACCAAAAACTTGTACCTTAGAAGAACTTCAAATAAAAAGAAACACTAACTTGCTCAGTGGTATAGTTCCTAAAAAATAAAGCAACCAACATAAGTAAACCAGACGTTAACTTATGTTATTACTAACTGTTGCCAGTGGTTTCAGCCGCTGTTACTCAAAAATTAACGGGAGAATTGGGATAAAACCAATCCTATGTGTTTATCCAAATTGTAAACTGTCTGTGTACCAAATTAGATCCAAAACTGTTTAGTGGTTTTGTATAAAAGAGCAACAAACATCCATTCAAACAAACTCTCACGTTTTTAATACTAGCTGTTGCCAGCGGTTTTTACCCGTTACAACTCAAAACATATCCCACGAGAAAATCGAGATAAAAACTATGTGGTAATTCAGGTACTCAATAAACTATCTGTGTACCAAATTTCATACAAATCCGTTTAGTAGTTTCTGTGTGAAAGAGTAACAAACATCCACCCAATAACACTTTCACGTTATATCGACTGGCCTGTTGGTCTAGTGTTTAGTGACCGTGACTGCTATGCCGGGGGTCGTGGGTTCGATTCCCACCCAGGACAAATGTTTGTGTGATGAGCATGATCATTGGTTCTGTGTCTGGGTGTAATTTATCTATAATATGTATATATTTAGAAATATATAAGTGTACTTATCAGTTGTCTAGTACCCATAACACAAGCTCTGCTTAGCTTGTGACTAGATGGCGTTGTGTGATAGTTGTGAAATTATATTATTATATATAATGTTGTAGGATAAGATTAGTAGGGGGTAGGATTATGATAAATTAAAAACATTAATTATATTTCAGGGATTATAAATAAATAAACAGAAATGTTAATAAGGAGTTAAATTTATTATACATGTATTACGTTATACTTTTATTTACGTCCATATATAATACTATTGGCTATAAGTGTGTTCGGGGTTTTTGTTATAGAAAGACAGGAAAAAGCAGTGTCTTCTGTCGCGGGTGACGATTTCAATCGCGTTCGTAACGAAGGATTCGAGTTTTACTACCGAGCGTCACTTATTTGAGCAAGTGGTACGAAATAGTAGATTGTATGACAAGGGAGCAAAATAATATTTTTACGGCGAGGGCGCTATTTTGAATCCAGAGCAAAGTGAGGGATTCTTTAGTAGAATCCTGAACGATGCGAGGGATTCAACGTACGTCGCCCGAGCAAAATTTTTTTTTTGCGCCCGAGTGATGCACTCTACTTTTCATCACCCACTATGAGAAAATAAAAACTGCACTCCACTCCACTCCACTCCAACTCACTCCAACTCACTCCAACTCACTCCGACTCACTACAACTCACTCCAACTCACTCACTCACTCACTCATTTTACGTGATGCGCGGGCATATAAACATACAAACAGACCAAAATTCTAAAAATGTTGGAAATCCTTTATCACTGTACATAATTATGCATTCGATTTCTTTGGCGCTGAACACTAAGATGTTTCAAATTCAAAAAGTGCGCCGCAAATTACTTTTTCGTATCACTTGCTCAAAACAGTGACATTCTATGCCACAAAAAGCGAACATAACAATAGTCATTTTTAATCTGTTAAAAACAGGGAAAGAAAGTTGTACTGAATTTCATTCTCTCCCTAGGGAGAGAATGTGATTTAAAATTGGAATACTTAGATAACGTTTATTTTGAACTACATCTGTGTTTACACCATTGAGTTTGTATCCTATAAAGCATTATACAACTTTTTGAAAAAAGAATACTCATTTATTGTGCAGTTATGATAATTAAATAAAATTACGAAAACCGATGAGGCCGTATGAGCTTGATGCCTTTGCTTTTTTAATTTGCCGCGTTTTTGTTTTCTTCAAATACATAAACGTTGAGTTTATTTTTACTTATTTTTATAAATAAGTTAATTTTAAATATGAATGTTTAAAATGCGTATCACATATTATTACTGTGTTATTTTTTTCGCAAATGGTACGAAAAGTAGAGTATTTTCCTCGGTGATAAAGCTGTCTTAGTCTTGGGTGAACTTAAATCCCTCGCTGCACTCAGGACTCGTCTTAAATCCCTCGCTTCGCTCGTGATTTAAGTTATTAACACCCTCGCTACGCTCGGGAGTAATCCTCGAGTCCTTTGTTACGCTCGCGATTTAATTCGCCACCCGCGACAGAAGACCCTGCTTTATCCCCTTGGTTAATAATCTACTATTCATCACATCTATTCGAAAAGGACGACTTGGTTCGCCTTTAACACCCGTATTTATAAAGAAGTAATTACTTGTTGCTAAGTAATTTCTTAAATAAGTCATTACTTATGGTTAGAATTCTTAAATACAAAATCTCATTCTTTAGTTGAGTAACACACGTTACTTACTTGAGCAAATGCTTAAGTAATACTCGACGCTTGATGGTTGTTTCTGTATGGCAACACTTCGGGACCACGTTTCGTTGTGCGCCCAAAAGTGGTGTTTTCTCTAGGAAACTTTTAGCGAGCAGCAATGAGGTTTTAATCCTCTTTATAAGTGCGTTGCAATTTTGCCGCACTTTTTGAATTTGGAACATCTTAGTGTTCAGCGCCAGACTAAATAGAACCCATTTCCAGCATTTTTAGAATTTTGGTCTGTTTGTATGTTTATATGTCCGCGCATCGTCGTAAAATGAATGAGTGAGTGGGTGGTGTGGGTGGAGCGGGTGGAGTGGGTTGAGTGGGAGGAGCGGGTGGAGTGGGTGGAGCGGGTGGAGTGGGTGGAGTGGGTTGAGTGGGTGGAGTGGTTGGAGTGGGTGGAGAGGGTAAAGTGGGTGGAGTGGTTGGAGTGGGTGAAGTGGAGTGAAGTTTTTATTTTCTCATAGTGGGTGATGAAAAGCAAATTACTTTTTCGTATCACTTGCTCTAAACAGTGACATTCTATGCCACAAAAAGCGAACATAACAATAGTCATTTTTAATCTGTTAAAAACAGGGAAAGAAAGTTATCACTCGGGACGAAATATATTTTTGGCTCGGGCGACTTACGTTGAATCCCTCGCTACGTTCAGGATTCTATTAAAGAATCCCTTGCTACGCTCGGGATTCTACTGTAGAATCCCTCAATTTGATCTGGATTCTACTGTAGAATCCCTCACTTTGATCTGGATCCGCAAATTACTTTTCCGCGCACTTGTTGAAAAGAGTGCGGAAAAGTAATTTGCGGCGCACTTTTTGATTTTGGAACATCTTAGTGTTCAGCGCCAAAGAAATCGAACGCATAACTATGTACAGTGATAAAGGATTTCCAGCATTTTGGTACAGAATTTTGGTCTGTTTGTATGTTTATATGCCCGCGCATCACGTAAAATGAGTAAGTGAGTTGGAGTGAGTTGTAGTGAGTCGGAGTGAGTTGGAGTGGAGTGGAGTTGGAGTGGAGTGGAGTGGAGTTTTTATTTTCTCATAGTGGGTGATGAAAAGTAGAGTGCATCACTCGGGCGCAAAAAAAAATTTTGGCTCGGGCGACGTACGTTGAATCCCTCGCATCGTTCAGGATTCTACTAAAGAATCCCTCACTTTGCTCTGGATTCAAAATAGCGCCCTCGCCGTAAAAATATTATTTTGCTCCCTTGTCATACAATCTACTATTTCGTACCACTTGCTCAAATAAGTGACGCTCGGTAGTAAAACTCGAATCCTTCGTTACGAACGCGATTGAAATCGTCACCCGCGACAGAAGACACTGCTTTTTCCTGTCTTTCTATAACAAAAACCCCGAACACACTTATAGCCAATAGTATTATATATGGACGTAAATAAAAGTATAACGTAATACATGTATAATAAATTTAACTCCTTATTAACATTTCTGTTTATTTATTTATAATCCCTGAAATATAATTAATGTTTTTAATTTATCATAATCCTACCCCCTACTAATCTTATCCTACAACATTATATATAATAATATAATTTCACAACTATCACACAACGCCATCTAGTCACAAGCTAAGCAGAGCTTGTGTTATGGGTACTAGACAACTGATAAGTACACTTATATATTTCTAAATATATACATATTATAGATAAATTACACCCAGACACAGAACCAATGATCATGCTCATCACACAAACATTTGTCCTGGGTGGGAATCGAACCCACGACCCCCGGCATAGCAGTCACGGTCACTAAACACTAGACCAACAGGCCAGTCGATATAACGTGAAAGTGTTATTGGGTGGATGTTTGTTACTCTTTCACACAGAAACTACTAAACGGATTTGTATGAAATTTGGTACACAGATAGTTTATTGAGTACCTGAATTACCACATAGTTTTTATCTCGATTTTCTCGTGGGATATGTTTTGAGTTGTAACGGGTAAAAACCGCTGGCAACAGCTAGTATTAAAAACGTGAGAGTTTGTTTGAATGGATGTTTGTTGCTCTTTTATACAAAACCACTAAACAGTTTTGGATCTAATTTGGTACACAGACAGTTTACAATTTGGATAAACACATAGGATTGGTTTTATCCCAATTCTCCCGTTAATTTTTGAGTAACAGCGGCTGAAACCACTGGCAACAGTTAGTAATAACATAAGTTAACGTCTGGTTTACTTATGTTGGTTGCTTTATTTTTTAGGAACTATACCACTGAGCAAGTTAGTGTTTCTTTTTATTTGAAGTTCTTCTAAGGTACAAGTTTTTGGTGTAAGTATATTTTGAATGAACTGGATAATTCAATAATAAAAACTATAGAACATCTGGTTTCCGCTTTCAATAAGGCGGGATTGCAAACAATTTTGTAATTTATTTTAGTTCTGGGGAAGGTACTCTTTTTTTTAAACCAGAGACTTAATGGTAAATTCTAGGTACTATTTTTTGATATAATTACATTTAATAAATAATGCGTATATTTTGAGTTATCAACATACACCAGCCATCTTGACGTCAAGATGGCGGGTGTATTTGAATTCTGATATCATTTTGTTCTGATGAAGGTACTATTTTTTTAAACCCAGGTACTGAATAGTACAGTTTTGGTACAAAATGTTGATACCTATGAGGATTTGATTCGTTGAGGTACACCAGCCATCTTGACTCTCACTGTAATTCAGTCAGAATTTCAGGCTTCAGACGACCCTCGCCAAGGTCGCAGACGTTGTACGCACACAGGCATATTGTACGCACACGCACGCATCAATATACCTGCACCTCGTTCGTATATGCGGTCGGCCGTTAAACTTTAGGCAGAAACATTATAATACAACTTATACAGCGTGTTTCTGATTTGCGCAGTTGTATTTTTGGGATGTCATTTATTCCATAAGATTGAAGTGTTTCCGAACTTTAATGTTTTTAGAAAACCAAAACTGTAATCGCCATAAATAAATACTTCTTCATACGTTAGGGTCATTTAAAATGTAGGATGAGAGAGCTGTACCCCTAGCACGAGTTTTCACTCTTTTACTTTACAGCATCTTTCGAGTATTTACAACGTTTCTTGTATGAAAAAATGGAGCAGCGCCTCTGGAGTGCGAAGAAGGAACTGTTTTTTTCCTTGAAAATTGTCAATTTGACATTGTCAAAGTTCCAGTTTACTTTACGTCTCAAATACTGAAAACTCGTGCTGAGGGTACTGTTTTTTTCGTGTTTCTTTTAAACATTACCTACCCCTTAATAGGATTTTTCCTGTATCGTAGATGCTTATACAAATATTTAAATGCACATATACATATAAATAGAAAGCCAGACCCGATACATTATATCTGTAGGCCATAGATTCAAATATTTTACCATATTGGATACGAACCCGCGACACGTAGCGCAGCAATCCTTCACTCAGCTACTGCGCCAACGATGTGGACATGTTTACAAATGCCACCTTTCAGATACATGCTGTATACAAATACATTGTACTCCACCTACCTGCTATTATTGTGGTGTGCGTAAAATACGATGAAAGGGATTTTGTTAATATAAAGTCGTAAAGAACATGAAAACGTCGGATGAATGATCGTACGTTCAAATATTAAATGATATAGTATGAATTAAGAGTCTGAATCACGAGGTTTTTGATTCTTCGTTGGACTAAAAATACTTGGAACCGACTTTTATCAAGATTTTCAAAAGTTCTAATATGAGATGTAGAGCTAAAAAAAACCTTTAAAAAAACCTATCCTATGTTGTTTTTGTCAATTTCTGGTGGTTTTAAGAGACTTATTCAGTTTTATTTTTATTTTAAAAAATAATGAATTTGATTTAGATAGAAGTTTCTTTCTTTGTAACTGCACTTTGAAATATCAAAACAATAAAATATAAAGATATTCACTTATGTTTCTATTTAGAAGGAATATGATTCAAAAATATATTTCATATAAAAATGAGTAAGAAGGTACATTCATCCAAAAATAATTGTTATAATTGATAAATATGTTAACAAATTCTTTGTAGTGAATTCAGTACCTACTTCATTGAAAATGAAAAACATTTTGCTCGACGACATTTTATTTTATCGCGTTTCCACATGAATGTTTCATTAAAAATTGCAATAACATTACTCTAAAATGAATACGAAATAAAAAGATAAATCTACCCCTGGTGGGACTCGAACCCACAATCCCCGGCTTAGGAGGCCGATGCCTTATCCATTAGGCCACAGGGGCTGTATCAAGATGCTGTAAATTTTCTCTCACATAACTTCATGAATTTGTGTTATAGGTATCTAAAGTTTTGGATCGCGGGTCTGTCGTATAAAGCCACCGTGGCACTGGAACACAAAGGGCAAACGAAGAAACAGGACAGGTTTTTTATCAGTTAATGTCTGAAAGCCCTTTTTGCGCAGTCAGGTATGAAAATTTGATGATTTTACCTCCCACAAAAAAAAAAAAAGATTTAGAAAGGTTCTACTTAAAAAAAAAAAATAACTTTATAGTTTTGCGACACTACGTAGCGATCGTGTATGAAACCAATGGTATCTCTGAATTAATCGAGCTAAGTTAATTATGAATGTGTCGTATACTAGTTTTTAATGTTTCCACACAGTTTTCACTGATATCCATCAATGTGGGTTGTTCATGGGTTTCGCTGGTATCAATTATAACTGGATGTGTAATATATTTTAATCATTTAAATCATTTCATACAACCTTAGTTATTCTTCAGAAATTCCTCCTTCGCGGTCATCGCACTCATTTTTAATGTAGGTATAACTTTTACTATATTTAAGGCAACCCTTACATCGCATAAATAAATGTCCATCCCTTACATTTTGACCTCATAAACCATCGACCTTTATAAGCGTTAAATTCTATACGTAATATCGTAAAACCTTTGATAAAAAAAGAAAGGTACTTCAGTGGTAGAAAAACTATGATTTTACTGAAAAGGCCTTAAAAAAGTAAAAAGAAAAGCTCTATCTTAATGATTTTTCCGACTAGTACCTAAAATGCTGAAACAAATATGGCCGCCCCGAGTTTTTGAACGCAAAAAGTGTCAAGTTGTCGAGATTTATCGCCGCTGACGTCACCAGGGCTGCCACAGCGATGAGACAGATGCAAGCGATACTCGAGGGTTCTCGATGAAGAGTGCTTGTCGCGGTGCATCCCTGACTCAAAGCCTGGATTCAGGTCAATCGATAGGCCGTTTTTGAACGACTATTTTTTTCATTCCGACTTTTCATTCAGCTTATGATGGTTTCTGTTTGACGTGTAAACAAAAGTTATGCTATTTTTTTTGATATTTTAGTTAGAGAGTATGGTGATCGATATAGAGACGAGAAACAAACTTATTTTCTTCTTTTTTTCCTGACTTTTGAAATAATAGGTTTCCAGTCGATCAGCAGGCGTAGCATGGCGCCGTAGAAAGGGGTTTTGTCGAAGGGAGAATAGACAAAATGACAGAACGTAGAAATATTTTTATTGTTTTAAGCATGGTAATGTAAAAAATATGGAAAATAAACGTTATTTTCTTCAATAGTGTACGAATGGTGTCATATTTGTGTAAAAAAACAGTCGACTTGTGTAGAAATAACGATGAAATAACTTTGTCTTTTCTTGGTAGAATAGACATAGAATCGCCATGCTACGCGTGCTGACTTCTATTCATTCATTTGGTATCTTTGAAACCCCTTCGTTAATTATTGTTGAGGAATTGTTACAACAACAACTGAAAACAGGTTAATCATTCCACTTGTTCAGTTGGCTTTTCAGGCAGGTTACCGCTGCTTTGGAACGTAAAGGGCATTTAATAATAATATCTAATAATATTCCACAACTATCACACAATGCCATCTAGTCCCAAGCTTAGCAGAGCTTGTGTTATGGGTACTAGACAACTGATAAACATACTTATATATTTCTAAATACATACATATTATAGATAAATTACACCCAGACATTTGAAAGAACACGTTGAATTTTTAGTCAGTAAGACTAGATTCAGTAAGCCAAAAAGGCTAGTGATTTGAAATTACAGACAATCCGACAATCGAGAGCTATATGAACTTAGCGCCCTAGATCTAAGTTCATATTGTCAATAGAATCAACGTCTATCATTAAAACCAATTTGTAATCAGTAATTATTACATAATTTTGTTAAGCTAAGAGGCCATGGCGTCGATATACATATAAATTGACAGTTCCTTTGAGAAATGAAATTAATTTTGATTATCCCAGATTCATGTTAGGCTAGCCTTTAAGCCTGATTGATTGCTTAATCGTCCTAGATCTAAGTTTAGGCTAGAATTTGGAATCCCTTTGTGGGCCATTGTCGCTAGATTCTGCTAATATTAAACTAGCTTTTATTCATCAATTTAGATTGTACACATGAAGCCAACTATCAGATGAATCTTTATTGTTATTTCCTTCGGGAATACCTACTTTTTCAGGATATTTTTATCCCTTGTTATAATGATCCAATGAGTCCGGGAGCCCAGGGCAGGACAGGAGTGACTGTCAGACTTGTACTGACTAACATCTACGGTCTCCGCCAATAGCCCTTTACGTTCCGGAACCTCCATGATCAGACGAGGAGTCGCCCAAGCGAAATCGCCTCGCGACGTCAGATGCCGTGTGCGTCTCGAGGCTGTCCTCTCCCTCACGGCACCCGCCATGATAGTCACCATACCGTTTCTGTTCACCTGACAACTTATATTTTAAGTAGGTATTATTTCAAGATGATCGGTTCAGTCGTTTAGGCATGAGAAAGTAACAAACAAACTTACTTTCCCATTTGTAATATTAGTTAAGATTTAGCAAGGTACATAGAGAACCTAGACTATCTATTAATTAATTTAAGATAACTTAGTTTATAGTTTACGAAGGTATTTGATAATTTTCAATTGATTAGAAGTTCTAGTGCCAAGTTTAGACGTTCCATCATGACGGATTTCATTAACAAGCCATACCACATCAAGAGCTTCTGGCTAAATATCAACGAAAATGGGGAAATTCTGGCTAAATAATAACAGCAGAGGTTTATCTTCAAAGTTAAGCCGCGCTTTCTGAGGTTGGTCTGTCTGATCGGTGACTATCATGGAACTTTCCTCGGTGTCTCGGAAAACATGTTAGGCTGTTGGTTCGATGGTCGTTACTGTTAGAAAGAAGCTGTTAATTCTGACAATCAGTCTTATCAAGGGGTATCTATTATTATTCTATTACCCAGTATCTGGGTTGCGGAGGTCCGGATATGCTGTCGCTCTATTTAAAACATTGATATTCAGCTGTAAGGATATCCGGTGGTACTGGAAGTCTTCCCCACCATAGTTGGAAAAGGCTACTCAGATACACATTAGCTTAGCATAGATTTTTTTCTATGCTAAGCTAATGTGAACAAACTTTGGCACTCTTGGGAATTACTAGTGTCAAGTTTAACATGTACCAAAACCTTTGTTCTTTTCTGTTTTGTTTACATATTATGAAATAATTATATCCAATATAAGATTAACAGCTTATAAAGCGTACAGCTGATAGATACTTCAAATTAATTTCTGATTTAATTTTCAGTTTGCCACGAAAACCTGTTATTAAAATAATTTGCATATTAAACCGCGTACAGCTGCGTAAATACCCAGATTTATGAACATTACATTATTATGAAATAGATATCGATTAATAACTGCCTGCTGGTCTGAACTATTGCAATTAGTTTGCAACAGCTACTGTAATTAAAGATCCTTTGCGAGTGTGCGACCGTGCTGCGCGGGCGCAAGATTGTGTGAATCGTGATAAGAGACTAAGTTCGACATAGTTATTGTCGTGTCCTTAGTTTATAATGTCCTAGTGCTGGCTAAATATCTTTACTAACTACTTCCAAGAAATCTAGTTCCTCTGCAAATCAGCCCTCATGGTGAGAACCAGGTCCTAGCGCCAACTCTTTTTGGACCTCAGCGATGCCATTCATTTCAGAAGTTCATAAGCTGTCAGAAACGTATTAGTTGAATGTCCTGAATTTCCTAAAATTTTCAGAAAGAACAATTAACAAACCTATGTCGGTGATGTGGATTTTTTTTGATAAAAAATTAAAAGTCCCATTTCTCAAAATAGGTACAGATTTGGTTAGCCCCTTAGTGAAATCAATCGGTAATTATTGTATACTATAATCCCCTAAATGATATAGGTTAATTTAACCCTGAATAAAACTATTAGGTACAGGTCAATAACTATAATTATAGCCTGTGGTTTGCTACTACCTACGCCTAGCCTGTGGTTTACTACATAAGAGAAGATGTAGGAACTCAAATTCTTGTCGACGAACTCCTTATTCTATGATAGGTACTATTACTAAGGTTAAGTTATAAGATTTAATTTGTTAGAAAATTTCGCCAAAGCGGCATCATTGGTTTACTACCCTTAACCCTCACTTTTTAACGTCGACGCCGACATACGGTCTTGGTCAGCAATACTCAAAGTTTGCTCCGCGGAACCCTGTGGCTCCGCAAAGTCATTGTGGGGGCTCCGCGAGAATATAGCTACCAAAACATAATATCGCAATAGACTGGACGCTGAAGCTGATAAGAATCCAACTCTCTGCGATCAAAACCGATTACTTAATAAAAAATAACAAACAGTTTCACACATCTCATTAGATTTTCTTCATTTATTGTAATAAAATACATTTTTCATTGTAATGTGATTCCCAGTTATTGAAGAACGCACTTATTTTTTTGTATTTCGGGGTTCCGTCAAAAATGTTGCTTTTCAAAAGTGTTACGCCAACAAAAAAGTTTGAGAACCGCTGGTCTAGGAATCCCTGACGAAGCTTTATTGAGGCATTGTTAGAGCTATTTATAGTAAGAGTGTCTGTAAGATCAGTTAAACTAGGTTCGAGTTAAACATTGATGGTGTTATTATTGTATTCGATAGTTTTGGATAGCTAACAATTTTTTTCTTTAAATTAAAAGAATAATAACTTTATTCAGTATGCTAATGTCATATCAAAAAATAACTAAAGAATGAAATAACCAAATAACTCATATGTTAACTGAAACAATAAACAAAATATCAATAGAATTTACCATAGTTCATATAAATTGATTACAAAATAACGCCACTAAATTGAGAAATGCATAAAAGATTATGTACCCCTGGTGGGACTCGAACCCACAATCCCCGGCTTAGGAGGCCGATGCCTTATCCATTAGGCCACAGGGGCGGTGCGTTTTAGGTGTGAAATAGGGTTCAACAAATATCTCATTTCCGTAACCGTAATAGTAGTATCACACATGGCGGTAGTTTTCGGCAAGATTTAGAGAAAATTGAAATATCAAGGTGTGGATGTCGCAATGCGAAAGACTATTAGAAGTTATCGTTAAAAGATAAGTTATGTCATGTTTGCCCACAGAGAATTCAATTGCCTTAGAAGTACCTTAGACATATCTATTCTAAATGACTGAATCTCGAAACGGTTTCACACCTACAAGTATTGTTGCCTGTTGGGGTCGCTGTCTCATCAGGTAACCGTGAATCTGGAACGTAAAGGGCTATTGAAGGAACACCGTTGATTTTAGTCAGTACAAGTCTGACAATGGATCTCGTTCCGCCTTGGATGGCGGTGGACACATTAATTCGATGATTTTACCACGTAAAAAACCCGAAAAGTATTGTTGGCAGAGAAACTTAGCCTACAAAATTAATTCTAGAAACATGCTATAAGGAATGTTTTTAAGACATTAACCTAAAATTTCTTGGAATACCTAATACATATACGGGGGACAAGACTAGCATTTGAAATATGTAATCCATAAATCAATAATTTAATAATGTTATCGACAAATGTGAGGAACATGTTGATGAGAACTGAAGACAAAATATTGAATTTCATCGATTTATTAATAAGGAATTGGGGTTTCTTCACGTCTTATAAATTTATTATAAATAAAACATATCGCAAGTTAATTGAGTTGTAAATCACAAACACATAATTTATGTCGTACCTACCTATAGAATCGAAATTTATTTTATTAGGATACGAAAAAGAATTAATTAGAATGTGTCTAATGATCAGTTAATAATGTAATATTTTCTTGATAAATCATCTGATTTTGAATCAGGTTTTGATAGTTCTTACAAAATTTGTAGATCCAATGAACAATTATTCAGACATAGCTAATCCATGCGTGGTTGACAGTGACAGTTGACATTAATGACAGCTATTTCAAAGTTAGTGTGCAGCATTTACATACTTTTTTTTTAAAGAAAGAGGAATCACTATATACGTAAGAGAGATAGAAACATTCTAAATAAGGACATTAACATAAACCTAGAAGCAACATAATCTGCAGCAAGAGACGATAATCAATAAAGATTAGCGCACAATTATTCTCACTTACATTAAAATTAATCACAAAGTTAAAGTAATGAGTGAAGTTAAGTAATTCCTGGCTGATTGAAGCATGAAGTTGGCTGCATGCTGCATGTCATGCGATATAGCGACGTATCCAAACTCATAAATATCAATCAGAGGCCATTAGCAACGATGTACTCGATGCATATTCCTGCAAGCACCAACAAACCAGCATAACATGATCCTGCAATAACCCTATAACTTCCACAAATTCTCCTGCAAAAGTTTGCCTCGCGGGGGGTGTAATAGCTCCACGAATTTTTGATAAGTCTCGCAAAACGGTTCGCCTTGGACTGCTTCCATCTTTCTCGCCAAGTGTCCATCATTATAGCTATAAAATATTGTTTCCGACGGATTTCGACACCTTTAAATATCATTAAATTGCGAATAAATTGTGCTCAATTAACTTTATACTCGTCGGATACTTGGCATCGAGGCATATTCAATGAGTGTAGGATCGATAAAATAACAAAGTTGATAGTGTACTTAATGTAGGCACCCATAAATAGTTAATTGTTTGTGCCATAAACACATACTTTTATGAATTTAGTCTCTGTAATGGTCCTGCCTTTTAAATTAAGATGCTTTATTCAGACCACACGCCAAAACCGTGCAATCCACTGAGCTTTCTTATTAAGTTCTGAAGGAAAAATGCCAAAAAAAATACATATTTCACTTGAACCGAAACCAAATTTACGATGTGTCATGTTTATCATGGGACGGTATAATCTTATAAAAACTGCAGGTTGCCGATCTTGTGTTTATCAGCGAGGCCCGACGACCATTAGTCGTCAAAATGTATCCAAAAATAAAACGTAAAAGGCGAAAACAACGCCTAAAGTATTGGGCAGTCTATACGTCGGTTAGCCAGCCCGCCAGACTGACAAATTGTCTGGCATGCAGCTTGACGGCTGCGGGAGGTACCGAGGAATAAGACCTCATATTTTTATTAAAAGAATTTTAATTTTGAGAACCAGATTTAAGATATAACGATAGTAACCTCGGATAAATTATCTTAGAATTTTTAAAGCCCGAGATTTTTGCTTACAAGTTTTCACTGTAAATGGCTACTGGTGCTGCTTCTTGGGATCTCTGAATTAAAAAGCTATTCGATAAATTCTAAGATCGACTGATCGTACCGTGTGATTAGCTACATCTTGATAGCAACGAAGTATAGAAACATACTTTGCATAATCCGCATTAACACTTCAAAGTGATGAAAATCCGAGACCTTTCTTAACCGTAAGCATCTTATCTCGCGCCGGAGCACATGCTGTAATTTATTTAAAGTTGTCATGACTGATAGCCACTTCACTTTCCTAACGGTCAAAATACTTTAATCTTTTAAAGTCTGGAAGGCGATAAAATAGGGGATCATATTGATCTTAGCCTTCATATTCTTAATGATTAATCATTGTTCGCTAATGTGTTCAAAATGATCGTGGCGTATGCCAGTGCTGGTCAGCCCAGAATCGACCCTGAGTTAAAACCCTCATCAATTTGATAAATTCGTGTCGGTAGGTATCTACAAGTAGGTGCAACGTTCCACCGAGTGTCCACTCGATAATCTTGTTAAATCGCGGTCAGGTCCGAAGATGAATAATATCCGTTCGATATCGAAGGTATTGTGTGGACTGTACCCAAATTATTGAACACGTTTATTATTCCAACCTTAAGAAGATAATTAAGGAATAAAATTACAATGATTCAGCGATGTTAAAATCTTGATAAATTATTGTACTTAACTTATTTTTATAACAAACCCATAATCGATGATGACAAGCCCCAACTACTGATTCATTTTCAATCCTTACAATAGGTTCTCTTTTGAGTGTAAAGCAAGGAAAATAAATAATAATAATAAATTTGGTCTGCTCTGGGCAAAAATGTATTGGAAAACTTTCTATACAAAATCTAAATAAACGCACGAGCAGCATCTTGAATTTAAAGCGCACCCAACCAGCAACGTAGTGGATGTCCATTACAAAATTTGTAAATATAGCAGGCTAAGCGTAAGTTAGGGCAATCGTAAGTCCTAGGAAAGCGCTGTGAGCGTGGTGCTAAATGGGGAGAAGGGGGAGAGGAGAGGCGGGGGCGTTGGGCGAGGAGGAAGGGGGAGAAGGGGGGAATAGAGGGGTAGGGAGTGTAGAAGTGCAACTTCTCAAGGTCGATGCGTCTCGGCCGGTACCTTCGGCTCCGTTTGCCATGTGCCGCGAAGTAGATATGTATCGGCGGATATACGAGCAGTCAACACGTGTAACAAATGGTAATGGTCCCAGCACTATCGCTTTTATAGATGCGTTTCTTTATTCACGTATTTCGTATGGATTGTTGGACGATTTTCAAATGTCAAGTTCATGAGAACACAGATTAAGTAATGTGCGAAGGAATTAGGGAGTCGTGTTGGAATTTTAATGAGTCCTGTAAACAGGATTCGATGTTAAGAGCGCGTATTCTCAAATCTGGCAACGTCGCAAATGGCTGTCAAATATTTGTAGAAATATCGCTGTGTAGTGCACTGGAAAATTGATTAGGGAATGCAATAATTAATATCGTAACGCCGAATATATAGTTTTAGACGTAGAAAAAGCACTTTCCAAAGGCCTTTTATACACCTGAAACGGTTACAACATCAGTGTTTTAATTGCATTCCTATATCAATTTTCTACTGCACTACAGCGCCTTATTTCTTATTACCATACAGTAACATTGCCAAATTAATTAAAACTTGTAAATATTTGACAGCTGTTAGCGGCGTTGCCAACTTTCTTGTTACGCGCCCTTAACTCGTGTTAATGCACTGGTAGTCAATCGTTGATAACGCTTTCGTAAATCTTATGAGAAGCGCCTTTAATGTTGAACGCGTGTAATGCGATCTTGTTTGTAGTATATTAACGTGATCTGTTTTCTTAAATGTAATCTTATCATTTAAGGTATTTGCAACTATATAAAGGTCAGAGATACAAGTATAGCTTTAAATGTAAAGAAATTTCAGTGTTGTTATCGTATAAAATTAGTATTTGTGAAAGGGTGAAAGTGGATGCTAGGACAAGCAGGGGGTTGTGTCACGGGGATGTAAACAAGGAACGTTCTCGCATAATCTGGTATGCGTGCCCTCTAGTGTAGCGATCATAATGATCATGGTGGCGATATGTGACGTGATTGAGTTAACAAACAGCCGTTCATCTATTCAAGCTTTCGCATTTAGGTTCACTTTTAGTTACTTCGCGTGGAATGACAAGTTGTCTATATATTTTCTCAGGTCAGGCTCAAAAAACACTAAGCAACTAATAGGCATATCCAATTTGGCGGTAGGTATGTTTTGACAATTCTGTATTTCATATTTCTACTTCTAATGAAATAGGTACGAAATTAGGGTTGCCTACATTTTTTTTGTCTGAATATAGTACTTTTTTGAAAAGGCGATAAAAAATAAAGTACGCTTCAAAAAAATATAGTATTTTAGTAGATAATAGAATAAAAAAAAGACTTGAGTTATAGTTTTCTATTCCCACCCAGGACAAATGTTTCTGTGATGAGCATGATCATCTGTTCTATGTCTGGGTTGGTCTGGGTGTAATTTATCTATAATATTATGTATGTATTTAGAAATGTATAAGTTTGTTTATCATTCGTCTAGTACCCATAACACAAGCTCTGCTTAGCTTGGGACTAGATAGCATTGTGTGATAGTTGTAGAATATTATTATAGTCAGTCCCTTTTAAAAAACCGTGGCAATCCGTGTGCGTCGCTCCTTAGCTACTTCTATTTTTTGATTTAACAATCTTCTCAGAAATATAACATACCTGTTAAAACTAGCAACACGTTTCATATTAAACCCGCGACAAGTGTAGAATGATAACCATCTGACACCCTCCTACATTTTGCGGCAAACGAGTATGGAAATTGGTAAGTAGACCTTTGTGTACCAAACGTGATATTAAGCTGTTTACAATGTATTTATATTGAAAGGTTTCGCAGTTGGGACGTAGGACTGTTTAAAAAGGGAACCGTAACCATGGTACGTAAAAGACTATTAAAGGAGCACTATGTATTTTAGTCAGTACAAGTCTGACAGTTAGGGTAGGAAGGAGGACACATTTGATTACTATACCAATTAAAAAAAATGTTTAAATTGGACCGCTTTTAATGCAGCAAAATGAGATTTCAAAGCTAACAATGGAATAAGTGACTTTTCCAACTCGATTACTTAGAAGTATCTAGGCTAATAATTTGTTTACAGAAACTGTTATTATAAATTATTTATGTATTCTTTCTCTTCTATCTTGAGATGAAATCCTTTCCATTGCCCATAATAATTATAAATTGAACATATAAGCAATATACAAAAGACAGACAGGTCGATATCATCAATAAGTTTGTTTCCATGTTTTTTTTTATGAACTAAAATGTCAATTCATTCTGTAGCTACTCCATTATCTGGCAATAGCAACATTATGGCCATAATTAACTTTCCTTTTTTTGATAGCAATAGAAAGTGAGTCTGTCTAGTCTGTTTCTATCTAGATCAATACTTACAGAACCGGACTGGGCCGGAAGAGGTCGGGTGCAAGGTGCAAAAGTCCTTATCGACGTTCATAAATTTTCAAAACTAACTACTGGACCGGTTCAAGTACTTTTTGATGATTTATCGTAGGGCCCTGGGATTGACTAAGCAGGTTGTTGTGGCCCTGGATTAATAAACATTTTAACACCCCAAAAAAAGAAGCTGAAAGTAGCACGCGCGAGGTCCAGTCTTACCGACTGCCTGCATGGCTTGCGTTGCGGTAAGCCCCGCAAGGTAGACTTGTTGGAGCCCTGCGCAGATTGGAACTCGGCTGGGAAACGTTGACTATATGGCCAGTCCGACCCTGGATACTTGAGTCTAGAGACCTACAGAAATTAATAGATATAATTACACTAAAGATTAGAGGTGGAAAATCATCAAACGAATCCATCTGCGTGGAGGGGAAAAGACTGTCAGACTTTATCATCATCATCAGCCTATAAATGTTCCCACTTTTGGGACTCAGGCCTCCTCTCTGAGAGATTGAGTGGCCATAATCTACCACGCGGGCCCAGTGCGGTTTGGTAGATGTCACATGTCTTCGAATTTTTGGTTCTAGGACATGCCGGTTTCCTCACGATGTTTTCCTTCACCGTCAGACTTGCCTGCTTAAAAATCACCCGGTTCCTTCCAATACTCCTTGCGTTATAGAAGCACACCTTCAGGGTCACGATATATCAGTGGCATTTTGGAGCTCCTCTCGAGCGAAGTTCCTCGTAACAGTTAACTGTATCTCGAACGATAGTTAGCTGTCGTTTCATTTACAAAGTTACCTTGGTACGGGGTGAACTAGCCAATGCAAATGTCCGTCGAGGCAGGCAATGCGGCGCGATAAGCAGGATCTACTCGTTAGCTTGTGTACTCGCACTTTCAACGAGACATATACTTATAGATAGGAATGTAGAAATGAGGCTCACGGCTATGTTTTTTAGTGGGTGCAATCCTGTTACATAACTAAGTCTTAGTCCAAACGGTACTGTATGGGTCAGTTATTTTTCATCGTTCAAAAAAGTAGGTAGTAATAGTAGTCAGGGCTAAATACTGATTTGATGTCAGTGAGTTTCATCATGTTCTTTTCTCTAATTTAGAAGGCGAAGACCAACTGATTATGGGTATTTTTTCAGCTATATTCTTGAGTAATGCATTAGAAAGTTAGTCCTTCTGGAATTGTTGGGAAAGTTATAGAGCACTACCGTTCAGTTTACAGATCATTGACTAAAATTAAGACGTTAGCATCAATGATATATTAAAAAAAAAATGTAAATTTTACAGTATTATTGTAATTGTAATGACGGCATCCCCTCTCAGAGGGCCAAAGCCTGCCGGGGTCGCGGGACTTATTCCATCACCGTGACCCCCGGAACATAAAGGGCACCGTGGATTTTAGTCAGTACAAGTCTGACAGTAGGGGGTGGGAGGACTAATTTTGATGATTATACCATGTAAAAAAAAAGAATTGTAATTGTGAACTGATCTGAGAGCTTATACGTTCACACTTTCCACAATAATGTTACCAAGAACAAAATAGACGTAGTATCACAATAGTATGATAATTTTCAAGCTATTTCGGTTCTGGTGAAGTGGATGACGAGCCAACGAAGTGGTATTGTGAGTCAAATGGTGTTTTTGGTAAGTATAATGCTTCCGCGAGGTATTCTCGGAGTACTTTGATAATGCCAACGTTGTAAAGCTCGCCAGATTGTGGCGTACGTAGTAGGTGGATACTTATGCATGGCTAATAGACGTGGCATAGGAATCTGTCAGCAGTCTGAGAATGTTATCCGGTTATGCCTTATAACGTACCCAGTTACGGGAAGACTCAATTTAGATTGGGAATGGGAATCGAAATTGAGCTTTGTCTTCTAATGTCATTTTTGACTACTGATAGACGAATGCCATAGTAGCGCATAGGACGTGGTTGACGGAGGCTATATTTTCTAAAGATCGTACTGCCTTCTTTCAGATAGCCATGTATATTATTTATAGAACATTAGCAAGCTTTCATGGGCTGAAATAATTTTCACTTTGAAAGTACCTATTGCATGCTGAAAAACCAAACAAAAAATTCAGGTGTTCTAAATGAAATATTTTTCCGTTAAAAATACATCTATAAACACCTATTTTTTATAGAAATAACCCTTTATAAAACTCGTGCCTTCGCCGCTGCTATCTTCTAGGTAAGTCAATTTTTTGATACTTTTAACGTGGAGAATATAATATTTTCCATAAAATAAGGTATATAAATCATATTCTTAAGAATTCCATTTGAAGTTTATTTGAAGAAACGCGAATATTAATCCGTCTTTGGAATAACATTTTCACTCATATTACATTTCATAAGTCTACGAATTTAAGCCGTTATTGATTTCCAATACAACTTCTACAAGTCTTTGTAGGTACTCGTTTAATGTTACTCGGGTATATAATAATCACAATTCAATGAGAATTCAGCTGAATTTGTAAAGGTGTTCGGTACCTGCAAACAACGTCTGGAATATAATTTGAGGCGGTACGCAATAATTTGTAGTTCATCATTATAGAAAATCAATTGAAAATCGTGAAACTTCACAGACGTGAAAGTTCCTTCATGATTATATAACACTAACGCTTGTTATCCCCTAAAGTGATATGCAGAGGTGTATAAGTAAAACTACTCCTACATTTTTGGACAATTATGTTTTTTTCTCATCATCCCACGAAATAATCCAATAAACCATAACTGGTTACTAGTTCTAGGTAGGCTTGCGTACGGCGATTAATGGCTAGCTTACCGTCCGATCAAGGGCGTGACGTGAGTCTACGTAACTATAACACCAGATAGGTGCCAGGGTCTCGATAAGAGGTAACTGCACTGAAACTGATTATCTGATTTATTCGATGTTTTTCCACTTTCCGAAAGAACTAGTTTTAGTAAAACGCAAAGATCTCATTACCACACAAGCTTGATATTCCAAGAGCGTTAAAATACAAGTTATCGACGACAATTAGATACATTTTGACGTAACAAGAAGCGAATGATGTGCTAAAGTGTTAACTATGCCGGGCACGCGGTGCAGGCGCGCGGATTGGCCATTATGGCGGACTGGCAACAAGTGTCCCGATTTATAAGTGATTTTGTTGCAAGTTATAATGTTTTGAAGTCGAGAATGGGTGTAATATAAACTGGGAGGTTTTCCAGGCAAAATCATGAAATGAGTCCTCCTACGCAAGGCAGGGCAGGAAGGACTGTCAGACTTGTACTAACTAAAATCCACGGTGTCTTTCAATAGCCCTTTACTTTCCAGGGTCACGGTAGCTCGTTAGTCCCGCAACCCCGACAGCCTTCTCGCGCCCGGCATTGGTTTCGGCCATGCTGCGGAGCGAGACGGAGTGGGAAGCGGTCGCCGCCTTCTGCGAGGCAGTTATGCTCGTGAAGGAGGCGGCGGGCCGCGAGAGAGAGAGGACAGCGTCCTCCCTCCGCCCCAACCGCAGTGGTGTACGCCCACGGCGCCGTACGTCGCAAGACGATCTCCGGCCACCGTAGGCGCGGGCATGCGGACAGCGAGTAAAGGGCAACTCGCTGTCCGACCATTATAGTATTTATGTATACTTACGTCATCCATTTCATCCTATTATCTTATTTATCATCCTTTTATTAATAAAATATATTACTTGATCATTTTGTTGTGACACTTTTGTCAAATATGAAACTGTCAGTTACTTTTTATTTTTCTGTCCGGCTTAGTCTATGACCTATGTTATAGTTTCTTGTTTATGATGTTGCTTTTGCTTTATTTAATTAAATTATTTTATCTAATTGATTTCACAGAAACATTGTATTTTCTATTTTTATAATTATGTTTGTAATAACTTAAATGTAAGTTTTCCATTATGTAAACGCACGCAGACCTCCTTGGTCTGATATGCCCAAACCTTTGATGAAACTAATATTTGAAAAGAGAAAAGAAGAAATTACGAAAACAATCTGACGGATATAAAAGCGGAGGCCGTCAGAGGAATGGGTTCTCTCTATCTCGGACTGTTGAATGGTCAACAGCTTGGACTCGATCTCAGATTTCCTCTTTCCCTCTGAGTCACTCCTGTGAGGTCACTCTTGGAATCTATCCTACTGAGGTCACTCTTGGTGCCTCTCCTACTGAGGACACTACTGAGGTCCACCTCCTGAGGCCTAACCTGCTGAGGCTACTTCTAAAGCCTAACCTTCAGTGTTTGTTAAACGTTGAACTGTGTACTACTGTGAACTGTGAAGTGCTGAACTGTGTTTTATATTATCTAAATTGTATTTTATATTCTAGATTAAAATCTTATTATCCTATTAAAGAATATTGTTACACCATGGACCATGCCCGGGTCGACGGCGCGTCGTGTTCCACGCGCGCCTCAAAGAGCTGTCAGCAAAATGACGGGGCCCTCAGAGGGCCAAAGCCTGCCGAGGTCGCGGGACTTATTTCTATTACCGTGACCCCGGAAAATACAGGGCTACTGAAGGACACCGTGGATTTTAGTCAGTACAAGTCTGACAGTACCTCCCGCCCTGCCCGGGGTTGGAGGTCTCATTTGATGATTTTACCAAGATAAAAAAAAAAAAAAAAAAAAAAAAAAAACCCCGGCAGCCTTTACTCCTCTAAGGGGCCCCGTCATAACTAAGTACAGATCGCCTAGATAAATATTTAATAGGTATTTTGAAATCTGAATCGGGTTAAATTTCAATATCTTGGTTTTAAGGTTAATGATAACATACCTAGAAGAATAATTTTTTTCCTCCGTTAATTTTGAGATGGCAAGCTGATCAATAAAGCTTAAATAATCTAAAAATAACATCCCGCATGTATCCTTAAGGACTAGGGAAGAGGCGTCCGAAAGTAGGCAGCTCACCCACATACTACCAGCATAATGTTTCAAAAACCTCACGTAATACAAAAGACTCATGTTTTATGCAAATTATCGGGCACAAATCCAGAACCCGGGCTGTTTCTTACATAGGTATACCTGTTTGAAAAACCCAATAATACCTACTGCCTGGGCATCGATAGACCTCATGATAAGCAGTAACGCATGCTACCAAATAAATCAACGAAGCAGTAGGTTTTGTTTTGCTGACGACTGTCATAAGTTCGAATCCAGACAGGCGCATTACTCAGTTTTTTTTTTACATGGTAAATAATCAAATGAGTCCTCCCACACCGGGCAGGGCGGGAGGGACTGTCAGACTCGTACTGACTAAAATTCACGGTGTCTTTCAATAGCCCTTTATGTGCCCGGTCACGGTAATGAAATGAGTCCCGCGACCTCGGCAGGCTTTGGCCCTTTAGAGGGGATTACTCATTATAGTATAATTATTTATTCCATCACCAATAGTTTTAAAATAAATGTAAGTGTTTAAATGTAGGTAGAAAACATAAAGTCAAAGTAAAATCATTTATTCAATAAGGCCATCAAAGAGGCACTTTTAAACGTCGCATAAATTAAAATTAAGGAAATGGGATGGGATGGGAATGATTCTACACCCATTCGCAAAGGTAGGTTGTATGAAGAAGAATGGGCAAGAAACTCCATACTTACTCTTTTTAAAAATTATATATAATATCAGGGCCTTATGAAAATATTCAAAACTTAAAGTTCAAATAATACGCATCAAACAAACTTTTGTCATAAGCCTCATAAAAGGCAGATTACATCATAATTACATAGCTAACAGAGATTAAAAATTAACAAAATTCTCTAGTGATGTTTTATTCAGTTGGTATCATAATTAATTCTTGTCACGTTCTCCATGAAAGATTATATTGTACCTATGCGTATGAATATTCAAACAGTAAGTCATTGACGTCTCACGATCTACTGAAATAAATATAAACAAGCTAGTCCCACTAAATCCTCACGAAAATGTACATTAAATTATCATATTATACTATGTTAAAGGATTGTAAGCTATATAAAGCTAGTCTCATAACTTGCAAACTAAGTAAAGCGCACTATCTACTGAAAACGGCCGCAAGTTAGATGCATCGTACAGTCGTGTGTTTCATTTTGTAGGTACTCCGTGAATAGCCAATAAGATACAAATGCCAAGTTCATTAATCTCCATCGTCCATACACAGAGTTGTGCGAGAACAAACGCATTACATTCGCTGTGAATAGTCAGACGCGAACGCACTGTAATGTAAACAGACACGAGGAGACGTACACATTCCGGTTGGATCGCGTGTTGTTACGGCATAATTTTATCTAATCCCACATTATCTAATATTCGATGTGGCGGGTTCAAGGTTGTCTGTGCTGAAAGCACTGTCGCTTCACCGCACAGTGTCGCGATCGCATCCTCCCGGCCCAGGCCGTCGCGCGCCCTTTGCGCTTTTATCAATACGCGGCGAGCGCAGCGCCGCCTGTCGGCCGCCGCCAGTACCCGCCCGGACTCGAGTGCGCACGCTCCGTGCCCCGCGACAATACTGCATTTACACCATCTAAATACTTATTTCTTCCTCAAAACAAACCCTCCAAAATAATCCAAATCCTTGTTCGATACCGCATGCCGTGACGCGTCCGCTCGCGTCACTGGCCGCAGACCACCGCGCGCGATCCTCAAAAACTTAACCTAAAACTGCGTTACGATTACGTCAATAACAGGCGATCTCCCTCGCCTCTGCTCCGCTGTTATTGTTTATTATTACATTATAAACACTTATTTCCTGATGGTGCTGTAAACCGGGCTGGCGTCGCGAGCCTCACAAACGGTAAGTGTGAACGAACAAGTGATGTTATTGTAAGGCAGTGCTTGTTTATGTGCTGACACTGAGGCAGGGAGTCTGGTAAGTATTATCTAGGTAATGTGAGCGCATGTGAGTGGTTACTTTCGCTGGGCAGCGCGCTCAGGAATGAGGACACTCTCTAAAATAAACTCTGATTTTTACCGCCGCGTTTCAGCAACATCGTACGTGCATATCTTTAGACGTTCGTGTAACTGTGTGCTGATTGTTTGAGTGTTTATGTTGAGCGAAATGCAGCAGTATAAACAGTGTGCAGCATATGGCTGCAGTTTAGGAGCTGTGAGCAGTTGATATAGTATTAAAACGTGTCGCAAGTTATTCAGTTGTAATAGGTCGTGTTACGAAAACTAGCCAATAACTGCATGCCTACAGCGGTAGTGCGCACAGATACCAGTCTAGTTGCACTCTCGTATCATAAAAGGGAGAATGATTCGATTCGTTAACGTCATCGGACAATTTTAATTTCTCAAATGTTTACTTATCCAATTTGCGTCCATCCAGTGTTGTGTAAATAATGCATTCAC
Source organism: Agrotis ipsilon (assembly GCA_028554685.1). Classification (NCBI taxonomy): domain Eukaryota; kingdom Metazoa; phylum Arthropoda; class Insecta; order Lepidoptera; family Noctuidae; genus Agrotis; species Agrotis ipsilon. Next base: position 5,127,109 of record CM052968.1, read on the forward strand.
GGTAGAATGTTTCAATCCTCGCAATGTTTAATTCATTATCATCATTAGTGGTGCTTATTTCTTACTTAATTACTGCACTTAGTATGTCAAGTATGCACATTATTTGTGTGGTATTTTAACAATTATTGGAAGAGTTATGTTAAATCCAATTACTTTATCTACAGTGTTAATGTTCTACACTTGTTTGTGTGGGTCATGTACTAATAAGGAAGACTTATTGGAATCTAATTAGGTCCTGTATTATTTATGTTTCGTCCTATAAATAGAATTTGACGAGTTATTTGTTTACATCATTGGTTGAATATAATAATAGGTTTATTTGCCGTATGAAATAATTAATTAACAACAGAGTTCAATGTGATGATTCAATTATCATGATAATTACTGTGATTGAGAGTCACTTACGCATAACATTGTTAACGTAATTTACTGATGCATAACCAAACGCGTTGTGTCAACTTTTTATTAAAATAATAATCTTTTTTGTTTATTGTAACATTTTTTTTTTAAATATCAAAACGATTTTTTTTTTTTACAACCAACAACATAAATATGCATCAAAACAAATAATTCATAATAATAAATAATATAACCCAAACTGCATAATGACTTTCCTTACACTCTCCCCTGTGCGTACGATTACAATAAAAAACCATCAACAGGGACGTAGTGCACAGTACACACGATCGCAAGTTTTGGTGTGCCAATAAAATGTATTGCCAGGGCCGTTTCAACCACTGGGCACTCTTGTTACAGGGCCTTACAATTCTTTTGTACCTCCAGTTTTTAACATCCATGTTAAAACAGGCTCAAAAGTTCTTTTCAGAAGTTGTAAAATTATCTTACGTTCATGTTTTTAAACTTCGCTAATGCCAATGGCTCCGCCTGCAAAAAATGTCCCACAGGAACGTTATACCTTAATAACAACCTTAATAATATAAGAGGTTATCCTGTCTGTATCTATGTAGGTATGTCAAAAGTAAAATACCTATGATGGTCTTCACATTTCAAAGGTTAAATTATTTGGCACACCTATTTTTGCATGAAAAATCATAAGGAACCGTAATTCATCCGAGGCGGTTGCTTTGAAAGATTCAATTGACCAGCATTTGCATCGTACATTGGCCCCAAAATCCCAGGGCCTCTAAAGGTATAAAGACGGCCCTGTGTTTATGCACAACACTTCTTTTGTGGCCTGCCCTTCACACCGTGAGAATATGGGCCAAGTTCACGATGCAACCATTGTACTTGTCGAATGAGTGCATTCGTGCATTCCCTTTATTTCCGATATAAATTTTAGGGTACTCTCATAAACCGGTTTCAGTGTGAAATGAACCACAAATTGCTTTCGATATTACGAGTATTTACTGTTGACTGAATAGTTTTCTTTATGAAAAGATTGCGATCTAGTTTAGTTTATGAAAGGAACGAGTCTATTGAAAGAATATGTTCGGTCTGTGAAAGTAGTTATTGTTGGGGCATACTGTCGTCTTTATGTGTTAGGTCGACTATTTTGTTATTAAATGTGTTAGTATTATTAGTTTAGTTTGGTCTATACGAATGAAAGAGAAACTTGTACATAAAGAGCTTAGAGGGGTGTTAAACTCAATGTACGAGTATCATCATTCATAATCTGCCCAGCCTTGTCCTAACTATGTTGGGGTGTTCACCCCAACATAGTTAGGACAAGGCTAGGCAGATTCAGCCATGGTACAGTTGATGATGCAGTTCTGCCATGATACTATATTAGTATTTTACATGGAGAGACTGCCTATCTGATCCCTCCACAACCCAGTATAACAAGGTGATACGATTCGTAAGACTGGATGAATGATTTTCGAGCTTCTAACTAATAGTAGCGATTGTCAAATATATACAAACGATACAGCCAGTACTGCTGGAGGTCAAACTAGACTCTGGGGTATGAATTAGTTTAACACATTACCCCTTGGTGACGCTGGTTATCAGAGATTCAGAGAGGCTCTTAAAGATCTACAAATAATAGCAAAGACCAACAGCTTCACATGCTTTCTTATTTATGTAGAAAAGTCTGTATCAATTCGATGTTGATGTTCAACCACATACAATCCAACTAAGGCAAGCGTGGCTACTAATCATAATCATCATTAGCTTATTCATGTTCCCAGAGCTAGGACATAGGCCTCCTCTCTTTGACAGGGACTTGCTCGTACTCCACCACGCGGGCCCAGTGCCCATCACGTGCTAATATCAGACACAGGACAATCACTGCAGTTGACTACTAACGTCAACAACCATAATATTATAATCTAAAAAATATTCAAGTGAAGGCGTGTCTTTGTCTTCCACACTATTTCTTCTTCATCAAAATGCCTAATTCATTTGTATCATACGTTCGTACCAAGACAACCCATTAAAACGTAAATGGCTTATTTCATCATAATAAAAAGAATATGCGTTTCTATATACCATTAAAAAACCTGAATCATTCATCAGCTGCCATATAAAAGTTATATAAAATCAATAAGCACGCTTTTTATAATTCACTTCATAGAAACTTTTTATTCAAGTTGTCGTAAGCCGAGACAGGGGCGCTTAGCGAGGCAATTCCATCATGAATTGAGAATACATAGAAGGGTCAATTTTATTAAAAGGCAAGAAGAACTAATTTTTAGTCCGTATTTATACTGATTAAAATCCACAGAGTTCCTTCAAAAGCCCTTTACGTCCCAACGTCACAGTGACCCTAGAGGGCGCCCCGTCAGATAAGTGACAGCTCTTTGAGGTGCGATCCTGGTAAATATCGTGAGGAAACTAGCATGTCCTAGAACCGAAAAATCGAAGACATGGTTCATCTACCAACTTACACTGGACCAGGATGATTATACAAAATTTCCCATTTTCTTCGAGTGATGGGAAGCGCGGGCATGCGGACGGCTAGTAATGAGCGACTCGATGCCGGTCATGGACCATGCCTGGGTAGACGGCGCGTTGAGTTCCAAGCGCGCCTCAAAAAGCTGTCAGCACAATGACGGGGCTCCCTTAGAGGGCCAAACCCTGCCGGTGGTGTGGGACTAACGAGCAACCGTGACCCCGGAACGTAAAGATTGAAGGACACCGTGGATTTTTATAGTCAGTTCAAGTCTGACAGTCCCTCCTGCCATGCCCTGGATGGGAGGACTCATTTGATGATTTTACCACGCAAAAAAAATAAAGGAGTGATTGGGAAAATTACCTAAAGGTTGATAAATGCTATGCATGAGTTATCAGTATGAGATATCTGCACCCATTCCATGACTTTGCGTAACAAAAGCTTTTATGCAATGACGTCATTGCTCGATGCAGCTCGCGAGCTATTCCGGGGAAGCGCGTCATAGCTCGAGCCTCGAGCAATGCCCTTGTTTAACGGCACGTTTAACAAATACCGCCAATTCGCTTGTTTAACTTAAAGTAATGAATTGCTGAACCGATGTATTTATGATCTCATTGTTCCATGTTGGTCTTCGTATGCGGATTAACTAGCTTTGTTGGATATTATCTACGTTTTAAAAGAAAAGAAAGTTTTACTTTTTTTTCACGACATATTGAGTAGTTACATGATATAAGGTATACATTTGATACTCAATTTCGTAAAACTTAAGTTATACTTTTTGCTATAGTAATTACTTATATACCATAAGCATAAAACTCCTAAAAAGTAATTATTTAAATTCGAATCAACTGGCTGGGGTGGGATTTTAACTTCGTAGGTAAGTAACTAGTAATCAATGTTATATATTTTTTAACAAACTATTTTAAATGAAGTTATATATGAAGAAACGAAAACAAATAAAAATTACTAGTTATTTTTTAAATTCAATTAATTATTTGTCTTTGTCATCCCAGGCAATAACCGTCCAAGTCGTTTCGATTTCACGTTAACAAAATAACAGTTTAAAAAATAAACACAATTGAATTCAATAACACAACAGGCCGGTAGTATTATTGTCTTGTAAAATAAAAACTATTACTTGTAAAAAGAAATTAGGTTTCAACCGACCAGCGTAACCAATTCTAGACTTTCTATTGCCTAGGTTCCATTCATTTTTTTACGGTCGTAGTTTGTAAGGCGTAATATGCATGTAGGTGTGTCGAATCGTATAATTTTTAATAATTGAAAACTTGGTAGGAAGTACAGTCACTAACAATGGCATCTATGATGAGAAAAAATCAAGGCGATTTCCTTGAAAAAGAAAAACACAGTTTCGAATTTGAAAATACCACATATTTAGTGATAATCTATATAATTACTAATCTATATTATTACCAAATATATGGTGTTGTTACGATAAGATTTTTTGTTGGAATTCGTACGATCACAAGAACGTTAATAACCAAAACTCAATTTTGTGATATATAATTTTATTACTTGTGGTTGTACTCACTGGCAGCTGCTATAACACTTACTTAATAGTTTTATTTAATGATTTTACTATACAACGTGTAACGTTTAAAGCGCAAAACCTCTCGTGAGGTAACTCTGCAGCCAATGCTACTGAACAATGTAAAAATATAAAACTTTAGGAAATTCGCGAAAAAAAAAATTTTTTTTCATACTGATGGGCTCGGTCAATTTCTCATTTTGTATGAAAAATCATTTTTTTTGCGAATTTCCAAAAGTTTTATAACAAACATTGTTCAGCAACATGTGCTGAGTTACCCCACGACAGGTTTTGCGCTTTTAACGTTACACGTTGTATAAGAATACTAAAAAGCTTTATAACTCATTGAATATTTCTAATTGGACTGCTGTCTATTAAAAATCTATAAAACATAAAAACAAAGAAAAATGGTGATATGTGTCTCAGAACTCATGCAGGCAGCCAGCTGTAAAATGTGATAAAATCATTAGAAAAAAAATATTATCGAATAGATATTATTATCAAATATCTGCGCGGTCAAGCGATGAAGTCAGTATCACGCTATATTGGCTTTTATTGTCTGAAATTTGTATACAAGTACAACGCCAGATCGCGCGTATAGGCGGCGTTATCCGCTTCTCCGCGCGGATGAGCGACACTACCCGCTTCACTGTGCGACTGTTTGACCATACATCATTCGCGCTGCCGCTTCCGCTTGACTTGTAAGAATTACCTTTTTTTACGTAATAAAATCATCGAATGAGCCCTCCCACTCAGGGCAGTACGGGAGGGACTGTCAGACTTGTACTGACTAAAATCCACGGTGTCCTTCAATAGCCCTTTATGTACTGAATAGCTCTTTACATATCAGGGCTACGGTTACCGCATAAAAAACTGATAGTCCCGCGACCCCGGATAAGAATTGCAGTTTTATGGTTTAAGATACGCTATTGAGTCATCAGTAAAAAAAACACCGTTTACATTACGTTTTCGCCATTCAATCATAAAAATTATATATATCATATTCATCACAAACGAGGTATTTTCACTGAAAGAACTTTTCCAATTACAAGGCACACAAATTAAATAAATACAAGCAGCCTTTATTCGGTATCTGCCTGAAATATGTCGAAAATGTCGAATATAAATCAATTTATGGCTGGTTTCCGAAATATTTGAAGGTAACATAAATCGAAAATATTATCGACAAAATAATTCCTCTCGTGTGATAAATCTGTTAAGCCCGACAACGAATTTTCCAGAGCTTACTGTAAATATTTGCTTCAGAAATTCGTTGAAAATGTGATAATTACGGATGGTTCTAATGTCTGTGTGTATTTAAGTTCATACCTTTTTGTAATAAAATCGGATTTCAGTATTTGTGTTATACCACGAAATTAATTTTGGCTGTAATTGTTAAAAAGTTTGTAAAAGGTTATTAAATAACAGTGTTTGTTAAATAATAACCTTTTTGGTAAATAAAAAAAATATGTTTTTTTTTCTAATGACTTTTTTCTCATTCCGATTTTTGAGATATGTTATATAGGTAGTTAAGTAGGCGATGTCTCCATGTAAAATACAGATTTTCAGCATCAGGGTAGATTCGAAGCCCATCCCAATATTGTTATGGCTCGGACTTTAACTTAAAAAAACAAACCCGAACAGATGCCTATCGTTAGATCCAGTAGATCACTAACAGAATAAAACAGACTTTAGGACCCATCTTGCCTTGTACACTAATGCATATCAGATTCACAAGTTTTAAAATGCTCGAAAAGGTACATGTACAGAAGATTAAACAGACTATAAAGTGTTCTTTATGGCTTGACCTGGCCATCGAACTGTTAAGGTTAGGTAGTAATAAAATGCATGCAAAGAATTTGAATGGTTCCACAGACAAACGAACGACAAAAACAATGCAAAATCATGATTATTTGTCTTTTGTAATAAAATATGCATCCATTTGATTTATAGTAGGCAACTGAAAATTGAAGCTAAAAACACGGGGGACAAACGTCCCGTCCCCTTTAAACCTTTTTCATAATTTTTCATTTGGGACAAGTCATCTACAAAAAAAAAAACTCCTTAGTAACACAGATAGAAAGAAAATGTCTGTCTTTGTTAAACTTAACTGGGAACTCATTTTAAGACTGGCTATTATTAGAAGACCCAAACCTGACAGCCCAAGGAAAAACCTAGACTGAAAATGGTCAAAGAAATTATCGAAGTCGGAAATTGACCCAAAATAGATAGGTTTGGAAGGAAAGAGTCCTGGAGCCTTTGTTCAGCAGGTGTTTTTTTTTTAAATAATAATAATAAAATAATATTTCACAACTATCAGACAACGCCATATAGTCACAATCTAAAATCAGTGAAACAGGTGCTTTACGAGAGCACACGGATGAACGAAGAATTATTGAAAAAAAAACACCTTAGCAACAGAACCAGCAAGCTTAAATATTAAGGTAACATTGACATAATGATAATTTTGTTGTATTCAGTATATTTAACGCGTTTGCCTTGAAAACTGTCACAATATTTATGGTTATGGTCGGCCATAGCCAAACCAATGAAAAGCACGTTCATTTATAATTCCATTGTTGTTAAGGCCAAGAGATCAATTTTTATTCGAAATTAACAACTATGTAAATATATTTTTATTTACAGAAACCTGATTTGCCTCTAAAATAAGTAATTTTTTTAAAATATTTATGCACAATAACGCCTTTTTTTGTGTGGTAAAATCATCCTATGAGTCCTCCCGCCCAGGGCGAGACGGAAAGTACTGTCAGACTTGTACTGACTAAAATTCACGGTGATCCTTCAAAAGCCCTTTATGTACCAGGGCCGCGGTTACCAGGTGTGACAATCCCGCGACCTGAGACAATGCCTGCAATGCGTTTTGTAAAAAATTCTGAAAGTAAAAAAATTCAAACAAAGGAATGAAAGTTTTGGCCCCGACGAGTGGGTTGCGATGGCCTAATTGGTAATCTGAAGTACTTATCCAGAAGACGCGGCTTCGAGTCTCACTAACAACTGAATTTTTCTTTCCTCAAAAATCTTAAAGTAAATATTATCCGTCAGTTTTCATACATTTACAATTATATAACAGCTATTGAGCAGTTTGAGGACTTATGAATAGATCAAAGGAAATCAGTATCTCCAATACTTATAATGAATTCTTAAACGTGTACTTATCCCATTCATAAAAGTTTCTATGTGGGCTTAAGGCCCGGTTCTATTAAAAACGAGGGGAGAGGAAATAGACCAATCACATTGGTTGAAATCAACAGTCTCTCCTGTTATTGGTCGATTTTTTACGTTTCCTTTCTACTTTTGTCAAGATTGGACTTTTTTTACAAGTCAACGTGATTACTAAGTCACAGTGTTTATGAATAAAAACTCCCTAATTTAAATCATACCTTGATTGTGTACTATTCAGCTGCTTTTAAATATTAGTTAGGTATTTAAGGAGCAGGACAATATTTTATCACGAAAATACAAATCTACCAAACTTTTTATAACTTAAATAAACATCTGTCAATGTTTTTCCATTTCTTATTTATTCGGTATGTTTCTGAAAGGTCCCCCCCCCCCGGTTAAGTCCTTGAAGCTACAAGTTTTGTCCCCTCAGTGGGCGTACAAAAACTTCCACAAAAATAATGTCCGAATACAGACCAAGTTTTTTTTTTCTATGTAAACTTTTACGCAGACGAAATAAATTGGTTTTGGTTGCCATGCTGATGTATTTATTTTTCCAAAATACTAACTAATAAATTAAATCAGTAGATAAATGAATTATCACATAAAGCTTAAAACAAATACTGAATCATTGTTAATTATTGCAAATACATGCGAGTATTACTCGATTTTTTTAGTAATAGCATAAACATCTAAATCATTTTACACCATATACATTTTGTAACTGTTTTGTAACTAGTATAAAGACAACTTCTTATAATAACAGAGTGAATTCATCCTATCGGTGAAAACTTTATGACTCTTAGATGCATATAAACTATCTACAACATTTAACAATGAACAATGCACATAACAGTTTATATAAAACTCCAGAATTCATCCCAACCAACGCTTACGTAAATGCAGACAAAAAGATTCACGCGAATTAATCCCAGACAAAGACTTAGTTCCATTTCCTTCCTAGCCCTTTCGACTGGTGATTACATTTGAATTGCTCATAGTGAACCCTGGATGGACTCAGCCTGGCGAGAAATTCGTATAGAAGAGGCTTGTAAGTCCCCTTGCAATTTAATTCACGTTGCAGGCAACAGTCGCCCTACAAACGCATAACAATCGCCTCACAAACGCGCAACAATCGCCTCACAAACGTGTAGCTGTCTCTCAATCATTTTCATTTCAACCTGGAATCGTCTGCTGCTAGATATAGGCCCTTTCCTCTGCCCATCTGACATCTCAGTTCTGTGCCTCATCAAAGTGCTTCCCGGGATAAAACATTACATAATGGTATGTTACCATAAGGTAAAGGTTTGTAGCCAAACAAATCTTATGATAGATATAGCGGGAGATTTAAGTATCTCCCAGAGCGGGAGATACCTATATCTCTCATACTGAAGTATGCTCCACCAGAGCGGAGCTCACCCTGGTTTTAGTAAGTACGAATCTGGCACGAAAGGAAGGACCTTCCATCGCGTTCCAGTACCTTTCTAACTCCTTCGAACAATCCGGTAACTGGCAGACATTAGCACTAACAGGCCCCGTCAGACTTTGCCTATACCTATCGCACGAAAATCTTTCGAATTGGAAACCCAATAAAGGCTATTTTCCTCAAACAGTTATAAAAGGAATCCCTTTATAGTTTACAAGTATAGATTGCTTTGTTAAGTATTATTGTGGACCTTCAAAGTAAAGAACACAAAGCCGTGGTTCAAGGTTTACTGCTATAGAAAATGTAAGTTCAGTTCCTGTACGATTTCATCGGAAATTTTGAAGTCACGTTGAATGGCAATACACACATAAAGGCTAATTTTAGGTATATATTTACGTAACATATAATTTATATTGATTGAAGATATGTAAAGCAATGTGTTTCTTTGAAAAGAAAAGAGAAATCCGGTTTACTTTGTAGGTCATATGAAATAGGCAGATATTACCTATGGAATTATTTATTCTATATTTAATTCCATCAACTATTTCTTTCGTGTGAATTTCTTCATGTAGATGCTCACTGATACTATATTACTGCAGGTTTCAAAACATGCGCGTAGAAAAATGGACGATTGTTAAATAAAAAACCACATTTTGATTTGTTTAACACTCGTCCATTTTTCTCCTCTCTTTTGTAACCCTTTAATTAATAGAATTAGGTATTTAAAAGAGTAACCGCTGGTCTGGAACGCCAAGACAATTGGAGGAGCACGTAGGTATTAGTCGCTTCAACCAGTGTTGGAGAAGACATTTGACGTCATTTCACTTTCCAAAAAATGGAATTTGAATAGACGTTCTTCAATTAGCCAAACCCACCACACTATTCCCAAACCACTGCAACTCTTGAAAGCCAGAATCAACAGTGGCAACCACCAGAAAAGCGCCGAGACAATGAAGCTCGACGTGTCCCGGAGAATGAATTTACCTGTCTTGGGTCCTGCAACGAAATTAATCAGAAAAGAATAGTGGAGGAGTAGGAAAAAATATGTTTCCACTTCTTCAATTAGCCAGTTGAAAATTTCATGATTCTCATAAAACTCATTTAAACTAGTTCAGACTTACCGGAATGCCATCAATATAAATTCTGTCAGCTCCATAATAATCACAGTCCGCAACAATTTAATTAAAACATCCTTTAACCAATAAATCTAGGAAGCAAAGATTAATTACTGTGGAGAAGATATATCCAATAAAGCCACCTAAGGTTGGTATCAATCTCTTGTGAATAACTTGATTGGATTCTGCGGTCAATGCTCGCCAAGGTCACGGGAGAAAGTGACAAAACCTGATTAACGGAATTTCATTTTGGCATACACTATACAAACATTTTTTGGCCGTGTTTTAGAGCGAAATCAGTAACTAAATCGATTAATTTAAGGCAGTACTCTACTTCAATATTTTTCAGGATTGGAGTAACAAAAACTAGTGTTTCAGAAATTTAAAATCCATGCCACTACCAGATAAAAGACTTAGAAACTAATAGAACAAATTAAAACTCAGTCTATGATGTTTTTGACTAAGTTTTAATTCGTCCGTTTTTATTAATAATATAATTGTAGTGCCATTTTTTCTTCATTTCGTAGCAATAAATTCAAGTCACGAAGACATCGCCCTCATCTTAGTACTAAATTATCGCTAATTATCTTGTTCGCCATTGTTATTTGATTTAGGAGGCGAGATCTCCGCATTAATCTGCACACAATTACGGCGGTCCGTTTGCAAATTAGATTCGACCAATGAGATGGAGCCTAAATGTAATTTACTGACCGCACGGATGTTCACATGAACAAGTTCCTATGCCCGTAAAGGTTTTGTCTTGGATCCCCAGCCCATTAGCATTGAGGCATTGCGGGTATCAGTATCCAATTTGTAGGTACCTAACCGAGAGGAGGCTCGCTACGGTTGGAGCCATCGACCGCTCAACTAATGTATTCCTTTCAAACTCTGCCCCATTGTGAGACAATATGTATCCGACAAAAAGTTTCAACGCCAAAAAACCATTCACGACGTCCTCTAACTTGCCGTCAAGGTTACTTTTCGGGTGTATTGATACTTAAAACAATGTGGGCTTGCGTCAACTGAGTCTGCAAAGCAACAACCAAAACGTGATTCTGCTTTGTAATTGTAGGTTTGACTTATATTCGTCCTGTCCAAAAAAATAATAGCACTCGTGTAACCTACTCGCCTGCAGAGCGTTGAGTCCAAAAATGTAACTCACTGACCTAATGCACCGCACCGCTTGCAGGCAATACCTAAACTTTGAGTCAGACTTGTTTCAAGCGCGAGCGCATTGAATAGATTCATAGCGGTAGTTTCTAATGAAATCGAAGGTAAATTGGAAGATAACGCGTTTCTTGGTAACATTATGTAAACATTAACTTTCAGTGTCTTTAGAATGCAATTAAGTAATTTCAAGATAATCGTCGTTAACTTTGTGAATTAAAGCCGGCATCAGAATCCGAGGCAGTTAATCTATCAAATCATTAAGCACATAGAAGCCAGTTTATCTTAACCAATTATCCAAGTTACCGACAAAGGCAGTCGTACGTGTAATCCTGCGTCTACGCACACTAGTCGGTGAAGTTTTTCCATCGGTCATTTTCCTACAAACTGGTCACAAAGTCACTACTGAGCACAAATTCTTTACATTTCATGGTCTTTGTGGAAAAATGCGCTTTTAACACTTTCTGTGAGAAATGCTTGGACTTCGCATTGCAGCTGACATATTTCTGCGAAAAATGTGCGAGGTTGGTAAGCTACAATTTTTTTCGTTCCACACATAAATTCACACTAAACAAAAATAAAAGACCATGCGGTCAACGTTCTCAAAATATTCGGAAAGCGGGGTTTTTGCCCGATCAGGTCAGAAATCAATGTTACGTCTCTTTTCGACCGTCGGCACGCCGCTCCTGTTTCAATGCTGCAAAAAAAAAACGGATGAGATATTATAAAAATCGATTTTGTTGATCATGAACAACCCGACGGGCATAATTCGGATGTTGCACGTTTTTCTTTGATTTCACGAATCAGAGAAAGAAGAAATAAAAGAGAGAATTTCGAGACTTCAATACTTGAATTTCATTCAATTTTGTTTCATTAGGTTCTAGAGATAACCAATTTAATATTGATGGAATATGAATGTTATAATGTTAAATATGTTTTTTTTTATATTCTACAACAAAATACTAAAAATAATACTAGAAATTTTTCGGTTAAATAAGAGAAAAGTCAGCCACAGTAATCAGCATTGTATTGCCAAATATGCATTTGCATAATTATAATCCGGTCATTATTTAACAAAGAACTAATCTTTATACATTACGTTGACATAAAGACTTACATCTTCAAACTCTTTTCAGCATTGACACAAACAAAATTACAGTAGTTCAGGGCTGATATGAGCTGTTGCCAAGTAAAAAAACGTTCTCATTAACCTGATGAAGGAAATGAACTTGAATGTTTAGCATATAGGATTATTGACTTGAAACGTGCCTTAAGTTGACTCGTAAAACGAATGCAAAGATATTATCGGTAACTAAAATAAATAAGAAAATTGTAGAGGAACATAAACAATCATTTGTGCTATGAATATTCATACTCATATTATTCATATAGCTATTGGTCGTAAAACAGGACAATAACTTAGCAGTAGACAGTCACAGCCCTAGTATTCGCATATTAACGTTCATCAGTCATCGTCCCCCGTCTTCCGGTTATATTTCATAGTTCAATGCCTCACTAGATCCACGTCCCAATTGACGACCTTCAGCACATTTGACGCACACCAAATCATTGAAAACTCCGAGTAAAATAGTTCTACAAACACCATTGCAGGTTTTGAATGAAGAATCAATAATACTTTTTGTACTAACACGGCGTTGTATACAAAACAATACAAAAAGGTCTGAAGAATGTGAGAATGAAGGTACCATAGTATCGTAGTGCGTGATTAGAAGGCGGTTCCTACGATTTTTTATATTTTCTTTCAAGCTTTGCTAGTCTATAATTAAGTTAAAACATTAAATTATAGTTCCGTATTGGTTATATTTAATAATGGATCGTCCATAATAAATTGTGCATAAGTAGAATTAAATTATTGTAATGAAGTTTGACTGGCAGTCATTTGATTGACTAGAAAGCTCAACCAGCTTAACTTTTAGTAAATAAAGAAGTAATTGAGATATCTAATATACTTTTTGTACATGGAACATTCTTCATGTAAAAAGAATAGCTTTTTCCGAAACTTCCACTCCTTAGATGGGTAAAATTCATCGATCTTATTCTGATATGTCACAAAAGTTAAAGTTTTTTGTGATTGATGAGATGTAGCACTAAGTTATCTTCGTTCTTTCCTTACAAGTAATATCAACATTATGTTTTTAGAACTTTTTGTACATTTACACGGTGCTCGAGATATAAATTGCTTTCGATAAATCTATGCAAATGAGTTCAATAAAATATTTAGCATCATTAAAGTCTACGCTCCAATTTGGAACGGACACGACACAGCCTATAATTTGTTTGTTGAGATGTTCGCTACGGTTGTATAAGTTGTGTAATTTATTTACGGAATGAACGATGTTATTCACACAATTTATAGCTCAAACTTTTTATTAGATCTTACGTATTGTTTGAACCGCTTTAAAGATTTTTGTTGAAACAATACATTTTCTTTTGAAGCTTTCCAGCGTATTCGCAGTTCCTTTCTTTAGGAAGCAAACAATTGAATTGGAATTCAGCGCTTTTCTTTTTCTGGCTGTTTCCCAAGTGATCCGATTTGGAACAAAGCGGCTGTTACGTCGCGACTCCAGTTGCTGTGGCCATTCAGCCCAAATGTTCGCGCCATTATGTTATTTACTCAGACGCAAATAAATTATTTTTTTATTGCGTTGGTGCAGCAGACGTTGCCGATCATTGGTTTGACATTCAGACAGTCTAGCTAACTCATTGCATCGGTGTATCCACTTGACGGCCAAATGCAGGTCCACGGCATCCTTGTTAACGAAATACGACCCAAATCTCGTTAGTCTTAAAGCTTATTTTCGCTAAGCTGAAATCCTCCGGAGATTGCATTCGATACCCGAGCTCGGAGTTCATAATGACCGTGCATTTCGCACTCAAGGGCAAGGGTACGAATTATTCGTTCGGATCTGTTGACCGTTTCGTCTCTGAAAGACTTATTCGCTATTGTCGGCGAACAGATATGAATTCGCGGTCGAACCCATTGTTTCGTGGTCGTCATCACTTTCAATAAATTTCGTGGAGCGGCATCGGAATAGGCACTATATGCATTTGCCTTGATTAAAAGGAACCGCAGGAAACCTCGCATGACATTGGATGTTATCATTTGATTTTTATGTGTTTCGTTCGTTATCGTATTTTTATTTTAAAATATCGTGTCCAAATTGAATCGTGACTAGACTGAAACTTTTTATTATTTAAGTATTAATGGAATCTTCTTTTTGTTTCAGGTCTAAATATTCATCGGAGTCGTGTGTATTGAAAAGTTATAATAAGTAGTAATGTTGTAGTAATAAAATAGTTTTATCAGTCAATTCTGTAAAGTGTTAGTTAAAATTTCACCCGTGGGTCAGTACAGAGTGAAAAGTGGAGAATATAACGGCAGCCAAGAGGAGCGCCGGGTTCACCCCGGTGACAGACAGGTAAGCTTTATCAATGTTATCTTATATACTGACGCCATATTATATAAACTAGCTTCTGCCCGCGGTTTCACCCGCGTCATGTTAGGCGTTTGGTCCTATGGTCCCGTCTCCATCAGTTCCCATGAAGAGCGCGATTTCCGACGTCGTGGGCATCTTCAGTGGTGGCTGGGGCGAGAGGTAGAGGATGTCTTTTCCGTCACGCATTCCGACTGCTAACCATTCCTCTTACTTGCCACTGAATCTTGAGGTACCTTCCGAAACGAAAAAACGAAAACCGGGAGGACTACGTCAGACTGAAGGTGAGGACGCAGCCCGTAGCGCCTTTCCAAACGATCCTCAAAGTAGACCGGTCATTAACGACATAAAAAACCAAACATTGCAAACGCGCATGTAACTACGATTCTTTTATATGTTGTTAGGTCCCCTTAGTATTTAACACCCAAGTTTGCAACCCTGATAACCCTGTTCTGTCAATGTCAATGTCGAATCAAAATCCGTTCAGTAGTATTGCGTGTGTATCTCATGAACCCTGATAGCTAGAGAGTTGAAATTTTCACAGATGACTCGCACTTAACCAGTTTTTAGTATTTGTTGTTATAGCGGCAATAGACACACACACATCACCTGTGAAAATTCAAACTATCTAACTATCAAGGTTCGTGAGAAACAGCCTCCGAAACATTACATTACTTTATAACATCTACAAAAACCAGCAAGAAAATCACGTTTTTTGTATGGGAGACCCCCTTTTTTTTACGTGGTAAAATCATCAAATTTGTCCTCCCACCCCGGGCAGGGAGGAACTGTCAGACTTGTACTGACTAAAATCCACGGTGTCCTTCGATAGCCCTTTATGTTCCGGGGTAACGATAATGAAATAAGTCCCGCGACCAATGGGAGCCCCCCTTAATATATATTGTATTCTGGGATTTAAAATGTTTTGTTATAGCGGGAACAGAAGGACATCACCTGTGAAAATTTCAACTTTCTAGCTATCACGGTTCATGAAATACCTACACACGCAAAAACTACTAAATTGAAAGGACAGGGTTTTTAAGGGTTGCAAATTATAACAAAATGGTAGTTACATGCGGGTTTGTAATGTTTGATGTCGATATTGACCGGCCTAAAGAGAGATTTTATCGACGCAATTGTGACATATTACCCAGCCCGTCATTATTTTGTCGCGGTATTATTTTGAAACTGTGATATCTCCTAAGATATTCATTGAAATCAAATAATGTAAAGGGCAATTTCGTTCAAAATTAAATGCTTGTGATGATTAATGTATTTATTTGGATAAGGATTAATATCATGTTAATGAAAACACCTTCGCAAATAATGAATTACTTTAAAACAAATTTGGTTTCCATAAAAAAGGTTATAGTGACTTAACTTTTAAAGATAGATATATGCTCTCGCGGACTTTATTTTAGAAAATTTTATGAGGAATAATTCCGTAGTACATAATTTTTGCGAAACTCTAACCGTTTACGCAGCGCACGCAACGGAAGCTCTAAAAAAGGAATACATTTTCCCGATTTTGAAACAATTCTCATTACTGCTCCGCTCCTATAGGTGATAGTGTGATGTTATATAGCCTATAGCCTTCCTCGATAAATGGACTATCCAACACAAAAAGAATTTTTCAATTCCAACCAGTAGATCCTGAGATTAGCGCGTTCAAACAAACAAACAAACAAACTCTTCAGCTTTATAATCTATATAGTTTAGCCTAGGCCAAACTAGTTTGTCCTGAAATCGGGTTTGGCCGGTAACATATGTATATGTCACAGTCAAAACTCTTAACTAGTCAAAAGTACTATTGACTAGCAAAATCAGTCAAAAGCACTTTTGACTGAACAGGTTGGTCAAAAGTGGTTTTGACTGAAAATTATTGGTTATTAGTACTTTTGACTGCAAATTTGCAGTTAAAAGTACTATTGACTGATGCTCTTCGTCAAAAGTAGTTTTAACTGCAATAAAGTATCAGTCAAAACCACTCCACTCCACTGCTCCTACTTTTGGGTGATTTAAAACAATTCTAACCTAACCTGTCCGTGTCGGGGTGACCCAAGTCGTTTTTACCAATATTTTTTTTCTCAGAGACCCATTACATACACTCCTATCTAAATACCAGCTGAACAACTTTATGCTTTTGAACGAGAAGAAGACGGTCGACTTCAGGGGCACCTCGAGGTTCGGTTTGGTTAGGTTCCTTTAAACCTTGTAGACAGAAAAAGGAGCCCCGCGTAGCGGGGCTCCGTCGACCTTTCTTCGAAAGCCCTCTTCCTCCGCTTTAGAAATAAAACGAGCGCTCCGCTTTAGAAAAAAAAAACACTCTACAATGAAGAATTATTTATTCATGCAACTCAAACTATTATGGCACTTTGAATTACACAGCAAAAGCAATCCATCAAAAGTGGTTTTGACTGATACAACCAGTCAAAACCACTTTTGACGGAATCACTTAGTCAAAAGTACTTTTAACCAGCTCCATTGGGCAGAAGTAGTTTTAACCGTTACTTTAGTCATAAGTACTATTGACTAAAGCATACGGTCAAAAGTACTTTTGACTGATTTTGCTAGTCAATAGTACTTTTGACTGGTTAAGAGTATTGACTGCAACATATATAAAAATGAAACCCGTTTTTCGTTGTCACGACATAACATGAAAACGGCTTGACCGATTCGGATAATTATTTTTTTGCTATGTTTGTAACCATCGGGACCGGGTTTTAGACCGGGTCCTCCACCCGTGCGAAGCCGGGACGGGCCGCTAGTATTAGTATAGATATGCTTATGTTGTCCCACTGTTGGGCAAAATCCGCCCTCAATACTTTTCAGGAGCTCTTCGGATAAGGCCTCGCCTACTCGGCCTTACTTACTAAAATTACGAGCAAACTTGCAGCCAGATACTCATCATCCACCAGTCAAATATTCACAAGAATTAGGATTTAAGTAGGTACTTAACTCATTTTCAGTACTTTTTTCGTGTTCTTCATTATTACCAAAATT
This sequence comes from Agrotis ipsilon, assembly GCA_028554685.1. NCBI lineage: Eukaryota > Metazoa > Arthropoda > Insecta > Lepidoptera > Noctuidae > Agrotis > Agrotis ipsilon. The sequence continues at coordinate 5,144,855 of CM052968.1, forward strand.
GCTTACCGCCCCCGCTCATCATTCAGTCGGACACGAGCCTAAATCGTGACCCGCAATATCACGAGCTTATATCAAAGCGAGCATTCATGACATATGACCTCGCGCTTTTTAAACTAATCACTATAACATTCACGCCTCTTCTAAATGCTTTTAATTTCCCCTTTGCTGACATGAACTTAAAACTAAGTAACATTTTATTAATTGCTATGATTAAATTGAACATGACGCATAGACACACATCCGCCAATTAACACATTCCCAAAAACATTGTAACTTGATTTTAATGTCTCATAAACAAATTAGCAAATTAGTAATTAGGGAACATCAACTAGTATTTTAATTAAGGAAATAGCTGAGGGCGGCTCGAAGCTGGTGTGATTAATTAGCGACTCGCGCACGTATCCATTTTATCTATATTCATTATCTAAGCGGCTGAGGCACGATTTTGTAGATTTACTGGACGGAAAAAAGATTATTTGCATATTGACTGCGCTAAGGGTCTGTCGGTACAGAGAAACATGAAATTTCATTTGCTTTTGTATCCTATCGCGGTGTTTCTTGAAGTACTTTAAAACAAAACCGATAAAAAAAACTCATTTGAAATTACGATCTGACAAAGACTAGTAACATATGGTCGCGGGACTTATTCCATCACCGTGACTCCGGAACATAAGTGGCTATTGAAGGACGCCGTGGATTTTAGTCAATACAAGTCGGCAGTCTGAGGACTCATTTGACGATGTTACCAAGTAAAAAAAAGGGTCTGTCGGTATGTACGCAAAACATGATATTTCATTTGCTTTTGTACCCTATCGCGGTGTTTATTGAAGTAATTTAAAAATAAACCGATAAAAAATCTTATTTGAAATTTTTGAATCGGTTTTCGATACAGCTCTAAAAATCCTATTTGTTCCTTTAATAGGTGTATATTTTATGTTCCCATTCAAAATTTATAGTCACGTCAACATATAATTTGATGGGAAACGAATAAAAACATGAATATTACGAGAACTTATTATGAGCATCTCATTTAAAACCTGTGGTGACAGGATGGGACCATAAAGTCGGCATCGTTGGACCATGACGCTCGTATATTAAAGCAACACATGCAATTTAAAATGTCATAGGCTAATCTGGGAAGATCGTTTATTCCACTGCTTCTAGAAAGTTCTTGCTGGCAGGTCCTGGATTCGATTCCCAGCAAGACAAAGTGTAATTTGTTGGATTTTTTTTTGTGACAGGCAAATCAAATCGTTTATTTCAATGAGGCCAATTGCGGGCACTTTTTAAGTGTCAAAAGACATAAAATAAAATAAGTACAAAAATATTTATGGCAGCAAACGTATACTACATAATTATGTCCAGTAGGTAAAACACCGTTTAACTTGCCAGAAAAATGGACGTAACGTTTTCAAAATCAAAATCAAATAATTTATTTCAAGTAGGCCTGTCACAAGCACTTTTGAATTGTCAAAAGACAAAAAAATAGGATACATAAAACTTCTTTCATTGATGTTTACAAAGCTATATATATACATAGCCAGACATACTTTTTTATAGTTTTTTTCCAAAAACTCGATGGACCAGCTTACATCTAGGATCTTACATTATTTAAGGACCTTTTATTTTTAAATTTTAGGTGTATGTCAAATAATTTGATAGTATGCAGCTTTTTTTATGTATTTGTTAAATATTTATGTATTTGTCGTGTTTGATGAAAATCTTGTAAGACAACAAGTTTGAACGTGTAAAACTCAACTCACTAAAAATCAAGGAAAATGCTTTGCTTGACAAATTAACGATAATATTTGATGAAAACATGAAGTTTGACGGTATGTTTGACGAAAACGTAAAAGACAAACATGTTTGATCTTTTACAGGGAACTTTATTTATCTTTCAGTAGAATGAACGGAGAAAAACCGAGTCTCTCCGCCCGCGAAACTAATTGCTATGGTAGTGTTAATTGAATTACAGGCATCTGTTAATTGTTACCTTACTTACGTGCGCTTTTGTAACAAATAACGAAGACAAAAGGAGGCTATTCACTCGTCTAGATAAATTTTATTATTGAATTTAGTTACCGTCTGTACATAATTTAAGCTTGTTTAATTATTTTATAGTATAAAACAAAATCGCTTCCCGCTGTCTGTCCCTATGTATGCTTATATCTTTAAAACAACGAAACAGATTTTGATGCGATTTTTTTAATAGATAGAGTGATTTAAGAGGAAGGTTTTTATGTAAATAACATACATAATATAGAAGAGATTGCATCCGTACTGAGCCTGGCGGGTCGCTAATTATGTTAATAAAATTAGCCCATAATTATGTGTGCTCGGAACTTGCTTAGGATCATCATTCATCATATACCTTTTTACAATCCGTCATTTTGTCTATCCTTCCACCGTCAAAACTCGGTTCGACGGGGTCATGTAATGCGTGCATGTCCAGTAAATAGACGCACGATGCAGTCAGTTCGACCGTTTTTCTACCTTTAAACCGATCTTCTACCTTTAAACCGATTTTCTACCTTTAAACCGATTTTCTACCTTTAAACCGTTTTTCTACTATCAAAGCTGACTTCGAGAGTTTTTCTAAATTCATTATTTAATTATACACAGAAAAAACTCTGTTTTGAGTGTGAATAAGATAGATAATGGATTTAAAAGTTTACGAATTTTTTTACGGATAAATAAAATAATGTTACTTGATTATGGAGGATAGGATGTGTGAAAGTCGATCATATTTATTTAAAAGTCAGTTTGTGAAGTCGGTCATTTTCGAGAGTACCAAAGTGAGAATGACGTACAAGAATCTGACCGATATCAAAATAATTATTCATCGAGTTCAAAATACCAATAATGAGATTGTAATTTATTTACAACACAAATCATATATTTACAAAATGATTAAGGTGCAGCAAAAAACTGATTACGAATGCACTGGGACAATAAAGCGTTAATAAAAATAAACATTGATTCAGGTACAATAAACGAAGGATTGTAAGCTAATTAAATATTCTGGTCTGCCCACACTTAGAGGCTGATCTTCATCAAACTGTCAAGGAACAATAGTTGGTGAACAAGTTGACAAGGATACAAAGGTTTGTTAGCTCAGGCAGATGGCAGATCATACGTGCGGAATCGTGTTACTTAGGCACTGATGGTGATGTTTAGACATCGGATTATAGGCATTTCCATATTTGCATATGCGTATGCATAAAAGTGTAAAATCAGTCAACAATGTTACCGACTTCCGAAAGAAAAGCTGTTATTTTGCTTTTTTTTGTGTTTGGTTTTAGAAGTCGATTTTATGAATGGTAGTAGTGTTAGAGAATTTATAAAGAAAACATCTGGATGATGGCATCCAGATGTTTGAGTGGCTGAGAGTAATCTCCACCAAGTCTAAGCCATGGGGCTTAGACTTGGTGGAGATTACTCTCAGCCACTTCTTCTAATCAATAATTATTGGATCTTCAGGAGTAGGCATCAGATTTCTATCACTTATCCTTTGTTACCCAAAATATGTTGATTATACCTATCTAATCGTTTTGATACATACCCAAAACACCGTAATAAATATCTATCTAATTCAAGATTGTGTAAAATGACACATTTTATTTCACACAAAATGCATAAGAACATAAATCATTAATTAAAATGTTTGCGGTCACCTTTTTTGCATTTGGCAATACTTTATTAGTTTCAACAAGATATTTTGTTACAAAAACAAGTCCATGACAAATTAAATTTACCTACAAGAAAATGTACATATTTTATTAGTTGTAACATAATTCATTCGACAGAATTAATTTAATTGGTCACCAAAAACATTAGTACATCTTTTTTTCGTCATTTTTGGATATTGTCATCTTCAGGAGATAGATGCAACGTCTTTTGATTTCAATTTGACACAATAAAAGGATACCTAAGTATCGTTTTGTTGCAACAGTCCGAACTGACAACTTTTTCTGGTAAACTTTTCCTCATATTAGGAACTTCAGTCAGTATTAGGTACCATGGGTGCATATTATGTAACTGTAAGCTTTACAAATAGTTTCTCCGGTCGGGAATGCAACCCGCGACATGCAGCGTCGGTGTCTATAATTTAACCACAGTACTTGTCCAATCCATCAAAAGCAATTCTTTTGATGTCTATTTTGTTAAGGCAGTCTCAAATCTAGATTGGCCCCAATTTTTATTACAAACTTGAAGAAATACAAAAAGACGGTCGTTAGTCCTTCATCCATGCCTTCTTTCTTTTAGCATTGTAATGTTCTCAAATGAGTCCTCCCACCCAGAGCAGGGCAGAGCAGGGGGGACTGTCAGACTTGTAAGTACTGACTACAATCCACAACTTCATCCACACATCCTAACTCTTTTGGGAATTACATGCAGCATGAAAGATTTTAAGTAAATACAAACAATATGAAAATACAGTAGAAAATTTTGAAGTTCATATTACTTTAGCATGCAACCGTGGAATCTAATATACCTTACCGTTACCTCCTTATGTCGCCTTTCATTGAAATAATCCTACATATTGCGAAGCCATTACTGTTGACATCTCGAACCAATATCGACGCACCTCGTCGCCTACTATGATGTCTTAAAGCGAGAATAATTTCCAGTGTCGGAAAGAGACAACTATAGGTACTATACAAGTCATCTATCACCACCTCGTTCCCACCCTGGAACGACTCGCTTAAAGGCCGCTGTACACATTGGGCCAAGGCATTAGGCTAGCATGTTGGGCAAACGTGTGAACACTGTTTGCGAAGCACGCCAAGATCCTTTGATTGGTGGACGAAAAACCAACAACTTTCTGTTGGCGGCCAGTATTCCCGCCAACTACCAACATACCGCCAAGTAGGTATGTACACGGCCGGCTTATTACATTGGCCCAATGTGTACAGCGTGCTTTAAGATGTCATGGCAGACCACCTGGTACTGCTAGAAACTCTTTCCACATAATATAGACCATGTAAACACCAGACGGTGTTACCCACAACATTTTAAATAGGAACTTAATCTAAGTGTTAAATTAGTATGAAGATTCTGTCGCGCGATACGAAGTTTCCAAGACATGTTTCTTACATTAGCAATTTAAGGTTGCCTGGACTTCGTTGACTCTAAACGAAGGAGTTTCTCAACTAGTATTAACATTTAATATGTAAACAAATTGCTTAGTACAAGTTAGTGTCTTTTCATTTTATTGGGGGAATGAAGACCTTGCAGTCTTGTGTGGTGTTTATTTAGAACTAAGTTATTAGACAAGGAGCAGAGATGGTCCAGAGGCTAACTAACGGCTCTGGACGTTAATTCGAATTTGGGTAATTTATTTCATAACCACTGCACTCGAAACGGTGAAGAAAATACATCGTTAGGAACCCGGCATGTTCTAGAACTATAAATTCGAAGACATATGCCACTTTCAGTGCTGCGAGCAAGATTACGTTCCTAGGGGTGATCCTCAGCATACACGCTCATATGGAGAAGGAATGTTCCACTTCTACTTAGGTGTCGCTAATAACACGGTTTGCCCTTTGCCATTTCCTCACTGTTGTCAGCAGTAGCACAGCAATGGTGTCCATAAAACAGTCCTGCGACCTCAGAGAGCTACCCATTTCTCGCCGTTAATTAAGCCTGCGCATACGGTGACCGAAAATCAACCGGGGCTGTCCGACGTTGGGTGTCTCCTGTAGTAGATGGGGCGTAAGGAGGATGGACTATTCATCACAGTCTTCTGCGGTAACTGGGGCGTAAGGTGGAAGATTTAATCTTGTTAACACGTTCCACCCCCTCCTTCGCTAGCATTACTCGCTCCATAACGAGCCCTGATCCAGAAGCGGATGCGAGAGCTCGCCACCGCCTATCGCCTCCATAAGGAAATTTTTCAAACCCACCTTGGATTGGAGAATGAAGAAAGTCTAATTATGCATGCCTTCTGAGCTATATCTACGTGCCATCATGACTTAACTGGCTTTTTTTAAAAAAGTGGCGTTTATTTAGGCCTTGATCAAATGATCATGATGTCATTCAGACCAGATCTTTGAACTATTAAATTTTAAATTGGATGTCGTGTGTCTCCATATACTCGCGTGTCATCGTAATCTTCGGCTTCCCAACGCTTATGTTCTTTGTCTTATCGTTTTCCCGGCTTATTGCTATCGTCCGCTTTGCCAGGGATGTGGAAACTGGAAACGCTCAGTTTCCATCTTGATGAACTTTATGAGACGACAAAAATACTATTATCAAATTACCCTATAAGTTAGTGATGGATAGTGTAGTTAGGCTAACTACACTACTAATCACTAACTAAAAGGCATACGAGGAAACAAGTCCCAAAGGAACTGATGGATGAGTTTATTGTGTTTATTTATTTATTTTACTATTTATGTACACACAAAATACAACACAGGATAATTAAAACATAGAACTCATTGTGTTATTCAAAAGATAAAGTAGTATAGAAGATGTTACCCCGCCGGCCAATGAACATGTAACAAGGTGATGCCTTTGCCGGTATCTAAATATGCTGAAAGGTGTTTTGTTAAAAATATATAAACAATGGAAAGATCTTTTCCATTATGTAATGGGTAAGGATACAATTGAGTTTAAAGCTAGTTTGGAGAAAGGCTGACTCTGATCTGTCACTAAAAATAAACTTATAAATAGTGAAATATGTTCAAGGGTTGCTCTGTATATCAGTGCCTAGTAACCTCGAGATTCTTAAATAAAGCAGCCGTTAAAGATACTAGAATTCAAGCAAGAAGTCCTCCGTCCTTCGCTCTTTTCATTTGGACGTTATTTAAAAAAAGCAATTTGTAATATGGCTGTTAATAACATTATATTTTCCATTGAATTTACATCGGCAATGGTTTGATTGCTGTATCCGTTACCATCATCGCGTTATCATCAATAATTAAATATTTATATTTTAACGAATCATTATTCCATTTCGGCAGTATTCTATTGTTATTGAAAATACATAAATCACTTTATTGCGGACAATCGCAAAAGCGTTGTCGCTCGTAACTTATTAAATAAACGTCATTTAATCAAAATGGAAGAACCATTGTGTATTTCACAATTGAGGGCATTACTTTAAGGTAGCCTGTCACTTGACAAAGTAATTTTATTTAATAGAAACTTGAGAGTGACCCAGATGACGTTTTTGTTTTGTTTTCTTCAGTGACATTTGAGGAAACAGCTTCATAAGTCCTCACTGATTTGCAAAGGGAAGTTTTTGATAATTCAGGCAAGGAATACGCCATGCATCCAGGCACGGTCCGAAGGGGTCACAAGAGACATGACCCCCCCAAAATCTATGAAGGTCAAATTGAAAATTTTCACCAATCCCATACGTGTGGGTTATCTATGGATAGGTCTTGCGTGAAAGTCACTTCCAAAGTGGTAAAATGTGTGTAACTTCTAAAATACGAGAATGATAAAACTAAAAAAAAAAAATATGTGAAGTAGGTACATTACCAAGCAAACTTTCAGCGAAAATTGGGTTGATCGAGATCAAGTTGCACTTGGCCAGTTTTTTTTCATCAGTGTAGTGGTGACCCCTCCGAAATTTCAGGATGCGACCGCGCCTGCATGCACCTGACTTTATCTTGTTTTCGACAATTACTATGAACTTTAATTGTACCATCAGCTTACCTAAATCTATTTATCATCGCCCACGTCCAGATCAATCAAAACAGCTTACCTAAATCCACGAGATAAACAAAATAGATGACCTGTATTCACATTAAATAGAGCACAAAATCTCTTGAAATCCTTGTACCATTCAAACGTGGCATTCATCCCACAATTCGGCCTAACATAATGCCAGCAGATCATTCAACTAGAACAGCCGACTATAGACACTAGATCGCGTGCCCAGCTACAACTGAATCATATTATTGCATAACTCGCAAACATTCGCGTGCACTGCAGCCTTGCCAGCCGTTATCAACGCTTCCCGGGCCGATGTCTGGGTGACCTTTGTATTCGCCGCTCGGAAACTAGGTCGTCGGCTTCTGACCTTTTTGTTTGTGTTACAGCGGATTGAAAAAGATAAACGATCTAGCCCGAGCGCTGACGGAGACGCACGAACGCTATTTCGGGTGCAGCCGAACTGCACGGGAAACGTGTCAGTCTAGCGCTGATATGAGTATGATTGAGGACTGCGCGAGCGCCGGATTTAATTATCATTTAATAATAATGCGGACTTCTAATCAAATGTTGTTATTTTAGAACGTCTTAGATCGTGGTTTCGCGCGTGTATGACTGAAATTATTCCGCTGGGAAAAATAATATCGTGTCCTAAACTAGGCTGTGAACTACATTCATATAAAATCGCTATGGCGTTATTTTCGCATTGGAAATTGATAGCGATACTTTGTGTTTCTTCGTCAACATCGTCATTGCAGCCTATTTATCCATTACTGAACTTAAGACCAGAGAGAACCTTCTCCATACGAGAACCTTCCGTCTCCACCTTTCGTCGGTTCTGCGGCAGACATGACCAGCCCCCTCCACTTCAGCTTGTGTTTTTTATTACACCGTTATAAAATATCAACCAAAAGTGATTAAAATTATTGAACACGAGCAAGTTCATCAAACCAGTGCTTTATAAACTTTCTACATACAATTTTCATGGGAAGAAACAGATTCGATTCCGGTTGCAACTTTACGCGTTACAACAATTTCGGTTTCTTCACGCCACATCGAGTAAACGAGTATTGCTACTTGAAAATAAAAATGTTGAGAACAATTTATTTAACAATGATTTATGGTCTGGCAACTTTTTTTGTAGTTTTACGGTTTTCCGAACTGATTTATGAAGAAGTAAAGGCAATTAAGCGGAATATTTTGTGATTGATGCACATAGGAGTAATTCAGATATAGACAGAGTGATTGTTAAACGGAAAACAGGGGGAAATCCGAATCCATAGGAAAAACTGTCTTAAAAACAACTATTTTAGAAACACTTTTTTCTTCTCACAACAAGTTTGGCGTAGAGTTCGCTCCACGAATCGTGCCGTTCTGCAGACAATTCGTGGTACTACTAATGAAATGACATAGACACTAGCGCTACGGTAAGACGCCCATCACACGGTAGGAAACCATGGCAAAGATTTTGACTGACGGAAAATCTATCGTCTAATGCGTTGATTGACGTTTGAATAACGAAAAAATTGAAGGCTCTAAAAATTCCATCATTCAACCATCATGAGCTAAATGGGCGCCTTAAAGGACTTCAGTCATGGCGCGGACTCTATTAAATTTTTTGGCCAAGTGTGAGTTATACATAAAAATAAATGCCCAAGACATCAGCTTCATTCAAGCTGCCTGTATGTTTTCCTTTCATACGAACATAATGAAAACAATCGCTGTATAACTAGGCCTTTTTCCGACTAGTGAAAATAATGTATCTCTTCAGTTCGCAAATCCAAAAGAAGTTGAATTGATGTTTACTATCAGAGAGGCTCCCATGGGCTTCATAAAAGAAAAACAAAGTTTTCGGCGAAGACAGAAGTTTTTCCCTATGTGTGTGTTAACAACAAAATCTCAACAACAGTTATCTACTTGCCAAATGTCCGATCGTCAATCAGAACGTCTAGTTCGGTGTTTTGATACTTTTTACGATGAAGATATCGTGTTTTTGGAACAATTGTTTTTATGACGCTCAATTTATTTCCCTCGTAGGAAGGGGATGACCTAAATGAAATTAAATTCTCTGGTGTGTTGAGCGACATAGTCGCGGGAAATGCGCTCCGTAGCAAAAATGTGTGTAAATGATTTTCCTTTCAAAAACGGGTTATGGAACGTTGAGTTCTTTCCTTAACCGTTTTTAAAAGGAAAATCATTTGATACATCATTTATTTTGTGGGGCGCTTATCCCGCCATGTGTCGGTGGACACGAAATTTAGATGTCGCGTGTGTTGTTGCCCGATGTCGCCTCGGACATCTACGGATCGCGGGACTTGTCTCAAGTTCACGTCAGAAGTCTTTCTCGTAATGTGAACAAGACACAAGTCGAGCGGAATTGTCGCACATAGATGCTGGGACATATTACGTACAAGTCCAGCAATGTTGCTATACTTGTACGTAATATGGAAAGACATGACATTGTGTCTTTGCGACATGTCCCCTAGTGACGCGGTTTTAAATGAGCAGAGCAGAAGGGACTGTCAGACATGACTGACCAAAAGTCGACTTTTTCCAGTTTCTCTTTGCGTCTCTTACACCTAATATTTTAAGACAGCCCCGTGGCATCCCCATAACCCCCTAATACTCCTTATAACAAAGACACAGATCCAATAACGAAATTAAACTCTTCAATTAAATGTTAAAACCCGAACAAAACAAGATACATCAGCAAAGTTAATCGTCAATTAAGTCCACGTTCAGAAGCTACGTAAATTCAGTAGGACGGCTGAGTCTTACCGACTGATTGACTGCGATTAGCGACAGCTTAAACGACTCTACAATTATTGAGATGACCCACAAACTGAGTCTCACGGGAGTACGGCTTTAATTGACGATTCAAATTGTTTTACAACATTGCTGTTGGCACTGTTCATGTTACTGAAAGTCTGGTTTTGAATACTTTGTTGTTACTTTTCACCGTTACCTGGAAACTGTTTCATCCCATTTTTGAGGAGAGGCGTGCCTGTCTGGAAGCTCAAAGTATTTGTTTTGACTATTTTTTTTCAATATGGTCACTAACCTTGTTATTAGAACTCAAAACGAGATATTTACCTACCAAGTTTTTTCCTTGTTTTGAGTTTCCAATATTTCGACACTGTTCCAAGTGCCATGGGTACACCACAGTACAGGGACTTTTAAACTGCCAAAAACTTAAAGATCATAATATCGTCCCAGTCGCAGCGACTGTTTCCAGTAATGTGGTTCACTGATTCTTTTGTTTTGTCTAGTAAGCCATTTCTGCGGAGTATTTTGATTATTTTGGCCCAAAACTAGTTGGGCCTATGACAGACATAGCCAATTCAAGGATACCTTCAGATTCGTGAGCTGAAGCTGAGATTTGATGAAATTTTAAACGCTGTTACTAAAATAATTGCTGAAAGTAGGAACAAAAACTAAGTAGCAATACTTGATTTCAGATGATCGTAGCAAAAAACTTCAAACAACAGAAATAGAAATTCAGATTTAAAAGAAATCTTCCACTTCTAAGAAAACAGCAAAAACATGAGCCGCTGGTAACAAATGATAATGAGTCCAATCAAGCACAGAAACTAGCATCTGTACGCTAGACAGAGATAAAATAGATAATTAAGCGAAACAAAAAATCAAAAATAAGAAATGTATGCTTGGTTGAACAGAACAAAGACTACGAATTTTTTGCACAACCGTGTAACTTTTAGTAGGTCAGCTGTAGTATGTAAATGTAAACCTATTAATAACAAGATACCTTAGAAAAACAAGTTCTTTTTTGAAGCCGCTCAATAAAGGCCGTGTCACACGGTAGGCGGAGCGGGGGCGGGTAAGGGGCGGTCTGCTAGAGACGAGAGCGGATGGGAGGCGTCAAACAAAAGATATCGCTCGACATCCAACCGGAATCCGCACGGGCGCCGGAAGGATGTGAAAATATGGTATTTGCTATCAAAATACCGTCCCTAGGATATTTCACAGGGCTACCTATATGTTTATTTTACTATTAAGAGAGCATCAACATTTTTGAAGCACGTTTTTGCTACTCTACTTACTAACAGCGTTTTCTTTTAAGTTTAAAGAAAATCAAAATAAGCAAATTAATGTCGAAATCTTAATTAAATTGATTAATTCTGTTTGTTAGGATTTGTTCAAGAAACATGGCTGGAAACTATTAACAAAAAGTTGTAAATTACCAATAGAATAATTAAAATAATTTCCGAGAAGCAGATTTGTCGTAAACATTTACCTTATTCGAAATTCTCCCTTGTTACCACCAAACAAGGAATAATTTCTTAATTGTTTTATTTTCTTAAAAACAAATTAAAAACGCCTTTTCAAGGCCTTTTTTTTTAGATATTATACTAACAGCGGTCACGATAACCTATTAACGTCATAAAAAAAAACAACATGACGTGTTGAAAACTTATCAAACTTTTCCTATCCAACGCAAACACTCCATTTACAATGAACACGATGTTTTGATGACATTTGGGTCACGTCAAGAACGGCCGTGACCCAAAGCTTGAACTGTGCGGTCCCAAATGTTGTGTGTGGAAGGTTAGCCACGTATTAATGACTATTGTACACAGTGGGCCATGCCGGACGCAAATGCCTGTGTGGTTTCAAAAAGTGTGAGTACCTTTTTTGTTATCGTGGTAAAATCATTGAAAGAGTCCTCCTACCCAGGGCAGGGCGGACTGTCAGACTTGTGCTGACTAAAATCAACGGTGTCCTTTAGTAGCCCTTTGTGTACCAAAGTCGCGGTATACGTGTGTCCCGGGACCCCGGCGAGCTTTGGTCCTCTAAAGGGTGGGCCCGTCATTTTGCTGACGATCTTTAAAGCGCGCGTGGAACACAACGCGCCGTCACCGAAGTCGGACAACGAGTCGCCCTTTACTCGCCGCCTGCATGACCGAGCCTACGGTGGCCGGAGATCGCAGTGTGAATACCCAGTTGCTTTGATATCTCGATATCGTTCAAAAGAAACCAGCCCCTTGGGCGTTATCCAATTTAGACTGTAAGTGTGTTTGTTGCCGATGTTTGCAATAAATCTGGGTTCATTGCTTTGACAAACTTTGATTTTGAAAGCAGACAGATCAATACAAGGCGTAGTGAAAGGTTACGTAAACGAGTTTTTAAAATTTATTTTGTATCTTGCCTGACTTAAGTACGCCAACTTCTTCATAAAACCTGTAAAATAAAGTACCAATAGGTACTCATAGTTATTTTTGTATGCAACTAAATCTTCAAAGGCATTGCTTATAAAATGGTAGGAAATCAGCGGGCCAGGAGATATAAACATGCTACACAAAATTTGATAGTAATTTTCCAATGTATGTCTCTTCTAATGTATACTAGCTTCGTTGGCTATCAAGTTACCACCCATTATTTTGGAAGCTTGTTTACTTCAACAAGAACAAAACACACGTCTAGAGAGTATAGAAGATACACAGAATACAAACAGAGACAAATTGTTGGCAGCTCCCGTCTGTAAGTGTCATTAAGTAACCCTCCTTGATCCTCGCAACTTGCGTGGGAACACTTCGCTTTTCCCTTCATTTCGTCCAATAGACATTTATTTTTGTCAGAGAGAAAAAGACATGGCATTCCAGTGGTAAATGACAAAGGAATTGCGTGTCATTTGATGCTTTGGTTGTCGTGTATCATTTATCGTTTAATTCTGGCAACCTAAAACAGATTGGCCAATTAATCTGTTTTGGTTTGTTGGTCGTTTGATTGTGAACAAAGTTACCACGGCACTTTTGAATCCTTCCCGTTACTGTCCTTAAAATGACACATATTACGAGTCTTATAACCTCAAAACACATTTCGGTTTCGAAAAGTGTTGACATGTGCACAACGGAGTGACATACGTCATGATGCATGTAAAAATGCATGCCAGCCTAGTATGATGTTCGGGAGTGACATTAAATCAGGCCACATAGAGGCTGTAGGGGGAGCTCCATCGAGGCTGAGGGGAGGGGGGTGACCCAGTTCCCGTGACCAGGTCGCACGCAGGCGCTCAACACTCCACCTGCAATTAAAGCGAACTAAATGTTTGTTTTATTCAATTAGCCGTTAATAAATTTCGTTGCAGTAATTGATACAATCGAAATTAATGGAATGCGCTGATTGGCTCCTCCTCAATGGAATGCTTTTGAAGTTTATCGGTTTAAATGAGGAACAAAGATTTTTTTATTATTTGTTTTTATCACGTTTGTACACCATCTTACCTGAAGCTGGTAATCAAGGATGTGGTCGAAGGTGAAGCTCGCTTGCCTAGAAGTAACCTACTCACCCCTGACTGGAAGGCCCGATGGTTGTAGTTATCAGGAACACTGTCTCTATGGATGCATGATTTACATAATGGTCAGTATTGTTGTATCATCATCTCATGTGGCTAAGAGAGTGATGAGTATGAATGATGATGGATGGAGAGGAAGGGGAAGGCCAAAGAAAAGATGGATGGATTGTGTAAGGGATGATATGAATGAAAAAGGAGTAAATGATTCGGTGACGTTTGAAAGGGGAGAATGGAAGAAAAAAACGTGTTGCGCCGACCCCAAGTAAAATGGGATAAGGGCAGAAAGATGATGATGGTCAGTATAATTGTATAAAAATTAAAACTGAACTATTGCTACGCCAGTTTTGAAAATCTAGCTAGACTGTGTAAGCTGAATGGTCAGATACTTTGTCTTTTGTGCTCATAACAAAAGCCTCATTGTTCCAAAGTTGAAGACAGTATTCATCTGGAAATTATTGATCCTTCTTCAAACTGTACATACTTTCTGTTATTATTGGACTAGTTTATTTTATAAGGGTTTTGGCTGCACAACCAGTACTTTACAACAAAAATACTAATCGTCTATTTCTCATCCGGTATTGTGGCGCAACGTAAAGGGTTTTTGCAGGATCACCGTGGATTTTTAGTCAGTACAAATCTGACAGCCCCGCCCTTCAACCCTTGATGGGAAATTTTCTCCGGCATATAACTTTTTATTGATTAACACAAGTTTCTGCGTAGTTCTAATGTTGTCAATAAAATAAAATGGCTGAAGTTGGGCAATTCAGGCTTCATATAAAACTCTTGGAACCCCTTTATCTAAAGAACTAGCAGTTCCCCGCGGTTTCACCCCCGGTACCGCTGTCTTTAGCCTTCCTCGATAAATGGACTTTTTTTTTGGGAGAAACCCACCACACTATTCCCGAACCACTGCAACTTCTGAGAGCCAGGATCAACAGTGGCAACCACCAGAAAAGCGCCGAGACAATGATGCTCGACGTATGCCGGAGAATGAATTTACCTGTTTTGGATCCTGCAACGAAATTAATCAGAAAAGAATAGTGGAGGAGTTGGAAAAATATGTTTCCACTTCCCTCCGTACAAGCAGGAGACAGAACAAAAAAAAAACGATAAATGGACTGTCCAAAAAAAACACAACAAACAAACTCTTCAGCTATAGGTTACTTCTAGGCAAGCATGCTTTATCATCGACCACAATATCTTCGGTTAACATCAGGCGGGATAGTCGTCAAATACGAAACACATGGTTTAAATAAAATGTAATAAAAAATAAATATTAAGTGTGGACAACCAACATCTTCCTTCACAGACAAAAAACCTTTTGTCAAGCAAAGATGATGATTTTAATCCCGCTAAAGGTCAACTCCTGTTATTTTTACATCACCCATCTTTGTTTTTCATTATTTATTCTTGTTATTAAATATAATAAAACTCGGAAAAAGGTTTCATAATGTTAACAGGCCTTAATAACTTTGACATTTTCAGGTTCCAAGTAGTTGGGAGTTAATTTTGTACTTTGCATTGTTAAGTAGCTGAGCGAATTACTGCTGCGTTGCCTGTCGCGGCTTTCATTCCCACACGATTTTTTTTAAACTTGGATGCATATTCCCAAACCTTTTAGAATGAGACTAGTGGACTGTATTAAAAACAGGGTTTATTGCTACAACTGCCTGATACAAAGGAATATTTAAGAGAATAAAGAAATGACCCGATCGGTCTGCGCGTGGTAGCCGAGTGTGCGGACCGCCAGCGGCGACCGGGCAGGCGCGGGTTAGGTTCCCCGAGCCCCTTGGTCACCCCGCGGTCGCCCGCGCATATATGAGGCGCCGACAACATCAACTCCTGAAAGCCAGAATCAGTAGCTCGGCGTGTCCCGGAGAATGAATGTTACTGTGCACAACAAAAACGATCAAAATATTTGAAGGAGTAAAACTACACAAGAAGTTGTTGAAATTATAATGGGCAGAGTAGTCGCGGTCTGGAATCTCTCCCGGGACCATTTTTTCGCACCAACTACTTTTTTTTTAACTTTAGAACATTTAGTAATCTTAACTTAATACAAGAATAAGAGGAATGCGTGCTGTCGCCATATTTCTAAGACGTACCAAGGAGCATTTTGTTCTTGATAGAACAAAGAAACGCGTTGTTGCATTGGAAACGCTTTATATTTGTAATGATTTTCGTCAAATTATACAATGGTTGTAGTTTTTTGAGTATTAATTGAATTTATATAAATTTAGAGAAATCGTGGTCTATTGAGATTAGGCAGCGAAAGTGGCCAACCTGCATTGGTGTTTGATACACTTGACCAGTGTTGCCAACAGTGGCAAAATCATCGAATGAGTCCTCCCACCCAAGGCAAGGCAGGAGGGATTGTCAGACTTGT
This sequence comes from Agrotis ipsilon, assembly GCA_028554685.1. NCBI lineage: Eukaryota > Metazoa > Arthropoda > Insecta > Lepidoptera > Noctuidae > Agrotis > Agrotis ipsilon. The sequence continues at coordinate 5,161,219 of CM052968.1, forward strand.
ACTGACTAAAACCCACGGTGTCCTTCAACAGTAGTTACGTTCCAGGCAGGCTTTAGCCGTCTAAAGGAGGATTCTGTTTTTATATTCTGGAAGAAGCCTCCTACTTTATTCCTCCGTACCCAACAAATCTTAAATTCCAGAAAACCATTTATATAAAGTGTTATTACCAGTTTGCTCGTAACTCTGTCAGTTAATTGTCTAAAATGTTAATTATCCAACGGTATGAAGACATCAAAAGTATTGGAAAACCGTTCGAGGATTAAATGACTGTCTGGCAAGACATAAATGTCATGAAAAACATTTAGTTTTAATTCTGCGACAAAAATCCAGACTTGGATGCTGTACCGCCCACGAAAAAAGTTAACATGCCATGCAATCAAAACATTATTTTTTCTTGCTTTTGATTTTTGTCTTGTTGATCAATAGTTTAACTAACAATTGTTAAAATTCCATACCTTTAGTTACAGCCGGGATAGCTTAGTTGGTTAAGTAAGCGAATGAAGTTATAATTGCGAAATTTTCTTTATGCGAAAAACTTTACAATATTTTTAACTAGGTATAATAATCCCTCCACAGTTTTCACCTAGTTCATTATGTCAGTATTTCCCAACTAGTGTACAGAATTTCGTTTAATTATGATCTTGAATCTTGTATCAAACACTTTATTTACTTATGTAACCAGAACGTAGTGTGGTTCCAATTTATTTTTGCTCATCTGTAAGATTTATAGCGTAAGAAATGGGAATATTTTAATAATGAATCCTTTACTTCAAATTGAGGATACAGGTGTAATAAGTAATTGCCTCTTCAAAGAAATTACTAAAACTCATTTCGCAGTCACTTGTTAATACTGAGTCCAACAGCCTCGCGAGGCATTTGCTGCGCGAGGAAACTTGCCTCGCGTGGCTGCTCGCTCTATGTGGACGCATCTGATGTGTATCATCTTACCCATAACTTCTGCAAGTGATTTCTAAAGGTACCTAACGAAAAAGGAACAGGATTCGCTTCACAGTGCAAATCATAATCATTTTATTTTTAGTTGGAGTTAAAGGGACTTTCAGACTAGTACTGACTAACAGCCACCGTGTTCCCTCAATAGGATCATATTGACTTGAGGTAGCACGAGTTGGAACAGGGAAATCGCAGTATTTCATCAAATTAACTGCAAAGTTCCTATACGGCACAGAAACTAGAATCCTGTCATAGGGCTTCTGTTAAGACAGTCAAGCGACTATTTTGTCATTACCATAAGAAACAAAAAACCGTTCCATAAAACGGAGTTCTCCGCTCTTTGTCCTGGAGAATTTCCTCAGCCCACAGCTCGGGTCAACACTGCTGAAAGGAATTAATCTACCGTTTATTAACGAGCTCCCTCATCCATGCTTTAGCGAGCTTCTCGAGCGGTAAGTGAGACATGACGCGACTACCGTCCGACATGACCATTAAAGATAGTGAGGGTCTGTAATGGGAGTACATTTTTCGGATTTTTCAACTGAATCTTGTCAGTAAGCTATTATATCTTAAAGTTAGTTTATCCTTTAACTAGAAAATGACCTGTATGCGCTATGGGCAACCATTGTTCTGGACTTTCAAATCGATTGCAGCGCGCTATTTTATCACCGTGACCCCGCAACATAAAGGGCTATTGAAGGACACCGTGGATTTTAGTCAGTACAAGCCTGACAGTACCTCTCGCCCTGCCTGGGGTGGGAGGTCTCATTTGATGATTTTATCACGTAAAAAAAAAAGCGCGATATGTGGCAGATATGTGAAATAATTCAGGACTTTCAGGAGTAGCGTGTGTCAATTTTAATATGCACCACAACGTTCTAAGTACTTTCATGTGGTTTTATATTTTTTTATAGAGGAGAATACGTTTATCTAAACATTTAGTCGGCAAGAATTGACAAATGTTAAGTATCTAAATAATATTGTCACTAATTAGTTGACGCTGCTTTCAAACGCGTGCTTTACTAAGGCACGTTTAGTAAATCAATTAATCAAAAAACCAGTATTCTAATTATAATGACTGACTGTTTCACACGACCAATCAGCATTACATATCTAACTTTTGGATGAATAGAGAAATCTTATAATCTGTGCACGTTGAGAAAGTTATACCGCAAACACATACATATTATTATATGCATCTAACGTGTGTCACGTGCTTAGGTTAGAGATCACGGCGGTAAATCAACATGATTTATTGTGTAACATTTACTATTATTTCATCAACAACTAATAGGTCACACGTGTTATTAATATAAGATAGGGTTAATGCACTTTTTACCAATTTTGCTTTCAAAAAGTCTACAATCATCTTCATTGATATAGTATCAGTATATCATCAGCCTATAATGTTTCTACTTCTGGTACACAGGCCTTCTCTCTGTAAGCGGGAGTGGACCATAATCCTTTACGCCGTTTCCTCATGATGATGTTTTTCTTCACAGTTTTAAGAGCAGTGGTGATGAAATAAATTTCACAAAGTAATGTGAAATGGCTGTCGTAAGACGGAGTCGATACAGCACTGGTCCAGTCGAAAAATAGTGCAAAATTCTCTAGGGACACAACGCTGACGCCAGTTACATCGTCACCCGCGGCGAATGGAATGACTCAATATCCGCTATGCGATCACCAACCTGATGCGATTAAGGGCATTTCCTTTTGCCCTATTTCCAAATGTCAACTTTTTACTGCGAAACTCCGAAATCGATAGATTTTTTTGAAAACGTTTATCGACAATGCGTGGCACATCCCTAGCATCCAAATTTCACGTCCTAGAGATGACGTGTTTGTCCGGATGTCCCCAGGCGATTCTAACACGAATTTCGTCCTGACATTCACGGATGATCGCATTGTCTTCGCTTCGTTGGACACGCCGATTTCGGATATCCGTTATAATTTGTTACGTAATGCTCAATGAAATGTTCAACCATGCTGTATTCGACACTTAAAATTGCGGCTTTGTGGTTATATTTTGAACAAAAATGGGCTTTATTTTTTTTATTTATCTGTGGTTGTGACAGAGTTAGATTTATTGTCCGCTCTACTGTATTTTATTTTTATCCAAACGGAATTTTAATCGTTTACGTTTGAGTGAAAAAATGCAATTGAATGAAATGAATGTTTAAAAGAATGTTATGTGATTTGACATCATCGTTTTCGTTGAGAAAGACGTTTTTGTTTCGTCAGTGAATCTATTTCGCGTCTAAAATAACGTGTCGGGTCGGGCACGCGTCGCGTCGGTATTACGTTCGCAAGTCCTTGGCTAATGACGTGTGAGTCACAGTTCTATTTCTTATTTTCTAAGAATAAATTCAAAACTGCATTTGAATGACTCACGGCGACACTAAAATGATGCTTAGAGGGCGATGACCCGATGATCTTGTGCACATTTTATTTTGTTTGTACGCATTCTGTTGTTAGGCTGCTGTTTATTTATATCGTTTTTTCAGGTAAATGTTAATTTGTTTTGATGTTTGAATAATAATGTATGTTTGTGATACTCAATGAGATGAAAAAATACATTTCATTTTCAAAATTGAGTGCAGATAAAGTGATGTTTACGTGCCTCTCTTGTACGCACGATTCTTATGTGAAGTGTAGGACCTGTAAATTTTTTCACCAAACAAAACTTAAATGTCAAAAACCTTTGTCTATTTATTTACCGTCTCACGATAATTTTACGAGATACAAATTCCCTAAACAGGCTAAATAAACAAGAACCACGCACGTAACGTATCCCAGAGAACCCACTGTATCTAAGTCAGTAACATTAACATCCCAGGAGTATTGTAAACGTGGGGAAAACAGGTTATTATTGAGATGGGATACCACGGGTCAACAACCTCCCTCTAATTATGGGCTATAAAGGTTTAAAAGGTCTCTCTAAAAATAGGGTACCCCACGACATGCCGTGGGTGTTATGAGGATAATCAGGTAGTCAGATTCGATGTGTTAGAATTGTAAAGGAATGGGGACAGAGTAAGGTTTTTTTAGAAGGCAGACTAAATAGGTCGCCGTGTTAATAAGTAGACCGACAGAGATAGATCGACAAGGGTATTCCTTTTCGTCGTAGTGATAGTTAGATAGGATACCTAACGTTTTTTTGGAGATTCTATAAATACAGACGCCATCGCATAATATTACCTCTATTTGTCTTTCTTTAATGGCTTTTCAACCTTATCACAATAGTGGAAAGTTAATGTTCAATTAGTAGAAGACAGATTGGGGTAAGTTGACCCATTCTAGGCTAAAAAAATATACCTACGACTAAAGATGTTTTTGAATATTTTTATTTTTATTTGCTCTTCACGTGAAATTTTTCGTGTATCATGGGTATGTTTTTGTTCGATAAATATATTCTGAGGACCCAATTGCAGTCGGCAGTCATTTACGCTCAGCCACTGCGCCAACCGTGCCGTCGAAATTAAAACAGACTAGTTGTTCAACGGTCTACATTTACTATCTACCATTTAATTCTATTACTAACTGAATAGAATTATCATGAATCTATTCATTTACAGAGAAATATTAAATCACGATACGAAATGAAGTCACGTCTCTTCGCCAAAAGTTTCCATCTTGAAACTATCACTGCACAGAATTTGCATTCCACCTTGTACTTCTTAATTACAATCGGTTAACTTCGGCGGAGTGTGGGCGGAGTTCCGATGTTACCCGAAGTTTTCCGAACTGCAGCTATCAAACGATGGAGTTGGCGGTTATCCCTGAAGAGTTTAAAATAAAAGTTAATGTATAACCCTGTAAATTTTAATGTTTTCTAGTTATTATTTTTAAAGATGAATTTGCATTCCACCTTGTACTTCTTAATTACAATCGGTTAACTTCGGCATGTGGGCGGAGTTCCGATGTTACCCGAAGTTTTCCGAACTGCAGCTGTCAAACGATGGAGTTGACGGTTAACCCTTGCGGTTTATCGAATGTAAAAAGGAAGAGTTTTAACGAAAGATAATGATTAACCCTGTAAAGTTTAATATTTTCAGTACCCTTAGCACGAGTTTTCACTCTTTTACTTTACAGCAACTTTCCAGTATTTACAGCGTTTCTTGTATGAAAAAATGGAACAGCGCCTCTGGTGTGCGTAGAAGGAACCAATTTTTCCCTTGAAAATTGTCAGTTTGAAGTAGTCAAAGTTCCAGTTTACTTTACGTCTCAAATACTGAAAACTCGTGCTGACGGTACTGGTTATTACTTTTACAGCTGGATAGATATAGCTTAAAGGGCTTACGTGGGTAAGCTGTGTTAACGTGACGTAAAAGAGAATTTGTTGCAAAATGGATTCCATGCAAGCTTGTTGAGACTGTGAATTTACGTTTTTCTTATTCTCTGAGTAAATAAAATTATTTATTTATGAGTAACTAAAATTTATTTATTTAAATAAAGTGTATAATGAATTTATTTGCTTCAAAATACGACATAATTTGATACTGAATTCTCTGAAGCAACAACAATAAGTTTACCACCGGAATAATTAAATTCAGAAAACAAAGAAAATTAGGACCTTTGTTAACTATAAATTAAATTAATATTGCTGTAATAATAGTAATTTTCCGTTATTATGTCAAATTGGTCTTAATTATAAGCACAATAAGCTCTAATTTGTGGCAGAATAAACAAAAATTAGAGATTGACGATTTCTTAATACAAAGGTCTCATTAGGTTTTCAAAGTAAATGTTTGTTGTTTGCTTTAAAATTATTTGTTTCAGTACAAAATACGACTATGCTGTTCTCTAAAGTGATTTAGAGAACAGCATAGTCGTATTTTGTACTTGTAATTTGGCCATTTCCTGGGGCCTGTGAGGCTCCCAGGGGTAGCTTATTGATCAGGTAGTTAACTCAAGCCATTGCATTGGTGCAATCTTTTGTCAGGTCATTAATTAAATTCGGTTCAACATTATTATTACCCGCTACGGTATAATACACGAAAATACATAATATAGGTAAGTACAGAATGATTTTTTCAACCGGGTGGGTGTAGCTATATCCGAAATTACGAGGAATATCGCAAAATGCACAAACGAGTCTCAAGGCCGATTTAGAACAAAACTAGAACTGCATCATTGGTTTTAAAAAAAGACAATATACCTAATCCTGGCCAGGAAACGAACCCGCTAATTTTGGAAAAAAACTTGCATATACTATTACCATTTTGGATGTGGTTTCCTCAGGTCTGGAAAAAAAGTATAATAATTGAGGGTGGGTTTTAGATTACTATTACTATTCTAAAAGGCTCTTTTATTGCACCAGGAGCAGAAGGAATCATTTCATAATTTCTCACCACAAAAAATATATTTTAAGTACCTATTCATAATTTATCTTTCAGAATAACTCCGCCCAAAGTACACACACAGTCGTCCCGTATCTGCAAGTTCTCAGTCACATAATCACATAAATGTATCTAGTTAGTGTTGTGCCACATCTCAGCGCTAGTGTTGTGCATTGTCTTCCAACTTATTTGCTTGCTTGTTTGTTCTTTGCTTCAAGGTAAATACGCTGGCGCGGGGTACAGTCTCGTGGTAAAGTTGTTTGCCGGTAAAATTAGATATTAAGCTTCATATACTTCTGAATGAAGTAAGTGGCAGAAGTACATCGTAAAATATCTATTTTTATTAAATAAACGAGTCGGACTCCTGCACGAAGGATTCCGTATGTATAAAATCAGCACAAAAATCCATTTAGTATAAATATTTACTATTTTATTAATAAAATACTAAATAATTATATTGAATATTTAGTATTTTAGAAACAAAATACTAATAATATATACATTGAATTGATTATATGAGACGACGGTACTTATTTCTGTTGCCTTTAAAACCAACAGAAATAAGTCATCTGTGTAAATTTCAACGGTCCGGTTCATGAAATACAGCCTAGTGACACACGGACAGGCAGACATACAGTACCCCTAGCACGAGTTTTCACTCTTTTACTTTACAGTATCTTTCCAATATTCACAGCGTTTCTTGTATGAAAAAATGGAACAGCGCCTCTGGTGTGCGAAGAAGGAACTAATTTTTTCCTTGAAAATAGTCAATTTGAAATTGTGAAAGTTCCAGTTTACTTTACGTCTCAAATACTGAAAACTTGTGCTGAGGGTACAGGCAGACGGACAGCGGAGTCTTAGTTTATAGGCCCCATTTCCGAAATCCTATGCATAATTGCATATTTGCATGCAATTTAAATTTTAGAGGTTTTATTAAAACTTCAAGAATAACGGAAATACAAATAAACTCTCTCCATTAAATAAATAATACCTAGTTGTTTTTTTTTTGAAAATTAATAGTAATTTCTGTACGAGTGAGCAATGCATTAATAACGAATGGAGTATACAATTATTGTTTTAGTGTTTCCTGTTGTTTAGTAGTGCGTTGTAAATCCACTTTTATTGGAGACTGTACGTATCGAGACGGGACCGAGTTTCTAAGGAGAGTATAGTTAAACTATGTGGGTAGACAGGAAAGATAAAGTGCGCCTGAGTATGTATGTTCGTGTTTTTATTTAGTCTACATCTAAAAATTTCGGCCTTTGAAAATTGGTGCATCCGGATGCATGACTGCATTATTTTCTTGAAAATAATAAGAATGTTTAATTTTATGGAAGAAAAATGTGGCCTATAAAATATGGCCCATGTCAGGTAAATTTAAACATCAAAGTTGTTTTGTATAGTTCTTTGTAGAAATTCACCAGAAATTAGATATAGGAAACTGTACACTCAGGTGACAAAGTTACAGGACTGATCGATCAATACTGTGCGTGTCATTTTTTTACTATGAAAACTAAAAACTGTTTTTTTTTTATTTGAATTAACATCTAAGCCGTCGATATTGCCCAGCTTGTCACTCAATTAAATGGTCTCACATCTTTAAATATTACACCACACTAACGTAGTGCGGTGTAACATAGTACGCTCTCTTTGACACCTCCAAATTATAAATTAAAGTAACGTTTCATAAAATACACATTCAAATAACGAGCAAGCCCGTAGGATATCTAAACCGTGGACAGACTCGCAGCGCACAGTCTTTATTATAAAACTTACTTAGTGAAGCCAAGCGTGGATATCTCAATTTCAAAGATAGAGCATAAGCTTCAGATGTTCTTAGTGAAGGACGCTGGGAACTGCTATAAAAGCATATAATCATATAAAGGAAGATCGGGGACTTGATGTCATCGCTGCTGCAGCTCTTTACAAAGGTTTTATGTATGAAAATGTAATTGGTTAGTTGGAAAGTATGGTTTTATAGGTTAGAGCGTTTTAGACGATGATTGATAGCAAGATTGTTGAAGAAATCTGGGATTTTCTATTCATATTTTTTGATATTTTAGTAGCTATGGGAAACCCGAATAAGGTAAAGGGTGATTATTTGGTGAGACAGGCAACTCAGTGATAGAGTCTTAAAAGTCTCTCAAAACGTTACCTATGCATGCTATAATGAGATTTTAGACGTGAAAAATTTCTTCGGTAAGTTTAGATATTTTATTTATATGTTGTCTAAGTCTAGAGCCTTTGCTAAATACGGAGTTGTTAGTGAGTCGATATATATCTCATCGTCGTACTTAAAAATAAATATTCCTTTTTAGACAGTCCTAGAAGAATGTTTCAATGTGAAGTTTTGCTTTTCAACCCAGCTGCACTGTATAATAGTAGATTACGCACCAAGGGAGTAAAGCATTGCCTTACGTCACGGGCGTATTGAATCCCGAAACGACACTAAGGATTCTGGGGTGAACCGCCGTAGCGCAGCGAGGAGGTTCAAGTGTTAATTCCCGAGTGAAACGAGGGAATTAAGTTAAGAATCCTTAGTGTAGCGAGGGATTCAAGTCAGCCCAAGACAAGGCAGCTTTACTCCCGAGGAGCGTACTCTGCTTTTCACACCTACTGCGAGGAAATAAATTCGATTTTTGAAATTTGATGTGGTACGAAAACCTTCGAACGTGAAGTTGGCACCACTGTAAGCGATCAGCTGTTGCTGCCAGCGGCCGCCATTACTGATACGACTCCTTGGTGAAAGTTTTCATACGGTTTTCTTTGAGTGGTGTGAAATAGTAGATTACGCACCAAGGGAGTAAAGCATTGCCTTACGTCACGGGCGTATTGAATCCCGAAGCGACACTAAGGATTCTGGGGGTGAACCTCCGTAGCGCAGCGAGGAGGTTCAGGTGTTAATTCCCGAGTGAAACGAGGGAATTAAGTTAAGAATCCTTAGTGTAGCGAGGGATTCAAGTTAGCCCAAGACAAGGCAGCTTTACTCCCGAGGAGCGTACTCTACTTTTCACACCTACTGCGAGGAAAAATAAATTCGATTTTTGAAATTTGATGTGGTACGACAACCTTCGAACGTGAAATTGGCACCACTGCAAGCGATCAGCTGTTGCGGCCAGCGGCCGCCATTACTGATACGACTCCTTGGTGAAAGTTTTCATACGGTTTTCTTTGAGGTTCCAAATTCAAATCACATTATTTACTAGACCGAACCCAAATACATTGCCAGTGTGGAGATCCTCTGCAGGATATATTAAACGATTCTTACGTCAGTTATGCAAATTCAAAAGCATACAATATCATTGCCACTTGTCTGCTCCCGAAGAGATGTTCCTAATTTGCCAGACCACTTACTCTTTACTCATCCTACCTTCAAACAACGATACACTTAGGAACTAGTCCCACACAGCTCGGTGGATAACCACCGCGTCTCCATTTAGTAATTCGCAAGCGTACTGTATATCGTATTATTATAACCCCCCAGTTACTGTGCAACTTGCAACGGATTATTTTAATGAATAGCCCGCTTTGTTCCCTCTGCAGCCAAAGGGTTATTTGAATACGAAAGTGGAACTTTCACTGCACTATCACTGGTATTTTCTTTCGTAATTGAATTGGATAGATGAGTGTTTTGTTCCAGCGGAATCCTTAAAGGGGAAAATTTTACGTATCCATTCAATTTAAATGTGCACTTTAATTTAAGGAGAGATAAAATGGCGGTCTTGAAACGATGGTTGAGAAAAAAACGTAGCAAAAAATATATAGCAGATGCTATCTTTAAGTACCTTATATCCGTTCAAATAAATAAACAATGAATGCAATCACTGCAACCTATAATTTAGTTGCTTAACGTGAGTCTAATTAAAAGTCCATTAGGGTTGTTTTCCGACGAAGCGATCGCCATAGGCACTTCATAGAAGATACATTGACTTCCCGCCAATATCTTACTAAATCGGTTTACCATACAGTTTGGCTTGTTCCCCACGGGCCCCGCAAATCCCGTGCCCTTGTCCTGAGGCCAGCATCACGGTTGCTGCCTAATGGGGCGAGATAAGCGAATACTCCTTGATTTCCCCTGCGAGCTACACTAAATAGTTGTCAATTTTGACCTTCGAGGACTACTATACCGACCATTGACACGCAACATTGATTACGACCCCTTCTTCCTGACTCCTTTTGTGTTTTTAGAACAAAAGAGTTAAGAGGAAATCTTCTGAAATAACAGTCTGCTCTTTATATTTGTTCTCACACTTGCTTACTCCCAGAGTGGATGGAAAAATGTATTGTTAATTGTTGTAAACACATTTTTTGATACATAGATTTATGAGCATTTTAGTTATAATCAAGCACAAGTCAGATTTATTAGAGGCTGACATTCTGTAGTCCAATAATTCATAGGGCATCCAACTATTCTCAGGGCAGTAAGTGCGCTTGAAAGTTCCAATAAATATTGCTTTAACAACTAAAAGCAGATTACACAAACAACATCCAACTCGCCCAATTAAGTTCCCGTTAATGTATTGACTTATAAAACTCTCCCACTCCAGTTATGTGCCCGCACCCAATATAATTACTAAGGTACGCAGCTTTAAGATAAACGCGTACTTTACGGTCGACTTCGGGACGATTTATGGGAGTTCCATACGATTCCTCGCAGAAACACACGCATTTATTTCGCTGAAACAACAAAACTGGCACACTTAGGTGCTACGGTCATTTGTTGGACAAAAAAAAACACGCTTAATGTTCGAAAAAAACGAAAACTAGAGCTACAAATTGCGCGTAATTAAGGCCAAGCGTGGCCCGAGACTATTACAGGGTCAGGGCCGTGCACCTTTGTTCTTGGTTTGCAGTACCCTTCGGCTATCGTGGCTTAAGCACGCTCTATCCACTTGCACCGCAGGGAGGCTGGGGGGAGGGAGCACAGGGTAAGGAGCCCCGCATCGCTCCGGGCTATTCATCCGTCTCGGACTGATAAAAGCCGTGTTTTACCCAAACTATCCTTTTTACTTTGGTTTCAGACAACGAGCTTCAATTTATTTTTATGATTGCTCCTTTGTGCTGCAAAAAGCTTGGGAATGATTGATGTGTTTAATACGAGCTGAAAATTGTGCAGCGTGCGAGTAATTTATTCATGTTGTAGTAGAGCTACGTCTCGTGACGTTACATCAAATGGAATTTAATATATGGGGTTTATGTAAAATGTGGTCGGATATGAGGGCGGCTGATGGGCTGGCACGTTGGCACGCTAGAATGGTTTGAGCGTCGATGATTGATGTGCGGTGGCGGTTGCGACACGCAACCTCTCGCACCGGCTGTGGTGAGTCGAATAAGTTAATAGACGGCTCTGTATGACAATACTCATTACCATGTTCTAGCTGAAATGTTCTAAAGTCCATTCCAGTGTATCATTAGGTAACCCTGACTTTGGGAATTCGGACGTAAAGGGATATTAAAGGATCACGGTATTAGTCAGTACAAGTCTGACAGTCCCTCCCGCCCCGGCCATAATGATTTTACTGGACGGCCGGAATGATTTAACTACGATAAAAAAGGTGAAATGTTCTGGTCTAGCCAGGTCTAGCGTTCAAATCCTATTACACATACTTACTCTCAGCGTTGTGGCTTCATAAGTAAAAATAGTTGAAAAATACAAACAAGATTTATTGAAAAAATATTGTCTACCGATAAATCCGGAGCTCTATATAGGTAGACTGGAAATCCTCAGCTTACCTGACGAAAAGAAAATGTAAACCCAACTTGAAAGCATCCTTTGACAATTTGAACCAAAATGGTCCAGGTAAAACAAATAGGTAAAGAAATCCTAGTATTTTTCTATTATTAAGTAAGTTTTCTAAATCAATATCTACAATTACTGGGAAAATGTGGACATTCGTAACTACCTCACCGTTCGCAAAAAAATATTTTAAGTATGTTTTTCATACATAAATAAAAAAGTCTGCTAGACTTCACAATACATAACTAGACTTCATAAAAATCTGATACCGTTTCTACTATGCGATACAATTAATAAGATCAGGATAAAACTATAAAAAAAAACATTAAAAAAAACAAACAATATTCTTTTCGAAGATTTCTTCTTGATTCTTTATTTATTATTATTATTTATCTAATACCATGTAAGAAAAAGCGTAAATGAAATTATTATATGGCAACAAGGCCATCCTATTCTTAGTTGGACACAAAGTAGCTTAGAAAACATCGATACCTGTGTCACCAACATTATGCCGCGAGGAAACCGGCGCAGGCGCAGAGATCACGGTCATACGTACCGCGGTGCGTGTGTTCTTGTTTATATTTAGATCGTCAACATGATATAACAATGGCATTGCACATTAGTATGTATCTAATGCGTATTGTGAGGCTCCTAAAGGGAAAACCCTTTGGTTGTTTAGAAATTATAAATAGTGCAGGAAATCGTGATGACGGTCTTTTTTTTTCTATTCGAAACATAGTTTTTTGAAGTCAATACAATCTTATGTACTTATAATTTTCTATTAATATTTCTTGTAATTTAACTGCTTCTAAAGAGCTCCTGATGAGCATAAAGTGCTAGCTCAAGCAAAGGGTTGGATTGTTAGCATATTTATACTAAATCCATACATATCAATAAAATTGGAATTTCTGTTTGTAATAATATTGAAATAATCGTTTTTTACTACATGCATATGAATAATATAGTACATAAAACATAATGATTTTTTTTTGTAATTTTTGTCTGCCTGTCTGTCTGTCGGTTCAACGGCTTATCTCTGATTGTAACGGGACTTTTATCGGCAGGTAGCTGATGTAATAAAGAGTGATTTAGGCTTGATATTCTGGCAAAATAATTGGCTGGGGATGTGGGCTGGTAGGTTCAACTGTGTCTAACTAACCTTAATAAGAATTTAAATTAAATAAAAAACACGATTCTACTAATGTCATGCCAAACATAAACATTTAAAATTTTCTATTTTATTTAAATTTCTATCCAACGACAAGCTCTTCAACCTTAATCAAACTTAGTATCGGACTCAATATTTTCACAATACAAGTACATAACCCGCTAAAGTATGTACCGATATATACCTACCTTTACACATATTGGTATAGAAATCCCTAAAGTCACAAGGGATCAATTTCTTCAGAAACATGTTTACATACATTCGTCACAATATATTTACATAAAGGCGAAATTAACAATGCCAGTATTTGTTTGCTTATGTATTAAAGTTGAGCAAAGTCAAAGAAGCCCCGCGCGCTTGGTATCAACTTCGACGTATTGGGTTTTCGATTTACATATGTAACTGAAAACCTATGTTTATAAATATAATTAGGTATATATTCTACCTGCTTTGACATTGGGTAAGTAGCTTTGATGCTGAACTGCTACGTAGTCGCGGGTTTTATCCCCGCGCGGAACAAATATTTGTATGATCTGCAAGTAATAGATAGTTGTTCTGGGTCTGGGTAGGTATGTGAGTTTCTATGTTTGTTAACACATACAGGATAAATTCCTACAGAAGGTCATCTTTTTATTAAGAAATATTTAAAAATAAAAGGCACTTACACACATTCATACAACACAAAGGCATGCATGTATTATACCTAGAGAAAAAACATTTAAAATTTGGTGCCTAGATAGGTACTTAACTCTTTTGTTGACCGAAGATCGTAGATCACTAGTGACTTCTCTCAACGTAGGTGCAACAACTATGTGTAGGTACCAGAAAATAATAATAGACTATTAAGAGCTTAACCAAAAAACGAAATAGCCTTAATTTCCGAAACACCACCTAGATATTTTTTACCGACAGTTAATCTCCTTTTTTGTACCGAAAGTTAAAACCGGTAGCGAACGGCGGTTTTACTTTAGGTAATTCGAACCTCACTTAATTTTCTTGAAGGATACTTAAAAGTAAGATTGTTTTAAAGTTTAAACTATAGTGCCTATGATGAAACATTGACTTAGAACATAGCCAATGTCTTGTATAAGTGAAGTAGTAGACTGCTTTTTGTTTTTGTTAGATCTTAATTTAAATCTTAGCTCTGTGGTACATTTTGAAAATTCGAAACGGGAATTAATGCACGCAACGAGGTTTTTTGCTGTTTTGTTTAGTTGTTGAAACGTAAATGTGATGTCGGAAATTCGGAATGAATCCGGATGTAGCCACATTTTCAATACAACCCTGGTCTCCTAATGGCTCCTTCGCAGAATGTCCACTTCTCAAAATGTCCACTGGTCGCAAAATGTCTCTTTCGCAGAAGAATGTCCACTTCGCAAAATGTCCCTTTCGCAGAATGTCCACTTCGCAAAATGTCCCTTTCGCAGAATGTCCACTTCGCAAAATGTCCCTTTCGCAGAATGTCAACTTTTTCTGACTTACTTTAATCATAATTCATTTTATCTATTAGCTTACACACATCATATTTGACGTGTGTTTATTTGTGTTTTTTTTTTATCTTGGTACCGTCAGACTTGTACTGACTAAAATCCACGGTGTTCTTCAATAGCCCTTTATGTTCCGGGGTCACGGTAATGGTATGAGTCCCGCGACCCCGGCAGGCTTTAGCCCTCTGAGAGGGGGCCCCGTCATTTTGCTGATAGCTCTTTGACACGGGCATGGTCCATGGTCGGGCGGCGAGTTGCCCTTTACTCGCCGCCCGCATGCCCGCGCCTATGGTGGCCGGAGATCGTCATGCGACGTCCGACGCCGTGGGCGTCCACCACCGCGGGTGGGGCGGAGGGGGACATTGTCCTCTCTCTCGCTCGGCGCGCCTCCTCCTTCGCGAGCATGACTGCTTCGCAGAAGGAGGCGACCGCTTCCCACTCCGTCTCGCCCCGCAGCATGGCCGCGACCAGTGTTGGGCGCGAGAGGTCTCCGCCTAACGCCGCCGTGAGGACATGACCTGCTGGCATGCATACGTTATTGAGTGCGAATAGATATTTATTTAAGGTGATGAAGTTCGGTGATAGTTCCTTAGAGCCCGCTTGGGTCACGGACGCGCATTCGTCTCGGGCCCTAGTCCTTGATCGGACGGTGAGTTACCCAACACTCGTCGTTCGCAAGCCCGAAACTAATTGTAGTTTCGGGCTTGCGAACGACAAGTGTTTGTGAATTTTGAAAAAATTAAGTCAGCGTCTTTAGATTTATGTTAAATGAATTTGCTTGAAAGAAATCGAAATTGTAAAAAAAAACACAAATAAACACACGTCAAACATGATGTGTGTAAGCTAATAGCTAAAATTAATTATGATTAAAGTAAGTCAGAAAAAGTGGACATTCTGCGAAATCCGGGACATTTTGCGAAGTGGACATTCTGCGAAAGGGACATTTTGCGAAGTGGACATTCTGCGAAGTGGACATTCTGCGAAGTGGACATTCTGCGAAAGAGACATTTTGCGACCAGTGGACATTCTGCGAAGGAGCCCTCCTAATACCTACACTTAACGTTTCTTGAATATTTGCAAGTTTTTCTGCACCATCGTCCTCGTGGAATCCGATAAATGGTATCTATTTGTTTAAACCGATCATTAACTGTTTGCCAAACATCCAAATCCGTGTTCCGTATTTGTTTTTTGTTGTTGCGTGAAAGAGCAAGTAACAAACATCGTTCCTCATAACATGTGAATAAAGTTTTATGACAACACAAATTGGACAGAATATTTTTCAATTTACGCCGCTAATTAGTTTAGTTGACAGTTACGAGAGACATCAAAATAACAAGTCAATCTATTTCTTTAGCTATTTTAAAAATTAAAACAAATATAAATCACCATCTCAAGTTTCCCCCACATACAAAACTTGCAGAACAACAGTTTATTAACAAATCCTCGGCGAATGTCAGACTAAAATCAAGAAACATCAAAGAGGAGCTTATGTATCGAGTTACGGTGTGACTAAATGAAACGCGCCGCGGATCGGAGCGACTCTTGCGCACATCCGGTGTTCGCCCTTACAGCGCCCTCGGCCGTTAAAGACAGAGAAACGAGTGAATATCGTGTAAAATACATGAAGATACGTGAGATAAAATGTATCAGCAGATCAACGGAAAAAAGTTGCTTGTTGATTAATGTTTTCCTTGAATATTCTGCTGTTTACTGATTTAAATAAATCAAAATAATACTATACTGATTTAAATAAATAAAATAATTACTTGTACAACTTTTTGTTTTATCGGCCCTTTCTAATTTACTCATGTACCTATTTTACAGCGATAGGTTTTCCTAAATACAGACGTCTTCAGAGTTCCGTATATTAACAATTGGAAAGCATTTTAGACTGCACAAAAGTAATTCTATTATTATGAAGTTTATATTTTCCTTGTTTATCTATCTAATTACCACCATAAAATGAAAATATGATATGATCATAATGCGATATGCAAGCAATATGATTCATGTCGCTCATTCTTTCAAATCACTGAAAAGATTTTTATCAAAAATTGACACCAACTTGCTTTAACGCCTTCTTTGTGAAGAAAATCACACACTGGTCTGTTTTTACTGTACACAAAAAATAAACCCACTAACCGCATAGTCATGGCACCCATGGCGTTAAGCAAAGTATTAGCATGATTAAAGTGGCGTTATTAATAAGAAATTATATAAGCACTCACACATAGAAATATCGATACAATAGCAAAAAGCCTACGACAAAAACTAACAAAGTCACCGCCACACATTCAATAAATAAAAGCTACAAAAAGATCAAAGTAACAAACCGGAAAATTAATACAAAAAATCAGTAAAGCAAATCTGATAAGAAACCTACGAGGGAGCATGTAACCGTAGCGAGTACTATGCAAGATAAATAGGCAAGAAATCGAGAATGCAAGAGCGTAATCTCAGCACTGAAAGAAATTATAAGTGATGATGGAAAAAAAGTACTGGACGGTTACCGCATGCTTACAAAGGTCAGGCAAGATTTTGAACGGTAAAAGTCCCAGTACTCACGAAGATGAAGGAAAACATCGTGAGGAAACCGGCATGTCCTAGAACCAAAAAATTCGAAGACATGTGACATTTCTACCAACCCACACTGGACCCGCGTGGTGGATTATGGCCCACTCCCTCTCACAGAGAGGAGGCCTGTGTCGCATCAGTGGGAACATTATATTAATTAGAGTTTTTAAAATGAAAATATTCGAATGGAATTTTCCGGAATTTTTTATGGTTGTATTTGTAACTTACCTCTAAATATATTTTTGTTAAAATGAAATAAGAAATTAATGGAAACTTTTGAGGTTTCGATATTTCTGTATTACAGGGATAAAGTAACAAAACATAGTAAATATCCTGTAGGTTCAAAAATTTAAGAGATAAGAAACGAGAAAGCATTTATTTAATTACTACTACTATATAATAAAACTATTACATTATATAATCTAAAACTACTTACTTCTATTTTCAAAAATCGAAATTTGCACACTTGCTTCCAGGTATTGCATTTAATCTGCAATATAATATACATATATTTTTTCCAAATAATGGCTCCTGTTATAAAGTTCAGTTTGCGATAGCTAAAACGCTAGTCAGTCTATATCTTGAATCATGAAGCGCAGTATGTAGACTTGTAAAAATATTGTAGTATACAGGGTGAATTTTTCAACTGGGCGTGGATGGCTACTTTCGAAACTATGAGGAATATCGAAAAACGTTGAAAGGAGTCTCGAGGCCGATTTTGACGAAAACTAAAACTGCATCATAGGATTTTAGAAAAATCAAAAATCCTGTCCAGGAATCGAACCCGCTGATTTTGGAAAAAAAATCACACCCTGTATTATTACACCGTTCGATAGTGTTGCTAATAAGGATCAAATTCTGGGAAGTAATCATATACGGCAAACTTAAGGAAATGGCTGATTTTTATCAAATTGCTATTTTTCCATGTTGTTTGTTGTTTAACATCTACTGAGCCATAAATTATTCAAAATATAAAATTTCATTGTTTTCAATGTCTCACTGGATTTGACGTTTCAACAATCCCACTGTACTTAGCAATACGACATTATTGAGTTGAACTAAAAATAGCATTATTTTAAAGAAGAAACGGTAACTTATGTTTCAAATACAGTCTTGCCTTGAACATTAATCAGTTTTTTTGTAATTATACGTTTTCCTTAAGTTTGCCGTATATAATTACTTCCCAGAATTTGATCCTTATTAGCAACACTATCAAACGGTATAATAATACAGGGTGTGATTTTTTTTCTAAAATCAGCGGGTTCGATTCCTGACCAGGATTTTTGATTTTTCTAAAATCCAATGATGCAGTTTTAGTTTTCGTCAAAATCGGCCTCGAGACTCCTTTCAACGTTCTTCGATATTCCTCATAGTTTCGAAAGTAGCCATCCACGCCCAGTTGAAAAATTCACCTTGTATATAATACATAATTATGTGGTACCCCTATAAAAAAAAAACTTAATAAAAGATATTCAGCGTTTTTTTCTTCTAAAAATATTTTTATTACACAAGTGAGTATCGTCGTGATATAAGTAGAATAGTTCGTGATAAGGCACATTTTAAAAATAAGTGTAAATTAATACATAACAATTCACAATTTCGCACTATAATGCATGAGCATCGATGGTTCAGTGGTAGAATGCTCGCCTGCCACGCGGGCGGCCCGGGTTCGATTCCCGGTCGATGCAATATCTTTTTGCCTTTTCGTAATTTGTTTTTCGTTTTTTAGTATGAAATATTTTATTTCTCGAGCATTTATCTCTGAAAATAACATAAATTGTGAATAATAAAAATTTAGTTTTATTATTATCTCATTTTATATTTTTAGGGATGGTAGATATTATAGGATGTATAGTTTATACCTATTAGCTAGGTAAATTATATTATATGATATGTGAAAAGACATTTTTTTTAAATAGCCTTAGGAGTTACACTAGTCTCTTTGTTATCTTTACTCTTTGTGTAGAGTGAACGCTACAACAGACCTTTACAAAACACGATAGACTTAAAATCTCACATACGAAATACATACTTCACTTTCTTAGTTCTTTCTTCGCAAAATGAAAATTACCCGTATGCAATTTTTTTTTAGTTAATTATTTTCAGTGACGTAGCAAGACATGTAAAAATTCAACAGAGGTTCAATTTAACTAAAAATAATGGTAGTAGACTATTTCCTTTAAATTTTGTAGCAGTCGGTCTTTACGATAATAGTGACATCTTTGAGAAACCCTTCTCATTAGGGAACTATGCAAGTAAAACCTGTATGAAATTTACACACTCTCGTAAACAATGTTTCCAATTCAAGCTATTTTTATGCAAAAGTGACGTCATACTTGAATGAAAGACTAGCTTAATATAAACGCGTTTTTATCACCTAGTCTTCGCTGTGGCTGCTACTGAAACACGCCTTGGAAAAATCTAAAAACATTATAAAAAAAGCATTGTCAATATTGTAACAAATATTTTCTTTACCAACCTAACCAAACTTTTTATTGATAGTTAAGAAGGTACCAACATAATACAATTTACTAAGATTAAGTTCCACGCTTAAGGGATTTTTCTAGCTATTCTAATGAGAAGCAATAAAAAACATTTAACGGCCTTTTTATGAACACTTACGTTACTGGACGTCGTCGTCGGTTTCAGAACTGAACTAAGTATTTTAATAAATTATTACCCATTTTCTTAAGATTATTATACATTTTCACATAATTGCTAGTACAACTGATTTGCGTGAGAAAATTATTTTACTTGTTCATTAAATTGTAAATTAAAGATATAGATTTGTAAATTTAAATTAATGTCAGGCCACCCTGGGTTCTTCTACAGGACATTTTCGAAATGAGAATAATCTCGTTTTATTACTGGCAACTTTTGCATAGATATTATTCCATACTTATGTAAAACTGTACGCTTCATCTACATAAAATAGTTACTACAGTCCTTACAATGTTTTAGCGCATGGCATCTGTCTGCAACAGTGACAATATTGTCATAAATATAATTTTGACACTTCTTGACTGACGATTATGAATAGAATCCCACCATACATTGTTTTGGGAAAATTCGGGGCACCACATTTTTTAATGCTATTTTATGTGATGATGATGACATAGATACTGGCGCTGCGCCGCGTTAAAAGGAATACGATCATTGTTGGTTTGACAATGAGAGGGTTAAATAACTCGGAAATAACCGTACTCGGTATACAACACTCGATTTAGGATGTATTTAACAGGAAAACAGTGCCCTACACTAGGATTATTTTCTTCTGTATCGTGGATGTGTTTACCAACATTATGTTATTAACTCACATACATAAATATTCAACCTCAAAATAAATTAGTACTTGTTGATAGAAATGTTTACCATGCGGGAATCGAATACCCCATACGCAGCGTAGCAGACAATGAATGGCTCAGCCAGTTGCGACAGTTGCCTATCTAGTCGGTTAACACTTCTGTCCTTACCCACTGTACTCACCTACCTACTAGCCAAACACTCGACTAATGTAAACTTGCCTAAAAATTACTGAAATTATTTAACTTTCGATTCAAATTTTTTCAAGACGGTCAATATTTTGCAGTTGAAGTTATTTTCAAACTCATATTATTTTTACTTAAGTAGCAAACTTTCCGTCTACTATGATTTTGAAGTAAACAAACAATCTCCCAACTTTGCCTACTTAAATTTTCTTTTTTATAATTTATATTAATTTCTCGCCTCGTGTAACGGAAATTTTAGTGACTATGAGGTTATAAATACGTTTTATCGATACTCGAACGTACAAGTGAATCCGTATAATTATATAAATTCAGTACCCATAGCACGAGTTTTCAGTATTTGAGACGTAAAGTAAACGGGAACTTTGACAATTTCAAATTGTCAATTTTCAATTAAAAAATTAGTTCCTTCTTCGCACACCAGAGGCGCTGTTCCATTTTTTCATACAAGAACCGCTGTAAATACTGGAAAGTCGCTGTAAAGTTAAAGAGTGAAAAGTCGTGCTAGGGGTACTGATTGTATGTAAGTATAATTTTCATGCATTTGAAACTTACCGCTTTCAATGACTTATACGATGTTATATACTTCTTTTGAGCAGTTATGTAATGTAATTACATTGTTGTTCTTTTATGTGATTGATGGATTGCTTAAGAAAATAAGTAAAAGATACCTATAGGTAAATGATAAAATAAAAGTTTTTACTTTCGTACATCGAGCCTATACCTACTTTTTTATGTTTTCTTTTGATTTAAACTGTAAAATATTTCATATTCTGTTTATTCATAACATCCAGACATTTCATTTATATATCGGAGGCCAATATCCCAGCAATGGGCACAATAACATCTTATTTTACGTTCAGTCATTAAATAAAAATATACCTACTTAATTCAACAAAGGAACCTTTGACAATGGTTGAAAAGTAACATTTCACAAAAAAAAAACGTTTTGATGCTCGCCAACAAAATATAATCCAACAGATTATAAATCTTCCCTGAAAGTTTCGAGAGAAAGTGATGAAACAAACGAACAAACACTTTATCATTTGGAGTTTCTGTTTTAAACATGTCTTTGATATAAATCGTAATTCAGAAAGTTTTCCAATTCTCTAATGTGTTTGTTTTACTCGCAATGTTTTGCATTAACTTGAGTCTTTACTTAACTTGTGCAAGCTTTATTTTTCATATTTGAAACTCTGTGGGAGTATAAAAATATGAAAAATACGTTTTATTAATGTATAAGCCAGTTTTTTTATTCTTACCACACCGAAGAGTGTACAGACGCTTTTAATTTTCTTCATCATACACTAGGTATTAGGTAGGTATACATATACAGGTGAATTTTCTGACTGGGCGTGAATGGCCATTACGGATTTAGCCATCCACGCCCTTTTTGGAGCATTCACCCTCTATATCCGTGAAAACTATGGGAATTGATAGCAGAATAGAAAAAAAATAATGTGATAAGTCTGATTACCATTACAATATCGCTATGAAAGTCAATCCATATATCGAATAACTGAAATAAGCTGGACATTAAATAATCAATTTCGGTTGCAATCTTGATCCCGATCTTTGTCTGTAACCAATTAACGAACGAATTTGCTTATCCGATGTTAAAGGTCTTAGTAAGAAGCAGCTGTCAAAAAAAAACGGATCAGGTTTTTCTTTTTTTACGTGGTAAATTCATCAAATGAGACCTCCCACCCCGGGCAGCGCGGGAGGTACTGTCAGACTTGTACTGACTAAAATCAACGGTGTCCTTCAGTAGCCCTTTATGTTTCGGGGTCACGGTAATAAAAATAAGTCCCG
The DNA here is from genome assembly GCA_028554685.1 of Agrotis ipsilon. Classification (NCBI taxonomy): domain Eukaryota; kingdom Metazoa; phylum Arthropoda; class Insecta; order Lepidoptera; family Noctuidae; genus Agrotis; species Agrotis ipsilon. The sequence goes on from CM052968.1 coordinate 5,183,796, forward strand.
CGACCGATCGGGATTTGGATGGAGATAGAATATTAATATCGGGCATGATAAAATAAGAAGTGTTCAGGAAAGAGATCGGGATGTAAAGAGTGGTCAATTTCATACAGGTATTGTGTAGTCCATTATTATCTCTAGTTACTGCCGTTTCTATCAACACTCTTGCTGACATCCATTTACTGTCACATCAATTCAAAAGTATTTTTTTGTTTATTGTATCACTTGAAATATGGAAGAGCTCGTGGCTAAATAATTACAGACGCACAGGCCGATCTTCCGGGTTAAACCGCGCTTACCTAGGTTGGTCTGTGGATGGGTGACCATCTTTCATAGCGAGTTTCCTCCGTGCCTCGGAAAGCACGTGAAGCCGTTGGTCCCGGCTGTCATTTGTAGATCTTTGACAGACTTTACTGTTAGTCAGAAGCTCTAAAGTCTGACAACCAGTCTTACCATGGGGTATGGTATTACCCAGTTACTGGGTTGTGGAGGTCCGACAGGCAGTCGCTCCATGTAAAATACTGATATCCAGCTGAATCTGGTTTGACTGGAAGCCGACCCCAACATAGTTGGGAAAAGGCTAGGCAGATGATGATGATCACTTGAAGTATCTTCCGGCATTTTGTTGAAAAAATTATAACTACAATAAAAGTCCACTTCATTATCCAAATTACAAAACAATTTCACAAATCTCGAAAGAGAAAACTGTAGAAGTCATTGCTCCTCTCTTGTAAAATTCCATTCTTTAATATGAAATTCTCAAACATTGCTAAGTAGACAGAGTTGCCGACTTAACGTTAATTCTTCACTGAAATTGAAAGGCACGAACGAAATTAACATTATAAAGACACTTCGCTTACTTTTGTTTTCGACATGTCTCCTTGCTTCAGAATATGGTATTACGTTTGCAAGTTAATTTATGCTTCGGAAAGCGAACATCTTTTTCAGTTAAAGAAAAAGGTGAGATGTGTGATGAATTTTACCATCCAGTTGTTCCTTTATTGAAATAATGGCCTTCGTCCTCGGGCACTGTTTTAATGCACGCGTAGCATGGCGATTCTATCTCTATTCTACCAAGACAAGACAAAGTTATTTCATCGTTATTTCTATACAAATCGACTGTTTTTTTGCAAAAATATGACACCATCCGTACACTATTCAAGAAAAACACGTTTATTTTCTAAATTAAAAATATTTCTACGTTCAGTCATTTTGTCTTTTCTTCCGTCGACATACCCCTTTCTACGGCGCCATGCTACGCCTGCTGGTACTGTGTAGTTTAAGCGCGCGATTGAAGTACGAAAGCATAATTATATTTTTGAGGAACGAAATATTCAGCTGCGAGCAGAGTTCGAACCTGCGTCTTCTGGATAGATACTCCAGACGCCTTACCAATTAGGCCATCGCGACCACTAGGTACTACGCGACGCATGCGTTATTGCGTATAAAACATATAACTTTCGTCACTAAGTTCTGGTATCGCTTAGATATAGAACAGGGTTATGTGGCTCATCTTCAAGTGTTGTTAATGTCATAATTCCAGAACTAAGACTGTTAGCTTCTATTTTTCAACGTGTTCTCCTCCTTTAGTAAATTTTGCTCTTCGTGGACGTACACAATAATCTAAGCTATGTAATGGCAAATGCTGTGTTTACCTATCATAGGCCTGCATACCAGCACTTAGTTTATATTTTTGTTTTCTATTACTACAATGTATGTTTGGCTGTTGGTGTACCTTACATAAATAAATAAATAAGCTATGTATGTTTTTTATATTGGTAGGTCTAAGAATAATGTCCTAGGATCAGTATTTTTCAACTCCTAAACCCTTAATTCCCTTACAAAAAAAACACTTTAACACACAATCATCTTGCAGGTTTAGATCTCGGATTAGGCAAGAAAAGATACGGGATTTTAATTTAGTTATCGCGGTTCGCCCGAGTTGCTCACAAGAAGGCGACTAAACATGTCCTCAAATCAACTGACTACCAAATCAATTACTTTCCTTTTATTTCCGACATGTCACTAACTTAAGAATTATCTTACGTTACCCAACAATTAATTGTGTCAGCGTACGTCTTGTTAACTTATACTAATAAGGGGTAATTGCTACAATCTGACTGATTTAACGTCTGTAACGTTTTAATAAATTAAGCTTTAACACTCGATTTATATAAATCCAATGTTACAGAGAGTATTTAATGTTAACGTCGAGTGTACGGTATTGTGGAGATAAGTTTGGCACTTTATTTTCATGCAATCAACAAGATGGATGTCTGACTGATATTAGTTTACGCTCTGGCTTTGCTGTAGTGAATACTTGGGGTCTAAAACGGCCACTTAGCAATATCCCAAAGGATTAACTCCGTGAATAAATAGCCAATAATGTTGCTGGAAACGCTTAAAGTAACCATTTTAGACCCGCTGTAGCAGTTCAATACTTAAAGTGAGAAAATACAAACAGCGTCATGAAAATGTCTCCCCTTGAAAACATCTACGCTTTGGGGGGCGGCACTCCGGGAAGCGCACTCCGTGGAAGAAGAAATGGACCTAAAGGTGGTGAAGAAAACATATTGGACAGACTCCAGCATCGTGCTCTCATGGATCAAGGAGAGTGAAGGTTCACTTTGGATTTTAGTGACTACAAGTCTGACAATATGGGTGGAAGGACAATTGATGGTTTAATCAGGGTAAAAAAGAAGGGGTAATCACATCGTGACGCTGTACAAACAGCTTCACATCAAGCTATACAAAACTAGTATGTCTTGGTCTCGCTTCATACGATTTTCGAACACAATGAACGGTCAGCTAATACTGGTTTTGCATAGCTTGATGTGTAGCCGTATGTACAAATTAGTTGAATGTGTATTATGCATGGAAGTTTCTGTTTCTCAATAGCTACACTCCCACGCCGTTATTATGTACTTATTAATTAAATGTATTTAGTGTAAGATAATGTACATAAAGTACTATAATTATTAGTAGCTGATCGACATTGTTCAATATAAAGGGTGTCGTAGTTAAGATTATCCTCACAAAGAGACTAGAATTATCTATTTGCATCATGAATTGTAATTTAATTCCTTTGATTTGTAATAAATTCGCTTTTATACTATAAATGTGGTGGATTAGCCTTAATTTTGAAATTAAGGACATTTGTAATATTGATTTATGTTGGTACCCTTGGCTTATATTAGTATTACTAATGCGTAATTCCTTGCAAAAGCATATTTTCGTAAGCTTGTCAAAAAATCGAATTGAATGATTCTACATCTGATACTCCAAAACGACTAGGTAGTTGATGATAGATTAGGAAATGATGAATCCGGAAAGATAGTATGTCCGAAGGTAATGAATTTTTGACTCATTGTCTAGCAATTTATCTGTATGGACTGAATCTTCACTAGCCAGTTGCCAAAATAATTTGACGAAAGAAAGAACAGTTGGTTTTTTTCATCTGTCTTTTTCCTTGTTTCTACAGAGTAAATTTTAAACAGATAATGTACAGTCCATGCTCTATGTTTAGTTTAGTAAATAATATTATGTGGCCTACATAACTAGCCATATATTAAATAACAGATACAAAACAAATCATCTGAGCATCGTAAGTTAAAATTTCGCTTTCCACACTCGCTCAGCCTTGGTGTAAATATATACACCAAAAATCCTAAGTCCATTAGTTTATTTTACGACACCTAGATCATAAAAGCCACTTCGGCAAATATTCCTTTAAATAAGTTCGTGAGTCGTAAATAAAAATCTCATAAATGTCTGATATGTCATACTTTGAAGCTGTTTATTGCAATTTTTTGAGAATGGATGCTATTAAAATCAGTTACATTAAAGAAGAAAGGAGCCCTTTGTTTGTTTTCTGCCAAACGTTTCATCTTGACTTTAATCGTCATGAAAAAAAGTGATAAGAATTTGTTTTATTAACTCTGGAGCCTTCCTCTTGAATTTCGACACAGTTGAGCTCACAAAGCTTCAAGAAGTCACCGAAAAAACTGACGAAGTCTGATATCGAACGGGACCGCGGAATTGTTTTAAAAGGGCTCCACGGTCTTGTAACGTATAGGTTAACTGAAGGAACTCTTCTTAGTTGACCAGAGAGATGCCATTAAAAAAAAAACGGTGTGGATTTTATTTAATCATGTCTGACTGCCCTACTTTACCACAAGAGAAGGACTTATTACATGATTTTCCAATCCAAGAAAAAGACAACATCATCAGCTGAAATCGTAGAGGAGATTGTTGATGCCATTTTAATACTGAAGTACAAGTGTTATTATTTCATTTGAAAACAAAAACAATCAGAAATGTACACAGCAAATGAAACAATAACATCTCCCTGCTTTAGTTGGAAACCTTTCCCAAATATTTACGTTGAGTTTATTTGTTCACAGATACAGTGTTATCCTGACGATATCTACAAACGCTTCCGACGGATTTGCTTTGATAAACGGTGAGTTTTACATTTCCTTTCAGTACCCTCAGCACGAGTTTTCAGTATTTAAGACGTAAACTGGAACTTTGACAATTTTAAAGTGACAATTTTCAAGGAAAAAAATAGTTCCTTCTTCACACACCAGTGGCGCGATTTTTTCATACAAGAAACGCTGTAAATACTGGAAAGATGTTGTAAAGTAAAAGAGTGTAAACTCGTGCTAGGGATACTGAATTTAAAATAATTTTCATAGATTCATATAGAAAACAGTAGCTAGTGGAAAAGGGTTCCGTTCCGATAAGAGTTCCGTTATGTCCTAACTTGGTTGGCCAGTTGGCCGTCTGCCTGTCATAAGGACGCGTTGCAGTATCTACTTGAAATTGAAACTAAATAATGACTTATAAGTTCCATGGACAACCTTAACATCAAGCTTCTTAGTCAATGCCATTTATATACTCGTTCAGTAATCGAGGGTACTTGACGGTGAACTAGGAGAAAGATCCTACAGCAGCCAGAGCATAAGTAAAGGAAAGATCCCAAAATACACAGCAAAAATAACTTATTTGACTGGCCTGTTGGTGTAGTGGTTAGTGACCCTGACTGCTATGCCGGGGGTCGTGGGTTCGATTCCCACCCAGGACAAATGTTTGCGTGATGAGCATGATCATTTGTTCTGTGTCTGGGTGTAATTTATCTATAATATGTATGTATTTAGAAATATATAAGTATGTTTATCAGTTGTCTAGTACCCATAACACAAGCTCTGCTTAGCTTGGGACTAGATGGCGTTGTGTGATAGCTGTGAAAATATTATTATTATATTTTCTTTTATTCATCTTAATACCCTATAGATTACATTTTTAAATATTTTTACAAAAAAGAAATAAAAAACATTTAAAAATATAAAAAATAGTAATCCACCAGTACCGGGAACAGGGTCCGGGCTACCGGCGGTCAGGGCCCCTGAGAGAGGAACCTCCTAACAATACGCGCCGTGTCCATGAGTACAGCTTTCTGAATCAAGCGCTTGATCCAGCCACCCAGCGAGAGCCTCCTTAGGTGTTGGTCGAGGCTCTTGGCAATTAAGCCATTGGCAGATACGACTATCGGCACAATAACTGCCGTATTCACATCCCACATGTCAACAACCTCGCGAGCCAGATCAAGATACTTGAATTGTTTATCTTTTTCCGCTTTCACGAGGTTTTCGTCATGTGGGACGGTTATATCAACAATTATTGCGCGACGCTCCGGTCGATCTATCACCACAATGTCAGGCTTATTAGCAACAATAGTCCTGTCAGTGATGATAGGTCGATCCCAATACAACGAGATATTGCCATTTTCGAGAACTGGGTCGGGCGCATACCTATAGTACGGCACTTCCGATTCCACAAGGTTGTACTTCAAAGCAAGTTGCTGGTGGATAATCCTGGCAACGAGGTTGTGTCTATGCAAATATTCGCCGTTAGCCAGACGAGAACACCCAGAAATAATGTGTCGGATCGATTCTCCCGGACGGTGGCATGCCCGACATATGTCAACCGTACCATCCTTCACAATGTATTTTCGGTAGTTATTCGTCATCATAACTTCATCCATTATTGCACAGACAAAACCTTCGGTTTCCCCAAAAAGGTCACCAAAACGCAGCCAGGATACGGACGCTAAAAAGTCGACATCGGGTCCATGTAGTGTTCGGTAATAGCGTCCATGAAGCTCCTTGCTCTGCCATACCTCCTTACGATCATTAGTGTCTAGTACTCTAGGTTTGCGCCAGTTCTCGTTAGCCAAGGAGAGCGGGGTAAGACCTTTGTCCACTGTGACCACATCTCGGTGCATCCCCACATCGGTTTCCAGAAAATATTCCCTGAGACTGCATACCTCACGGTTGTGCAGGGTCTTAGCATTTAAGAAGCCACGACCCCCACACTTCCGCGGGATATACAGCCTCATCACCGACGACCGTGGGTGATGCATCCGATTTGCAGTCAGCAGTGAACGGACTCTCCTATCCAGGGCGTCGAGTTCCGTCTGGGTCCATTTGAGTATGCCGAAAGAATACATCAACACCGGCATGACCCAACCGTTGAAAGCGCGCACCTTATTGCCACCTGATAAAAGACTGTTTAGTACTTTATTCAGGCGGCCAAAGAAGCGCTCCCTCAACGATTGCTTCATGTCAGCATTATTGATGCCTAATGCTTCCGACATACCCAAATATTTGTAGGTCTCTGTTGAAGAGAGGGATCTAAGGTGTATGGAATCCGAGAGTTCAGTTCCCTCTGATTCCATAATCTCCCCTCGCTTCACATGCATTACTGCACATTTGTCCACACCAAATTCCATCCTGATGGCGCTACTGAAAGTTTCTGTTACCTTCAGTAGCTTCATAAGTTGCAAGTTGTTGGGGGCAAAGAGTTTCAGATCATCCATGTAAAGAAGGTGAGATATGACCTGACCACCTCTCTTCAACCGATATCCTAGCCCCGAACCCTCCAGCAATGTGCTGAGCGGGTTCAAGGCCAGACAAAACCACAAAGGACTCAGACTGTCACCCTGGAATATGCCGCGCTCAATCCTTATCGGTTCGCTAGTTCTCTGGATATACCGACATCCTGGATAGAGAAGGACCGTTCTCCATTGCTGCATACATGACATCAGGAAAGTGCACAGAGTTGCATCAACTTTGTACAACTCCAGCACCCTCATGAGCCATGTATGTGGCACAGAGTCATAGGCCTTCTTGTAGTCTATCCAACATGTCGACAGATCCTTTCGGGAACGGCGAACCTGTTGACTAATGGCCATATCAATGAGGAGTAGCTCCTTAGTACCGCGGGACCCATTCTTACATCCATTTTGAGAGGCAGACATGATAGAGTTTTCATAAATGTGTTTGCTAATCTTAGTTCTCAAAATGGATGTAAGAACTTTATAGAGTGTGGGAAGACACGTTATTGGTCTATAATTTTTGGGTTCCGCAGTACTACCCGTTTTATGGAGCAGGTGGGTTATTCCTGTCATCAGGAACTCGGGTAGCGATCCTGACTCTATGGCCGACTGGAAAAGAGTTGCCAAACGAGCGTGCGATTTTTTAAACCATTTAATCCAGAAGTTGTGCAGCCCATCCGGCCCTGGAGCTTTCCAGTTCGGCAACAGATGGACTGCACAAGCTACGTCTTGGGGGCTGATGGTGATAGCCCCCATTTCTGGTATGTGATCACACGCTCGTTCAACATCCCGGATCCAATCACCCTCAGTGTGACTGACAGGCACCGACCAGATGCTGCGCCAGAATGAACTCATGGCGTCATCATCCGGCAGGGGCGTGTCAGCCAAACCTTGGTCCGGTCGCTCCCAAGCCCTATAGACCCACCTTTCATCGCTTTGGAATGTGCGATTCAAAGTGTACCGCTCCACTCGTCGCTTGTACCGACGAATACGGTTCGCCCATGCACAAATCTTCTGCTTCAGGAAGTCGATACGTTCTGTGACGCGGGCCAAATAATCACGAGGATCGATATCGATTCCCGAGAACGCCCCGCCTCACAAAACGCATCACTCTAGGACGAGTATTACCCTCCCTGAAGCAGTGCAATTTGCCGATGAGTGCTCTAGCCTCACCGATACGCCGCTCAATCCTGCACTGCCAAGCTGGAGCTGCTGGTTTTGGTCGCGTAGCTCTGTCACTGTCAGGAAATTTGACTTGAGCTACACGACATGCTGCTACAGCTGCACAGTACAAGATCGAGTGGGCATCGGCAAGATCCTTACTACTGTCAAAACAGTTTGACAGTTCCGAGTCTAGAGCACACATAAGCGCCTTGTTTTTATTGTGCATAGGCAAACGAGGTAAACGTGGTCTAAGTTCCGGTGGTACGGAGCGGAACTCCCGAAACGCACTCTCCAAAGCGCTCCTCAATTGTGCGTTGCATTGGGTACTCACGGATATAACTTCGCTATGATCCTCTTCACAATCACGATCGGGTTGCGGTGGCATACTGGAAGAACTTTGTTGCTGCACCGCGATCAATGGCGAAGCAGGAATAACTCGGTTACTCCGTGAATCCGAGCGTAGTCGATCAAGTACGGTGTCATCCAGCATACAGTTACGCTGAATGACCCGCACCTGATCCGAAAGTCGTTGCGCCGACACGCTGATACCTGGCTCAAGCACCTGAAACAGAGAGAGCATCCGACCACGGTACGCAGTCAAGCTGCTTCCCCCCTCAGTAGCCCCATAATATGCGCGCATGACGTTTTCATTCATGGACTGGGTCCATCGCATGCGCGACACATTTCCACCGGCAGCGGGGACCCTATTCGGGGCCTGTTGGCCTCGAGATCCCAAGCTCGCTGGTGGCCGTCCTCTTCCTCGTCGTCGTGGTGGTGGTGGTGTCGACGGCGGGGAGAAAAACTCGTCGCTCGAGCTCGACGCAACTGCAGCGACCGGAGACACAGCGCTCTCGGCTGAGGCGCGTGCCGGCGGCTGCGAGGCGGAGCTCGGCGACGAGCCCGGAGATGGAAGGTGTGCTTTAAGTCGCTGTGTCCTGCTTCTAGTCAGCATTTAGATTCGTAATTTTTGACATTTCAAATTCTATTTCTTGTTGTTTCTATTTGTATTTTCATATCAGAATTTTCGTTGTTATATTTTTAGTTTAAACTTGAATTTATTGTAGTTAATAACATATTTTTGCGCAGTAATGAGTACATTTTAAATAATTATTTTCTTTGAAAAATTGGAAAATATAAAATTACGTCTGTCCCACCCTCCAATAGCAACATGTCATACGTCATTGGATAGGTATTTTTAAGCTGAGCAAAACATATTATGGCACCAAGTCTGAAATATGAGTTCGTTCTGAGATATGTTTGATTGAATATGGCATTTTAGGATATAAGGAAATAATGTTTTTTTCGTAACATATTACATTTTAGTGCAGAGGACGAGGAGGAGAACCTCGGTTCTAAATAATAACAGCCCACAGGTCGATCTTCTATGTCAAGCCGCGCTTGCCGAGCTCGGTTTATGGATGGGTGACCATCTATCCGAGATTTCTACTTGCCCCAGAAAGAACATAAAAGCCTTTGATTGCGGCTGTCATCAGTAGATCTTTGACAGTCGTTACCAACAAAAAAAAAGTATATTCTTCCTTCTATAGAAGCTCGCTTTGTCGTTAACCACCTCCACTATGGAGATTGTTAACGGCAGGTTGAAGAGCGATTTTAAGCTCCAAATATATTTCAACAATGCATCAATGCCTTGTCGCATTCAGTCACTACACATAAGAGCTAGAAGGGTTTTTTACATGGTAAAATCATACAAGACCTAGTAGGTACATACAATCACTAAGACATACTATTTCACACCAACTGTATTCAAAGCTATTGTACCTGCAAGATCCGACGTTGTTCTGAAGGCACCTGTGCGAATCTTTTGTGTCAATACTTTGGTACCTAGGATGATGCCATACCGTATGTCAGGGGATCTGGAGGCGAAAGCCTTCCAACACTATAAGTGGGGTGTGGAGTGGAGGCGCAAGGGCGAGGTGTATCTCCGCTACCTCTGACAAGTCGAGGCGCTGCGGGAAGAGCTTCGGCGTAATCTCATGGGGTATGGAGGGTACCACTGTCGTAGCCGAGATTTGGCAACGCCGCAACCGTGGCGTTAAAACCCTTGTTTGAGGAGTGACGCAAGTCCACACCAGATGTTTCAGGAGGTTCCTGTATCGAATTGTGCGGTAAGAAACAGGTATGCCTGGGTGTAACCATTGCGAAAATCGCCCGGAGGTGCACACGATCGACCATGCTGTGAAGGTATGCATAGCTTGGGCCGCACGACTGCGGAGCCAGACGCAACCGTTTATTAAGACGTAATCACCTCCTCCTGCTCCTTCTAAGCAGTGATGCTATCGAAGGAGGAGGCGGAATACGTAAAGGAGAGGACAGCCTCCATCTCACGACACAAACGCTGCGGGAGACGCCTACGGTATTGCACGTCGCGAGGCGATTTTTGAACTACAGTACTCGAGCGCATGAGGACGGTGAGTAAAGGATGACCCGCCGTCATGGACCATGCTCGGGTCAACTGCGCGTCGTGCTCCATGCGAGCCTTAAAGAGTTATCAGCAATCTGACGGTAATCAAACGCCTGCCGCGGTCGCGAGACTGTCTAACGATGACTGTCGAAACGTAAAGGGCTATTGAAGGATACCGTGCATTTTAGTTAGTCCATGTCTGGAAGTCCTGGGCAGTAACGGGATGACTCATTCGATGATTTTATCATGTAAAAAAACCTTCTAGCTCTTATGTGTAGTGATTGAACGGGACAAGACTTTGACGCATTGTTGAAATATCTTTGGAGTAAAAGCTTAAAATCGCTCATCCTTTAAAGCTTAAAAAGCGAGCTTTTACTTTTTTTTAGTTGGTAACGCCTGTCAAACATCTTCAAATGACAGTCGTAATCAACGGCTTTTATGTGCTTTCTGAGGCACGGAGAAACCTCGGATAGATGGTCACCCATCCATAAACCGATCTCGGCAAGCGCGGCTTGACATAGAAGATCGACCTGTGCGGCTGGCATTATTTAGAACTGAGGTTCTCCTCCTCTTCCTGCACTAAAATGTAATATGTTACGAAAGAAAACATTATTTCCTTATATCTTAAACTACCATATTCAATCAAACATATCTCAGAACGAACTCATATTTCAGACTTGGTGCCATAATAGGTTTTACTCAGCTTAAAAATACCTATCCAATGACGTATGACACGTTGCTATTGGGGGGTGGGACCAAATTTCATAGAAGGCCTGGCATCATCCTTACTATTATCTATGGAACCCTTTTGAGTGTGGCCCGATACGCACTACATAGATTTGTTTTTTGTTTTGTGACGCTTGTTTTTCATCAAACATAGAAGTAATATTATGAAGTGTGGTGTGTCTATACAACACACGTCACAGCCTAGACAAATTGGTTTTAAAATGATTGATATACTGTCACATTTTGCTGAAAGCCATTTAGAATTCTATTACTCTGTGTTAAGGAATAGTACCTGTCTATGTTTTTGAAGTATTAACTGGTTGTTAATGAGATAGAGTATTCGTGGTTTATTTTAATCTCATCTGTGAGAAGTTTAAGATCTATAAAATGAACGAAAACTTGCTACGATATTAGGTGTATTTTTGGTACTAAAATATTGTATAAAATGCGTACGTATTCAATAACGTGCGGTTTTGACATTTATCAATGTAGAAATAAAGAACAACACAGTTGACCGCTCAGTGCGGCGCTGGTTTTACCTAGGGTCAGAGGCGGATTATCCTTAAGGCAAACTAGGCATCTGCCTAGGGGCGCGAAGGTACAAAGGGGGGCGCGGGCGGAATTGTAAAATAAAGAAAAAATTTACAATATAGCATAAAATTAATTGTGTCAATATGTAAGTCACCACTTAGACAATGAAACTATTATTTTTGCATACAATCCCAATTCGCTTCAATTTATAACAAAATATAAATTATACGATGGGACTGACTAAAACTTACGCCTACAAACAACTTTTTCGATCATGATCTCTGATTGAAGTTGGAAAGATACGACTGCAATGTTCGTCGCGTCGACTGCCAGTCTTACCCAGTGGCGTATTTACCCTTAGGCCAAGAGTGGCGCAAGCCGCACCAAGTTCTTATCTTCGAAGAAATTTAAAAAAATCTACCTAGGTCATAAAAAAAATCTACTAAAACCTAAGCAACTTACATTAACCAAGCTTGCTCTTCAAAAAAGATTTCAAATTGATCTCGTTTTTAGATTAAGACTTGTCTTGAAGTACGGAAACGTTTAACGAAATGAAAATTTGGCTTCTTCTTTTCCAAAAAGCTAAAAAATTTCGCGCTCGCTACAAGAGTGTCTTCAAATTGATTTTGCTTTTAGATTTAAACTTTTGAAGGACGGAAATGTTTAACGAAATGAAAATGAGAATTTGGTTTTCCTACTATTCACAAAAAACCAAAAAAAATTCGCGCTCGCTACGCTCGCGCTTTTAGGGTTGTCTTCTACAAGGTGGTGTGGGTGTGAAGTTTGAGTAGCACTTAATTGTTTTTTTTTTGTGTTTAGTTCCGGGCTTTACAGGTCCAGAGCGCTCAATTTTAAAATACGCCACTGGTCTTACCTAAGGCTTTAAAATATTGTAAACCGAATTCGTAAGATCTGTTCGACAGATATCGATCTCATGTAAACTGATGCTCTTTTTTTCTTGGCCCCCATCTCACCGCATTTTCCTAAGGTACATCGGTTTTGGTCAAACTATAGTATCTACGTGTTATCTTTAACATAGGGGCGCCGATGAGATGCTTGCCTACAGCGCTCTCAACGTTTAATCCGCCACTGCCTAGGGTTGTGTCAACTCAATATATTAGTGACAAAATATTTCGTGTACCTATGAAAATGTTATGTAAAGAATTGATTCGTGGTAACAACGTCAAGAATTTTGGCACATTTTGTTTACTTGATCTGACTCTCACTATAATGTCCTGTAAAGACTTTAGTACCATTAATGTGCCAATAGCTATAGTTTCTGTAAAACAAAGTAGTTTAGTGCCACATTAATAATAACCTAATCCTATTATTTATTTTTTAAAAGACCAATGTTTCTCTCTGTAATCGTTTCTCAATCCTATTGATTAATAAAGTCAGTCCCTCATCAGTCCGAGGATCGTACTCAACTTCGGAGTTGCATTTGGAGTGGATGATCCGCTTCCACTGGTTACAAACGCCCAAAACCAAAAACTTAAGCAGTTATAGTAAATAATAGTAATAGTATTTAACGAATAATAGTCAAAAACAAACCACGTCATACCCAAACTTACAATTTCAAACGGCAGATGAAGTTCAGCACAGCCCTGACTTTAACTTACAGGAGGACGGCGCAAGGGCGAGTAATGTCAGACAGTTGATTCACCCGGGCCTTTACTACACTAATTGCTAATTAATCACAATGCTCCCGGGACTAGAGGCGGTGACGGCCCGTGATATGATGGAAGGATTCAGTCCCAAAGTATTTGTTGAGAGAGATAATTACTTTTTCTGCTCTTGTGTTGACAGTGACACGAGGTTCAAGAAAATAACATGTGTCTGTTGATGTTGATGTTAGTCTGTATGGTAGCGTCTGGCGGATCTAATAACGGTCATTTAGCAATATTCCTAATAATGAACATCGTGAATGAATGATAGAAGAATAGCCAATGATGTTGCTGGATTTGGCGGAGTGAATTTTAGACCAGCTGATCGTTAAAAACGGGGACGGAAAATATTAGGAACCTCGAAAACTCGCTAGCATAGGTATCTATCTTAGAACAACGACAAATCGAAGATATGTGTTACCTACATACACTTCTATTGGGCTCATGTGATGGATTTAGACCCCTTTTACAAAGGAGAAACGTGTGTCTCAGTAGTGGAAACATTTTGTGCTGATTACGCGAACAGGTTAACAATTTAAGGATAGTCACTTGTGGAAAGTGATGGAGTCTTCTCATAGTTGAGGCAACACTATATGGATTTAACTAGAATAGCATAGATCATCCAAGAGCAATTCCTCTCACAAAAATGCTGTTGGAGGCCTTTGATGGCAGTTAATGTCTTAATACATTCTTCTGTAGCATTGCCATAAGCAGGTGAAATGGCAAAACGCACTTAGCACTGTGAAAACCGCTTATTTAGTGCCCGAATTATATCTCGCCATATAAGTATTCCACTTCCAAATGAATGATGATGATTGATGACAACACATACGTCATATCCATACCAATTTGAGACCATTACGATTGAAGTACAAAAAACTGAATAATAAGTTATTTGCTTGTCATCCTGTTGGGGTAATATGGTAATTGAAGAAGTTTAAGTTTTTTTTTGTTTTTTCGTGGTAAATTATAAAATGAGTCCTCCCAACCCGGGCAGGGCGGGAGGGACTGTCAGACTTGTACTGACTAAAATTCAGTCCTTCGGTAGCCCTTTGAGTACCGGAGTCGCGGTAAAGGTATGTCCCGTCATTATGCTGACGCTCTTTGGGGCGCGCGTTTAACACAACGCGCTTTCGACCCGGGCATGGTCCATGGTCGGACAACGAGTTGCCCTTTACTCGCCGCCCGTCGCTCAGTTTAAGTTGATCATGTCGGTGTCTCTACTTCATGTTTGAGAAGACATGTGAAGATATGTGGTAGGAAATTCGGTTTACCTTTGATATTAGTGTTTACCATGTCTGGTGTTAAAGTACAACTCTACACGAGACTTTGATATCGTAATGTTTGTGTGTATGATTTAATGTGATCAAACATAGATAAGGTTGGTATGCGTAACGTAATCCTTTCGGTAGCGAATACACGAACAAACAACTCATAGAACCTAAGTATATTATGTACTACTACCTTATAAATAATACCTAGCGTACCTAACTATAGTAGTAACTCTAATTTACTACTTTATAGTTACGACAACTCTACAAGATAGGCTGTGAACAAAGACAAAAAAAGTAAACAAAAAGAAAAAACAAAATGGCCGACACTAAAGCGGCGAGCACACAGTTAACACTCGCGTTTTGACAGCGACATTTTTCATGCGTGCACCGAGACGCGCGGCAAGCGAGCGGGCGCGAACGCGTCAAGGTCATATGTGACGTCATCCCCAGCGCACAATGACCTCCCGAAAACGAGGCAGTGATGGCCGCCGCGCGATTCGATGCCTCGATGACACTTGTCGAGTAATTTTGTTGACATTACGAAAAATTCTGTGTTGGTATAGTAACAGGGTTGATTCGCTACAAAGTTGGTTTAGGCTTACAAATAATAGATTCACTCTCGCGGAAAACCTTTTACAACTATTTTTAGTAATTTTAATGGCAATGTTAACAAAATTCATGTGGTTGCTGTCGTAATGAAATAATCTTGTTTGTTCAAACATTGGACGTGTTAAATATTTTTTCTAGTTATTCATTTGTGTGTCTAGTGATAAATGTATTGGTACGTATTTTTTAGTCTGTGTTACCGCTTTATTTCATTTTTTCTTAAAATAATATCAGAGAGATTTTTAGGTGTTACGTTACTTTTAATTAAAGTAAAAAAACACGCAACTCCGAACTTTCGCTTAGTTGCTCAAAAATAAAGGCATTGTCACATTGGGAATAGGGTTGTCATAAGTCAGATTAATACTAAGATTAATTGTCAAAAATGTATTAAATAGTTTATCTATGTATAGGCATATAATATCACGGTACCAACCAATAGGAGCCGAGCAGCGGGGGTGAACAGCAAATTAATTATAAAAGGATTTGAAATTAAACGGTATCGACAACGCAAATGTATGCACTAACCTTCGTGACAGTGCTGAATTAAAACGTAAATTATAATTGGTAAAATAAATTAATTTGTGACGTATTCATTCAACTGTGATTATTGTTTTTAGCGTATCTGTGTAACAAAGCGTACAGTTTGCATAATAATTAGTTTATTTAAAGATATCTACCCTGTGTTAAGCTGACTTTCTCAAAATAATATTTTTATTTTAGTACTGAGTTTAAGCCCTAAAAAAGTTAAGTATTTTGAATATATGTGAACATAATAATAATACTCCTACGAATACTTGTAACTAAATTACATACACAAAACTACAGGAAGTTGCAGTTATTTTTTTTTTTGTACGAAAGTCATATAATTATTCCACGCCACATTATTGTTGAATTTTTTATCAAGTTATAAATATTTAATATTTAAAACAAACCACATTTTAAATTATATTTTCGTGTTTTTATTTTCCCGAATATCAGGTGGAAGTAAGGTTCCATACCACACAAAACACAGGAAAAATAAACCCCAGGGATTTACATCGTACCTAAAGTACGATTTTTAATTGTAGTCAGTAAAATGACAGTAAAATGACATTTTTTCTCTATAGAAGTGTACTAAATTTCATAGTATCAGTGACAGTTGCACTTGTCATTTTACTGACTACAATTAAAAATCATACTATATAACTTTATCTGACGATAGTTCAGAAGACGAATGACGCTCAAAAACCTGAATATTTCGAACAAGCTTCATTTGTCAAAACCCTATGACAGAATTGCAAGAAAATGATAAATATCTCAAAAAGATGCAGTTTTTGAACATCAGCCAAAACTTTTGGGTTGAATTTTTCGTGTAAAAAACCTGAAAAGCAATCCACTATGTCGTGTCAAATAAAACTTGTTTTGGTAAAAACAGAGTAATGTAATTACATTTGGGACATTTCTTTATTTGTCCTTTCTGCTCATTCAGCTTAAAAACTCCGACGTATTTTTTCTTACTCTTCAATAATGTTTGGCCTTTTATCATATTATTTCTTTCTTTTGGTCAGAATATAAAGGGATAAAGGGCTATTTGCGTTATTTTATTTATTACTGCACTTACCGATTTCCTCTCATTACCAGTTTGTGTGAAGGTGATAAATTATTGCGTGTACATACATGCTGTTCGTGCTGAAACAAATGACTGTCGTGGATCTTTTTTTACATTCATTTGTTTACCCCTAACTAACCTGTCAGACTGTCACCTTTTTTCCTGTAATTATGAGTGGATGTAGGGACAATGTTTAAACAAATAGAACAGCTGTTTTCCTACCTCATCGTACTAATTGCAAGAACTATTATCTGGAGAACGGTGTGAAAAGAATTTAGTAGAACAAGCTGTTATTTGTCAACGGTGTTCTTTAAGGCATTAGTGTGAAGTTATTTTTAAACTTAAGTTATAACTTTTCACTTAGAAGTGAGACAAAGGAACACCCAACCACTTGTGAGGTTATCACGACAAATGGAAATCTATTATAGCACCTGCCGTAAGGAGAGTGTGAAAATTAAGCAGTTACAAAATATACTTCAAATAAGAAATACGTAGACGCTGAAAAAACTGAAATTGGTTTTTACCATGTTTGTTTAGTAGAAGAGGAAGGCTAAAGAAAAGATTGATGTATTGTGTATATGAAATAATGAGGCTGTGGTGTCTGATAAGGGAGAAAAGAGTAGGTACTTACTATTGGATAAGCAGAGAGGAAACTTATGATATATTTAATTTGCTACATTTCAAATGAACTATAAAGTCAACGGTGAATTGGTTTCAACATCAAACTTGTCTGATTAAGGTAGCTACTAGCTACTATTTACTAATGGCATGGTATGTCTAATATGTATTGATGGTTTACATAACTACATTTTATAAGGTATAAGGGCGA
The DNA here is from genome assembly GCA_028554685.1 of Agrotis ipsilon. Classification (NCBI taxonomy): domain Eukaryota; kingdom Metazoa; phylum Arthropoda; class Insecta; order Lepidoptera; family Noctuidae; genus Agrotis; species Agrotis ipsilon. Next base: position 5,201,492 of record CM052968.1, read on the forward strand.
GGCGATTGCCAGCGGTACCAAATTCAGAAACAGTACTGAATGTAGTTGAGAAAATTTCAAATTTTGATCTAATGAAGACCACAGGATCGCACTGCTGGTTACAAGCCGCTTCCGACCTGTCCTATTGAAAGTCCATAGGCCTGTTTTCAGCAGTGGACGTCCTACAGCTGTATGACAATGATGATGATCAGTATCCAATAAAGCTTTGCACAGCTTTATTGGATACTGTCAAAATTGAAACGAAAACAAATACTGATAAAGCTTTGCACGGCTTGGGAATCGAAGCCAAGATTGTATGCTCAGCAAGCTGCAGCAGCTGTTGCTCAGCAGCGTTTGAAACCACTGATGCAACGAAGCAGTTTAATATGCCCCTCTTATGAAATAGGAGAAGGGGGTGCAAGATGGGATCCTTAACGTTTAAGGAGAAATATAACTGACAATATTTGCGTCATGGGATCTGGTTTATTTTAATAATTTTCCTTGGCAATCAGTCTTTTGTATTTAAGGTTCTTTACGACTTAAGCCAATTCAAGGTTTAAACTATTAAAGCTGACGTGGGGTCTACGATACGTCTAATATCTATGTTACACAGAGAACTCCCTACACACCCTGGTTAAGCAAATATTATGCTAACACGTAATAAAGGCCAAGCTTCCACATACACATAATATTTACATGGTGTCAAATATTCCGTGCTAATAGAAGCGAAATATAATTTATTATATGATTTTATTACGTAAAAGTTTTAAAAGCTCTACTTCTCTCGTTTGTTAGATTTCATGAAACGAATCTGGTGTTCGTTTCAGTTTCTTTTTACAGTTTTCAAAGTGTTCAGGAATGCTTTTCTTAATGAAAAGATTCATGTTTATAAAGTAAGTAGTTTACTGTAAAAAAAAATTAACCAACATACGTTAGGTCAGCACTATTACCTACACAATTTTCTCCGTGAGAAGTAATTCTGGTCTCTCAGACCGTGCTAAGTTTTACACCCAGGTCTTAAACACGTACTTAAAATATCCCTGTGTACTTCAGAAGGTAGATTGTGTAAATTGAGTGCTTAAGAAAATGACTCCGTATCGTGGTCGTAGGCGATGATCTAAATGGCCTGCCATTATTTGTGCATTGGCCCTAACTCATTACGGCTATTTGTAGCCTAAAGCAATGCCAATAATAATGGCAACACGGACCCTTTTATTATGATATATAATTTCTGATCACTTCTTGTGTTTTCAGATTCGCACCAAAGACAATAAATGTAAATAATTTTCTCGTCAGGACAGTCTAAAAGTTACTTCTTTGAAAGATTAAACAGAGAGGTACACTGCTGCACCCAAATTTCGTCAGTTATTTTTAAGTCTCATAGAAGCAAACCAAATCTAAATTCTATGGACTTAAAAATTTAAACAAAAACAGAATTACATTGCTCTACTTGGGAATCAAACTCTGGACCTCATAGATATTTTTTTTGGTTTGTTCCCTTACCTTGGTTCCTCACTTCGGAGGGTAGGTCTCATAGACCTCAGTCCAATAAATAGTCTAGCTTAATGGGTCTCGTAGACTTATAAGTAACCACAGTCACTACTAATAAATAAGACATTATTTAAAAAGATAATGCTTTAATGAAAACTTCGCAAATAACTTTCGCAGCTTTGCAAAGTACTTAGTTCTCCGATAAGATTTAATTACGGTTACTTGAACGAGAATTTTAAAACTTCAAAGGAATAAAAATGATAAAAAAATGTTTTTGTTAATATTTTGAAGGACTAGGTGATTACAATTTTTAAAATGGAGCAGAATACGAGTAGAGTAGAGTAGGTATCCTTTAGTAATCTGTGAACACAAAACAGTAAGTTTTATAATTTGGTTATAGAGGAAATATTACTTCAGGATCGTTTTTTGTAGTAAATAATTTATACATGGTCGCGGGACTCCGTGACCCCGGAACATAAAGGGCTATTGAAGGACACCGTGGATTTTAGTCAGTACAAGTCTGACAGTCCCTCCCGCCCTGCCCGGGGTGGGAGGCCTCATCTCATTTTACAGGCCTCATTTTACCACGATAAAAAAAAAATACATTGACTGAATCTACATTCATTCTGTAATATTGTTCCCACTGATGGTACACAACGAACGCCTTAGTGGGAAGGAGTGGGTCACCCCATGCGGAACGAAAACTCAGTGTGGAATAGTGGATATTGCAAGATGGTGGATGCGAGTTTTGAACCATAAAGGTGATGATTTTTCACACATATGAAAACATTTTTTAGTAATTTATAAGCTTTCATTGGACTTAATCTTCTGCCAAGTCCCGTATTTTATTTTATAGCCTCATTATGAGGATTCATTAAACGTTTTAAGAAAATATCGTCTGTAAAAAGATATTAAAAAGCCATATGGCTCGATAAGTCCAGATTACAATTTTATTATTCTTGTCAAGTACACTGGTCTTTGTTAGAATTTAAAAGGAATCTTTAAGAGGAGCTTTTGATATACTTAGGAGCTACTAAATGATGACTTTTCAATTTCAGTTTTTATTACTCATTCAGACGCTTAATCATGTAAATTGGAAAGGATTGGAGGATGTATCCACCAAACAGCTATCCACAAAATGCCAGAAGTGCCATCAGCTCTTTGAGAAATATTATGCGATCACTTTAAGCATTGTGTCGAAAGGCCCATGTTACTTGTAAGGGTAGATAGAACGCGAGCTTAAGCTAAATACGATCACACATGTGTGGCACACTGTTAGAAACATCTTGTACCAATCAGTCTACACCACATAAGACCATATTGCCATAGATATGGAGCATGGACTAATCATTTACTATCCAAATATCAAGTAAAAACTGGCAGAAAAGTGTAAAAACATTGTCCTTTCTATGTCTCCACAATGTCTCAAATGAAAGCAATTGTTTAGAATCGTTTATCTATTTCTAGGGAATAGTGAGTTCATGCGGATAATGCTGAGTCTATGCTCTGTATAGACATACTATACGAAAACGCATTTACTGGTCGCGACGTCCAAGTCCAGATAATACTGAGAAGTGAGAATACTATGGGTTTTAAAAGAACAACAAGTCATGTATAAAATTACCTTGTTACTTTCATTTTCCTCAATAAATGAAAACTTTTGATGGCATCTTGGTTTCTAGAAAATGAAAACTTTATTCAACTTGGTTACAAGTAACAAGTTCTGCGGAATCTGCAGCAGCTGGAGAGTGAAAGTTTCCTACTTCAAAATCAGCATTAAAACTATGAAACTTTACACTATTACTATCGTTTTACAAGCAAACGGAAACGAAAGAGATACTATACTCTCCTTATGGGAGGAAAACGTGTCTTTAATATGAAGACATCTACGAATCGTGCATGAAATAAATATAGTATGAACTAAAGATAAATAACCTAAATTAAGGCACATATCAGGAATAGTTATTTATGATACTAGTGTGGAAAGTTGGTTTTTACAAACGAGTAGACAACGTACCGTAGTCACGAGTTTGCAAATACCAATTTCTGCACGTGTGTCATACAATGTTTTTCAACACATTTATCCTTATTAATATCAGATTGCTCCCTTGAACTCAGATTAGTCGCAACAATCTTTGAAGTTCCTAATATGATAATGGCGCGACTTTGAAAATGGCGCCACATGCACGTGGTGAAAATTAGAACTACATCTTTCATCTCATTTACTCTTTAGTATTAAAGTGAGACAACGAATTGAGCAAAAGCTCTTCCAAGGAGGTTCGATCAGTCAGGTTGTTTATTTTCATAATGTGAAACTCTTTGGTGGAATTCTTTTTTTTTTTTGGAAATTAAGAAAAAAACCGTAAAGAAAACGCACGCTGCTCTACAAGGGGGCGTGCGGTAAAATAGGTACTTAGGTGAGAGTACCTATTTTACCGCACGCTGCGTTGTATGGTCCGTAATTTTTAACTTTCGAACACTGTATACAGGCTTTGTAAATGCATTTTACGAGCAAATGTGTTGAAAAAGAGATTTACCATGATAAAGCCCAGTATACGACATACAACCCCCAATATATGTTTTTTTTTTTATGTGGGATGGGTTTGCTCTTGACCTTAGTCTAGGTCAGGAACGACTAAGAAAAGGTCGAAGATGGAGCGAGCTTACCCAGAAGAAGCCTGTTCACTCCTCTGAAGAGATTAGGGGTTTCGACCAGGCATGGGATTCATGAATCTCACTACCATCCTAGATCCTGATGCAAGGTTTTCGAACCAGATATTTATTACTTTCCGTCAGCATAAATGTTGCAAATATCAAACACAAAATAAAAAACGACAACATTATCCATCAATACGCGTTAAAATAAAACATGAGATTTCAGAAAGCTCACTTTATATTTTAAGGTGGGTGTCCATCGTCTCGTTTTATATCATTTTAATTGTTACAACTCTGTCTTTGTCACGTATTTGTGACAAGTGTCACGTCGCTTGAGTCCGTCGGTTAATCTGGTGGACAGTGCTTCGAATATTGATGTGCAATTCATCATGGTTACCGTCGGTCATGACATGTAGTTTCTTTGCAGTCACGCTGTCGAAGCACGCGACGATACTTATTATTCTACCGTTTTATCTATACCTATTTTAATTTGAATACTTAATTCTATTGCCTACACATGTGGCTGTTGTGACGATTTCTAATGATTGTGGGTTAATTAAAACAGCATGGTGTGGTAATTTAGTGGTAGACAAACGGTCTGTCTTGGGTATTGTGATATGGGTACGAGTTGTAAGAAAAAATGTTTGGGTTATTTATTCATTTTATTCTTGGTTAATTTTATTTATCTTGTTCTTGTTGTTTGGCTGGTTTGAGATGGAGCGGGATAAGGGTTTTTGGAAAAACTTTGAAAGGCCTCTACCCTGCATTGGGGCAGCATGAGCTAGACAAAGACTAATTAATTTTGGTTGCGGTTTGTGAGCTTTAACATAAATATGAAATTTGCATTTTAATCTTTCAAACATTTTATCATAATATTCATAATGCACACCAGAGGCACTTTAACGTGTAAAATACTAACTACTAACAGTGTAAAATACCTGTATACTATGAAGTACCTTTATTTAATTATTTAAATACCACCTTTTCGTGCAAGCCTAGTACTTTTGTGATAAATAGATTTTGCCCAAAACTTGTATGTTGAGACAGAACTGTTAAAATGAAAAATACCACCTTGATTTTATGCAGTCCTAGTACATTTTTGGGTATTGAGTATTCGCCAAAAGAAATTTTTAGTTTTGAAGACCGTTCGTTGTGCGGCATGAAAACCTTCAGCATGATTCTGTTCTCCTAGTACTTTTTGTTCTAATTCCTCATTTAATTTCGGCACCAAAACCTTCTTCATGATCCTGTTCTCCTGGTACTTTCTGATGAGATTTCTCATTGAATTCTAACTTATGAGAAAAATCATTATTACATAAGTCTTTGTGCTTATATTTTATTAATGATCTCAAAACAACTCCGCCCCTAAGACGACCCACTGGCCCTCAATTAACCTACTTTACACGTTTAGTGTCATAAAAGTGTGAAGAAGGTTTAATTAAATTAAATGTTAAATTTATAGAAAAACTTTAGTAGACAACTGTAAATACGTCAGATTTTCGCTTAGTTGCGAGTTGACGACAACAAAAATAGGTAAAATCGGAAGGTGCCAACTCGCCCGAGCGAGCGAGTTAATTGCAGGCGAGTTGACGAATAAGTCTACGAATCGTGTCATATTTGTGCAAAAAAACAGTCGATTTGTATAGAAATAACGATGAAATAACTTTGTCTTTTCTTGGTAGAATAGAGATAGAATCGCCATGCTACGCGTGCAGGGCACGGCGGGAGGGACTCCCAGACTCTTACTGACTAAAATCCACGGTGTCCTTCAATAGCCGTTTACGTTCTGGAGTCACGGTAATTCTCCACTCATAACCTGTGGGAAATTCGAGGTACTACATTTTTTCAATGTAATTTGATGTAATGATCTTGACCTTGACTTGTGAACTTGAGTCGTGGCGCGGACTTATAGACAATTACCCTGACCATACATCAAAATAGTCTAATACCAAAAACTGTCTAATTATACAAAACATGTCTCCTTACCCAGGACGACCTATTGTTAACACTTACCTACGTGTAACAATAGAAGATAAATGGTCTAACTTAGGACATAGGTATTTTTGGGTGTGGTGTGTATCTTTTGACATTAATGTTTCTTGTGCTATTTTAGTCTGACATATTCTGTAGGATCTTTGGTCAACTGGACCCACTCGGCTAACATACAAATCGAATAAAAACAGTATTTTAGTCCCCATCAACAGATTCTACCATAGTTAATTTCTAAAGACACACTTTCATACAACAACCATAATAAAATGAAAAACAAAAGACGATGCGACAGTGAAAAACAAAAGGCAAATAAAAAGATTTTCTAATTTAAAAAATCAAATTGAAAACGTATCTCGTCTCTTAAATTTCCGGAGGCTTGAAACAAACACCTCAGTCTTTGTATAGTCAAACAAAGATTTAGGTATCCAGGCTTAAAATTATGTTCTCTTCGTTCACTGGATTATGAATATCATGGAAGGTTATGACTATTACTATAGATACGATTCTTTACATGGACACCTCCATACAAATTCTAATTGAAATAAATTCTGTATTTCAGCAGTTGACCCATATCAGTGAGACTCTTTCTTGAATACGCATCATCCAAAGGTTTTGCACAGAGAGTTTTGTCATAACAGTTGCATTGTTTATTTATTTCGTTCTTGCTAGGCTGTGGGTCATAATGGACTATCCTGCCCACATTTTCGTACAAAGGTAGGCTACATAGCATGCATTGCTTAGCAATACTGTTGCATGTACTTTACAAAATTGCAATTAGGTGTATTAACTGACCCCAGTTTGTCTCTACATCACCCAAACGGTCAATGATAAAATATGTATGGTATTTGTCTTTGTTTATCTGTATATTTGTGTGCTTATAGTAAAAAATACCAGTTATTGTCCGTGAGTCCGTCCCTTTTCAAGGCATATCTACCCTACAGCACGCGCTAAAATGTAACGTTTCATCATGTTTTATAGTTTATAGCGTTTATAGTTTCATACATTACTTCCTAAATCAAAAATTACAAACCTAACTTAGTGTTTAGAGGTGTACACTTATACCTTTCTTTGATAGTACTTAGACAAACAAGTAACCTCTCGGAATCAAATCAATTTGAATTCAATTAGACAAGCAATCGTGTTTGATCCTCCATTGTATCCGGTGGACCGCAATTATATCAAGATCAAAGAGGTTACATTTTAATTAATTTAGATTTTGGCGGTTTTCCTTAACTCTTAATGAAATAAAATGCTCCTAGAATTGCTGTGAAGGATTCATTAATTGTGGAACTGATTCTTGTAATTAGTTTTGTGGAGATCTGCTTGATTGGATATGATGATTATTACAATAATCAGCGTGTTATTTTCTTAGGTGCCCGGCCACGCGACTGGCAGGTATACCGTGACCGTGGAACGTAAAGGGCAATTGAAGGAACACGGACTTTAGTCAGTACAAGTCTGACAGTACTTTCCGATCCACTCAGAGCGAGTGGACTATTTTGACGATGATACCACCTAAAAAACAATTTACTTATTACGTCAGGTAGGTAAACCATCGTTGACCCTTTTCAGAGTATTTCCAGTCATGAAAAAACTGGGTCTATGACCTCAAAGCCCACCAGGCTTGCTTAAAAGACGCAATAAATAGGCTTAGTTAAATACAGTTAAAACGTAATGTTCCAGAAATTTCCTCGTAAGACGTTAAATGTGTTTCACGGCATATAAAAGCACGAACGACACTGAAAGTTGTAAAGATCGTTCAACATAAACCATTCCGTAATTTCAGATGACTTTTACTTACGAACACATTTTGTTGCCTGAACATTTTTACTTGAATGAAGTTTTCTCGCAAGTTTGATATAGATTTTTTCCACAGAGGTTATATTTCAAAGTACATAAATGTAAGCAACATTTTTAAGGTACCCAAATAAACTTTTGTAACATAATAAAAACTTATGCTGTGATACAACTTTGTAAAGGTGAAAAAATGGAAGTTAAAAAACAAAGTTACATTACTTTTTTATGGCAGGAGGAGAGTAAAGTCGTTATAGTTACAATTACGAGTATTTTCACTTCACTAGCTTTACATTTAGGCAACTAAGTGTCAAAGTTAGAATGTTATTTACTTCGCAAAGCACGTACGTTTATAGGCTGTTAGTCACAGACACTTTGAATTTAAATAATAAATGCACGTAACGTCCAAGATGACCGATAAAGAGGTCGTCCACATACGAATATGAGGTAATGCCTCAATGTCGCACGAACGTCCACGTAATCACGATTATTGGTGTATTTTACGTTTACGTTCACCGGATTCGTTCATAATTCAGGCAGCTAATAGTGGGGTCCGCGGGGTCAACGGCCGGCCTTGGTGGCGTTCGAAATGTTTTTCTTAATTGCCACCGAAATTGATAGCGTTCGGTCACGCATTTGTACTACAAACTACAATAATAGGTACATCAACGAGTCCTTAATTGCTAGTAACGTTAGCTCCATTTAGCGGTCACTCCTACGTGCAGCTGACAATAGGATGAGCTCATAGTTGCAGTTTTCTCAGCGGCCGTTTTCTGGGTGCAGCAATTTGGTGGGTAGACGCAATTGGTGCGGCAGACGGCGCGTCGGATGTTGCAATTGTCGGGCGTCCGCGCCGGCCCGCCGAGCCACCGCGGCGCAATATGAGCCGTCACCCCGGCAACCTTATATAAACAATACCATCAATCATGTCATCCATCGATAATGTCTTCAACCTGTGTTGTGTATTCTGAATATAGAAAGTTTTTGGCCTCTCGTGTCCTTTACCCCGGGTATTTAAAGACCAAATCAATAACGCCTATAGTGGCATTGTGAAACCCGTGCCCTACAGTACATTGATATCTGACACCAGGTGCAATATGACAACAATGAACAAATGACTTATTTACCATTAATTTTCATCTATTCATATTCATTAATACGTATAATGCGAAGGACCGAGAAAATTAATATTAATGTTGGTTGAAAGACAAATAACAAGTGCTACAATAATATAAAACTGGTGGATTTTGAATACGTGATCGTTTAGTAAAATAAAGGTTTGTTTTCAATCACGCGTGATGTCCATGCAGATCTGGGAGAATAAAGATAAGATCGGAGCTCAATCGGTATCAGTCGGCTGTCATCGGACGCCATTTTTTTTTACCTAGTTAATTTTTATGAGGTTATTTTAGTATGTTGCTGGGAAAAAGACTTTGGGCTCAGTAATCAAACAATTTTATAGGGTACTAGCATAGTTGACACTAACTAATGAAAGTACTTACCAATTAAGCACATGGCAGGTATTTAACCTACCATGTGTTATTGGTATTAATTAATCGGCAGGTATAACTGCTAAGAATATTTCTTGGTTGGCGTCAAAGTTTTAGCGTAAGTAGGTATATATCGTACAAATGTGGTTATAGTACGACAGTGATGTACCAAAAATTCACTAGACACAATAAAACATTAGACAAAAAATGTGAACTCAAACCACATGACCTCATAAAACTAGTTAAAAAAAGAGTATAAAATCAAATGTTAATCTACTAAACCATTAAAGGATATTAAAATAGATCATGTTTATTAATGAACACAAAGAATCGTGTGTACGATAACGTAGCGTAAACCGTGAAGTAGAACTAATTTTTATGGAGCGGTGGGCCAGTGGAGTGCGCGGGCGCAGTCGACCTCCGCGATCATGGCGCGGTGCGTTCGCACTGAATAATTAGGTACGCCAACACCTAATGTATTGTAGCCTTCGTATTCAATATTATAATGAAGGAAATTGAGACAGCTGGATATATAGATGTGGAGTATAATTAATTGATAAATTATGTGAGTTTAATCGCTATTTGTCTGTTTATAGTGCGTTTGAATGAGCCTTAAGCTGCGCTTAGGTATTATGTGTACAGTCAAAGGCAAAATCAGAAAGCTTTTCTAGTGATTTTCGGTTTCTAGTGACACACGGAATTTAAATGAAATACGAGTAATAGTAAAACTTTTGAAAGTAACAGTTCATGAAAACTATAAAAAAAAATATATAATATCTTACGAAATACCTACACTATCTTACATGAAAATAAAAAAAATTAGAACGTAAAACGAAACAAAAAAAAACTAGCTACGAATTTATAACGAATCCAAAAATATGTGAAATAATTTAACAAAATAGTTATCTTACACGAAGATACAAAATACACAAAAGGTGAACAAGAGATAAACAAGAGAAAAAGAAAAAAAAAACGCTAGCTACCGAATTTTTAACGATCCATTCCGAAACCCGAACTCATTCATGCAAGTTTTTTTCAACATTATAATAGGAAGTCATTGAAACAAAATCTGTGGAGATTGGCCCTACAGCGGTCACTGACACCACTGCTCACCTTGAGACGATACCATTTATGTTAATATAAAATGGATTCCATGAAACGTAACTAGGCGTATTGTCAGGTCAGCAATTATTTTAAGCACTTGTTTACAGCTATTACAGAAGTAGGTTAGTTTTGAAATAAATTATTTTATTATATCTTGTGACTTTTGATTTTAACAAGCCACTTGAGTTTCATCAGGCAGAAAAATACTCGATTTTATACCTAAAGGCGCTCCCTCACCGCGAGCATTCACCTGTAATGTAACGTTACAGATTCGAACATTTGATCAATGAGGGAAGACAAGCATCACAATGTGCACCTTGTATCAAATCTATACTAAATATATACGAATGCTCGTCCTTCAGGGCGGTAGTATTGTAATGTCAAAGTTATATTATATTGTTACTATGCTCAGAATCGAATCTATCTATCTATGTTACATTACACACGAATGCTCCCGGTGAGGTAGTGGCTTATAATCAATAGCGATACAAGCCTTAATTTAATGTTAAGAAAAAAATGCGGGAGAATTTTGCCGTGTGAAAATTTGACCAAGAATTATCCTGTCAAGATAATTGTCATGCGGTGTTCTTCTGTCACTGTATGACCAGTCGGTTTGTCAGCTTTGTCATTCTGACGTAATGACCCCTTGTCAGACTCAGCGGTCATTCTAATGGCCATGGTCAACTGTGGCTGATGAACTCCATAATTGTTACTTTGACTTTTAAAACGATTTAATTTAGTACTGTTGCGTGTTTAAATGTTCACTATTTCTAGAAAGTGTTTTCGTCTATAATCTGATCTAAGTGGCGACACAAATTGATATCTACGGCTAAGTTTTCTGACCTAGCCTTTTTCTATGTTGGGGTCGGCTTCCAGTGCGGGACGCTGCTGAATACCTACCAGTATTTTTACTTGTAGTGACAGTTTATTTGGGGAGCTCGTGGCTAAAGAATTACAGCCGCACAGGCCGATCTACCGGGTTAAGCCGCGCTTGCCTCGGAAAGCACGTAAAGCCGTTGGTCCCGGCTGTCATTTGTAGATCTTTGGCAGTAGTTAGTGTTAGTCAGAAGCTCTTAAGTCTGACAACCAGTCTTACCAAGGGGTATGGTATTACCCAGTTACTGGGTTGTGGAGGTCCGATAGGCAGTCGCTCCATGTAAAATACTGATATTTTGCTGCATCTAGTTTGACTAGAAGCCGACCCCAATATAATTTGGAAAAGGCTAGGTAGATGATGATGAGTGAAGGTTTATTTCGCCTCCTCCTTTGGTAAGACTGTTTGTCAGGCTGCTGACTGGTCGAAACGACTGACCCGTTTCACTTTTTTGACGGCATGGTTGGCGCAGTGGCTGAGTTTTCGACTGCTGCCGAATCAAACCCGCGACATAAACGTTTTTGTGCATGTAAGTTAAAATGTTTGTGAGCGCACTCACAATTCAGTAGAAATTCGTAGGCTGGGATAACGTTTGCAATATTTCTTTTGCACTTTCATCAAAATTACCTTTAGAAGAAAACGTTACTGAACTCTATTTGATAAGTTCGTGTAGTAAATGATTCTTGTTTTTCAAAAAGTTTTCCTCTATATTAATGCATGCTGTGCGCTGTTTGTGCTTTTTGGCTATATGCTACACACAGCTAAAGGTTGATACGCAGAACATTGAAATTTAAATAACCTCCATTGGAAAACCGTTTCAAAAATGCTGACTGGATACTTATCTCTTTGACTGTACGTACATACGTAAGGGATTATTGCCAAGACGCTGGCTCTGGTAACAAACATTATTCTATGTCTCATTTACAAAACATACAGCGGCTACCAGCATATTTATAAGGGTTTATTTCAATAGACCCTACTACCACCATTTACTACCGTCGACTAAGATATGGGTAGCAGATAAACGCGAAAGGGAATTGGCAAAGCATTCTCCTACAAAATCTATGTATTTTATCAATAAAGTACATGCTTGTGTTCAATACAAATACCTTATCTTACTTTACTGTAATAAATGCGAAATAGGATGTTTGTTAGTCAATTACGAGAAAAACGATGAGCGGGTATTTGGTTTAAATATAGAAAATAACACTTCTTTTTATTATCGTGGTAAAATCATCGAATGAGTCCTCCCGAACCCTAGGTAGGGCGGGAAGGACCGTCAGACTTGTACTAACTAAAATCCACTGTGTCCTTTAATAGCCCTTTATGTTCTGGGGCAACGGTTACTCCCGCGACCATGGCAGACTTTGGCCCTCTAAGCCCCGTCATTTTGCTGACAGCTCTTTAAGGCGCGAGTGGATCACGTCGCGTCTCGAACCCGTCGACCCGGGAGACGGTGCCCAATTTTTTTTTTTACGTTTTAGAATCATTAAATGAGTCCTTTCACCCCGGGTAGGGCGGGAAGGACCGTCACACTTCTACTAACTAAAATCCACTGTGTCCTATAAAAGCCCTTTATTTTCCGCGGCCACGGTTACTCGTTTGTCCCGCGACCCTGGCAGGCTTTGTCCCTCCCATTCGATTTTGCTAACATCTCTTTAAAGTGTGCGTAGAACATGTCGCGCGCCGTCGTCGACCCGGGAGACAATTCCGTTTGGATAACTTTAGACTAACACGCGGGCAAAGCCGCAGACATAAGCTAGTAAGGTCTAAATGGAAAGCTGATTTCTTCGAACGCCTTTCCAGTCGTTATCAGAGTGAATGCTTGCACTAGATTCGTTTCAATAATAGCACGATACTGACAACTACGACGTCATTGATATTTGTTAAATCATTTTGGATCTGAGGCCCTTACACAATTTGTCCGTATTTCGTACGTCCTTTTGAAGTCGGTTAAAATGCGCCTTGTCGCTTATAGAACACAAGTACTTTTTTTTTCGTGAGGAAACCCGCATGTATTAGAACCAAAAATTCAAAGACATGCGACATCTACTAACATCCACTGGGTCCGTATGGTGGATTATGGTCCACTCCCTACACTGAGAGGAGGCCTCCTCCACACACAGAGAGGAGGCCTCCTCCACACACAGAGAGGAGGCCTGTATCTGAACAGTGGAAAACATAGGTTGATGATGATTAAATATTAACCGATCATAAACGAAAACAATAGGAATCAAAATCTGGGTGGCAAATAGCATTATAACAATAAAATTCCAAAAAAATTAAATAACAAAAAAATTAATAGACCGTCTATTGTATTAATTTGATTACTATTAAAAAACCGCACTCCTATACGTTTCCTAGAATTGATTATACAGGTACGCTATGACATATCATGATTTTATTTATAGACTGCGGTATGCTATTAGGGACGGTCGTTTCATGGAACAGCTCTGCTACCCCATGATTTCCATTGGTTGAATTCTATTGACTTGATAGGTGCTTGTGTTACATGCACGTTATTTTAAAATTTCTCCACTCATTTGTCAAACACCGTGGCGATGTTGGAAATTTTTATTTCAATTTGTCATTAATGAGATTTCGACAGTTTTAAATTAAATATAATTCATCTTTTTCAGGCTATTCTATGTCTATTTTATATTATTATTAATTAGCCCATAGTTTCCCACTTCTGGGCAAAGACCTCCCTCCACTCTTTCCACTTCTCACGCGGCTTTCTGCGACCGTGGTCCAGTCTTCCAAAAATAAATTAACAATTCCTTGTTTACCTGGGTTTGCTCTTGGCTTCAATTTAACCCAGAAATAGAAGCAAAGATGAAGCCTAAGTTAGAGTCATGCAGTTCCCCTGGAAGGAACTGGAACTCCTGAACACCATAAAACTGTTTTGGACCAGTCTCAGGATGGGCCTCATACCGCCAGTGGGATTAGTCAGCCATCACTGCAAGTTAATGAAAACCTGCGGTGCTGTTTCGAAGTGGACCCCAACCCTATAATCACATTTAACTCAGAACTTAATTTGGGGTCAGTACCTACTACTAGCCAGCGGGATGAGAGTAGCCGGTGATCGACTGAAATGGCGTGTGATTGGAGGGGCCTATGTCCAGCAATAGACTGCTAACACTGATAATGATGATCATAAGTCAAAAACAAAAAAAATAACTGCTATGTTAGGGCTAAAATTCCAAACCAAACAATTTCCTCCACGCAATAATTTCAGGACTTCGATATTCACAAGAATTCCTCTGTTCGGTTTTGTAATTATGACCTGTTAGAAATAAACACTCCTTTACTTTCATCCAGCAAGCGAAACCACCAGTTTAGGCATCACTCACACTGGATACTTGTTGCAATAATACAAGTTCGCTTCTCTCATTATGCCGACTATCCTGCCTCACAGGTTTTGCTACTCGTCCTTCTATAAATAGTTACTTAAACACAAACCATTAACGACTTTAAAACAGCTGAGAAAGAAACAAAACTGCACTTTAGTTCTCACTTGATACAGTCGCAATTGCAAGGACGAATTTTGCCATTTACGCCCTTTTTGCCATTAGGTTATGACACGCACAGTGGCCCACTCGCAAGTGGAAGGAATGAATTCCTTACTGCTTGCACTTTCAATATAGCTTGGTTTATTATCGATTCGGAATTAGTTCTCCGAATAACTTTTACGACAACACCAGCCAAAATTAATATGGCAGAATGGTTTTGTTTGTAGCATATCAAAGACCGATTCGTGGAACCATTAATTATTAAGAACATGTGAAGAATTTTGTTAATGGTATTGTCGTAGTATAAAATAGGGAAGTTTTATTGACTGTAACGTAATGCTATTCCACGCGCGCCTCAAAGAGCTGTCAGCAATCGTGACTGGAGGGAGTCCTTGGAAGGTCAAAACGTGCAGGGGTCACGGGACTGTCTTACCAGGAAACCGTGGCCCCGCAACGTAAAGGGCTATTGAAGGAAACCGTGGATTTGAGTCAGTATAAGTCGGTCTCTTCCGTCCTGTCATGAGTCGGACTCATGGAATGATTATACCTCGAAAAACGAGGTCCATGGCTCGATTCCCAACTTGGAATAAAGTATTCTTGGTTTTTTCCAGCAGAATTATTTCTTAGTGGCTAGTCGTACGTTAATGTTATTACATATTTTGATAATTGTTTGTTCAGGAGAATGCAAGTGTTAGAAAACATGCATGTCGTTAGAAAATGGCGTCGTCACATATTTGTTCTTAACGTAGTCGCATAGTAAGTATATATTCACTCTGTCAAATTTCTACAATAGATTTTCAACCTTATCACTATAGTAGAAGGTTAACATTCGATTCGTAAAATCTGACAGATTCGGGTAGGTTGACCTGCTGGCGTCTGTACCTGCATACGAATATGTGTGACAAGTGTGTTTTATTCGTCTCCTTTGTGAATACATACGGATGTAAAAGAGTACATGCGAAAACACATACGGATAAAGTTGAAGTAAAAGTTCGGAACTTTTGCTCCGATTTCCGAATCCGGGTTTTCAGGCCGTGAGCTGCCTGCATTGTTGAGTCGAAATTTATGTTCGTACGGAAACACATGTGACACGACAGTACCCATGTTAATAACTTCAACCCAGTTACATACTTCTTTATAAATTACTAGCTGTTCCCTGCGATTTCAGCCGCTACTCAGCTTTTATTGGTCGTAGCATGACGTTGTATAGCCTATAGTCTTCTTCGATAAATGGGCTATCCAACACTAAAATATTTTTTTCAATTTGAACTAGCATTTCCTGAGATTAGCACGTACAACCAAATAACTATTCAGCTTTATAATGTGTATTGATGTATATTTTTACTGCACTGCAACTCTGAGATTGAACCTAACCTCACCTATTATCCTAGCTGCATAGGTCCATCTTCAAGGTTAAGTCGCATTTGCCTAGGTTGGACTGTGGATGGTTGAGCATCTGTCATACCATCAGCTTGCATCTACTTACCTTTCTCCGTGCCATGGGAAGCACGTTGGTTTCGGCTGTCATTTGTAGAGCTTTGATAGTCGTTACTGTTCGTAAGAAGCTCGAAAACGTCTGACAACAAGTCTTACCAGGGAGTATCGTATTACCAAGTCAAGGGATTGTGGAGGTCAAGACCTCAACATTAAACAGAATTATAATCATCAAAATCACCAATACAACCTTCCAAGTTCATAAAGGTGCAGGAATAACTTTTTCTGTTTTTTTTAGTTCCTACACCTTTATGAACTTGGAAGGTGGTATTGGTGATTTGATGATTATAATTCTGTGAGTACATACGTCTTACAGCCGCGACTAATATTTTAATCATATTATTACCTACAACCTAGCACTGGCCTGCAGATTGCAAAAAACGCAAGAAAGAATTTCGCGGGCTGGTTCTAGCATTCCCCTTAATTTCAAGTTACCATCACCTACATAAAGAAAAATCCATTATTCTCAAACACTTAGTTTCAATTAAAAAACAATGTTCCATTATTTCACACCCAACGAACTGCTAAAATGTTACATAATGTAACAGACATAAATAATATTTCATTTCACCGCCATAAGATTCACGAGCAATCGGAATAAAAGATGGCCGTCGTCCTTTTCCAAGATGTCTGCTTCCTTCCTACAAAATGGCTACGTCATCATTTGGGCCTTTGGAGCATAAGTGGGTAAGGGCCGTTAAAATGCTGCCTACATTTGCTACGATTTTAACTTTTATGGCATGCTGAAATAGTTTAACTGGCCTGTAGGTCTAGTGGTTAGTGACCCTGACTGCTATGCCGAAGGTCGTGTGTTGGATTAACCCAGAACAAACTTTTGTGTGATGAGCACGATCTGTGTCTGGGTGTAATTTATCTATAATATGTATGTATTTACAAATATATAAATATGTTATCAGTTGTCTAGTACCCATAACACAAGCTCTGCTCAGCTTGGGACTAGATGGCGTTGTGTGATAGTTGTGGAATATTATTTATTAACAACTGTAAATAAGTATTCAGGCTTAGACAAAGCGCGGGCTTGTAGACGGTGAGAAATGGGCACCTCACCGTCCGTGAAGGACCAGCATCGAATCAACGGAGCGTTGAGATCCATATGAGACTCAATGAGCTGTTAGTATTAGGACCCCATATTGCCAAATGTTGACCTACAATGGAAAACATAGGGTGATTAAAGATTGGGTCGGCTTTTAGTAGCTACTAGTACATGTTTGACGGCACGTTTAGCGCAGTGGCTGAGCGATTGGACTGCTGCGCTTTTTGTCGCGGGTTCGATTCCCGCACGGAGCAAATATTTGTATAATCTTTAAGTAGGTAGTTTTTTCGGGTCAGGGCGTTTGTGTATGTGAGTTTTGTGAACGCACTCACGACTCAGGAGACGTGTCCTAGTGTGGGGCAACGTTTTTTTAAAAGAAAAAAATGTTTGCCAAGCATAGGACTATAAACTTTAAGTCTATCAAGTCTCAGTACCTATAGAGAAATAGAATTTAAAGTCATCGGCATCCCAAATTACATCAATTGACCTGTTGCTACGCTACAATGAAACACAAAGAGCTTCTATAACATTAACCAACACCCACAATGTTTTCCTTTAATTTTCGTGTAATAATGAAAAAAACCTTACAACATTCATACTTCTGTACTCTAACAGGGCATTATCCTGTGAGAAAGAGATCAAAGCTTCCAACAATATCCATAAAAAAGTAAGTAGCTCAATCAAAGAATTATGGACGACAAAACAACAATTTCTTTTTTTATTCGAGTTTTATAAGATTTCCTCGTTTTCATTTCGTTTTATACGAGTACCTTCTTTTGAGACTTGGTGTTATAATTACGTTTATGAAACTTTATTAAGACGAAAATAAAATACTTGTGAAGTGATGTTGATTGGTAATTAGACCTTAATTTGATAGGTTTAGAATAAAATTTTATATAGATTTTCAATTATTATGCAATATTTTACTGCATAAAAATTGAAAATACAATCATACTAGTCAGTCAGTTTAGTTAGAATAGGGAAAAATAATAGACAAGTATTTTTTGTTTTATTTTCTTGTAATCAATGAATATTGATAAAGTTAAAACGCTTCAAAATTAGGGAGTTGCTTGTGATGTCGTAACGTCTGTAAAATTATACCGATAGAGTGACGTTTTGTGATTTTTAGACGCGTTGTGTTTTCGTCGAAGATACAACAAAGAAAAGATCAAATATTTTTTGGTAATCTCATTTTCGTAACAATTCATTTTTTTGAGTAAAGTAGCCTATTATGAGCAATTCATATAATTCAAGAACTTTTGTGTTTTTCCATTACGAATTTCTCAGTAGCAGACACCAATTTTGGAAATGTGCCCCATTGAATGTAATAGCCGCACCATTCTTCTTAAACCTTAACTAGCGAAATGTGGGTGTACTATTTGAGGTACACCTCTGCCTACTAGTCAGCTAAACGAATCTTCTTGCCTCCTTAAAACTTACATATACATTATATATTTCCGAACGGTAAATATCATCGGCAACCGATCCTAAACTGTTCTTGGTAGTAACCTCAATTTTGGCAGAAGAAAACATTCCAATATCGTGTTTGATGAATCTATTATTAAGTAGCAATATGGTCTAACAACATAATTTAAAAAAAATAACGATTCTGAGAATTATGGCGCTAGTTTATGCCTGAGGCATCGCCCATATAAATTTTAAGAATAGTATCGCTGCGCATGAGATCTTTAAAATCGGAAAAAGTATCCATTAGCCCCTTCATTCATAAGGCGACGAAAGTCTCCAATTCATTTAGTATCCAGGCGACTATCGCCATGCAATTTCATAGAGGTTCGACCCAGCCACGCGTCAATAGATACCAAAGTCGAGTATCGGTGACTTGCGTCGCCTTGTGTACGATGGAGCTTAAGATTTTAAGGTTACCTGGAAGATATCGCTTTCAGCGTTATAACCGTCATTGTACCTTAAAATTAACAATGTTTTTCAATGTTTAAGCTTTGTATTAATTTTGATGTACACAAAATGCTTATAATTTATTTTTGTCAATTCAGGCTATAAGAATAAAATTTCTATGTACTTTTCATCCGTATCTGTTCAGTAATTCTTAAGAAAATTATCCACCTATCCTCACAAATAATTATAAGTTTCAATTCACATTTCAGCCGCTCAGAAATCATATTACATAATATTTGCTTCAACAGCCAGAAGAGAAACGAAAGTGGTTTTAATAAGAAGCCTAATGATATCATAAGAAGCAAGATTTTCGTCAAAGAACTATTTACTTAAGACTGGGAAAGAGCTGCAACCATGTTTGCAAAACCGCCTTTCGAAATGCTCTTAAAACTCCTAATTAACAGACGCAGCAGCAAAGAAACAGCTCTTAATAAAATCTTAAATAAACAGCAAACAGAACTAATTTCACTGAATAAGATTTTTCTCCGTTTCCGGATTTTCTCAAGTTGTTTTATGAAGTATGATAAAACGAGAAAGTTTTCTACAGCAAAGAGTTTCGGGCTACGAGTGAGAAACTCATTATAACTCCCTTTTGTTTTGGTAACGTCACTAAACTTTTAATGGGCGTATTTTGGAAGTTATCCTAGAACTAAATAATGTGAAACTTGTACTATATACATACCTACCTTTTTAGCCTTCGATAAAAAAACATTTTCTAGGTTAAAAAAGATAACTTAAAAAGTTTAAACAGTACTTAATTTTAATAACTCTTTTAGAGAAAGGTTTCGACTTTAAAAGCGCTAATTCTTTTAAAGTCATCCAAACTGTCAAAACAGTCGTGGGCTAGACTTATTGTCTTAAATTGAAGGACTGTCCTTGAATTATTCCTTTACTTTTGTTTTGTAATTTTTGCGCTAGTATAGTCGAGCTATTTTATTTCTCTCGAGACCCTTGTCAGTAACATGTTAGTACGCGTATTTTCTTCTACGTCACAAGAATAAAGAAACCATTTTTGTTACCAATTCTTTTGTCTCAAACGTGAGTTTAGCTCTTCAATACTATCTGTTATAGTTTTTCACAGAACCGTCTAGTTTATTCGAATAAATAAATGTCTCTATCGGTTGGTTTTCAACTAGTATTGTTTCTGGGAAGGAACTAAGAATTTCTCCTGTGTCGTGGGTGCGTTTACAAACATATAAACTCACATGCACAAACACCCAGACCCGGGGCAACTACTTGTAGATCATAAAAATATTTGCTCCGTGCGGGAATCGAACCAGCGACACACAGCGCAACAGTCCGATCACTCAGCCACAGCGCTAAATGTGTCTTCAAAATTGAAGATGGATGTCCCACTGGTAGGCAAGTTCTCGACAAAATTTCTTTAAAATGTCTCCCACAACTTCTTTCTGTGCAAAGGCGATAAAGTCAAAAACTACCCAATGAATTTTCATACGATTATTTTTTTCGGAAATTGGATTTTGGTGTTACGATGATACCTATACTAACTGTTGCCTTTAGTTTCACCCCGCTGTTCGGCTCCTACTCGTCGTAACGTGATGTTATTTAACCTATAGCTTCCTTCTAAAAATGGACTATCTAACACAAAAAGAATTTCTCAATTCGAAACAGTAATTCAGATTAGCGCGTTCAACCAAATAAACTCTTCAGTTTATAATACCAGTGTAGATGAAAAATCAAGTTGACGCGACTGGGAGTTTTACTCTTTGTGTTCGATTAATAATATTCCACAACTATCACAAAACACCATCTAAGTAGTCCCAAGCTAGGCAGAGATAAACATAATTATACCTACATATATTTCTAAATACATACATATTATAGATAAATTACACCCAGTTACAGATCAAATGATATCATGCTCATCACACAAAACATTTGTCCTGGGTGGGAATCGAACCCACGATCCCCGGCATAGTAGTCAGGGTCACTAACCACTAAATCAACAGGCCAGTCAAAAATATATCACAAAAACGAAAAAAAAGAACTGTGATGCACTTGGAACAATCGGACATGCTTCACATACTTTCGTAGGTACAGTCGTGTTAGTCATGTACCTATCTACAGTCAGCATCAAAAGTTGCTGACCACATATAGATTTTCAAAATCGCTGTACGTTGTAATAATACGTAACAATACGGTGTATAACGGCGATTACGAAAATCCTAATGTGGTCAGCAACTTTTGATGCTGACTGTAGATAGGTACATGACTAACACCATCGATGGTCTGCATTCATTCTTGAATTCTCGTGACGTCACAAGAAACCCGCCTACGCTGCTTCTCCGACTTCCGTATGTCAATGGGCATGAATGAAATCTCTATGTTAAGTAGTTTGTACCTCAACACAGTCTGTAACGTCACGATTTAATTACAATCGAAAGATGAGAGGGAGAGATTCCAGAATACTTACTCAGTAAATTGTAAACCAACTGAATCTGTACTGAAAGGATCAAAAAGCTTCTTCATTCATAAAATAATATCATCATCATCATCATCATCATCAGCCGGAAGACGTACTCTGAACATAGGCCTCCCCCTTAGACCGCCACGCCGAACGACAATTCGCCACTTGCATCCATCGGTTGGGCAGTGGTGGCCCAGTGGTCCGGTCCCGATTTACGAGTTGTAGGCCATGAGTTCGAACACCGCCAGGCGCATTTCTTTGTGTAATTTATTTCATTACCACTGCTCTCAAAAACGGTGAAGGAAAACATCGTGAGGAAACCGGCATGTCCTAGAACCAAAAATTCGAAGATATGTGACATCTACCAATCCGCACTGGGCCCGCGTGGTGGATTATGGGCTACTCCCTCTCTCAGAGAGGAGGTCTGTGTCCCAGCAGTGGGAACATTATAGGCTGATAATGATGATGATGATGATCCATCTGTTACCCGCGACCTTCACGATGTCGTCGGTAGTGGCAGGACTGTCTAGCGCCTTCCGGTCCCTGGTCGCCACTCGAGAACTTTTCTTCCCTTTCTTAGATGTAGACATATGGTAACATATAATGTAAGAAATAAACACGTACATTGGGAAAACATTTTGACTTGTTTTCTTTTAACGCTTAAATTGAATTCTAAGCTTCGAAAGCAAAGGAACGTTTTGAAATTGACGAAGCTTCATTGTTTCTCTTTGATGTTTATTGAAATAATCATCATTCATAGCCAATTTTTACTCATTGATGGGTAGAAATAAGCCACAGAACTCTTGGAGGTCTGTTTTGACCTGTTTTGTGTTATAAGCACGCAGAGAAATGTCTGGCTACCTATACGAGAACTTCTGGTTGCAACCGTGACAGCAAGACTCACTTGTTGACTTTATAACATTTCTAATAATAAATACTAAGTACTAGAGATAACAAGGACTTAGTATTTATTACTAGAAATGTTGTAAACTCAACTAGTGAGTCTTGCTGTTTCGGTTGCAACCAGAAGTTCTCGTATAAGTAGCCAGACATTTCTCTGCGTGCGCTTCTCATTGTTTCATGCTGATCTCCATGCTTCAATGCCAGTCTCATTAAAGTTATGCTTGAAATGTCTACAATTTCCTCTGCCTATTTCAGTGCCGGATTACCAAAACTTTTCTTATTCCTTGCACGTCATTCAATTACTTACTTACTTTGCTTAAATTCAACCTGCTATCATCTGTTAGTGTAGAACTACTGTTCTTACTACCTATCCATTGATGCTTTATCCCTACCAATTTCCTTGCTTAGTTTTTAAGTTGAGAAATTCAAATACTTAAATGAATATTGAATCCCATTTAAGGTATTTCCTTGAAAACATGATTGAAAGCTACTTCTACTAACATTATCTTCACTAATATTAGAGAGGAAAGATTTGATTGTTTGTTTGTAATGAAAAGGCTACAAAACTACTGGACCGATTTGAAAAAATCTTTTTGTGTTGGATAGTCCATTTTCTGAGTAAGACTATAGGCTATATAACATCACGCTAAGACCAACAGAGGCGGAGCAGCGCGGGTAAAACCGTGGGGAAAAACTAGATATCTATAAAGTTATGCAAGGTTTTCGACTGAAATAGGTCACTGGTCTTGAAGAGAGGCTTAAATCCCAACATCTTACTTAGCCTTTTACTAAGTTCCACGTTTTCAAAGGCATGGACCATAATATTGAAAACTTCGGACTTCAAATAACTTTTCTCGTTTGACCTTTAAAATCTAAAAAGCAATCTTTAGTAAAAGCTATTCTACATTACCTACTTACCTTAGATGTCTTCACAGTTTTTTAAACATCTCCCATGTTTTGTCTAGAATCTAGACGTAGAAACCGTACCTAATGAAATGAAATGAAATGATGTTTATTTATGCAAGTAGGTTATATAAACACTTTTACACGTCTTTTTATAAAACTAGAAGGGGCCGGTGTTTCGTACCTGACTACTCTGAGAAAAAACAGCCGAAACAAACTCAGAGGTCACAGTCTCTTTTAAAGTCCAGACAATGAAAATGTAGAAAAGATGATAATCATCATCTTCTTGTGGTTTTTATGTGAGATTTCAGGCAGTAGTTTTTCACAGCAAACTTTTAAAAGGGGTTATAGTATATTAGTGAGAAAAAGCAAAGTAGTACACG
Organism: Agrotis ipsilon; assembly: GCA_028554685.1. NCBI lineage: Eukaryota > Metazoa > Arthropoda > Insecta > Lepidoptera > Noctuidae > Agrotis > Agrotis ipsilon. The sequence goes on from CM052968.1 coordinate 5,225,462, forward strand.
CCGCTAACGTCAGCAGTGTTGCAGTATCTGATACTATATAGAATACAATGTTAATTCGTACGCGTGACCGACGTACTCGTACGTTTAACCTGAATTCCGGTTACGCTGATGTTGATCAACACCCTAACAGGAATTCATCATCATCTGCCTAGCCTTTTCCCAACTATATTGGGTTCGGCTTCCAGTCAAACTAAATGCAGCTGAATATCAGTATTTTATATGGAAGGACTGCCTATTGGACCTCCACAACCCAGTAACTTGGTAATAAGATACCCCATGGTGAGACTGGTTGTCAGACTTTAAGAGCTTCTGACTAACGACTGTCAAAGATCTACAAATGACAGCCGGCACCAACGGCTTTAGGAAGGAGGAAACTGGCTATGACAGACCCATCCACAGACCAACCTCGGCAAGCACGGCTTAACCTGAAAGATCGGCCTGTACGGCTATTATATAGCTGAGCTAACATTAGCTTAACAGGAGTTTAAGACTTTAACGTTCCCTTTTGTTCTGAAAAGGAACTCATTTAAAATTATTTACACAATGAAAAAGCACAGTCCGCATTACGTGATCTTTGCTCTTTCGAGTCGCATTAAACCTATTTAGAATCCCATAGAATTTTCCATGGTTGGTCGGTAACCTGTTTCGGTGCTTTTAAACAACCATAATTGTATATTTAAATCGAAGTTTACCTAAATCGATTTTTTAATGATAATGCTTTGAACAACCGATCGAAATGGCTCTAACTATGTACTTCAAGTAATTAATAAGGATATAACTGCTGTGGAAGTTATTAAAATAGAAAACAAATGCAATTCGAAAATCTGAATTGCATTTTCAACTTTCTCACAATAGTTGAAAGTTAATGTTTGATTGGGATTTGGCAGATTGGAATAGTTTACCTTGCATTAAAGGCGCGTTTCCATAAGGCAAGTCTTGCATACAAGTATGACAAATTCACATTTTGTAGAGACGCCAGCACATCAACCTACTACTTCTTTAATACATTTTCAACCTTCTCACAATAGTTGAAGGTTAATGTTTGATTGGGAAAAATCGACAGATTGAGGTAGGTTGACCTGCTGGCGTCTGTACATAAGTTACTTGAATTGGAAACATGTTTAGGAGAGTGTAAATTGCAAGCAGATTTTTCTTTTTATATACTTCTTAAAATGGATGCGCGTTTTTTTACGTCACTACTCGCAACTTCAGTACAAGTAGCTTGTATAATGGAAATACACCTATAAGGTGAAAAAATATCTTTATTTCGTTAATTAGTAATACGAAAATGGGTTAAGTACAATACAAGTACTTCCAATAAGGCCAAAGGACTTTATTATTTCTAGAAATAAATTCGTGTTTTGTTATACAAAGCTGGTGCTAACAATAAAAAACTTATTTTATTAAAGTTTGATATTAAAACTATAATTATCTATATTAGGAGTATTATGTATAATATATATAATAAGGCCAAAACATTAAAGAAGTAAAACACTATTACGGTACTAAGAATTTTATTGAGATTATTTTAAACATTAAACCTTTTTTTCCGTAAATATAATGAATGAATTAAATTTTATTATACTACTGTTCAATATTTTTATTAATTTTCGTTTTTACATATTTTAATTATATAAAAAAATAATTTAGCTCTTGTCTAATAATGGCTTTTTGGAATTACATTAGTCTATTGTTTTTATTTTTAAATAAAATAATATTGAAATCGACACCTTGATCTAAATAGGCTTCAAGCATTTCTTGGGTTTATATTTATAATACATAGGGTATTTCAGTCGTGGCAAACGCCACTTGTCACCTTTATTTCGGCTTTTTGGCACTACGCCACGCCATTTAGGCATATGTCAATTTCGATAACAATTTATTTATGTAACGTAACCTAGATAATTGATAGAATATAAACAAATGATTCGGAGGACGTGTTATCTATTGCCAACGGAACAGTAAACAAGTTCTTACATCTAAGTTGAGACTGCGTCTTCGCCCACATGTGAATACTAAAATACTCCTTATGACATAATGAACGTGGAAGTTAATTTTTATCGAAATCGATCCAGCAACTTTGGAGATTACCTCAAACAAACATACAGCCATTTTTTTTATCTAGAACCCTAAATGTACTTAAACGTGCTTTGAGTAAAAGTTGTTAATATGTGTTGATAATATAGTATTTATTTAATAAAGAGCATAGCCGAGAACTGGAACACAATTTGGAAGGGTCATGGTTACTCCTCGGGTCTTTACCCGCGGTATATATCCCGTTACGACGAGAGGAGGGCTTAAAAAACTGGCTGCATTCCTTATCTCGTTTTATTTGTCTATTCGAAGTTACGTCAGTCGGTCGTTAGCCCGCCTCGCCGCGTTTTTACATCGAATCGGGTCAAAAATTTGGGTTGAACTCAACTATATCGGACGTTTGTTCACCTTTCTAGGTCATGTGGACGACTCACTCACGCTATAAACTTGTAAATGTGTACTACGATTATGTTGTTGGTTTACGACGTGAGTTGTACTAAGATTCTTAGAAATTAAATAGGATAATAAGTCTATAATATTCCCACTTCTGGGACAAAGGCCTCTTCGAGAGAGCTGTAAGCAATAATATTACGCGGTCAAAACGAGTTTTGGCAAATGTCACTCGATTTTTTGGTTTTATGATATTATGGCGGTTTCCTTACGATGTTTTTTTTTTCACCGCTTTTTAGAGCACCACTAGTGATGAAATAAATAACAAAAAGTAATGTCCAACTTACTGTATTTAAAAAAAAAAGATTTTTACATCAAAAAAAGTGACTGACTGGGTTAGGACCCATGACTCATACTCGATCGGGAACTAGTCAGTCGAGGCAATTTTTTTTTCTCGTACTTCAGGTGAAATTCTAAAGCTAAGCTAAGCTAATTGACTAAATATATATAAATATCCAGTACAAACATTATTACAATTATATGTTTTCTTTGCCTTTAAAAATCCTCTACGAGTTATTTTCTTAATATAGATGACCTATTTACCACATAAACAAGAGCTCTATTTCTTGCTACATATTTTGTGATTTGTCATAATGATCAATTTTGACACTACAAACATTAAATGCACGCAAATCTCGACATTGATAAACAAGAAGTCATTAATAGTGACATTATAAAATTGGATAAGCTAAACTTGTTTCTGAATTAAATATAGTACGTTTGGCAAAGGTATGGGTGTCACAGCCAAGTGCATTAGTTTTCCACTAAGCCAATGACTATATTACAATGAAAAGTGTCAATAAAAGGTTATTTAGTTCGACATGTTGTTTTGATTTAAAATTTATTTGGCAGTAACTTATTGATAGTGGAATTTAATTTAGAAAGATATGTATGAAGCTTTGTTCCTGGAGAGATAATTTTTGTTGGGATATACTCTTTCTCTATCTTTTAATGACGTATGGTAATAGGCTGGTATTAGCAACATAAAAAACCGATGTGTTTTAATAAAAAACACAGTTCTGTTATCCATGAATACTTACCTAGGAATTCAACTCGAGTTGAGTTGAATTCCTATGTAAGTATATATGATCCTTGCTTGATTCGATTTCAAATTGACTCTTGATTGAAAACCATACCAGTTTGAAAACGAAAATGTATAGATACAACAGCGCAGCGAGTGACGACCTACGAAAGGCAGCCGGCAGAGACTGGATGAGGAAAGCTAAGACAGGACTCAGTGGCGCACATTGGGAGAGGCCTATGTCCAGCAGTGGACGAAAACGGGCTGATGATGATGATACAACAGCTCTATCAGCCGGTCTAATATTGTGAATCTAAATGTCCAGTGATCAAATATGTAAATATTGGTTCAACCATTTATAAAAATTTAGGTGCTAATCACACGTACAGATGAACTTTATATTAAAAAAACCCTATCTTTAAACACAAGAAAAGTCAAGACAGGAAAAAAAAAATTTAAAAAAAACACGCGTATGTGTAAACCTTACGTCACACATTTACACAGTCTGTCACAGCCTTATAACTACCCTACAACTGTGCAAACTATAAAACATACGGTTGCAGGAAAGTACGACAGCTCTTCAATCGCTGGTATTCGCACACTGACCCAATGATGGACGGGTGTGGTCTAAAAAGGAAATCCTACTTGCGCCCGCAACCGATACGAGAGACTACCGACGCATTTATAACTGCTATTGTAACTATTACAATTATTATTGTACTGTTTTAGATGGCAGATGAATAAATAAATAAATAAATATTCCACGACTATCACACAACGCCATCTAGTCCCAAGCTAAGCAGAGGGTGTGTTATGGGTACTAGACGACTGATAAACATACTTATATATTTCTAAATACATACACATTATAGATATATTACACCCAGACACAGAACAAATGATTATGCTCATCACACAAACATTTGTCCTGGGTGGGAATGGAACCCACGACCCCTGGCATAGCATTCAGGATCACTAACCACTAGACCAACAGGCCAGTCAATAAACGAGAATAAACGAGAGATTAAGCCGTTAGCCCTGGTCGTCCTCTTTGGCAGTCGTCACAGATAGTGGCCTGAAAGTCTGACGATCTATCTTATTATCAGAGTTTTGGGTAGGATGGGATCCAACTTTTAGCGGCACAGGCACCACAGGCTACCAGTAACCTTATTTTTACGTGATAAAATCATCAAATGAGACCTTGAACTCAGGTCAGGACGGAGGAACTGTCAGACATGTACCGGCTAAAATCCTCGGTGCCCCTCAATAGCCTCTTACCTTCCGGGTTCACGGTTACGTGATAATACAGGCAAGCTTTGGTCTTCTAAGGGGTCCCCGTTATATTGCAGATAGCTCTTTCAGGGGCGCGTGGAACACGACTCGCCGTCGACGCTGTGGTTTATGCATGAAAAAGTAACAAACAAACTTTCCATCATCATCATTTCAGCCAGTCACTGCCAGCTACCTTCTTCAGGTCAGCGTTCCATCCTGCCGGGGGCAGTCGCCCCACGCTGCGTTTACATACACGCGGTCTCCATTCGATATCCTATTCCACCTTTCGTCGGTTCAACAAACTTTTATAATATTAGGATAGGATAAGATTTAGGATGAACAGATCAGAAACAAATGGTGGTCACAATGGTAAATCATAATTATTGAACACTAGCGGTCCGGCTTTGCGCGGGTGGAAGTACTCCAAAACCCGGTCCCGATGGTTACAAACACAACATTAAAAGAATTATCCGAATCAGTTCAGCCGTTTTCGCGTTATGAGCTTAGCAACACATTTTACGATACATTTTTATATTATAGAAGAAAGATAAAGACAGGTAGTAATGAATGGAAAACTGCACCATTACTCAATCCACCATTTATTCAATAAAATATAATTATCATCTTGGAACTTGAATTTGCCGGTCATGTCAAATCACACCGAGCTGACATACGTCCCCCTGACTTGTCTCTGCTTGCTCCACTAAGGATGTACCACGATGCGTAGGGTTGGGATTCCAGTTACCGTTTCTCGTTTAACAGTAGGTACTCAAGAAGATCTGAAACAAGACCTCATATTCTCAAAACACAGTTGAGTTGTTAAAGGAGAGTCAATTTTCCTAATTTTCTCTTTGATAGTTCAAATGATTCTAAACCGTTCTTGTGGAAACACTTCAAAACGTTCCGTTACCACTACACTATAGAAACTCTATAATAACTAAGAAGCAACCAAACCCATTACTCTTTTTTGAAGGTTGCTATGTCTAGATCCTTAACTAATTTCTTTTTCATGTTCACTTAATATGACATGTTATAAATAATTTATTCTATATCAATTTCTTTAAATTTTTTGTTGTATTCTTGTCCCACAAACTTTTCTATCAATATATCATCCGTTCGAACAGAAAAGTCGTCGACCTTGTTTTGAAAACGAAGCCAGAAAAGAACTTTAAAAATTCAGAATAATAAAGGTTGAACAACAGCTGCTAAAAACAACACATAAATCATACTCCTTCGTAATTATACAATGGAAGTGCTTTCTGATGGTTCGCATTGATTTACATGCACAATTGACATTGGTGCGCAAGTGTGGGAGGCGTGTGGGTGCGCAGGCGCCGGGGATGTGCCACTCATTAGAGAGCCGACCTCTGCAGGTGTTAATTGCGAAGCTTTTGAAAAAAGAACGCTGTCAACCTTACAGCCAGCCAGCTGCACTTTATAAACTATGTATCGTTTCTGTCATTCATCCTTTGTAGTAAATTATTAGTTTGCATCGACGGTGACTGCAGTGACAAATTGCTTCTGAATATTTAATTGATAACGACTTTGCGTTAAGGTGGTGGCGTCCTCCATGACATTGTAACTGCCATGTTTATGTTTATTATCTAAAAATATTTCAACATTAATTAAAATTAAAAGCTCTGTTGAGGTACAAATGTAACTTTATTCCTCAGTATGATGAACAAATTATGACTAAAACCTGCACGATCCCAAATCGAATAAGGCTTCGATCACAATTCGAGAAAAGGTTCCACCGGATGCCAACACAAATTTTAATTATTACTGCTGAACGCACCATAACAAGGCTGTTTGATATCGAACATTATGCGTCATTCCCAAAAAAGTGGTTAATGAGCACATTAGGGAAAACATCAAAATTATTCGACATCCTCCGGCAGGTCGTTGACACAGCTCAATTCTCAATGTACTAAATCGAATGAAACCTGTGCCTCTTCGAAACAGAGGTCAATTGTCCTAAGATATCCTCGCAAAGGTACCGCAGTCTTCCTCTTCATTGAGGGTCCGTCGCGAACAATCGCGTGAAAACGCCTTATTATCGTTACGAGTTTTCAAGTTGCACGTGTAAATAGCTTGTTTGTACACAGTTACGACTGTTTGTTAGGTCGTTTACGTTCGTGCGAAATGCGAAAATGTTTCTTTGACGTCCGACAGAAATATACAAACGTTTATGTCGCATTGTCCGGTCCATGATGTGTTCAAGCCAATCAGAAGGCTTTTGTTAGCGTCGGCTTTGGATCTTTCAAAGGACAAACCATCAAGAATGTACACATTTGTGATCAAAAGTTGTTTGTTGCCGAAGACCACACGGACCACGATCCTTTTAAGCTTCTGTTCTTGATATCGAGACAAGGCAACAGATCTGATGTTAATGCGCTGTGTGCTTTGTATTCGATCTGATATACGTTTTCAAACCATTTAATGATTAATTTAAAGGCGTGCTTATTTGCTTTTGGACATTATTATTATCATTCCTCCTCTAGTCTAACATAACATGTGGCATTTCTTTTTAATATTGAGAAATAGTACTTTAGTAGCACTATACATAGTTAACAATCGCAGTGGTTAACTTGAGAATGCCATAAATATGGTAATATGACTTTAAAAATAAAATAATGTTACAAACAGTCTCAACAGTTAGAATTTAATTTATTTTGGCCAAGAAATGAAAAAATGACAGTCAAACGCCAACTAATAATTATACTTAAGATAGGGTGCCATAACAATTTCTTATAATAATAAAACATTTTCAAATGCAATGTCACGCTCATTAAAGTCAGAAAAAGTATACGCTTCTGCCACTGGGGATAATTAATCAGCTGACTTGGAATTTCACGCATAGCGCTTGCGCATCCCGTCACTGAAAGTTTTACGCGCGTTACTTTTTATTTCCAACTTTACTCCGTATTGGATCGTATTTTTATCTCGAAGAAAAAATATCCGTTTCCAACAAATTTTAAACATCATCTGACTTTTTGGCAACTCTATTTAAAGTATCTTGTTTCTAAAATTATGCAAATGAAGATGCAATGTTTGTAAATCTTGAAGTTAGTATCAAAAATCAATAAACAGACAACACACAGCATGAATTAAAATGTTTGGAGATTTTTTCGTGGTATTTAATTCGAAACGTTTTATCTCGAGTTTTTCCCCCTAAGTGTTTCTGGCAATGATCGGGCGCCGGCGGAAGTCAGGATTGGCATCCCGGGCGACCACCTCTCGCAAACAGACCCATCTTTGTCTGGCCTTTAAACGTGGCTCTTTGACCACAGACAACTTGGAGGATTTCACGACTTGGAATTATTTTAATTGTCTTTTTGTCCAAATGAATGGATTCATCTGTTTTTGAAGAATATTTTTTTACAGGAGGATCCAGACTTACGTTTTCAAAACTACAAGTATTGTTGCAGTTCTTTTTGTCGTTTAATTTGACATTCGTTTTTCTTTTATAACGTTTGTTGACATTTCACAACCATTATCTATACTATTTTCATTTAAAAGTTGTTCTTCTAAAATTTCTACAATATTTTCATCAGTTATTTAAATAACTTCATTATTTCTCTTCCATGACTTGTTTGGAATCACATCTACCAAATGAAATTATTTCTCCTAAACTTTGACATCCGTTACTTTTATTTGCCTCTATTGTTAAATAAAATCTAATTAATCATTTCCATTGAAGCCATGTTAAATTTCAGTTTCCTTTTTTATGGAAAAAAAAAACTCACGCCGACTCCAATAAGAGAACAAATTTGTTTTCGCTGAAAGTTGACGTGCTGTGACGGCTCCCGTTGATGAAGCTGCCCCTCTTGTTGTCGTGTCATTAATATCTGCAATGTCATTTTTAATTGCTTCAAATTCATTGTGTCTATATTATAAATACACAACTACACGTGATTCTAATAAAGGAAAATTTTGTTTATTAGATTCTTGTTTCTAAAATGTAGATATGTCAAAGTTGAATAGCACATCATTGAATATTCTTGTGACAGTATTTCCGCGAGTAGTGTTCCATGACAACGGCAGCGTACGTATAGTGCAACCTTGAGCCAGCCTCACATAGAGTTGAGTAGCGACTACTCGACTAGTATTTCTCTTCAGTGACGCCCTCACTACGCCCGCTATTATTAAACGAGTTCATTGGAACATCTATTTGCGCAATTTGTAGCATCGCATCTACAGCATTTCGATGACCTTACTGTGACTGCACGGGCTGCATAATGCAGTGATATGTGTTGTATAAGTGCACAACACACACTGAACCGGAGCTGATTTCACTAATTGACCATTGATCTCCATTTCAAACACTTTATCAATAAAGTCAGTTGAACTCGGTCTTCCTAGAACATATCATATCTAGTCTACAAATAGTATAAATAGCACCGCATTTAAGTCTACACATCTCTAAGTATCACAGGCTTGTTTTTCAATTCCCAGCCTGGTTTCGGACACGCTAAACTACAGTCACACTTGTTCGAATTTTTAGTAAGTATAGGGGCGCCTCGAGGGAGTGTGCGTGGCGCATGCGCTCTCGGTGTTTCTACACGCGCTGCCCATTCACTGCGCAACCGATGCGTCCAGCGAGACACCGCAATGCTTTTGTTCAGGTTAATATTCAGGCTGACAGACTTGCTCGCGTCTTGGACGGGCTCGATGAGATTTTAAAGTCAAATTGGGTATGAAACTTTAAAATATGTTTGGATCTGGTGTGGTGGGTAGGCGGCGCGGCGTGTCGGTGTAGCGCGGCTGTGTGTCGGCGTGTGGTGTCGGCCGTCGGCGCGGCGCGAGTGTGCGCGGGTGCGCGTGTGGTGGTGAGCGAGGCTCGTCGCGGCGCGCCCGTCAGTCGGCGGCGGCGAGTCACGCGCGTCGTCTCGTACAGCTCTCTCCGCATTACGCTGCACTTCGCGCAGCACACCTGCCACCGTTCAGGCTTTGCCGGCTCTCACGCTCTCGAGCGTGGAGGTCGCGCCGACCTCGCGCGTCGCAGTTTCGGTCCTCGGCGGTTTCACCTCGCGCGCCTGCTGCCCGAGTCGTCCACTCCACTGCAGCGGTAGCCGCGGTACTATTGAAACGTCTGTGCTGTGCGTGCCGTGACTCCGGCTGGCCACAGGCCGCCGCGTGCAGTGACAGTGAAATCGTGAGTCTCGCAGTATCGTGCGGATGTGCAGTGATGGATGAGTAGACAGAGGCCAGTGTGTGCGCGGACCACCGACTCGACTGTATTTCTGGCTGAGTGCGAAAGCGGGTCGTCAAAATTGAGCCCAAACTGTATCTAGGTGGGTATCGCGACTTAATGACGGATGGATAAAGTAGTGTGGCCAGTGAGAGCTGCTGGCAGAGCGATGCTGAATATTTATAGCATGCAAGTTGGAAAGTTGTTAGTGGGTAAGGGGTCGGTTGCAATCGGGCCTGACCGAGGAGCCCGCTCAGCTGATTTGTTTTCTCACGCAGCAACACCTCTCGTATCAATTGAGCTTATGTCAATTATAATGGCATTAACTTCATTGTAGTTTACTTCTTACTGTAAAATGCATTCCTCTTTATTTGACTGTAGTGCGTGAAACAGACTCGACAGCGGTCATCACGACACAGGATACACGTGTTAATGTTGAGCTACTGTGTTCAGCATTGCAATGACAGAAATATTTTAATTCACCACAGGATGCTTTCTCTCTTCGTTAACTGGTTGTTATTCTAGTTTAGTTCATCGTTTACAAACATTAGATCTCTACTTTATTATTCAAAAGCACCTAGCTTTATAGCGTTCGGCTTTTCAGAATATTTCTTATCAGTTCATGGAGTTCATTACATAAATTAGAAAATAACAGTTTTTTCCTATTCAGATTTGAAATATTTTCAAATCGTGCGCATGAAATTATTCTAAATATAGAGATTGTATTTGGAACACGCTGAACACACGCACCTTTCAAATATTTCATTGAACTTCGCAATTACATACCAAGTGAACATAACCAAATGTAGGCAAATTGTTTAGATATGGCACAAATTCATAAAGCTTGACTTTAGTTTGAAATATTGATACTGAAATTTCACAATTCCGTTAAGATAGATGTTTTAGTAGCTAATGTTGAACTTAGGTCAACAACTTGCAACGTAAATAGCTTAGTCTTAGCTTTGCAAATTGAATTAGTAAAGCCAAGTCCATTGCAATAGAATTATACTAATGCTTTCATTGGATAAACGGATCGCTTGCACAAATAACAATGGTATTTCTGAACAGAGTTCAATTCCAAAGACTAGAACTGAACAGATTAATGATAAGAAGTTAATAGAAATCAATAATAAACGAGATACAGAAAATGATGGAAAAATTCTTATTAGATTCCAAGTAGCAAAGAAGATGGGTCAAATAGTGGACATGCCTTTATGGCATGGAATAAATAAATCCAAATTCAGTAAGGGATTTCAAAATGAATCAGATTTAGAAATTCACGGCCGATTCAACTACAATTAAAATTTACAATTTCAACAATCCAACTTAGATTTCAAATTGGAAAATGAAACAATCATGCAAAAACGTTATCTAACTCGAAATTGCTTACAGTGTTGTTTGTTTGTGATTAAAATTACTTTGATATATTTGTTGTGCTGTTATTTTGATGGCTGTTTCATTTCATCTGTTTCTTCGTAAGATCGCGAGGTCGACATTTGTTTTTGTTTTCATCTTTTTCTTATCAGGGTAAAAGACCTCTTCACTTAAATTGAATTCGTTTATATTTTTGTATGAACCTAACATAAAATCATTTTATTCAGCTAAGATATATAGTAAATCAATTTAGTTTTAGTAGATTTGCGACATAGGGCTGGCCCAAATTTCTTTGATTAATTTATCGATGATGAGACTTAAATTAATCATGTTTTCTATCACACTATGTACACTTAACTTTTCTCTATCAATCAAATCGAAAGTCTGCCTGATGTTGGCTATAGTTCAAAGAGTAGATAAAAATGTGCCAATCTGAGAAGCGGGACAAGGCCGCGCCCTCATTCTCTGCGCGGGAAAACTGTGGATCGCGTAATAAACTCTCAATTGTGAATTCATACACGTCTGTAAAGTAACATGATATTTTCTACTCTTTGATCGAAAACTTTAAATTCAATTTCATTCTCTCAAAATGTAGGAGCGTGTTCCACTTTGTAGTGAAAAATGGCGTAGTCAAAGACATTTAAATATACTTAAGTATAACAGACGGGACAACTCAGTACATTTGTACTGACATTGATTGTTAAACTGATAAATTTATAGCATGCTGCTTTATTATCCTCACACAAGAATCTTATAGTTATTTCTGATAATATCTTTAAAGATTCGGGGGAAAATTATAATAAATCTTCTCCTTCCTCCCAAAAATAAGCATGTCCCACTTTGTACTAAAAAATAACGTAGTTAAACGGTTGCTATGGAACCAAGCAATTTCGAAATGACCTTGTGCAAAAGTTCATTGCAACGCTACGTTAGTTGTGACCTTTATTTTGTCACCCGAGCAAGCGTCCTCTAATGTTCGTCGTCCCCCATTTTGCATATACAATCCATTAATTGTTATCAGAGGCATTAACGACTAGTAAGATGATGAAAGGGAAGATAAAATGCATTTTAATTTAATTATTATGCGTCATAAAGAGGAAATGGGTTTATCTAGTTGACAAATGTGTTCAGAATGTACACAAAGAACAGCAGCAAGCAAGACTTACAAACACATCAGATCAAATATTTGAGGAGCTGGAGCCAATAATCGTTGAGTTTATCCTAGCCACACTGAATTCTCAAGTACGTTGCACTGACACTCATTATCACTTGGAAGCGTCACGGCCGTCAGTTGCTTGTGTCAACAGCGGCCGATTGCAGGTGCCTGAGAGGTCGTTCACCCCGCACGCCACCGATATTCGGATACTATACCACCCATACTTATAGCGAGCTATACGATAACGGGCCTCAGACGGACGCGCGACGCCAGACACGTGTCACGCTGGAAACAAAAGGGGAATTCGAGGCATGTCGCCGAAAACAAGCACGAGTTGATCACTAATTCGATGTCACGAATTGGCTTTTAAGATTTATTGTTTCGGTTTTTTGGTCCTTCGAGCCGGATTCTTTTTTTTTAATTTAAATTATATTCGGATTTCATTTTTAAGTTCTCTGACCCCAATAACTTAAATCTATAAACATAAAAACCTAATAACTTACTTACGGTTATCTCCCCTCTAATCATATCTATTCGTTTTGACCGATTGCTCAAGCGGAATGGAAAGTTTGAATCGGATTGTAAAAGCAATGCACTGGGGGACATTTGACCAGCAAAGCCGGGGCAACAATCGGGCATTGCGTATCGCACGTCCGTAGTAGGGAACAGGGGACAAATCTGGGACAGAGCCCGGTTATTTTGGTGCTTGAATTGGGGCGGTACGTTAAAACATCGGGGTTTCCGAGTCGTGGGTACGATGAAAACAAATAGTTACGCGCCACACCTGAGTGGGCGTTATATGCCAGTCGATCCTCAACTCTATGCCGTGGGCGTAGGAGTGAGTGACAAAGACACCACAATGTCGACAATCGACTTAAATTAATGGTCAAAACTATAAGACATTTTCGAGCAGTAAGAATGGAACGGACATACGAGTAGTAGCTTTCTTTGAAGTTTTGGGCTTTACTGGACTTTTTTTCTTTGAGTAATTGGTCCTTCAACTACCTATGCTATAATCAATGAGATCATTAATTTATTAGAGTCCTGTAATGATAACTGTGAAGGAATTTCTAATGCTGATTGTGCTTATATAGCTCTAGTAACCATGGTTACCAAACCAAAAAAGGCATCACTGGAAAGCCCTTTTCGTGAGAAAGTTAAACACGGACACAGTGCATGGGAAACTGGATCACAAATTTCACTTTAGATCATTCAAGTACCCGATGAGGTACACTTTGTGGGTTATTCACGACTTTTACTTTTAGTTAGCATCATTAGCTTGTATAATTTAGTAACAAAGTAACTGTATTATTAAAGTGAACCTATAACACTTACGAGGCACGTTTAGTGTCATCATTTATTCAGTGTTCATCGCTACTGACGCCGGCGAACAGAATTGGGGCGAACCTACATTTACTAAAACTGTGTCCAGTTTCGTTAGACCTCTTACGCTTCCCCTGAAACATAAGCAAACGGGTGATCGAAGGGTAAATGTTAGGAATTCCAGAGTTCTACTTTATGTGGTTGAAAACATATCTGACGTTTCAAGCAAATTTTTAATTTATATATCGAATTTAGATTCATGGTTGTTTACATGTCGACGCTAATTGTTGTTCGTTCTGATATCGTCTGGTGTTCAATGACGCTTGTTGCAATTAATCACTCATTTTTAACTGGATTTTCCTCCATTACATCGATTGAAATGCTTCCTATTTTCAAGCATATTTAATTCAAATATTGCACAGCTATCCAGCATTCCACCTACTTTGCATCTTAAACAAATATGACTACGAACTAGTTAGCCGCACCTGTGTTTATCTGGCGAATATTTATTTATTTCAGTATTTTTATATTTATTATTTAACAACTGACAACGTACACTTATTATGTCAGTTGCGTCAGACAACATTTACGTAAAAGGTTCAATGTGCTGCGTTAGAATTATAATAGGATGACTAGTAGGTACTGTAACTAGGTAAGTAGTTCTTAGCAAACAATCATGACGCGCGTAGGAACTATCTGGGAGGTAAACAAAGTTGGATAACAACAAGGAAGCTTGGCTATCCGTCAATTCGATACGCTTCGATGTGGAAATTGTGATTGATTACTCGCGAAAATTGTTAACCTTTCATTTATATTGCTACGACGCTTTGTTGATGTTATTTGGGACAACCCGGATTAAAATTATTTGAAAGTTTGCCAGAAATCTTCAAAATCCGTGTTGTTCCACATTTGGTACAAACTACATTATTATGGTGCAAGAATTGATATCCTACATGACACATTGTCGTTGAAAAGACAGCAGTGTTTACCAAAAGCTAAAACACTTGCTGACAGAAAATTATCATAATTATTTTTCTAACACAAATGAAACCTAAATTTTTACTCGGCTCGCTGGCTGCGCGTGCGACTTACAGTGTGTTTATGTACAAAATATGATAATTTGATTACCAACCAACAGTAATAATATAAAATGAAGATCACAGCGTGTGATTACAGGCAATTTTGGATTACCAAACAATTGGTTGGACGCAGTGGAAAAAACGAAGGCTCACGCTCTGGAGGTTTTGATAATAAGTTTCACTATTTAAATACGGTATTGTGAATTGAAAATTGGGGGATCGCTGTGTTGAAAGAGTATTGAATCGGTATCGGAAATATTAGTGTGACGATAGGCGTCGCAGGCAGCGTGGTGGAGCACACTTTCAAATCCCGACGTCTCGGGCCGTCCGTGCATTCCACAACTCGCTCACCCACAGCACGCGGACCGGTCTCGAGCATTGTACCAAACGTGGTACGCGGCCAGTTTACGTCGTCTACAGACTACTACACGTGTAGACTGGCCAGTGGTATTTCGCCGTGGTGGGGTTATAAGAAGCGAGGTGCGGTCTCAAGGTGAATCGCCCGGTCAACACACGCTCGATACCAACGAACGCCTAGACCAAACACTGCCCCGTGACCTAACTATAAATATATGAATGGTTGTCTGAATTTCGATGACCTCCCATTGTTGGCGATCATAGGATTTTCTTTTACAATTTCATAGGCTCATTCATATCACGTCGTTTATGTCGAAAACATTATTTTTGATTACATTCAACAGTAGCCTTTACTTTACAGTAGCCTTTAGTGGTTCAATAGCATCGTTCAGTAGAAGCTAACAAAGCAATTTTTCGTTATTACGTAGATAGGTGAGTGTGTCCGTATCCACGGGTGAGCTATAATGACACCATTATGTAACCTTGAAAATGAAAGATGACTATACTGTCGACTCCGTCATTTTATTCATTAAATTCTTCAGCATTTATAATGGGTATCATATTTTTTTACAACACAATTTATTGACGGAAAGATTTGAAACAAAATCTTTAAAAATATTTTTTCTTCAACCATTTGAATAACATCCTCAAAGTTGTTGTTGTATGTTTTTTAAATAAACATATATTATGATTTTACGTTAACTGGACCCACTGCAGGTTAAAGTTCTCATTAAATATTTGTATAGTTTTTACTGATCGGCTGCCAGGAATATCTGATTGTACGCCGCGGCCCGATTCATAATAAAAAAAGCCTTGAAAAACAAGTAGTCCGAGCGTGGGTTTGGAAATCTGCACGCTCGTAAGAATAATTTAGTCGCTTGTGTTAAAATAGTAATGGTTTTTAAAGCGTAACATTTATTGGACTTTACGGTTCTACGCTACCGTTCACGATTAGCGAGTTCATAGACGATACGGCCCGTTTTTTGGGGTCCGATTAAAAAGACCAAAATAATCGTGGTCTATACTCTGAACGACTCATCTATTGTGTAGTTTTTTTTTAGAACAAGCACTAAGCATTCGTGTGGTTATTTCGGTCGTTTTAAATCTAACCCTAGAAATCGATGTCAATGGAGCGGGCACAATGGGGCCGCCCGCGGCCGTTGACCGAAATAAAAAATAAACATAAATGGAGCTTAGGAATTGGGAACTCGATCGTGATTCAGAGCTCTTAAATAATACCTTCTCAATTCTTTCGCTTATTTCTAAGGTGAGTGTTCAGTTCCTAGCTAGGTATAGCGGCCTTCTGTGTTGAGAATAATAATTATGAGTCAATGATCTTTAGACATAGTGTGATAATCTGTACCATATTTGGTCACTGAGACCTTTAGTATCTATTGTGACAATAATGTCCCATTAACATTTAACTGATGTTTTATTATGTGGCACGCAAACTTATTATGATATTAAGAGTAGGGTAATATAGTTTTGTGTTGCCTGTTTCTTTATTAGTTAAATTTATTTTTATGTGACATGCTGAATCAATTTATGTCCCGTACTACGTAGTCAGACGTCTCTGAAGCTCAATTAGGAATAAACACAGCTTGTCAATTTCCAATTATCTAAGCCCACATTTTATGTGCAATTAAAATTATTTTATAAAAGAGTTTATGTGCCGATCGTCATCTCAAAACACGTTAAATTCATCATCTTTATTACGATCTCACAGATAACTATGAGTAAGCATCGATTAAAATCTCTTTTTAATCTTCACATTTGACATTTAAGATTTCATTGCTAAACTAGTTGCCTATAATCGTAATATGAGGACCGGTCTTTTGACTCGGAAACGAGACAAGCAAACAATGAAAATTTTAAGTTCCCAACGTGAAACAATGGCCAAGAAGATTGCGCAGGCGCACCGTGATTGACAATGGTCAAGCTTCGCCGGCCTATTTGTCCACCGGAGCGACAAGTGGCAGTGGCAGATGTGAAAACTGGCCAAGGTGAGACCAGTTTCTGACTTAACCTGATTCTAACATCTCGTTCTAATTTATAGTAATGCGACAAGCTACGGTTACTTAATAAACTTAATGGTTTATTACAAAGGAACCGTTTAATAGCCAAGATAAATATTTAAAATTGTTATTTAGTGTCCATAAATATAATTAATAGGACGAGCTTAAGTTGTTAATTTTTTACATTTTGGTGATTGCCCTGTTTAATTGTGGTTCAAGTGCCATAATAATTTATGAACATAGTATTATATTAATTGTTTGAGATAAGAAGAACTAGTTATTTCTTGGTGTTCTGTTTTAAAATAAGCTGGTTTAAGAGAGTGAAAGATACCAAGGGCTGATTTTTCAATAGTAGATAAACCTTATCTGAGGAATAAAAATAGCGGTTTGACATTATTTTTTACAGAGAAGCTGTCAAATCACCATTTTTATTCCTCGGATAAAAGTTATCTGACTATTGCAAAATCAGCCCTTAAAACACAGATTGCAATACAATTAATATTTTATACTCCTGCGTCATGACACTTATACGTCCAGAACGAATATATCGAAGCAATATAAACCAGATATATTACTTATTATCTTCCCAAGTCGTAAATATATTATTGCGGTGACAACAATAAATTGTTCCCAGTATATTAGAATATAATATTTCGAATGATTCATTTCAATAGTTAGAGTCGTAATCACGTAAGTCAATGTTAATAGAAATCCGATTTATTTGACAATTCTTCTATAATCCTTAAGGTTACGAATGTCACGATAGGGATTAAGTGATGATATTATTTATGACGTTGTTAGATGCCAGATATTTTTAAAAACAGTAAAAAGAGTACCTTGAAATTAATCAGTTATGTTTTAATCAAAAAAGAAGATAATCAATGACACACTTTCTGGATAAAAACTGTAGTTTGTTACTGAATACAGACTAGTTAAAAGAAAATACAAACATTTTTTTTGTTACTTTTTCTATTTAAAAAAAACAAAAAGACTTACAAACCTCTGAAACAATCAATAAATAAAAACAATGCCACTTGTGATTGTAATCTTATAACTCAAGAACAGGCTCACCTATACAAACCAAATGTTTAGACTTTGTTCGGACTATTTAGTAGATTGTTTATGTGAAGTTTCCACAAAATCGGTTGAGCGGTTCTTCATTTATCACAGTTTTTGTAATAAGAACCGAGGCATATACCAGGCCGCTACTTATACTCGTAGGTACTATAAAACAATTTAATGTAACAAAAAAACGATTGATTCAAACAGCATATTAATATCAACATTCACTCATTCCTGCATATAAAACTTCGTTAACACAATTCAAAACGTTCCCCTACCTCGATATAACTGCAATGGAGGAATAGACGAGACGGTAAACTATTGATCGCGCCAACGCTCAACATATCACCTTTATGTAATACTGTAATTTAACACTTCTTAACAGCGAGTCTATGTTAAATGTTAAACGGAAATTAATGGAACTAGTCTTGTTGTACATTTTAGAATATAAAAATTTAAAAGGAATTGTGCCTAATAGAGTGATGGGTATGAATGTAGATGGATGGAGTGGAAGAGGAAGATCAAAGAAAAATAGCTGAATCGAATAAGTAACTGGCCGTGGTTTCACACCTGCTTCTATTGGTCGCAGTAGCGTGATGTTTAAAAAGTGGGTTAACCAACGCAAAAAGAGTTTTTCAATTCGAACCATTAGTTCCTGAGATTAGGGCTTTCAAACAAACGAGCTCTTCAGCTTTATAATATTAGCATGAGTGAGGAGAATGGAAGAAGAAAACATTTTGCATTTTGTAGGAACAAGATGAAAAGGAAAACGTTCAAAAGTGGATGTACATTGGTCCTATTTGGTCTTTTTTATAAAATAGCTGATTTATATTTTGTAGTATCCCAAGGTTAGATATTTATTGAGAACTAAGTAGTTGCTATAATTCCTAGCAAAGATTTTATTACACACAACAGTGTAGGAAATAATAAATTATCTCCATACAAATCCTTTCAAGAAACATTGTACACACATATTAGTTGTTGTGTTGTAAAACGCTGAACGTCCGAAATCAACCGCATAGTGTAGCCTTGTATTCAAACACTTAATACAAAGTAGTCTGTGTGCCTCGCCCAGACCACACATCATCATTCTATGCAACATTGTATTAGAAGAATGCCATATAACTCAGAGTACTTTAAGGACCCACGTCACAATCAACTCCTAAACGCTGCACAGTAACTTAAGGCCCTAACTTGACCATATAATTATACTTCACCTCTGCACCTTATCGTGTTCGCGTGACCAGGTATATTTGCACCAAGCTAACTATACTGAAACGGAAATAGTTTATATTTTTTATGCCAGTAATAAATGCAAAAAGTAATCATTCTCGTGGGAAGCAGCAAGTTTACGGCGAATTCAATGAAGAACACACAATTCGGACGGCAACATGTAATTGTCTAGTAAATGCATGAAATAATAATGTAATTGCTTATAGTTATTATGTCATAAAAGTTTCCTGTTACTCTGAAGTAATAACTTCGTTAAAGAAGCTTCGTTATTGTAAGTATTGGAAAAAGTTAACGTTTAGCAATTATTCTACGAAGCTTGTAATTAAATCCTCTCTCAACAATAAGTTTATTTTTACCTCGAGTATTATTCCTTCGGTTACATAAATTGGTTCTATGATGTAATTTGGTAAGGAAGCGGTGTAAATAGGAAGTAGGCTATTGATCAGTTTGGGTGGCGGGGTGTGCGGTACGAGGTGGTGCGGGGGGGCATGGGCAGAGGCGCGGCCAGTCGCCGTTTGGGCGGGCGGTGCGTGCCGCGGGCGGCGGCGTGCGTTCCCCCCGGGTTCAAGGGCAAGGTCTTCGCCCATTCAGTTCTGAACACGTGCCCGAAAGTAAATATAGTACTCGTTCCGTTACGCCATCGTGCCGTAACGTACCGCCAAATGGTGTCCTTCCCGAATTTCGTGGAAGTCAGATCTCATTTGTTCGACCTCCCCGAATTTTATATTAGTGAAGCTTTCTTGCGGTCGGACTGACGCATCGTGATTGGATGCCTCGACTTTGTACCGGATGCTCGTCTAGTGTGTAACCGACTTGCGATTGATATGCATGACATGTGCGTGGTTATGTAGAAAAGTCTCGCTATGCGCAAAAAAGTAGCTACAATTATGTTGGTGACTTACTGACAACACTGTGATATACCTACAAAGTCAAGATAATTCTAATAATTCTCAAATCTGAATCTAAATCACCTTTGCAGAAAACTATAAAGAACTAGACTCAAAGTTCTTCTAATTAGAAGAAACTCTAGATAAAATGACTTAAGAACTTCCTAATATTCGTCAATAACTAAAACCAAAACCGCTTTACATTCTCCTTTCATATTCAAACCTTACTAATTACATAACACCATAGATCAACAATTTCTGTTCCACTTCTAGTGAGTACGATTTCTGATTTAGCCCTGTTCTTGGCAGTCAGCCATTTTATGCAACTATGTGGGTACAAATTACTGGAAACTGTATCCAATTATGATAAATGATAGGAATGTTAATCAATTTAGATTCTAATTTGACATGTGTAATGAGAAATCTGACTTGTAGGAATTCTTGGATATCCTATAAGTATAAGAACCTATTGCTTTATCTGCTTATTTCGATTTTTGATTTTTTATATGTCGCAGTTTGTATTAATCCATCCCCAATCTATCTGTGTGAATTATAATAATACATCAATACAATTTCAGTCACTATATAACAGTACCTACTTTTGTTTCCAAGTCATAAAATTAACTATGTATTTGGTACAGGTGTCATGTAATAACAGCGCCACCTATCAAGTCCAAAACTATCATATATTTCTAGTTGGTATCAACCGTACACATTCCCAAAATTTCAATGAAATCGATCCGGTGGTTCCGGAGATGAGCGAGTACGAACACAGTCACACGTGATCTTTAGATGTAAAGAAGATAATTCAATTTGAACTCCAACATTCTCGACTTGTTTATCGGAATTTCGTTCTTATTGCTTACAACATTGCTACCTAATAAGCTTACAAGAGCCAACAACATTATTTCACATCAACAAACTCATAAAAATAAATGGGAGTAATTACGACTGGTGTTTTTCTCCACGACAAAGCCTAAGGGACTGCTCTGAGCAAAATATATGGGCCTTGAATGACATCCCTTTCCGTTAAAGTGAGGGAGATTTAAATAGCATGTAGAATTTGAGTAATGATCGTTTAGTAGAAGAAACTATAAAATTGTTAACATTCTGTGATCGAGTTATCATATAAATTAATGCTTTTGGTCGATTAAAAACAAACATAGTCATTACATTTTATTGAATTTAAAGCTTTACTCTATAATTCATTGAAAGATTAGTCGCATATCTAGACGCGGCAGCCAAAAGCACTTAAGTCGCATCCAAAAAGATTTGACTTAAGTGCTTATGGCTTCCGAGTCTAATGACATTGTCATATTTTTTAACATAAAAATTGCATTCAAAATCCACCAAAAAGAAAGTTAACCATAATTAAGGGTAAATCTAAGTGTAATAAACCTTTGAACACCGCCGCTATAGACGAACACGCCAAAATTTTTCCATCCATTTTGACGACAACCACAGTAATTAGAATTATCTGGCTAATTCTACCGCACATTTTAGATAATATAACCTCATTTAATGTTCGTAGTCGCGTCTATTCCAATAACAAATGAAGGCATAAGACTTGATGTTTATATTTTATGTCACGATTCAGTGAGCACAGTATACACTGTCTGTAGCGAAGGCAATGTTGACTTCTTTCACTTAACACACTTTCCTAATCTTTAGTAAACAAACAGGAAAGTTATAATCAAGTAACATGATCCTATTGATTGTGTCAATATAATATTATTGTTATACAATCGTCAAAACACGACTAGAACACATCACGTTGACCAAAACGTATCTATTTTCGTATGATAATCTCTGGTCATCGAATTTGAATGAAGCTATATTAGCTTACCCCTATTCGGTTGTAAAGTTCCGGGATACAGTTCTATGTCAGTGTAAAACTGATTTGATGATGCAGTGACGTAATATTGAAAATATTGGAACTAAGCTCACAGCATTGAAATGTGACCACATAGATTTTACGCTCACCTGCTAAAATAGCTAAGATAATACACTAGCCAAGACTTTATGGTATGTACGTGCTAATGGACACGGCATTCGTTTTATTGCAATTCTTCCCACAATCAATACACCTACACCCAGTACCGCCGCTAATAATAAAATCTTATGGTCTAACAAGATTATTGCACGAAAACTACGCCGCCATAGCACCGTTCGGTACAAACACACGCTTTGAAATAAAAACAAGACCGTCGCAGAATTTATAACCACGCAACAGCAAGCAACTGGCGTTCAAAGCACCCCTTGTACGTGCTCTCCTATAAACATAAACATGGAAAACGCACAAAAGCCTCTCGGGCGTCGCGTCGCGTCGCTGTCAGATAAAGTTGTAGCGTTTCTTTTGCGAGACACGCTCGCAGAGCCGCGGGTGCGAACGAGACGGAGCATGCACGCCGATCGTTAGCCCTGATCTTCAGCGCGCCACAAACACACAGCCCGACCGAGAGCGAAATTGCAGCGAGAATGCACCTAGCTGTGTTATTACCGCCGCGGCTGGTTTGCGAAACGGCCTTCTTCCGCGCCCACTCCACACCAAACACCACCGCACACCGACGCCGCAGGGTCGCGAATTGCTTGGCACGATGGTGAAACCGGTTATTTTCTCTGAACAAGCAATTGTGGACGTTGTCGTTGCGACATAAGTTCCGTTCGGCGCGCTGCAACGCAGGAACGCAGCGGGTCCCTGTATATTTAGCCCGCATTGCATGCGGTCGCCGTAGTGGGTGTATTAGGTCGGTCGCACGCACTGCTGAACTAGTCGGAGGGCTTCCTATTATCGATTTATGTTATTGTGTAGGACGCGGTGTCACGCCGCTTGCCTTAACGCGTTTTTCATGAAGTTTTTCTTCATTTTCCGCTGCACCGTGCTCGGTTTCTCTTTCGCAGAAAGCTCGACCCGAGTGAAACTTGTTGGAAAATATGATTTCACTCGTGATATTGTTCCGATCACGTACAGTCGGCGCTGTGCTCTCCACATCGACGTTATTAAGCAATTATTGTTATTTTTATCGGAACTGTAAGCTTAGACAGGCGCGAGGCGTGTTGATACACCATGTTTTTCATATTGATTAATAAGTGTGAGGAGTTATTAAATTGTAGCAACGTATAACACGTAATTTATTATCGTCTGCGGGATAGGTTTACGCGATGAAATATGGCATTCTTAATGAATTTCCATTTAATAAAACTTAATATCTTTGAACATAGTTGACGAAGTTTATTAAGTTAATTGGAATTTTTATTAAATTTATCATCCTTTCAAAAGCCACCTGCAAATAGAGTATCTTGAGAGCAGCTAATAACTATAAAGATTAGAATTTATGACTGAGCTTCACAATATTTGTCTTTAGAAGTTTAGACGGACATCGGGTCTCTGACAGTTATAAATTAGAATCTCGTACAATGTTATCTATTGAAATAAATCACGTTGAAAGCATGTCATGTGGTAGTAAGTTGCATAGGCTTCTCGAGACTTGAGGGTAGAGGGCGAGGCGAAGGTCTGGGGGGAAAGGGGGGCTGTGGTTACACCCACACACACGATGACACTTCGAGGTGACGAGCGGCCATTACAGATAGCCGCATAACCGGCGAACATGAGCCTATTGTGCCCAGCAACATTCTGACCGGTCATGTGGGTTGCTATGATGCCATAGGTACGAAGCCTTAGATTGTTCATGGGCACCATAACGTCAAACTACATTGTCTTGGACCATCTTATTGGTATTCCATTAAACAAAGCACTGACGACCATTTCCAATTCAGCTTTGCTTTGAGCTACATTTTTCTCTTCAAAATGTGTTTTCTAATTCTTTTAATCATAATCGTTAAGTTGAAAGACTTTAAAAAACTTGTTTAGTCTACATTAATTAAAGTCTGGGTTATAATTAAGAAAACTGAAATTGCCAAGTTTTCGTGCTACTTTCTTTGTCTTAATTTAACTTGGTCCGTTTAAAATGAAAAGTCTGGAGATTAAATTAATCATTTTAGCATATTTTTCGACTTACATGCGTTCACTATTTATCTTGTTTTAAACTTTTCAGTTATTATTTGAATTATTCCAGATTATATTGTATCGTTTAATTTCTTTAGTTTCTTTTAATTATACATATTTTGACTTAATTTCCTTTACAATCATGGTCATCTTAACTGTCACCCTCAATGATTAAGTTATGTTCATGTTTTATAAATGAGTTTACAATACAATCGTTGTCTTCTTTTTTTAGTTCAAAGTTATTATTACCATCCACAACTATGTCACAAGTTCTTAAATTACTAGTTACTGCATTTTCTTCATATAGTTCTTCTATGTAATTTTTATTACTGGGTTGAAGGAAATGGGCGTTGGTTTCTCACAATTCAATGTCGCTTCGACAGTAACATGGTTGTTATGGCTTTCGCTACAATAGTTAATAACGTGTTGGTTAGTATTTCCCTTGCAACTTGTGTTTTGTGTCATACAACGTCAGCTCTTTTCAAATAAAGGCGTCTACGTAGGTAGGACCGGCATGAGTGATGTGTATATAGACGATGTGTTCATTTTACTTTAATAGTCACCGACTTTTAGTGGCGTGTGTTCTGCACCATGTATAATTATAGGTTTTATGGTTAAGTGTTATTTTGCTTTTGTGTAGGTTTTAAAAATAATAGACAAATATTTTTCTGTTATTTTCATGAAACAATGGACGAGTACCAAAGGTTTGAGATCGGGAAAAACGGAATATATGCAGAATAATGACGTTAAATGATGAAGATATCGCTGTCAGCGATAGTGCTGCACATAAATTTTAAGAAGAATTCTTAGGGTTGTACCTAAGAATTAACAACATTGTAAAAGCTATTATTTTCGTAAACAATAATGAATGAATGAACGGCATAAGTGCACAAGAATTATTTCATAGAAACACTAAATCATCACATATTTAGGCCAATTCGTGTACACATTGACTTAAAAATAACACAATAGACTAGCCTAGATAAACAACTAGCCAAGAATTAGGCTAAGAATTTAATTGCAGAGGTGCGTAGCCAAGATTTTGACAAAGTATTTGCTATTTAAATAGTCTTACTTCATGAGGGTACTGCAAAAGAATCTGTAGGTGATGATTTAAGACATTAGATTTATTACATGATAAGCTGTGGTTACCTGTAATTGCAATTGCAAGAACTGTGCACAAGCATGTATTTTGGTGAGATTGTGTGTAAGTAATGTTATAGAAAAAAATGGCTATACCCAAATAAATAAATTTCAGAGAAATACAACTAGATTATAAAAGCCATTTTGCTGGAAGGCAAAATAACTGCCCCTATTGCTTTATAGCAAAATCAAAGAACAACTTTAGACACGTCTAAAAGCTATTAGTAAAACAGAACATTGGCCTCCTCAAAGGGAAATGGGCGTACATCCTCTTAGTTCAATGTCTCCGTCAGTAGCACAGTCGTTATAAAATTGAACGTAGCAATCAGAAAATCACAGACCGTTTAATTCTTCATATTACGGGGAACATATAATCATACGAGCTGACAGAAAGTGACAACATGGCGAACTACATCATTTATTATTACTTAGTATGATTGTGTACGTTTCATCATATGTGGTGTAGAAGCAGGATTTGTTATTTGTTCAAAGGACTCCACTGAAATGAATTATTTAACTAGTTTGATCGAAGATGCTTGGATAGATTAAATTACAATACTGCGTGGATCAGCATAATTTTGATTCGTATTTATACAGATATTTGATTCGTATTGATACAAAAATTTTTGTTAAACACGAAAGTGATGGAAACGGAATTTACTATTTTAAACCCATGGGTAGGTGAAATAAAGTGAAATGATGATTAGTTAAGCAATTCAGATGTAGCTATTGAACACGCTAGGTGACATGTGATTTAGGTCTATCTGCACCAGTGAGTTACTGTAGTATCTTTCAAAAAAGATAATATTAAGATTTTAATTGGAAACGGGAGGAAATTACGTCAGTCACTAAGGAAATATCTCACCTGACTTCTGTCATGGATCTTTCGTGCTATTCCAATGTATCATATAACCCATATATTTTGACTTGACTACTTTTTTATATGATATGGGTTTCCTGTTGACTTTAGTCTATGGTCAGAAGCTTCTTTATTATATCTATGGTCAGGAGTGATAGAGACAAGGTCGATGATGGAACAAGGCCAATTACATTGTCCGATTTCAGGATCCGATACTCAGGACGTCCTGAATTCAGGAAAGTGTAAATCGAATTCAGGATGAGTCCTAATTAGGACACGATTTTGTACGTATTTTGGCGACTAAATTTCTTTTCTTACATCGTATCCTGAATATCAGTTCCTGAAATTGGTCAATGTAATTGCAGCTTCCCAGAAGAAAACTCAATCTAACTTTGAAGATTTTTGCATTATGTCTGCGTATTTTGTTTGTTGCATATGTCTAGTCTTCTGTCTACGTAATAGAAGCTATATGAAACACATTTATCGGTAATGGAGCATGTCTCCGGGCCGACGTTAATATTCATACGTTTAATTGATAACATGCCTGCAACAACTATTTATCTTGGAATCGCAGGCGCCTATGGGCAATAAGAAAGTAGCAAATTGTGTTCTTTCTAAAAGACATTTAAGTAAAACATTTCAATACTCTGCTTGATTTCTATAATATTATATCTTTTCACATTATATAGAATCGGGTATCTGAGGCCTTCGCACAAGAACTTCGTTTTTTAGGCGGTGCGGAAAATGGAAAAGCGCCATTAGAGTACGAATAACGATCTATTTTTTCCATCATATTAACGTCATAGTTTCGGTTTAAGTCTCAAAAACGTCGTGTCGTAAATAATCGTGCTAGGGCCACCGAATACATACTTCTGCCTTCATAGCAAGAATAGGTATAACCTTGTAAATAAACCGTAGTTTCAAATATATTTAGCTAACTTTACACTATCGCAAATAATAGTAGATATTATGCAAATCGAGTTCATGAATAAAGTTCCGATATAATTTAAATTTCTCGAGGGAAATATAGCAAAATTGGGAAACGTTGACTTCGGTATTAACTTGTAAATTAATCTAAATGTGGAACACGTGTAAGTGGGTTATATCCGTACCTTTTAGTTCATAAAACATAAATCAACCGGTGAATATAACACTAGAAATCTACCAGAAACTGTATCGTATGTACCTATCTACTGTCTTTGCTAAATAGACTGTGTTGTATGCACCTAATGTCTATGCTAAATTAGATCTGCATCTGCAACGTTTACACAAAAATCCGTTAACCCCACAAACCGCCATTCATCACAAGCCACACATCAAACAACTGAAATGGAGTTTCAAAATCGGAGGAACCACGCATTCGCTTTTGAAGTACTAAAGCTAAAAACGTAGTTTCGCCGTTGAGTAAACATACTCATACATGCACAGAGAAATGCAACGCTAAATATAGGCCGGCGAACGCAACGGCTGGCAGTTGTGCGTGGTCAGGACTCGCCTCCCCCTCCTCCGCCCCCCCATATCCAGGGTTGTCTAGCTCCCAAGGGCGCCTGACTCAAATTGAGTTAGCAACGCTCGGTGAAGCATTTTTATATGTTGTTGAGGCAGGTTTTTAGGGGATTCGTTTGGTCTAGACACGTACAGTGAAGGGAAACATCATAAGGGAACCGGTGTCAATTGTCCCGTCTACCAACTAAGACATGTGACGTCTACCAACCCGCACTGGGCCCGCGTGGTGGTTTATGGCCTTCTCCCTCGCTTAAAGAGGAGACCTGTGTCCCAGTTGTGGGAACGTTTCCAGGCTGATAATGATGATGAGACAAATACATAATAAAATATGTACACTAGCTGTTTTATTTTCAGCTGTTTGCATTTTATGTTTTCCCATAAATGCTTTTTAAATTTATTTCTTCGCACATCACCATATTTCAAAACGTCAGATCTTACATTTTTAACTGACAAGCTTAATTAAAAGTCGAAGCGAAAATTATAGTTTTCAAACGCGTGTAGGTGCCATAAAAACGTGAAGCCTAACCCACCATTACTCCGCAATCACTTAAAACCTAGGTTCGCCTGCGAAAGCCCTAACCTGTTACATAAAGTGGGGACGGGGAGTCGTAATGAATACATAGGGGCGCGTGCTGTGCGTGTGCGTGTTGTATACAAGCACTTATACATCGTGCATCGCGTATTTGTGCACGACGCGGGTACGGTCAGTCGGGCATACACTGATGGTTCCTAAGTGACATAGGTCGGGAGTACTCGGGAGTTTCCGTCAATATTCGGAGTAAAAATATGTCGAAAATAAAAATAAAATATCCGAGTTTATGCCACATAAAATTGCATAGACTCATGCCTTGCAGAACCACCTTTGTTTCTAAACGCCATAAAATTTTATTTTCGTGCATATATCTTGGTTTAGTGCCCCAACGTCCGTCGAGTTGATCTGGGTAGGTACCTGACTGGGTGCAGACCGAGATTTATTGAATTGCCAAGTTCGTGCCGTGTATAAGGGAAGTCACCTTGCGAAAATATCTTTATTCGACCTACTTGACTTTGAGGATATTTTTCTCGGCGTA
Source organism: Agrotis ipsilon (assembly GCA_028554685.1). Taxonomy (NCBI): domain Eukaryota; kingdom Metazoa; phylum Arthropoda; class Insecta; order Lepidoptera; family Noctuidae; genus Agrotis; species Agrotis ipsilon. The sequence goes on from CM052968.1 coordinate 5,254,500, forward strand.
AAAAATAAGATATGAAAGAATTAGATTGTCTGACGTAATACTGATTACTGAAAGTTCGTACAGCTGGCATATAACTGTCTAAAGTTTATTTTTATAGATGAGGTCTCTATGTTTATATGAAGACTTTTTGCAGGATTATATTGTACTCTCAATGAAAAGAAATGGTTTTTTCTTATGTCTCGCCCACAGAGCATTAACACGTCTCATAAGAAACCCCACATAGTTTTCTGTTTAAATTAAAATAACCAAATCAACAACTCTATTAGTACGATGACTAACAAACTACTAGAACAGATAACAATATCGCCATTTTCACTTGACACTACATTTTGAGGATACAATAACTTATAGTTATACGCAAAGAGGCCGCGGGCGTACCCACACATGTTTGCAAAAATGTGTGCGTGCGAAACCTGTATTAGAATAATGTTCAGTAAACACGTTGTAGATGTATGCAGTGTGTCTATGTAGAGGTTTGAATGTATGTGTGGGTGTGTGAGCCATACATAATACATTTGCATGCCGCTGATGTAGACAACACATATATAAAGTAGCCAGCCATGCCGAGTACTCGATCAGTATGTCACTTCGATACCGAGTCTCCTTTCTATATCAATGCTTATTATACTTTCTTATAACAGCTTGAGTGTGACTTTGAAGTTTTTCTATAAAGTCAAGTTACTTTTTAGGTGCGGTAACTAAAAGTACTTCAGGTTTCTTATCTAGTGTGTGATTAACGGTGCTTTAACAACTTTCAAGTTGACGTGTGATTTCGTAATCATTAAACAATTGAACGAGACATTCCGGCGTTCTTTTGTCTCTTTCCATCAACCACCATCATTGTGAGGTATTCCAGTTAGGGCACCCGCTGTCAATGGCACCTGAGCTACCTGTACCTTATCTATTCGACATAAGGCTTCTGTCAAAATTTTTCGCAGGTGCCAGGTGCCCTAAGTGGAATACCTCTCATTGTTAGCAATTTGACGTATTCGAATTATTTGAATATTCTCTTTTGACACGGAAACTTCACCTTTTAACGTTGACACACTGCCACTTGCCAAAATAACGATCCAAAGGTTGACAATCTGACATTTGACGTGGTACTATTTAAATTCGGCTATGTATGTCACCTTAATGCTAATTTAAGTGGAAAAGTACCTTTAATTACAAGAGGAATGTGGCAACATCCCAATACGAGCGACAATGTTGAGCTTGTAAATTCAGTCATTAGATTTGAAACAGTTTCAATTAATATTACACTGAGAGTAGAGTTGGCCCAGTGGTATCGTCCCCGATTTGCAAATCAAATCATGTAAATAGTGTGTTCGCACACATGAAGCTACAAAAAAACCAGAATAAGCTGATTGTTGAACATGTGACTAGATAATAGGATAGGAGACCACATTAAAGTGGTTTTGTATAGCGTGATGTGTAGCCGTGTGTACATACCAAGTCAGACTCATTTATTAGTGTAGTTTATTTCATCACCAATGTACTCAAAACAAAAAAAAAACATCGTGAGGAAACGGATGTCTTAGAAACAAAAAATCGAAGGCAATCATGTGACATCGACCAACTCGCACTAGACCAGCCTTAAACATATTATAGCCCCACTCCTTTACAGAGATATGGCCTGTATCCCAACAGTGGGCACATTATAGGCTGATGGTGATGTACACTGAATCTAATCAGATCTCCTTTTATCTTACACATAGCCATAGAAACGTAAGGAATGCAATTTAAATTTATATTTGCTCTAGAAAGATTAAAAAAGAAAATAAATGTCACTTTCTAAAGAAGATCTAGGTCATGCTACGTCAAGATCATAACATCGTTTTATCTTACTTTTTATTACTAAAACGTATATTACTAAACTACCAAAGTTTGTGAGAAAGGACGGATATTTTTATTTCTTTTTCAATCAAAAACTACACAGACCTTTACAGATCTTTAAAAAAAAATAAGGCACAAAGATAGTATATAACCTGGATTAACACATAGGATAGTTTTTATCCCGATTTTTTTCAATATTAACGTACTCCCGTACAGACAAAAGATTAAATCGGCTGATTAAATAAACAGAACTGAAAAACGAATCTCAATACTTTTTCCCAGCCTCTCTACATAAAATATACAATACACACACTAACAACATTAATTAGAAGAACAACATATATTATAAGTAGCTGTACCTACAATAAAATAGTTTTATTTTTGTTTACCTATATTGTCCCACTGCTGGGCAAAGGTCTCCCCCATAACCTTCCACTCTTCCCTTTGTGCGGCTTTCTCCGGCCAATCACAGTTAAATGCGTCTAGATCGCCACGCCAGCGTTTTCTAGGCCTCCCTCGGCAACGACGCCCATCCGGCACCCACTGCGAAACGACTCTAGCCCAGCGATCCCTATGCATTCTACACACACAATAAAATAGTAAGAGTATAATAAAACACATGTTTTCATCAACATTTCCAAAGCATGACATACGAAATTTCACCGCTGAAAAATACATGCGTCACGAAATTCATAATGTATTAAACGCCATTTAGCCTGTCTCCCTGTCTGTCACCGAATCAATTACCAATCGCTCATGTAGGTACCTTGGCATGTATTCAAATTATGTGGTCATTGACCCCGAGGTGGTTGAACATAAGGTTCATGATCGAATCGTAGGACATACCTTACAAAGGAACTAATGAATCACATGTCAAACTGTCTTTGGGAAAGTGAAGAAGGTTCCTAATTTTTTTGGATGTCTTTTAGTAAACGAAGAATGATGTTCTACTGTCCATTCAATCTTTACGATTCCTTTAATAGAAATTGAAATGTATTCCAATTTGAATAAGGTTTTTATTGATCAAGCTTTCCTCCAATCCAATTTGTGAGTAATAGAGCTGCAATAAATTAAGCGATTACCCATTGATTGGAAATCGATCTCAATCGATATTATTACAACTTTCTAGTTGAAATTGGGCCATAAAATCAGCGGATCTATCGTCCTGTTTCACTCTACTTTCTGATTGATAATAGTTATAGCCTTAAAATCATGTCTATGGCAGTGGTCTACACTAGATAACTGGTTTCTGAGTCAGAACATACCTAATCTTTATGAGTAATGCACAAAAAAACCGTGTTTATCTTTAAACCAAACACTAAATATTACCAAAGAGATATAAATACTGGAATTTCCTTTCAAAACAAAGACCTAAAAAACCCAAAATCATGTTATTAATACCTAAACACAAACTAATTTCTTCATATCGCTTTTAATTCCCATAATAATACATAATGACCTTCGCAACGCAATACAAAAACTGCATACCGACAGTCCTTAATTGAATGGTGTCCAACGCGACCATTAGCTAAAATCCCCGCGGGCATACTGTTTTGTTTACATTTTGTTTGGGGGATAGAGGTCAAAGTTAAATGGACGGCAGTTGTGTAATCGTTCGAACGAGTGTCGTTTACCCCGTGGCCTTCGAACGAAACTTCCTTCTTACTTCAATTGTGTTTGGGGTTTCCTATCGATTGGAGTGGTTTCTAAACGAACTGGATTCGAATTTCGAAATTAAAGCTGTCGTTGAATAATTAATGGGTGTTTAGGAAATTATGGTGGTGGAGTACCTACGAAGTGAGTTCTCATTCGACCAATGAAATCGTCGGTCAACAAACTCTGCGGTATTAAAGTTATTACTTTTAATTGATTCTTAGAAGAAAAATTCTCCAAAAACACAAGTCTAAATTCTTGAATTTTCGGCTAATCCACGTCATTTACACGAATGTTCTTATTGTTTGACATCAGACAAAAATCTCACTAAAAATTAAAGACATGGTTGACATGAAAACTTCATACGAATTTTCATCTTTTCCGTCACTTCGATCTGGGCTTATCCGGTCGTAATAACGTTCGGTAACACCCACAGACTGCTACCGCCTACATGACATTAATGACATTGTCTTTATGTCTTATCTAGTTGGACACGATATCTGTGTTTGTGCATTCGTTACTCTTGACCTCCACACTTTTGAAGGCACTTCCAGCCCAGATCTGTGCATGTCATCCAATCAATCAGTTTTCTTTTTATCGTGGTTAAATCATTAAATAAGTCCTCCCAAGCCTACTGTCAGACTCGTAATGACTAAAAACCACGCCGGTGTCCATCAATAGCCTTACGTTCTAGGGTTACGGTATTCCGATAAGCCCCGCAACCCCGGCAGGCATCCAAACAGAAATCTACGATTTTCAGAATCAACGATTTTTAGACACCTATGTTGCTATGTTTATAGCAACGATTGCATTCCTAATTCAGCAGTCTTTTGGAGGCATTTCTAGCCCAGATTTGTGCATGTCATTCCTAGATTTAGAAAAGTTTCTCCATTTCACCAACGATTTTTAGAGCGACGATAGTCCTCATCTCGCCGATAAATTTTTTGACGTGTCGGAAACGAAAAATTGTTATTATTTCCATTAGAGCACCTACGGTTCGGTAACTTGTAGTAATGGGGTATATAGAAAAATTCAGAAGATAATGGACAATGAAACGTGTTACAAAGGAAAAAGAGGTATATTATAGGTATATAAGTACAGTGTATTTTCGCATATTTCCATTACAAGTAAAAGAATAGCCTTAGGAAAAACCGTTTATCTAAACATTAACATATTATGTGAATCACCGTTTAAAGAATGCTGTATTGTTGCAGAGAATATAAAATACCATACACCTTTATATGAGTTTCTCGAAGATGGATTCCTCAGTCAGGAAAACCTTGGATGTTACATAAGATTTTAAAATATACAAGTTACCTGCCCTTGATTGGCAAAGTGTTTGAGATGTTGTTTTTTCTACACAACGACATTTCAGGCGTTTATTACTAAACATTGACCATTAAATATTTGGTAGTTAATTTAAATATTTTATACACTTAATATTATACCGTTCGTAATTAATCCTTTAAAAGTTAGTAGAAATCTCATTAAAATTTAATGTAGGTTATTAATAGTGTCACAAAAACGGACAGGAAAAATAAATAATAGCGACGCGGACGTTACAATATATAAATACATTTAATTAAATAACACATTATTTTGATAATTGTCTGAACATTGTCAATTGCTGTGAAATTTCATATTCGTGAAACAAGGAAAATAAAACATTTCAACGAATTGAGAACCTCCTCCTTTTTTTAGAAGTCGGTAAAAAAAGGAAAATTTTCATTTAAACACGTCGGTAACTTTTTATCCCTATGGTATTAAAAAAGGAATATCTAGGTATTTTAATTTCCTCATATTTATTCCCAGTTGTAAACAAACAGAAACAAACAGCTCTACATCAATTTATTTGTCATGTTACGTTCGGAAATGTCAAAAACCGTCAGTTCTGACATTTAATTTCAGGCTCTTTGTAAGGCGGCTCTATTACAATTTTCCGAGCACAATTTCCCTTTGTATGAAGCTGTTGAAAATGAAATTGTTAAGTTGTTACTTGTCCCAGCTACCTATATTACCTACTGTCGGCTTAGTTCTTACTCGTTGAAGAAACCTACTTTGAGAAAATTAAAAAAGCCTTTTGTATGGGGTCATTTTGTTTCCCATTTAATTTGCTTTGGGGGCTAGTTCAGAAATTCTATAACGTTCACGAGGTTATAAACTAATTTGTTTCAAAGTAAAATATCGTGGATTCTCGAAATCATTTGAATATCGAACGCAATATTCAGAGTTTCTTTTATTGTTTCGTTCAGAATCTATGACGATTTACTTTAAAACAAGTGAGTTCGATTGTGCGCTCACTCTTAGGTAGAATGAGCGAGGTATTCCACTTAGGGCACCTGGCACCTGTGAAAAATTTTGACAGAAGCCTTATGTCGAATAGATAAGGTAGAACTAGCTCAGGTGCCATTGACAGCGGGTGCCCTAACTGGAATACCTCGAATGAGCTCGTAAATGCTACAGTTTTAGTACTAGGTAATTAAAATTTACGTTAGCTGCCTATCATACACTACATCGCACCATACCATTACCTACTCACATGACAAAATAAGACTACGTTCTCACTAACTAAAAAACGCTCATAGACATCAGTCAGCTGTCAGTCAGCGAATAACGTTCTTTTTTTAAATCACTAAGAAATTTTCTTAAAGATTCGTTTGTTTTTATTTTCTTAACGTTTTTTTTTTTAAACCAAGTGCCGACTGACTAAGGAAGCGTTAGGCTCATAATACTGCTGTGAAGTTAGTTTTTCTATAGACATAATTTATGAATGTAATTTTGACACTGACCTTGAATTGTTATTTATTGCAGATTACAACGCCGCCCCGCTGTTCGCCTCGGAAAACGCCTCCAGTGGTAAGATAGTATAAATACTTACATAATTTATTACAAAGTAGATTTTCATAAAAATGGCTATACTAAGCCTTAAAAAAACTACACTAAATTATTATTATAAAAAGGAAATCTATGTCACAACTATGTAGGTACTCATTACTTATACAAAATAAGTACCAAATCTATTTGTGCGCCTAACGTGGCACTAGAAATCTACAAAATCACTAAGGGCCTATGAAAACCTCGTTTTTTGTCAATCAGAGCAGTTTGTTACCGAGTTACAAAGTGAAAAACGCGCGTTTGCATCGCGTCTGTATCAAACTCGCGTCAACGGTGCGTTTAATAAACGTGGTGTGCATAGGCTCTAAGAGAATTTTATAAAATAGTAAAGTTGTCAAGCTAAAAGTATCGCGTGTATATTACCCCTATGAGCAATTTTTTCATCGTTTTTAGTACCTTTCGGAAGTTATGAAGAAATCTACTTTATATTATGGGGCACTAAAGCTATGAATAGAGCCATAAACACTATGTTATTACTAGTTTAGTAATAGCCTTGTTCTGCCATAGGCACTAACCTAGATTAGACAAAAAAAGTATTTTCTACATTATGCCCCAAATGTCTGGACAGCTTGATGAAAGAACCACTCTATCACTGATAACCAAGTGGAGCGAGGACTTTTCCCAGCAGTGGGACACTATGGGCCCTTTTTTGCGTGGGAAAATTCCCATGAACTTTCTTCGCCGCATTTAAAAAAAGTGTACCCATATTTTGGTTCACAAATTCATTATTTTAATATTTCAAACGTCAGTAACGAAACCATTGTTTACTGAAGTATGTTGTACGTTTTTCATTAAATAAAACCAATATAAATAACAACCGAACAATTCATTCCTCAAAATAACATTTCAATATTCAATATCAGTGAACCAGAAACAAATTGGAAATACAATTTCAGCGACCAAAATAACCCGACGACGACAACCGCATGACATAATTACAGAAATTAATATACATATAAATATACATAGCACCCTGAATCACCCCTTGCATAGAATGCTAACACAAATACAAATAGTATGTATCTTCTGTATGTGTGGGTGTCGCATCGATGCACAAAACAGATAGAAACAGAAGGCCAGTTTCATACAAAGAGCGTAAACATACGCACACAAGACACGCTTCACGTAAGAATAGTTAGTATTATACGAATTTTGTCACTATTCGGTATTACCAAAGTACTTTGCAATTTCAGAAAACTTGTGCTTTAGAACATTGAGTGCAATTCAAGTGCAAGCGCACTCTCGGTAAGCCTTTGTTTGACGCAGTTTGAGATCGAATGATCAATCTTGTTGAAAGTCTTTTTTAAACTTTTTAGGATCAGACTACCAGTTTAGGTTGTGGAAAAGAGGAAGGAATCTCTTTCCCACAGCTTAAAC